>CM055127.1:207247985-209647985 GCA_029206835.1 Rana muscosa | reverse complement strand
AGGAATGGTCTGCAGTCAGCTTTAGCTAAACACTGTGCCCAGTATACAGTACACTGACTTAATATACTGCAGCTTAGCTCAACTGCCTGCCTGTATTATTTGAAAGAGAACAGGAATGGTCTGCAGTCAGCTTTAGCTGCACACTGTGCCCAGTATACAGCACACTGACTTAATATACTGCAGCTTAGCTCAACTACCTGCCTGTATTATTATAAATAGAACAGGAATGGTCTGCAGTCAGCTTTAGCCGAACACTGTGCCCAGTATACAGTACACTGGCTTAATATACTGCAGCTTAGCTCAACTGCCTGCCTGTATTATTTAAAAGAGAACAGGAATGGTCTGTAGTCAGCTTTAGCTGAACGCTGTGCCCAGTATACAGTACACTGACTTAATATACTGTAGCTTAGCTCAACTGCCTGTCTGTATTATTTGAAAGAGAACAGGAATGGTCTGAAGTCAGCTTTAGCTGCACACTGTGCCCAGTATACAGTACACTGACTTAATATACTGCAGCTTAGCTCAACTGCCTGCCTGTATTATTTGAAAGAGAACATGAATGGTCTGCAGTCAGCTTTAGCTGAACACTGTGCCCAGTATACAGTACATTGACTTAATATACTGCAGCTTAGCTCAACTGCCTGTCTGTCTTTTTTGAAAGAGAACAGGAATGGTCTGAAGACAGCTTTAGCTGCACACTGTGCCCAGTATACAGTACACTGACTTAACATACTGCAGCTTAGCTGAACTGCCTGTCTGTATTATTTGAAAGAGAACATGAATGGTCTGCAGTCAGCTTTAGCTGAACACTGTGCACAGTATACAGTACACTGACTTAATATACTGCAGCTTAACTCAACTGCCTGTCTGTATTATTTGAAAGAGAACAGGAATGGTCTGACGTCAGCTTTAGCTGAACACTGTGCCCAGTATACAGCACACTGACTTAATATACTGCAGCTTAGCTCAACTGCCTGCCTGTATTATTATAAATAGAACAGGAATGGTCTGCAGTCAGCTTTAGCTGAACACTGTGCCCAGTATACAGCACACTGACTTAATATACTGCAGCTTAGCTCAAATGCCTGTCTGTATTATTTAAATGAGAACAGGAATGGTCTGCAGTCAGCTTTAGCTGAACACTGTGCCCAGTATACAGCACACTGACTTAATATACTGCAGCTTAGCTCAACTGCCTGCCTGTATTATTTGAAAGAGAACAGGAATGGTCTGCAGTCAGGTTTAGCTGCACACTGTGCATAGTATACAGTACAATGACTTAAAATACTGAAGCTTAGCTCGACTGCCTGCCTGTATTATTATGAATAGAACAGGAAGGGTCTGCAGTCAGCTTTAGCTGAACACTGTGCCCAGTATACAGTACACTGACTTAATATACTGCAGCTTAGCTGAACTGCCTGTCTGTATTATTTAAATGAGAACAGGAATGGTCTGCAGTCAGTTTTAGCTGAACACTGTGCCCAGTATACAGTACACTGACTTAATATACTGCAGCTTAGCTCAACTGCCTGCCTGTATTATTGTGAATAGAACAGGAATGGTCTGCAGTCAGCTTTAGCTGAACACTGTGCCCAGTATACAGTACACTGACTTAATATACTGCAGCTTAGCTCAGCTGCCTGCCTGTATTATTATGAATAGAACAGGAATGATCTGTAGTCAGCTATACAAAACACTGACTTAATATAATGCAGCTTAGCTCAATTGCCTGCCTGCATTATTTGAAAGAGAACAGGAATGGTCTGCAGTCAGCTTTAGCTGAACACTGTGCCCAGTATACAGTACACTGACATAATATACTGCAGCTTAGCTCAACTGCCTGCCTGTATTATTTGAAAGAGAACAGGAATGGTCTGCAGTCAGCTTTAGCTGCACACTGTGCCCAGTATACAGCACACTGACTTAATATAGTGCAGCTTAGCTCAACTACCTGCCTGTATTATTGTAAATAGAACAGGAATGGTCTGCAGTCAGCTTTAGCTGAACACTGTGCCCAGTATACAGTACACTGGTTTAATATACTGCAGCTTAGCTCAACTGCCTGCCTGTATTATTTGAAAGAGAACAGGATTGGTCTGCAGTCAGGTTTAGCTGCACACTGTGCATAGTATACAGTACACTGACTTAATATACTGCAGCTTAGCTCAACTGCCTGCCTGTATTATTTAAATGAGAACAGGAATGGTCTGCAGTCAGCTTTAGCTGCACACTGTGCCCAGTATATAGTACACTGACTTAATATACTGCCGCTTAGCTCAACTGCCTGCCTGTATTATTATGAATAGAACAGGAATGATCTGTAGTCAGCTATACAAAACACTGACTTAATATACTGCAGCTTAGCTCAACTGCCTGCCTGTATTATTTGAAAGAGAACAGGAATGGTCTGCAGTCAGCTTTAGCTGAACACTGTGCCCAGTATACAGTACACTGGCTTAATATACTGCAGCTTAGCTCAACTACCTGCCTGTATTATTTTAAATAGAACAGGAATGGTCTGCAGTCAGCTTTAGCCGAACACTGTGCCCAGTATACAGTACACTGGCTTAATATACTGCAGCTTAGCTCAACTGCCTTCCTGTATTATTTAAAAGAGAACAGGAATGGTCTGTAGTCAGCTTTAGCTGAACACTGTGCCCAGTAAACAGTACACTGACTTAATATACTGTAGCTTAGCTCAACTGCCTGTCTGTATTATTTGAAAGAGAACAGGAATGGTCTGAAGTCAAATTTAGCTGCACACTGTGCCCAGTATTCAATACACTGACTTAATATACTGCAGCTTAGCTCAACTGCCTGCCTGTATTATTTGGAAGAGAACATGAATGGTCTGCAGTCAGCTTTAGCTGAACACTGTGCCCAGTAAACAGTACACTGACTTAATATACTGTAGCTTAGCTCAACTGCCTGCCTGTATTATTATGAATAGAACATGAATGGTCTGCAGTCAGCTTTACCTGAACACTGTGCCCAGTATAGAGTACACTGACTTAATATACTGCAGCTTAGCTCAACTGCCTGTCTGTATTATTTGAAAGAGAACAGGAATGGTCGGTAGTCAGCTTTAGCTGAACACTGTGCCCAGTATACAGCACACTGACTTAATATACTGCAGCTTAGCTCAACTGCCTGCCTGTATTATTATAAATAGAACAGGAATGGTCTGCAGTCAGCTTTAGCTGAACACTGTGCCCAGTATACAGCACACTGACTTAATATACTGCAGCTTAGCTCAAATGCCTGTCTGTATTATTTAAATGAGAACAGGAATGGTCTGCAGTCAGCTTTAGCTGCACACTGTGCCCAGTATACAGCACACTGACTTAATATACTGCAGCTTAGCTCAACTGCCTGCCTGTATTATTTGAAAGAGAACATGAATGGTCTGCAGTCAGCTTTAGCTGAACACTGTGCCCAGTAAACAGTACACTGACTTAATATACTGCAGCTTAGCTCAACTGCCTGCCTGTATTATTATGAATAGAACAGGAATGGTCTGCAGTCAGCTTTAGCTGAACACTGTGCCCAGTATACAGTACACTGACTTAATATACTGCAGCTTAGCTCAACTGCCTGTCTGTATTATTTGAAAGAGAACAGGAATGGTCCGAAGTCAGCTTTAGCTGTACACTGTGCCCAGTAAACAGTACACTGACTTAATATACTGCAGCTTAGCTCAACTGCCTGCCATTATTATTTGAAAGATAATAGGAATGGTCGGTAGTCAGCTTTAGCTGAACACTGTGCCCAGTATACATCACACAGACTTAATATACTGCAGCTTAGCTCAACTGCCTGCCTGTATTATTATAAATAGAACAGGAATGGTCTGCAGTCAGCTTTAGCTGAACACTGTGCCCAGTATACAGCACACTGACTTAATATACTGCAGCTTAGCTCAAATGCCGGTCTGTATTATTTAAATGAGAACAGGAATGGTCTGCAGTCAGCTTTAGCTGCACACTGTGCCCAGTATACAGCACACTGACTTAATATACTGCATCTTAGCTCAACTGCCTGCCTGTATTATTATGAATAGAACGGGAATGGTCTGCATTCAGCTTTAGCTGAACGCTGTGCACAGTATACAGTACACTGACTTAATATACTGCAGCTTAGCTCAACTGCCTGCCTGTATTATTTGAAAGAGAACATGAATGGTCTGCAGTCAGCTTTAGCTGCACACTGTGCCCAGTATACAGTACACTGACTTAATATACTGCAGCTTAGCTCAAGTGCCTGCCTGTATTATTTAAAATAGAACAGGAATGGTCTGCAGTCAGCTTTAGCTGAACACTGTGCCCAGTATAGAGTACACTGACTTAATATACTGCAGCTTATCTCAACTGCCTGCCTGTATTATTTGAAAGAGAACATGAATGGTCTGCAGTCAGCTTTAGCTGAACACTGTGCCCAGTATACAGTACACTGACTTAATATACTGCAGCTTAGCTCAACTGCCTGCCTGTATTATTATAAATAGAACAGGAATGGTCTGCAGTCAGCTTTAGCTGAACACTGTGCCCAGTATACAGTACACTGACTTAATATACTGCAGCTTAGCTCAACTGCCTGCCTGTATTATTTGAAAGAGAACAGGAATGGTCTGCAGTAAGCTTTAGCTGAACACTGTGCCCAGTATACAGTACACTGACTTAATATACTGCAGCTTAGCTCAACTGCCTGCCTGTATTATTATGAATAGAATGGGAATGGTCTGCAGTCAGCTTTAGCTGAACACTGTGTCCAGTATACAGTACACTGACTTAATATACTGCAGCTTAGCTCAACTGCCTGTCTGTATTATTTGAAAGAGAACAGGAATGGTCTGAAGTCAGCTTTAGCTGTACACTGTGCCCAGTAAACAGTACACTGACTTAATATACTGCAGCTTAGCTCAACTGCCTGCCTTTATTATTTGAAAGATAATAGGAATGGTCGGTAGTCAGCTTTAGCTGAACACTGTGCCCAGTATACAGCACACTGACTTAATATACTGCAGCTTAGCTCAACTGCCTGCCTGTATTATTATAAATAGAACAGGAATGGTCTGCAGTCAGCTTTAGCTGAACACTGTGCCCAGTATACAGCACACTGACTTAATATACTGCAGCTTAGCTCAAATGCATGTCTGTATTATTTAAATGAGAACAGGAATGGTCTGCAGTCAGCTTTAGCTGCACACTGTGCCCAGTATACAGCACACTGACTTAATATACTGCAGCTTAGCTCAACTGCCTGCCTGTATTATTTGAAAGAGAACATGAATGGTCTGCAGTCAGCTTTAGCTGAACACTGTGCCCAGTAAACAGTACACTGACTTAATATACTGCAGCTTAGCTCAACTGCCTGCCTGTATTATTATGAATAGAACAGGAATGGTCTGCAGTCAGCTTTAGCTGAACACTGTGCCCAGTATACAGTACACTGACTTAATATACTGCAGCTTAGCTCAACTGCCTGTCTGTATTATTTGAAAGAAAACAGAAATGGTCTGAAGTCAGCTTTAGCTGTACACTGTGCCCAGTAAACAGTACACTGACTTAATATACTGCAGCTTAGCTCAACTGCCTGCCTTTATTATTTGAAATATAATAGGAATGGTCGGTAGTCAGCTTTAGCTGAACACTGTGCCCAGTATACAGCACACTGACTTAATATACTGCAGCTTAGCTCAACTACCTGCCTGTATTATTATAAATAGAACAGGAATGGTCTGCAGTCAGCTTTAGCTGAACACTGTGCCCAGTATACAGCACACTGACTTAATATACTGCAGCTTAGCTCAAATGCCTGTCTGTATTATTTAAATGAGAACAGGAATGGTCTGCAGTCAGCTTTAGCTGCACACTGTGCCCAGTATACAGCACACTGACTTAATATACTGCAGCTTAGCTCAACTGCCTGCCTGTATTATTATGAATAAACCGGAATGGTCTGCATTCAGCTTTAGCTGAACGCTGTGCACAGTATACAGTACACTGACTTAATATACTGCAGCTTAGCTCAACTGCCTGCCTGTATTATTTGAAAGAGAACATGAATGGTCTGCAGTCAGCTTTAGCTGCACACTGTGCCCAGTATACAGTACACTGACTTAATATACTGCAGCTTAGCTCAAGTGCCTGCCTGTATTATTTAAAAGAGAACAGGAATGGTCTGCAGTCAGCTTTAGCTGAACACTGTGCCCAGTATACAGTACACTGACTTAATATACTGCAGCTTATCTCAACTGCCTGCCTGTATTATTTGAAAGAGAACATGAATGGTCTGCAGTCAGCTTTAGCTGAACACTGTGCCCAGTATACAGTACACTGACTTAATATACTGCAGCATAGCTCAACTGCCTGCCTGTATTATTATGAATAGAACAGGAATGGTCTGCAGTCAGCTTTAGCTGAACACTGTGCCCAGTATACAGTACACTGACTTAATATACTGCAGCTTAGCTCAACTGCCTGCCTGTATTATTTGAAAGAGAACAGGAATGGTCTGCAGTAAGCTTTAGCTGAACACTGTGCCCAGTATACAGTACACTGACTTAATATACTGCAGCTTAGCTCAACTGCCTGCCTGTATTATTATGAATAGAACGGGAATGGTCTGCAGTCAGCTTTAGCTGAACACTGTGTCCAGTATACAGTACACTGACTTAATATACTGCAGCTTAGCTCACCTGCCTGCCTGTATTATTTGAAAGAGAACAGCAATGGTCTGCAGTCAGCTTTAGCTGCACACTGTGCCCAGTATACAGTACACTGACTTAATATACTGCAGCTTAGCTCAAATGCCTGCCTGTATTATTTAAATGAGAACAGGAATGGTCTGCAGTCAGCTTTAGCTGCACACTGTGCCCAGTATACAGTACACTGACTTAATATACTGCAGCTTAGCTCAACTGCCTGCCTGTATTATTATGAATAGAACAGGAAGGCTCTGCAGTCAGCTTTAGCTGAACACTGTGCCCAGTATACAGTACACTGACTTAATATACTGCAGCTTAGCTCAACTGTCTGCCTGTATTATTTGAAAGAGAACAGGAATGGTCTGCAGTCAGCTTTAGCTGAACACTGTGCCCAGTATACAGTACACTGGTTTAATATACTGCAGCCTAGCTCAACTGCCTGCCTGTATTATTTAAAAGAGAACAGGAATGGTCTGCAGTCAGCTTTAGCTGAACACTGTGCCCAGTATACAGTACACTGACTTAATATACTGCAGCTTAGCTCAACTGCCTGCCTGTATTATTTGAAAGAGAACAGCAATGGTCTGCAGTCAGCTTTAGCTGCACACTGTGCCCAGTATACAGTACACTGACTTAATATACTGCAGCTTAGCTCAGATGCCTGCCTGTATTATTTAAATGAGAACAGGAATGGTCTGCAGTCAGCTTTAGCTGCACACTGTGCCCAGTATACAGTACACTGACTTAATATACTGCAGCTTAGCTCAACTGCCTGCCTGTATTATTATGAATAGAAAAGGAAGAGTCTGCAGTCAGCTTTAGCTGCACACTGTGCCCTGTATACAGTACACTGACTTAATATACTGCAGCTTAGCTCAACTGCCTGCCTGTATTATTTAAATGAGAACAGGAATGGTCTGCAGTCAGCTTTAGCTGCACACTGTGCCCAGTATATAGTACACTGACTTAATATACTGCAGCTTAGCTCAACTGCCTGCCTGTATTATTATGAATAGAACAGGAATGATCTGTAGTCAGCTATACAAAACACTGACTTAATATACTGCAGCTTAGCTCAACTGCCTGCCTGTATTATTTGAAAGAGAACAGGAATGGTCTGCAGTCAGCTTTAGCTGAACACTGTGCCAGTATACAGTACACTGACTTAATATACTGCAGCTTAGCTCAACTGCCTGCCTGTATTATTTGAAAGAGAACAGGAATGGTCTGCAGTCAGCTTTAGCTGCACACTGTGCCCAGTATACAGCACACTGACTTAATATACTGCAGCTTAGCTCAAATGCCTGCCTGTATTATTTAAATGAGAACAGGAATGGTCTGCAGTCAGCTTTAGCTGCACACTGTGCCCAGTATACAGTACACTGACTTAATATACTGCAACTTAGCTCAACTGCCTGCCTGTATTATTATTTGAAAGAGAACAGGAATGGTCTGCAGTCAGCTTTAGCTTAACACTGTGCCCAGTATACAGTACACTGGTTTAATATACTGCAGCTTAGCTCAACTGCCTGCCTGTATTATTTGAAAGAGAACAGGATTGGTCTGCAGTCAGGTTTAGCTGCACACTGTGCATAGTATACAGTACACTGACTTAATATACTGCAGCTTAGCTCAACTGCCTGCCTGTATTATTTAAATGAGAACAGGAATGGTCTGCAGTCAGCTTTAGCTGCACACTGTGCCCAGTATATAGTACACTGACTTAATATACTGCCGCTTAGCTCAACTGCCTGCCTGTATTATTATGAATAGAACAGGAATGGTCTGCAGTCAGCTTTAGCTGAACACTGTGCCCAGTATACAGTACACTGACTTAATATACTGCAGCTTAGCTCAAATGCCTGCCTGTATTATTTAAATGAGAACAGGAATGGTCTGCAGTCAGCTTTAGCTGCACACTGTGCCCAGTATACAGTACACTGACTTAATATACTGCAGCTTAGCTCAACTGCCTGCCTGTATTATTATGAATAGAACAGGAAGGGTCTGCAGTCAGCTTTAGCTGAACACTGTGCCCAGTATACAGTACACTGACTTAATATACTGCAGCTTAGCTCAACTGCCTGCCTGTATTATTTGAAAGAGAACAGGAATGGTCTGCAGTCAGCTTTAGCTGAACACTGTGCCCAGTATACAGTACACTGGTTTAATATACTGCAGCCTAGCTCAACTGCCTGCCTGTATTATTTAAAAGAGAACAGGAATGGTCTGCAGTCAGCTTTAGCTGAACACTGTGCCCAGTATACAGTACACTGACTTAATATACTGCAGCTTAGCTCAACTGCCTGCCTGTATTATTTGAAAGAGAACAGCAATGGTCTGCAGTCAGCTTTAGCTGCACACTGTGCCCAGTATACAGTACACTGACTTAATATACTGCAGCTTAGCTCAAATGCCTGCCTGTATTATTTAAATGAGAACAGGAATGGTCTGCAGTCAGCTTTAGCTGCACACTGTGCCCAGTATACAGTACACTGACTTAATATACTGCAGCTTAGCTCAACTGCCTGCCTGTATTATTATGAATAGAAAAGGAAGAGTCTGCAGTCAGCTTTAGCTGCACACTGTGCCATGTATACAGTACACTGACTTAATATACTGCAGCTTAGCTCAACTGCCTGCCTGTATTATTTAAATGAGAACAGGAATGGTCTGCAGTCAGCTTTAGCTGCACACTGTGCCCAGTATATAGTACACTGACTTAATATACTGCAGCTTAGCTCAACTGCCTGCCTGTATTATTATGAATAGAACAGGAATGATCTGTAGTCAGCTATACAAAACACTGACTTAATATACTGCAGCTTAGCTCAACTGCCTGCCTGTATTATTTGAAAGAGAACAGGAATGGTCTGCAGTCAGCTTTAGCTGGACACCGTGCCAGTATACAGTACACTGACTTAATATACTGCAGCTTAGCTCAACTGCCTGCCTGTATTATTTGAAAGAGAACAGGAATGGTCTGCAGTCAGCTTTAGCTGCACACTGTGCCCAGTATACAGCACACTGACTTAATATACTGCAGCTTAGCTCAAATGCCTGCCTGTATTATTTAAATGAGAACAGGAATGGTCTGCAGTCAGCTTTAGCTGCACACTGTGCCCAGTATACAGTACACTGACTTAATATACTGCAACTTAGCTCAACTGCCTGCCTGTATTATTATTTGAAAGAGAACATGAATGGTCTGCAGTCAGCTTTAGCTTAACACTGTGCCCAGTATACAGTACACTGGTTTAATATACTGCAGCTTAGCTCAACTGCCTGCCTGTATTATTTGAAAGAGAACAGGATTGGTCTGCAGTCAGGTTTAGCTGCACACTGTGCATAGTATACAGTACACTGACTTAATATACTGCAGCTTAGCTCAACTGCCTGCCTGTATTATTTAAATGAGAACAGGAATGGTCTGCAGTCAGCTTTAGCTGCACACTGTGCCCAGTATACAGTACACTGACTTAATATACTGCAGCTTAGCTCAACTGCCTGCCTGTATTATTATGAATAGAACAGGAAGGGTCTGCAGTCAGCTTTAGCTTAACACTGTGCCCAGTATACAGTACACTGACTTAATATACTGCAGCTTAGCTCAACTGCCTGCCTGTATTATTTGAAAGAGAACAGGAATGGTCTGCAGTCAGCTTTAGCTGAACACTGTGCCCAGTATACAGTACACTGGTTTAATATACTGCAGCCTAGCTCAACTGCCTGCCTGTATTATTTAAAAGAGAACAGGAATGGTCTGCAGTCAGCTTTAGCTGAACACTGTGCCCAGTATACAGTACACTGACTTAATATACTGCAGCTTAGCTCAACTGCCTGCCTGTATTATTTGAAAGAGAACAGCAATGGTCTGCAGTCAGCTTTAGCTGCACACTGTGCCCAGTATACAGTACACTGACTTAATATACTGCAGCTTAGCTCAAATGCCTGCCTGTATTATTTAAATGAGAACAGGAATGGTCTGCAGTCAGCTTTAGCTGCACACTGTGCCCAGTATACAGTACACTGACTTAATATACTGCAGCTTAGCTCAACTGCCTGCCTGTATTATTATGAATAGAAAAGGAAGAGTCTGCAGTCAGCTTTAGCTGCACACTGTGCCCTGTATACAGTACACTGACTTAATATACTGCAGCTTAGCTCAACTGCCTGCCTGTATTATTTAAATGAGAACAGGAATGGTCTGAAGTCAGCTTTAGCTGCACACTGTGCCCAGAATATAGTACACTGACTTAATATACTGCAGCTTAGCTCAACTGCCTGCCTGTATTATTATGAATAGAACAGGAATGATCTGTAGTCAGCTATACAAAACACTGACTTAATATACTGCAGCTTAGCTCAACTGCCTGCCTGTATTATTTGAAAGAGAACAGGAATGGTCTGCAGTCAGCTTTTGCTGAACACTGTGCCAGTATACAGTACACTGACTTAATATACTGCAGCTTAGCTCAACTGCCTGCCTGTATTATTTGAAAGAGAACAGGAATGGTCTGCAGTCAGCTTTAGCTGCACACTGTGCCCAGTATACAGCACACTGACTTAATATACTGCAGCTTAGCTCAAATGCCTGCCTGTATTATTTAAATGAGAACAGGAATGGTCTGCAGTCAGCTTTAGCTGCACACTGTGCCCAGTATACAGTACACTGACTTAATATACTGCAACTTAGCTCAACTGCCTGCCTGTATTATTATTTGAAAGAGAACAGGAATGGTCTGCAGTCAGCTTTAGCTTAACACTGTGCCCATTATACAGTACACTGGTTTAATATACTGCAGCTTAGCTCAACTGCCTGCCTGTATTATTTGAAAGAGAACAGGATTGGTCTGCAGTCAGGTTTAGCTGCACACTGTGCATAGTATACAGTACACTGACTTAATATACTGCAGCTTAGCTCAACTGCCTGCCTGTATTATTTAAATGAGAACAGGAATGGTCTGCAGTCAGCTTTAGCTGCACACTGTGCCCAGTATATAGTACACTGACTTAATATACTGCCGCTTAGCTCAACTGCCTGCCTGTATTATTATGAATAGAACAGGAATGGTCTGCAGTCAGCTTTAGCTGAACACTGTGCCCAGTATACAGTACACTGACTTAATATACTGCAGCTTAGCTCAACTGCCTGTCTGTATTATTTGAAAGAGAACAGGAATGGTCTGAAGTCAGCTTTAGCTGTACACTGTGCCCAGTAAACAGTACACTGACTTAATATACTGCAGCTTAGCTCAACTGCCTGCCTTTATTATTTGAAAGATAATAGGAATGGTCGGTAGTCAGCTTTAGCTGAACACTGTGCCCAGTATACAGCACACTGACTTAATATACTGCAGCTTAGCTCAACTGCCTGCCTGTATTATTATAAATAGAACAGGAATGGTCTGCAGTCAGCTTTAGCTGAACACTGTGCCCAGTATACAGCACACTGACTTAATATACTGCAGCTTAGCTCAAATGCCTGTCTGTATTATTTAAATGAAAACAGGAATGGTCTGCAGTCAGCTTTAGCTGCACACTGTGCCCAGTATACAGCACACTGACTTAATATACTGCAGCTTAGCTCAACTGCCTGCCTGTATTATTTGAAAGAGAACAGGAATGGTCTGCAGTCAGGTTTAGCTGCACACTGTGCCCAGTATACAGTACACTGACTTAAAATACTGAAGCTTAGCTCGACTGCCTGCCTGTATTATTATGAATAGAACAGGAAGGGTCTGCAGTCAGCTTTAGCTGAACACTGTGCCCAGTATACAGTACACTGACTTAATATACTGCAGCTTAGCTGAACTGCCTGCCTGTATTATTTAAATGAGAACAGGAATGGTCTGCAGTCAGTTTTAGCTGAACACTGTGTACAGTATACAGTACACTGACTTAATATACTGCAGCTTAGCTCAACTGTCTGCCTGTATTATGATGAATAGAATGGGAATGGTCTGCAGTCAGCTTTAGCTGAACGCTGTGCCCAGTATACAGTACACTGACTTAATATACTGCAGCTTAGCTCAACTGCCTGCCTGTATTATTTGAAAGAGAACAGGAATGGTCTGCAGTCAGCTTTAGCTGCACACTGTGCCCAGTATACAGTACACTGACTTAATATACTGCAGCTTAGCTCAACTGCCTGCCTGTATTATTATGAATAGAACAGGAATGGTCTGCATTCAGCTTTAGCTGAACACTGTGCCCAGTATGCAGTACACTGACTTAATATACTGCAGCTTAGCTCAACTGCCTGCCTGTATTATTATGAATAGAACAGGAATGGTCTGCAGTCAGCTTTAGCTGAACACTGTGCCCAGTATACAGTACACTGACTTAATATACTGCAGCTTAGCTCAACTGCCTGCCTGTATTATTATGAATAGAACGGGAATGGTCTGCAGTCAGCTTTAGCTGAACACTGTGCCCAGTATACAGTACACTGACTTAATATACTGCAGCTTAGCTCAACTGCCTGCCTGTATTATTATTTGAAAGATAACAGGAATGGTCTGCAGTCAGCTTTAGCTGAACACTGTGCCCAGTATACAGTACACTGGTTTAATATACTGCAGCTTAGCTCAACTGCCTGCCTGTATTATTTGAAAGAGAACAGGATTGGTCTGCAGTCAGGTTTAGCTGCACACTGTGCATAGTATACAGTACACTGACTTAATATACTGCAGCTTAGCTCAACTGCCTGCCTGTATTATTTAAATGAGAACAGGAATGGTCTGCAGTCAGCTTTAGCTGCACACTGTGCCCAGTATATAGTACACTGACTTAATATACTGCCGCTTAGCTCAACTGCCTGCCTGTATTATTATGAATAGAACAGGAATGATCTGTAGTCAGCTATACAAAACACTGACTTAATATACTGCAGCTTAGCTCAACTGCCTGCCTGTATTATTTGAAAGAGAACAGGAATGGTCTGCAGTCAGCTTTAGCTGAACACTGTGCCCAGTATACAGTACACTGGCTTAATATACTGCAACTTAGCTCAACTACCTGCCTGTATTATTATAAATAGAACAGGAATGGTCTGCAGTCAGCTTTAGCCGAACACTGTGCCCAGTATACAGTACACTGGCTTAATATACTGCAGCTTAGCTCAACTGCCTTCCTGTATTATTTAAAAGAGAACAGGAATGGTCTGTAGTCAGCTTTAGCTGAACACTGTGCCCAGTAAACAGTACACTGACTTAATATACTGTAGCTTAGCTCAACTGCCTGTCTGTATTATTTGAAAGAGAACAGGAATGGTCTGAAGTCAGCTTTAGCTGCACACTGTGCCCAGTATTCAATACACCGACTTAATATACTGCAGCTTAGCTCAACTGCCTGCCTGTATTATTTGAAAGAGAACATGAATGGTCTGCAGTCAGCTTTAGCTGAACACTGTGCCCAGTAAACAGTACACTGACTTAATATACTGCAGCTTAGCTCAACTGCCTGCCTGTATTATTATGAATAGAACAGGAATGGTCTGCAGTCAGCTTTAGCTGAACACTGTGCCCAGTATACAGTACACTGACTTAATATACTGCAGCTTAGCTCAACTGCCTGTCTGTATTATTTGAAAGAGAACAGGAATGGTCTGAAGTCAGCTTTAGCCGTACACTGTGCCCAGTAAACAGTACACTGACTTAATATACTGCAGCTTAGCTCAACTGCCTGCCTTTATTATTTGAAAGATAATTGGAATGGTCGGTAGTCAGCTTTAGCTGAACACTGTGCCCAGTATACAGCACACTGACTTAATATACTGCAGCTTAGCTCAACTGCCTGCCTGTATTATTATAAATAGAACAGGAATGGTCTGCAGTCAGCTTTAGCTGAACACTGTGCCCAGTATACAGCACACTGACTTAATATACTGCAGCTTAGCTCAAATGCCTGTCTGTATTATTTAAATGAAAACAGGAATGGTCTGCAGTCAGCTTTAGCTGCACACTGTGCCCAGTATACAGCACACTGACTTAATATACTGCAGCTTAGCTCAACTGCCTGCCTGTATTATTTGAAAGAGAACAGGAATGGTCTGCAGTCAGGTTTAGCTGCACACTGTGCCCAGTATACAGTACACTGACTTAAAATACTGAAGCTTAGCTCGACTGCCTGCCTGTATTATTATTGTGAATAGAACAGGAAGGGTCTGCAGTCAGCTTTAGCTGAACACTGTGCCCAGTATACAGTACACTGACTTAATATACTGCAGCTTAGCTGAACTGCCTGCCTGTATTATTTAAATGAGAACAGGAATGGTCTGCAGTCAGTTTTAGCTGAACACTGTGTCCAGTATACAGTACACTGACTTAATATACTGCAGCTTAGCTCAACTGTCTGCCTGTATTATGATGAATAGAACGGGAATGGTCTGTAGTCAGCTTTAGCTGAACGCTGTGCCCAGTATACAGTACACTGACTTAATATACTGCAGCTTAGCTCAACTGCCTGCCTGTATTATTTGAAAGAGAACAGGAATGGTCTGCAGTCAGCTTTAGCTGCACACTGTGCCCAGTATACAGTACACTGACTTAATATACTGCAGCTTAGCTCAACTGCCTGCCTGTATTATTATGAATAGAACAGGAATGATCTGTAGTCAGCTATACAAAACACTGACTTAATATACTGCAGCTTAGCTCAAATGCCTGTCTGTATTATTTAAATGAGAACAGGAATGGTCTGCAGTCAGCTTTAGCTGCACACTGTGCCCAGTATACAGTACACTGACTTAATATACTGCAGCTTAGCTCAACTGCCTGCCTGTATTTTTATGAATAGAACAGGAATGGTCTGCATTCAGCTTTAGCTGAACGCTGTGCACAGTATACAGTACACTGACTTAATATACTGCAGCTTAGCTCAACTGCATGCCTGTATTATTTGAAAGAGAACATGAATGGTCTGCAGTCAGCTTTAGCTGCACACTGTGCCCAGTATACAGTACACTGACTTAATATACTGCAGCTTAGCTCAAGTGCCTGCCTGTATTATTTAAAAGAGAACAGGAATGGTCTGCAGTCAGCTTTAGCTGAACACTGTGCCCAGTATACAGTACACTGACTTAATATACTGCAGCTTATCTCAACTGCCTGCCTGTATTATTATGAATAGAACAGGAATGGTCTGCAGTAAGCTTTAGCTGAACACTGTGCCCAGTATACAGTACACTGACTTAATATACTGCAGCTTAGCTCAACTGCCTGCCTGTATTATTATGAATAGAACGGGAATGGTCTGCAGTCAGCTTTAGCTGAACACTGTGTCCAGTATACAGTACACTGACTTAATATACTGCAGCTTAGCTCACCTGCCTGCCTGTATTATTTGAAAGAGAACAGCAATGGTCTGCAGTCAGCTTTAGCTGCACACTGTGCCCAGTATACAGTACACTGACTTAATATACTGCAGCTTAGCTCAAATGCCTGCCTGTATTATTTAAATGAGAACAGGAATGGTCTGCAGTCAGCTTTAGCTGCACACTGTGCCCAGTATACAGTACACTGACTTAATATACTGCAGCTTAGCTCAACTGCCTGCCTGTATTATTATGAATAGAACAGGAAGGGTCTGCAGTCAGCTTTAGCTGAACACTGTGCCCAGTATACAGTACACTGACTTAACATACTGCAGCTTAGCTCAACTGCCTGCCTGTATTATTTGAAAGAGAACAGGAATGGTCTGCAGTCAGCTTTAGCTGAACACTGTGCCCAGTATACAGTACACTGGTTTAATATACTGCAGCTTAGTTCAACTGCCTGCCTGTATTATTTAAAAGAGAACAGGAATGGTCTGCAGTCAGCTTTAGCTGAACACTGTGCCCAGTATACAGTACACTGACTTAATATACTGCAGCTTAGCTCAACTGCCTGCCTGTATTATTTGAAAGAGAACAGGAATGGTCTGCAGTCATCTTTAGCTGAACACTGTGTCAAGTATACACTACACTGACTTAATATACTGCAGCTTAGCTCAACTGCCTGCCTGTATTATTTGAAAGAGAACAGCAATGGTCTGCAGTCAGCTTTAGCTGCACACTGTGCCCAGTATACAGTACACTGACTTAATATACTGCAGCTTAGCTCAAATGCCTGCCTGTATTATTTAAATGAGAACAGGAATGGTCTGCAGTCAGCTTTAGCTGCACACTGTGCCCAGTATACAGTACACTGACTTAATATACTGCAGCTTAGCTCAACTGCCTGCCTGTATTATTATGAATAGAAAAGGAAGAGTCTGCAGTCAGCTTTAGCTGCACACTGTGCATAGTATACAGTACACTGACTTAATATACTGCAGCTTAGCTCAACTGCCTGCCTGTATTATTTAAATGAGAACAGGAATGGTCTGCAGTCAGCTTTAGCTGCACACTGTGCCCAGTATATAGTACACTGACTTAATATACTGCCGCTTAGCTCAACTGCATGCCTGTATTATTATGAATAGAACAGGAATGATCTGTATTCAGCTATACAAAACACTGACTTAATATACTGCAGCTTAGCTCAACTGCCTGCCTGTATTATTTGAAAGAGAACAGGAATGGTCTGCAGTCAGCTTTATCTGAACACTGTGCCCAGTATACAGTACACTGGCTTAATATACTGCAGCTTAGCTCAACTGCCTTCCTGTATTATTTAAAAGAGAACAGGAATGGTATGTAGTCAGCTTTAGCTGAACACTGTGCCCAGTAAACAGTACACTGACTTAATATACTGTAGCTTAGCTCAACTGCCTGTCTGTATTATTTGAAAGAGAACAGGAATGGTCTGAAGTCAGCTTTAGCTGCACACTGTGCCCAGTATTCAATACACTGATTTAATATACTGCAGCTTAGCTCAACTGCCTGCCTGTATTATTTGAAAGAGAACATGAATGGTCTGCAGTCAGCTTTAGCTGAACACTGTGCCCAGTAAACAGTACACTGACTTAATATACTGCAGCTTAGCTCAACTGCCTGCCTGTATTATTATGAATAGAACAGAAATGGTCTGCAGTCAGCTTTAGCTGAACACTGTGCCCATTATACAGTACACTGACTTAATATACTGCAGCTTAGCTCAACTGCCTGTCTGTATTATTTGAAAGATAATAGGAATGGTCTGTAGTCAGCTTTAGCTGAACACTGTGCCCAGTATACAGCACACTGACTTAATATACTGCAGCTTAGCTCAACTGCCTGCCTGTATTATTATAAATAGAACAGGAATGGTCTGCAGTCAGCTTTAGCTGAACACTGTGCC
Organism: Rana muscosa; assembly: GCA_029206835.1. Taxonomy (NCBI): domain Eukaryota; kingdom Metazoa; phylum Chordata; class Amphibia; order Anura; family Ranidae; genus Rana; species Rana muscosa. The sequence continues at coordinate 209,630,018 of CM055127.1, read as the reverse complement.
CAGTATACAGCACACTGACTTAATATACTGCAGCTTAGCTCAAATGCCTGTCTGTATTATTTAAATGAGAACAGGAATGGTCTGCAGTCAGCTTTAGCTGCACACTGTGCCCAGTATACAGCACACTGACTTAATATACTGCAGCTTAGCTCAACTGCCTGCCTGTATTATTTGAAAGAGAACAGGAATGGTCTGCAGTCAGGTTTAGCTGCACACTGTGCCCAGTATACAGTACACTGACTTAATATACTGCAGCTTAGCTGAACTGCCTGCCTGTATTATTTAAATGAGAACAGGAATGGTCTGCAGTCAGTTTTAGCTGAACACTGTGTCCAGTATACAGTACACTGACTTAATATACTGCAGCTTAGCTCAACTGTCTGCCTGTATTATGATGAATAGAACGGGAATGGTCTGCAGACAGCTTTAGCTGAACGCTGTGCCCAGTATACAGTACACTGACTTAATATACTGCAGCTTAGCTCAACTGCCTGCCTGTATTATTTGAAAGAGAACAGGAATGGCCTGCAGTCAGCTTTAGCTGCACACTGTGCCCAGTATACAGTACACTGACTTAATATACTGCAGCTTAGCTCAAATGCCTGTCTGTATTATTTAAATGAGAACAGGAATGGTTTGCAGTCAGCTTTAGCTGCACACTGTGCCCAGTATACAGTACACTGACTTAATATACTGCAGCTTAGCTCAACTGCCTGCCTGTATTATTATGAATAGAACGGGAATGGTCTGCATTCAGCTTTAGCTGAACGCTGTGCGCAGTATACAGTACACTGACTTAATATACTGCAGCTTAGCTCAACTGCCTGCCTGTATTATTTGAAAGAGAACATGAATGGTCTGCAGTCAGCTTTAGCTGCACACTGTGCCCAGTATACAGTACACTGACTTAATATACTGCAGCTTAGCTGAACTGCCTGCCCGTATTATTTAAATGAGAACAGGAATGGTCTGCAGTCAGTTTTAGCTGAACACTGTGCCCAGTATACAGTACACTGACTTAATATACTGCAGCTTAGCTCAACTGCCTGCCTGTATTATTGTGAATAGAACAGGAATGGTCTGCAGTCAGCTTTAGCTGAACACTGTGCCCAGTATACAGTACAATGACTTAATATACTGCAGCTTAGCTCAGCTGCCTGCCTGTATTATTATGAATAGAACAGGAATGATCTGTAGTCAGCTATACAAAACACTGACTTAATATAATGCAGCTTAGCTCAATTGCCTGCCTGTATTATTTAAATGAGAACAGGAAAGGTCTGCAGTCAGCTTTAGCTGCACACTGTGCCCAGTATACAGTACACTGACTTAATATACTGCAGCTTAGCTCAACTGCCTGCCTGTATTATGATGAATAGAATGGGAATGGTCTGCATTCAGCTTTAGCTGAACGCTGTGCCCAGTATACAGTACACTGGCTTAATATACTGCAGCTTAGCTCAACTGCCTGCCTGTATTATTTAAAAGAGAACAGGAATGGTCTGCAGTCAGCTTTAGCTGGACACTGTGCCCAGTATACAGTACACTGACTTAATATACTGCAGCTTAGCTCAACTGCCTGTCTGTATTTTTTGAAAGAGAACAGGAATGGTCTGAAGACAGCTTTAGCTGCACACTGTGCCCAGTATACAGTACACTGACTTAACATACTGCAGCTTAGCTGAACTGCATGCCTGTATTATTTGAAAGAGAACATGAATGGTCTGCAGTCAGCTTTAGCTGAACACTGTGCCCAGTATACAGTACACTGACTTAATATACTGCAGCTTAACTCAACTGCCTGTCTGTATTATTTGAAAGAGAACAGGAATGGTCTGACGTCAGCTTTAGCTGTACACTGTGCCCAGTAAACAGTACACTGACTTAATATACTGCAGCTTAGCTCAACTGCCTGCCTGTATTATTATGAATAGAACAGGAATGGTCTGCAGTCAGCTTTAGCTGAACACTGTGCCCAGTATACAGTACACTGACTTAATATACTGCAGCTTAGCTCAACTGCCTGCCTGTATTATTTGAAAGAGAACAGGAATGGTCTGCAGTCAGCTTTAGCTGCACACTGTGCCCAGTATACAGTACACTGGTTTAATATACTGCAGCTTAGCTCAACTGCCTGCCTGTATTATTTAAAAGAGAACAGGAATGGTCTGCAGTCAGCTTTAGCTGAACACTGTGCCCAGTATACAGTACACTGACTTAATATACTGCAGCTTAGCTCAACTGCCTGTCTGTATTATTTGAAAGAGAACAGCAATGGTCTGAAGTCAGCTTTAGCTGCACACTGTGCCCAGTATACAGTACACTGACTTAATATACTGCAGCTTAGCTCAACTGCCTGCATGTATTATTTGAAAGAGAACATGAATGGTCTGCAGTCATCTTTAGCTGAACACTGTGTCAAGTATACACTACACTGACTTAATATACTGCAGCTTAGCTCAACTGCCTGCCTGTATTATTTGAAAGAGAACAGCAATGGTCTGCAGTCAGCTTTAGCTGCACACTGTGCCCAGTATACAGTACACTGACTTAATATACTGCAGCTTAGCTCAAATGCCTGCCTGTATTATTTAAATGAGAACAGGAATGGTCTGCAGTCATCTTTAGCTGCACACTGTGCCCAGTATACAGTACACTGACTTAATATACTGCAGCTTAGCTCAACTGCCTGCCTGTATTATTATGAATAGAACAGGAAGGGTCTGCAGTCAGCTTTAGCTGCACACTGTGCCCTGTATACAGTACACTGACTTAATATACTGCAGCTTAGCTCAACTGCCTGCCTGTATTATTTAAATGAGAACAGGAATGGTCTGCATTTAGCTTTAGCTGCACACTGTGCCCAGTATATAGTACACTGACTTAATATACTGCAGCTTAGCTCAACTGCCTGCCTGTATTATTATGAATAGAACAGGAATAATCTGTAGTCAGCTATACAAAACACTGACTTAATATACTGCAGCTTAGCTCAACTGCCTGCCTGTATTATTTGAAAGAGAACAGGAATGGTCTGCAGTCAGCTTTAGCTGAACACTGTGCCAGTATACAGAACACTGACTTAATATACTGCAGCTTAGCTCAACTGCCTGCCTGTATTATTTGAAAGAGAACAGGAATGGTCTGCAGTCAGCTTTAGCTGCACACTGTGCCCAGTATACAGCACACTGACTTAATATACTGCAGCTTAGCTCAACTACCTGCCTGTATTATTATAAATAGAACAGGAATGGTCTGCAGTCAGCTTTAGCTGCACACTGTGCCCAGTATACAGTACACTGACTTAGAATACTGCAGCTTAGCTCAAATGCCTGCCTGTATTATTTAAATGAGAACAGGAAAGGTCTGCAGTCAGCTTTAGCTGCACACTGTGCCCAGTATACAGTACACTGACTTAATATACTGCAGCTTAGCTCAACTGCCTGCCTGTATTATTATGAATAGAACAGGAAGGGTCTGCAGTCAGCTTTAGCTGAACACTGTGCCCAGTATACAGTACACTGACTAATTATACTGCAGCTTAGCTCAACTGCCTGCCTGTATTATTTGAAAGAGAACAGGAATGGTCTGCAGTCAGCTTTAGCTGAACACTGTGCCCAGTATACAGTACACTGGTTTAATATACTGCAGCTTAGCTCAACTGCCTGCCTGTATTATTTGAAAGAGAACAGGATTGGTCTGCAGTCAGGTTTAGCTGCACACTGTGCATTGTATACAGTACACTGACTTAATATACTGCAGCTTAGCTCAACTGCCTGCCTGTATTATTTAAATGAGAACAGGAATGGTCTGCAGTCAGCTTTAGCTGCACACTGTGCCCAGTATATAGTACACTGACTTAATATACTGTCGCTTAGCTCAACTGCCTGCCTGTATTATTATGAATAGAACAGGAATGATCTGTAGTCAGCTATACATAACACTGACTTAATATACTGCAGCTTAGCTCAACTGCCTGCCTGTATTATTTGAAAGAGAACAGGAATGGTCTGCAGTCAGCTTTAGCTGAACACTGTGCCCAGTATACAGTACACTGGCTTAATATACTGCAGCTTAGCTCAACTACCTGCCTGTATTATTATAAATAGAACAGGAATGGTCTGCAGTCAGCTTTAGCCAAACACTGTGCCCGGTATACAGTACACTGGCTTAATATACTGCAGCTTAGCTCAACTGCCTTCCTGTATTATTTAAAAGAGAACAGGAATGGTCTGTAGTCAGCTTTAGCTGAACACTGTGCCCAGTAAACAGTACACTGACTTAATATACTGTAGTTTAGCTCAACTGCCTGTCTGTATTATTTGAAAGAGAACAGGAATGGTCTGAAGTCAGCTTTAGCTGCACACTGTGCCCAGTATACAGTACACTGACTTAATATACTGCAGCTTAGCTCAACTGCCTGCCTGTATTATTTGAAAGAGAACATGAATGGTCTGCAGTCAGCTTTAGCTGAACACTGTGCCCAGTAAACAGTACACTGACTTAATATACTGCAGCTTAGCTCAACTGCCTGCCTGTATTATTATGAATAGAACAGGAATGGTCTGCAGTCAGCTTTAGCTGAACACTGTGCCCAGTATACAGCACACTGACTTAATATACTGCAGCTTAGCTCAACTGCCTGCCTGTATTATTATAAATAGAACAGGAATGGTCTGCAGTCAGCTTTAGTTGAACACTGTGTCCAGTATACAGTACACTGACTTAATATACTGCAGCTTAGCTCAACTGCCTGCCTGTATTATTTGAAAGAGAACAGGAATGGTCTGCAGTCAGCTTTAGCTGCACACTGTGCCCAGTATACAGTACACTGACTTAATATACTGCAGCTTAGTTCAAATGCTTGTCTGTATTATTTAAATGAGAACAGGAATGGTCTGCAGTCAGCTTTAGCTGCACACTGTGCCCAGTATACAGCACACTGACTTAATATACTGCAGCTTAGCTCAACTGCCTGCCTGTATTATTTGAAAGAGAACAGGAATGGTCTGCAGTCAGGTTTAGCTGAAAACTGTGCCCAGTATACAGTACACTGACTTAAAATACTGAAGCTTAGCTCGACTGCCTGCCTGTATTATTATGAATAGAACAGGAAGGGTCTGCAGTCAGCTTTAGCTGAACACTGTGCCCAGTATACAGTACACTGACTTAATATACTGCAGCTTAGCTCAACTGCCTGCCTGTATTATTTGAAAGAGAACAGGAATGGTCTGCAGTCAGGTTTAGCTGCACACTGTGCATAGTATACAGTACACTGACTTAATATACTGCAGCTTAGCTCAACTGCCTGCCTGTATTATTGTGAATAGAACAGGAATGGTCTGCAGTCAGCTTTAGCTGAACACTGTGTCCAGTATACAGTACACTGACTTAATATACTGCAGCTTAGCTCAACTGCCTGCCTGTATTATTTGAAAGAGAACATGAATGGTCTGCAGTCATTTTTAGCTGAACACTGTGTCCAGTATACAGTACACTGACTTAATATACTGCAGCTTAGCTCAACTGCCTGCCTGTATTATTTGAAAGAGAACAGGAATGGTCTGCAGTCAGGTTTAGCTGCACACTGTGCATAGTATACAGTACACTGACTTAATATACTGCAGCTTAGCTCAACTGCCTGTCTGTATTATTTAAATGAGAACAGGAATGGTCTGCAGTCAGCTTTAGCTGCACACTGTGCCCAGTATATAGTACACTGACTTAATATACTGCAGCTTAGCTCAACTGCCTGTCTGTATTTTTTGAAAGAGAACATGAATGGTCTGCAGTCAGCTTTAGCTGAACACTGTGCCCAGTATACAGTACACTGACTTAATATACTGCAGATTAGCTCAACTTCATGCCTGTATTATTATAAATAGAACATGAATGGTCTGCAGTCAGCTTTAGCCGAACACTGTGCCCAGTATACAGTACACTGGCTTAATATACTGCAGCTTAGCTCAACTGCCTGTCTGTATTATTTAAAAGAGAACAGGAATGGTCTGCAGTCAGCTTTAGCTGAACACTGTGCCCAGTATACTGTACACTGACTTAATATACTGCAGCTTAGCTCAACTGCCTGTCTGTATTTTTTGAAAGAGAACAGGAATGGTCTGAAGACAGCTTTAGCTGCACACTGTGCCCAGTATACAGTACACTGACTTAACATACTGCAGCTTAGCTGAACTGCCTGCCTGTATTATTTGAAAGAGAACATGAATGATCTGCAGTCAGCTTTAGCTGAACACTGTGCCCAGTATACAGTACACTGACTTAATATACTGCAGCTTAACTCAACTGCCTGTCTGTATTATTTGAAAGAGAACATGAATGGTCTGACGTCAGCTTTAGCTGTACACTGTGCCCAGTAAACAGTACACTGACTTAATATACTGCAGCTTAGCTCAACTGCCTGCCTGTATTATTATGAATAGAACAGGAATGATTTGTAGTCAGCTATACAAAACACTGACTTAATATACTGCAGCTTAGCTCAACTGCCTGCCTGTATTATTTGAAAGAGAACAGGAATGGTCTGCAGTCAGCTTTAGCTGAACACTGTGCCCAGTATACAGTACACTGACTTAATATACTGCAGCTTAGCTCAACTGCCTGCCTGTATTATTATGAATAGAACAGGAAGGGTCTGCAGTCAGCTTTAGCTGCACACTGTGCCCTGTATACAGTACACTGACTTAATATACTGCAGCTTAGCTCAACTGCCTGCCTGTATTATTTAAATGAGAACAGGAATGGTCTGCAGTCAGCTTTAGCTGCACACTGTGCCCAGTATATAGTACACTGAGTTAATATACTGCAGCTTAGCTCAACTGCCTGCCTGTATTATTATGAATAGAACAGGAATGATCTGTAGTCAGCTATACAAAACACTGACTTAATATACTGCAGCTTAGCTCAACTGCCTGCCTGTATTATTTGAAAGAGAACAGGAATGGTCTACAGTCAGCTTTAGCTGAACACTGTGCCAGTATACAGTACACTGACTTAATATACTGCAGCTTAGCTCAACTGCCTGCCTGTATTATTTGAAAGAGAACATGAATGGTCTGCAGTCATTTTTAGCTGAACACTGTGTCCAATATACAGTACACTGACTTAATATACTGCAGCTTAGCTCAACTGCCTGCCTGTATTATTTGAAAGAGAACAGGAATGGCCTGCAGTCAGGTTTAGCTGCACACTGTGCATAGTATACAGTACACTGACTTAATATACTGCAGCTTAGCTCAACTGCCTGCCTGTATTATTTAAATGAGAACAGGAATGGTCTGCAGTCAGCTTTAGCTGCACACTGTGCCCAGTATATAGTACACTGACTTAATATACTGCAGCTTAGCTCAACTGCCTGCCTGTATTATTATGAATAGAACAGGAATGATCTGTAGTCAGCTATACAAAACACTGACTTAATATACTGCAGCTTAGCTCAACTGCCTGCCTGTATTATTTGAAAGAGAACAGGAATGGTCTGCAGTCAGCTTTAGCTGAACACTGTGCCCAGTATACAGTACACTGACTTAATATACTGCAGATTAGCTCAACTTCATGCCTGTATTATTATAAATAGAACATGAATGGTCTGCAGTCAGCTTTAGCCGAACACTGTGCCCAGTATACAGTACACTGGCTTAATATACTGCAGCTTAGCTCAACTGCCTGCCTGTATTATTTAAAAGAGAACAGGAATGGTCTGCAGTCAGCTTTAGCTGAACACTGTGCCCAGTATACAGTACACTGACTTAATATACTGCAGCTTAGCTCAACTGCCTGTCTGTATTTTTTGAAAGAGAACAGGAATGGTCTGAAGACAGCTTTAGCTGCACACTGTGCCCAGTATACAGTACACTGACTTAACATACTGCAGCTTAGCTGAACTGCCTGCCTGTATTATTTGAAAGAGAACATGAATGATATGCAGTCAGCTTTAGCTGAACACTGTGCCCAGTATACAGTACACTGACTTAATATACTGCAGCTTAACTCAACTGCCTGTCTGTATTATTTGAAAGAGAACAGGAATGGTCTGACGTCAGCTTTAGCTGTACACTGTGCCCAGTAAACAGTACACTGACTTAATATACTGCAGCTTAGCTCAACTGCCTGCCTGTATTATTATGAATAGAACAGGAATGATTTGTAGTCAGATATACAAAACACTGACTTAATATACTGCAGCTTAGCTCAACTGCCTGCCTGTATTATTTGAAAGAGAACAGGAATGGTCTGCAGTCAGCTTTAGCTGAACACTGTGCCCAGTATACAGTACACTGACGTAATATACTGCAGCTTAGCTCAACTGCCTGCCTGTATTATTATGAATAGAACATGAAGGGTCTGCAGTCAGCTTTAGCTGCACACTGTGCCCTGTATACAGTACACTGACTTAATATACTGCAGCTTAGCTCAACTGCCTGCCTGTATTATTTAAATGAGAACAGGAATGGTCTGCAGTCAGCTTTAGCTGCACACTGTGCCCAGTATATAGTACACTGAGTTAATATACTGCAGCTTAGCTCAACTGCCTGCCTGTATTATTATGAATAGAACAGGAATGATCTGTAGTCAGCTATACAAAACACTGACTTAATATACTGCAGCTTAGCTCAACTGCCTGCCTGTATTATTTGAAAGAGAACAGGAATGTTCTACAGTCAGCTTTAGCTGAACACTGTGCCAGTATACAGTACACTGACTTAATATACTGCAGCTTAGCTCAACTGCCTGCCTGTATTATTTGAAAGAGAACAGGAATGGTCTGCAGTCAGCTTTAGCTGCACACTGTGCCCAGTATACAGCACACTGACTTAATATACTGCAGCTTAGCTCAACTACCTGCCTGTATTATTATAAATAGAACAGGAATGGTCTGCAGTCAGCTTTAGCTGCACACTGTGCCCAGTATACAGTACACTGACTTAGAATACTGCAGCTTAGCTCAAATGCCTGCCTGTATTATTTAAATGAGAACAGGAATGGTCTGCAGTCAGCTTTAGCTGCACACTGTGCCCAGTATACAGTACACTGACTTAATATACTGCAGCTTAGTTCAAATGCCTGTCTGTATTATTTAAATGAGAACAGAAATGGTCTGCAGTCAGCTTTAGCTGCACACTGTGCCCAGTATACAGCACACTGACTTAATATACTGCAGCTTAGCTCAACTGCCTGCCTGTATTATTTGAAAGAGAACAGAAATGGTCTGCAGTCAGGTTTAGCTGAACACTGTGCCCAGTATACAGTACACTGACTTAAAATACTAAAGCTTAGCTCAACTGCCTGCCTGTATTATTATGAATAGAACAGGAAGGGTCTGCAGTCAGCTTTAGCTGAACACTGTGCCCAGTATACAGTACACTGACTTAATATACTGCAGCTTAGCTCAACTGCCTGCCTGTATTATTTGAAAGAGAACAGGAATGGTCTGCAGTCAGGTTTAGCTGCACACTGTGCATAGTATACAGTACACTGACTTAATATACTGCAGCTTAGCTCAACTGCCTGCCTGTATTATTGTGAATAGAACAGGAATGGTCTGCAGTCAGCTTTAGCTGAACACTGTGTCCAGTATACAGTACACTGACTTAATATACTGCAGCTTAGCTCAACTGCCTGCCTGTATTATTTGAAAGAGAACATGAATGGTCTGCAGTCATTTTTAGCTGAACACTGTGTCCAATATACAGTACACTGACTTAATATACTGCAGCTTAGCTCAACTGCCTGCCTGTATTATTTGAAAGAGAACAGGAATGGCCTGCAGTCAGGTTTAGCTGCACACTGTGCATAGTATACAGTACACTGACTTAATATACTGCAGCTTAGCTCAACTGCCTGCCTGTATTATTTAAATGAGAACAGGAATGGTCTGCAGTCAGCTTTAGCTGCACACTGTGCCCAGTATATAGTACACTGACTTAATATACTGCAGCTTAGCTCAACTGCCTGCCTGTATTATTATGAATAGAACAGGAATGATCTGTAGTCAGCTATACAAAACACTGACTTAATATACTGCAGCTTAGCTCAACTGCCTGCCTGTATTATTTGAAAGAGAACAGGAATGGTCTGCAGTCAGCTTTAGCTGAACACTGTGCCCAGTATACAGTACACTGACTTAATATACTGCAGATTAGCTCAACTTCCTGCCTGTATTATTATAAATAGAACATGAATGGTCTGCAGTCAGCTTTAGCCGAACACTGTGCCCAGTATACAGTACACTGGCTTAATATACTGCAGCTTAGCTCAACTGCCTGCCTGTATTATTTAAAAGAGAACAGGAATGGTCTGCAGTCAGCTTTAGCTGAACACTGTGCCCAGTATACAGTACACTGACTTAATATACTGCAGCTTAGCTCAACTGCCTGTCTGTATTTTTTGAAAGAGAACAGGAATGGTCTGAAGACAGCTTTAGCTGCACACTGTGCCCAGTATACAGTACACTGACTTAACATACTGCAGCTTAGCTGAACTGCCTGCCTGTGTTATTTGAAAGAGAACATGAATGGTCTGCAGTCAGCTTTAGCTGAACACTGTGCCCAGTATACAGTACACTGACTTAATATACTGCAGCTTAACTCAACTGCCTGTCTGTATTATTTGAAAGAGAACAGGAATGGTCTGACGTCAGCTTTAGCTGTACACTGTGCCCAGTAAACAGTACACTGACTTAATATACTGCAGCTTAGCTCAACTGCCTGCCTGTATTATTTGAAAGAGAACAGGAATGGTCTGCAGTCAGGTTTAGCTGCACACTGTGCATAGTATACAGTACACTGACTTAATATACTGCAGCTTAGCTCAACTGCCTGCCTGTATTATTGTGAATAGAACAGGAATGGTCTGCAGTCAGCTTTAGCTGAACACTGTGTCCAGTATACAGTACACTGACTTAATATACTGCAGCTTAGCTCAACTGCCTGCCTGTATTATTTGAAAGAGAACATGAATGGTCTGCAGTCATTTTTAGCTGAACACTGTGTCCAATATACAGTACACTGACTTAATATACTGCAGCTTAGCTCAACTGCCTGCCTGTATTATTTGAAAGAGAACAGGAATGGCCTGCAGTCAGGTTTAGCTGCACAATGTGCATAGTATACAGTACACTGACTTAATATACTGCAGCTTAGCTCAACTGCCTGCCTGTATTATTTAAATGAGAACAGGAATGGTCTGCAGTCAGCTTTAGCTGCACACTGTGCCCAGTATATAGTACACTGACTTAATATACTGCAGCTTAGCTCAACTGCCTGCCTGTATTATTATGAATAGAACAGGAATGATCTGTAGTCAGCTATACAAAACACTGACTTAATATACTGCAGCTTAGCTCAACTGCCTGCCTGTATTATTTGAAAGAGAACAGGAATGGTCTGCAGTCAGCTTTAGCTGAACACTGTGCCCAGTATACAGTACACTGACTTAATATACTGCAGATTAGCTCAACTTCCTGCCTGTATTATTATAAATAGAACATGAATGGTCTGCAGTCAGCTTTAGCCGAACACTGTGCCCAGTATACAGTACACTGGCTTAATATACTGCAGCTTAGCTCAACTGCCTGCCTGTATTATTTAAAAGAGAACAGGAATGGTCTGCAGTCAGCTTTAGCTGAACACTGTGCCCAGTATACAGTACACTGACTTAATATACTGCAGCTTAGCTCAACTGCCTGTCTGTATTTTTTGAAAGAGAACAGGAATGGTCTGAAGACAGCTTTAGCTGCACACTGTGCCCAGTATACAGTACACTGACTTAATATACTGCAGCTTAACTCAACTGCCTGTCTGTATTATTTGAAAGAGAACAGGAATGGTCTGACGTCAGCTTTAGCTGTACACTGTGCCCAGTAAACAGTACACTGACTTAATATACTGCAGCTTAGCTCAACTGCCTGCCTGTATTATTATGAATAGAACAGGAATGATCTGTAGTCAGCTATACAAAACACTGACTTAATATACTGCAGCTTAGCTCAACTGCCTGTCTGTATTATTTGAAAGAGAACAGGAATGGTCTGCAGTCAGCTTTAGCTGAACACTGTGCCCAGTATACAGTACACTGACTTAATATACTGCAGATTAGCTCAACTTCCTGCCTGTATTATTATAAATAGAACATGAATGGTCTGCAGTCAGCTTTAGCCGAACACTGTGCCCAGTATACAGTACACTGGCTTAATATACTGCAGCTTAGCTCAACTGCCTGCCTGTATTATTTAAAAGAGAACAGGAATGGTCTGCAGTCAGCTTTAGCTGAACACTGTGCCCAGTATACAGTACACTGACTTAATATACTGCAGCTTAGCTCAACTGCCTTTCTGTATTTTTTGAAAGAGAACAGGAATGGTCTGAAGACAGCTTTAGCTGCGCACTGTGCCCAGTATACAGTACACTGACTTAACATACTGCAGCTTAGCTGAACTGCCTGCTTGTATTATTTGAAAGAGAACATGAATGGTCTGCAGTCAGCTTTAGCTGAACACTGTGCCCAGTATACAGTACACTGACTTAATATACTGCAGCTTAACTCAACTGCATGTCTGTATTATTTGAAAGAGAACAGGAATGGTCTGACGTCAGCTTTAGCTGTACACTGTGCCCAGTAAACAGTACACTGACTTAATATACTGCAGCTTAGCTCAACTGCCTGCCTGTATTATTATGAATAGAACAGGAATGGTCTGCAGTCAGCTTTAGCTGAACACTGTGCCCAGTATACAGTACACTGACTTAATATACTGCAGCTTAGCTCAACTGCCTGCCTGTATTATTTGAAAGAGAACAGGAATGGTCTGCAGTCAGCTGTAGCTGCACACTGTGCCCAGTATACAGTACACTGGTTTAATATACTGCAGCTTAGCTCAACTGCCTGCCTGTATTATTTAAAAGAGAACAGGAATGGTCTGCAGTCAGCTTTAGCTGAACACTGTGTCAAGTATACACTACACTGACTTAATATACTGCAGCTTAGCTCAACTGCCTGCCTGTATTATTTGAAAGAGAACAGCAATGGTCTGCAGTCAGCTTTAGCTGCACACTGTGCCCAGTATACAGTACACTGACTTAATATACTGCAGCTTAGCTCAAATGCCTGCCTGTTTTATTTAAATGAGAACAGGAATGGTCTGCAGTCAGCTTTAGCTGAACACTGTGCCCAGTATACAGTACACTGACTTAATATACTGCAGCTTAGCTCAACTGCCTGCCTGTATTATTATGAATAGAACAGGAAGGGTCTGCAGTCAGCTTTAGCTGCACACTGTGCCCTGTATACAGTACACTGACTTAATATACTGCAGCTTAGCTCAAATGCCTGCCTGTATTATTTAAATGAGAACAGGAAGGGTCTGCAGTCAGCTTTAGCTGAACACTGTGCCCAGTATACAGTACACTGACTTAATATACTGCAGCTTAGCTCAACTGCCTGCCTGTATTATTATGAATAGAACAGGAAGGGTCTGCAGTCAGCTTTAGCTGCACACTGTGCCCTGTATACAGTACACTGACTTAATATACTGCAGCTTAGCTCAACTGCCTGCCTGTATTATTTAAATGAGAACAGGAATGGTCTGCAGTCAGCTTTAGCTGCACACTGTGCCCAGTATATAGTAAACTGACTTAATATACTGCAGCTTAGCTCAACTGCCTGCCTGTATTATTATGAATAGAACAGGAATGATCTGTAGTCAGCTATACAAAACACTGACTTAATATACTGCAGCTTAGCTCAACTGCCTGCCTGTATTATTTGAAAGAGAACAGGAATGGTCTGCAGTCAGCTTTAGCTGCACACTGTGCCAGTATACAGTACACTGACTTAATATACTGCAGCTTAGCTCAACTGCCTGCCTGTATTATTTGAAAGAGAACAGGAATGGTCTGCAGTCAGCTTTAGCTGCACACTGTGCCCAGTATACAGCACACTGACTTAATATACTGCAGCTTAGCTCAACTGCCTGCCTGTATTATTATGAATAGAACAGGAAGGGTCTGCAGTCAGCTTTAGCTGAACACTGTGCCCAGTATACAGTACACTGACTTAATATACTGCAGCTTAGCTCAACTGCCTGCCTGTATTATTTGAAAGAGAACAGGAATGGTCTGCAGTCAGCTTTAGCTGAACACTGTGCCCAGTATACAGTACACTGGTTTAATATACTGCAGCTTAGCTCAACTGCCTGCCTGTATTATTTGAAAGAGAACAGGATTGGTCTGCAGTCAGGTTTAGCTGCACACTGTGCATAGTATACAGTACACTGACTTAATATACTGCAGCTTAGCTCAACTGCCTGCCTGTATTATTTAAATGAGAACAGGAATGGTCTGCAGTCAGCTTTAGCTGCACACTGTGCCCAGTATATAGTACACTGACTTAATATACTGCCGCTTAGCTCAACTGCCTACCTGTATTATTATGAATAGAACAGGAATGATCTGTAGTCAGCTATACATAACACTGACTTAATATACTGCAGCTTAGCTCAACTGCCTGCCTGTATTATTTGAAAGAGAACAGGAATGGTCTGCAGTCAGCTTTAGCTGAACACTGTGCCCAGTATACAGTACACTGGCTTAATATACTGCAGCTTAGCTCAACTGCCTGCTGTATTATTTAAAAGAGAACCGGAATGGTCTGTAGTCAGCTTTAGCTGAACACTGTGCCCAGTAAACAGTACACTGACTTAATATACTGTAGTTTAGCTCAACTGCCTGTCTGTATTATTTGAAAGAGAACAGGAATGGTCTGCAGTCAGCTTTAGCTGCACACTGTGCCCAGTATACAGTACACTGACTTAACATACTGCAGCTTAGCTCAACTGCCTGCCTGTATTATTATGAATAGAACAGGAATGGTCTGCAGTCAGCTTTAGCTGCACACTGTGCCCAGTATACAGTACACTGACTTAATATACTGCAGCTTAGCTCAAATGCCTGTCTGTATTATTTAAATGAGAACAGGAATGGTCTGCAGTCAGCTTTAGCTGCACACTGTGCCCAGTATACAGTACACTGACTTAATATACTGAAGCTTAGCCCGACTGCCTGCCTGTATTATTATGAATAGAACAGAAAAGGGTCTGCAGTCAGCATTAGCTAAACACTGTGCCCAGTATACAGTACACTGACTTAATATACTGCAGCTTAGCTCAACTGCCTGCCTGTATTATTATGAATAGAACAGGAATGGTCTGCAGTCAGCTTTAGCTGAACACTGTGCCCAGTATACAGTACACTGACTTAATATACTGCAGCTTAGCTCAACTGCCTGCCTGTATTATTATGTATAGAACAGGAATGATCTGTAGTCAGCTATACAAAACACTGACTTAATATACTGCAGCTGAGCTCAATTGCCTGCCTGTATTATGATGAATAGAACAGGAATGGTCTGCAGTCAGCTTTAGCTGAACGCTGTGCCCAGTATACAGTACACTGACTTAATATACTGCAGCTTAGCTCAACTGCCTGCCTGTATTATTATAAATAGAACATGAATGGTCTGCAGTCAGCTTTAGCCGAACACTGTGCCCAGTATACAGTACACTGGCTTAATATACTGCAGCTTAGCTCAACTGCCTGCCTGTATTATTTAAAAGAGAACATGAATGGTCTGCAGTCAGCTTTAGCTGAACACTGTGCCCAGTATACAGTACACTGACAATATATACTGCAGCTTAGCTCAACTGCCTGTCTGTATTATTTGAAAGTGAACAGGAATGGTCTGAAGTCAGCTTTAGCTGCACACTGTGCCCAGTATATAGTACACTGACTTAATATACTGCAGCTTAGCTCAAATGCCTGCCTGTATTATTTAAATGAGAACAGGAATGGTCTGAAGTCAGCTTTAGCTGCACACTGCGCCCAGTATACAGTACACTGACTTAATATACTGCAGCTTAGCTCAACTGCCTGCCTGTATTATTATGAATAGAACAGGTAGGGTCTGCAGTCAGCTTTAGCTGAACACTGTGCCCAGTATACAGTACACTGACTTAATATACTGCAGCTTAGCTCAACTGCCTGCCTGTATTATTATGAATAGAACAGGAATGGTCTACAGACAGCTTTAGCTGAACACTGTGTCCAGTATACAGTACACTGACTTAATATACTGCAGCTTAGCTCAACTGCCTGCCTGTATTATTTGAAAGAGAACAGGAATGCTCTGCAGTCAGCTTTAGCTGCACACTGTGCCCAGTATGCAGTACACTGACTTAATATACTGCAGCTTAGCTCAAATGCCTGCCTGTATTATTTAAATGAGAACAGGAATGGTCTGCAGTCAGCTTTAGCTGCACACTGTGTCCAGTATACAGTACACTGACTTAATATACTGAAGCTTAGCTCAACTGCCTGCCTGTATTATTTGAAAGAGAACAGGAATGGTCTGCAGTCAGGTTTAGCTGCACACTGTGCCCAGTATACAGTACACTGACTTAATATACTGCAGCTTAGCTCAACTGCCTGCCTGTATTATTATGAATAGAACAGGAAGGGTCTGTATTCAGCTTTAGCTGAACACTGTGCCCAGTATACAGTACACTGACTTAATATACTGCAGCTTAGCTCAACTGCCTGCCTGTATTATTTCAAAGAGAACAGGAATGGTCTGCAGTCAGCTTTAGCAGCACACTGTGCCCAGTATACAGTACACTGACTTAATATACTGCAGCTTAGCTCAAATGCCTGTCTGTATTATTTAAATGAGAACAGGAATGGTCTGCAGTCAGCTTTAGCTGTACACTGTGCCCAGTATACAGTACACTGACTTAATATACTGAAGCTTAGCCCGACTGCCTGCTTGTATTATTATGAATAGAACAGAAACGGGTCTGCAGTCAGCATTAGCTAAACACTGTGCCCAGTATACAGTACACTGACTTAATATACTGCAGCTTAGCTCAACTGCCTGCCTGTATTATTATGAATAGAACAGGAATGATCTGTAGTCAGCTTTAGCTGAACACTGTGCCCAGTATACAGTACACTGACTTAATATACTGCAGCTTAGCTCAACTGCCTGCCTGTATTATTATGAATAGAACAGGAATGGTCTGCAGTCAGGTTTAGCTGAACACTGTGTCCAGTATACAGTACACTGACTTAATATACTGCAGCTTAGCTCAACTGCCTGCCTGTATTATTTGAAAGAGAACATGAATGGTCTGCAGTCAGCTTTAGCAGCACACTGTGCCCAGTATACAGTACACTGACTTAATATACTGCAGCTTAGCTCAAATGCCTGTCTGTATTATTTAAATGAGAACAGGAATGGTCTGCAGTCAGCTTTAGCTGCACACTGTGCCCAGTATACAGTACACTGACTTAATATACTGCAGCTTAGCTCAAATGCCTGTCTGTATTATTTAAATGAGAACAGGAATGGTCTGCAGTCAGCTTTAGCTGCACACTGTGTCAATATACAGTACACTGACTTAATATACTGCAGCTTAGCTCAACTGCCTGCCTGTATTATTTGAAAGAGAACAGGAATGGCCTGCAGTCAGGTTTAGCTGCACACTGTGCATAGTATACAGTACACTGACTTAATATACTGCAGCTTAGCTCAACTGCCTGCCTGTATTTTTTAAATGAGAACAGGAATGGTCTGCAGTCAGCTTTAGCTGCACACTGTGCCCAGTATATAGTACACTGACTTAATATACTGCAGCTTAGCTCAACTGCCTGCCTGTATTATTATGAATAGAACAGGAATGATCTGTAGTCAGCTATACAAAACACTGACTTAATATACTGCAGCTTAGCTCAACTGCCTGCCTGTATTATTTGAAAGAGAACAGGAATGGTCTGCAGTCAGCTTTAGCTGAACACTGTGCCCAGTATACAGTACACTGACTTAATATACTGCAGATTAGCTCAACTTCATGCCTGTATTATTATAAATAGAACATGAATGGTCTGCAGTCAGCTTTAGCCGAACACTGTGCCCAGTATACAGTACACTGGCTTAATATACTGCAGCTTAGCTCAACTGCCTGCCTGTATTATTTAAAAGAGAACAGGAATGGTCTGCAGTCAGCTTTAGCTGAACACTGTGCCCAGTATACAGTACACTGACTTAATATACTGCAGCTTAGCTCAACTGCCTGTCTGTATTTTTTGAAAGAGAACAGGAATGGTCTGAAGACAGCTTTAGCTGCACACTGTGCCCAGTATACAGTACACTGACTTAACATACTGCAGCTTAGCTGAACTGCCTGCCTGTATTATTTGAAAGAGAACATGAATGATCTGCAGTCAGCTTTAGCTGAACACTGTGCCCAGTATACAGTACACTGACTTAATATACTGCAGCTTAACTCAACTGCCTGTCTGTATTATTTGAAAGAGAACAGGAATGGTCTGACGTCAGCTTTAGCTGTACACTGTGCCCAGTAAACAGTACACTGACTTAATATACTGCAGCTTAGCTCAACTGCCTGCCTGTATTATTATGAATAGAACAGGAATGATTTGTAGTCAGATATACAAAACACTGACTTAATATACTGCAGCTTAGCTCAACTGCCTGCCTGTATTATTTGAAAGAGAACAGGAATGGTCTGCAGTCAGCTTTAGCTGAACACTGTGCCCAGTATACAGTACACTGACGTAATATACTGCAGCTTAGCTCAACTGCCTGCCTGTATTATTATGAATAGAACATGAAGGGTCTGCAGTCAGCTTTAGCTGCACACTGTGCCCTGTATACAGTACACTGACTTAATATACTGCAGCTTAGCTCAACTGCCTGCCTGTATTATTTAAATGAGAACAGGAATGGTCTGCAGTCAGCTTTAGCTGCACACTGTGCCCAGTATATAGTACACTGAGTTAATATACTGCAGCTTAGCTCAACTGCCTGCCTGTATTATTATGAATAGAACAGGAATGATCTGTAGTCAGCTATACAAAACACTGACTTAATATACTGCAGCTTAGCTCAACTGCCTGCCTGTATTATTTGAAAGAGAACAGGAATGTTCTACAGTCAGCTTTAGCTGAACACTGTGCCAGTATACAGTACACTGACTTAATATACTGCAGCTTAGCTCAACTGCCTGCCTGTATTATTTGAAAGAGAACAGGAATGGTCTGCAGTCAGCTTTAGCTGCACACTGTGCCCAGTATACAGCACACTGACTTAATATACTGCAGCTTAGCTCAACTACCTGCCTGTATTATTATAAATAGAACAGGAATGGTCTGCAGTCAGCTTTAGCTGCACACTGTGCCCAGTATACAGTACACTGACTTAGAATACTGCAGCTTAGCTCAAATGCCTGCCTGTATTATTTAAATGAGAACAGGAATGGTCTGCAGTCAGCTTTAGCTGCACACTGTGCCCAGTATACAGTACACTGACTTAATATACTGCAGCTTAGTTCAAATGCCTGTCTGTATTATTTAAATGAGAACAGAAATGGTCTGCAGTCAGCTTTAGCTGCACACTGTGCCCAGTATACAGCACACTGACTTAATATACTGCAGCTTAGCTCAACTGCCTGCCTGTATTATTTGAAAGAGAACAGAAATGGTCTGCAGTCAGGTTTAGCTGAACACTGTGCCCAGTATACAGTACACTGACTTAAAATACTAAAGCTTAGCTCAACTGCCTGCCTGTATTATTATGAATAGAACAGGAAGGGTCTGCAGTCAGCTTTAGCTGAACACTGTGCCCAGTATACAGTACGCTGACTTAATATACTGCAGCTTAGCTCAACTGCCTGCCTGTATTATTTGAAAGAGAACAGGAATGGTCTGCAGTCAGGTTTAGCTGCACACTGTGCATAGTATACAGTACACTGACTTAATATACTGCAGCTTAGCTCAACTGCCTGCCTGTATTATTGTGAATAGAACAGGAATGGTCTGCAGTCAGCTTTAGCTGAACACTGTGTCCAGTATACAGTACACTGACTTAATATACTGCAGCTTAGCTCAACTGCCTGCCTGTATTATTTGAAAGAGAACATGAATGGTCTGCAGTCATTTTTAGCTGAACACTGTGTCCAATATACAGTACACTGACTTAATATACTGCAGCTTAGCTCAACTGCCTGCCTGTATTATTTGAAAGAGAACAGGAATGGCCTGCAGTCAGGTTTAGCTGCACACTGTGCATAGTATACAGTACACTGACTTAATATACTGCAGCTTAGCTCAACTGCCTGCCTGTATTATTTAAATGAGAACAGGAATGGTCTGCAGTCAGCTTTAGCTGCACACTGTGCCCAGTATATAGTACACTGACTTAATATACTGCAGCTTAGCTCAACTGCCTGCCTGTATTATTATGAATAGAACAGGAATGATCTGTAGTCAGCTATACAAAACACTGACTTAATATACTGCAGCTTAGCTCAACTGCCTGCCTGTATTATTTGAAAGAGAACAGGAATGGTCTGCAGTCAGCTTTAGCTGAACACTGTGCCCAGTATACAGTACACTGACTTAATATACTGCAGATTAGCTCAACTTCCTGCCTGTATTATTATAAATAGAACATGAATGGTCTGCAGTCAGCTTTAGCCGAACACTGTGCCCAGTATACAGTACACTGGCTTAATATACTGCAGCTTAGCTCAACTGCCTGCCTGTATTATTTAAAAGAGAACAGGAATGGTCTGCAGTCAGCTTTAGCTGAACACTGTGCCCAGTATACAGTACACTGACTTAATATACTGCAGCTTAGCTCAACTGCCTGTCTGTATTTTTTGAAAGAGAACAGGAATGGTCTGAAGACAGCTTTAGCTGCAAACTGTGCCCAGTATACAGTACACTGACTTAACATACTGCAGCTTAGCTGAACTGCCTGCCTGTGTTATTTGAAAGAGAACATGAATGGTCTGCAGTCAGCTTTAGCTGAACACTGTGCCCAGTATACAGTACACTGACTTAATATACTGCAGCTTAACTCAACTGCCTGTCTGTATTATTTGAAAGAGAACAGGAATGGTCTGACGTCAGCTTTAGCTGTACACTGTGCCCAGTAAACAGTACACTGACTTAATATACTGCAGCTTAGCTCAACTGCCTGCCTGTATTATTATGAATAGAACAGGAATGATCTGTAGTCAGCTATACAAAACACTGACTTAATATACTGCAGCTTAGCTCAACTGCCTGTCTGTATTATTTGAAAGAGAACAGGAATGGTCTGCAGTCAGCTTTAGCTGAACACTGTGCCCAGTATACAGTACACTGACTTAATATACTGCAGATTAGCTCAACTTCCTGCCTGTATTATTATAAATAGAACATGAATGGTCTGCAGTCAGCTTTAGCCGAACACTGTGCCCAGTATACAGTACACTGGCTTAATATACTGCAGCTTAGCTCAACTGCCTGCCTGTATTATTTAAAAGAGAACAGGAATGGTCTGCAGTCAGCTTTAGCTGAACACTGTGCCCAGTATACAGTACACTGACTTAATATACTGCAGCTTAGCTCAACTGCCTTTCTGTATTTTTTGAAAGAGAACAGGAATGGTCTGAAGACAGTTTTAGCTGCACACTGTGCCCAGTATACAGTACACTGACTTAACATACTGCAGCTTAGCTGAACTGCCTGCTTGTATTATTTGAAAGAGAACATGAATGGTCTGCAGTCAGCTTTAGCTGAACACTGTGCCCAGTATACAGTACACTGACTTAATATACTGCAGCTTAACTCAACTGCATGTCTGTATTATTTGAAAGAGAACAGGAATGGTCTGACGTCAGCTTTAGCTGTACACTGTGCCCAGTAAACAGTACACTGACTTAATATACTGCAGCTTAGCTCAACTGCCTGCCTGTATTATTATGAATAGAACAGGAATGGTCTGCAGTCAGCTTTAGCTGAACACTGTGCCCAGTATACAGTACACTGACTTAATATACTGCAGCTTAGCTCAACTGCCTGCCTGTATTATTTGAAAGAGAACAGGAATGGTCTGCAGTCAGCTGTAGCTGCACACTGTGCCCAGTATACAGTACACTGGTTTAATATACTGCAGCTTAGCTCAACTGCCTGCCTGTATTATTTAAAAGAGAACAGGAATGGTCTGCAGTCATCTTTAGCTGAACACTGTGTCAAGTATACACTACACTGACTTAATATACTGCAGCTTAGCTCAACTGCCTGCCTGTATTATTTGAAAGAGAACAGCAATGGTCTGCAGTCAGCTTTAGCTGCACACTGTGCCCAGTATACAGTACACTGACTTAATATACTGCAGCTTAGCTCAAATGCCTGCCTGTTTTATTTAAATGAGAACAGGAATGGTCTGCAGTCAGCTTTAGCTGAACACTGTGCCCAGTATACAGTACACTGACTTAATATACTGCAGCTTAGCTCAACTGCCTGCCTGTATTATTATGAATAGAACAGGAAGGGTCTGCAGTCAGCTTTAGCTGCACACTGTGCCCTGTATACAGTACACTGACTTAATATACTGCAGCTTAGCTCAAATGCCTGCCTGTATTATTTAAATGAGAACAGGAAGGGTCTGCAGTCAGCTTTAGCTGAACACTGTGCCCAGTATACAGTACACTGACTTAATATACTGCAGCTTAGCTCAACTGCCTGCCTGTATTATTATGAATAGAACAGGAAGGGTCTGCAGTCAGCTTTAGCTGCACACTGTGCCCTGTATACAGTACACTGACTTAATATACTGCAGCTTAGCTCAACTGCCTGCCTGTATTATTTAAATGAGAACAGGAATGGTCTGCAGTCAGCTTTAGCTGCACACTGTGCCCAGTATATAGTAAACTGACTTAATATACTGCAGCTTAGCTCAACTGCCTGCCTGTATTATTATGAATAGAACAGGAATGATCTGTAGTCAGCTATACAAAACACTGACTTAATATACTGCAGCTTAGCTCAACTGCCTGCCTGTATTATTTGAAAGAGAACAGGAATGGTCTGCAGTCAGCTTTAGCTGCACACTGTGCCAGTATACAGTACACTGACTTAATATACTGCAGCTTAGCTCAACTGCCTGCCTGTATTATTTGAAAGAGAACAGGAATGGTCTGCAGTCAGCTTTAGCTGCACACTGTGCCCAGTATACAGCACACTGACTTAATATACTGCAGCTTAGCTCAACTGCCTGCCTGTATTATTATGAATAGAACAGGAAGGGTCTGCAGTCAGCTTTAGCTGAACACTGTGCCCAGTATACAGTACACTGACTTAATATACTGCAGCTTAGCTCAACTGCCTGCCTGTATTATTTGAAAGAGAACAGGAATGGTCTGCAGTCAGCTTTAGCTGAACACTGTGCCCAGTATACAGTACACTGGTTTAATATACTGCAGCTTAGCTCAACTGCCTGCCTGTATTATTTGAAAGAGAACAGGATTGGTCTGCAGTCAGGTTTAGCTGCACACTGTGCATAGTATACAGTACACTGACTTAATATACTGCAGCTTAGCTCAACTGCCTGCCTGTATTATTTAAATGAGAACAGGAATGGTCTGCAGTCAGCTTTAGCTGCACACTGTGCCCAGTATATAGTACACTGACTTAATATACTGCCGCTTAGCTCAACTGCCTACCTGTATTATTATGAATAGAACAGGAATGATCTGTAGTCAGCTATACATAACACTGACTTAATATACTGCAGCTTAGCTCAACTGCCTGCCTGTATTATTTGAAAGAGAACAGGAATGGTCTGCAGTCAGCTTTAGCTGAACACTGTGCCCAGTATACAGTACACTGGCTTAATATACTGCAGCTTAGCTCAACTGCCTGCTGTATTATTTAAAAGAGAACCGGAATGGTCTGTAGTCAGCTTTAGCTGAACACTGTGCCCAGTAAACAGTACACTGACTTAATATACTGTAGTTTAGCTCAACTGCCTGTCTGTATTATTTGAAAGAGAACAGGAATGGTCTGAAGTCAGCTTTAGCTGCACACTGTGCCCAGTATACAGTACACTGACTTAATATACTGCAGCTTAGCTCAACTGCCTGCCTGTATTATTTGAAAGAGAACATGAATGGTCTGCAGTCAGCTTTAGCTGAACACTGTGCCCAGTAAACAGTACACTGACTTAATATACTGCAGCTTAACTCAACTGCCTGTCTGTATTATTTGAAAGAGAACAGGAATGGTCTGACGTCAGCTT
The DNA here is from genome assembly GCA_029206835.1 of Rana muscosa. Taxonomy (NCBI): domain Eukaryota; kingdom Metazoa; phylum Chordata; class Amphibia; order Anura; family Ranidae; genus Rana; species Rana muscosa. The sequence continues at coordinate 209,605,862 of CM055127.1, read as the reverse complement.
TAGCTGTACACTGTGCCCAGTAAACAGTACACTGACTTAATATACTGCAGCTTAGCTCAACTGCCTGCCTGTATTATTATGAATAGAACAGGAATGATCTGTAGTCAGCTATACAAAACACTGACTTAATATACTGCAGCTTAGCTCAACTGCCTGTCTGTATTATTTGAAAGAGAACAGGAATGGTCTGCAGTCAGCTTTAGCTGAACACTGTGCCCAGTATACAGTACACTGACTTAATATACTGCAGATTAGCTCAACTTCCTGCCTGTATTATTATAAATAGAACATGAATGGTCTGCAGTCAGCTTTAGCCGAACACTGTGCCCAGTATACAGTACACTGGCTTAATATACTGCAGCTTAGCTCAACTGCCTGCCTGTATTATTTAAAAGAGAACAGGAATGGTCTGCAGTCAGCTTTAGCTGAACACTGTGCCCAGTATACAGTACACTGACTTAATATACTGCAGCTTAGCTCAACTGCCTTTCTGTATTTTTTGAAAGAGAACAGGAATGGTCTGAAGACAGTTTTAGCTGCACACTGTGCCCAGTATACAGTACACTGACTTAACATACTGCAGCTTAGCTGAACTGCCTGCTTGTATTATTTGAAAGAGAACATGAATGGTCTGCAGTCAGCTTTAGCTGAACACTGTGCCCAGTATACAGTACACTGACTTAATATACTGCAGCTTAACTCAACTGCATGTCTGTATTATTTGAAAGAGAACAGGAATGGTCTGACGTCAGCTTTAGCTGTACACTGTGCCCAGTAAACAGTACACTGACTTAATATACTGCAGCTTAGCTCAACTGCCTGCCTGTATTATTATGAATAGAACAGGAATGGTCTGCAGTCAGCTTTAGCTGAACACTGTGCCCAGTATACAGTACACTGACTTAATATACTGCAGCTTAGCTCAACTGCCTGCCTGTATTATTTGAAAGAGAACAGGAATGGTCTGCAGTCAGCTGTAGCTGCACACTGTGCCCAGTATACAGTACACTGGTTTAATATACTGCAGCTTAGCTCAACTGCCTGCCTGTATTATTTAAAAGAGAACAGGAATGGTCTGCAGTCATCTTTAGCTGAACACTGTGTCAAGTATACACTACACTGACTTAATATACTGCAGCTTAGCTCAACTGCCTGCCTGTATTATTTGAAAGAGAACAGCAATGGTCTGCAGTCAGCTTTAGCTGCACACTGTGCCCAGTATACAGTACACTGACTTAATATACTGCAGCTTAGCTCAAATGCCTGCCTGTTTTATTTAAATGAGAACAGGAATGGTCTGCAGTCAGCTTTAGCTGAACACTGTGCCCAGTATACAGTACACTGACTTAATATACTGCAGCTTAGCTCAACTGCCTGCCTGTATTATTATGAATAGAACAGGAAGGGTCTGCAGTCAGCTTTAGCTGCACACTGTGCCCTGTATACAGTACACTGACTTAATATACTGCAGCTTAGCTCAAATGCCTGCCTGTATTATTTAAATGAGAACAGGAAGGGTCTGCAGTCAGCTTTAGCTGAACACTGTGCCCAGTATACAGTACACTGACTTAATATACTGCAGCTTAGCTCAACTGCCTGCCTGTATTATTATGAATAGAACAGGAAGGGTCTGCAGTCAGCTTTAGCTGCACACTGTGCCCTGTATACAGTACACTGACTTAATATACTGCAGCTTAGCTCAACTGCCTGCCTGTATTATTTAAATGAGAACAGGAATGGTCTGCAGTCAGCTTTAGCTGCACACTGTGCCCAGTATATAGTAAACTGACTTAATATACTGCAGCTTAGCTCAACTGCCTGCCTGTATTATTATGAATAGAACAGGAATGATCTGTAGTCAGCTATACAAAACACTGACTTAATATACTGCAGCTTAGCTCAACTGCCTGCCTGTATTATTTGAAAGAGAACAGGAATGGTCTGCAGTCAGCTTTAGCTGCACACTGTGCCAGTATACAGTACACTGACTTAATATACTGCAGCTTAGCTCAACTGCCTGCCTGTATTATTTGAAAGAGAACAGGAATGGTCTGCAGTCAGCTTTAGCTGCACACTGTGCCCAGTATACAGCACACTGACTTAATATACTGCAGCTTAGCTCAACTGCCTGCCTGTATTATTATGAATAGAACAGGAAGGGTCTGCAGTCAGCTTTAGCTGAACACTGTGCCCAGTATACAGTACACTGACTTAATATACTGCAGCTTAGCTCAACTGCCTGCCTGTATTATTTGAAAGAGAACAGGAATGGTCTGCAGTCAGCTTTAGCTGAACACTGTGCCCAGTATACAGTACACTGGTTTAATATACTGCAGCTTAGCTCAACTGCCTGCCTGTATTATTTGAAAGAGAACAGGATTGGTCTGCAGTCAGGTTTAGCTGCACACTGTGCATAGTATACAGTACACTGACTTAATATACTGCAGCTTAGCTCAACTGCCTGCCTGTATTATTTAAATGAGAACAGGAATGGTCTGCAGTCAGCTTTAGCTGCACACTGTGCCCAGTATATAGTACACTGACTTAATATACTGCCGCTTAGCTCAACTGCCTACCTGTATTATTATGAATAGAACAGGAATGATCTGTAGTCAGCTATACATAACACTGACTTAATATACTGCAGCTTAGCTCAACTGCCTGCCTGTATTATTTGAAAGAGAACAGGAATGGTCTGCAGTCAGCTTTAGCTGAACACTGTGCCCAGTATACAGTACACTGGCTTAATATACTGCAGCTTAGCTCAACTGCCTGCTGTATTATTTAAAAGAGAACCGGAATGGTCTGTAGTCAGCTTTAGCTGAACACTGTGCCCAGTAAACAGTACACTGACTTAATATACTGTAGTTTAGCTCAACTGCCTGTCTGTATTATTTGAAAGAGAACAGGAATGGTCTGAAGTCAGCTTTAGCTGCACACTGTGCCCAGTATACAGTACACTGACTTAATATACTGCAGCTTAGCTCAACTGCCTGCCTGTATTATTTGAAAGAGAACATGAATGGTCTGCAGTCAGCTTTAGCTGAACACTGTGCCCAGTAAACAGTACACTGACTTAATATACTGCAGCTTAGCTCAACTGCCTGCCTGTATTATTACGAATAGAACAGGAATGGTCTGCAGTCAGCTTTAGCTGAACACTGTGCCCAGTATACAGCACACTGACTAAATATACTGCAGCTTAGCTCAACTGCCTGCCTGTATTATTATAAATAGAACAGGAATGGTCTGCAGTCAGCTTTAGCTGAACACTGTGTCCAGTATACAGTACACTGACTTAATATACTGCAGCTTAGCTCAACTGCCTGCCTGTATTATTTGAAAGAGAACAGGAATGGTCTGCAGTCAGCTTTAGCTGCACACTGTGCCCAGTATACAGTACACTGACTTAATATACTGCAGCTTAGTTCAAATGCCTGTCTGTATTATTTAAATGAGAACAGGAATGGTCTGCAGTCAGCTTTAGCTGCACACTGTGCCCAGTATACAGCACACTGACTTAATATACTGCAGCTTAGCTCAACTGCCTGCCTGTATTATTTGAAAGAGAACAGGAATGGTCTGCAGTCAGGTTTAGCTGAACACTGTGCCCAGTATACAGTACCCTGACTTAAAATACTGAAGCTTAGCTCGACTGCCTGCCTGTATTAATATGAATAGAACAGGAAGGGTCTGCAGTCAGCTTTAGCTGAACACTGTGCCCAGTATACAGTACACTGACTTAATATACTGCAGCTTAGCTCAACTGCCTGCCTGTATTATTTGAAAGAGAACAGGAATGGTCTGCAGTCAGCTTTAGCTGCACACTGTGCATAGTATACAGTACACTGACTTAATATACTGCAGCTTAGCTCAACTGCCTGCCTGTATTATTGTGAATAGAACAGGAATGGTCTGCAGTCAGCTTTAGCTGAACACTGTGTCCAGTATACAGTACACTGACTTAATATACTGCAGCTTAGCTCAACTGCCTGCCTGTATTATTTGAAAGAGAACATGAATGGCCTGCAGTAATTTTTAGCTGAACACTGTGTCCAGTATACAGTACACTGACTTAATATACTGCAGCTTAGCTCAACTGCCTTCCTGTATTATTTGAAAGAGAACAGGAATGGTCTGCAGTCAGGTTTAGCTGCACACTGTGCATAGTATACAGTACACTGACTTAATATACTGCAGCTTAGCTCAACTGCCTGCCTGTATTATTTAAATGAGAACAGGAATGGTCTGCAGTCAGCTTTAGCTGCACACTGTGCCCAGTATATAGTACACTGACTATATATACTGCAGCTTAGCTCAACTGCCTGTCTGTATTATTTGAAAGAGAACAGGAATGGTCTGAAGTCAGCTTTAGCTGCACACTGTGCCCAGTATACAGTACACTGACTTAACCACTTAAGCCCCGGACCATTTGGTAGCTAGAGGACCAGAGGTGATTTCAGAATTTTGCACTGTGCTGCTTTAACTGTAAATTGTGCGGACATGCAATGTTGTACCCAAACAAAATTTGCGTCCTTTTCTTCCCACAAATAGAGCTTTCTTTTAATGGTATTTGATTGCCTCTGCGATTTTTATTTTTGCGATATAAACGGAAAAAAACGAAAATTTTGACAAAAAATGATATTTTCTACTTTTTGTTATAAGAAAAATCGAATAAACTAAATTTTAGTTATACATTTAGGCCAAAATGTATTCAGCCACATGTCTTTAGTAAAAAAAATGTCAATAAGCGTATATTTATTGGTTTGCGCAAAAGTTATAGCGTTTACAAACTAGGGTACATTTTCTGGAATTTACACAGCTTTTAGTTTATGACTGCCTATCTCATTTCTTGAGGTGCTAAAATGGCAGGGCAGTACAAACCCCCCCAAATGACCCCATTTTGGAAAGTAGACACCGCAAGGAAATTGCTGAGAGGCATGTTGAGCCCATTGAATATTTTTTTTTTTTTTTTGTCCCAAGTGATTGAATAATGACAAAAAAAAAATTGCAAAAACTTGTCACTAAATGATATATTGCTCACACATGCCATGGTTATATGTGGAATTGCACCCCAAAATACATTCTGCTGCTTCTCCTGAGTACGGGGATACCACATGTGTGGGACTTTTTAGGAGCCTAGCCACGTACGGGACCCCAGAAACCAAGCACTGCCTTCAGGATTTCTAAGGGCGCAAATTTTTGATTTCACTCCTCACTACCTATCACAGTTTTGAAGGCCATAAAATGCCAAAATAGCACAAACCCCCCCCAAATTACCCCATTTTGGAAAGTAGACACCCCAAGCTGTTTGCTGAGAGGCATGGTGAGTATTTTACAGCTCTCATTTGTTTTTGAAAATGAAGAAAGAAAATATATATTTTTTTTTTCAATTTTCAAAACTTTGTGACAAAAAGCGAGATCTGCAAAATACTCACAATACCTCTCAGCAAATAGCTTGGGGTGTCTACTTTCCAAAATGGGGTCATTTGGGGGGGTTTTGTGCCATCTGGGCATTCCATGGCCTCCGAAACTGTGATAGGCAGTGAGAAGTGAAATCAAAAATTTACACCCTTAGAAAGCCTGAAGGCGGTGATTGGTTTTTGGGGTCCCGTACGTGGCTAGGCTCCCAAAAAGTCTCACACATGTGGTATCCCCGTACTCAGGAGAAGCAACAGAATGTATTTTGGGGTGTAATTCCACATATGCCCATGGCATGTTTGAGCAATATATCATTTAGTGACAACTTTGTGCAAAAAAAAACTTGTGTCAACATATAAAATATTCCATGGACTCGACATGCCTCTCAGTATATAGCTTGGGGTGTCTACTTTCCAAAATGGGGTCATTTGGGGGGGTTTTGAACTGTTCTGGCATTTTATACACAACATTAGGAAGCTTACATCCACTCTTCTAACCACTTGAAGACAAAGCCCTTTTTGACACTTTTTGTTTACATGAAAACATATTTTTTTTTGCAAGAAAATTATGTTGAACCCCCAAACATTATATATATTTTTAAAGCAAAGGCCCTACAGAATAAAATGGTGGGTGTTGCATTTTTTTTTTCTACACTGTATTTGCGCAGCGATTTTTCAAACGCATTTTTTGGGGAAAAATACACTTTTTTAAATTTTAATGCACTAAAACACACTATATTGCCCAGATGTTTGATGAAATAAAAAAGATGATCTTAGGCCGAGTACATAGATACCAAACACGACATGCTTTAAAATTTCGCACAAACGCGCATTGGCGACAAACTACATACATTTTTAAAAGCCTTTAAAAGCCTTTACATGTTACCCCGTTAGATTTACAGAGGAGGTCTACTACTAAAATTACTGCACTCGATCTGACCTTCGCGGTGATACCTCACATGCATGGTGCAATTGCTGTTTACATATGACGCCAGACCGACGCTTGCGTTCGCCATTGGGCAAGAGCAGGGCAGGACAGGGGTGCTTTTTTTTTTTTTTATTATTAATTTTGCTTTTTTATTTTATTTTTAAATTGTTCCTTCCATATTTATTTATTGTTTTATCATTTTTATTGTTATCTCAGGGAATGTAAATATCCCCTATGATAGCAATAGGTAGTGACAGGTACTCTTTTAAAAAAAAACTGGGGTCTAGACCCTAGATCTTTCCTCTACCCTCAAAGCATCTGACCACACCAAGATCGGTGTGATAAAATGCTTTCCCAATTTCCCAATGGCGCTTTTTATATCCGGGGGGGGGACATTCCCTCCCACTGCTTGTAAAAGCAGTCCAGAGGCTAATTAGCCTCTAGGATTGCTTTTACATGAAAGCCGGCCGCTGGCTGAAAAGAATGATACCAAGATGATACCTAAACCCGCAGGCATCAATCTGGTATAACCATTCAAAGTCCAGCAACATACCAGTACGTTGCTGGTCCTTGTTGGACATGTATTGTAATCTTTTTTTTCATGCAGCCAGTTGGCTGAATGAAAAAAGAGATTGATCGGGTGGGTATGCCCACCATTAGAATACCACCCTTCATCCACCCACTTCTAATGATGGGCATACATGCACCACATATGCTGAAGCATGGGGGCATCCTCCCGCAAAAAAGTTATGCCGCACACACATGGTCGGACTTTTCCACGGGCAAGCCTCCGTCGGAATTTCGACCGTATGTACGCGGCATTAGGAGAAAAATCACTCCTCTGTCTTGGCTGCCCCAATGCTTCGGCATATTTGCTTTTTTTTTTTTAACTGTGGTGGTGAAATCACCTCCTACAGCACTGGAGTCGCAGGGATCAGGCCTGTCTCTGCGAACGCTGCAGTTATGTGTGTTGTGTTTTGCAAGTGACAGTGATCGATCGATACTGCACTTGGGTGGCCTGGGCTGGACGGAGGGGCAAAACGCAGGTGCTAGCAGGTATCTGGGCTGATCCTGCTAACACTGCGTTTTTGGGAACCCTAAACTGCTGGGGACGCTAGTATAGATCTGATCAGATCAGATATTGATCTGTTCAGATACTATACCACTAAGGAGGGTGTATGCTTCACGCGTGGGTGTTAGCGTTACTGGCACTAACCTGACGCTGCCTGGGGTGTGACGCAGACCCTCTCTGACGCTAAAACCTAATTGATATCACCCGCCCGGCGATCAGGGGGTTAAACCTTTATTGGGTTATATACGGCGGGTGCCCTGACACTATAAAAAGCAAACTAACTAACCAGCGTCACCCGTAACACTTATATGATGATCACTGGTGAAAGGGTTAACTAGGGGCAATTAGGGGGTTAAAACCTTTATTAGATAATATATGGGGGTACCTGACGCTATAAAAACCTGCGGCGAACCTAAAAAAATTTACTGGCTACCGATCTGCATCACCGACGCTAAGACAGCGGTCAGAAAAATGATCGCTTAGCGACAGTGGTGATAGGGGGTGAAAGGGTTACCTGGGAGGTGATCAAGGGGGTTAAACCTTCATTAGATAATTTATGGGGGTACCTGACGCTATAAAAACCTGCGGCGAACCTAAAAAAAAAAATACTGGCTACCGATCTGCATCACCGACGCTAAGACAGCGATCAGAAAAATGATCGCTTAGCGACAGTGGTGATAGGGGGTGAAAGGGTTACCTGGGGGGTGATCAAGGGGGTTAAACCTTTATTAGATAATTTATGGGGGTACCCGACGCTATAAAAACCTGCGGCGAACCTAAAAAAAATTACTGGCTACCGATCTGCATCACCGACGCTAAGACAGCGATCAGAAAAATGATCGCTTAGTGACGGCGGTGCTAGGGGGTGAAAGGGTTATCTGGGGGGTGATCAAGGGGTTAAACCTTTATTAGGGGGGGGGGGGGTAGGGGGCTACACTGGACCTACAACTGAACTGTAGTGACACTTTTACAGTTACAAATGTCACTGATTGCAGTGATCAGTAAATAAATGGTCACTGCAATCAGTGACACTGTGACTGGGGGCTGGGGGGTGATCTGGGGGGGCCTGGGGGGGCAATTTATGTGCCTATGTGTGCTGGTGTTAGTGTAGTGTTTGTGCACTAACCTTGATGTCTTCTCTTGTACGGCGCTTGGTATATGTGAGCGCCGCTCAAGAGATGACATCACTTCCTCCTGCTTCCTCTGCCTGTGTTTACATTACACAGGCAGAGGGGGCATTCTCATTCGCCGGGAGCGATCGCGGGGGGGTGGCCGGAATCAAACGGTCGCCCCCCCATCTCGGATCGCTCCCAGACGAATTCCGACCGCTCACTGTACAGAAGGGGGGTCCGATTGGAACCCCCAACTGTACAAAGGCAATCACGTACACTGTACGTGATTGTGCCTGTCGGTGCCATTGTGCCGACGTATATGTACAGTGAGCGGTCGTTAAGTGGTTAATATACTGCAGCTTAGCTCAACTGCCTGCCTGTATTATTTGAAAGAGAACATGAATGGTCTGCAGTCAGCTTTAGCTGAACACTGTGCCCAGTATACAGTACACTGACTTAATATACTGCAGCTTAGCTCAACTGCCTGTCTGTATTATTTGAAAGAGAACAGGAATGGTCTGAAGTCAGCTTTAGCTGTACACTGTGCCCAGTAAACAGTACACTGACTTAATATACTGCAGCTTAGCTCAACTGCCTGACTTTATTATTTGAAAGAGAACAGGAATGGTCTGCAGTCAGCTTTAGCTGCACACTGTGCCCAGTATACAGTACACTGACTTAACATACTGCAGCTTAGCTCAACTGCCTGCCTGTATTATTATGAATAGAACAGGAATGGTCTGCAGTCAGCTTTAGCTGCACACTGTGCCCAGTATACAGTACACTGACTTAATATACTGCAGCTTAGCTCAAATGCCTGTCTGTATTATTTAAATGAGAACAGGAATGGTCTGCAGTCAGCTTTAGCTGCACACTGTGCCCAGTATACAGTACACTGACTTAATATACTGAAGCTTAGCCCGACTGCCTGCCTGTATTATTATGAATAGAACAGAAAAGGGTCTGCAGTCAGCATTAGCTAAACACTGTGCCCAGTATACAGTACACTGACTTAATATACTGCAGCTTAGCTCAACTGCCTGCCTGTATTATTATGAATAGAACAGGAATGGTCTGCAGTCAGCTTTAGCTGAACACTGTGCCCAGTATACAGTACACTGACTTAATATACTGCAGCTTAGCTCAACTGCCTGCCTGTATTATTATGTATAGAACAGGAATGATCTGTAGTCAGCTATACAAAACACTGACTTAATATACTGCAGCTGAGCTCAATTGCCTGCCTGTATTATGATGAATAGAACAGGAATGGTCTGCAGTCAGCTTTAGCTGAACGCTGTGCCCAGTATACAGTACACTGACTTAATATACTGCAGCTTAGCTCAACTGCCTGCCTGTATTATTATAAATAGAACATGAATGGTCTGCAGTCAGCTTTAGCCGAACACTGTGCCCAGTATACAGTACACTGGCTTAATATACTGCAGCTTAGCTCAACTGCCTGCCTGTATTATTTAAAAGAGAACATGAATGGTCTGCAGTCAGCTTTAGCTGAACACTGTGCCCAGTATACAGTACACTGACTATATATACTGCAGCTTAGCTCAACTGCCTGTCTGTATTATTTGAAAGTGAACAGGAATGGTCTGAAGTCAGCTTTAGCTGCACACTGTGCCCAGTATATAGTACACTGACTTAATATACTGCAGCTTAGCTCAAATGCCTGCCTGTATTATTTAAATGAGAACATGAATGGTCTGAAGTCAGCTTTAGCTGCACACTGCGCCCAGTATACAGTACACTGACTTAATATACTGCAGCTTAGCTCAACTGCCTGCCTGTATTATTATGAATAGAACAGGTAGGGTCTGCAGTCAGCTTTAGCTGAACACTGTGCCCAGTATACAGTACACTGACTTAATATACTGCAGCTTAGCTCAACTGCCTGCCTGTATTATTATGAATAGAACAGGAATGGTCTACAGACAGCTTTAGCTGAACACTGTGTCCAGTATACAGTACACTGACTTAATATACTGCAGCTTAGCTCAACTGCCTGCCTGTATTATTTGAAAGAGAACAGGAATGCTCTGCAGTCAGCTTTAGCTGCACACTGTGCCCAGTATGCAGTACACTGACTTAATATACTGCAGCTTAGCTCAAATGCCTGCCTGTATTATTTAAATGAGAACAGGAATGGTCTGCAGTCAGCTTTAGCTGCACACTGTGTCCAGTATACAGTACACTGACTTAATATACTGAAGCTTAGCTCAACTGCCTGCCTGTATTATTTGAAAGAGAACAGGAATGGTCTGCAGTCAGGTTTAGCTGCACACTGTGCCCAGTATACAGTACACTGACTTAATATACTGCAGCTTAGCTCAACTGCCTGCCTGTATTATTATGAATAGAACAGGAAGGGTCTGTATTCAGCTTTAGCTGAACACTGTGCCCAGTATACAGTACACTGACTTAATATACTGCAGCTTAGCTCAACTGCCTGCCTGTATTATTTCAAAGAGAACAGGAATGGTCTGCAGTCAGCTTTAGCAGCACACTGTGCCCAGTATACAGTACACTGACTTAATATACTGCAGCTTAGCTCAAATGCCTGTCTGTATTATTTAAATGAGAACAGGAATGGTCTGCAGTCAGCTTTAGCTGCACACTGTGCCCAGTATACAGTACACTGACTTAATATACTGAAGCTTAGCCCGACTGCCTGCCTGTATTATTATGAATAGAACAGAAAAGGGTCTGCAGTCAGCATTAGCTAAACACTGTGCCCAGTATACAGTACACTGACTTAATATACTGCAGCTTAGCTCAACTGCCTGCCTGTATTATTATGAATAGAACAGGAATGGTCTGCAGTCAGCTTTAGCTGAACACTGTGCCCAGTATACAGTACACTGACTTAATATACTGCAGCTTAGCTCAACTGCCTGCCTGTATTATTATGTATAGAACAGGAATGATCTGTAGTCAGCTATACAAAACACTGACTTAATATACTGCAGCTGAGCTCAATTGCCTGCCTGTATTATGATGAATAGAACAGGAATGGTCTGCAGTCAGCTTTAGCTGAACGCTGTGCCCAGTATACAGTACACTGACTTAATATACTGCAGCTTAGCTCAACTGCCTGCCTGTATTATTATAAATAGAACATGAATGGTCTGCAGTCAGCTTTAGCCGAACACTGTGCCCAGTATACAGTACACTGGCTTAATATACTGCAGCTTAGCTCAACTGCCTGCCTGTATTATTTAAAAGAGAACATGAATGGTCTGCAGTCAGCTTTAGCTGAACACTGTGCCCAGTATACAGTACACTGACTATATATACTGCAGCTTAGCTCAACTGCCTGTCTGTATTATTTGAAAGTGAACAGGAATGGTCTGAAGTCAGCTTTAGCTGCACACTGTGCCCAGTATATAGTACACTGACTTAATATACTGCAGCTTAGCTCAAATGCCTGCCTGTATTATTTAAATGAGAACATGAATGGTCTGAAGTCAGCTTTAGCTGCACACTGCGCCCAGTATACAGTACACTGACTTAATATACTGCAGCTTAGCTCAACTGCCTGCCTGTATTATTATGAATAGAACAGGTAGGGTCTGCAGTCAGCTTTAGCTGAACACTGTGCCCAGTATACAGTACACTGACTTAATATACTGCAGCTTAGCTCAACTGCCTGCCTGTATTATTATGAATAGAACAGGAATGGTCTACAGACAGCTTTAGCTGAACACTGTGTCCAGTATACAGTACACTGACTTAATATACTGCAGCTTAGCTCAACTGCCTGCCTGTATTATTTGAAAGAGAACAGGAATGCTCTGCAGTCAGCTTTAGCTGCACACTGTGCCCAGTATGCAGTACACTGACTTAATATACTGCAGCTTAGCTCAAATGCCTGCCTGTATTATTTAAATGAGAACAGGAATGGTCTGCAGTCAGCTTTAGCTGCACACTGTGTCCAGTATACAGTACACTGACTTAATATACTAAAGCTTAGCTCAACTGCCTGCCTGTATTATTTGAAAGAGAACAGGAATGGTCTGCAGTCAGGTTTAGCTGCACACTGTGCCCAGTATACAGTACACTGACTTAATATACTGCAGCTTAGCTCAACTGCCTGCCTGTATTATTATGAATAGAACAGGAAGGGTCTGTATTCAGCTTTAGCTGAACACTGCGCCCAGTATACAGTACACTGACTTAATATACTGCAGCTTAGCTCAACTGCCTGCCTGTATTATTTCAAAGAGAACAGGAATGGTCTGCAGTCAGCTTTAGCAGCACACTGTGCCCAGTATACAGTACACTGACTTAATATACTGCAGCTTAGCTCAAATGCCTGTCTGCATTATTTAAATGAGAACAGGAATGGTCTGCAGTCAGCTTTAGCTGTACACTGTGCCCAGTATACAGTACACTGACTTAATATACTGAAGCTTAGCCCGACTGCCTGCTTGTATTATTATGAATAGAACAGAAACGGGTCTGCAGTCAGCATTAGCTAAACACTGTGCCCAGTATACAGTACACTGACTTAATATAGTGCAGCTTAGCTCAACTGCCTGCCTGTATTATTATGAATAGAACAGGAATGATCTGTAGTCAGCTTTAGCTGAACACTGTGCCCAGTATACAGTACACTGACTTAATATACTGCAGCTTAGCTCAACTGCCTGCCTGTATTATTATGAATAGAACAGGAATGGTCTGCAGTCAGGTTTAGCTGAACACTGTGTCCAGTATACAGTACACTGACTTAATATACTGCAGCTTAGCTCAACTGCCTGCCTGTATTATTTGAAAGAGAACAGGAATGGTCTGCAGTCAGCTTTAGCAGCACACTGTGCCCAGTATACAGTACACTGACTTAATATACTGCAGCTTAGCTCAAATGCCTGTCTGTATTATTTAAATGAGAACAGGAATGGTCTGCAGTCAGCTTTAGTTGCACACTGTGCCCAGTATACAGTACACTGACTTAATATACTGCAGCTTAGCTCAATTGCCTGCCTGCATTATTTGAAAGAGAACAGGAATGATCTGCAGTCAGCTTTAGCTGAACACTGTGCCCAGTATACAGTACACTGACTTAATATACTGCAGCTTAGCTCAACTGCCTGCCTGTATTATGATGAATAGAACAGGAATGGTCTGCAGTCAGCTTTAGCTGAACGCTGTGTTCAGTATACAGTACACTGACTTAATATACTGCAGCTTAGCTCAACTGCCTGTCTGTATTATTTGAAAGAGAACAGGAATGGCCTGCAGTCAGCTTTAGCTGCACACTGTGCATAGTATACAGTACACTGACTTAATATACTGCAGCTTAACTCAACTGCCTGCCTGTATTATTTGAAAGAGAACAGGAATGGTCTGCAGTCAGCTTTAGCTACACTGTGCCCAGTATACAGTACACTGACTTAATATACTGCAGCTTAGCTCAACTGCCTGCCTGTATTGTTATGAATAGAACAGGAATGGTCTGCAGTCAGCTTTATCTGAACACTGTGTTCAGTATACAGTACACTGACTTAATATACTGCAGCTTAGCTCAACTGCCTGCCTGTATTATTTGAAAGAGAACAGGACTGGTCTGCAGTCAGCTTTAGCTGCAGACTGTGCCCAGTATACAGTACACTGACTTAATATACTGAAGCTTAGCTCGACTGCCTGCCTGTATTATTATGAATAGAACAGAAAAGGGTCTGCAGTCAGCTTTAGCTGAACACTGTGCCCAGTATACAGTACACTGACTTAATATACTGCAGCTTAGCTCAATTGCCTGCCTGCATTATTTGAAAGAGAACAGGAATGATCTGCAGTCAGCTTTAGCTGAACACTGTGCCCAGTATACAGTACACTGACTTAATATACTGCAGCTTAGCTCAACTGCCTGCCTGTATTATGATGAATAGAACAGGAATGGTCTGCAGTCAGCTTTAGCTGAATGCTGTGTTCAGTATACCGTACACTGACTTAATATACTGCAGCTTAGCTCAACTGCCTGTCTGTATTATTTGAAAGAGAACAGGAATGGTCTGCAGTCAGCTTTAGCTGCACACTGTGCATAGTATACAGTACACTGACTTAATATACTGCAGCTTAACTCAACTGCCTGCCTGTATTATTTGAAAGAGAACAGGAATGGTCTGCAGTCAGCTTTAGCTGCACACTGTGCCCAGTATACAGTACACTGACTTAATATACTGCAGCTTAGCTCAACTGCCTGCCTGTATTGTTATGAATAGAACAGGAAGGGTCTGCAGTCAGCTTTAGCTGAACACTGTGCCCAGTATACAGTACACTGACTTAATATACTGCAGCTTAGCTCAACTGCCTGCCTGTATTATTATGAATAGAACAGGAATGGTCTGCAGTCAGCTTTATCTGAACACTGTGTTCAGTATACAGTACACTGACTTAATATACTGCAGCTTAGCTCAACTGCCTGCCTGTATTATTTGAAAGAGAACAGGAATGGTCTGCAGTCAGCTTTAGCTGCACACTGTGCCCAGTATACAGTACACTGACTTAATATACTGAAGCTTAGCTCGACTGCCTGCCTGTATTATTATGAATAGAACAGAAAAGGGTCTGCAGTCAGCTTTAGCTGAACACTGTGCCCAGTATACAGTACACTGACTTAATATACTGCAGCTTAGCTCAACTGCCTGCCTGTATTATTATGAATAGAACAGGAATGACCTGCAGTCAGCTTTAGCTGAACATTGTGCCCAGTATACAGTACACTGACTTAATATACTGCAGCTTAGCTCAACTGCCTGCCTGTATTATTATGAATAGAACAGGAATGATCTGTAGTCAGCTATACAACACACTGACTTAATATACTGCAGCTGAGCTCAACTGCCTGCCTGTATTATTAGAAAGAGAACAGGAATGGTCTGCAGTCAGCTTTAGCTGAACACTGTGCCTAGTATACAGTACACTGACTTAATATACTGCAGCTTAGCTCAACTGCCTGTCTGTATTATTTGAAAGAGAACAGGAATGGTCTGCAGTCAGCTTTATCTGCACACTGTGCCCAGTATACAGTACACTGACTTAATATACTGCAGCTTAGCTCAACTGCCTGCCTGTATTATTTGAAAGAGAACAGGAATGGTCTGTAGTAAGCTTTAGCTGAACACTGTGCCCAGTATACAGTACACTGAAATAATATACTGCAGCTTAGCTCAACTGCCTGCCTGTATTTAAAAAACAGAAGCATGGGGCGGGACTTTGCATAAAGCACATGGAAGCAGGATAGACATGTTGGATAAACACAAACTTTAATTGGTTCAAATTGTCATTGTTGCATTTTTGAATATTATGCATTTTGCTATAAATCAAAATTACTTTGGACAGAGAGGTAGAACCTAATAGCATATAGTAGAAATTGATTATTTGTTCCAACAAGGACTCCATATATATACAGATACATGCAATAATAACCATATTAAAATACAATGCATATGATGTATATATAGATAAATAGCCATAAAAAACATTAGAAAAATATTGCTAGGTATAAATTGTCTGCACTTGTCCATCTTTTCCATTTTCTTCCCCACCTCTTCCTACTTTTAGATTATTGATATTCCCCTTTCTATTCCTAGATGGTTACCACGGTTTACTCCTGATGAGGGTCACAAAAGCCCCGAAACGCGTAGAGTTTACAACTGCCGCAAAGTGTACCTACCTATTCAGATGTTACGAACGTTCCTATTATCAATTTATACCTAGCAATATTTTCTAATGTTTTTTATGGCTATTTATCTATATATACATCATATGCATTGTATTTTAAAATGGTTATTATCGCATGTATCTGTATATATATGGAGTCCTTGTTGGAACAAATAATCAATTTCTACTATATGCTATTAGGTTCTACCTCTCTGTCCAAAGTAATTTTGATTTATAGCAAAATGCATAATATTCAAAAATGCAACAATGACAATTTGAACCACTTAAAGTTTGTGTTTATCCAACATGTCTATCCTGCTTCCGTGTGCTTCATGCAAAGTCCCGCCCCATGCTTCTCTTTTTTAATTACTACTCAGAAATGGAGGAGGGGACTGAACGGCCCCGTTTATCCTCATTTAAAGTTCCAAAACTGCCAAATATTTTTTGCCTGCCTGTATTATTTGAAAGAGAACAGGAATGGTCTACAGTCAGCTTTAGCTGAACACTGTGCCCAGGATACAATACACTGACTTAATATACTGCAGCTTAGCTCAACTGCCTGCCTGTATTATTATGAATAGAACAGGAATGGTCTGCAGTCAGCTTTAGCTGAACACTGTGCCCAGTATACAGTAAACTGACTTAATATACTGCAGCTTAGCTCAACTGCCTGCCTGTATTATTTGAAAAAGAACAGGAATGGTCTGCAGTAAGCTTTAGCTGAACACTGTGTCCAGTATACAGTACACTGACTTAATATACTGCAGCTTAGCTCAACTGCCTGCCTGTATTATTTGAAAGAGAACAGGATTGGTCTGCAGTCAGGTTTAGCTGCACACTGTGCATAGTATACAGTACACTGACTTAATATACTGCAGCTTAGCTCAACTGCCTGCCTGTATTATTTAAATGAGAACAGGAATGGTCTGCAGTCAGCTTTAGCTGCACACTGTGCCCAGTATATAGTACACTGACTTAATATACTGCAGCTTAGCTCAACTGCATGCCTGTATTATTATGAATAGAACAGGAATGATCTGTAGTTGGCTATACAAAACACTGACTTAATATACTGCAGCTTAGCTCAACTGCCAGCCTGTATTATTTGAAAGAGAACAGGAATGTTCTGCAGTCAGCTTTAGCTGAACACTGTGCCCATTATACAGTACACTGACTTAATATACTGCAGCTTAGCTCAACTGCCTGCCTTTATTATTTGAAAGAGAACAGGAATGGTCTGCAGTCAGCTTTAGCTGCACACTGTGCCCAGTATACAGCACACTGATTTAATATACTGCAGCTTAGCTCAACTACCTGCCTGTATTATTATAAATAGAACAGGAATGGTCTGCAGTCAGCTTTAGCCGAACACTGTGCCCAGTATACAGTACACTAGCTTAATATACTGCAGCATAGCTCAACTGCCTGCCTGTATTATTTAAAAGAGAACAGGAATGGTCTGCAGTCAGCTTTAGCTGAACACTGTGCCCAGTATACAGTACACTGACTTAATATACTGCAGCTTAGCTCAACTGCCTGTCTGTATTATTTGAAAGAGAACAGGAATGGTCTGCAGTCAGCTTTAGCTGTACACTGTGCCCAGTAAACAGTACACTGACTTAATATACTGCAGCTTAGCTCAACTGCCTGCCTTTATTATTTGAAAGAGAACAGGAATGGTCTGCAGTCAGCTTTAGCTGAACACTGTGCCCAGTATACAGTACACTGACTTAATATACTGCAGCTTAGCTCAACTGCCTGCCTGTATTATTTGAAAGAGAACAGGAATGGTCTGCATTCAGCTTTAGCTGCACACTGTGCCCAGTATACAGTACACTGACTTAATATACTGCAGCTTAGCTCAACTGCCTGCCTGTATTATTATGAATAGAACTGGAAGGGTCTGCAGTCAGCTTTAGCTGAACACTGTGCCCAGTATACAGTACACTGACTTAATATACTGCAGCTTAGCTCAACTGCCTGCCTGTATTATTTGAAAGAGAACATGAATGATATGCAGTCAGGTTTAGCTGCACACTGTGCATAGTATACAGTACACTGACTTAATATACTGCAGCTTAGCTCAACTGCCTGCCTGTATTATTATGAATAGAACAGGAATGGTCTGCAGTCAGCATTAGCTGAACACTGTGCCCAGTATACAGCACACTGACTTAATATACTGCAGCTTAGCTCAACTACCTGCCTGTATTATTATAAATAGAACAGGAATGGTCTGCAGTCAGCTTTAGCCGAACACTGTGCCCAGTATACAGCACACTGGCTTAATATACTGCAGCTTAGCTCAACTACCTGCCTGTATTATTTAAATGAGAACAGGAATGGTCTGCAGTCAGCTTTAGCTGCACACTGTGCCCAGTATATAGTACACTGACTTAATATACTGCAGCTTAGCTCAACTGCCTGCCTGTATTATTATGAATAGAACAGGAATGATCTGTAGTCAGCTATACAAAACACTGACTTAATATACTGCAGCTTAGCTCAACTGCCTGCCTATATTATTTGAAAGAGAACAGGAATGGTCTGCAATCAGCTTTAGCTGAACACTGTGCCCAGTATACAGTACACTGACTTAATATACTGCAGCTTAGCTCAACTTCCTGCCTGTATTATTTGAAAGAGAACAGGAATGGTCTGCAGAGAGCTTTAGCTGCACACTGTGCCCAGTATATAGTACACTGACTTAATATACTGCAGCTTAGCTCAACTACCTGCCTGTATTATTATAAATAGAACAGGAATGGTCTGCAGTCAGCTTTAGCCGAACACTGTGCCCAGTATACAGTACACTGGCTTAATATACTGCAGCTTAGCTCAACTGCCTGTCTGTATTATTTGAAAGAGAACAGGAATGGTCTGCAGTCAGCTTTAGCTGCACACTGTTCCCAGTATACAGTACACTGACTTAATATACTGCAGCTTAGCTCAACTGCCTGCCTGTATTATTTGAAAGAGAACAGGAATGGTCTGCAGTAAGCTTTAGCTGAACACTGTGCCCAGTATGCAGTACACTGACTTAATATACTGCAGCTTAGCTCAACTGCCTGCCTGTATTATTATGAATAGAACGGGAATGGTCTGCAGTCAGATTTAGCTGAACACTGTGCCCAGTATACAGTACACTGACATAATATACTGCAGCTTAGCTCAACTGCCTGCCTGTATTATTATGAATAGAACGAGAATGGTCTGCAGTCAGCTTTAGCTGAACACTGTGTCCAGTATACAGTACACTGACTTAATATACTGCAGCTTAGCTCAACTGCCTGTCTGTATTATTTGAAAGAGAACAGCAATGGTCTGAAGTCAGCTTTAGCTGCACACTGTGCCCAGTATACAGTACACTGACTTAATATACTGCAGCTTAGCTCAACTACCTGCCTGTATTATTTGAAAGAGAACATGAATGGTCTGCAGTCATCTTTAGCTGAACACTGTGTCCAGTATACAGTACACTGACTTAATATACTGCAGCTTAGCTCAACTGCCTGCCTGTATTATTTGCAAGAGAACAGGATTGGTCTGCAGTCAGGTCTAGCTGCACACTGTTCATAGTATAAAGTACACTGACTTAATATACTGCAGCTTAGCTCAACTGCCTGCCTGTATTATTTAAATGAGAACAGGAATGGTCTGCAGTCAGCTTTAGCTGCACACTGTGCCCAGTATATAGTACACTGACTTAATATACTGCAGCTTAGCTCATCTGCCTGCCTGTATTATTATGAATAGAACAGGAATGGTCTGCAGTCAGCTTTAGCTGAACACTGTGCCCATTATAAAGTACACTGACTTAATATACTGCAGCTTAGCTCAACCGCCTGCCTGTATTCTTTGAAAGAGAACAGGAATGGTCTGCAGTAAGCTTTAGCTGAACACTGTGCCCAGTATACAGTACACTGACTTAATATTCTGCAGCTTAGCTCAACTGCCTGCCTGTATTTTTTTGAAAGAGAACAGGAATGGTCTGCAGTCAGCTTTAGCTTAACAATGTGCCCAGTATACAGTACACTGACTTAATATACTGCAGCTTAGCTCAACTGCCTACCTGTATTATTATGATTAGAACAGGAATGGTCTGCAGTCAGCTTTAGCTGAACTCTGTGCCCAGTATACAGCACACTGACTTAATATACTGCAGCTTAGCTCAACTGCCTGCCTGTATTATTTGAAAGAGAACATGAATGGTCTGCAGTCAGCTTTAGTTGAACACTGTGCCCAGTATACAGCACACTGACTTAATATACTGCAGCTTAGCTCAACTGCCTGCCTGTATTATTTAAAAGAGAACAGGAATGGTCTGCAGTCAGCTTTAGCTGAACACTGTGCCCAGTATACAGTACACTGACTTAATATACTGCAGCTTAGCTCAACTGCCTGCCTGTATTATTTGAAAGAGAACAGGAATGGTCTGCAGTCAGCTTTAGCTGAACACTGTGCCCAGTATACAGTACACTGACTTAATATACTGCAGCTTAGCTCACCTGCCTGCCTGTATTATTTGAAATAGAACAGCAATGGTCTGCAGTCAGCTTTAGCTGCACACTGTGCCCAGTATACAGTACACTGACTTAATATACTGCAGCTTAGCTCAAATGCCTGCCTGTATTATTTAAATGAGAACAGGAATGGTCTGCAGTCAGCTTTAGCTGCACACTGTGCCCAGTATACAGTACACTGACTTAATATACTGCAGCTTAGCTCAACTGCCTGCCTGTATTATTTGAAAGAGAACAGGAATGGTCTGCAGTCAGCTTTAGCTGAACACTGTGCCCAGTATACAGTACACTGGTTTAATATACTGCAGCTTAGCTCAACTGCCTGCCTGTATTATTTAAAAGAAAACAGGAATGGTCTGCAGTCAGCTTTAGCTGCACACTGTGCCCAGTATACAGTACACTGACTTAATATACTGCAGCTTAGCTCAACTGCCTGCCTGTATTATTTGAAAGAGAACAGGAATGGTCTGCAGTAAGCTTTAGCTGAACACTGTGCCCAGTATACAGTACACTGACTTAATATACTGCAGCTTAGCTCAACTGCCTGCCTGTATTATTATGAATAGAACGGGAATGGTCTGCAGTCAGCTTTAGCTGAACACTGTGTCCAGTATACAGTACACTGACTTAATATACTGCAGCTTAGCTCACCTGCCTGCCTGTATTATTTGAAAGAGAACAGCAATGGTCTGCAGTCAGCTTTAGCTGCACACTGTGCCCAGTATACAGTACACTGACTTAATATACTGCAGCTTAGCTCAAATGCCTGCCTGTATTATTTAAATGAGAACAGGAATGGTCTGCAGTCAGCTTTAGCTGCACACTGTGCCCAGTATACAGTACACTGACTTAATATACTGCAGCTTAGCTCAACTGCCTGCCTGTATTATTGTGAATAGAACAGGAATGGTCTGCAGTCAGCTTTAGCTGAACACTGTGTCCAGTATACAGTACACTGACTTAATATACTGCAGCTTAGCTCAACTGCCTGCCTGTATTATTTGAAAGAGAACAGGAATGGTCTGCAGTCAGCTTTAGCTGCACACTGTGCCCAGTATACAGTACACTGACTTAATATACTGCAGCTTAGCTCAAATGCATGTCTGTATTATTTAAATGAGAACAGGAATGGTCTGCA
Organism: Rana muscosa; assembly: GCA_029206835.1. Lineage (NCBI taxonomy): Eukaryota > Metazoa > Chordata > Amphibia > Anura > Ranidae > Rana > Rana muscosa. Next base: position 209,583,992 of record CM055127.1, on the reverse strand, counting down.
GTCAGCTTTAGCTGCACACTGTGCCCAGAATACAGCACACTGACTTAATATACTGCAGCTTAGCTCAACTGCCTGCCTGTATTATTTGAAAGAGAACAGGAATGGTCTGCAGTCAGGTTTAGCTGCACACTGTGCATAGTATATAGTACACTGACTTAAAATACTGAAGCTTAGCTCGACTGCCTGCCTGTATTATTATGAATAGAACAGGAAGGGCCTGCAGTCAGCTTTAGCTGAACACTGTGCCCAGTATACAGTACACTGACTTAATATACTGCAGCTTAGCTCAACTGCCTGCCTGTATTATTTGAAAGAGAACAGGAATGGTCTGCAGTCAGGTTTAGCTGCACACTGTGCATAGTATACAGTACACTGACTTAATATACTGCAGCTTAGCTCCACTGCCTGCCTGTATTATTTAAATGAGAACAGGAATGGTCTGCAGTCAGTTTTAGCTGCACACTGTGCCCAGTATACAGTACACTGACTTAATATACTGCAGCTTAGCTCAAATGCCTGCCTGTATTATTTAAATGAGAACAGGAATGGTCTGCAGTCAGCTTTAGCTGCACACTGTGCCCAGTATACAGTACACTGACTTAATATACTGCAGCTTAGCTCAACTGCATGCCTGTATTATTGTGAATAGAACAGGAATGGTCTGCAGTCAGCTTTAGCTGAACACTGTGTCCAGTATACAGTACACTGACTTAATATACTGCAGCTTAGCTCAACTGCCTGCCTGTATTATTTGAAAGAGAACAGGAATGGTCTGCAGTCAGCTTTAGCTGCACACTGTGCCCAGTATACAGTACACTGACTTAATATACTGCAGCTTAGCTCAAATGCATGTCTGTATTATTTAAATGAGAACAGGAATGGTCTGCAGTCAGCTTTAGCTGCACACTGTGCCCAGAATACAGCACACTGACTTAATATACTGCAGCTTAGCTCAACTGCCTGCCTGTATTATTTGAAAGAGAACATGAATGGTCTGCAGTCAGGTTTAGCTGCACACTGTGCACAGTATATAGTACACTGACTTAAAATACTGAAGCTTAGCTCGACTGCCTGCCTGTATTATTATGAATAGAACAGGAAGGGTCTGCAGTCAGCTTTAGCTGAACACTGTGCCCAGTATACAGTACACTGACTTAATATACTGCAGCTTAGCTCAACTGCCTGCCTGTATTATTTGAAAGAGAACAGGAATGGTCTGCAGTCAGGTTTAGCTGCACACTGTGCATAGTATACAGTACACTGACTTAATATACTGCAGCTTAGCTCAACTGCCTGCCTGTATTATTTAAATGAGAACAGGAATGGTCTGCAGTCAGTTTTAGCTGAACACTGTGCCCAGTATACAGTACACTGACTTAATATACTGCAGCTTAGCTCAACTGCCTGCCTGTATTATTTGAAAGAGAACATGAATGGTCTGCAGTCAGCTTTAGCTGAACACTGTGTCCAGTATACAGTACACTGACTTAATATACTGCAGCTTAGCTCAACTGCCTGCCTGTATTATTTGAAAGAGAACAGGGATGGTCTGCAGTCAGCTTTAGCTGCACACTGTGCCCAGTATACAGTACACTGACTTAATATACTGCAGCTTAGCTCAAATGCCTGCCTGTATTATGATGAATAGAACAGGAATGGTCTGCAGTCAGTTTTAGCTGAACGCTGTGCCCAGTATACAGTACACTGACTTAATATACTGCAGCTTAGCTCAACTGCCTGCCTGTATTATTTGAAAGAGAACAGGAATGGTCTGCAGTAAGCTTTAGCTGAACACTGTGCCCAGTATACAGTACACTGACTTACCATACTGCAGCTTAGCTCAACTGCCTGCCTGTATTATTATGAATAGAACAGGAATGATCTGTAGTCAGCTATACAAAACACTGACTTAATATACTGCAGATTAGCTCAACTTCCTGCCTGTATTATTATAAATAGAACATGAATGTTCTGCAGTCAGCTTTAGCCAAACACTGTGCCCAGTATACAGTACACTGGCTTAATATACTGCAGCTTAGCTCAACTGCCTGCCTGTATTATTTAAAAGAGAACAGGAATGGTCTGCAGTCAGCTTTAGCTGAACACTGTGCCCAGTATACAGTACACTGACTTAATATACTGCAGCTTAGCTCAACTGCCTGTCTGTATTTTTTGAAAGAGAGCAGGAATGGTCTGAAGACAGCTTTAGCTGCACACTGTGCCCAGTATACAGTACACTGACTTAACATACTGCAGCTTAGCTCAACTGCCTGCCTGTATTATTTGAAAGAGAACATGAATGGTCTGCAGTCAGCTTTAGCTGAACACTGTGCCCAGTATACAGTACACTGACTTAATATACTGCAGCTTAACTCAACTGCCTGTCTGTATTATTTGAAAGAGAACAGGAATGGTCTGACGTCAGCTTTAGCTGTACACTGTGCCCAGTATACAGTACACTGACTTAATATACTGCAGCTTAGCTCAACTGCCTGCCTGTATTATTATGAATAGAACAGGAAGGGTCTGCAGTCAGCTTTAGCTGAACACTGTGCCCAGTATACAGTACACTGAATTAATATACTGCAGCTTAGCTCAACTGCCTGCCTGTATTATTATGAATAGAACATGAATTGTCTGCAGTCAGCTTTAGCTGAACACTGTGCCCAGTATACAGTACACTGACTTAATATACTGCAGCTTAGCTCAACTGCCTGCCTGTATTATTATAAATAGAACAGGAATGGTCTGCAGTCAGCTTTAGCTGCACACTGTGCCCAGTATACAGTACACTGACTTAATATACTGCAGCTTAGCTCAACTGCCTGCCTGTATTATTTAAATGAGAACAGGAAGGGTCTGCAGTCAGCTTTAGCTGAACACTGTGCCCAGTATACAGTACACTGACTTAATATACTGCAGCTTAGCTCAACTGCCTGCCTGTATTATTTGAAAGAGAACAGGAATGGTCTGCAGTAAGCTTTAGCTGAACACTGTGCCCAGTATACAGTACACTGACTTAATATACTGCAGCTTAGCTCAACTGCCTGCCTGTATTATTATGAATAGAACGGGAATGGTCTGCAGTCAGCTTTAGCTGAACACTGTGTCCAGTATACAGTACTCTGACTTAATATATTGCAGCTTAGCTCACCTGCCTGCCTGTATTATTTGAAAGAGAACAGCAATGGTCTGCAGTCAGCTTTAGCTGCACACTGTGCCCAGTATACAGTACACTGACTTAATATACTGCAGCTTAGCTCAAATGCCTGCCTGTATTATTTAAATGAGAACAGGAATGGTCTGCAGTCAGCTTTAGCTGCACACTGTGCCCAGTATACAGTACACTGACTTAATATACTGCAGCTTAGCTCAACTGCCTGCCTGTATTATTTGAAAGAGAACAGGAATGGTCTGCAGTCAGCTTTAGCTGAACACTGTGCCCAGTATACAGTACACTGGTTTAATATACTGCAGCTTAGCTCAACTGCCTGCCTGTATTATTTAAAAGAGAACAGGAATGGTCTGCAGTCAGCTTTAGCTGAACACTGTGCCCAGTATACAGTACACTGACTTAATATACTGCAGCTTAGCTCAACTGCCTGCCTGTATTATTTGAAAGAGAACAGGAATGGTCTGCAGTCAGCTTTAGCTGCACACTGTGCCCAGTATACAGTACACTGACTTAATATACTGCAGCTTAGCTCAAATGCCTGCCTGTATTATTATGAATAGAACAGGAATGATCTGTAGTCAGCTATACAAAACACTGACTTAATATACTGCAGATTAGCTCAACTTCCTGCCTGTATTATTATAAATAGAACATGAATGTTCTGCAGTCAGCTTTAGCCGAACACTGTGCCCAGTATACAGTACACTGGCTTAATATACTGCAGCTTAGCTCAACTGCCTGCCTGTATTATTTAAAAGAGAACATGAATGGTCTGCAGTCAGCTTTAGCTGAACACTGTGCCCAGTATACAGTACACTGACTTAATATACTGCAGCTTAACTCAACTGCCTGTCTGTATTATTTGAAAGAGAACAGGAATGGTCTGACGTCAGCTTTAGCTGTACACTGTGCCCAGTATACAGTACACTGACTTAATATACTGCAGCTTAGCTCAACTGCCTGCCTGTATTATTATGAATAGATCAGGAAGGGTCTGCAGTCAGCTTTAGCTGAACACTGTGCCCAGTATACAGTACACTGAATTAATATACTGCAGCTTAGCTCAACTGCCTGCCCGTATTATTATGAATAGAACATGAATTGTCTGCAGTCAGCTTTAGCTGAACACTGTGCCCAGTATACAGTACACTGACTTAATATACTGCAGCTTAGCTCAACTGCCTGCCTGTATTATTATAAATAGAACAGGAATGGTCTGCAGTCAGCTTTAGCTGCACACTGTGCCCAGTATACAGTACACTGACTTAATATACTGCAGCTTAGCTCAACTGCCTGCCTGTATTATTTAAATGAGAACAGGAAGGGTCTGCAGTCAGCTTTAGCTGAACACTGTGCCCAGTATACAGTACACTGACTTAATATACTGCAGCTTAGCTCAACTGCCTGCCTGTATTATTTGAAAGAGAACAGGAATGGTCTGCAGTAAGCTTTAGCTGAACACTGTGCCCAGTATACAGTACACTGACTTAATATACTGCAGCTTAGCTCAACTGCCTGCCTGTATTATTATGAATAGAACGGGAATGGTCTGCAGTCAGCTTTAGCTGAACACTGTGTCCAGTATACAGTACACTGACTTAATATATTGCAGCTTAGCTCACCTGCCTGCCTGTATTATTTGAAAGAGAACAGCAATGGTCTGCAGTCAGCTTTAGCTGCACACTGTGCCCAGTATACAGTACACTGACTTAATATACTGCAGCTTAGCTCAAATGCCTGCCTGTATTATTTAAATGAGAACAGGAATGGTCTGCAGTCAGCTTTAGCTGCACACTGTGCCCAGTATACAGTACACTGACTTAATATACTGCAGCTTAGCTCAACTGCCTGCCTGTATTATTTGAAAGAGAACAGGAATGGTCTGCAGTCAGCTTTAGCTGAACACTGTGCCCAGTATACAGTACACTGGTTTAATATACTGCAGCTTAGCTCAACTGCCTGCCTGTATTATTTAAAAGAGAACAGGAATGGTCTGCAGTCAGCTTTAGCTGAACACTGTGCCCAGTATACAGTACACTGACTTAATATACTGCAGCTTAGCTCAACTGCCTGCCTGTATTATTTGAAAGAGAACAGGAATGGTCTGCAGTCAGCTTTAGCTGCACACTGTGCCCAGTATACAGTACACTGACTTAATATACTGCAGCTTAGCTCAAATGCCTGCCTGTATTATTATGAATAGAACAGGAATGATCTGTAGTCAGCTATACAAAACACTGACTTAATATACTGCAGATTAGCTCAACTTCCTGCCTGTATTATTATAAATAGAACATGAATGTTCTGCAGTCAGCTTTAGCCGAACACTGTGCCCAGTATACAGTACACTGGCTTAATATACTGCAGCTTAGCTCAACTGCCTGCCTGTATTATTTAAAAGAGAACAGGAATGGTCTGCAGTCAGCTTTAGCTGAACACTGTGCCCAGTATACAGTACACTGACTTAATATACTGCAGCTTAGCTCAACTGCCTGTCTGTATTTTTTGAAAGAGAACAGGAATGGTCTGAAGACAGCTTTAGCTGCACACTGTGCCCAGTATACAGTACACTGACTTAACATACTGCAGCTTAGCTCAACTGCCTGCCTGTATTATTTGAAAGAGAACATGAATGGTCTGCAGTCAGCTTTAGCTGAACACTGTGCCCAGTATACAGTACACTGACTTAATATACTGCAGCTTAACTCAACTGCCTGTCTGTATTATTTGAAAGAGAACAGGAATGGTCTGACGTCAGCTTTAGCTGTACACTGTGCCCAGTATACAGTACACTGACTTAATATACTGCAGCTTAGCTCAACTGCCTGCCTGTATTATTATGAATAGAACAGGAAGGGTCTGCAGTCAGCTTTAGCTGAACACTGTGCCCAGTATACAGTACACTGAATTAATATACTGCAGCTTAGCTCAACTGCCTGCCTGTATTATTATGAATAGAACAGGAATTGTCTGCAGTCAGCTTTAGCTGAACACTGTGCCCAGTATACAGTACATTGACTTAATATACTGCAGCTTAGCTCAACTGCCTGCCTGTATTATTATAAATAGAACATGAATGGTCTGCAGTCAGCTTTAGCTGCACACTGTGCCCAGTATACAGTACACTGACTTAATATACTGCAGCTTAGCTCAACTGCATGCCTGTATTATTTAAATGAGAACATGAATGGTCTGCAGTCAGCTTTAGCTGCACACTGTGCCCAGTATACAGTACACTGACTTAATATACTGCAGCTTAGCTCAACTGCCTGCCTGTATTATTATGAATAGAACAGGAAGGGTCTGCAGTCAGCTTTAGCTGAACACTGTGCCCAGTATACAGTACACTGACTTAATATACTGCAGCTTAGCTCAACTGCCTGCCTGTATTATTTGAAAGAGAACAGGAATGGTCTGCAGTAAGCTTTAGCTGAACACTGTGCCCAGTATACAGTACACTGCCTTAATATACTGCAGCTTAGCTCAACTGCCTGCCTGTATTATTATGAATAGAACGGGAATGGTCTGCAGTCAGCTTTAGCTGAACACTGTGTCCAGTATACAGTACACTGACTTAATATATTGCAGCTTAGCTCACCTGCCTGCCTGTATTATTTGAAAGAGAACAGCAATGGTCTGCAGTCAGCTTTAGCTGCACACTGTGCCCAGTATACAGTACACTGACTTAATGTACTGCAGCTTAGCTCAAATGCCTGCCTGTATTATTTAAATGAGAACAGGAATGGTCTGCAGTCAGCTTTAGCTGCACACTGTGCCAAGTATACAGTACACTGACTTAATATACTGCAGCTTAGCTCAACTGTCTGCCTGTATTATTTGAAAGAGAACAGGAATGGTCTGCGATCAGCTTTAGCTGAACACTGTGCCCAGTATACAGTACACGGGTTTAATATACTGCAGCTTAGCTCAACTGCCTGCCTGTATTATTTAAAAGAGAACAGGAATGGTCTGCAGTCAGCTTTAGCTGAACACTGTGCCCAGTATACAGTACACTGACTTAATATACTGCAGCTTAGCTCAACTGCCTGTCTGTATTTTTTGAAAGAGAACAGCAATGGTCTGAAGTCAGCTTTAGCTGCACACTGTGCCCAGTATACAGTACACTGACTTAATATACTGCAGCTTAGCTCAACTGCCTGCCTGTATTATTTGAAAGAGAACATGAATGGTCTACAGTCATCTTTAGCTGAACACTGTGTCAAGTATACACTACACTGACTTAATATACTGCAGCTTAGCTCAACTGCCTGCCTGTATTATTTGAAAGAGAACAGGATTGGTCTGCAGTCAGGTTTAGCTGCACACTGTGCATAGTATACAGTACACTGACTTAATATACTGCAGCTTAGCTCAACTGCCTGCCTGTATTATTTAAATGAGAACAGGAATGGTCTGTAGTCAGATTTAGCTGCACACTGTGCCCAGTATATAGTACACTGACTTAATATACTGCAGCTTAGCTCAACTAGCTGCCTGTATTATTATGAATAGAACAGGAATGATCTGTAGTCAGCTATACAAAACACTTGACATGTTAAGGACCGATCTTCCGCACTGCCTTACCCTCTACATCTCTGCCCCCAATAGGGATGAGCTTTGTGTTCGAGTCGAACATACGTTCGACTCGAACATCGGCTGTTCGATCGTTCGACGAAGATCGAACGATTTGGGCCGTTCGCGCCAAATTCGAGTGACGCGAACGGCCCACAATGCACTACGCCATCGCAGTGTCATCCAGGCGCTGTGATTGGCCAAGCATGCACTGTGACCCCGCATGCTTGGCCAATCACAGCGCCGGCAGCGAGGAGAGCAATGATTGGCCACAGGCAGGATGCCTGTGGCCAATTATTGCTGAGGGTGTTTAGTACACGCCCCACACTATAAAAGGCCGCCAGCACGGCGGCCTAGTGTAGTGTGTTCCGGAGCAGGGAAAGACAGGCATAGGCAGGGACAGTGACATTTATTTCTTTCTTGCTTAACCTGGATTCCTTTAGTTTAGGGAAAGAGAAGGATAGGTAGGGAGAGTGTCCGTGTGTTTTACTGTGCGAGTCCTTGTTTCTAGGGACAAAGAAGGAAAGTGAGGGGATTTCTCCTTGTGCTATAGTGTGCTTTAAAAAAACATTTTTTCTAGGGACAGAAAACTGTAGGTAGGGAGAGTGTCAGTTTCTTTCACTGTGCCAGTCCTTGTTTCTAGGGACAAAGAAGGAAAGTGAGGGGAATTCTCCTTGTGCTATAGTGTGCTTTAAAAAAACTTTTTTTCTAGGGACAGAAAACTGTAGGTAGGGAGAGTGTCAGTTTCTTTCACTGTGCCAGTCCTTGTTTCTAGGGACAAAGAAGGAAAGTGAGGGGAATTCTCCTTGTGCTATAGTGTGCTTTAAAAAAACATTTTTTCTAGGGACAGAAAACTGTAGGTAGGGAGAGTGTCAGTTTCTTTCACTGTGCCAGTCCTTGTTTCTAGGGACAAAGAAGGAAAGTGAGGGGAATTCTCCTTGTGCTATAGTGTGCTTTAAAAAAACATTTTTTCTAGGGACAGAAAACTGTAGGTAGGGAGAGTGTCAGTTTCTTTCACTGTGCCAGTCCTTGTTTCTAGGGACAAAGAAGGAAAGTGAGGGGAATTCTCCTTGTGCTATAGTGTGCTTTAAAAAAACATTTTTTCTAGGGACAGAAAACTGTAGGTAGGGAGAGTGTCAGTTTCTTTCACTGTGCCAGTCCTTGTTTCTAGGGACAAAGAAGGAAAGTGAGGGGAATTCTCCTTGTGCTATAGTGTGCTTTAAAAAAACATTTTTTCTAGGGACAGAAAACTGTAGGTAGGGAGAGTGTCAGTTTCTTTCACTGTGCCAGTCCTTGTTTCTAGGGACAAAGAAGGAAAGTGAGGGGAATTCTCCTTGTGCTATAGTGTGCTTTAAAAAAACATTTTTTCTAGGGACAGAAAACTGTAGGTAGGGAGAGTGTCAGTTTCTTTCACTGTGCCAGTCCTTGTTTCTAGGGACAAAGAAGGAAAGTGAGGGGAATTCTCCTTGTGCTATAGTGTGCTTTAAAAAAACATTTTTTCTAGGGACAGAAAACTGTAGGTAGGGAGAGTGTCAGTTTCTTTCACTGTGCCAGTCCTTGTTTCTAGGGACAAAGAAGGAAAGTGAGGGGAATTCTCCTTGTGCTATAGTGTGCTTTAAAAAAACATTTTTTCTAGGGACAGAAAACTGTAGGTAGGGAGAGTGTCAGTTTCTTTCACTGTGCCAGTCCTTGTTTCTAGGGACAAAGAAGGAAAGTGAGGGGAATTCTCCTTGTGCTATAGTGTGCTTTAAAAAGTAGGATTTTTAAAACAGCTTACCTGTAAAATCCTTTTCTTGGAGTACATCACGGGACACAGAGCAGCATAGTCATTACTATGTGGGTTATATAGAATTACCTTCAGGTGCTGGCACTGGCAACTTCCAAAACAGGAAGTACCCTCCCCTATATAAGCCCCTCCCATCCGGGAGTACCTCAGTTTTGTAGCAAAGCAATACGTGTCCCCAAAAGAGGGGTGGGAGCTCTGTGTCCCGTGATGTACTCCAAGAAAAGGATTTTACAGGTAAGCTGTTTTAAAAATCCTACTTTCTTGTTCATACATCACGGGACACAGAGCAGCATAGTCATTACTATGTGGGACGTCCCAAAGCAATGCCACATGAGGGGGGGGATACACCATACATAAGCTGGGCGCCATCAGGCATGAGGATCTTTTGCGGCCTGCAACACACTGCGCCCAAAGGCGACATCCTCCTGACTTCTAACGTCCACCTGGTAGAACCTAGTAAACGTGTGTACTGAAGACCATGTTGCGGCCTTACAAATTTGCGCCAGGGAGGCCTGGTGATGCACTGCCCATGAAGTTCCAACTGCTCTCGTGGAGTGCGCCCTAACTTTGAACGGAGGCGGTCTACTTCTCAAGCCATAGGCTTGTATTATGACCTGTCGAATCCACTTGGCTAAAGTAGATTTTGATGCTGCCTGACCCTTTCTGGGGCCTTCCGGCAGAACAAACAAAGAATCCGTTCTACGAATCTGAGCAGTGGCTTTTAGATAAGCTTTAACTGCTCTTACTACATCCAAAGAATGCAATAACTTTTCCTCTACCGAGCTTGGTTTGGGGAAAAAAGAAGGAAGAACCACATCCTGGTTCAAGTGAAACCTCGATAACACCTTAGGAAGAAAGGCTGGGTGAGGACGTAATACTACTCTGTCCTTATGGATAACCAGATATGGCTCTTTACAGGACATGGCGGCTAATTCCGACACTCTTCTAGCCGAGCATATGGCTACTAAAAATATCAATTTCCTGGTGAGTAGAACCAAGGAAATGTGCCGCAAAGGTTCAAATGGCTGCTTCTGCAGAACCGACAGAACCAAATTTAGATCCCATGGGCATATGGGAGCCTTAATCGGTGGAATAATACGAGTCACACCTTGCATAAAGGATTTGACAAGTGAATGCATAGCCAGGGGCCTTTGAAATAGTATTGACAAGGCCGAAACCTGGCCCTTGATAGTACTTAAGGCAAACTTCCTGTCTACAGCCCACTGCAGGAAGTCCAGAATTCTGCCTATAACGTACTTACGTGGATGCCATTTTCTGGCCTTGCACCAAGTGATGTACGCCTTCCAAACTCTATAGTAGATCTGCCTGGATACAGGCTTCCTGGCATTGATTATAGTTGATACCACAGAGTTAGAGAGACCTCTCTTCTTTAGGATGTGGGATTCAATAGCCAGGCCGTTAAACTTAGAGTTAGTAAGGAAGGGTGGTATATCGGTCCTTGCGAAAGCAGGTCCGGACGACGTGGAAGGGTCCAAGGACTCCCCACAGACATTTTGATGATCTCCGCGTACCAGGCCCTTCGGGGCCACGCTGGAGCCACCAGGATCACCGGCTTCTTCTCCAACCTGACTCTGCGAAGGAGTCGAGGCAACAATTGTAGCGGAGGGAATGCATATATCAGTCTGAACTGATCCCAAGGGAACACCAGAGCATCCGAGCCGCAAGCGAGGGGATCCCTTGTCCGGGAGACAAATCTGTCCACCTTTGCGTTGAATCTGGATGCTAGCAGATCTACATCCGGTGTTCCCCACCGCTGACATATTGCTCGGAAGACCTCGGGATGAAGGGACCATTCCCCTGGGCATAACTGTTGGCGACTCAGAAAGTCCGCCTTCCAATTCTCCACCCCTGGAATGAAGACAGCTGATATACATGGGACATGCTTTTCTGCCCATTCCAGGATGTGACTTACTTCCCTCTGGGCTGCACGACTCCTGGTGCCTCCCTGATGATTGATATATGCCACTGCTGTGGCATTGTCTGATTGAATTCTGACAGGGGACCCTTGGAGTCTGGATGTCCAGGCTACTAGGGCGTACCGGGCTGCTCGTATCTCTAAGAGATTGATGGGCAGGGTTTTTACTACATTTGACCATCTGCCCTGGAGAGACCATTGCTCCAGTACTGCCCCCCAGCCTATAAGGCTGGCATCTGTAGTGACCACCTTCCAAGATATCGGGCTGAAGGGTTTTCCCTTCTGGAGATTCTGGGGGATCAACCACCAGCAGAGACTCTTCCGAACGGAAGGGGACAAAGCCATCGGGAAGTCTAGAGCCTGAACTTTTCCGTTCCATGCTGACAATATGGCCCTTTGTAAATTCCTTGAGTGGAATTGGGCGTATGGTACAGCTTCGAATGATGCTACCATCTTTCCTAGCAGCCTCATGCACAGGCGTATGGACGGCTGTCTTTTTGCACAAAGCAGACGGACCAAGGCCCTCAAAGAGGATACCTTGTCTAGAGGTAAGAAAATCTTCCTCTGGTCTGAATCCAGCCGTAGCCCTAGATATACCAGGTTTTTCACTGGCTGTAGGGCTGACTTGTCCAGGTTGATGACCCAACCGTGAGACTCTAGATACTTGATTGTATCGACAATTACCACTTCTAGCTTGGCAACTGAGTGGTCCATCAACAACAGGTCGTCTAGGTATGCCATTATCGTTACACCCCGTGTTCTTAGATCGGCCAACAGTGGGGCCAGAATTTTTGTGAACACTCGTGGTGCTGTGGCCAGACCGAATGGTAAGGCTCTGAACTGAAAATGGCGCCCTTCTACTGCAAAGCGTAGGAATTTTTGATGACCTGGAAAGATGGGAACATGCAAGTAAGCATCTTTGATGTCGATCGAGGCTAACCATTCCTCCCCTTGTAGGGCAGCGGTGACCGATCGGATCGACTCCATCCGGAAAGACCGGACGTTTAGAAATTTGTTTAGACTCTTTAGGTCCAATATGGGTCTTATGTCCCCGTTTGGCTTCGGGACTGTGAAAAGGTTTGAGTAGAAACCCAACCCCCACTCTTCCATAGGAACCTCCATAATTACTCCTTGGAGCAATAGTTGTTCTAACGCCAATAGGAGAGACCCTCTTTTCAGAGGGTCTCTTGGCATGCCTGACCACATAAAATGGGACGGAGGAGACTCTTTTAACTCCAACTTGTATCCCAGAGTTACTGCGGAGAGCACCCATCTGTCTTTGATCGTCTCCCGCCAGGTCTCTGCGAACAACTGAAGTCTTCCCCCCACCCGTTTGAGTGGGGGCAGCCCTTCATAGGCTTGACTTGGAGGCTGGTTTAGTACCTCTTCGGATCCAGGGCTTTTTATTACCCTGTGGCTGTCCCTGATTTTTACCTCCTGAGTTTGACCGAGGAGGCCGTCGGAACTGCTTAGTAGCAGACGTCGCAGGGATAGGAGAGGTAGTCCTCTTAAAAGATGGACCCCTAGACCTCTTTTTACTCGGTAAGAGAGTACTTTTACCACTGGAAATCTTCTGGATATACTTATCCAGGTCTTCGCCAAAAAGGCGTTCCCCATGAAATGGGAAGCTAACTAAGAGCTTCTTACAGGGAGCTTCAGCAGACCAGTTTTTGAGCCACAGAAGCCTACGCATATGTACCAAAGACAGCGTGAGGCGGGAGGCCTGATGGATAGAATCCTTGATGGCGTCAACCGCAAAGCATAATGCTCTAGGCAGATCAGCCAGAGCCTGGGCCTGCTGGTCTGGCAAATCCCTCAGGACCATTTTCATTTGATCCTTTAAAGCTTGGCAGACCCCAATAGCTGCCACTGCTGGCTGTGTAACAGCCCCTGCTGTGGAAAAAGCAGATTTTAATAAAGATTCCAATTTTTTATCCACTGGATCTTTGAACATTTGAACATTATCTACTGGACATGTCAGTGATTTGTTCACAGAAGAGATGGCTGCATCCACCGTAGGAACATTCCATCTCTGGGTGAACTTTTCCTCCATGGGATAGATCACCGGAAACCTTTTAGGCGGAACAAATAGTTTATCAGGATGTTCCCAGTCCTGGTATATAAGTCCTTCCAATAATGGATGTATTGGAAAGGAGCAATTAACCTGGGGAGCTTTTAGCGACCCCAATGAGGAGACAGCAGTAGTTGATGGTTCAACAAGAGGCATTTTAAATGCAGATCGAACCATGTCAGTTAGGGTCTGGACCCACAATCTTTCAGTCTGCGATGCTGAAAATGGTTCATCTACTGTCGATTCCTCAAAAACAGAGCTAACCTCCTCCTGATCCCCTTCAGGTAGGTCGGTCCCTTCCTGGGACTGTTGCTCTGCCAACAGGCACTCTAATGGAGGTGATGGAGATCTGGCGCGCTTTCTTTCCTGTAGAGAAGAAGCGATCAATGCTGCCAATCTCTGCTCCAATCCCTCCAGAGTTGAGGAAAAAACCTCCTCTGTTATATATGCAGGAGCAGGTGGACTGAGGACAGCCGCAGTACCTGGCACTCCCGGGGGTTCCTTTTGGGTATTAACCTCTGATTTCTCAGGGGAGGAGGGTGCAGATGACTGCTCCAGATCCTCAGAGCCCGATGGAGACCCCCTACACTTCCTGAGAGGTATATCTCGGAGTTTTTTAGGCGGCATATTCCTTAGTTCAAAGCTGAGGTATTCCAGCCGCAATACACCCCTTACTGAAATAGTCTAATGCAATTTGCTGCTATGTACATCAGTGGGTGTCTACTAATGCGTCTTTCTGGGGATGCCTGTATCAACCGCCCGCTGTAAGCCCCTATACCATGCTACCAGCTCCTTTTCATGCTCTGTGTCCATAGCAAGCAGCGTGGACTGAGTCCTTTTATCTTGCTGGGACGCCCGCACATGCGCAGAAGCGCTGGGCGCACAGAGCGCGTCATCCGCCAGGCTCCGCCCCCTTTTTTGAAGCTAAACCTTATAAAAGGAAAGCATGTGTGCGCGCGCGTGCACGTGTGCACTCTTGGCGCCATGTAGGGAGAGGGGCCAGGGTCCCTGTTTCACCAGGACTCGGGGATGGAAGGAAACTACTTGGCAGCATGACAGAGGAATGCAGCTTCCCTGATAGAGAGCTCACTCATCTGCCTGGACTTTCACCATGGAAGGAATAGTCCCAAGAAAAAAGACGTTCCACAGCGGCCTCTAGTGGACAAACACAGGTACCGCACCTTTGTCTTTTTTTTTTTTTTTTTAAAACCTCCTTTATGAAAAAACATTTCCAGGTTTACAGTTTTTTTAAAACTTCCCTTATGAAAAAACATTTCTAGGATTTCTTAGGCATATACAGCTATTAGCGGGAATACCCTTTAGGTAACAGGCAGAAAGACATATTAGGCTTGGGGGTCCCCTCAATAGAACCAAGTTCCTGAGGGGCCCCCACTTACCTTTTCCCCGCCGCAGGACTTTGTTTGGTCCACAGAAGCCCAAACTTCACCTCTCACGGCAGGCATTGTACTAGACCTTCAGGGACCGGGTTCCCAAGGATTCCACTCCCCTGGACCTGTATAGCACCCTGCACAGATAGCCTCTTGGTTTTGGGTATGACCAGAGCTCTGGATCCCAGGGTCCAGCCCTCCTAAGAGAGGCATTACAGGCAAAACCCTGCTCTTCTCTGCAAGGCCCGGGTACCGACCGTTTAGCTATGAAGCTTTTTTGGTCGGATCCGGAATAGCTTGCTAAGGCCCAGAGAACCTGTGTACAAGCCCAGATGAATACATGTTAACCTTGGCCAACACCTTAGACACTGGCAAAAAACTGAGGTACTCCCGGATGGGAGGGGCTTATATAGGGGAGGGTACTTCCTGTTTTGGAAGTTGCCAGTGCCAGCACCTGAAGGTAATTCTATATAACCCACATAGTAATGACTATGCTGCTCTGTGTCCCGTGATGTATGAACAAGAAAAAAACATTTTTTCTAGGGACAGAAAACTGTAGGTAGGGAGAGTGTCAGTTTCTTTCACTGTGCCAGTCCTTGTTTCTAGGGACAAAGAAGGAAAGTGAGGGGAATTCTCCTTGTGCTATAGTGTGCTTTAAAAAAACATTTTTTCTAGGGACAGAAAACTGTAGGTAGGGAGAGTGTCAGTTTCTTTCACTGTGCCAGTCCTTGTTTCTAGGGACAAAGAAGGAAAGTGAGGGGAATTCTCCTTGTGCTATAGTGTGCTTTAAAAAAACATTTTTTCTAGGGACAGAAAACTGTAGGTAGGGAGAGTGTCAGTTTCTTTCACTGTGCCAGTCCTTGTTTCTAGGGACAAAGAAGGAAAGTGAGGGGAATTCTCCTTGTGCTATAGTGTGCTTTAAAAAAAAAAAATTATAGGGACAGAAAACTGTAGGTAGGGAGAGTGTCAGTTTCTTTCACTGTGCCAGTCCTTGTTTCTAGGGACAAAGAAGGAAAGTGAGGGGAATTCTCCTTGTGCTATAGTGTGCTTTAAAAAACATTTTTTCTAGGGACAGAAAACTGTAGGTAGGGAGAGTGTCAGTTTCTTTCACTGTGCCAGTCCTTGTTTCTAGGGACAAAGAAGGAAAGTGAGGGGAATTCTCCTTGTGCTATAATGTGCTTTAAAAAAACATTTTTTCTAGGGACAGAAAACTGTAGGTAGGGAGAGTGTCAGTTTCTTTCACTGTGCCAGTCCTTGTTTCTAGGGACAAAGAAGGAAAGTGAGGGGAATTTTCCTTGTGCTATAGTGTGCTTTAAAAAAACATTTTTTCTAGGGACAGAAAACTGTAGGTAGGGAGAGTGTCAGTTTCTTTCACTGTGCCAGTCCTTGTTTCTAGGGACAAAGAAGGAAAGTGAGGGGAATTCTCCTTGTGCTATAGTGTGCCAAAGCATTCCTCATCAACCATCTTTGAAATCCTTGTTTTTTAGACAGTCAGGGAAATTGTCATTGTGCTATTCTGTGCAAAAGCAATAATCCTCAACCATATTTAGAAATCCTTAAGTAAAGGGACAGAGAAGGACACCTGAAGGTAGCCCTTATTGCTTTTTTCCCATCTCCCTGCAGGCCATCTATTAGAATGTCTGGAAGGCAAACAAGGAGAGGCAGACAGTCAGGAGGCAATAAAAGAGGGCAAGCAGGCTCTGTGTCTGGGGGCAACAGTGCTGGTCGTGGACGCGGTGCATTGTCATCAGCACATGGCCATGGGACACGCTTGTCCTTCTTTTCGGCAGCTGGACATGTTGAGCCACATCATGCCGAAGACTTGGTAGAGTGGATGACCAAGCCCTCCTCCTCCTCCTCATCCTTTCTCACCCAGGCTCAGGGTACTGGCAAAGCAGCTGCCAAAGCGTCCTCTTCCCTGGTATCAATGTCAGACTCATCATCAGTCACTCCTTCCCTAGACCCACCATGTCCTCCTCCTGAGGAGTCCCCCGAACTGTTTGAGCACAGTGTTGGGTACATGCTCCAGGAGGATGCCCAGCGTTTCGAAGGGTCTGATGATGAAACCCAGTTACAGGAAGGCAGTAGCGTGAGAGCAGACAGAGGGGATGCTCAAGAAGGACACCAATCTGGCAGTCATGTTCCAGCAGCTGCAGCATACTGCCAGATTGGCTCCAGTGATGAGGAGGGAGGGGATGATGAGGTCACTGACTCCACGTGGGTGCCTAATAGGAGAGAGGAGGAGGAGGAGGATGAGGAGGAGGCACATCTCCAACGAGGCAGGATGCCCTTTGGTGGCCAGCGTAAGGGCAGTACACCGACGGAATCACACCGCAGAGCTCCGCCTGTGCAGGGCGCTGCCTCTGCCCGTCATTCAAAAAGTTCCTTGGTGTGGGCCTTTTTTGAGGCTAGTGCATCAGATCGCACAGCTGCTGTTTGCAACATATGTCTCAAGCGTATATCGCGTGGCCAAAACATCAGCCGCTTGGGTACCACATGCCTGACCAGACATATGTTGACCTGCCATGCAGCTCGTTGGCAAGCCTACCTCAAAGACCCACACCAAAGAACAAAGCGGACCTCTCCTTGCACCGCATCAGCTGGGATCTCCAACCCCACTATAACTTCAGTCCTCTCTGAAACATGCACTGAGAGGAATGAAGGTGTAGAATTAGGTGTGTCACAGCCAAGTACTTGCGGCCACTCTGCTAGCAGTACACCGACGTCCGATTCTAGCAGGCAAATTTCCCTGCCCCAGCTGCTGGACCGTCAAAAGAAGTTCACTCCCAGCCATCCACATGCCCAGCGGTTGAATGCTAGCTTGGCTAAATTGCTAGCGCTTCAACTGCTGCCTTTTCAGTTGGTAGACTCGGCCCCCTTCCGTGAGTTTGTGCAATGTGCGGTTCCTCAGTGGCAGGTTCCCAAACGCCACTTTTTCTCACGGAAGGCTATTCCGGCTCTCTACCGGCATGTGGAAGGCAATGTCTTGGCCTCGCTGGACAGGGCGGTCAGCGGTAAGGTGCATATTACCGCTGACTCATGGTCCAGCAGGCATGGACAGGGACGTTACCTTTCTTTCACGGCCCATTGGGTCACTCTTTTGGCAGCTGGGAAGGATGCAGGACAAGGTGCAGTAGTGTTGGAGGTTGTTCCACCGCCACGCCTCCAAAATGCTACTACTGGTTGTGACACACCTCTCTCCTCCACCCCCTCCTCTTCTTCTTCCTCCATGGCCTCTTCCTGTGGTTTGTCCTATGAACCAGCGGTGCTCCGTAGCCGTTCACGGGGCTACGCAAGTACGCAGGCAAAAAGATGCCATGCCGTGCTTGCGCTGGTGTGTTTGGGGGACAGAAGCCACACTGGGGCAGAGGTCCTGTCTGCTCTGCAGGGCCAGGCCGAGAGGTGGTTGACGCCACGCCAGCTTAAGCCAGGAATGGTGGTTTGCGACAATGGCACCAACCTCCTCTCCGCCCTCCGACAGGGACAACTGACCCATGTGCCCTGTGTGGCTCACGTCCTTAACCTGGTGGTGCAGCGGTTCTTGGGCAGGTACCCGGGCTTACAGGATGTCCTGAGGCAGGCCAGGAAAGTCTGTGTGCATTTCCGCAGATCTTATAATGCCAGTGCTCGCCTGGCTGAGCTGCAAAAGGAGTTGAACCTGCCCAAGAACCGCCTTATATGTGACATGCCCACCAGGTGGAACTCAACGTTGGCCATGCTGCAGCGGCTGCACACGCAGCAGAGGGCCATCAATGAGTACCTGTGCGACTACGGCACCAGGACAGGGTCAGGGGAGCTTGTTTTTTTTTCTCCACGCCAGTGGGGCATGATCAGGGATGCATGCACTGTCCTGGCACCATTTGAGGAGGCCACGAGGATGGTGAGCAGTGACAGTGCATGCATCAGTGACACTGTACCTCTTGTCCACCTGTTGGAGCACACGCTGCGTGGAATAATGGACAGGGCACTTGAGGCAGAACAGAGGCAGGAAGAGGAGGACTTCCTTGCCTCTCAAGGCCCCCTTTACCCAGACAGTGTTCCTTCTGTCCCACCCATCAAACAGGAAGAGGAAGAGGAGGAGGAGGAGAAGGAGGAGGAGGAGGATTGTGTCAGCATGGAGGTGGAGGCTGGCACCCAGCATCATCAGCAGCAGTCTTTTAGGGATGATTTACAGTCCCAAGAAACCAGTGGACTTGTACGTGGCTGGGAGGAGGTGGCTGCGGATCATGTCGTCCTTAGTGACCCAGAGGACTCCGAGCGAATGCCTCAGCAAACCTACGCTGCATGGCCTCCCTGATCCTGCAAAGTCTGCGGAATGATCCTCGTATTCTTCGGATCAAGGAGAGGGACCATTACTGGCTGGCCACTCTCCTTGATCCACGGTACAAGGGTAAGGTTGCGGACCTTATGTTACCTTCGCAGAGGGAGCAGAGGATGAGACAACTCCGGGAGGCCTTGCAGAAAGGTCTGTGCAACGCGTTCCCAGAGACTGGGAGGTTACAAACTCCTGGTCCTGGACAACGAGTTGCTGAGGCTTCGGCCAATCAAAGAAGGAGCGGTGGGGAAGGTGGCCGTCTGACCGATGCGTTCAGACAATTCTTTAGTCCGCAGCCCCAAAGTATGATCGGTTCCAGCAACCATCGCCAGCGTCTGATAAACATGGTGCAGGAATATCTAGGGGCAAGGTCAGACTTGGACACCTTTCCCAACCGAAAATCCTCTGGCTTACTGGGTCTTGAGGATGGATCACTGGCCAGAGCTTGCACAGTATGCAATTGAGCTACTGGCCTGTCCTGCATCCAGCGTTCTTTCGGAACGCACATTCAGTGCTGCTGGAGGATTTGTCACGGATCACAGGGTGCGCCTGTCCACCGACTCGGTTGATCGACTGACTTTCATCAAGATGAACCAGTCTTGGATCACCACCAGCTACCACACACCTGATGCTGATATAACAGACTAATTGATTTTAACATGTCACATCCCTTCAAGACTGATGCTGATGCTGAGTGCCTGTGCTGTTATGTTGACTGGCTATCCTCCTCCTCCGAGTCCTCAATGATACGATTGATGATGATAGCTTGGAAGATCATTTTTGTTTATGGGTGCCGCCACCAGTGGCTAAGGCCCAATTTTTCAGCCCCTGTTTTACAGGGGCATGTAATTACAATTTTTTTAGCAATAATTTGCCATAGGGCTCATTGCTGTGCTCCAAGTACAGTATCTGTGAGGGGTTGGAGTGTTGTGGCACCAGTGCCTAAGGCCCAATTTTTCAGCCCCTGTTTAACAGGGGCGTGTCATTACAATTTTTGAAGCAATACTTTGCAACAGGGCTCATTGCTGTGCTCCAAGTACAGTATCTGTGAGGGGTTGTAGTGTTGTGCCACCAGTGCCTAAGGCCCAATTTTTCAGCCCCTGTTTAACAGGGGCGTGTCATTACAATTTTTGAAGCAATACTTTGCAACAGGGCTCATTGCTGTGCTCCAAGTACAGTATCTGTGAGGGGTTGTAGTGTTGTGCCACCAGTGCCTAAGGCCCAATTTGTCAGCCCCTGTTCAACAGGGGCATGCAATTACAATTCTTGATGTAATAATTCACAGCAGGGCCCATTGCTGCACCCACCAAGAGTAACTCTGAGGGCTTACAGTGTTGTGGCAACGCCACCACCACCACCACCACGAAAGGCCCAATTTTTCAGCCCCTGTTCAAAAGGGGCATGTAATTACAATTCTTGATCTAATAATTCACAGCAGGGCCCATTGCTGCACCCACCAAGAGTAACTCTGAGGGCTTACAGTGTTGTGGCAACGCCACCACCACCACCACCACGAAAGGCCCAATTTTTCAGCCCCTGTTCAACAGGGGCATGCAATTACAATTCTTGATGTAATAATTCACAGCAGGGCCCATTGCTGCACCCACCAAGAGTAACTCTGAGGGCTTACAGTGTTGTGGCAACGCCACCACCACCACCACCACGAAAGGCCCAATTTTTCAGCCCCTGTTCAAAAGGGGCATGTAATTACAATTCTTGATCTAATAATTCACAGCAGGGCCCATTGCTGCACCCACCAAGAGTAACTCTGAGGGCTTACAGTGTTGTGGCAACGCCACCACCACCACCACCACGAAAGGCCCAATTTTTCAGCCCCTGTTCAAAAGGGGCATGTAATTACAATTCTTGATCTAATAATTCACAGCAGGGCCCATTGCTGCACCCACCAAGAGTAACTCTGAGGGCTTACAGTGTTGTGGCAACGCCACCACCACCACCACCACGAAAGGCCCAATTTTTCAGCCCCTGTTCAAAAGGGGCATGTAATTACAATTCTTGATCTAATAATTCACAGCAGGGCCCATTCCTGCACCCACCAAGAGTAACTCTGAGGGCTTACAGTGTTGTGGCAACACCACCACCACCACCACCACCACGAAAGGCCCAATTTTTCAGCCCCTGTTCAACAGGGGCATGCAATTACAATTCTTGATCTAATAATTCACAGCAGGGCCCATTGCTGCACCCACCAAGAGTAACTGTCAGGGCTTACAGTGTTGTGGCACCAGCACCACCATCAAAGCCCCAATTTTTACTACCACTGTTCAACAATTATATGTAATTAAAATTCCTGATATAATAGTTGACAGCAGGGCGTTCCAGCACCAACCAAGAGTAACTGTGAGTGCTTACAGTGTTGTGCCAACACCAACAACTAAGGGGCCTATTTCTGCAGAGTATATACGGCAGGTCCCTACTTTCAAACATCCAACTTACAAACGACTCCTACTTGCAAACGCAAGAAGACAACAGGAAGTGAGAGGAAATCTACCCCTAGGAAGGAAAATTCTCTCCTGTAAGAATAAATATGGGAGAAAGGTGTCTCCTCTGTACTGATGCTTTATCAGCAATCCTTGTTTCAAGAAAAACACCACATTTCAAAAACAGTTGACATTGGGACGGAAAGTGAGGTGAAATGTTCTGAACAGGGGCACAGACAGCAAAACAAATGTTACAGGGGTGATAACCCTTACCTATGTTTTCCAAAAAGTTTAAAAATAGATTTTTGGGCTGGAGCTACACTTCAACAATGTACCTGTTCAAAATTACAAACAGATTCTACATAAGAACAAACCTACAGTCCCTGTCTTGTATGCACCGCCTGTATACGGCTGTTCAGAGTATATAGGGCCTTTTTTATTTTATGTGCGGGGTTCCCCTTAATATCCATACAAGACCCAAAGGGGCTGGTAATGGGCTGGGGTGGGGGGGGGGGGGTCATGGGGTAGCTATGCCATTTTTCTTAAAGATTTTCATCCATATTACCGGGACCAGACATTACATTAAAGCCGCAAGCAGTTAAAAAAGGCTTTTTTTTCCTTTAGAAGTGTCATTTTGTGCAGGGACAGTTCTAAACACGGGAAACACGTGGCACTTCACAGGCATACTTTAGACACCCCCCAGGTACGATATTTAAAGGAATATTTGACTTTTTTTTTTTCACTTTATGCATCATTAAAATGACTGCTCCCGAAAAACGACCGTTATTAAAACTTCTTTTTGCATTGATACATGTCCCCTGGTGCAGAACCCGGGTTCCCAAACCCTTTTTAGGACAATAACATGCATAATAGTTGTTATAATTACCACATTAGAATTCGAACGTTCGCATCCATTGTATTTAATAGGGTTCTAATGTTCGTACGAACTTTCGGTCCGTTCGCGGGTTCTGGTGCGAACCGAACCCGGCGGTGTTCGGCTCATCACTAGCCCCCAACCCCACATACCCATCTTACCAATAACGACTGACAAGGTTGTGGAGTAAAATTGGCCTTGCGGCCTATTTATTTAACAAATTCTTATATATATAAATAAATAACCATTTAAATAACATTTAACATTTTCCAATACCCTGGTGGTCTTAGAGACCACAACTCCAACTTGGACACTGGGACCAAACTATATCCCCTAGGCCTCCAGTCGCAAGACACCGACTCGGAGGCGGTACACATGTCCGCAGTGCCCTAACATTTTCCCCCTTCCTGGTTAACCCTTGTTGACCGGAAGGTACCCAATAAACCCCATACCACCTATGGGTACCACCTTTTTTCCAGAACTTCCACTTTTACCTCCTTTTCCAGCAACCAAACACCGCCACCACCATACTGACTTTCCCCACTACACACCCCCCCCTTTTTACCACCTGGGGAGGGTGGGTGGGAAGCTTCTTCCTCGTGTGTCCTAGAAGAATGCTGAAATCGTCACTTCCTCCCCACACTAAACTTCTGCTGACCTTCCTCCCGGCCCCTAAACCACTCCCCTTTCCTTAAAGCAACACAGCCTAACTAAGCTGCTGCCTGTCCCACTTGTCAGGCCGTCCCTGCGCTCATTCTTTTGCTGTCTCTGCTCCGGGACTCTCTTGACATGTTAAGGACCGATCTTCCGCACTGCCTTACCCTCTACATCTCTGCCCCCAACCCCACATACCCATCTTACCAATAACGACTGACAAGGTTGTGGAGTAAAATTGGCCTTGTGGCCTATTTATTTAACAAATTCTTATATATAAAAATAAATAACCATTTAAATAACATTTAACATTTTCCAATACCCTGGTGGTCTTAGAGACCACAACCCCAACTTGGACACTGGGACCAAACTATATCCCCTAGGCCTCCAGTCGCAAGACACCGACTCAGAGGCGGTACACATGTCCGCAGTGCCCTAACATTTTCCCCCTTCCTGGTTAACCCTTGTTGACCGGAAGGTACCCAATAAACCCTATACCACCTATGGGTACCACCTTTTTTCCAGAACTTCCACTTTTACCTCCTTTTCCAGCAACCAAACACCGCCACAGCTTGCAAGGGGTAAAGCCTTACCCTTGCGCGCACCTCCACACCCTCAGGGCCCGCTGAATTCCCTCCTGCAACCCCAGGGCCCAAAGATCAAGGCCAACGGAAGTCAAGTGGACACCGTCACCCCTTAGGTACCGCCAAGTGTCCACCTCCAATTCTCGGTGGCGCACCACAAGGCCGCCATTCCGTACAAAGAATCTCCCCACTTCCTTATTAACTTTTACCCGGGCCTTGTTGACTTTTTCCACCGACCAGGCCCAACGCCATGCCGTTCTGCCCACCATATCCAACCAAATGACAATCATTCCCAGGTAAGCAGTGCGCAACCTTAAAACATCATATTTAACATCCCGGATGAGCTGGTGCATGGACCTGGCCCCCATGTCATTCCCCCCCGCATGCAGCACCAGGATATCCGGCGCCCTATCACGGCATGCAAACCTCTGTATTTCTGGCATAACCCCACTCCAGACCATGCCCGGCACCCCAATCCATGGCACCCCAATCCATCGGACCTGAGCTTCTCGTAGAGGAATCCCCAACTGCCTTCCATTGGGCCGAATATCGGCTCGTCTTGCCCCCCAGAACACGTACAAGTGACCCAGAATCCAAACCAATATGGGCTCACCACCTGAAAAACATTGAAAATAACCTAAACCATTTTTTTTTTTTTGATACATCCGCCATTTTACCACACAGCCCGAACATAGCCCCCAACCAGTATCCCTTACTCATGTATCAGATGTGGGCGAATATGAAGCCACCGCCCAATCCGCTTTACTGCGTCTGCCGTCAGGCCCGCCCTTGCCGCCTCTGTGGCTGCCCCAATACGAAAGGAATGCGAGGCATAACCCTTCGGATCATACCCCGCCGCCAACAAACATTTTTTGAACACCGCTATAAATTGAAACCTAGACAGTGCCGACCCATCCTCATGCATCAGAAAAGAACACCCAAGTCCAGGACGCATGGAACAAAAGGATTCCACCGCCCGTATAGGACAGATTGACGCATCAGGAATGCGAAACAACAGGCTTTGCATCCCCTTTCCACCTTGGTCCGTTTTGGACTTACTCACCCAAATCCCCACCGAGTCTTCTGAACACTCCACGTCCTGAACCAACAAACCCCCTTGTGCCTGTCTGGAAGAACTGACCAGCTCTCCCACCTTCAGGGCCCCAAAAAAAGCAAGCGCGAATGCTGCCTGGAACAAGTGACACTCATATTCCGAACTGCCCACAGCGTGCAAATGCAGGAACAAGTTCTGCAACATCACAAACAAAACCGGCCGGCGGCTGTCCGCCGCCTTCCGGCCTTTCCTGTACCCCTTCACCGTCTGTCTCACCCAAAATTCTTTTGTGTAGTCCCTGCAACCATACCATTTGAAAAGGAAAGCCAAACCCGCTAATGCCCGATCCACCGCGGACACGGAAACGCCTCGCTCCATCTTCAAGGTAAGAAAATAAAGCAGGGCCACACCCGCGTTCCGCCCCACCGGGGAAACTCCAAGCCCTTGCACAAATGACCGCCATTCCTGCCAAACCTTAGCGTGGGCATTCCATGTGCCCCCACTCACTGACCGTTTAATCCACTGGACCGTGCTGCCAAAGCTATGTTCCACATCCAGCTG
Organism: Rana muscosa; assembly: GCA_029206835.1. NCBI lineage: Eukaryota > Metazoa > Chordata > Amphibia > Anura > Ranidae > Rana > Rana muscosa. The sequence continues at coordinate 209,558,581 of CM055127.1, read as the reverse complement.
GGACAGGTAACCCCGCGTTGCTCCGCTGCTGGTGCCAACTCCCGGCCCCTGTCCCACTGAAAACGAGACAAAGCGTCAGCCAGAGTGTTATCCACACCAGGAAGATGTACTGCAGAAACGAATACATTCAAATGCAAGCAGCGCAGGACCAAATGTCGTAGCAAACGCACCACCGGCTACGATGCAGCCGACACACGATTCACCACTTGGACTACCCCCATGTTGTCGCAGTTCAAACGCACCTTGAGATTCCGGAAGGAATCCCCCCAAAGTTCTAACGCCACTACGATTGGGAAAAGCTCCAGCAGTACTAGGTTCTTCAAGAAACCCGCCTCCTCCCACTCTTTGGGCCAAGGAGCCGCGCTCTATTTGCCCTGACAGAACGCCCCATACCCCGTAGAGCCTGCCGCGTCCGTAAACAATTCCAAATCGAAATTACTGACGGGCCCGGCCATCCACAACGCCCGCCCGTTGAAAGAAGGAATTCATGCCACACTTCCAAGTCTTCCCGCAGCTCACCATTCAGACTCACAAAATGAGAAGGAATCCGCACCCCAGCCATCGCAGCCGACAGCCTGCGGCTAAAAAAACTCTACCCATCGGCATTATCCGGCAAGCGAAACACAACTTACCTAGTAGTGACTGCATCTGTCGCAGCTGAATCTTACGCCGCCTGATAACGCCCCGCACTTCCGCCTTCAAAGCCTTCAGCTTATCCTCCGGTAGTAGACTCCGCCGGACCCACGCACAAGAAATAGTGGATGATCGAACTGATGCCCGACGCATTTCTGACCACCCATTCCAGGAACGAGCTGAAAGTCTCGAATAGCGCGCAAGAGATAGAGCATCCCATGGGCAAACAACGGTCCACATAGTAAGCTCCCTCCCATTTACAGCCCAAAAAACGGAAACTGTCCGGGTGTACCGGGAGCAACCTAAATGCCGATTCAATATCAGCCTTAGCCCAGAGCGCCCCACGACCACACCTACGAACCCATGCCACCGCAGCGTCGAAGGAAGTGTACGATACCGTGCAGTCCTCCGGCGCAATAGCATCACTGACCGACCCACCCTTGGGAAAGGAAAGGTGGTGAATCAAGCTAAATTTATTCGGTTCCTTCTTGGGGACAACCCCCAAGGGGGACACCACCAAATCCATCATTGGAACCTCCGTGAACGGCCCAGCCATACGCCCCAACTGCACTTCTTTAGCCAATTTCTCTGAAACGACCAAGGGCTGCAGCAGGGCGGACCGGAGGTTCCTGGCTGCCGGGGGAACGGCAAAGGGCGAACAAGGAATCTTGAACCCGCTGGCGAAGCCCTCCTCTAACAACCTAGCGGCACCCCTATCGGGATATCTATTGAGAAAGGGAAGCATCCTTTCCACCCGAATTGGCGTCATTCCCTTTACCCGCAGAATCTCCGGCACGGCCCTTGCCGCGCTTGAAGCATTTGGAAAAGGCATGGCTGCCCCCGCAACCTGAACACACGTGCTTGAAGCGACAGCTTGCGCCGTACTTACACGTGCCTTCGTTAAATTGCCAGCAGTAGCCCCATTTTTTCTCGGTCGGTTGTCCTGAGGCCGCGGCACCTCCGACCCCCCCCCTGAAAAAACTGATTGGAGGCACGAGATGCCGTCATCAGTCTCATCCACAAGTTGATGTCCTTGTGATCCCATCGCAGCCCTGGTCTGATGGCCATCCTTTGCCGGAACTGCTCATCGTACCGTAACCAAGCTACCCCCCCCATACGTCCTGTATGCTTTGCAAACGGCCTCCAAGTAAATGAACAGCCCAGAACAATGTTCCGGGGCCTTCTCCCCTATCACACAGGCCATGATCGCAAATGCTTGCAGCCAATTGGTAAATGTGCGGGGAATAAGACGATAACAACGCTTTTCCTCGTCCTCCTTCTTGCTCTCCTCTGGCTTCACCCTATCCAGGTTGAATTTCTCTAAGGGGAGCAACGTAAAGATCTCCACATACTCACCCTTCCAGATCTTTTCTCTGACGTCCGCCTTGAGGTGAGCTCCCAACGGCGCCTCAAAACAAATATACATCTCATTTTTCGCGGCATCCGCAAGCCTGACCGCCTCCTTTTTTCTTCTCCCCCGAAGCATCCTGCCCGCCCGCCGCTGTAACCTCCCCCGGTAAGAGGGCCTGCACCGTTCCTGTCACCCCACCCACAGGTACACTAGTGGCTAATGGAGCCGTCGCCGGCCCCCGCCCGCCTCAACTGCCTGAGATGAACCCCCTTGCCGAACCCACGCTCCCGTGGGAGACACCGAGTCGCCACTGCCTGGCTCAAAGCGCCTGACCAACTCTCTTAACCCTGACCACATATCCTGCGCCTCCCCCGCAGCCCCCTGCCTTACCGGGGAAGAAAGCAGCCCTGGGGACCCACTTGTAACTGAACCCCCCCCCCCAACACTACTTTGACCCAATAAATCCTGTAAAAGTGTACAAATATTAGCTGTAGAATTAGACTTACCGGGCTGCCTTGGACTGGGTCCACGAGCCGCCGAACTGGACTCCATCGCCGCCTGTTGTCCCGAGTCCTCGCCACCATCCGACCCGGACAGCTCACCCTCCAACCTGTCGTCATCCGCTTCTGCTGACACATGCGCTGGCTGCCCCCCGTGCGGACGCGACCCGGTGGGCAAGGGCCGGCGTGGCTGTGCGTCGCGTCCTGTCCCCTCGATCCTGGCACGCCCGACCTACTCGCGACCTCCACCGATGGACTCCGGGTCCGCCCCCTGACACGGGTGTCATCCGCTCGCCCTCCTCCATTCACCCTCGTCGACACTGCACCCCTCACCGATCGTCCTGCCGCCACAACCGGACCCCTGGCCGCCACCGCCTAAAGGCCACCGGCCCGTGAACTGGGTCCTCCGCGCTGGGCCGCACGACTGCTCCGACCGTCCCTCGCAGTCTCGGCCGAGATGTCACCGCATCTCCGACGCGTGGGGGGGAGGGGGCCAGAGAGCCGCTAGTCTCCCCCACCGCCGAGCTCCGTCCTCGGCGCGGATTCCTCCTGACCCCCCCCGCCGACACAGGCTGAGTGCGGCGCGGGGATGCAGCCGGAGGGCCCCTATTGGGTCTCCGAACGGAACTCTCCGGATCTGGGGATGCGTCAGGGCTGTACCGCTCAGGCGGCCTGGACCGCCTAGCGCGTGCCGCTGTATTACCCCCCCCCGGCGGCTACCGCTGCCTGCTCCTCCATGACCGCTGACCTGTTCCTGTAACCACTCGGCGCCCTGTTCTGATAGCACTGCCCTCAGTTGCTCCATTAACCCGGCCATCACAGCAGAGGAGGCTTCCCAGCAAGCTTCTTCCTCGTGTGTCCTAGAAGAATGCTGAAATCGTCACTTCCTCCCCACACTAAACTTCTGCTGACCTTCCTCCCGGCCCCTAAACCACTCCCCTTTCCTTAAAGCAACACAGCCTAACTAAGCTGCTGCCTGTCCCACTTGTCATGCCGTCCCTGCGCTCATTCTTTTGCTGTCTCTGCTCCGGGACTCTCTGACTTAATATACTGCAGCTTAGCTCAACTGCCTGCCTGTATTATTTGAAAGAGAACAGGAATGGTCTGCAGTCAGCTTTAGCTGAACACTGTGCCCAGTATACAGTACACTGGTTTAATATACCGCAGCTTAGCTCAACTGCCTGCCTGTATTATTTGAAAGAGAACAGGATTGGTCTGCAGTCAGGTTTAGCTGCACACTGTGCATAGTATACAGTACACTGACTTAATATACAGCAGCTTAGCTCAACTGCCTGCCTGTATTATTTGAAAGAGAACAGGAATGGTCTGCAGTCAGGTTTAGCTGCACACTGTGCATAGTATACAGTACACTGACTTAATATACTGCAGCTTAGCTGAACTGCCTGCCTGTATTATTTAAATGAGAACAGGAATGGTCTGCAGTCAGTTTTAGCTGAACACTGTGCCCAGTATACAGTACACTGACTTAATATACTGCAGCTTAGCTCAAATGCCTGTCTGTATTATTTAAATGAGAACAGGAATGGTCTGCAGTCAGCTTTAGCTGTACACTGTGACCAGTATACAGTACACTGACTTAATATACTGCAGCTTAGCTCAACTGCCTGCCTGTATTATTTGAAAGAGAACAGGAATGGTCTGCAGTCAGCTTTAGCTGCACACTGTGCCCAGTATACAGTACACTGACTTAATATACTGCAGCTTAGCTCAAATGCCTGTCTGTATTATTTAAATGAGAACAGGAATGGTCTGCAGTCAGCTTTAGCTGCACACTGTGCCCAGTATACAGTACACTGACTTAATATACTGCAGCTTAGCTCAACTGCCTGCCTGTATTATGATGAATAGAACAGGAATGGTCTGCAGTCAGCTTTAGCTGAACGCTGTGCCCAGTTTACAGTACACTGACTTAATATACTGCAGCTTAGCTCAACTGCCTGCCTGTATTATTTGAAAGACAACAGGAATGGTCTGCAGTCAGGTTTAGCTGCACACTGTGCATAGTATACAGAACACTGACTTAATATACTGCAGCTTAGCTCAACTGCCTGCCTGTATTATTTAAATGAGAACAGGAATGGTCTGAAGTCAGCTTTAGCTGCACACTGTGCCAAGTATATAGTACACTGACTTAATATACTGCAGCTTAGCTCAACTGCCTGCCTGTATTATTATGAATAGAACAGGAATGATCTGTAGTCAGCTATACAAAACACTGACTTAATATACTGCAGCTTAGCTCAACTGCCTGCCTGTATTATTTGAAAGAGAAAAGGAATGGTATGCAGTCAGCTTTAGCTGAACACTGTGCCCAGTATACAGTACACTGACTTAATATACTGCAGATTAGCTCAACTTCCTGCCTGTATTATTATAAATAGAACATGAATGGTCTGCAGTCAGCTTTAGCCAAACACTGTGCCCAGTATACAGTACACTGGCTTAATATACTGCAGCTTAGCTCAACTGCCTGCCTGTATTATTTAAAAGAGAACAGGAATGGTCTGCAGTCAGCTTTAGCTGAACACTGTGCCCAGTATACAGTACACTGACTTAATATACTGCAGCTTAGCTCAACTGCCTGTCTGTATTTTTGAAAGAGAACAGGAATGGTCTGCAGTCAGCTTTAGCTGCACACTATGCCCAGTATACAGTACACTGACTTAATATACTGCAGCTTAGCTCAAATGCCTGCCTGTATTATTTGAAAGAGAACATGAATGGTCTGCAGTCAGCTTTAGCTGAACACTGTGCCCAGTATACAGTACACTGACTTAATATACTGCAGCTTAACTCAACTGCCTGTCTGTATTATTTGAAAGAGAACAGGAATGGTCTGACGTCAGCTTTAGCTGTACACTGTGCCCAGTAAACAGTACACTGACTTAATATACTGCAGCTTAGCTCAACTGCCTGCCTTTATTATTTGAAAGAGAACAGGAATGGTCTACAGTCAGCTTTAACTGAACACTGTGCCCAGTATACAGTACACTGACTTAATATACTGCAGCTTAGCTCAACTGCCTGCCTGTATTATTATGAATAGAACAGGAATGGTCTGCAGTCAGCTTTAGCTGAACACTGTGCCCAGTATACAGTACACTGACTTAATATACTGCAGCTTAGCTCAACTGCCTGCCTGTATTATTTGAAAGAGAACAGGAATGGTCTGCAGTCAGCTTTAGCTGCACACTGTGCATAGTATACAGTACACTGACTTAATATACTGCAGCTTAGCTCAAATGCCTGCCTGTATTATTTAAATGAGAACAGGAATGGTCTGCAGTCAGCTTTAGCTGCAAACTGTGCCCAGTATACAGTACACTGACTTAATATACTGCAGCTTAGCTCAACTGCCTGCCTGTATTATTTGAAAGAGAACAGGAATGGTCTGCAGTAAGCTTTAGCTGAACACTGTGCCCAGTATACAGTACACTGACTTAATATACTGCAGCTTAGCTCAACTGCCTGCCTGTATTATTATGAATAGAACAGGAATGGTCTGCAGTCAGCTTTAGCTGAACACTGTGTCCAGTATACAGTACACTGACTTAATATACTGCAGCTTAGCTCACCTGCCTGTCTGTATTATTTGAAAGAGAACAGCAATGGTCTGCAGTCAGCTTTAGCTGCACACTGTGCCCAGTATACAGTACACTGACTTAATATACTGCAGCTTAGCTCAACTGCCTGCCTGTATTATTATGAATAGAGCAGGAAGGGTCTGCAGTCAGCTTTAGCTGAACACTGTGCCAAGTGTACAGTACACTGACTTAATATACTGCAGCGTAGCTCAACTGCCTGCCTGTATTATTTGAAAGAGAACAGGAATGGTCTGCAGTCAGCTTTAGCTGAACACTGTGCCCAGTATACAGTACACTGGTTTAATATACTGCAGCTTAGCTCAACTGCCTGCCTGTATTATTTAAAAGAGAACAGGAATGGTCTGCAGTCAGCTTTAGCTGAACACTGTGCCCAGTATACAGTACACTGACTTAATATACTGCAGCTTAGCTCAACTGCCTGTCTGTATTATTTGAAAGAGAACAGCAATGGTCTGAAGTCAGCATTAGCTGCACACTGTGCCCAGTATACAGTACACTGACTTAATATACTGCAGCTTAGCTCAACTGCCTGCCTGTATTATTATGAATAGAGCAGGAAGGGTCTGCAGTCAGCTTTAGCTGAACACTGTGTCCAGTATACAGTACACTGACTTAATATACTGCAGCTTAGCTCACCTGCCTGCCTGTATTATTTGAAAGAGAACAGCAATGGTCTGCAGTCAGCTTTAGCTGCACACTGTGCCCAGTATACAGTACACTGACTTAATATACTGCAGCTTAGCTCAACTGCCTGCCTGTATTATTATGAATAGAACAGGAAGGGTCTGCAGTCAGCTTTAGCTGAACACTGTGCCCAGTGTACAGTACACTGACTTAATATACTGCAGCTTAGCTCAACTGCCTGCCTGTATTATTTAAATGAGAACAGGAATGGTCTGCAGTCAGCTTTAGCTGCACACTGTGCCCAGTATATAGTACACTGACTTAATATACTGCAGCTTAGCTCAACTGCCTGCCTGTATTATTATGAATAGAACAGGAATGGTCTGCAGTCAGCTTTAGCTGCACACTGTGCATAGTATACAGTACACTGACTTAATATACTGCAGCTTAGCTCAAATGCCTGCCTGTATTATTTGAAAGAGAACATGAATGGTCTGCAGTCAGCTTTAGCTGAACACTGTGCCCAGTATACAGTACACTGACGTAATATACTGCAGCTTAACTCAACTGCCTGTCTGTATTATTTGAAAGAGAACAGGAATGGTCTGACGTCAGCTTTAGCTGTACACTGTGCCCAGTAAACAGTACACTGACTTAATATACTGCAGCTTAGCTCAACTGCCTGCCTTTATTATTTGAAAGAGAACAGGAATGGTCTACAGTCAGCTTTAACTGAACACTATGCCCAGTATACAGTACACTGACTTAATATACTGCAGCTTAGCTCAACTGCCTGCCTGTATTATTATGAATAGAACAGGAATGGTCTGCAGTCAGCTTTAGCTGAACACTGTGCCCAGTATACAGTACACTGACTTAATATACTGCAGCTTAGCTCAACTGCCTGCCTGTATTATTTGAAAGAGAACAGGAATGGTCTGCAGTCAGCTTTAGCTGCACACTGTGCCCAGTATACAGTACACTGACTTAATATACTGCAGCTTAGCTCAAATGCCTGCCTGTATTATTTAAATGAGAACAGGAATGGTCTGCAGTCAGCATTAGCTGCACACTGTGCCCAGTATACAGTACACTGACTTAATATACTGCAGCTTAGCTTAACTGCCTGCCTGTATTATTTGAAAGAGAACAGGAATGGTCTGCAGTAAGCTTTAGCTGAACACTGTGCCCAGTATACTGTACACTGACTTAATATACTGCAGCTTAGCTCAACTGCCTGCCTGTATTATTATGAATAGAACGGGAATGGTCTGCAGTCAGCTTTAGCTGAACACTGTGTCCAGTATACAGTACACTGACTTAATATACTGCAGCTTAGCTCACCTGCCTGCCTGTATTATTTGAAAGAGAACAGCAATGGTCTGCAGTCAGCTTTAGCTGCACACTGTGCCCAGTATACAGTACACTGACTTAATATACTGCAGCTTAGCTCAACTGCCTGCCTGTATTATTATGAATAGAACAGGAAGGGTCTGCAGTCAGCTTTAGCTGAACACTGAGCCCAGTGTACAGTACACTGACTTAATATACTGCAGCGTAGCTCAACTGCCTGCCTGTATTATTTGAAAGAGAACAGGAATGGTCTGCAGTCAGCTTTAGCTGAACACTGTGCCCAGTATACAGTACACTGGTTTAATATACTGCAGCTTAGCTCAACTGCCTGCCTGTATTATTTAAAAGAGAACATGAATGGTCTGCAGTCAGCTTTAGCTGAACACTGTGCCCAGTATACAGTACACTGACTTAATATACTGCAGCTTAGCTCAACTGCCTGCCTGTATTATTTGAAAGAGAACATGAATGGTCTGCAGTCAGCTTTAGCTGAACACTGTGTCCAGTATACAGTACACTGACTTAATATACTGCAGCTTAGCTCAACTGCCTGCCTGTATTATTTAAATGAGAACAGGAATGGTCTGCAGTCAGCTTTAGCTGCACACTGTGCCCAGTATATAGTACACTGACTTAATATACTGCAGCTTAGCTCAACTGCCTGCCTGTATTATTTAAAAGAGAACAGGAATGGTCTGCAGTCAGCTTTAGCTGAACACTGTGCCCAGTATACAGTACACTGACTTAATATACTGCAGCTTAGCTCAACTGCCTGTCTGTATTATTTGAAAGAGAACAGCAATGGTCTGAAGTCAGCATTAGCTGCACACTGTGCCCAGTATACAGTACACTGACTTAATATACTGCAGCTTAGCTCAACTGCCTGCCTGTATTATTTGAAAGAGAACATGAATGGTCTGCAGTTATCTTTAGCTGAACACTGTGTCCAGTATACAGTACACTGACTTAATATACTGCAGCTTAGCTCAACTGCCTGCCTGTATTATTTAAATGAGAACAGGAATGGTCTGCAGTCAGCTTTAGCTGCACACTGTGCCCAGTATATAGTACACTGACTTAATATACTGCAGCTTAGCTCAACTGCCTGCCTGTATTATTATGAATAGAACAGGAATGGTCTGCAGTCAGCTTTAGCTGCACACTGTGCATAGTATACAGTACACTGACTTAATATACTGCAGCTTAGCTCAAATGCCTGCCTGTATTATTTGAAAGAGAACATGAATGGTCTGCAGTCAGCTTTAGCTGAACACTGTGCCCAGTATATAGTACACTGACTTAATATACTGCAGCTTAACTCAACTGCCTGTCTGTATTATTTGAAAGAGAACAGGAATGGTCTGACGTCAGCTTTAGCTGTACACTGTGACCAGTAAACAGTACACTGACTTAATATACTGCAGCTTAGCTCAACTGTCTGCCTTTATTATTTGAAAGAGAACAGGAATGGTCTACAGTCAGCTTTAACTGAACACTGTGCCCAGTATACAGTACACTGACTTAATATACTGCAGCTTAGCTCAACTGCCTGCCTGTATTATTATGAATAGAACAGGAATGGTCTGCAGTCAGCTTTAGCTGAACACTGTGCCCAGTATACAGTACACTGACTTAATATACTGCAGCTTAGCTCAACTGCCTGCCTGTATTATTTGAAAGAGAACAGGAATGGTCTGCAGTCAGCTTTAGCTGCACACTGTGCCCAGTATACAGTACACTGACTTAATATACTGCAGCTTAGCTCAAATGCCTGCCTGTATTATTTAAATGAGAACAGGAATGGTCTGCAGTCAGCTTTAGCTGCACACTGTGCCCAGTATACAGTACACTGACTTAATATACTGCAGCTTAGCTCAACTGCCTGCCTGTATTATTTGAAAGAGAACAGGAATGGTCTGCAGTAAGCTTTAGCTGAACACTGTGCCCAGTATACTGTACACTGACTTAATATACTGCAGCTTAGCTCAACTGCCTGCCTGTATTATTATGAATAGAACGGGAATGGTCTGCAGTCAGCTTTAGCTGAACACTGTGTCCAGTATACAGTACACTGACTTAATATACTGCAGCTTAGCTCACCTGCCTGCCTGTATTATTTGAAAGAGAACAGCAATGGTCTGCAGTCAGCTTTAGCTGCACACTGTGCCCAGTATACAGTACACTGACTTAATATACTGCAGCTTAGCTCAACTGCCTGCCTGTATTATTATGAATAGAACAGGAAGGGTCTGCAGTCAGCTTTAGCTGAACACTGTGCCCAGTGTACAGTACACTGACTTAATATACTGCAGCTTAGCTCAACTGCCTGCCTGTATTATTTAAATGAGAACAGGAATGGTCTGTAGTCAGCTTTAGCTGCACACTGTGCCCAGTATATAGTACACTGACTTAATATACTGCAGCTTAGCTCAACTGCCTGCCTGTATTATTATGAATAGAACAGGAATGGTCTGCAGTCAGCTTTAGCTGCACACTGTGCATAGTATACAGTACACTGACTTAATATACTGCAGCTTAGCTCAAATGCCTGCCTGTATTATTTGAAAGAGAACATGAATGGTCTGCAGTCAGCTTTAGCTGAACACTGTGCCCAGTATACAGTACACTGACGTAATATACTGCAGCTTAACTCAACTGCCTGTCTGTATTATTTGAAAGAGAACAGGAATGGTCTGACGTCAGCTTTAGCTGTACACTGTGCCCAGTAAACAGTACACTGACTTAATATACTGCAGCTTAGCTCAACTGCCTGCCTTTATTATTTGAAAGAGAACAGGAATGGTCTACAGTCAGCTTTAACTGAACACTGTGCAAAGTATACAGTACACTGACTTAATATACTGCAGCTTAGCTCAACTGCCTGCCTGTATTATTATGAATAGAACAGGAATGGTCTGCAGTCAGCTTTAGCTGAACACTGTGCCCAGTATACAGTACACTGACTTAATATACTGCAGCTTAGCTCAACTGCCTGCCTGTATTATTTGAAAGAGAACAGGAATGGTCTGCAGTCAGCTTTAGCTGCACACTGTGCCCAGTATACAGTACACTGACTTAATATACTGCAGCTTAGCTCAAATGCCTGCCTGTATTATTTAAATGAGAACAGGAATGGTCTGCAGTCAGCTTTAGCTGCACACTGTGCCCAGTATACAGTACACTGACTTAATATACTGCAGCTTAGCTTAACTGCCTGCCTGTATTATTTGAAAGAGAACAGGAATGGTCTGCAGTAAGCTTTAGCTGAACACTGTGCCCAGTATACTGTACACTGACTTAATATACTGCAGCTTAGCTCAACTGCCTGCCTGTATTATTATGAATAGAACAGGAATGGTCTGCAGTCAGCTTTAGCTGAACACTGTGTCCAGTATACAGTACACTGACTTAATATACTGCAGCTTAGCTCACCTGCCTGCCTGTATTATTTGAAAGAGAACAGCAATGGTCTGCAGTCAGCTTTAGCTGCACACTGTGCCCAGTATACAGTACACTGACTTAATATACTGCAGCTTAGCTCAACTGCCTGCCTGTATTATTATGAATAGAACAGGAAGGGTCTGCAGTCAGCTTTAGCTGAACACTGAGCCCAGTGTACAGTACACTGACTTAATATACTGCAGCGTAGCTCAACTGCCTGCCTGTATTATTTGAAAGAGAACAGGAATGGTCTGCAGTCAGCTTTAGCTGAACACTGTGCCCAGTATACAGTACACTGGTTTAATATACTGCAGCTTAGCTCAACTGCCTGCCTGTATTATTTAAAAGAGAACAGGAATGGTCTGCAGTCAGCTTTAGCTGAACACTGTGCCCAGTATACAGTACACTGACTTAATATACTGCAGCTTAGCTCAACTGCCTGCCTGTATTATTTGAAAGAGAACATGAATGGTCTGCAGTCAGCTTTAGCTGAACACTGTGTCCAGTATACAGTACACTGACTTAATATACTGCAGCTTAGCTCAACTGCCTGCCTGTATTATTTAAATGAGAACAGGAATGGTCTGCAGTCAGCTTTAGCTGCACACTGTGCCCAGTATATAGTACACTGACTTAATATACTGCAGCTTAGCTCAACTGCCTGCCTGTATTATTATGAATAGAACAGGAATGGTCTGCAGTCAGCTTTAGCTGCACACTGTGCATAGTATACAGTACACTGACTTAATATACTGCAGCTTAGCTCAACTGCCTGCCTGTATTATTATGAATAGAACAGGAATGGTCTGTAGTCCGCTATACAAAACACTGACTTAATATACTGCAGCTTAGCTCAACTGCCTGCCTGTATTATTTGAAAGAGAACAGGAATGGTCTGCAGTCAGCTTTAGCTGAACACTGTGCCCAGTATACAGTACACTGACTTAATATACTGCAGCTTAGCTCAACTGCCTGCCTGTATTATTATGAATAGAACAGGAATGGTCTGCAGTCAGCTTTAGCTGAACACTGTGCCCAGTATACAGCACACTGACTTAATATACTGCAGCTTAGCTCAACTACCTGCCTGTATTATTATAAATAGAACAGGAATGGTCTGCAGTCAGCTTTAGCCGAACACTGTGCCCAGTATACAGTACACTGACTTAATATACTGCAGCTTAGCTCAACTGCCTGCCTGTATTATTAAGAATAGAACAGGAAGGGTCTGCAGTAAGCTTTAGCTGAACACTGTGCCCAGTATACAGTACACTGACTTAATATACTGCAGCTTAGCTCAACTGCCTGCCTGTATTATTATGAATAGAACGGGAATGGTCTGCAGTCAGCTTTAGCTGAACTCTGTGTCCAGTATACAGTACACTGACTTAATATACTGCAGCTTAGCTCAACTGCCTGCCTGTATTATTTGAAAGAGAACAGCAACGGTCTGCAGTCAGCTTTAGCTGCACACTGTGCCCAGTATACAGTACACTGACTTAATATGCTGCAGCTTAGCTCAAATGCCTGCCTGTATTATTTAAATGAGAACAGAAATGGTCTGCAGTCAGCTTTAGCTGCACACTGTGCCCAGTATACAGTACACTGACTTAATATACTGCAGCTTAGCTCAACTGCCTGCCTGTATTATTATGAATAGAACGAGAATGGTCTGCAGTCAGCTTTAGCTGCACACTGTGCCCAGTATACAGTACACTGACTTAATATACTGAAGCTTAGCTCGACTGCCTGCCTGTATTATTATGAATAGAACAGGAAGGGTCTGCAGTAAGCTTTAGCTGAACACTGTGCCCAGTATACAGTACACTGACTTAATATACTGCAGCTTAGCTCAACTGCCTGCCTGTATTATTAAGAATAGAACAGGAAGGGTCTGCAGTAAGCTTTAGCTGAACACTGTGCCCAGTATACAGTACACTGACTTAATATACTGCAGCTTAGCTCAACTGCCTGCCTGTATTATTTGAAAGAGAACAGGAAAGATCTGCAGTAAGCTTTAGCTGAACACTGTGCCCAGTATACAGTACACTGACTTAATATACTGCAGCTTAGCTCAACTGCCTGCCTGTATTATTATGAATAGAACGGGAATGGTCTGCAGTCAGCTTTAGCTGAACTCTGTGTCCAGTATACAGTACACTGACTTAATATACTGCAGCTTAGCTCAACTGCCTGCCTGTATTATTTGAAAGAGAACAGCAACGGTCTGCAGTCAGCTTTAGCTGCACACTGTGCCCAGTATACAGTACACTGACTTAATATGCTGCAGCTTAGCTCAAATGCCTGCCTGTATTATTTAAATGAGAACAGGAATGGTCTGCAGTCAGCTTTAGCTGCACACTGTGCCCAGTATACAGTACACTGACTTAATATACTGCAGCTTAGCTCAACTGCCTGCCTGTATTATTATGAATAGAACAGGAATGGTCTGCAGTCAGCTTTAGCTGAACACTGTGCCCAGTATACAGTACACTGACTTAATATACTGCAGCTTAGCTCAACTGTCTGCCTGTATTATTTGAAAGAGAACAGCAATGGTCTGCAGTCAGCTTTAGCTGCAAACTGTGCCCAGTATACAGTACACTGACTTAATATACTGCAGCTTAGCTCAAATGCCTGCCTGTGTTATTATGAATAGAACGGGAATGGTCTGCAGTCAGCTTTAGCTGAACACTGTGCCCAGTATACAGTACACTGACTTAATATACTGCAGCTTAGCTCAACTGCCTGCCTGTATTATTTGAAAGAGAACAGGAATGGTCTGCAGTCAGCTTTAGCTGCACACTGTGCCCAGTATACAGTACACTGACTTAATATACTGCAGCTTAGCTCAAATTCCTGCCTGTATTATTTAAATGAGAACAGGAATGGTCTGCAGTCAGCTTTAGCTGCACACTTTGCCTAGTATACAGTACACTGACTTAATATACTGCAGCTTAGCTCAACTGCCTGCCTGTATTATTATGAATAGAACAGGAAGGGTCTGCAGTCAGCTTTAGCTGAACACTGTGCCCAGTATACAGTACACTGACTTAATGTACTGCAGCTTAGCTCAACTGCCTGCCTGTTTTATTTGAAAGAGAACAGGAATGGTCTGCAGTAAGCTTTAGCTAAACACTGTGCCCAGTATACAGTACACTGACTTAATATACTGCAGCTTAGCTCAACTGCCTGCCTGTATTATTATGAATAGTACGGGAATGGTCTGCAGTCAGCTTTAGCTGAACACTGTGCCCAGTATACAGTACACTGACTTAATATACTGCAGCTTAGCTCAACTGTGTGCCTGTATTATTATGAATAGAACGAGAATGGTCTGCAGTCAGCTTTAGCTCAACACTGTGTCCAGTATACAGTACACTGACTTAATATACTGCAGCTTAGCTCAACTGCATGTCTGTATTATTTGAAAGAGAACATCAATGGTCTGAAGTCAGCTTTAGCTGCACACTGTGCCCAGTATACAGTACACTGACTTAATATACTGCAGCTTAGCTCAACTGCCTGTCTGTATTATTTGAAAGAGAACAGGAATGGTCTGAAGTCAGCTTTAGCTGTACACTGTGCCCAGTAAACAGTACACTGACTTAATATACTGCAGCTTAGCTCAACTGCCTGCCTTTATTATTTGAAAGAGAACAGGAATGGTCTGCAGTCAGCTTTAGCTGCACACTGTGCCCAGTATACAGTACACTGACTTAATATACTGCAGCTTAGCTCAAATGCCTGCCTGTATTATTTAAATGAGAACAGGAATGGTCTGCAGTCAGCTTTAGCTGCACACTGTGCCCAGTATACAGTACACTGACTTAATATACTGCAGCTTAGCTCAACTGCCTGCCTGTATTATTATGAATAGAACAGGGATGGTCTGTAGTCCGCTATATAAAACACTGACTTAATATACTGCAGCTTAGCTCAACTGCCTGCCTGTATCATTTGAAAGAGAACAGGAATGGTCTGCAGTCAGCTTTAGCTGAACACTGTGCCCAGTATACAGTACACTGACTTAATATACTGCAGCGTAGCTCAACTGCCTGCCTGTATTATTATGAATAGAACGGGAATGGTCTGCAGTCAGCTTTAGCTGAACACTGTGTCCAGTATACAGTACACTGACTTAATATACTGCAGCTTAGCTCAACTGCCTGCCTGTATTATTTGAAAGAGAACAGCAATGGTCTGCAGTCAGATTTAGCTGCACACTGTGCCCAGTATACAGTACACTGACTTAATATACTGCAGCTTAGCTCAACTGCCTGCCTGTATTATTTGAAAGAGAACATGAATGGTCTGCAGTCATCTTTAGCTGAACACTGTGTCCAGTATACAGTACACTGACTTAATATACTGCAGCTTAGCTCAACTGCCTGCCTGTATTATTTGAAAGAGAACAGGATTGGTCTGCAGTCAGCTTTAGCTGCACACCGTGCCCAGTATAAAGTACACTGACATAATATACTGCAGCTTAGCTCAACTGCCTGCCTGTATTATTTAAATGAGAACAGAAATGGTCTGCAGTCAGCTTTAGCTGCACACTGTGCCCAGTATACAGTACACTGACTTAATATACTGCAGCTTAGCTCAACTACCTGCCTTTATTATTATAAATAGAACAGGAATGATCTGCAGTCAGCTTTAGCCGAACACTGTGCCCAGTATACAGTACACTGGCTTAATATACTGCAGCTTAGCTCAACTGCCTGTCTGTATTATTTGAAAGAGAACATGAATGGTCTGCAGTCAGCTTTAGCTGAACACTGTGCCCAGTATACAGCACGCTGACTTAATATACTGCAGCTTAGCTCAACTACCTGCCTGTATTATTATAAATAGAACAGGAATGGTCTGCAGTCAGCTTTAGCCGAACACTGTGCCCAGTATACAGTACACTGGCTTAATATACTGCAGCTTAGCTCAACTGCCTGTCTGTATTATTTAAAAGGGAACAGGAATGGTCTGCAGTCAGCTTTAGCTGAACACTGTGCCCAGTATACAGTACACTGACTTAATATACTGCAGCTTAGCTCAACTGCCTGTCTGTATTATTTGAAAGAGAACAGGAATGGTCTAAAGTCAGCTTTAGCTGCACACTGTGCCCAGTATACAGTACACTGACTTAATATATTGCAGCTTAGCTCAACTGCTTGCCTGTATTATTTGAAAGAGAACATGAATGGTCTGCAGTCAGCTTTAGCTGAACACTGTGCCCAGTATACAGTACACTGACATAATATACTGCAGCTTAGCTCAACTGCCTGTATGTATTATTTGAAAGAGAACAGGAATGGTCTGCAGTTAGCTTTAGCTGTACACTGTGCCCAGTATACAGTACACTGACTTAATATACTGCAGCTTAGCTCAACTGCCTGCCTGTATTATTATAAATAGAACAGGAATGGTCTGCAGTCAGCTTTAGCTGAACACTGTGCCCAGTATACAGTACACTGACTTAATATACTGCAGCTTAGCTCAACTGCCTGCCTGTATTATTATAAATAGAACAGGAATGGTCTGCAGTCAGCTTTAGCTGAACACTGTGCCCAGTATACAGTACACTGACATAATATACTGCAGCTTAGCTCAACTGCCTGCCTGTATTATTTAAATGAGAACAGGAATGGTCTGCAGTCAGCTTTAGCTGCACACTGTGCCCAGTATACAGTACACTGACTTAATATACTGCAGCTTAGCTCAACTTCCTGCCTGTATTATTATGAATAGAACGGGAATGGTCTGCAGTCAGCTTTAGCTGAACACTGTGCCCATTATAAAGTACACTGACTTAATATACTGCAGCTTAGCTCAACCGCCTGCCTGTATTCTTTGAAAGAGAACAGGAATGGTCTGCAGTAAGCTTTAGCTGCACACTGTGCATAGTATACAGTACACTGACTTAATATACTGCAGCTTAGCTCAACTGCCTGCCTGTATTATTATGAATAGAACAGGAATGGTCTGTAGTCCGCTATACAAAACACTGACTTAATATACTGCAGCTTAGCTCAACTGCCAGCCTGTGTTATTTGAAAGAGAACAGGAATGGTCTGCAGTCAGCTTTAGCTGAACACTGTGCCCAGTATACAGTACACTGACTTAATATACTGCAGCTCAGCTCAACTGCCTGCCTGTATTAATATGAATAGAACAGGAAGGGTTTGCAGTCAGCTTTAGCTGAACACTGTGCCCAGTATACAGTACACTGGCTTAATATACTGCAGTTTAGCTCAACTGCCTGCCTGTATTATTATGAATAGAACGGGAATGGTCTGCAGTCAGCTTTAGCTGAACACTGTGTCCAGTATACAGTACACTGACTTAATATACTGCAGCTTAGCTCAACTGCCTGCCTGTATTATTTGAAAGAGAACAGCAATGGTCTGCAGTCAGCTTTAGCTGCACACTGTGCCCAGCATACAGTACACTGACTTAATATACTGCAGCTTAGCTCAAATGCCTGCCTGTATTATTTAAATGAGAACAGGAATGGTCTGCAGTCAGCTTTAGCTGCACACTGTGCCCAGTATACAGTACACTGACTTAATATACTGCAGCTTAGCTCAACTGCCTGCCTGCATTAATATGAATAGAACAGGAAGGGTCTGCAGTCAGCTTTAGCTGCACACTGTGCCCAGTATACAGTACACTGACTTAATGTACTGCAGCTTAGCTCAACTTCCTGCCTGTATTATTATGAAAAGAACAGGAATGGTCTGTAGTCCGCTATATAAAACACTGACTTAATATACTGCAACTTAGCTCGACTGCCTGCCTGTATCATTTAAAAGAGAACAGGAATGGTCTGCAGTCAGCTTTAGCTGAACACTGTGCCCAGTATACAGTACACTGACTTAATATACTGCAGCTTAGCTCAACTGCCTGCCTGTATTATTATGAATAGAACAGGAATGGTCTGCAATCAGCTTTAGCTGCACACTGTGCATAGTATACAGTACACTGACTTAATATACTGCAGCTTAGATCAACTGCCTGCCTGTATTATTATGAATAGAACAGGAATGTTCTGTAGTCCGCTATACAAAACACTGACTTAATATTCTGCAGCTTAGCTCAACTGCCAGCCTGTGTTATTTGAAAGAGAACAGGAATGGTCTGCGGTCAGCTTTAGCTGAACATTGTGCCCAGTATACAGTACACTGACTTAATACACTGCAGCTTAGCTCAACTGCCTGCCTGTATTAATATGAATAGAACAGGAAGGGTCTGCAGTCAGCTTTAGCTGAACACTGTGCCCAGTATACAGTACACTGGCTTAATATACTGCAGCTTAGCTCAACTGCCTGCCTGTATTATTTGAAAGAGAACAGGAATGGTCTGCAGTCAGCTTTAGCTGCACACTGTGCCCAGTATGCAGTACACTGCCTTAATATACTGCAGCTTAGCTCAAATTCCTGCCTGTATTATTTAAATGAGAACAGGAATGGTCTGCAGTCAGCTTTAGCTGCACACTGTGCCCAGTATACATTACACTGACTTAATATACTGCAGCTTAGCTCAACTGCCTGCCTGTATTATTATGAATAGAACAGGAAGGGTCTGCAGTCAGCTTTAGCTGAACACTGTGCCCAGTATACAGTACACTGACTTAATGTACTGCAGCTTAGCTCAACTTCCTGCCTGTATTATTATGAATAGAACAGGAATGGTCTGTAGTCCGCTATACAAAACACTGACTTAATATACTGCAGCTTAGCTCAACTGCCTGCCTGTATTATTTGAAAGAGAACAGGAATGGTCTGCAGTCAGCTTTAGCTGAACACTGTGCCCAGTATACAGTACACTGACTTAATATACTGCAGCTTAGCTCAACTGCCTGCCTGTATTATTTGAAAGAGAACAGGAATGGTCTGCAGTCAGCTTTAGCTGAACACTGTGCCCAGTATACAGCACACTGACTTAATATACTGCAGCTTAGCTCAACTACCTGCCTGTATTATTATAAATAGAACAGGAATGGTCTGCAGTCAGCTTTAGCCGAACACTGTGCCCAGTATACAGTACACTGGCTTAATATACTGCAGCTTAGCTCAACTGCCTGCCTGTATTATTTAAAAGAGAACAGGAATGGTCTGCAGTCAGCTTTAGCTGAACACTGTGCCCAGTATACAGTACACTGACTTAATATACTGCAGCTTAGCTCAACTGCCTGTCTGTATTTGAAAGAGAACAGGAATGGTCTAAAGTCAGCTTTAGCTGCACACTGTGCCCAGTATACAGTACACTGACTTAATATATTGCAGCTTAGCTCAACTGCCTGCCTGTATTATTTGAAAGAGAACATGAATGGTCTGCAGTCAGCTTTAGCTGAACACTGTGCCCAGTATACAGTACACTGACTTAATATACTGCAGCTTAGCTCAACTGCCTGTCTGTATTATTTGAAAGAGAACAGGAATGGTCTGAAGTCAGCTTTAGCTGTACACTGTGCCCAGTAAACAGTACACTGACTTAATATACTGCAGCTTAGCTCAACTGCCTGCCTTTCTTATTTGAAAGAGAACAGGAATGGTCTGCAGTCAGCTTTAGCTGAACACTGTGCCCAGTATTCAGTACACTGACTTAATATACTGCAGCTTAGCTCAACTGCCTGCCTGTATTATTATGAATAGAACAGGAATGGTCTGTAGTCCGCTATACAAAACACTGACTTAATATACTGCAGCTTAGCTCAACTGCCTGCCTGTATTATTTGAAAGAGAACAGGAATGGTCTGCAGTAAGCTTTAGCTGAACACTGCGCCCAGTATACAGTACACTGACTTAATATACTGCAGCTTAGCTCAACTGCCTGCCTGTATTATTATGAATAGAACGGGAATGGTCTGCAGTCAGCTTTAGCTGAACACTGTGCCCAGTATACAGTACACTGACTTAATATACTGCAGCTTAGCTCAACTGCATGTCTGTATTATTTGAAAGAGAACAGCAATGGTCTGAAGTCAGCTTTAGCTGCACACTGTGCCCAGTATACAGTGCACTGACTTAATATACTGCAGCTTAGCTCAAATGCCTGCCTGTATTATTTAAATGAGAACATGAATGGTCTGCAGTCAGCTTTAGCTGCACACTGTGCCCAGTATACATTACACTGACTTAATATACTGCAGCTTAGCTCAACTGCCTGCCTGTATTATTATGAATAGAACAGGAAGGGTCTGCAGTCAGCTTTAGCTGAACACTGTGCCCAGTATACAGTACACTGACTTAATGTACTGCAGCTTAGCTCAACTTCCTGCCTGTATTATTATGAATAGAACAGGAATGGTCTGTAGTGCGCTGTCAGGAAAGGTTCCATCCGCTGGTGGCATGTATTATTTATCTTGCAGTACTGTGGTCCACCAGCAGGTGTCTCCTGGCAGTTTGTAACTGTCAGGAGAATCTTTCCCTGCTGGTGTTGTATTATCTTTTGGACGCAGTACTGGTTTCCACCAGCGGATGGATCCTGGCAGTGTGGAGCAGACTGCCCTCCCTCCGATCAGGTGTGACCTGAAGCTAATCAGGCATTCCTATAAATACCCGGCAGGTGTATACACACACTGCCCTGGTATCGTCCTCGTGCCCTGACCTGTAGCCTGTCTGCTTGAACCTTGATCCTTGATCCATGTATCCTGATCCCTGTAACCTGAACCTGTAACCTGATCCTGATCCTGAACCTGTTGTGTCCGTCCTAATCCCTGATCCCTGCTCTGCAGCCTGGTTGCCCCTGCTTGATCCTGTCTCCCTGTCCTGATCCATCCTTACCCCATCTGCTTATCCCCCTGTGTATGACCTCGGCCTGGCCCTGTTTATGATTCTGGTTTCCCCATTACTTGTACATGTTTGTCTGTTACTGTTATTAATTGTGGGTTCTGTTTGGTATTGGTTGTTGTGCACTGTGTGGTATTGGAAGTGGTTATATATATATATATATTATTTCACTTATCTTTAATAAATCTTTATACTTCACTTATACGTGTTTGGTGTTCCTCTGTTGCTAGCTGCACAGTTCTGGTCACACTTGGTACGTGATATCCGCTATACAAAACACTGACTTAATATACTGCAGCTTAGCTCAACTGCCTGCCTGTATCATTTAAAAGAGAACAGGAATGGTCTGCAGTCAGCTTTAGCTGAACACTGTGCCCAGTATACAGTACACTGACTTAATATACTGCAGCTTAGCTCAACTGCCTGCCTGTATTATTATGAATAGAACAGGAATGGTCTGCAGTCAGCTTTAGCTGCACACTGTGCCCAGTATACAGTACACTGACTTAATATACTGCAGCTTAGCTCAACTGCCTGCCTGTATTATTATGAATAGAACGGGAATGGTCTGCAGTCAGCTTTAGCTGAACACTGTGCCCAGTATACAGTACACTGACTTAATATACTGCAGCTTAGCTCAACTGCCTGTCTGTATTATTTGAAAGAGAACAGCAATGGTCTGAAGTCAGCTTTAGCTGCACAGTGTGCCCAGTATACAGTGCACTGACTTAATATACTGCAGCTTAGCTCAACTGCCTGCCTGTATTATTTGAAAGAGAACATGAATGGTCTGCAGTCATCTTTAGCTGAACACTGTGTCCAGTATACAGTACACTGACTTAATATACTGCAGCTTAGCTCAACTGCCTGCCTGTATTATTTGAAAGAGAACAGGATTGGTCTGCAGTCAGCTTTAGCTGCACACTGTGCCCAGTATACAGTACACTGACTTAATATACTGCAGCTTAGCTCAAATGCCTGCCTGTATTATTTGAAAGAGAACAGGAATGGTCTGCAGTCAGCTTTAGCTGAACACTGTGCCCAGTATACAGTGCACTGACTTAATATACTGCAGCTTAGCTCAACTGCCTGCCTGTATTATTTGAAAGAGAACAGGAATGGTCTGCAGTCAGCTTTGGCTGAACACTGTGCCCAGTATACAGCACACTGACTTAATATACTGCAGCTTAGCTCAACTACCTGCCTGTATTATTTGAAAGAGAACAGGAATGGTCTGAAGTCAGCTTTAGCTGAACACTGTGCCCAGTATACAGTGCACTGGCTTAATATACTGCAGCTTAGCTCAACTGCCTGCCTGTATTTGAAAGAGAACAGGAATGGTCTGCAGTCAGTTTTAGCTGAACACTGTGCCCAGTATACAGTACACTGACTTAATATACTGCAGCTTAGCTCAACTGCCTGTCTGTATTATTTGAAAGAGAACAGGAATGGTCTGAAGTCAGCTTTAGCTGAACACTGTGCCCAGTATACAGTACACTGACTTAATATACTGCAGCTTAGCTCAACTGCCTGCCTGTATTATTTGAAGAGAACATGAATGGTCTGCAGTCAGCTTTAGTTGAACACTGTGCCCAGTATACAGTACACTGACTTAATATACTGCAGCTTAGCTCAACTGCCTGCCTGTATTATTTGAAAGAGAACATGAATGGTCTGCAGTCATCTTTAGCTGAACACTGTGTCCAGTATACAATACACTGACTTAATATACTGCAGCTTAGCTCAACTGCCTGCCTGTATTATTTAAATGAGAACAGGAATGGTCTGCAGTCAGCTTTAGCTGCACACTGTGCCCAGTATATAGTACACTGACTTAATATATTGCAGCTTAGCTCAACTGCCTGCCTGTATTATTTGAAAGAGAACATGAATGGTCTGCAGTCAGCTTTAGCTGAACACTGTGCCCAGTATACAGTACACTGACTTAATATACTGCAGCTTAGCTCAACTGCCTGTCTGTATTATTTGAAAGAGAACAGGAATGGTCTGAAGTCAGCTTTAGCTGTACACTGTGCCCAGTAAACAGTACACTGACTTAATATACTGCAGCTTAGCTCAACTGCCTGCCTTTCTTATTTGAAAGAGAACAGGAATGGTCTGCAGTCAGCTTTAGCTGAACACTGTGCCCAGTATACAGTACACTGACTTAATATACTGCAGCTTAGCTCAACTGCCTGTCTGTATTATTTGAAAGACAACAGGAATGGTCTGAAGTCAGCTTTAGCTGTACACTGTGCCCAGTAAACAGTACACTGACTTAATATACTGCAGCTTAGCTCAACTGCCTGCCTTTCTTATTTGAAAGAGAACATGAATGGTCTGCAGTCAGCTTTAGCTGAACACTGTGCCCAGTATACAGTACACTGACTTAATATACTGCAGCTTAGCTCAACTGCCTGTCTGTATTATTTGAAAGAGAACAGGAATGGTCTGAAGTCAGCTTTAGCTGTACACTGTGCCCAGTAAACAGTACACTGACTTAATATACTGCAGCTTAGCTCAACTGCCTGCCTGTATTATTTAAATGAGAACAGGAATGGTCTGCAGTCAGCTTTAGCTGCACACTGTGCCCAGTATATAGTACACTGACTTAATATACTGCAGCTTAGCTCAACTGCCTGCCTGTATTATTATGAATAGAACAGGAATGATCTGTAGTCAGCTATACAAAACACTGACTTAATATACTGCAGCTTAGCTCAACTACCTGCCTGTATTATTATAAATAGAACAGGAATGGTCTGCAGTCAGCTTTAGGCGAACACTGTGCCCAGTATACAGTACACTGGCTTAATATACTGCAGCTTAGCTCAACTGCCTGCCTGTATTATTTAAGAGAACAGGAATGGTCTGCAGTCAGCTTTAGCTGAACACTGTGCCCAGTATACAGTACACTGACTTAATATACTGCAGCTTAGCTCAACTGCCTGTCTGTATTATTTGAAAGAGAACAGGAATGGTCTAAAGTCAGCTTTAGCTGCACACTGTGCCCAGTATACAGTACACTGACTTAATATATTGCAGCTTAGTTCAACTGCCTGCCTGTATTATTTGAAAGAGAACATGAATGGTCTGCAGTCAGCTTTAGCTGAACACTGTGCCCAGTATACAGTACACTGACTTAATACACTGCAGCTTAGCTCAACTGCCTGTCTGTATTATTTGAAAGAGAACAGGAATGGTCTGAAGTCAGCTTTAGCTGTACACTGTGCCCAGTAAACAGTACACTGACTTAATATACTGCAGCTTAGCTCAACTGCCTGCCTTTCTTATTTGAAAGAGAACAGGAATGGTCTGCAGTCAGCTTTAGCTGAACACTGTGCCCAGTATACAGTACACTGACTTAATATACTGCAGCTTAGCTCAACTGCCTGCCTGTATTATTATGAATAGAACAGGAATGGTCTGTAGTCCGCTATACAAAACACTGACTTAATATACTGCAGCTTAGCTCAACTGCCTGCCTGTATTATTTGAAAGAGAACAGGAATGGTCTGCAGTAAGCTTTAGCTGAACACTGCGCCCAGTATACAGTACACTGACTTAATATACTGCAGCTTAGCTCAACTGCCTGCCTGTATTATTATGAATAGAACGGGAATGGTCTGCAGTCAGCTTTAGCTGAACACTGTGCCCAGTATACAGTACACTGACTTAATATACTGCAGCTTAGCTCAACTGCCTGTCTGTATTATTTGAAAGAGAACAGCAATGGTATGAAGTCAGCTTTAGCTGCACACTGTGCCCAGTATACAGTGCACTGACTTAATATACTGCAGCTTAGCTCAACTGCCTGCCTGTATTATTTGAAAGAGAACATGAATGGTCTGCAGTCATCTTTAGCTGAACACTGTGTCCAGTATACAGTACACTGACTTAATATACTGCAGCTTAGCTCAACTGCCTGCCTGTATTATTTGAAAGAGAACAGGATTGGTCTGCAGTCAGCTTTAGCTGCACACTGTGCCCAGTATACAGTACACTGACTTAATATACTGCAGCTTAGCTCAAATGCCTGCCTGTATTATTTAAATGAGAACATGAATGGTCTGCAGTCAGCTTTAGCTGCACACTGTGCCCAGTATACATTACACTGACTTAATATACTGCAGCTTAGCTCAACTGCCTGCCTGTATTATTATGAATAGAACAGGAAGGGTCTGCAGTCAGCTTTAGCTGAACACTGTGCCCAGTATACAGTACACTGACTTAATGTACTGCAGCTTAGCTCAACTTCCTGCCTGTTTTATTATGAATAGAACAGGAATGGTCTGTAGTCCGCTGTCAGGAAAGGTTCCATCCGCTGGTGGCATGTATTATTTATCTTGCAGTACTGTGGTCCACCAGCAGGTGTCTCCTGGCAGTTTGTAACTGTCAGGAGAATCTTTCCCTGCTGGTGTTGTATTATCTTTTGGACGCAGTACTGGTTTCCACCAGCGGATGGATCCTGGCAGTGTGGAGCAGACTGCCCTCCCTCCGATCAGGTGTGACCTGAAGCTAATCAGGCATTCCTATAAATACCCGGCAGGTGTATACACACACTGCCCTGGTATCGTCCTCGTGCCCTGACCTGTAGCCTGTCTGCTTGAACCTTGATCCTTGATCCATGTATCCTGATCCCTGTAACCTGAACCTGTAACCTGATCCTGATCCTGAACCTGTTGTGTCCGTCCTAATCCCTGATCCCTGCTCTGCAGCCTGGTTGCCCCTGCTTGATCCTGTCTCCCTGTCCTGATCCATCCTTACCCCATCTGCTTATCCCCCTGTGTATGACCTCGGCCTGGCCCTGTTTATGATTCTGGTTTCCCCAGTACTTGTACATGTTTGTCTGTTACTGTTATTAATTGTGGGTTCTGTTTGGTATTGGTTGTTGTGCACTGTGTGGTATTGGAAGTGGTTATATATATATATATATATATATTATTTCACTTATCTTTAATAAATCTTTATACTTCACTTATACGTGTTTGGTGTTCCTCTGTTGCTAGCTGCACAGTTCTGGTCACACTTGGTACGTGATATCCGCTATACAAAACACTGACTTAATATACTGCAGCTTAGCTCAACTGCCTGCCTGTATCATTTAAAAGAGAACAGGAATGGTCTGCAGTCAGCTTTAGCTGAACACTGTGCCCAGTATACAGTACACTGACTTAATATACTGCAGCTTAGCTCAACTGCTTGCCTGTATTATTATGAATAGAACAGGAATGGTCTGCAGTCAGCTTTAGCTGCACACTGTGCCCAGTATACAGTACACTGACTTAATATACTGCAGCTTAGCTCAACTGCCTGCCTGTATTATTATGAATAGAACGGGAATGGTCTGCAGTCAGCTTTAGCTGAACACTGTGCCCAGTATACAGTACACTGACTTAATATACTGCAGCTTAGCTCAACTGCCTGTCTGTATTATTTGAAAGAGAACAGCAATGGTCTGAAGTCAGCTTTAGCTGCACAGTGTGCCCAGTATACAGTGCACTGACTTAATATACTGCAGCTTAGCTCAACTGCCTGCCTGTATTATTTGAAAGAGAACATGAATGGTCTGCAGTCATCTTTAGCTGAACACTGTGTCCAGTATACAGTACACTGACTTAATATACTGCAGCTTAGCTCAACTGCCTGCCTGTATTATTTGAAAGAGAACAGGATTGGTCTGCAGTCAGCTTTAGCTGCACACTGTGCCCAGTATACAGTACACTGACTTAATATACTGCAGCTTAGCTCAAATGCCTGCCTGTATTATTTGAAAGAGAACAGGAATGGTCTGCAGTCAGCTTTAGCTGAACACTGTGCCCAGTATACAGTGCACTGACTTAATATACTGCAGCTTAGCTCAACTGCCTGCCTGTATTATTTGAAAGAGAACAGGAATGGTCTGCAGTCAGCTTTAGCTGAACACTGTGCCCAGTATACAGCACACTGACTTAATATACTGCAGCTTAGCTCAACTACCTGCCTGTATTATTTGAAAGAGAACAGGAATGGTCTGAAGTCAGCTTTAGCTGAACACTGTGCCCAGTATACAGTGCACTGGCTTAATATACTGCAGCTTAGCTCAACTGCCTGCCTGTATTTGAAAGAGAACAGGAATGGTCTGCAGTCAGCTTTAGCTGAACACTGTGCCCAGTATACAGTACACTGACTTAATATACTGCAGCTTAGCTCAACTGCCTGTCTGTATTATTTGAAAGAGAACAGGAATGGTCTGAAGTCAGCTTTAGCTGAACACTGTGCCCAGTATACAGTACACTGACTTAATATACTGCAGCTTAGCTCAACTGCCTGCCTGTATTATTTGAAGAGAACATGAATGGTCTGCAGTCAGCTTTAGTTGAACACTGTGCCCAGTATACAGTACACTGACTTAATATACTGCAGCTTAGCTCAACTGCCTGCCTGTATTATTTGAAAGAGAACATGAATGGTCTGCAGTCATCTTTAGCTGAACACTGTGTCCAGTATACAATACACTGACTTAATATACTGCAGCTTAGCTCAACTGCCTGCCTGTATTATTTAAATGAGAACAGGAATGGTCTGCAGTCAGCTTTAGCTGCACACTGTGCCCAGTATATAGTACACTGACTTAATATACTGCAGCTTAGCTCAACTGCCTGCCTGTATTATTATGAATAGAACAGGAATGATCTGTAGTCAGCTATACAAAACACTGACTTAATATACTGCAGCTTAGCTCAACTACCTGCCTGTATTATTATAAATAGAACAGGAATGGTCTGCAGTCAGCTTTAGGCGAACACTGTGCCCAGTATACAGTACACTGGCTTAATATACTGCAGCTTAGCTCAACTGCCTGCCTGTATTATTTAAGAGAACAGGAATGGTCTGCAGTCAGCTTTAGCTGAACACTGTGCCCAGTATACAGTACACTGACTTAATATACTGCAGCTTAGCTCAACTTCCTGTCTGTATTATTTGAAAGAGAACAGGAATGGTCTAAAGTCAGCTTTAGCTGCACACTGTGCCCAGTATACAGTACACTGACTTAATATATTGCAGCTTAGTTCAACTGCCTGCCTGTATTATTTGAAAGAGAACATGAATGGTCTGCAGTCAGCTTTAGCTGAACACTGTGCCCAGTAAACAGTACACTGACTTAATACACTGCAGCTTAGCTCAACTGCCTGTCTGTATTATTTGAAAGAGAACAGGAATGGTCTGAAGTCAGCTTTAGCTGTACACTGTGCCCAGTAAACAGTACACTGACTTAATATACTGCAGCTTAGCTCAACTGCCTGCCTGTATTATTATGAATAGAACAGGAATGGTCTGTAGTCCGCTATACAAAACACTGACTTAATATACTGCAGCTTAGCTCAACTGCCTGCCTGTATTTGAAAGAGAACAGGAATGGTCTGCAGTCAGCTTTAGCTGAACACTGTGCCCAGTATACAGTACACTGACTTAATATACTGCAGCTTAGCTCAACTGCCTGCCTGTATTATTTGAAAGAGAACAGGATTGGTCTGCAGTCAGGTTTAGCTGCACACTGTGCATAGTATACAGTACACTGACTTAATATACTGCAGCTTAGCTCAACTGCCTGCCTGTATTATTTGAAAGAGAACTTGAATGGTCTGCAGTCAGCTTTAGTTGAACACTGTGCCCAGTATACAGTACACTGACTTAATATACTGCAGCTTAGCTCAACTGCCTGCCTGTATTATTATGAATAGAACAGGAATGGTCTGCAGTCAGCTTTAGCTGCACACTGTGCCCAGTATACAGTACACTGACTTAATATACTGCAGCTTAGCTCAAATGCCTGCCTGTATTATTTAAATGAGAACAGGAATGGTCTGCAGTCAGTTTTAGCTGCACACTGTGCCCAGTATACAGTGCACTGACTTAATATACTGCAGCTTAGCTCAACTGCCTGCCTGCATTATTATGAATAGAACAGGAAGGGTCTGCAGTCAGCTTTAGCTGAACACTGTGCCCAGTATAAAGTACACTGACTTAATATACTGCAGCTTAGCTCAACTGCCTGCCTGTATTATTATGAATAGAATGGGAATGGTCTGCAGTCAGCTTTAGCTGAACACTGTGCCCATTATAAAGTACACTGACTTAATATACTGCAGCTTAGCTCAACCGCCTGCCTGTATTCTTTGAAAGAGAACAGGAATGGTCTGCAGTAAGCTTTAGCTGAACACTGTGCCCAGTATACAGTACACTGACTTAATATTCTGCAGCTTAGCTCAACTGCCTGCCTGTATTTTTTGAAAGAGAACAAGAATGGTCTGCAGTCAGCTTTAGCTGCACACTGTGCATAGTATACAGTACACTGACTTAATATACTGCAGCTTAGCTCAACTGCCTGCCTGTATTATTATGAATAGAACAGGAATGGTCTGTAGTCCGCTATACAAAACACTGACTTAATATACTGCAGCTTAGCTCAACTGCCTGCCTGTATTATTTGGAAGAGAACAGGAATGGTCTGCAGTCAGCTTTAGCTGAACACTGTGCCCAGTATACAGTACACTGACTTAATATACTGCAGCTTAGCTCAACTGCCTGTCTGTATTATTATGAATAGAACAGGAAGGGTCTGCAGTCAGCTTTAGCTGAACACTGTGCCCAGTATACAGTACACTGACTTAATATACTGCAGCTTAGCTCAACTGCCTGCCTGTATTATTTGAAAGAGAACATGAATGGTCTGCAGTCATCTTTAGCTGAACACTGTGTCCAGTATACAATACACTGACTTAATATACTGCAGCTTAGCTCAACTGCCTGCCTGTATTATTTAAATGAGAACAGGAATGGTCTGCAGTCAGCTTTAGCTGCACACTGTGCCCAGTATATAGTACACTGACTTAATATACTGCAGCTTAGCTCAACTGCCTGCCTGTATTATTATGAATAGAACAGGAATGATCTGTAGTCAGCTATACAAAACACTGACTTAATATACTGCAGCTTAGCTCAACTACCTGCCTGTATTATTATAAATAGAACAGGAATGGTCTGCAGTCAGCTTTAGGCGAACACTGTGCCCAGTATACAGTACACTGGCTTAATATACTGCAGCTTAGCTCAACTGCCTGCCTGTATTATTTAAGAGAACAGGAATGGTCTGCAGTCAGCTTTAGCTGAACACTGTGCCCAGTATACAGTACACTGACTTAATATACTGCAGCTTAGCTCAACTTCCTGTCTGTATTATTTGAAAGAGAACAGGAATGGTCTAAAGTCAGCTTTAGCTGCACACTGTGCCCAGTATACAGTACACTGACTTAATATATTGCAGCTTAGTTCAACTGCCTGCCTGTATTATTTGAAAGAGAACATGAATGGTCTGCAGTCAGCTTTAGCTGAACACTGTGCCCAGTAAACAGTACACTGACTTAATACACTGCAGCTTAGCTCAACTGCCTGTCTGTATTATTTGAAAGAGAACAGGAATGGTCTGAAGTCAGCTTTAGCTGTACACTGTGCCCAGTAAACAGTACACTGACTTAATATACTGCAGCTTAGCTCAACTGCCTGCCTGTATTATTATGAATAGAACAGGAATGGTCTGTAGTCCGCTATACAAAACACTGACTTAATATACTGCAGCTTAGCTCAACTGCCTGCCTGTATTTGAAAGAGAACTTGAATGGTCTGCAGTCAGCTTTAGTTGAACACTGTGCCCAGTATACAGTACACTGACTTAATATACTGCAGCTTAGCTCAACTGCCTGCCTGTATTATTATGAATAGAACAGGAATGGTCTGCAGTCAGCTTTAGCTGAACACTGTGCCCAGTATACAGTACACTGACTTAATATACTGCAGCTTAGCTCAACTGCCTGCCTGTATTATTTGAAAGAGAACAGGAATGGTCTGCAGTCAGCTTTAGCTGCACACTGTGCCCAGTATACAGTACACTGACTTAATATACTGCAGCTTAGCTCAAATGCCTGCCTGTATTATTTAAATGAGAACAGGAATGGTCTGCAGTCAGTTTTAGCTGCACACTGTGCCCAGTATACAGTGCACTGACTTAATATACTGCAGCTTAGCTCAACTGCCTGCCTGCATTATTATGAATAGAACAGGAAGGGTCTGCAGTCAGCTTTAGCTGAACACTGTGCCCAGTATAAAGTACACTGACTTAATATACTGCAGCTTAGCTCAACTGCCTGCCTGTATTATTATGAATAGAATGGGAATGGTCTGCAGTCAGCTTTAGCTGAACACTGTGCCCATTATAAAGTACACTGACTTAATATACTGCAGCTTAGCTCAACCGCCTGCCTGTATTCTTTGAAAGAGAACAGGAATGGTCTGCAGTAAGCTTTAGCTGAACACTGTGCCCAGTATACAGTACACTGACTTAATATTCTGCAGCTTAGCTCAACTGCCTGCCTGTATTTTTTGAAAGAGAACAAGAATGGTCTGCAGTCAGCTTTAGCTGCACACTGTGCATAGTATACAGTACACTGACTTAATATACTGCAGCTTAGCTCAACTGCCTGCCTGTATTATTATGAATAGAACAGGAATGGTCTGTAGTCCGCTATACAAAACACTGACTTAATATACTGCAGCTTAGCTCAACTGCCTGCCTGTATTATTTGGAAGAGAACAGGAATGGTCTGCAGTCAGCTTTAGCTGAACACTGTGCCCAGTATACAGTACACTGACTTAATATACTGCAGCTTAGCTCAACTGCCTGTCTGTATTATTATGAATAGAACAGGAAGGGTCTGCAGTCAGCTTTAGCTGAACACTGTGCCCAGTATACAGTACACTGACTTAATATACTGCAGCTTAGCTCAACTGCCTGCCTGTATTATTATGAATAGAACGGGAATGGTCTGTAGTCAGCTATACAAAACACTGACTTAAAGTGGTTGTAAACCCACTTTTTCAACTTGCACCTACAGGTAAGCCTAGATTAAGGCTTACCTGTAGGTGCAAGAAATATCTCCTAAACCTACACGGTTTAGGAGATATTTACTAAAATGTCATACGTCGCTATCTACGGCGCATGCGCGCCGTAGACAACGGCGCATTTATGGGGTTAATCCCATTCACATACTCGGCTACTTCCCAGCAATCGCTGAGCGTAGCCGAGTGGGACGCCTCCCACGCGCATGCGCAGATTGATGTCTCCGCCGCTCCGGCCAATCACAGCGCCGGAGCGGTGCTGTGATTGGCTGGTGCGGCGATACCCAGAAGTAACATTCCGGCTATCGCCGCAGTGATGTCTGCGGCTGGACAGAGGGACGAGGACGGCTTCGGGGGCCCCGATCTAAGGTAAGTAGAACATAATGAGCTATTATGCTAGTCATAATAGCTCATTATGCCTTTCTCTTGCAGGTGGGCCAAATAAAAAAAAAAAAGTGGGTTTACAACCACTTTAATGTACTGCAGCTTAGCTCCACTGCCTGCCTGTATTATTTGAAAGAGAACAGGAATGGTCTGCAGTCAGCTTTAGCTGCGCACTGTGCCCAGTATACAGTACACTGACTTAATATACTGCAGCTTAGCTCAACTGTCTGCCTGTATTATTTGAAAGAGAACAGGAATGGTCTGCAGTCAGCTTTAGCTGAACACTGTGCCCAGTATACAGTACACTGACTTAATATACTGCAGCTTAGCTCAACTGCCTGCCTGTATTATTATAAATAGAACAGGAATGGTCTGAAGTCAGCTTTAGCTGCACACTGTGCATAGTATACAGTACACTGACTTAATATACTGCAGCTTAGCTCAACTGCCTGACTGTATTATTATGAATAGAACAGGAATGGTCTGTAGTCCGCTATACAAAACACTGACTTAATATACTGCAGCTTAGCTCAACTGCCTGCCTGTATTATTATAAATAGAAAAGGAATGGTTTGCAGTCAGCTTTAGCTGAACACTGTGCCCAGTATACAGTACACTGACTTAATATACTGCAGCTTAGCTCAACTGCCTGTCTGTATTATTTGAAAGAGAACAGGAATGGTCTGAAGTCAGCTTTAGCTGCACACTGTGCCCAGTATACAGTACACTGACTTAATATACTGCAGCTTAGCTCAAATGCCTGCCTGTATTATTTGAAAGAGAACAGGAATGGTCTGCAGTCAGCTTTAGCTGAACACTGTGCCCAGTATACAGTACACTGACTTAATATACTGCAGCTTAGCTCAACTGCCTGCCTGTATTATTTGAAAGAGAACAAGAATGGTCTGCAGTCAGCTTTAGCTGAACACTGTGCCCAGTATACAGCACACTGACTTAATATACTGCAGCTTAGCTCAACTACCTGCCTGTATTATTATAAATAGAACAGGAATGGTCTGCAGTCAGCTTTAGCCGAACACTGTGCCCAGTACACAGTACACTGACTTAATATACTGCAGCTTAGCTCAACTGCATGTCTGTATTATTTGAAGAGAACATGAATGGTCTGCAGTCAGCTTTAGTTGAACACTGTGCCCAGTATACAGTACACTGACTTAATATACTGCAGCTTAGCTCAACTGCCTGCCTGTATTATTTGAAAGAGAACATGAATGGTCTGCAGTCATCTTTAGCTGAACACTGTGTCCAGTATACAATACACTGACTTAATATACTGCAGCTTAGCTCAACTGCCTGCCTGTATTATTTAAATGAGAACAGGAATGGTCTGCAGTCAGCTTTAGCTGCACACTGTGCCCAGTATATAGTACACTGACTTAATATACTGCAGCTTAGCTCAACTGCCTGCCTGTATTATTATGAATAGAACAGGAATGATCTGTAGTCAGCTATACAAAACACTGACTTAATATACTGCAGCTTAGCTCAACTACCTGCCTGTATTATTATAAATAGAACAGGAATGGTCTGCAGTCAGCTTTAGGCGAACACTGTGCCCGGTATACAGTACACTGGCTTAATATACTGCAGCTTAGCTCAACTGCCTGCCTGTATTATTTAAGAGAACAGGAATGGTCTGCAGTCAGCTTTAGCTGAACACTGTGCCCAGTATACAGTACACTGACTTAATATATTGCAGCTTAGTTCAACTGCCTGCCTGTATTATTTGAAAGAGAACATGAATGGTCTGCAGTCAGCTTTAGCTGAACACTGTGCCCAGTATACAGTACACTGACTTAATACACTGCAGCTTAGCTCAACTGCCTGTCTGTATTATTTGAAAGAGAACAGGAATGGTCTGAAGTCAGCTTTAGCTGTACACTGTGCCCAGTAAACAGTACACTGACTTAATATACTGCAGCTTAGCTCAACTGCCTGCCTGTATTATTATGAATAGAACAGGAATGGTCTGTAGTCCGCTATAAAAAACACTGACTTAATATACTGCAGCTTAGCTCAACTGCCTGCCTGTATTTGAAAGAGAACAGGAATGGTCTGCAGTCAGCTTTAGCTGAACACTGTGCCCAGTATACAGTACACTGACTTAATATACTGCAGCTTAGCTCAACTGCCTGCCTGTATTATTTGAAAGAGAACGGGATTGGTCTGCAGTCAGGTTTAGCTGCACACTGTGCATAGTATACAGTACACTGACTTAATATACTGCAGCTTAGCTCAACTGCCTTCCTGTATTATTTGAAAGAGAACTTGAATGGTCTGCAGTCAGCTTTAGTTGAACACTGTGCCCAGTATACAGTACACTGACTTAATATACTGCAGCTTAGCTCAACTGCCTGCCTGTATTATTATGAATAGAACAGGAATGGTCTGCAGTCAGCTTTAGCTGAACACTGTGCCCAGTATACAGTACACTGACTTAATATACTGCAGCTTAGCTCAACTGCCTGCCTGTATTATTTGAAAGAGAACAGGAATGGTCTGCAGTCAGCTTTAGCTGCACACTGTGCCCATTATACAGTACACTGACTTAATATACTGCAGCTTAGCTCAAATGCCTGCCTGTATTATTTAAATGAGAACAGGAATGGTCTGCAGTCAGTTTTAGCTGCACACTGTGCCCAGTATACAGTGCACTGACTTAATATACTGCAGCTTAGCTCAACTGCCTGCCTGTATTATTATGAATAGAACAGGAAGGGTCTGCAGTCAGCTTTAGCTGAACACTGTGCCCAGTATAAAGTACACTGACTTAATATACTGCAGCTTAGCTCAACTGCCTGCCTGTATTATTATGAATAGAATGGGAATGGTCTGCAGTCAGCTTTAGCTGAACACTGTGCCCATTATAAAGTACACTGACTTAATATACTGCAGCTTAGCTCAACCGCCTGCCTGTATTCTTTGAAAGAGAACAGGAATGGTCTGCAGTAAGCTTTAGCTGAACACTGTGCCCAGTATACAGTACACTGACTTAATATTCTGCAGCTTAGCTCAACTGCCTGCCTGTATTTTTTGAAAGAGAACAGGAATGGTCTGCAGTCAGCTTTAGCTGCACACTGTGCATAGTATACAGTACACTGACTTAATATACTGCAGCTTAGCTCAACTGCCTGCCTGTATTATTATGAATAGAACAGGAATGGTCTGCAGTCAGCGTTAGCTGAACAATGTGCCCAGTATACAGTACACTGACTTAATATACTGCAGTTTAGCTCAACTGCCTGCCTGTATTATTATGAATAGAACAGGAATGTTCTGCAGTCAGCTTTAGCTGAACACTGTGCCCAGTATACAGTACACTGACTTAATATACTGCAGCTTAGCTCAACTTCCTGTCTGTATTATTTTAAAGAGAACATGAATTGTCTGCAGTCCGCTTTAGCTGCACACTGTGCCCAGTATACAGTACACTGACTTAATATACTGCAGCTTAGCTCAACTGCCTGCCTGTATTATTTGAAAGAGAACAGGATTGGTCTGCAGTCAGGTTTAGCTGCACACTGTGCCCAGTATACAGTACACTGACTTAATATACTGCAGCTTAGCTCAACTGCCTGCCTGTATTATTATGAATAGAACAGGAAGGGTCTGCAGTCAGCTTTAGCTGAACACTGTGCCCAGTATACAGCACACTGACTTAATATACTGCAGCTTAGCTCAACTGCCTGCCTGTATTATTTGAAATAGAACAGGAATGGTCTGCAGTCAGCTTTAGCTGAACACTGTGCCCAGTATACAGTACACTGACTTAATATACTGCAGCTTAGCTCAACTACCTGCCTGTATTATTTGAAAGAGAACAGGAATGGTCTGCAGTCAGCTTTAGCTGCCAACTGTGCCCAGTATACAGTACACTGACTTAATATACTGCAGCTTAGCTCAACTGCCTACCTGTATTATTTAAAGAGAACAGGAATGGTCTGCAGTCAGCTTTAGCTGCACACTGTGCCCAGTATACAGTACACTGACTTAATATACTGCAGCTTAGCTCAACTGCCTGCCTGTATTATTATGAATAGAACAGGAAGGGTCTGCAGTCAGCTTTAGCTGAACACTGTGCCCAGTATACAGCACACTGACTTAATATACTGCAGCTTAGCTCAACTGCCTGCCTGTATTATTTGAAAGAGAACAGGAATGGTCTGCAGTCAACTTTAGCTGTACACTGTGCCCAGTATACAATACACTGACTTAATATACTGCAGCTTAGCTCAACTGCCTGCCTGTATTATTTGAAAGAGAACAGGAATGGTCTGCAGTCAGCTTTAACTGCACACTGTGCCCAGTATACAGTACACTGACTTAATATACTGCAGCTTAGCTCAACTGCCTGCCTGTATTATTTGAAAGAGAACAGAAAGGGTCTGCAGTCAGCTTTAGCTGAACACTGTGCCCAGTATACAGTACACTGACTTAATATACTGCAGATTAGCTCAACTGCCTGCCTGTATTATTATAAATAGAACAGGAATGGTCTGCAGTCAGCTTTAGCTGAACACTGTGCCCAGTATACAGTACACTGACTTAATATACTGCAGCTTAGCTCAACTGCCTGCCTGTATTATTTGAAAGAGAACAGGAATGGTCTGCAGTCAGCTTTAGCTGCACACTGTGCCCAGTATACAGTACACTGACTTAATATACTGCAGCTTAGCTCAACTGCCTGCCTGTATTATTATAAATAGAACAGGAATGGTCTGCAGTCAGCTTTAGCTGAACACTGTGCCCAGTATATAGTAAACTGACTTAATATACTGCAGCTTAGCTCAACTGCCTGTCTGTATTATTTAAAAGAGAACAGGAATGGTCTGCAGTCATGTTTAGCTGAACACTGTGCCCAGTATATAGTACACTGACTTAATATACTGCAGCTTAGCTCAACTGCCTGCCTGTATTATTTAAATGAGAACAGGAATGGTCTGCAGTCAGCTTTAGCTTCACACTGTGCCCAGTATATAGTACACTGACTTAATATACTGCAGCTTAGCTCAACTGCCTGCCTGTATTATTATGAATAGAACAGGAATGATCTGTTGTCAGCTATACAAAACACTGACTTAATATACTGCAGCTTAGCTCAACTGCCTGCCTGTATTATTATGAAAAGAAAAGGAATGGTCTGTAGTCAGCTATACAAAACACTGACTTAATATACTGCAGCTTAGCTCAACTGCCTGCCTGTATTATTTGAAAGAGAACAGGAATGGTCTGCAGTCAGCTTTAGCTGTACACTGTGCCCAGTATACAGTACACTGACTTAATATACTGCAGCTTAGCTCAACTGCCTGCCTGTATTATTTGAAAGAGAACAGGAATGGTCTGCAGTCAGCTTTAGCTTCACACTGTGCCCAGTATACAGTACACTGAGTTAATATACTGCAGCTTAGCTCAACTGCCTGCCTGTATTATTATAAATAGAACATGAATGGTCTGCAGTCAACTTTAGCTGAACACTGTGCCCAGTATATAGTAAACTGACTTAATATACTGCAGCTTAGCTCAACTGCCTGTCTGTATTATTTAAAAGAGAACAGGAATGGTCTGCAGTCATCTTTAGCTGAACACTGTGCCCAGTATATAGTACACTGACTTAATATACTGCAGCTTAGCTCAACTGCCTGCCTGTATTATTTAAATGAGAACAGGAATGGTCTGCAGTCAGCTTTAGCTTCGCACTGTGCCCAGTATATAGTACACTGACTTAATACACTGCAGCTTAGCTCAACTGCCTGCCTGTATTATTATGAATAGAACAGGAATGATCTGTAGTTCGCTATACAAAACACTGACTTAATATACTGCAGCTTAGCTCAACTGCCTGCTTGTATTATTTGAAAGAGAACAGGAATGGTCTGCAGTCAGCTTTAGCTGAACACTGTGCCCAGTATACAGTACACTGACTTAATATACTGCAGCTTAGCTCAACTGCCTGCCTGTATTATTATAAATAGAATAGGAATGGTCTGCAGTCAGCTTTAGCAGAACACTGTGCCCAGTATACAGTACACTGGCTTAAAATACTGCAGCTTATCTCAACTGCCTGCCTGTATTATTTGAAAGAGAACATGAATGGTCTGCAGTCAGCTTTAGCTGAACACTGTGCCCAGTATACAGTACACTGACTTAATATACTGCAGCTTAGCTCAACTGCCTGTCTGTATTATTTGAAAGAGAACAGGAATGGTCTGAAGTCAGCTTTAGCTGCACACTGTGCCCAGTATACAGTACACTGACTTAATATACTGCAGCTTAGCTCAACTGCCTGCCTGTATTATTTTAAAGAGAACATGAATTGTCTGCAGTCAGCTTTAGCTGAACACAGTGCCCAGTATACAATACACTGACTTAATATACTGCAGCTTAGCTCAACTGCCTGCCTGTATTATTTGAAAGAGAACAGGAATGGTCTGCAGTCAGCTTTAGCTGAACACTGTGCTCAGTATACAGTACACTGACTTAATATACTGCAGCTTAGCTCAACTGCCTGCCTGTATTATTATAAATAGAACAGGAATGGTCTGCAGTCAGCTTTAGCTGAACACTGTGCCCATTATTTATTACACTGACTTAATATACTGCAGCTTAGCTCAACTGCCTGCCTGTATTATTTGAAAGAGAACAGGAATGGTCTGCAGTCAGCTTTAGCTGAACACTGTGCCCAGTATACAGTACACTGACTTAATATACTGCAGCTTAGCTCAACTGCCTGTCTGTATTATTTGAAAGAGAACAGGAATGGTCTGAATTCAGCTTTAGCTGCACACTGTGCCCAGTATACAGTACACTGACTTAATATACTGCAGCTTAGCTCAACTGCCTGCCTGTATTATTTTAAAGAGAACATGAATTGTCTGCTGTCAGCTTTAGCTGAACACTGTGCCTAGTATACAGTACACTGACCTAATATACTGCAGCTTAGCTCAACTGCCTGCCTGTATTATTATAAATAGAACAGGAATGGTCTGCAGTCAGCTTTAGCTGAACACTGTGCCCAGTATACAGTACACTGACTTAATATACTGCAGCTTAGCTCAACTGCCTGCCTGTATTATTATGAATAGAACATGAATGGTCTGCAGTCAGCTTTAGATGCACACTTTGCCCAGTATACAGTACACTGACTTAATATACTGCAGCTTAGCTCAACTGCCTGCCTGTATTATTTGAAAGAGAACAGGAATGGTCTGCAGTCAGCTTTAGCTGCACACTGTGCCCAGTATACAGTACACTGACTTAATATACTGCAGCTTAGCTCAACTGCCTGCCTGTATTATGTAAATGAGAGAAGGAATGGTCTGCAGTCAGTTTTAGCTGAACACTGTGCCCAGTATACAGTACACTGACTTAATATACTGCAGCTTAGCTCAACTGCCTGCCTGTATTATTATGAATAGAACAGGAAGGGTCTGCAGTCAGCTTTAGCTGAACACTGTGCCCAGTATACAGCACACTGACTTAATATACTGCAGCTTAGCTCAACTGCCTGCCTGTATTATTTGAAAGAGAACAGGAATGGTCTGCAGTCAACTTTAGCTGTACACTGTGCCCAGTATACAGTACACTGACTTAATATACTGCAGCTTAGCTCAACTGCCTGCCTGTATTATTTGAAAGAGAACAGGAATGGTCTGCAGTCAGCTTTAACTGCACACTGTGCCCAGTATACAGTACACTGACTTAATATACTGCAGCTTAGCTCAACTGCCTGCCTGTATTATTTGAAAGAGAACAGAAAGGGTCTGCAGTCAGCTTTAGCTGAACACTGTGCCCAGTATACAGTACACTGACTTAATATACTGCAGATTAGCTCAACTGCCTGCCTGTATTATTATAAATAGAACAGGAATGGTCTGCAGTCAGCTTTAGCTGAACACTGTGCCCAGTATACAGTACACTGACTTAATATACTGCAGCTTAGCTCAACTGCCTGCCTGTATTATTTGAAAGAGAACAGGAATGGTCTGCAGTCAGCTTTAGCTGCACACTGTGCCCAGTATACAGTACACTGACTTAATATACTGCAGCTTAGCTCAACTGCCTGCCTGTATTATTATAAATAGAACAGGAATGGTCTGCAGTCAGCTTTAGCTGAACACTGTGCCCAGTATATAGTAAACTGACTTAATATACTGCAGCTTAGCTCAACTGCCTGTCTGTATTATTTAAAAGAGAACAGGAATGGTCTGCAGTCATGTTTAGCTGAACACTGTGCCCAGTATATAGTACACTGACTTAATATACTGCAGCTTAGCTCAACTGCCTGCCTGTATTATTTAAATGAGAACAGGAATGGTCTGCAGTCAGCTTTAGCTTCACACTGTGCCCAGTATATAGTACACTGACTTAATATACTGCAGCTTAGCTCAACTGCCTGCCTGTATTATTATGAATAGAACAGGAATGATCTGTTGTCAGCTATACAAAACACTGACTTAATATACTGCAGCTTAGCTCAACTGCCTGCCTGTATTATTATGAAAAGAAAAGGAATGGTCTGTAGTCAGCTATACAAAACACTGACTTAATATACTGCAGCTTAGCTCAACTGCCTGCCTGTATTATTTGAAAGAGAACAGGAATGGTCTGCAGTCAGCTTTAGCTGTACACTGTGCCCAGTATACAGTACACTGACTTAATATACTGCAGCTTAGCTCAACTGCCTGCCTGTATTATTTGAAAGAGAACAGGAATGGTCTGCAGTCAGCTTTAGCTTCACACTGTGCCCAGTATACAGTACACTGAGTTAATATACTGCAGCTTAGCTCAACTGCCTGCCTGTATTATTATAAATAGAACATGAATGGTCTGCAGTCAACTTTAGCTGAACACTGTGCCCAGTATATAGTAAACTGACTTAATATACTGCAGCTTAGCTCAACTGCCTGTCTGTATTATTTAAAAGAGAACAGGAATGGTCTGCAGTCATCTTTAGCTGAACACTGTGCCCAGTATATAGTACACTGACTTAATATACTGCAGCTTAGCTCAACTGCCTGCCTGTATTATTTAAATGAGAACAGGAATGGTCTGCAGTCAGCTTTAGCTTCACACTGTGCCCAGTATATAGTACACTGACTTAATATACTGCAGCTTAGCTCAACTGCCTGCCTGTATTATTATGAATAGAACAGGAATGATCTGTAGTTCGCTATACAAAACACTGACTTAATATACTGCAGCTTAGCTCAACTGCCTGCTTGTATTATTTGAAAGAGAACAGGAATGGTCTGCAGTCAGCTTTAGCTGAACACTGTGCCCAGTATACAGTACACTGACTTAATATACTGCAGCTTAGCTCAACTGCCTGCCTGTATTATTATAAATAGAATAGGAATGGTCTGCAGTCAGCTTTAGCAGAACACTGTGCCCAGTATACAGTACACTGGCTTAAAATACTGCAGCTTATCTCAACTGCCTGCCTGTATTATTTGAAAGAGAACAGGAATGGTCTGCAGTCAGCTTTAGCTGAACACTGTGCCCAGTATACAGTACACTGACTTAATATACTGCAGCTTAGCTCAACTGCCTGTCTGTATTATTTGAAAGAGAACAGGAATGGTCTGAAGTCAGCTTTAGCTGCACACTGTGCCCAGTATACAGTACACTGACTTAATATACTGCAGCTTAGCTCAACTGCCTGCCTGTATTATTTTAAAGAGAACATGAATTGTCTGCAGTCAGCTTTAGCTGAACACAGTGCCCAGTATACAATACACTGACTTAATATACTGCAGCTTAGCTCAACTGCCTGCCTGTATTATTTGAAAGAGAACAGGAATGGTCTGCAGTCAGCTTTAGCTGAACACTGTGCTCAGTATACAGTACACTGACTTAATATACTGCAGCTTAGCTCAACTGCCTGCCTGTATTATTATAAATAGAACAGGAATGGTCTGCAGTCAGCTTTAGCTGAACACTGTGCCCATTATTTATTACACTGACTTAATATACTGCAGCTTAGCTCAACTGCCTGCCTGTATTATTTGAAAGAGAACAGGAATGGTCTGCAGTCAGCTTTAGCTGAACACTGTGCCCAGTATACAGTACACTGACTTAATATACTGCAGCTTAGCTCAACTGCCTGTCTGTATTATTTGAAAGAGAACAGGAATGGTCTGAAGTCAGCTTTAGCTGCACACTGTGCCCAGTATACAGTACACTGACTTAATATACTGCAGCTTAGCTCAACTGCCTGCCTGTATTATTTTAAAGAGAACATGAATTGTCTGCTGTCAGCTTTAGCTGAACACTGTGCCTAGTATACAGTACACTGACCTAATATACTGCAGCTTAGCTCAACTGCCTGCCTGTATTATTATAAATAGAACAGGAATGGTCTGCAGTCAGCTTTAGCTGAACACTGTGCCCAGTATACAGTACACTGACTTAATATACTGCAGCTTAGCTCAACTGCCTGCCTGTATTATTATGAATAGAACATGAATGGTCTGCAGTCAGCTTTAGATGCACACTTTGCCCAGTATACAGTACACTGACTTAATATACTGCAGCTTAGC
Organism: Rana muscosa; assembly: GCA_029206835.1. Lineage (NCBI taxonomy): Eukaryota > Metazoa > Chordata > Amphibia > Anura > Ranidae > Rana > Rana muscosa. Next base: position 209,515,387 of record CM055127.1, on the reverse strand, counting down.
TCAACTGCCTGCCTGTATTATTTGAAAGAGAACAGGAATGGTCTGCAGTCAGCTTTAGCTGCACACTGTGCCCAGTATACAGTACACTGACTTAATATACTGCAGCTTAGCTCAACTGCCTGCCTGTATTATGTAAATGAGAGAAGGAATGGTCTGCAGTCAGTTTTAGCTGAACACTGTGCCCAGTATACAGTACACTGACTTAATATACTGCAGCTTAGCTCAACTGCCTGCCTGTATTATTATGAATAGAACAGGAAGGGTCTGCAGTCAGCTTTAGCTGAACACTGTGCCCAGTATACAGCACACTGACTTAATATACTGCAGCTTAGCTCAACTGCCTGCCTGTATTATTTGAAAGAGAACAGGAATGGTCTGCAGTCAACTTTAGCTGTACACTGTGCCCAGTATACAGTACACTGACTTAATATACTGCAGCTTAGCTCAACTGCCTGCCTGTATTATTTGAAAGAGAACAGGAATGGTCTGCAGTCAGCTTTAACTGCACACTGTGCCCAGTATACAGTACACTGACTTAATATACTGCAGCTTAGCTCAACTGCCTGCCTGTATTATTTGAAAGAGAACAGAAAGGGTCTGCAGTCAGCTTTAGCTGAACACTGTGCCCAGTATACAGTACACTGACTTAATATACTGCAGCTTAGCTCAACTGCCTGCCTGTATTATTATAAATAGAACATGAATGGTCTGCAGTCAGCTTTAGCTGAACACTGTGCCCAGTATATAGTAAACTGACTTAATATACTGCAGCTTAGCTCAACTGCCTGTCTGTATTATTTAAAAGAGAACAGGAATGGTCTGCAGTCATGTTTAGCTGAACACTGTGCCCAGTATATAGTACACTGACTTAATATACTGCAGCTTAGCTCAACTGCCTGCCTGTATTATTTAAATGAGAACAGGAATTGTCTGCAGTCAGCTTTAGCTTCACACTGTGCCCAGTATATAGTACACTGACTTAATATACTGCAGCTTAGCTCAACTGCCTGCCTGTATTATTATGAATAGAACAGGAATGATCTGTTGTCAGCTATACAAAACACTGACTTAATATACTGCAGCTTAGCTCAACTGCCTGCCTGTATTATTATGAAAAGAAAAGGAATGGTCTGTAGTCAGCTATACAAAACACTGACTTAATATACTGCAGCTTAGCTCAACTGCCTGTCTGTATTATTTAAAAGAGAACAGGAATGGTCTGCAGTCATCTTTAGCTGAACACTGTGCCCAGTATATAGTACACTGACTTAATATACTGCAGCTTAGCTCAACTGCCTGCCTGTATTATTTAAATGAGAACAGGAATGGTCTGCAGTCAGCTTTAGCTTCACACTGTGCCCAGTATATAGTACACTGACTTAATATACTGCAGCTTAGCTCAACTGCCTGCCTGTATTATTATGAATAGAACAGGAATGATCTGTAGTTCGCTATACAAAACACTGACTTAATATACTGCAGCTTAGCTCAACTGCCTGCTTGTATTATTTGAAAGAGAACAGGAATGGTCTGCAGTCAGCTTTAGCTGAACACTGTGCCCAGTATACAGTACACTGACTTAATATACTGCAGCTTAGCTCAACTGCCTGCCTGTATTATTATAAATAGAATAGGAATGGTCTGCAGTCAGCTTTAGCAGAACACTGTGCCCAGTATACAGTACACTGGCTTAAAATACTGCAGCTTATCTCAACTGCCTGCCTGTATTATTTGAAAGAGAACAGGAATGGTCTGCAGTCAGCTTTAGCTGAACACTGTGCCCAGTATACAGTACACTGACTTAATATACTGCAGCTTAGCTCAACTGCCTGTCTGTATTATTTGAAAGAGAACAGGAATGGTCTGAAGTCAGCTTTAGCTGCACACTGTGCCCAGTATACAGTACACTGACTTAATATACTGCAGCTTAGCTCAACTGCCTGCCTGTATTATTTTAAAGAGAACATGAATTGTCTGCAGTCAGCTTTAGCTGAACACAGTGCCCAGTATACAATACACTGACTTAATATACTGCAGCTTAGCTCAACTGCCTGCCTGTATTATTTGAAAGAGAACAGGAATGGTCTGCAGTCAGCTTTAGCTGAACACTGTGCCCAGTATACAGTACACTGACTTAATATACTGCAGCTTAGCTCAACTGCCTGCCTGTATTATTATGAATAGAACATGAATGGTCTGCAGTCAGCTTTAGATGCACACTTTGCCCAGTATACAGTACACTGACTTAATATACTGCAGCTTAGCTCAACTGCCTGCCTGTATTATTTGAAAGAGAACAGGAATGGTCTGCAGTCAGCTTTAGCTGCACACTGTGCCCAGTATACAGTACACTGACTTAATATACTGCAGCTTAGCTCAACTGCCTGCCTGTATTATGTAAATGAGAGAAGGAATGGTCTGCAGTCAGTTTTAGCTGAACACTGTGCCCAGTATACAGTACACTGACTTAATATACTGCAGCTTAGCTCAACTGCCTGCCTGTATTATTATGAATAGAACAGGAATGGTCTGCAGCCAGCTTTAGCTGAACACTGTGCCCAGTATACAGTACACTGACTTAATATACTGCAGCTTAGCTCAACTGCCTGCCTGTATTATTATGAATAGAACAGGAATGATCTGTAGTCAGCTATACAAAACACTGACTTAATATACTGCAGCTTAGCTCAATTGCCTGCCTGCATTATTTGAAAGAGAACAGAAATGGTCTGCAGTCAGCTTTAGCTGAACACTGTGCCCAGTATACAGTACACTGACTTAATATACTGCAGCTTAGCTCAACTGCCTGCCTGTATTATTATGAATAGAACAGGAATGATCTGTTGTCAGCTATACAAAACACTGACTTAATATACTGCAGCTTAGCTCAACTGCCTGCCTGTATTATTTGAAAGAGAACAGGAATGGTCTGCAGTCAGCTTTAGCTGTACACTGTGCCCAGTATACAGTACACTGACTTAATATACTGCAGCTTAGCTCAACTGCCTGCCTGTATTATTATGAATAGAACAGGAATGGTCTGTAGTCCGCTATACAAAACACTGACTTAATATACTGCAGCTTAGCTCAACTGCCTGCCTGTATTATTTGAAAGAGAACAGGAATGGTCTGCAGTCAGCTTTAGCTGAACACTGTGCCCAGTATACAGTACACTGACTTAATATACTGCAGCTTAGCTCAACTGCCTGCCTGTATTATTATAAATAGAATAGGAATGGTCTGCAGTCAGCTTTAGCTGAACACTGTGCCCAGTATACAGTACACTGGCTTAAAATACTGCAGCTTAGCTCAACTGCCTGCCTGTATTATTTGAAAGAGAACAGGAATGGTCTGCAATCAGCTTTAGCTGAACACTGTGCCCAGTATACAGTACACTGACTTAATATACTGCAGCTTAGCTCAACTGCCTGTCTGTATTATTTGAAAGAGAACAGGAATGGTCTGAAGTCAGCTTTAGCTGCACACTGTGCCCAGTATACAGTACACTGACTTAATATACTGCAGCTTAGCTCAACTGCCTGCCTGTATTATTTTAAAGAGAACATGAATTGTCTGCAGTCAGCTTTAGCTGAACACAGTGCCCAGTATACAGTACACTGACTTAATATACTGCAGCTTAGCTCAACTGCCTGCCTGTATTATTTGAAAGAGAACAGGAATGGTCTGCAGTCAGCTTTAGCTGAACACTGTGCTCAGTATACAGTACACTGACTTAATATACTGCAGCTTAGCTCAACTGCCTGCCTGTATTATTATAAATAGAACAGGAATGGTCTGCAGTCAGCTTTAGCTGAACACTGTGCCCAGTATATAGTACACTGACTTAATATACTGCAGCTTAGCTCAACTGCCTGCCTGTATTATTTGAAAGAGAACAGGAATGGTCTGCAGTCAGCTTTAGCTGAACACTGTGCCCAGTATACAGTACACTGACTTAATATACTGCAGCTTAGCTCAACTGCCTGTCTGTATTATTTGAAAGAGAACAGGAATGGTCTGAAGTCAGCTTTAGCTGCACACTGTGCCCAGTATACAGTACACTGGCTTAATATACTGCAGCTTAGCTCGACTGCCTGCCTGTATTATTATGAATAGAACAGGAAGGGTCTGCAGTCAGCTTTAGCTGAACACTGTGCCCAGTATACAGTACACTGACTTAATATACTGCAGCTTAGCTCAACTGCCTGCCTGTATTATTTAAATGAGAGAAGGAATGGTCTGCAGTCAGTTTTAGCTGAACACTGTGCCCAGTATACAGTACACTGACTTAATATACTGCAGCTTAGCTCAACTGTCTGCCTGTATTATTATGAATAGAACAGGAATGGTCTGCAGTCAGCTTTTGCTGAACACTGTGCCCAGTATACAGTACACTGACTTAATATACTGCAGCTTAGCTCAACTGCCTGTCTGTATTATTTGAAAGAGAACAGGAATGGTCTGAAGTCAGCTTTAGCTGCACACTGTGCCCAGTATACAGTACACTGACTTAATATACTGCAGCTTAGCTCAACTGCCTGCCTGTATTATTTTAAAGAGAACATGAATTGTCTGCAGTCAGCTTTAGCTGAACACAGTGCCCAGTATACAGTACACTGACTTAATATACTGCAGCTTAGCTCAACTGCCTGCCTGTATTATTTGAAAGAGAACAGGAATGGTCTGCAGTCAGCTTTAGCTGAACACTGTGCTCAGTATACAGTACACTGACTTAATATACTGCAGCTTAGCTCAACTGCCTGCCTGTATTATTATAAATAGAACAGGAATGGTCTGCAGTCAGCTTTAGCTGAACACTGTGCCCAGTATATAGTACACTGACTTAATATACTGCAGCTTAGCTCAACTGCCTGCCTGTATTATTTGAAAGAGAACAGGAATGGTCTGCAGTCAGCTTTAGCTGAACACTGTGCCCAGTATACAGTACACTGACTTAATATACTGCAGCTTAGCTCAACTGCCTGTCTGTATTATTTGAAAGAGAACAGGAATGGTCTGAAGTCAGCTTTAGCTGCACACTGTGCCCAGTATACAGTACACTGGCTTAATATACTGCAGCTTAGCTCGACTGCCTGCCTGTATTATTATGAATAGAACAGGAAGGGTCTGCAGTCAGCTTTAGCTGAACACTGTGCCCAGTATACAGTACACTGACTTAATATACTGCAGCTTAGCTCAACTGCCTGCCTGTATTATTTAAATGAGAGAAGGAATGGTCTGCAGTCAGTTCTAGCTGAACACTGTGCCCAGTATACAGTACACTGACTTAATATACTGCAGCTTAGCTCAACTGCCTGCCTGTATTATTATGAATAGAACAGGAATGGTCTGCAGTCAGCTTTAGCTGAACACTGTGCCCAGTATACAGTACACTGACTGAATACACTGCAGCTTAGCTCAACTGCCTGCCTGTATTATTATGAATAGAACAGGAATGATCTGTAGTCAGCTATACAAAACACTGACTTAATATACTGCAGCTTAGCTCAATTGCCTGCTTGCATTATTTGAAAGAGAACAGAAATGGTCTGCAGTCAGCTTTAGCTGAACACTGTGCCCAGTATACAGTACACTGACTTAATATACTGCAGCTTAGCTCAACTGCCTGCCTGTATTATGATGAATAGAACAGGAATAGTCTGCAATCAGCTATAGCTGAACACTGCGCCCAGTATACAGTACACTGGCTTAATATACTGCAGCTTAGCTCAACTGCCTGTCTGTGTTATTTGAAAGAGAAAAGGAATGGTCTGCAGTAAGCTTTAGCTGAACACTGTGTCCAGTATACAGTACACTGACTTAATATACTGCAGCTTAGCTCAATTGCCTGCCTGCATTATTTGAAAGAGAACAGAAATGGTCTGCAGTCAGCTTTAGCTGAACACTGTGCCCAGTATACAGTACACTGACTTAATATACTGCAGCTTAGCTCAACTGCCTGCCTGTATTATTATGAATAGAACAGGAATGATCTGTTGTCAGCTATACAAAACACTGACTTAATATACTGCAGCTTAGCTCAACTGCCTGCCTGTATTATTTGAAAGAGAACAGGAATGGTCTGCAGTCAGCTTTAGCTGTACACTGTGCCCAGTATACAGTACACTGACTTAATATACTGCAGCTTAGCTCAACTGCCTGCCTGTATTATTATGAATAGAACAGGAATGGTCTGTAGTCCGCTATACAAAACACTGACTTAATATACTGCAGCTTAGCTCAACTGCCTGCCTGTATTATTTGAAAGAGAACAGGAATGGTCTGCAGTCAGCTTTAGCTGAACACTGTGCCCAGTATACAGTACACTGACTTAATATACTGCAGCTTAGCTCAACTGCCTGCCTGTATTATTATAAATAGAATAGGAATGGTCTGCAGTCAGCTTTAGCTGAACACTGTGCCCAGTATACAGTACACTGGCTTAAAATACTGCAGCTTAGCTCAACTGCCTGCCTGTATTATTTGAAAGAGAACAGGAATGGTCTGCAATCAGCTTTAGCTGAACACTGTGCCCAGTATACAGTACACTGACTTAATATACTGCAGCTTAGCTCAACTGCCTGTCTGTATTATTTGAAAGAGAACAGGAATGGTCTGAAGTCAGCTTTAGCTGCACACTGTGCCCAGTATACAGTACACTGACTTAATATACTGCAGCTTAGCTCAACTGCCTGCCTGTATTATTTTAAAGAGAACATGAATTGTCTGCAGTCAGCTTTAGCTGAACACAGTGCCCAGTATACAGTACACTGACTTAATATACTGCAGCTTAGCTCAACTGCCTGCCTGTATTATTTGAAAGAGAACAGGAATGGTCTGCAGTCAGCTTTAGCTGAACACTGTGCTCAGTATACAGTACACTGACTTAATATACTGCAGCTTAGCTCAACTGCCTGCCTGTATTATTATAAATAGAACAGGAATGGTCTGCAGTCAGCTTTAGCTGAACACTGTGCCCAGTATATAGTACACTGACTTAATATACTGCAGCTTAGCTCAACTGCCTGCCTGTATTATTTGAAAGAGAACAGGAATGGTCTGCAGTCAGCTTTAGCTGAACACTGTGCCCAGTATACAGTACACTGACTTAATATACTGCAGCTTAGCTCAACTGCCTGTCTGTATTATTTGAAAGAGAACAGGAATGGTCTGAAGTCAGCTTTAGCTGCACACTGTGCCCAGTATACAGTACACTGGCTTAATATACTGCAGCTTAGCTCGACTGCCTGCCTGTATTATTATGAATAGAACAGGAAGGGTCTGCAGTCAGCTTTAGCTGAACACTGTGCCCAGTATACAGTACACTGACTTAATATACTGCAGCTTAGCTCAACTGCCTGCCTGTATTATTTAAATGAGAGAAGGAATGGTCTGCAGTCAGTTTTAGCTGAACACTGTGCCCAGTATACAGTACACTGACTTAATATACTGCAGCTTAGCTCAACTGTCTGCCTGTATTATTATGAATAGAACAGGAATGGTCTGCAGTCAGCTTTTGCTGAACACTGTGCCCAGTATACAGTACACTGACTTAATATACTGCAGCTTAGCTCAACTGCCTGTCTGTATTATTTGAAAGAGAACAGGAATGGTCTGAAGTCAGCTTTAGCTGCACACTGTGCCCAGTATACAGTACACTGACTTAATATACTGCAGCTTAGCTCAACTGCCTGCCTGTATTATTTTAAAGAGAACATGAATTGTCTGCAGTCAGCTTTAGCTGAACACAGTGCCCAGTATACAGTACACTGACTTAATATACTGCAGCTTAGCTCAACTGCCTGCCTGTATTATTTGAAAGAGAACAGGAATGGTCTGCAGTCAGCTTTAGCTGAACACTGTGCTCAGTATACAGTACACTGACTTAATATACTGCAGCTTAGCTCAACTGCCTGCCTGTATTATTATAAATAGAACAGGAATGGTCTGCAGTCAGCTTTAGCTGAACACTGTGCCCAGTATATAGTACACTGACTTAATATACTGCAGCTTAGCTCAACTGCCTGCCTGTATTATTTGAAAGAGAACAGGAATGGTCTGCAGTCAGCTTTAGCTGAACACTGTGCCCAGTATACAGTACACTGACTTAATATACTGCAGCTTAGCTCAACTGCCTGTCTGTATTATTTGAAAGAGAACAGGAATGGTCTGAAGTCAGCTTTAGCTGCACACTGTGCCCAGTATACAGTACACTGGCTTAATATACTGCAGCTTAGCTCGACTGCCTGCCTGTATTATTATGAATAGAACAGGAAGGGTCTGCAGTCAGCTTTAGCTGAACACTGTGCCCAGTATACAGTACACTGACTTAATATACTGCAGCTTAGCTCAACTGCCTGCCTGTATTATTTAAATGAGAGAAGGAATGGTCTGCAGTCAGTTCTAGCTGAACACTGTGCCCAGTATACAGTACACTGACTTAATATACTGCAGCTTAGCTCAACTGCCTGCCTGTATTATTATGAATAGAACAGGAATGGTCTGCAGTCAGCTTTAGCTGAACACTGTGCCCAGTATACAGTACACTGACTGAATACACTGCAGCTTAGCTCAACTGCCTGCCTGTATTATTATGAATAGAACAGGAATGATCTGTAGTCAGCTATACAAAACACTGACTTAATATACTGCAGCTTAGCTCAATTGCCTGCTTGCATTATTTGAAAGAGAACAGAAATGGTCTGCAGTCAGCTTTAGCTGAACACTGTGCCCAGTATACAGTACACTGACTTAATATACTGCAGCTTAGCTCAACTGCCTGCCTGTATTATGATGAATAGAACAGGAATAGTCTGCAATCAGCTATAGCTGAACACTGCGCCCAGTATACAGTACACTGGCTTAATATACTGCAGCTTAGCTCAACTGCCTGTCTGTGTTATTTGAAAGAGAAAAGGAATGGTCTGCAGTAAGCTTTAGCTGAACACTGTGTCCAGTATACAGTACACTGACTTAATATACTGCAGCTTAGCTCAACTGCCTGTCTGTATTATTTGAAAGAGAACAGGAATGGTCTGAAGTCAGCTTTAGCTGCACACTGTGCCCAGTATACAGTACACTGACTTAATATACTGCAGCTTAGCTCAACTGCCTGCCTGTATTATTTTAAAGAGAACATGAATTGTCTGCAGTCAGCTTTAGCTGAACACAGTGCCCAGTATACAGTACACTGACTTAATATACTGCAGCTTAGCTCAACTGCCTGCCTGTATTATTTGAAAGAGAACAGGAATGGTCTGCAGTCAGCTTTAGCTGAACACTGTGCTCAGTATACAGTACACTGACTTAATATACTGCAGCTTAGCTCAACTGCCTGCCTGTATTATTATAAATAGAACATGAATGGTCTGCAGTCAGCTTTAGCTGAACACTGTGCCCAGTATATAGTACACTGACTTAATATACTGCAGCTTAGCTCAACTGCCTGCCTGTATTATTTGAAAGAGAACAGGAATGGTCTGCAGTCAGCTTTAGCTGAACACTGTGCCCAGTATACAGTACACTGACTTAATATACTGCAGCTTAGCTCAACTGCCTGTCTGTATTATTTGAAAGAGAACAGGAATGGTCTGAAGTCAGCTTTAGCTGCACACTGTGCCCAGTATACAGTACACTGGCTTAATATACTGCAGCTTAGCTCGACTGCCTGTCTGTATTATTATGAATAGAACAGGAAGGGTCTGCAGTCAGCTTTAGCTGAACACTGTGCCCAGTATACAGTACACTGACTTAATATACTGCAGCTTAGCTCAACTGCCTGCCTGTATTATTTAAATGAGAGAAGGAATGGTCTGCAGTCAGTTTTAGCTGAACACTGTGCCCAGTATACAGTACACTGACTTAATATACTGCAGCTTAGCTCAACTGTCTGCCTGTATTATTATGAATAGAACAGGAATGGTCTGCAGTCAGCTTTAGCTGAACACTGTGCCCAGTATACAGTACACTGACTTAATATACTGCAGCTTAGCTCAACTGCCTGTCTGTATTATTTGAAAGAGAACAGGAATGGTCTGAAGTCAGCTTTAGCTGCACACTGTGCCCAGTATACAGTACACTGACTTAATATACTGCAGCTTAGCTCAACTGCCTGCCTGTATTATTTTAAAGAGAACATGAATTGTCTGCAGTCAGCTTTAGCTGAACACAGTGCCCAGTATACAGTACACTGACTTAATATACTGCAGCTTAGCTCAACTGCCTGCCTGTATTATTTGAAAGAGAACAGGAATGGTCTGCAGTCAGCTTTAGCTGAACACTGTGCCCAGTATACAGTACACTGAGTTAATATACTGCAGCTTAGCTCAACTGCCTGCCTGTATTATTATAAATAGAACATGAATGGTCTGCAGTCAACTTTAGCTGAACACTGTGCCCAGTATATAGTAAACTGACTTAATATACTGCAGCTTAGCTCAACTGCCTGTCTGTATTATTTAAAAGAGAACAGGAATGGTCTGCAGTCATCTTTAGCTGAACACTGTGCCCAGTATATAGTACACTGACTTAATATACTGCAGCTTAGCTCAACTGCCTGCCTGTATTATTTAAATGAGAACAGGAATGGTCTGCAGTCAGCTTTAGCTTCACACTGTGCCCAGTATATAGTACACTGACTTAATATACTGCAGCTTAGCTCAACTGCCTGCCTGTATTATTATGAATAGAACAGGAATGATCTGTAGTTCGCTATACAAAACACTGACTTAATATACTGCAGCTTAGCTCTACTGCCTGCTTGTATTATTTGAAAGAGAACAGGAATGGTCTGCAGTCAGCTTTAGCTGAACACTGTGCCCAGTATACAGTACACTGACTTAATATACTGCAGCTTAGCTCAACTGCCTGCCTGTATTATTATAAATAGAATAGGAATGGTCTGCAGTCAGCTTTAGCAGAACACTGTGCCCAATATACAGTACACTGGCTTAAAATACTGCAGCTTATCTCAACTGCCTGCCTGTATTATTTGAAAGAGAACAGGAATGGTCTGCAGTCAGCTTTAGCTGAACACTGTGCCCAGTATACAGTACACTGACTTAATATACTGCAGCTTAGCTCAACTGCATGTCTGTATTATTTGAAAGAGAACAGGAATGGTCTGAAGTCAGCTTTAGCTGCACACTGTGCCCAGTATACAGTACACTGACTTAATATACTGCAGCTTAGCTCAACTGCCTGCCTGTATTATTTTAAAGAGAACATGAATTGTCTGCAGTCAGCTTTAGCTGAACACAGTGCCCAGTATACAATACACTGACTTAATATACTGCAGCTTAGCTCAACTGCCTGCCTGTATTATTTGAAAGAGAACAGGAATGGTCTGCAGTCAGCTTTAGCTGAACACTGTGCCCAGTATTTATTACACTGACTTAATATACTGCAGCTTAGCTCAACTGCCTGCCTGTATTATTATAAATAGAACAGGAATGGTCTGCAGTCAGCTTTAGCTGAACACTGTGCCCAGTATACAGTACACTGACTTAATATACTGCAGCTTAGCTCAACTGCATGTCTGTATTATTTGAAAGAGAACAGGAATGGTCTGAAGTCAGCTTTAGCTGCACACTGTGCCCAGTATACAGTACACTGACTTAATATACTGCAGCTTAGCTCAACTGCCTGCCTGTATTATTTTAAAGAGAACATGAATTGTCTGCTGTCAGCTTTAGCTGAACACTGTGCCTAGTATACAGTACACTGACTTAATATACTGCAGCTTAGCTCAACTGCCTGCCTGTATTATTATAAATAGAACAGGAATGGTCTGCAGTCAGCTTTAGCTGAACACTGTGCCCAGTATACAGTACACTGACTTAATATACTGCAGCTTAGCTCAACTGCCTGCCTGTATTATTATGAATAGAACATGAATGGTCTGCAGTCAGCTTTAGATGCACACTTTGCCCAGTATACAGTACACTGACTTAATATACTGCAGCTTAGCTCAACTGCCTGCCTGTATTATTTGAAAGAGAACAGGAATGGTCTGCAGTCAGCTTTAGCTGCACACTGTGCCCAGTATACAGTACACTGACTTAATATACTGCAGCTTAGCTCAACTGCCTGCCTGTATTATGTAAATGAGAGAAGGAATGGTCTGCAGTCAGTTTTAGCTGAACACTGTGCCCAGTATACAGTACACTGACTTAATATACTGCAGCTTAGCTCAACTGCCTGCCTGTATTATTATGAATAGAACAGGAATGGTCTGCAGCCAGCTTTAGCTGAACACTGTGCCCAGTATACAGTACACTGACTTAATATACTGCAGCTTAGCTCAACTGCCTGCCTGTATTATTATGAATAGAACAGGAATGATCTGTAGTCAGCTATACAAAACACTGACTTAATATACTGCAGCTTAGCTCAATTGCCTGCCTGCATTATTTGAAAGAGAACAGAAATGGTCTGCAGTCAGCTTTAGCTGAACACTGTGCCCAGTATACAGTACACTGACTTAATATACTGCAGCTTAGCTCAACTGCCTGCCTGTATTATTATGAATAGAACAGGAATGATCTGTTGTCAGCTATACAAAACACTGACTTAATATACTGCAGCTTAGCTCAACTGCCTGCCTGTATTATTTGAAAGAGAACAGGAATGGTCTGCAGTCAGCTTTAGCTGTACACTGTGCCCAGTATACAGTACACTGACTTAATATACTACAGCTTAGCTCAACTGCCTGCCTGTATTATTATGAATAGAACAGGAATGGTCTGTAGTCCGCTATACAAAACACTGACTTAATATACTGCAGCTTAGCTCAACTGCCTGCCTGTATTATTTGAAAGAGAACAGGAATGGTCTGCAGTCAGCTTTAGCTGAACACTGTGCCCAGTATACAGTACACTGACTTAATATACTGCAGCTTAGCTCAACTGCCTGCCTGTATTATTATAAATAGAATAGGAATGGTCTGCAGTCAGCTTTAGCTGAACACTGTGCCCAGTATACAGTACACTGGCTTAAAATACTGCAGCTTATCTCAACTGCCTGCCTGTATTATTTGAAAGAGAACAGGAATGGTCTGCAATCAGCTTTAGCTGAACACTGTGCCCAGTATACAGTACACTGACTTAATATACTGCAGCTTAGCTCAACTGCCTGTCTGTATTATTTGAAAGAGAACAGGAATGGTCTGAAGTCAGCTTTAGCTGCACACTGTGCCCAGTATACAGTACACTGACTTAATATACTGCAGCTTAGCTCAACTGCCTGCCTGTATTATTTTAAAGAGAACATGAATTGTCTGCAGTCAGCTTTAGCTGAACACAGTGCCCAGTATACAGTACACTGACTTAATATACTGCAGCTTAGCTCAACTGCCTGCCTGTATTATTTGAAAGAGAACAGGAATGGTCTGCAGTCAGCTTTAGCTGAACACTGTGCTCAGTATACAGTACACTGACTTAATATACTGCAGCTTAGCTCAACTGCCTGCCTGTATTATTATAAATAGAACAGGAATGGTCTGCAGTCAGCTTTAGCTGAACACTGTGCCCAGTATATAGTACACTGACTTAATATACTGCAGCTTAGCTCAACTGCCTGCCTGTATTATTTGAAAGAGAACAGGAATGGTCTGCAGTCAGCTTTAGCTGAACACTGTGCCCAGTATACAGTACACTGACTTAATATACTGCAGCTTAGCTCAACTGCCTGTCTGTATTATTTGAAAGAGAACAGGAATGGTCTGAAGTCAGCTTTAGCTGCACACTGTGCCCAGTATACAGTACACTGGCTTAATATACTGCAGCTTAGCTCGACTGCCTGCCTGTATTATTATGAATAGAACAGGAAGGGTCTGCAGTCAGCTTTAGCTGAACACTGTGCCCATTATACAGTACACTGACTTAATATACTGCAGCTTAGCTCAACTGCCTGCCTGTATTATTTAAATGAGAGAAGGAATGGTCTGCAGTCAGTTTTAGCTGAACACTGTGCCCAGTATACAGTACACTGACTTAATATACTGCAGCTTAGCTCAACTGTCTGCCTGTATTATTATGAATAGAACAGGAATGGTCTGCAGTCAGCTTTAGCTGAACACTGTGCCCAGTATACAGTACACTGACTTAATATACTGCAGCTTAGCTCAACTGCCTGTCTGTATTATTTGAAAGAGAACAGGAATGGTCTGAAGTCAGCTTTAGCTGCACACTGTGCCCAGTATACAGTACACTGACTTAATATACTGCAGCTTAGCTCAACTGCCTGCCTGTATTATTTTAAAGAGAACATGAATTGTCTGCAGTCAGCTTTAGCTGAACACTGTGCCCAGTATACAGTACACTGACTTAATATACTGCAGCTTAGCTCAACTGCCTGCCTGTATTATTTGAAAGAGAACAGGAATGGTCTGCAGTCAGCTTTAGCTGAACACTGTGCTCAGTATACAGTACACTGACTTAATATACTGCAGCTTAGCTCAACTGCCTGCCTGTATTATTATAAATAGAACAGGAATGGTCTGCAGTCAGCTTTAGCTGAACACTGTGCCCAGTATATAGTACACTGACTTAATATACTGCAGCTTAGCTCAACTGCCTGCCTGTATTATTTGAAAGAGAACAGGAATGGTCTGCAGTCAGCTTTAGCTGAACACTGTGCCCAGTATACAGTACACTGACTTAATATACTGCAGCTTAGCTCAACTGCCTGTCTGTATTATTTGAAAGAGAACAGGAATGGTCTGAAGTCAGCTTTAGCTGCACACTGTGCCCAGTATACAGTACACTGGCTTAATATACTGCAGCTTAGCTCGACTGCCTGCCTGTATTATTATGAATAGAACAGGAAGGGTCTGCAGTCAGCTTTAGCTGAACACTGTGCCCAGTATACAGTACACTGACTTAATATACTGCAGCTTAGCTCAACTGCCTGCCTGTATTATTTAAATGAGAGAAGGAATGGTCTGCAGTCAGTTTTAGCTGAACACTGTGCCCAGTATACAGTACACTGACTTAATATACTGCAGCTTAGCTCAACTGTCTGCCTGTATTATTATGAATAGAACAGGAATGGTCTGCAGTCAGCTTTTGCTGAACACTGTGCCCAGTATACAGTACACTGACTTAATATACTGCAGCTTAGCTCAACTGCCTGTCTGTATTATTTGAAAGAGAACAGGAATGGTCTGAAGTCAGCTTTAGCTGCACACTGTGCCCAGTATACAGTACACTGACTTAATATACTGCAGCTTAGCTCAACTGCCTGCCTGTATTATTTTAAAGAGAACATGAATTGTCTGCAGTCAGCTTTAGCTGAACACAGTGCCCAGTATACAGTACACTGACTTAATATACTGCAGCTTAGCTCAACTGCCTGCCTGTATTATTTGAAAGAGAACAGGAATGGTCTGCAGTCAGCTTTAGCTGAACACTGTGCTCAGTATACAGTACACTGACTTAATATACTGCAGCTTAGCTCAACTGCCTGCCTGTATTATTATAAATAGAACAGGAATGGTCTGCAGTCAGCTTTAGCTGAACACTGTGCCCAGTATATAGTACACTGACTTAATATACTGCAGCTTAGCTCAACTGCCTGCCTGTATTATTTGAAAGAGAACAGGAATGGTCTGCAGTCAGCTTTAGCTGAACACTGTGCCCAGTATACAGTACACTGACTTAATATACTGCAGCTTAGCTCAACTGCCTGTCTGTATTATTTGAAAGAGAACAGGAATGGTCTGAAGTCAGCTTTAGCTGCACACTGTGCCCAGTATACAGTACACTGGCTTAATATACTGCAGCTTAGCTCGACTGCCTGCCTGTATTATTATGAATAGAACAGGAAGGGTCTGCAGTCAGCTTTAGCTGAACACTGTGCCCAGTATACAGTACACTGACTTAATATACTGCAGCTTAGCTCAACTGCCTGCCTGTATTATTTAAATGAGAGAAGGAATGGTCTGCAGTCAGTTCTAGCTGAACACTGTGCCCAGTATACAGTACACTGACTTAATATACTGCAGCTTAGCTCAACTGCCTGCCTGTATTATTATGAATAGAACAGGAATGGTCTGCAGTCAGCTTTAGCTGAACACTGTGCCCAGTATACAGTACACTGACTGAATACACTGCAGCTTAGCTCAACTGCCTGCCTGTATTATTATGAATAGAACAGGAATGATCTGTAGTCAGCTATACAAAACACTGACTTAATATACTGCAGCTTAGCTCAATTGCCTGCTTGCATTATTTGAAAGAGAACAGAAATGGTCTGCAGTCAGCTTTAGCTGAACACTGTGCCCAGTATACAGTACACTGACTTAATATACTGCAGCTTAGCTCAACTGCCTGCCTGTATTATGATGAATAGAACAGGAATAGTCTGCAATCAGCTATAGCTGAACACTGCGCCCAGTATACAGTACACTGGCTTAATATACTGCAGCTTAGCTCAACTGCCTGTCTGTGTTATTTGAAAGAGAAAAGGAATGGTCTGCAGTAAGCTTTAGCTGAACACTGTGTCCAGTATACAGTACACTGACTTAATATACTGCAGCTTAGCTCAACTGCCTGTCTGTATTATTTGAAAGAGAACAGGAATGGTCTGAAGTCAGCTTTAGCTGCACACTGTGCCCAGTATACAGTACACTGACTTAATATACTGCAGCTTAGCTCAACTGCCTGCCTGTATTATTTTAAAGAGAACATGAATTGTCTGCAGTCAGCTTTAGCTGAACACAGTGCCCAGTATACAGTACACTGACTTAATATACTGCAGCTTAGCTCAACTGCCTGCCTGTATTATTTGAAAGAGAACAGGAATGGTCTGCAGTCAGCTTTAGCTGAACACTGTGCTCAGTATACAGTACACTGACTTAATATACTGCAGCTTAGCTCAACTGCCTGCCTGTATTATTATAAATAGAACATGAATGGTCTGCAGTCAGCTTTAGCTGAACACTGTGCCCAGTATATAGTACACTGACTTAATATACTGCAGCTTAGCTCAACTGCCTGCCTGTATTATTTGAAAGAGAACAGGAATGGTCTGCAGTCAGCTTTAGCTGAACACTGTGCCCAGTATACAGTACACTGACTTAATATACTGCAGCTTAGCTCAACTGCCTGTCTGTATTATTTGAAAGAGAACAGGAATGGTCTGAAGTCAGCTTTAGCTGCACACTGTGCCCAGTATACAGTACACTGGCTTAATATACTGCAGCTTAGCTCGACTGCCTGTCTGTATTATTATGAATAGAACAGGAAGGGTCTGCAGTCAGCTTTAGCTGAACACTGTGCCCAGTATACAGTACACTGACTTAATATACTGCAGCTTAGCTCAACTGCCTGCCTGTATTATTTAAATGAGAGAAGGAATGGTCTGCAGTCAGTTTTAGCTGAACACTGTGCCCAGTATACAGTACACTGACTTAATATACTGCAGCTTAGCTCAACTGTCTGCCTGTATTATTATGAATAGAACAGGAATGGTCTGCAGTCAGCTTTAGCTGAACACTGTGCCCAGTATACAGTACACTGACTTAATATACTGCAGCTTAGCTCAACTGCCTGTCTGTATTATTTGAAAGAGAACAGGAATGGTCTGAAGTCAGCTTTAGCTGCACACTGTGCCCAGTATACAGTACACTGACTTAATATACTGCAGCTTAGCTCAACTGCCTGCCTGTATTATTTTAAAGAGAACATGAATTGTCTGCAGTCAGCTTTAGCTGAACACAGTGCCCAGTATACAGTACACTGACTTAATATACTGCAGCTTAGCTCAACTGCCTGCCTGTATTATTTGAAAGAGAACAGGAATGGTCTGCAGTCAGCTTTAGCTGAACACTGTGCCCAGTATACAGTACACTGAGTTAATATACTGCAGCTTAGCTCAACTGCCTGCCTGTATTATTATAAATAGAACATGAATGGTCTGCAGTCAACTTTAGCTGAACACTGTGCCCAGTATATAGTAAACTGACTTAATATACTGCAGCTTAGCTCAACTGCCTGTCTGTATTATTTAAAAGAGAACAGGAATGGTCTGCAGTCATCTTTAGCTGAACACTGTGCCCAGTATATAGTACACTGACTTAATATACTGCAGCTTAGCTCAACTGCCTGCCTGTATTATTTAAATGAGAACAGGAATGGTCTGCAGTCAGCTTTAGCTTCACACTGTGCCCAGTATATAGTACACTGACTTAATATACTGCAGCTTAGCTCAACTGCCTGCCTGTATTATTATGAATAGAACAGGAATGATCTGTAGTTCGCTATACAAAACACTGACTTAATATACTGCAGCTTAGCTCTACTGCCTGCTTGTATTATTTGAAAGAGAACAGGAATGGTCTGCAGTCAGCTTTAGCTGAACACTGTGCCCAGTATACAGTACACTGACTTAATATACTGCAGCTTAGCTCAACTGCCTGCCTGTATTATTATAAATAGAATAGGAATGGTCTGCAGTCAGCTTTAGCAGAACACTGTGCCCAGTATACAGTACACTGGCTTAAAATACTGCAGCTTATCTCAACTGCCTGCCTGTATTATTTGAAAGAGAACAGGAATGGTCTGCAGTCAGCTTTAGCTGAACACTGTGCCCAGTATACAGTACACTGACTTAATATACTGCAGCTTAGCTCAACTGCATGTCTGTATTATTTGAAAGAGAACAGGAATGGTCTGAAGTCAGCTTTAGCTGCACACTGTGCCCAGTATACAGTACACTGACTTAATATACTGCAGCTTAGCTCAACTGCCTGCCTGTATTATTTTAAAGAGAACATGAATTGTCTGCAGTCAGCTTTAGCTGAACACAGTGCCCAGTATACAATACACTGACTTAATATACTGCAGCTTAGCTCAACTGCCTGCCTGTATTATTTGAAAGAGAACAGGAATGGTCTGCAGTCAGCTTTAGCTGAACACTGTGCCCAGTATTTATTACACTGACTTAATATACTGCAGCTTAGCTCAACTGCCTGCCTGTATTATTATAAATAGAACAGGAATGGTCTGCAGTCAGCTTTAGCTGAACACTGTGCCCAGTATACAGTACACTGACTTAATATACTGCAGCTTAGCTCAACTGCATGTCTGTATTATTTGAAAGAGAACAGGAATGGTCTGAAGTCAGCTTTAGCTGCACACTGTGCCCAGTATACAGTACACTGACTTAATATACTGCAGCTTAGCTCAACTGCCTGCCTGTATTATTTTAAAGAGAACATGAATTGTCTGCTGTCAGCTTTAGCTGAACACTGTGCCTAGTATACAGTACACTGACTTAATATACTGCAGCTTAGCTCAACTGCCTGCCTGTATTATTATAAATAGAACAGGAATGGTCTGCAGTCAGCTTTAGCTGAACACTGTGCCCAGTATACAGTACACTGACTTAATATACTGCAGCTTAGCTCAACTGCCTGCCTGTATTATTATGAATAGAACATGAATGGTCTGCAGTCAGCTTTAGATGCACACTTTGCCCAGTATACAGTACACTGACTTAATATACTGCAGCTTAGCTCAACTGCCTGCCTGTATTATTTGAAAGAGAACAGGAATGGTCTGCAGTCAGCTTTAGCTGCACACTGTGCCCAGTATACAGTACACTGACTTAATATACTGCAGCTTAGCTCAACTGCCTGCCTGTATTATGTAAATGAGAGAAGGAATGGTCTGCAGTCAGTTTTAGCTGAACACTGTGCCCAGTATACAGTACACTGACTTAATATACTGCAGCTTAGCTCAACTGCCTGCCTGTATTATTATGAATAGAACAGGAATGGTCTGCAGCCAGCTTTAGCTGAACACTGTGCCCAGTATACAGTACACTGACTTAATATACTGCAGCTTAGCTCAACTGCCTGCCTGTATTATTATGAATAGAACAGGAATGATCTGTAGTCAGCTATACAAAACACTGACTTAATATACTGCAGCTTAGCTCAATTGCCTGCCTGCATTATTTGAAAGAGAACAGAAATGGTCTGCAGTCAGCTTTAGCTGAACACTGTGCCCAGTATACAGTACACTGACTTAATATACTGCAGCTTAGCTCAACTGCCTGCCTGTATTATTATGAATAGAACAGGAATGATCTGTTGTCAGCTATACAAAACACTGACTTAATATACTGCAGCTTAGCTCAACTGCCTGCCTGTATTATTTGAAAGAGAACAGGAATGGTCTGCAGTCAGCTTTAGCTGTACACTGTGCCCAGTATACAGTACACTGACTTAATATACTGCAGCTTAGCTCAACTGCCTGCCTGTATTATTATGAATAGAACAGGAATGGTCTGTAGTCCGCTATACAAAACACTGACTTAATATACTGCAGCTTAGCTCAACTGCCTGCCTGTATTATTTGAAAGAGAACAGGAATGGTCTGCAGTCAGCTTTAGCTGAACACTGTGCCCAGTATACAGTACACTGACTTAATATACTGCAGCTTAGCTCAACTGCCTGCCTGTATTATTATAAATAGAATAGGAATGGTCTGCAGTCAGCTTTAGCTGAACACTGTGCCCAGTATACAGTACACTGGCTTAAAATACTGCAGCTTATCTCAACTGCCTGCCTGTATTATTTGAAAGAGAACAGGAATGGTCTGCAATCAGCTTTAGCTGAACACTGTGCCCAGTATACAGTACACTGACTTAATATACTGCAGCTTAGCTCAACTGCCTGTCTGTATTATTTGAAAGAGAACAGGAATGGTCTGAAGTCAGCTTTAGCTGCACACTGTGCCCAGTATACAGTACACTGACTTAATATACTGCAGCTTAGCTCAACTGCCTGCCTGTATTATTTTAAAGAGAACATGAATTGTCTGCAGTCAGCTTTAGCTGAACACAGTGCCCAGTATACAGTACACTGACTTAATATACTGCAGCTTAGCTCAACTGCCTGCCTGTATTATTTGAAAGAGAACAGGAATGGTCTGCAGTCAGCTTTAGCTGAACACTGTGCTCAGTATACAGTACACTGACTTAATATACTGCAGCTTAGCTCAACTGCCTGCCTGTATTATTATAAATAGAACAGGAATGGTCTGCAGTCAGCTTTAGCTGAACACTGTGCCCAGTATATAGTACACTGACTTAATATACTGCAGCTTAGCTCAACTGCCTGCCTGTATTATTTGAAAGAGAACAGGAATGGTCTGCAGTCAGCTTTAGCTGAACACTGTGCCCAGTATACAGTACACTGACTTAATATACTGCAGCTTAGCTCAACTGCCTGTCTGTATTATTTGAAAGAGAACAGGAATGGTCTGAAGTCAGCTTTAGCTGCACACTGTGCCCAGTATACAGTACACTGGCTTAATATACTGCAGCTTAGCTCGACTGTCTGCCTGTATTATTATGAATAGAACAGGAAGGGTCTGCAGTCAGCTTTAGCTGAACACTGTGCCCATTATACAGTACACTGACTTAATATACTGCAGCTTAGCTCAACTGCCTGCCTGTATTATTTAAATGAGAGAAGGAATGGTCTGCAGTCAGTTTTAGCTGAACACTGTGCCCAGTATACAGTACACTGACTTAATATACTGCAGCTTAGCTCAACTGTCTGCCTGTATTATTATGAATAGAACAGGAATGGTCTGCAGTCAGCTTTAGCTGAACACTGTGCCCAGTATACAGTACACTGACTTAATATACTGCAGCTTAGCTCAACTGCCTGTCTGTATTATTTGAAAGAGAACAGGAATGGTCTGAAGTCAGCTTTAGCTGCACACTGTGCCCAGTATACAGTACACTGACTTAATATACTGCAGCTTAGCTCAACTGCCTGCCTGTATTATTTTAAAGAGAACATGAATTGTCTGCAGTCAGCTTTAGCTGAACACTGTGCCCAGTATACAGTACACTGACTTAATATACTGCAGCTTAGCTCAACTGCCTGCCTGTATTATTTGAAAGAGAACAGGAATGGTCTGCAGTCAGCTTTAGCTGAACACTGTGCTCAGTATACAGTACACTGACTTAATATACTGCAGCTTAGCTCAACTGCCTGCCTGTATTATTATAAATAGAACAGGAATGGTCTGCAGTCAGCTTTAGCTGAACACTGTGCCCAGTATATAGTACACTGACTTAATATACTGCAGCTTAGCTCAACTGCCTGCCTGTATTATTTGAAAGAGAACAGGAATGGTCTGCAGTCAGCTTTAGCTGAACACTGTGCCCAGTATACAGTACACTGACTTAATATACTGCAGCTTAGCTCAACTGCCTGTCTGTATTATTTGAAAGAGAACAGGAATGGTCTGAAGTCAGCTTTAGCTGCACACTGTGCCCAGTATACAGTACACTGGCTTAATATACTGCAGCTTAGCTCGACTGCCTGCCTGTATTATTATGAATAGAACAGGAAGGGTCTGCAGTCAGCTTTAGCTGAACACTGTGCCCAGTATACAGTACACTGACTTAATATACTGCAGCTTAGCTCAACTGCCTGCCTGTATTATTTAAATGAGAGAAGGAATGGTCTGCAGTCAGTTTTAGCTGAACACTGTGCCCAGTATACAGTACACTGACTTAATATACTGCAGCTTAGCTCAACTGTCTGCCTGTATTATTATGAATAGAACAGGAATGGTCTGCAGTCAGCTTTTGCTGAACACTGTGCCCAGTATACAGTACACTGACTTAATATACTGCAGCTTAGCTCAACTGCCTGTCTGTATTATTTGAAAGAGAACAGGAATGGTCTGAAGTCAGCTTTAGCTGCACACTGTGCCCAGTATACAGTACACTGACTTAATATACTGCAGCTTAGCTCAACTGCCTGCCTGTATTATTTTAAAGAGAACATGAATTGTCTGCAGTCAGCTTTAGCTGAACACAGTGCCCAGTATACAGTACACTGACTTAATATACTGCAGCTTAGCTCAACTGCCTGCCTGTATTATTTGAAAGAGAACAGGAATGGTCTGCAGTCAGCTTTAGCTGAACACTGTGCTCAGTATACAGTACACTGACTTAATATACTGCAGCTTAGCTCAACTGCCTGCCTGTATTATTATAAATAGAACAGGAATGGTCTGCAGTCAGCTTTAGCTGAACACTGTGCCCAGTATATAGTACACTGACTTAATATACTGCAGCTTAGCTCAACTGCCTGCCTGTATTATTTGAAAGAGAACAGGAATGGTCTGCAGTCAGCTTTAGCTGAACACTGTGCCCAGTATACAGTACACTGACTTAATATACTGCAGCTTAGCTCAACTGCCTGTCTGTATTATTTGAAAGAGAACAGGAATGGTCTGAAGTCAGCTTTAGCTGCACACTGTGCCCAGTATACAGTACACTGGCTTAATATACTGCAGCTTAGCTCGACTGCCTGCCTGTATTATTATGAATAGAACAGGAAGGGTCTGCAGTCAGCTTTAGCTGAACACTGTGCCCAGTATACAGTACACTGACTTAATATACTGCAGCTTAGCTCAACTGCCTGCCTGTATTATTTAAATGAGAGAAGGAATGGTCTGCAGTCAGTTCTAGCTGAACACTGTGCCCAGTATACAGTACACTGACTTAATATACTGCAGCTTAGCTCAACTGCCTGCCTGTATTATTATGAATAGAACAGGAATGGTCTGCAGTCAGCTTTAGCTGAACACTGTGCCCAGTATACAGTACACTGACTGAATACACTGCAGCTTAGCTCAACTGCCTGCCTGTATTATTATGAATAGAACAGGAATGATCTGTAGTCAGCTATACAAAACACTGACTTAATATACTGCAGCTTAGCTCAATTGCCTGCTTGCATTATTTGAAAGAGAACAGAAATGGTCTGCAGTCAGCTTTAGCTGAACACTGTGCCCAGTATACAGTACACTGACTTAATATACTGCAGCTTAGCTCAACTGCCTGCCTGTATTATGATGAATAGAACAGGAATAGTCTGCAATCAGCTATAGCTGAACACTGCGCCCAGTATACAGTACACTGGCTTAATATACTGCAGCTTAGCTCAACTGCCTGTCTGTGTTATTTGAAAGAGAAAAGGAATGGTCTGCAGTAAGCTTTAGCTGAACACTGTGTCCAGTATACAGTACACTGACTTAATATACTGCAGCTTAGCTCAACTGCCTGTCTGTATTATTTGAAAGAGAACAGGAATGGTCTGAAGTCAGCTTTAGCTGCACACTGTGCCCAGTATACAGTACACTGACTTAATATACTGCAGCTTAGCTCAACTGCCTGCCTGTATTATTTTAAAGAGAACATGAATTGTCTGCAGTCAGCTTTAGCTGAACACAGTGCCCAGTATACAGTACACTGACTTAATATACTGCAGCTTAGCTCAACTGCCTGCCTGTATTATTTGAAAGAGAACAGGAATGGTCTGCAGTCAGCTTTAGCTGAACACTGTGCTCAGTATACAGTACACTGACTTAATATACTGCAGCTTAGCTCAACTGCCTGCCTGTATTATTATAAATAGAACATGAATGGTCTGCAGTCAGCTTTAGCTGAACACTGTGCCCAGTATATAGTACACTGACTTAATATACTGCAGCTTAGCTCAACTGCCTGCCTGTATTATTTGAAAGAGAACAGGAATGGTCTGCAGTCAGCTTTAGCTGAACACTGTGCCCAGTATACAGTACACTGACTTAATATACTGCAGCTTAGCTCAACTGCCTGTCTGTATTATTTGAAAGAGAACAGGAATGGTCTGAAGTCAGCTTTAGCTGCACACTGTGCCCAGTATACAGTACACTGGCTTAATATACTGCAGCTTAGCTCGACTGCCTGTCTGTATTATTATGAATAGAACAGGAAGGGTCTGCAGTCAGCTTTAGCTGAACACTGTGCCCAGTATACAGTACACTGACTTAATATACTGCAGCTTAGCTCAACTGCCTGCCTGTATTATTTAAATGAGAGAAGGAATGGTCTGCAGTCAGTTTTAGCTGAACACTGTGCCCAGTATACAGTACACTGACTTAATATACTGCAGCTTAGCTCAACTGTCTGCCTGTATTATTATGAATAGAACAGGAATGGTCTGCAGTCAGCTTTAGCTGAACACTGTGCCCAGTATACAGTACACTGACTTAATATACTGCAGCTTAGCTCAACTGCCTGTCTGTATTATTTGAAAGAGAACAGGAATGGTCTGAAGTCAGCTTTAGCTGCACACTGTGCCCAGTATACAGTACACTGACTTAATATACTGCAGCTTAGCTCAACTGCCTGCCTGTATTATTTTAAAGAGAACATGAATTGTCTGCAGTCAGCTTTAGCTGAACACAGTGCCCAGTATACAGTACACTGACTTAATATACTGCAGCTTAGCTCAACTGCCTGCCTGTATTATTTGAAAGAGAACAGGAATGGTCTGCAGTCAGCTTTAGCTGAACACTGTGCCCAGTATACAGTACACTGAGTTAATATACTGCAGCTTAGCTCAACTGCCTGCCTGTATTATTATAAATAGAACATGAATGGTCTGCAGTCAACTTTAGCTGAACACTGTGCCCAGTATATAGTAAACTGACTTAATATACTGCAGCTTAGCTCAACTGCCTGTCTGTATTATTTAAAAGAGAACAGGAATGGTCTGCAGTCATCTTTAGCTGAACACTGTGCCCAGTATATAGTACACTGACTTAATATACTGCAGCTTAGCTCAACTGCCTGCCTGTATTATTTAAATGAGAACAGGAATGGTCTGCAGTCAGCTTTAGCTTCACACTGTGCCCAGTATATAGTACACTGACTTAATATACTGCAGCTTAGCTCAACTGCCTGCCTGTATTATTATGAATAGAACAGGAATGATCTGTAGTTCGCTAAACAAAACACTGACTTAATATACTGCAGCTTAGCTCTACTGCCTGCTTGTATTATTTGAAAGAGAACAGGAATGGTCTGCAGTCAGCTTTAGCTGAACACTGTGCCCAGTATACAGTACACTGACTTAATATACTGCAGCTTAGCTCAACTGCCTGCCTGTATTATTATAAATAGAATAGGAATGGTCTGCAGTCAGCTTTAGCAGAACACTGTGCCCAGTATACAGTACACTGGCTTAAAATACTGCAGCTTATCTCAACTGCCTGCCTGTATTATTTGAAAGAGAACAGGAATGGTCTGAAGTCAGCTTTAGCTGCACACTGTGCCCAGTATACAGTACACTGGCTTAATATACTGCAGCTTAGCTCGACTGCCTGTCTGTATTATTATGAATAGAACAGGAAGGGTCTGCAGTCAGCTTTAGCTGAACACTGTGCCCAGTATACAGTACACTGACTTAATATACTGCAGCTTAGCTCAACTGCCTGCCTGTATTATTTGAAAGAGAACATGAATGGTCTGCAGTCATCTTTAGCTGAACACTGTGTCCAGTATACAGTACACTGACTTAATATACTGCAGCTTAGCTCTGCTGCCTGCCTGTATTATTTAAATGAGAACAGGAATGGTATGCAGTCAGATTTAGCTGCACACTGTGCCCAGTATATAGTACACTGACTTAATATACTGCAGCTTAGCTCAACTGCCTGCCTGTATTATTATGAATAGAACAGGAATGATCTGTAGTCAGCTATACAAAACACTGATTTAATATACTGCAGCTTAGCTTAACTGCCTGCCTGTATTATTTGAAAGAGATCAGGAATGGTCTGCAGTCAGTTTTAGCTGAACACTGTGCCCAGTATACAGTACACTGACTTAATATACTGCAGCTTAGCTCAACTTCCTGCCTGTATTATTTGAAAGAGAACAGGAATGGTCTGCAGAGAGCTTTAGCTGCACACTGTGCCCAGTATATAGTACACTGACTTAATATACTGCAGCTTAGCTCAACTACCTGCCTGTATTATTATAAATAGAACAGGAATGTTCTGCAGTCAGCTTTAGCCGAACACTGTGCCCTGTATACAGTACACAGGCTTAATATACTGCAGCTTAGCTCAACTGCCTGCCTGTATTATTTAAAAGAGAACAGGAATGGTCTGCAGTCAGCTTTAGCTGAACACTGTGCCCAGTATACAGTACACTGACTTAATATACTGCAGCTTAGCTCAACTGCCTGTCTGTATTTTTTGAAAGAGAACAGGAATAGTCTGAAGTCAGCTTTAGCTGCACACTGTGCCCAGTATACAGTACACTGACTTAATATCCTGCAGCTTAGCTCAACTGCCTGTCTGTATTATTTAAAAGAGAACAGGAATGGTCTGCAGTCAGCTTTAGCTGAACACTGTGCCCAGTATACAGTACACTAACTTAATATACTGCAGCTTAGCTCAACTGCCTGTCTGTATTATTTGAAAGAGAACAGGAACGGTCTGAAGTCAGCTTTAGCTGCACACTGTGCCCAGTATACAGTACACTGACTTAATATACTGCAGCTTAGCTCAACTGCCTGCCTTTATTATTATGAATAGAACAGGAAGGGTCTGCAGTCAGCTTTAGCTGAACACTGTGCCCAGTATACAGTACACTGACTTAATATACTGCAGCTTAGCTCAACTGCCTGCCTTTATTATTTGAAAGAGAACAGGAATAGTCTGCAGTCAGCTTTAGCTGAACACTGTGCCCAGTATACAGTACACTGACTTAATATACTGCAGCTTAGCTCAACTGCCTGCCTGTATTATTTGAAAGAGAACAGGAATGGTCTGCAGTAAGCTTTAGCTGAACACTGTGCCCAGTATGCAGTACACTGACTTAATATACTGCAGATTAGCTCAACTGCCTGCCTGTAATATTATGAATAGAACGGGAATGGTCTGCAGTCAGCTTTAGCTGAACACTGTGCCCAGTATACAGTACACTGACTTAATATACTGCAGCTTAGCTCAACTGCCTGCCTGTATTATGAATAGAACGAGAATGGTCTGCTGTCAGCTTTAGCTGAACACTGTGTCCAGTATACAGTACACTGACTTAACATACTGCAGCTTAGCTCAACTGCCTGTCTGTATTATTTGAAAGAGAACAGCAATGGTCTGAAGTCAGCTTTAGCTGCACACTGTGCCCAGTATACAGTACACTGACTTAATATACTGCAGCTTAGCTCAACTGCCTGCCTGTATTATTTGAAAGAGAACATGAATGGTCTGCAGTCATCTTTAGCTGAACACTGTGTCCAGTATACAGTACACTGACTTAATATACTGCAGCTTAGCTCAAATGCCTGCCTGTATTATTTGCAAGAGAACAGGATTGGTCTGCAGTCAGGTTTAGCTGCACACTGTGCATAGTATACAGTACACTGACTTAATATACTGCAGCTTAGCTCAACTGCCTGCCTGTATTATTTAAATGAGAACAGGAATGGTCTGCAGTCAGCTTTAGCTGTACACTGTGCCCAGTATATAGTACACTGACTTAATATACTGCAGCTTAGCTCATCTGCCTGCCTATATTATTATGAATAGAACAGGAATGGTCTGCAGTCAGCTTTAGCTGCACACTGTGCCCAGTATACAGTACACTGACTTAATATACTGCAGCTTAGCTCAAATGCCTGCCTGTATTATTATGAATTGAACAGGAAGGGTCTGCAGTCAGCTTTAGCTGAACACTGTGCCCAGTATACAGTACACTGACTTAATATACTGCAGCTTAGCTCAACTGCCTGCCTGTATTATTATGAATAGAACAGGAAGGGTCTGCAGTCAGCTTTAGCTGAACACTGTGCCCAGTATACAGTACACTGACTTAATATACTGCAGCTTAGCTCAACTGCCTGCCTGTATTATTATGAATAGAACGGGAATGGTCTGCAGTCAGCTTTAGCTGAACACTGTGTCCAATATACAGTACACTGACTTAATATACTGCAGCTTAGCTCAACTGCCTGCCTGTATTATTTGAAAGAGAACAGCAATGGTCTGCAGTCAGCTTTAGCTGCACACTGTGCCCAGTATACAGTACACTGACTTAATATACTGCAGCTTAACTCAAATGCCTGTCTGTATTATTTAAATGAGAACAGGAATGGTCTGCAGTCAGCTTTAGCTGCACACTGTGCCCAGTATACAGTACACTGACTTAATATACTGCAGCTTAGCTCAACTGCATGCTTGTATTATTATGAATAGAACAGGAAGGGTCTGCAGTCAGCTTTAGCTGAACACTGTGCCCAGTATACAGTACACTGACTTAATATACTGCAGCTTAGCTCAACTGCCTGCCTGTATTATTATGAATAGAATGGGAATGGTTTGCAGTCAGCTTTAGCTGAACTCTGTGTCCAGTATACAGTACACTGACTTAATATACTGCAGCTTAGCTCAACTGCCTGCCTGTATTATTTGAAAGAGAACAGGAATGGTCTGCAGTCAGCTTTAGCTGAACTCTGTGTCCAGTAAACAGTACACTGACTTAATATACTGAAGCTTAGCTCAACTGCCTGCCTGTATTATTTAAATGAGAACGGGAATGGTCTGCAGTCAGCTTTAGCTGCACACTGTGCCCAGTATATAGTACACTGACTTAATATACTGCAGCTTAGCTCAACTGCCTGCCTGTATTATTATGAATAGAACAGGAATGATCTGTAGTCAGCTATACAAAACACTGACTTAATATACTGCAGCTTAGCTCAACTGCCTGCCTGTATTATTTGAAAGAGAACAGGAATGGTTTGCAGTCAGCTTTAGCTGAACACTGTGCCCAGTATACAGTACACTGACTTAATATACTGCAGCTTAGCTCAACTGCCTGTCTGTATTTTTTGAAAGAGAACAGGAATAGTCTGAAGTCAGCTTTAGCTGCACACTGTGCCCAGTATACAGTACACTGACTTAATATCCTGCAGCTTAGCTCAACTGTCTGTCTGTATTTTTTGAAAGAGAACAGGAATAGTCTGAAGTCAGCTTTAGCTGCACACTGTGCCCAGTATACAGTACACTGACTTAATATCCTGCAGCTTAGCTCAACTGCCTGCCTGTATTATTTGAAAGAGAACATGAATGGTCTGCAGTCAGCTTTAGCTGAACACTGTGCCCAGTATACAGTACACTGACTTAATATACTGCAGCTTAGCTCAACTGCCTGTCTGTATTATTTGAAAGAGAACAGGAACGGTCTGAAGTCAGATTTAGCTGTACACTGTGCCCAGTAAACAGTACACTGACCTAATATACTGCAGCTTAGCTCAACTGCCTGCCTTTATTATTTGAAAGAGAACAGGAATAGTCTGCAGTCAGCTTTAGCTGAACACTGTGCCCAGTATACAGTACACTGACTTAATATACTGCAGCTTAGCTAAACTGCCTGCCTGTATTATTATGAATAGAACAGGAATGGTCTGCAGTCAGCTTTAGCTGCACACTGTGCCCAGTATACAGTACACTGACTTAATATACTGCAGCTTAGCTCAACTGCCTGATTGTATTATTATGAATAGAACAGGAAGGGTCTGCAGTCAGCTTTAGCTGCACACTGTGCCCAGTATACAGTACAGTGACTTAATATACTGCAGCTTAGCTCAAATGCCTGCCTGTATTATTTAAATGAGAACATGAATGGTCTGCAGTCAGCTTTAGCTGCACACTGTGCCCAGTATACAGTACACTGACTTAATATACTGCAGCTTAGCTCAACTGCCTGATTGTATTATTATGAATAGAACAGGAAGGGTCTGCAGTCAGCTTTAGCTGAACACTGTGCCCAGTATACAGTACACTGACTTAATATACTGCAGCTTAGCTCAACTGCCTGCCTGTATTATTTGAAAGAGAACAGGAATGGTCTGCAGTAAGCTTTAGCTGAACACTGGGCCCAGTATACAGTACACTGACTTAATATACTGCAGCTTAGCTCAACTGCCTGCCTGTATTATTATGAATAGAACGAGAATGGTCTGAAGTCAGCTTTAGCTGCACACTGTGCCCAGTATACAGTACACTGACTTAATATACTGCAACTTAGCTCGACTGCCTGCCTGTATTATTATGAATAGAACAGGAAGGGTCTGCAGTCAGCTTTAGCTGAACATTGTGCCCAGTATACAGTACACTGACTTAATATACTGCAGCTTAGTTCAACTGCCTGCCTGTATTATTATGAATAGAACGGGAATGGTCTGTAGTCAGCTATACAAAACACTGACTTAATATACAGAAGCTTAGCTCAACTGCCTGCCTGTATTATTTGAAAGAGAACAGGAATGGTCTGCAGTCAGCTTTAGCTGAACACTGTGCCCAGTATACAGTACACTGACTTAATATACTGCAGCTTAGCTCAACTTCCTGCCTGTATTATTTGAAAGAGAACAGGAATGGTCTGCAGAGAGCTTTAGATGCACACTGTGCCTAGTATACAGCACCCTGACTTAATATACTGCAGCTTAGCTCAACTACCTGCCTGTATTATTATAAATAGAACAGGAATGGTCTGCAGTCAGCTTTAGCTGAACACTGTGCCCAGTATACAGTACACTGACTTAATATACTGCAGCTTAGCTCAACTGCCTGTCTGTATTTTTTGAAAGAGAACAGGAATAGTCTGAAGTCAGCTTTAGCTGCACACTGTGCCAAGTATACAGTACACTGACTTAATATCCTGCAGCTTAGCTCAACTGCCTGTCTGTATTTTTTGAAAGAGAACAGGAATGGTCTGAAGTCAGCTTTAGCTGCACACTGTGCCCAGTATACAGTACACTGACTTAATATACTGCAGCTTAGCTAAACTGCCTGCCTGTATTATTATGAATAGAACAGGAAGGGTCTGCAGTCAGCTTTAGCTGAACACTGTGTCCAATATACAGTACACTGACTTAATATACTGCAGCTTAGCTCAACTGCCTGCCTGTATTATTTGAAAGAGAACAGCAATGATCTGCAGTCAGCTTTAGCTGTACACTGTGCCCAGTATACAGTACACTGACTTAATATACTGCAGCTTAGCTAAACTGCCTGCCTGTATTATTATGAATAGAACAGGAATGGTCTGCAGTCAGCTTTAGCTGCACACTGTGCCCAGTATACAGTACACTGACTTAATATACTGCAGCTTAGCTCAACTGCCTGATTGTATTATTATGAATAGAACAGGAAGGGTCTGCAGTCAGCTTTAGCTGCACACTGTGCCCAGTATACAGTACAGTGACTTAATATACTGCAGCTTAGCTCAAATGCCTGCCTGTATTATTTAAATGAGAACATGAATGGTCTGCAGTCAGCTTTAGCTGCACACTGTGCCCAGTATACAGTACACTGACTTAATATACTGCAGCTTAGCTCAACTGCCTGATTGTATTATTATGAATAGAACAGGAAGGGTCTGCAGTCAGCTTTAGCTGAACACTGTGCCCAGTATACAGTACACTGACTTAATATACTGCAGCTTAGCTCAACTGCCTGCCTGTATTATTTGAAAGAGAACAGGAATGGTCTGCAGTAAGCTTTAGCTGAACACTGGGCCCAGTATACAGTACACTGACTTAATATACTGCAGCTTAGCTCAACTGCCTGCCTGTATTATTATGAATAGAACGAGAATGGTCTGAAGTCAGCTTTAGCTGCACACTGTGCCCAGTATACAGTACACTGACTTAATATACTGCAGCTTAGCTCGACTGCCTGCCTGTATTATTATGAATAGAACAGGAAGGGTCTGCAGTCAGCTTTAGCTGAACATTGTGCCCAGTATACAGTACACTGACTTAATATACTGCAGCTTAGTTCAACTGCCTGCCTGTATTATCATGAATAGAACGGGAATGGTCTGTAGTCAGCTATACAAAACACTGACTTAATATACAGAAGCTTAGCTCAACTGCCTGCCTGTATTATTTGAAAGAGAACAGGAATGGTCTGCAGTCAGCTTTAGCTGAACACTGTGCCCAGTATACAGTACACTGACTTAATATACTGCAGCTTAGCTCAAGTTCCTGCCTGTATTATTTGAAAGAGAACAGGAATGGTCTGCAGAGAGCTTTAGATGCACACTGTGCCTAGTATACAGCACACTGACTTAATATACTGCAGCTTAGCTCAACTACCTGCCTGTATTATTATAAATAGAACAGGAATGGTCTGCAGTCAGCTTTAGCTGAACACTGTGCCCAGTATACAGTACACTGACTTAATATACTG
Organism: Rana muscosa; assembly: GCA_029206835.1. Taxonomy (NCBI): domain Eukaryota; kingdom Metazoa; phylum Chordata; class Amphibia; order Anura; family Ranidae; genus Rana; species Rana muscosa. The sequence goes on along the minus strand of CM055127.1, from coordinate 209,482,316 downwards.
CAGCTTAGCTCAACTGCCTGTCTGTATTTTTTGAAAGAGAACAGGAATAGTCTGAAGTCAGCTTTAGCTGCACACTGTGCCAAGTATACAGTACACTGACTTAATATCCTGCAGCTTAGCTCAACTGCCTGTCTGTATTTTTTGAAAGAGAACAGGAATGGTCTGAAGTCAGCTTTAGCTGCACACTGTGCCCAGTATACAGTACACTGACTTAATATACTGCAGCTTAGCTAAACTGCCTGCCTGTATTATTATGAATAGAACAGGAAGGGTCTGCAGTCAGCTTTAGCTGAACACTGTGTCCAATATACAGTACACTGACTTAATATACTGCAGCTTAGCTCAACTGCCTGCCTGTATTATTTGAAAGAGAACAGCAATGATCTGCAGTCAGCTTTAGCTGTACACTGTGCCCAGTATACAGTACACTGACTTAATATACTGCAGCTTAGCTCAAATGCCTGCCTGTATTATTTAAATGAGAACAGGAATGGTCTGAAGTCAGCTTTAGCTGCACACTGTGCCCAGTATACAGTACACTGACTTAATATACTGCAGCTTAGCTCAACTGCCTGCTTGTATTATTATGAATATAACAGGAAGGGTCTGCAGTCAGCTTTAGCTGAACACTGTGCCCAGTATACAGTACACTGACTTAATATACTGCAGCTTAGCTCAACTGCCTGCCTGTATTATTTGAAAGAGAACAGGAATGGTCTGCAGTAAGCTTTAGCTGAACACTGGGCCCAGTATACAGTACACTGACTTAATATACTGCAGCTTAGCTCAACTGCCTGCCTGTATTATTATGAATAGAACAGGAAGGGTCTGCAGTCAGCTTTAGCTGAACACTGTGCCCAGCATACAGTACACTGACTTAATATACTGCAGCTTAGCTCAACTGCCTGCCTGTATTATTATGAATAGAACGGGAATGGTTTGCAGTCAGCTTTAGCTTTACTCTGTGTCCAGTATACAGTACACTGACTTAATATACTGCAGCTTAGCTCAACTGCATGCCTGTATTATTTGAAAGAGAACAGGAATGGTCTGCAGTCAGCTTTAGCTGAACACTGTGCCCAGTATACAGTACACTGACTTAATATACTGCAGCTTAGCTCAACTGCCTGCCTGTATTATTATGAATAGAACTGGAATGGTCTGCAGTCAGCTTTAGCTGAACTCTGTGTCCAGTATACAGTACACTGACTTAATATACTGCAGCTTAGCTCAACTGCCTGCCTGTATTATTTAAATGAGAACAGGAATGGTCTGCAGTCAGCTTTAGCTGCACACTGTGCCCAGTATATAGTACACTGACTTAATATACTGCAGCTTAGCTCAACTGCCTGCCTGTATTATTATGAATAGAACGGGAATGATCTGTAGTCAGCTATACAAAACACTGACTTAATATACTGCAGCTTAGCTCAACTGCCTGCCTGTATTATTTGAAAGAGAACAGGAACGGTCTGCAGTCAGCTTTAGCTGAACACTGTGCCCAGTATACAGTACACTGACTTAATATCCTGCAGCTTAGCTCAACTGCCTGCCTGTATTATTTGAAAGAGAACATGAATGGTCTGCAGTCAGCTTTAGCTGAACACTGTGCCCAGTATACAGTACACTGACTTAATATACTGCAGCTTAGCTCAACTGCCTGTCTGTATTATTTGAAAGAGAACATGAACGGTCTGAAGTCAGCTTTAGCTGTACACTGTGCCCAGTAAACAGTACACTGACCTAATATACTGCAGCTTAGCTCAACTGCCTGCCTTTATTATTTGAAAGAGAACAGGAATAGTCTGCAGTCAGCTTTAGCTGAACACTGTGCCCAGTATACAGTACACTGACTTAATGTACTGCAGCTTAGCTAAACTGCCTGCCTGTATTATTATGAATAGAACAGGAATGGTCTGCAGTCAGCTTTAGCTGAACACTGTGCCCAGTATACAGTACACTGACTTAATATACTGCAGCTTAGCTCAACTGCCTGCCTGTATTATTTGAAAGAGAACAGGAATAGTCTGCAGTCAGCTTTAGCTGCACACTGTGCCCAGTATACAGTACACTGACTTAATATACTGCAGCTTAGCTCAAATGCCTACCTGCATTATTTAAATGAGAACAGGAATAGTCTGCAGTCAGCTTTAGCTGCACACTGTGCCCAGTATACAGTACACTGACTTAATATACTGCAGCTTAGCTCAACTGCCTGCTTGTATTATTATGAATAGAACAGGAAGGGTCTGCAGTCAGCTTTAGCTGAACACTGTGCCCAGTATACAGTACACTGACTTAATATACTGCAGCTTAGCTCAACTGCCTGCCTGTATTATTTGAAAGAGAACAGGAATGGTCTGCAGTAAGCTTTAGCTGAACACTGGGCCCAGTATACAGTGCACTGACTTAATATACTGCAGCTTAGCTCAACTGCCTGCCTGTATTATTATAAATAGAACGAGAATGGTCTGAAGTCAGCTTTAGCTGCACACTGTGCCCAGTATACAGTACACTGACTTAATATACTGCAGCTTAGCTCGACTGCCTGCCTGTATTATTATGAATAGAACAGGAAGGGTCTGCAGTCAGCTTTAGCTGAACACTGTGCCCAGTATACAGTACACTGACTTAATATACTGCAGCTTAGCTCAACTGCCTGCCTGTATTGTTATGAATAGAACGGGAATGGTTTGCAGTCAGCTTTAGCTGAACTCTGTGTCCAGTATACAGTACACTGACTTAATATACTGCAGCTTAGCGCAACTGCCTGCCTGTATTATTTAAATGAGAACAGGAATGGTCTGCAGTCAGATTTAGCTGCACACTGTGCCCAGTATATAGTACACTGACTTAATATACTGCAGCTTAGCTCAACTGCCTGCCTGTATTATTATGAATAGAACAGGAATGATCTGTAGTCAGCTATACAAAACACTGACTTAATATACTGCAGCTTAGCTCAACTGCCTGCCTGTATTATTTGAAAGAGAACAGGAATGGTCTACAGTCAGCTTTAGCTGAACACTGTGCCCAGTATACAGTACACTGACTTATTATACTGCAGCTTAGCTCAACTTCCTGCCTGTATTATTTGAAAGAGAACAGGAATGGTCTGCAGAGAGCTTTAGCTGCACACTGTGCCCAGTATACAGCACACTGACTTAATATACTGCAGCTTAGCTCAACTACCTGCCTGTATTATTATAAATAGAACAGGAATGGTCTGCAGTCAGCTTTAGCTGAACACTGTGCCCAGTATACAGTACACTGACTTAATATACTGCAGCTTAGCTCAACTGCCTGTCTGTATTTTTTGAAAGAGAACAGGAATAGTCTGAAGTCAGCTTTGGCTGCACACTGTGCCCAGTATACAGTACACTGACTTAATATACTGCAGCTTAGCTAAACTGCCTGCCTGTATTATTATGAATAGAACAGGAAGGGTCTGCAGTTAGCTTTAGCTGAACACTGTGCCCAGTATACAGTACACTGACTTAATATACTGCAGCTTAGCTCAACTGCCTGCCTGTATTATTATGAATAGAACAGGAAGGGTCTGCAGTCAGCTTTAGCTGAACACTGTGCCCAGTATACAGTACACTGACTTAATATACTGAAGCTTAGCTCAAATGCCTGCCTGTATTATTTAAATGAGAACAGGAATGGTCTGCAGTCAGCTTTAGCTGCACACTGTGCCCAGTATACAGTACACTGACTTAATATACTGCAGCTTAGCTCAACTGCCTGCTTGTATTATTATGAATAGAACAGGAAGGGTCTGCAGTCAGCTTTAGCTGAACACTGTGCCCAGTATACAGTACACTGACTTAATATACTGCAGCTTAGCTCAACTGCCTGCTTGTATTATTTGAAAGAGAACAGGAATGGTCTGCAGTAAGCTTTAGCTGAACACTGGGCCCAGTATACAGTACACTGACTTAATATACTGCAGCTTAGCTCAACTGCCTGCCTGTATTATTATGAATAGAACGGGAATGGTTTGCAGTCAGCTTTAGCTGAACTCTGTGTCCAGTATACAGTACCCTGACTTAATATACTGCAGCTTAGCTCAACTGCCTGCCTGTATTATTTGAAAGAGAACAGGAATGGTCTGCAGTCAGCTTTAGCTGAACACTGTGCCCAGTATACAGTACACTGACTTAATATACTGCAGCTTAGCTCAACTGCCTGCCTGTATTATTATGAATAGAACGGGAATGGTCTGCAGTCAGCTTTAGCTGAACTCTGTGTCCAGTATGCAGTACACTGACTTAATATACTGCAGCTTAGCTCACCTGCCTGCCTGTATTATTTAAATGAGAACAGGAATGGTCTGTAGTCAGCTATACAAAACACTGACTTAATATACTGCAGCTTAGCTCAACTGCCTGCCTGTATTATTTGAAAGAGAACAGGAATAGTCTGAAGTCAGCTTTAGCTGCACACTGTGCCCAGTATACAGTACACTGACTTAATATCCTGCAGCTTAGCTCAACTGCCTGTCTGTATTTTTTGAAAGAGAACAGGAATAGTCTGAAGTCAGCTTTAGCTGCACACTGTGCCCAGTATACAGTACACTGACTTAATATCCTGCAGCTTAGCTCAACTGCCTGCCTGTATTATTTGAAAGAGAACATGAATGGTCTGCAGTCAGCTTTAGCTGAACACTGTGCCCAGTATACAGTACACTGACTTAATATACTGCAGCTTAGCTCAACTGCCTGTCTGTATTATTTGAAAGAGAACAGCAACGGTCTGAAGTCAGCTTTAGCTGTATACTGTGCCCAGTAAACAGTACACTGACCTAATATACTGCAGCTTAGCTCAACTGCCTGCCTTTATTATTTGAAAGAGAACAGGAATAGTCTGCAGTCAGCTTTAGCTGAACACTGTGCCCAGTATACAGTAAACTGACTTAATATACTGCAGCTTAGCTAAACTGCCTGCCTGTATTATTATGAATAGAACAGGAATGGTCTGCAGTCAGCTTTAGCTGAACACTGTGCCCAGTATACAGTACACTGACTTACTATACTGCAGCTTAGCTCAACTGCCTGCCTGTATTATTTGAAAGAGAACAGGAATGGTCTGCAGTCAGCTTTAGCTGCACACTGTGCCCAGTATACAGTACAGTGACTTAATATACTGCAGCTTAGCTCAAATGCCTGCCTGTATTATTTAAATGAGAACAGGAATGGTCTGCAGTCAGCTTTAGCTGCACACTGTGCCAAGTATACAGTACACTGACTTAATATACTGCAGCTTAGCTCAACTGCCTGCTTGTATTATTATGAATAGAACAGGAAGGGTCTGCAGTCAGCTTTAGCTGAACACTGTGCCCAGTATACAGTACACTGACTTAATATACTGCAGCTCAGCTCAACTGCCTGCCTGTATTATTTGAAAGAGAACATGAATGGTCTGCAGTAAGCTTTAGCTGAACACTGGGCCCAGTATACAGTACACTGACTTAATATACTGCAGCTTAGCTCAACTGCCTGCCTGTATTATTATGAATAGAACGGGAATGGTCTGCAGTCAGCTTTAGCTAAACACTGTGCCCAGTATACAGTACACTGACTTAATATACTGCAGCTTAGCTCAACTGCCTGCCTGTATTATTATGAATAGAGCGGGAATGGTTTGCAGTCAGCTTTAGCTGAACTCTGTGTCCAGTATAAAGTACACTGACTTAATATACTGCAGCTTAGCTCAACTGCCTGCCTGTATTATTTGAAAGAGAACAGGAATGGTCTGCTGTCAGCTTTAGCTGAACAGTGTGCCCAGTATACAGTACACTGACTTAATATACTGCAGCTTAGCTCAACTGCCTGCCTGTATTATTATGAATAGAACGGGAAGGGTCTGCAGTCAGCTTTAGCTGCACACTGTGCCCAGTATATAGTACACTGACTTAATATACTGCAGCTTAGCTCAACTGCCTGCCTGTATTATTATGAATAGAACAGGAATAGTCTGCAGTCAGCTTTAGCTGAACACTGTGCCCAGTATACAGTACACTGACTTAATATACTGCAGCTTAGCTAAACTGCCAGCCTGTATTATTATGAATAGAACAGGAAGGGTCTGCAGTCAGCTTTAGCTGAACACTGTGCCCAGCATACAGTACACTGACTTAATATACTCCAGCTTAGCTCAACTGCCTGCCTGTATTATTTGAAAGAGAACAGGAATGGTCTGCAGTCAGCTTTAGCTGCACACTGTGCCCAGTATACAGTACAGTGACTTAATATACTGCAGCTTAGCTCAAATGCCTGCCTGTATTATTTAAATGAGAACAGGAATGGTCTGCAGTCAGCTTTAGCTGCACACTGTGCCCAGTATACAGTACACTGACTTAATATACTGCAGCTTAGCTCAACTGCCTGCCTGTATTATTATGAATAGAACAGGAAGGGTCTGCAGTCAGCTTTAGCTGAACACTGTGTGCAGTATATAGTACACTGACTTAATATACTGCAGCTTAGCTCAACTGCCTGCCTGTATTATTATGAATAGAACGAGAATGATCTGCAGTCAGCTTTAGCTGAACACTGTGTCCAGTATACAGTACACTGACTTAATATACTGCAGCTTAGCTCAACTGCCTGCCTGTATTATTTGAAAGAGAACAGCAATGGTCTGCAGTCAGCTTTAGCTGAACACTGTGCCCAGTATACAGTACACTGACTTAATATACTGCAGCTTAGCTCAACTGCCTGCTTGTATTATTATGAATAGAACAGGAAGGGTCTGCAGTCAGCTTTAGCTGAACACTGTGCCCAGTATACAGTACACTGACTTAATATACTGCAGCTTAGCTCAACTGCCTGCCTGTATTATTTGAAAGAGAACAGGAATGGTCTGCAGTAAGCTTTAGCTGAACACTGGGCCCAGTATACAGTACACTGACTTAATATACTACAGCTTAGCTCAACTGCCTGCCTGTATTATTATGAATAGAACAGGAAGGGTCTGCAGTCAGCTTTAGCTGAACACTGTGCCCAGCATACAGTACACTGACTTAATATACTGCAGCTTAGCTCAACTGCCTGCCTGTATTATTATGAATAGAACGGGAATGGTTTGCAGTCAGCTTTAGCTTTACTCTGTGTCCAGTATACAGTACACTGACTTAATATTCTGCAGCTTAGCTCAACTGCCTGCCTGTATTATTTGAAAGAAAACATGAATGGTCTGCAGTCAGCTTTAGCTGAACACTGTGACCAGTATACAGTACACTGACTTAATATACTGCAGCTTAGCTCAACTGCCTGCCTGTATTATTATGAATAGAACGGGAATGGTCTGCAGTCAGCTTTAGCTGAACTCTGTGTCCAGTATACAGTACACTGACTTAATATACTGCAGCTTAGCTCAACTGCCTGCCTGTATTATTTAAATGAGAACAGGAATGGTCTGCAGTCAGTTTTAGCTGCACACTGTGCCCAGTATATAGTACACTGACTTAATATACTTCAGATTAGCTCAACTGCCTGCCTGTATTATTATGAATAGAACAGGAATGATCTGTAGTCAGCTTTACAAAACACTGACTTAATATACTGCAGCTTAGCTCAACTGCCTGCCTGTATTATTTGAAAGAGAACAGGAATGGTCTGCAGTCAGCTTTAGCTGAACACTGTGCCCAGTATACAGTACACTGACTTAATATACTGCAGCTTACCTCAACTGCCTGTCTGTATTTTTTGAAAGAGAACAGGAATAGTCTGAAGTCAGATTTATCTGCACACTGTGCCCAGTATACAGTACACTGACTTAATATCCTGCAGCTTAGCTCAACTGCCTGTCTGTATTTTTTGGAAGAGAACAGGAATAGTCTGAAGTCAGCTTTAGCTGCACACTGTGCCCAGTATACAGTACACTGACTTAATATCCTGCAGCTTAGCTCAACTGCCTGCCTGTATTATTTGAAAGAGAACATGAATGGTCTGCAGTCAGCTTTAGCTGAACACTGTGCCCAGTATACAGTACACTGACTTAATATACTGCAGCTTAGCTCAACTGCCTGTCTGTATTATTTGAAAGAGAACAGGAACGGTCTGAAGTCAGCTTTAGCTGTACACTGTGCCCAGTAAACAGTACACTGACCTAATATACTGCAGCTTAGCTCAACTGCCTGCCTTTATTATTTGAAAGAGAATAGGAATAGTCTGCAGTCAGCTTTAGCTGAACACTGTGCCCAGTATACAGTACACTGACTTAATGTACTGCAGCTTAGCTAAACTGCCTGCCTGCATTATTATGAATAGAACAGGAATGGTCTGCAGTCAGCTTTAGCTGAACACTGTGCCCAGTATACAGTACACTGACTTAATATACTGCAGCTTAGCTCAACTGCCTGCCTGTATTATTTGAAAGAGAACAGGAATGGTCTGCAGTCAGCTTTAGCTGAACACTGGGCCCAGTATACAGTGCACTGACTTAATATACTGCAGCTTAGCTCAACTGCCTGCCTGTATTATTATGAATAGAACGAGAATGGTCTGAAGTCAGCTTTAGCTGCACACTGTGCCCAGTATACAGTACACTGACTTAATATGCTGCAGCTTAGCTCGACTGCCTGCCTGTATTATTATGAATAGAACAGGAAGGGTCTGCAGTCAGCTTTAGCTGAACACTGTGCCCAGTATACAGTACACTGACTTAATATACTGCAGCTTAGCTCAACTGCCTGCCTGTATTATTTGAAAGAGAACAGGAATGGTCTGCAGTCAGCTTTAGCTTAACACTGTGCCCAGTATACAGTACACTGACTTAATATACTGCAGCTTAGCTCAACTGCCTGCCTGTATTATTATGAATAGAACAGGAATGGTCTGCAGTCAGCTTTAGCTGAACTCTGTGTCCAGTATACAGTACACTGACTTAATATACTGCAGCTTAGCTCAACTGCCTGCCTGTATTATTTAAATGAGAACAGGAATGGTCTGCAGTCAGCTTTAGCTGCACACTGTGCCCAGTATATAGTACACTGACTTAATATACTGCAGCTTAGCTCAACTGCCTGCCTGTATTATTATTAATATAACAGGAATGATCTGTAGTCAGCTATACAAAACACTGACTTAATATACTGCAGCTTAGCTCAACTGCCTGCCTGTATTATTTGAAAGAGAACAGGAATGGTCTGCAGTCAGCTTTAGCTGAACACTGTGCCCAGTATACAGTACGCTGACTTAATATACTGCAGCTTAGCTCAACTTCCTGCCTGTATTATTTGAAAGAGAACAGGAATGGTCTGCAGAGAGCTTTAGCTGCACACTGTGCCCAGTATACAGCACACTGACTTAATATACTGCAGCTTAGCTCAACTACCTGCCTGTATTATTATAAATAGAACAGGACTGGTCTGCAGTCAGCTTTAGCTGAACACTGTGCCCAGTATACAGTACACTGACTTAATATACTGCAGCTTAGCTCAACTGCCTGTCTGTATTTTTTGAAAGAGAACAGGAATAGTCTGAAGTCAGCTTTAGCTGCACACTGTGCCCAGTATACAGTACAGGGACTTAATATACTGAAGCTTAGCTAAACTGCCTGCCTGTATTATTATGAATAGAACAGGAAGGGTCTGCAGTCAGCTTTAGCTGAACACTGTGCCCAGTATACAGTACACTGACTTAATATACTGCAGCTTAGCTCAACTGCCTGCCTGTATTATTATGAATAGAACAGGAAGGGTCTGCAGTCAACTTTAGCTGAACACTGTGCCCAGTATACAGTACACTGACTTAATATACTGCAGCTTAGCTCAACTGTCTGCCTGTATTATTTGAAAGAGAACAGGAATGGTCTGCAGTAAGCTTTAGCTGAACACTGTGCCCAGTATACAGTACACTGACTTAATATACTGCAGCTTAGCTCAACTGCCTGCCTGTATTATTATGAATAGAACGGGAATGGTCTGCAGTCAGCTTTAGCTGAACACTGTGTCCAATATACATTACACTGACTTAATATACTGCAGCTTAGCTCAACTGCCTGCCTGTATTATTTGAAAGAGAACAGCAATGGTCTGCAGTCAGCTTTAGCTGCACACTGTGCCCAGTATACAGTACACTGACTTAATATACTGCAGCTTAGCTCAAATGCCTGCCTGTATTATTTAAATGAGAACAGGAATGGTCTGCAGTCAGCTTTAGCTGCACACTGTGCCTAGTATACAGTACACTGACTTAATATACTGCAGCTTAGTTCAACTGCCTGCTTGTATTATTATGAATAGAACATGAAGGGTCTGCAGTCAGCTTTAGCTGAACACTGTGCCCAGTATACAGTACACTGACTTAATATACTGCAGCTTAGCTCAACTGCCTGCCTGTATTATTTGAAAGAGAACAGGAATGGTCTGCAGTAAGCTTTAGCTGAACACTGGGCCCAGTATACAGTACACTGACTTAATATACTGGAGCTTAGCTCAACTGCCTGCCTGTATTATTATGAATAGAACAGGAAGGGTCTGCAGTCAGCTTTAGCTGAACACTGTGCCCAGTATACAGTACACTGACTTAATATACTGCAGCTTAGCTCAACTGCCTGCCTGTATTATTATGAATAGAACGGGAATGGTTTGCAGTCAGCTTTAGCTGAACTCTGTGTCCAGTATACAGTACACTGACTTAATATACTGCAGCTTAGCTCAACTGCCTGCCTGTATTATTTGAAAGAGAACAGGAATGGTCTGCAGTCAGCTTTAGCTGAACACTGTGCCCAGTATACAGTACACTGACTTAATATACTGCAGCTTAGCTCAACTGCCTGCCTGTATTATTATGAATAGAACGGGAATGGTCTGCAGTCAGCTTTAGCTGAACTCTGTGTCCAGTATACAGTACACTGACTTAATATACTGCAGCTTAGCTCAACTGCCTGCCTGTATTATTTAAATGAGAACAGGAATGGTCTGTAGTCAGCTATACAAAACACTGACTTAATATACTGCAGCTTAGCTCAACTGCCTGCCTGTATTATTTGAAAGAGAACAGGAATAGTCTGAAGTCAGCTTTAGCTGCACACTGTGCCCAGTATACAGTACACTGACTTAATATCCTGCAGCTTAGCTCAACTGCCTGCCTGTATTATTTGAAAGAGAACATGAATGGTCTGCAGTCAGCTTTAGCTGAACACTGTGCCCAGTATACAGTACACTGACTTAATATACTGCAGCTTAGCTCAACTGCCTGTCTGTATTATTTGAAAGAGAACAGCAACGGTCTGAAGTCAGCTTTAGCTGTACACTGTGCCCAGTAAACAGTACACTGACCTAATATACTGCAGCTTAGCTCAACTGCCTGCCTTTATTATTTGAAAGAGAACAGGAATAGTCTGCAGTCAGCTTTAGCTGAACACTGTGCCCAGTATACAGTACACTGACTTAATATACTGCAGCTTAGCTCAACTGCCTGCCTGTATTATTTGAAAGAGAACAGGAATGGTCTGCAGTCAGCTTTAGCTGCACACTGTGCCCAGTATACAGTACAGTGACTTAATATACTGCAGCTTAGCTCAAATGCCTGCCTGTATTATTTAAATGAGAACAGGAATGGTCTGCAGTCAGCTTTAGCTGCACACTGTGCCCAGTATACAGTACACTGACTTAATATACTGCAGCTTAGCTCAACTGCCTGCTTGTATTATTATGAATAGAACAGGAAGGGTCTGCAGTCAGCTTTAGTTGAACACTGTGCCCAGTATACAGTACACTGACTTAATATACTGCAGCTTAGCTCAACTGCCTGCCTGTATTATTTGAAAGAGAACAGGAATGGTCTGCAGTAAGCTTTAGCTGAACACTGGGACCAGTATACAGTACACTGACTTAATATACTGCAGCTTAGCTCAACTGCCTGCCTGTATTATTATGAGTAGAACGGGAATGGTCTGCAGTCAGCTTTAGCTAAACACTGTGCCCAGTATACAGTACACTGACTTAATATACTGCAGCTTAGCTCAACTGCCTGCCTGTATTATTATGAATAGAACAAGAAGGGTCTGAAGTCAGCTTTAGCTGCACACTGTGCCCAGTATACAGTACACTGACTTAATATACTGCAGCTTAGCTCGACTGCCTGCCTGTATTATTACAAATAGAACAGGAAGGGTCTGCAGTCAGCTTTAGCTGAACACTGTGCCCAGTATACAGTACACTGACTTAATATACTGCAGCTTAGCTCAACTGCCTGCCTGTATTATTATGAATAGAACGGGAATGGTTTGCAGTCAGCTTTAGCTGAACTCTGTGTCCAGTATACAGTACACTGACTTAATATACTGCAGCTTAGCTCAACTGCCTGCCTGTATTATTTGAAAGAGAACAGGAATGGTCTGCTGTCAGCTTTAGCTGAACACTGTGCCCAGTATACAGTACACTGACTTAATATACTGCAGCTTAGCTCAACTGCATGCCTGTATTATTATGAACAGAACGGGAATGGTCTGCAGTCAGCTTTAGCTGAACTCTGTGTCCAGTATACAGTACACTGACTTAATATACTGCAGCTTAGCTCAACTGCATGCCTGTATTATTTAAATGAGAACAGGAATGGTCTGCAGTCAGCTTTAGCTGCACACTGTGCCCAGTATATAGTACACTGACTCAATATACTGCAGCTTAGCTCAACTGCCTGCCTGTATTATTATGAATAGAACAGGAATAGTCTGCAGTCAGCTTTAGCTGAACACTGTGCCCAGTATACAGTACACTGACTTAATATACTGCAGCTTAGCTAAACTGCCTGCCTGTATTATTATGAATAGAACAGGAATGGTCTGCAGTCAGCTTTAGCTGAACACTGTGCCCAGTATACAGTACACTGACTTAATATACTGCAGCTTAGCTCAACTGCCTGCCTGTATTATTTTAAAGAGAACAGGAATGGTCTGCAGTCAGCTTTAGCTGCACACTGTGCCCAGTATACAGTACAGTGACTTAATATACTGCAGCTTAGCTCAAATGCCTGCCTGTATTATTTAAATGAGAACAGGAATGGTCTGCAGTCAGCTTTAGCTGCACACTGTGCCCAGTATACAGTACACTGACTTAATATACTGCAGCTTAGCTCAACTGCCTGCCTGTATTATTATGAATAGAACAGGAAGGGTCTGCAGTCAGCTTTAGCTGAACACTGTGTGCAGTATATAGTACACTGACTTAATATACTGCAGCTTAGCTCAACTGCCTGCCTGTATTATTATGAATAGAACGGGAATGATCTGCAGTCAGCTTTAACTGAACAATGTGTCCAGTATACAGTACACTGACTTAATATACTGCAGCTTAGCTCAACTGCCTGCCTGTATTATTTGAAAGAGAACAGCAATGGTCTGCAGTCAGCTTTAGCTGAACACTGTGCCCAGTATACAGTACACTGACTTAATATACTGCAGCTTAGCTTAACTGCCTGCCTGTATTATTATGAATAGAACGAGAATGGTCTGCAGTCAGCTTTAGCTGAACACTGTGTCCAGTATACAGTACACTGACTTAATATACTGCATCTTAGCTCAACTGCCTGTCTGTATTATTTGAAAGAGAACAGCAATGGTCTGAAGTCAGCTTTAGCTGCACACTGTGCCCAGTATACAGTACACTGACTTAATATACTGCAGCTTAGCTCAACTGCCTGCCTGTATTATTTGAAAGAGAACATGAATGGTCTGCAGTCATCTTTAGCTGAACACTGTGTCCAGTATACAGTACACTGACTTAATATACTGCAGCTTAGCTCAACTGCCTGCCTGTATTATTTGCAAGAGAACAGGATTGGTCTGCAGTCAGGTTTCGCTGCACACTGTGCATAGTATACAGTACACTGACTTAATATACTGCAGCTTAGCTCAACTGCCTGCCTGTATTATTTAAATGAGAACAGGAATGGTCTGCAGTCAGCTTTAGCTGCACACTGTGCCCAGTATATAGTACACTGACTTTATATACTGCAGCTTAGCTCATCTGCCTGCCTGTATTATTATGAATAGAACAGGAATGGTCTGCAGTCAGCTTTAGCTGAACACTGTGCCCATTATAAAGTACACTGACTTAATATACTGCAGCTTAGCTCAACCGCCTGCCTGTATTCTTTGAAAGAGAACAGGAATGGTCTGCAGTAAGCTTTAGCTGAACACTGTGCCCAGTATACAGTACACTGACTTAATATACTGCAGCTTAGCTCAACTGGCTGCCTGTATTATTATGAATAGTACGGGAATGGTTTGCAGTCAGCTTTAGCTGAACTCTGTGTCTAGTATACAGTACACTGACTTAATATACTGCAGCTTAGCTCAACTGCCTGCCTGTATTACTTAAATGAGAATAGGAATGGTCTGCAGTCAGCTTTAGCTGCACACTGTGCCCAGTATATAGTACACTGACTTAATATACTGCAGCTTAGCTCAACTGACTGCCTGTATTATTATGAATAGAACAGGAATGATCTGTAGTCAGCTATACAAAACACTGACTTAATATACTGCAGCTTAGCTCAACTGCCTGCCTGTATTATTTGAAAGAGAACAGGAATGGTCTGCAGTCAGCTTTAGCTGAACACTGTGCCCAGTATACAGTACACTGACTTAATATACTGCAGCTTAGCTCAACTGCCAGCCTGTATTATTATGAATAGAACGGGAATGGTCAGCAGTCAGCTTTAGCTGAACTCTGTGTCCAGTATACAGTACACTGACTTAATATACTGCAGCTTAGCTCAACTGCCTGCCTGTATTACTTAAATGAGAATAGGAATGGTCTGCAGTCAGCTTTAGCTGCACACTGTGCCCAGTATATAGTACACTGAATTAATATACTGCAGCTTAGCTCAACTGACTGCCTTTATTATTATGAATAGAACAGGAATGATCTGTAGTCAGCTATACAAAACACTGACTTAATATACTGCAGCTTAGCTCAACTGCCTGCCTGTATTATTTGAAAGAGAACAGGAATGGTCTGCAGTCAGCTTTAGCTGAACACTGTGCCCAGTATACAGTACACTGACTTAATATACTGCAGCTTAGCTCAACTTCCTGCCTGTATTATTTGAAAGAGAACATGAATGGTCTGCAGAGAGCTTTAGCTGCACACTGTGCCCAGTATACAGTACACTGACTTAATATACTGCAGCTTAGCTCAACTGCCTGTCTGTATTTTTTGAAAGAGAACAGGAATAGTCTGAAGTCAGCTTTAGCTGCACACTGTGCCCAGTATACAGTACACTGACTTAATATCATGCAGCTTAGCTCAACTGCCTGTCTGTATTATTTGAAAGAGAACAGGAATAGTCTGAAGTCAGCTTTAGCTGCACACTGTGCCCAGTATACAGTACACTGACTTAATATACTGCAGCTTAGCTAAACTGCCTGCCTGTATTATTATGAATAGAATAGGAATGGTCTGCAGTCAGCTTTAGCTGAACACTGTGCCCAGTATACAGTACACTGACTTAATATACTGCAGCTTAGCTCAACTGCCTGCCTGTATTATTTGAAAGAGAACAGGAATGGTCTGCAGTCAGCTTTAGCTGCACACTGTGCCCAGTATACAGTACAGTGACTTAATATACTGCAGCTTAGCTCAAATGCCTGCCTGTATTATTTAAATGAGAACAGGAATGGTCTGCAGTCAGCTTTAGCTGCACACTGTGCCCAGTATACAGTACACTGACTTAATATACTGCAGCTTAGCTCAACTGCCTGCTTGTATTATTATGAATAGAACAGGAAGGGTCTGCAGTCAGCTTTAGCTGCACACTGTGCCCAGTATACAGTACACTGACTTAATATACTGCAGCTTAGCTCAACTGCCTGCCTGTATTATTATGAATAGAACAGGAATGGTTTGCAGTCAGCTTTAGCTGAACTCTGTGTCCAGTATACAGTACACTGACTTAATATACTGCAGCTTAGCTCAACTGCCTGCCTGTATTATTTGAAAGAGAACAGGAATGGTCTGCTGTCAGCTTTAGCTGAACACTGTGCCCAGTATACAGTACACTGACTTAATATACTGCAGCTTAGCTCAACTGCCTGCCTGTATTATTATGAATAGAATGGGAATGGTCTGCAGTCAGCTTTAGCTGAACTCTGTGTCCAGTATACAGTACACTGACTTAATATACTGCAGCTTAGCTCAACTGCCTGCCTGTATTATTTAAATGAGAACAGGAATGGTCTGTAGTCAGCTTTAGCTGCACACTGTGCCCAGTATATAGTACACTGACTTAATATACTGCAGCTTAGCTCAACTGCCTGCCTGTATTATTATGAATAGAACAGGAATAGTCTGCAGTCAGCTTTAGCTGAACACTGTGCCCAGTATACAGTACACTGACTTAATATACTGCAGCTTAGCTAAACTGCCTGTCTGTATTATTATGAATAGAACAGGAATGGTCTGCAGTCAGCTTTAGCTGAACACTGTGCCCAGTATACAGTACACTGACTTAATATACTGCAGCTTAGCTCAACTGCCTGCCTGTATTATTTGAAAGAGAACATGAATGGTCTGCAGTCAGCTTTAGCTGAACACTGTGCCCAGTATACAGTACACTGACTTAATATACTGCAGCTTAGCTCAACTGCCTGCCTGTATTATTTGAAAGAGAACAGGAATGGTCTGCAGTCAGCTTTAGCTGCACACTGTGCCCAGTATACAGCACAGTGACTTAATATACTGCAGCTTAGCTCAAATGCATGCCTGTATTATTTAAATGAGAACAGGAATGGTCTGCAGTCAGCTTTAGCTGCACACTGTGCCCAGTATACAGTACACTGACTTAATATACTGCAGCTTAGCTCAACTGCCTGCCTGTATTATTATGAATAGAACAGGAAGGGTCTGCAGTCAGCTTTAGCTGAACACTGTGCGCAGTATACAGTACACTGACTTAATATACTGCAGCTTAGCTCAACTGCCTGCCTGTATTATTATGAATAGAACGGGAATGATCTGCAGTCAGCTTTAGCTGAACACTGTGTCCAGTATACAGTACACTGACTTAATATACTGCAGCTTAGCTCAACTGCCTGCCTGTATTATTTGAAAGAGAACAGCAATGGTCTGCAGTCAGCTTTAGCTGAACACTGTGCCCAGTATACAGTACACTGACTTAATATACTGCAGCTTAGCTCAACTGCCTGCCTGTATTATTATGAATAGAACGAGAATGGTCTGCAGTCAGCTTTAGCTGAACACTGTGTCCAGTATACAGTACACTGACTTAATATACTGCAGCTTAGCTCAACTGCCTGCCTGTATTATTTGAAAGAGAATATGAATGGTCTGCAGTCATCTTTAGCTGAACACTGTGTCCAGTATACAGTACACTGACTTAATATACTGCAGCTTAGCTAAACTGCCTGCCTGTATTATTATGAATAGAACAGGAATGGTCTGCAGTCAGCTTTAGCTGAACACTGTGCCCAGTATACAGTACACTGACTTAATATACTGCAGCTTAGCTCAAATGCCTGCCTGTATTATTTAAATGAGAACAGTAATGGTCTGCAGTCAGCTTTAGCTGCACACTGTGCCCAGTATACAGTACACTGACTTAATATACTGCAGCTTAGCTTAACTGCCTGCCTGTATTATTATGAATAGAACGAGAATGGTCTGCAGTCAGCTTTAGCTGAACACTGTGTCCAGTATACAGTACACTGACTTAATATACTGCATCTTAGCTCAACTGCCTGTCTGTATTATTTGAAAGAGAACAGCAATGGTCTGAAGTCAGCTTTAGCTGCACACTGTGCCCAGTATACAGTACACTGACTTAATATACTGCAGCTTAGCTCAACTGCCTGCCTGTATTATTTGAAAGAGAACATGAATGGTCTGCAGTCATCTTTAGCTGAACACTGTGTCCAGTATACAGTACACTGACTTAATATACTGCAGCTTAGCTCAACTGCCTGCCTGTATTATTTAAATGAGAACAGGAATGGTCTGCAGTCAGCTTTAGCTGCACACTGTGCCCAGTATATAGTACACTGACTTTATATACTGCAGCTTAGCTCATCTGCCTGCCTGTATTATTATGAATAGAACAGGAATGGTCTGCAGTCAGCTTTAGCTGAACACTGTGCCCATTATAAAGTACACTGACTTAATATACTGCAGCTTAGCTCAACCGCCTGCCTGTATTCTTTGAAAGAGAACAGGAATGGTCTGCAGTAAGCTTTAGCTGAACACTGTGCCCAGTATACAGTACACTGACTTAATATACTGCAGCTTAGCTCAACTGGCTGCCTGTATTATTATGAATAGTACGGGAATGGTTTGCAGTCAGCTTTAGCTGAACTCTGTGTCCAGTATACAGTACACTGACTTAATATACTGCAGCTTAGCTCAACTGCCTGCCTGTATTATTTGAAAGAGAACAGGAATGGTCTGCAGTCAGCTTTAGCTGAACACTGTGCCCAGTATACAGTACACTGACTTAATATACTGCAGCTTAGCTCAACTGCCTGCCTGTATTATTATGAATAGAACGGGAATGGTCTGCAGTCAGCTTTAGCTGAACTCTGTGTCCAGTATACAGTACACTGACTTAATATACTGCAGCTTAGCTCAACTGCCTGCCTGTATTACTTAAATGAGAATAGGAATGGTCTGCAGTCAGCTTTAGCTGCACACTGTGCCCAGTATATAGTACACTGACTTAATATACTGCAGCTTAGCTCAACTGACTGCCTGTATTATTATGAATAGAACAGGAATGATCTGTAGTCAGCTATACAAAACACTGACTTAATATACTGCAGCTTAGCTCAACTGCCTGTCTGTATTTTTTGAAAGAGAACAGGAATAGTCTGAAGTCAGCTTTAGCTGCACACTGTGCCCAGTATACAGTACACTGACTTAATATACTGCAGCTTAGCTAAACTGACTGCCTGTATTATTATGAATAGAATAGGAATGGTCTGCAGTCAGCTTTAGCTGAACACTGTGCCCAGTATACAGTACACTGACTTAATATACTGCAGCTTAGCTCAACTGCCTGCCTGTATTATTTGAAAGAGAACAGGAATGGTCTGCAGTCAGCTTTAGCTGCACACTGTGCCCAGTATACAGTACAGTGACTTAATTTACTGCAGCTTAGCTCAAATGCCTGCCTGTATTATTTAAATGAGAACATGAATGGTCTGCAGTCAGCTTTAGCTGCACACTGTGCCCAGTATACAGTACACTGACTTAATATACTGCAGCTTAGCTCAACTGCCTGCTTGTATTATTATGAATAGAACAGGAAGGGTCTGCAGTCAGCTTTAGCTGCACACTGTGCCCAGTATACAGTACACTGACTTAATATACTGCAGCTTAGCTCAACTGCCTGCCTGTATTATTATGAATAGAACAGGAATGGTTTGCAGTCAGCTTTAGCTGAACTCTGTGTCCAGTATACAGTACACTGACTTAATATACTGCAGCTTAGCTCAACTGCCTGCCTGTATTATTTGTAAGAGAACAGGAATGGTCTGCTGTCAGCTTTAGCTGAACACTGTGCCCAGTATACAGTACACTGACTTAATATACTGCAGCTTAGCTCAACTGCCTGCCTGTATTATTATGAATAGAATGGGAATGGTCTGCAGTCAGCTTTAGCTGAACTCTGTGTCCAGTATACAGTACACTGACTTAATATACTGCAGCTTAGCTCAACTGCCTGCCTGTATTATTTAAATGAGAACAGGAATGGTCTGCAGTCAGCTTTAGCTGCACACTGTGCCCAGTATATAATACACTGACTTAATATACTGCAGCTTAGCTCAACTGCCTGCCTGTATTATTATGAATAGAACAGGAATAGTCTGCAGTCAGCTTTAGCTGAACACTGTGCCCAGTATACAGTACACTGACTTAATATACTGCAGCTTAGCTAAACTGCCTGCCTGTATTATTATGAATAGAACAGGAATGGTCTGCAGTCAGCTTTAGCTGAACACTGTGCCCAGTATACAGTACACTGACTTAATATACTGCAGCTTAGCTCAACTGCCTGCCTGTATTATTTGAAAGAGAACATGAATGGTCTGCAGTCAGCTTTAGCTGAACACTGTGCCCAGTATACAGTACACTGACTTAATATACTGCAGCTTAGCTCAACTGCCTGCCTGTATTATTTGAAAGAGAACAGGAATGGTCTGCAGTCAGCTTTAGCTGCACACTGTGCCCAGTATACAGCACAGTGACTTAATATACTGCAGCTTAGCTCAAATGCATGCCTGTATTATTTAAATGAGAACAGGAATGGTCTGCAGTCAGCTTTAGCTGCACACTGTGCCCAGTATACAGTACACTGACTTAATATACTGCAGCTTAGCTCAACTGCCTGCCTGTATTATTATGAATAGAACAGGAAGGGTCTGCAGTCAGCTTTAGCTGAACACTGTGCGCAGTATACAGTACACTGACTTAATATACTGCAGCTTAGCTCAACTGCCTGCCTGTATTATTATGAATAGAACGGGAATGATCTGCAGTCAGCTTTAGCTGAACACTGTGTCCAGTATACAGTACACTGACTTAATATACTGTAGCTTAGCTCAACTGCCTATCTGTATTATTTGAAAGAGAACAGCAATGGTCTGAAGTCAGCTTTAGCTGCACACTGTGCCCAGTATACAGTACACTGACTTAATATACTGCAGCTTAGCTCAACTGCCTGCCTGTATTATTTGAAAGAGAATATACATGGTCTGCAGTCATCTTTAGCTGAACACTGTGTCCAGTATACAGTACACTGACTTAATATACTGCAGCTTAGCTAAACTGCCTGCCTGTATTATTATGAATAGAACAGGACTGGTCTGCAGTCAGCTTTAGCTGAACACTGTGCCCAGTATACAGTACACTGACTTAATATACTGCAGCTTAGCTCAACTGCCTGTATTATTTGAAAGAGAACAGGAATGGTCTGCAGTCAGCTTTAGCTGCACACTGTGCCCAGTATACAGTACAGTGACTTAATATACTGCAGCTTAGCTCAAATGCCTGCCTGTATTATTTAAATGAGAACAGGAATGGTCTGCAGTCAGCTTTAGCTGCACACTGTGCCCAGTATACAGTACACTGACTTAATATACTGCAGCTTAGCTCAACTGCCTGCCTGTATTATTATGAATAGAACAGGAAGGGTCTGCAGTCAGCTTTAGCTGAACACTGTGTGCAGTATATAGTACACTGACTTAATATACTGCAGCTTAGCTCAACTGCCTGCCTGTATTATTATGAATAGAACGGGAATGATCTGCAGTCAGCTTTAGCTGAACACTGTGTCCAGTATACAGTACACTGACTTAATATACTGCAGCTTAGCTCAACTGCCTGCCTGTATTATTTGAAAGAGAACAGCAATGGTCTGCAGTCAGCTTTAGCTGAACACTGTGCCCAGTATACAGTACACTGACTTAATATACTGCAGCTTAGCTTAACTGCCTGCCTGTATTATTATGAATAGAACGAGAATGGTCTGCAGTCAGCTTTAGCTGAACACTGTGTCCAGTATACAGTACACTGACTTAATATACTGCATCTTAGCTCAACTGCCTGTCTGTATTATTTGAAAGAGAACAGCAATGGTCTGAAGTCAGCTTTAGCTGCACACTGTGCCCAGTATACAGTACACTGACTTAATATACTGCAGCTTAGCTCAACTGCCTGCCTGTATTATTTGAAAGAGAACATGAATGGTCTGCAGTCATCTTTAGCTGAACACTGTGAACAGTATACAGTACACTGACTTAATATACTGCAGCTTAGCTCAACTGCCTGCCTGTATTATTTGCAAGAGAACAGGATTGGTCTGCAGTCAGGTTTCGCTGCACACTGTGCATAGTATACAGTACACTGACTTAATATACTGCAGCTTAGCTCAACTGCCTGCCTGTATTATTATGAATAGAACGGGAATGGTTTGCAGTCAGCTTTAGCTGAACTCTGTGTCCAGTATACAGTACACTGACTTAATATACTGCAGCTTAGCTCAACTGCCTGCCTGTATTATTTGAAAGAGAACAGGAATGGTCTGCAGTCAGCTTTAGCTGAACACTGTGCCCAGTATACAGTACACTGACTTAATATACTGCAGCTTAGCTCAACTGCCTGGCTGTATTATTATGAATAGAACGGGAATGGTCTGCAGTCAGCTTTAGCTGAACTCTGTGTCCAGTATACAGTACACTGACTTAATATACTGCAGCTTAGCTCAACTGCCTGCCTGTATTACTTAAATGAGAATAGGAATGGTCTGCAGTCAGCTTTAGCTGCACACTGTGCCCAGTATATAGTACACTGACTTAATATACTGCAGCTTAGCTCAACTGACTGCCTGTATTATTATGAATAGAACAGGAATGATCTGTAGTCAGCTATACAAAACACTGACTTAATATACTGCAGCTTAGCTCAACTGCCTGCCTGTATTATTTGAAAGAGAACAGGAATGGTCTGCAGTCAGCTTTAGCTGAACACTGTGCCCAGTATACAGTACACTGACTTAATATACTGCAGCTTAGCTCAACTGCCTGCCTGTATTATTTGAAAGAGAATATGCATGGTCTGCAGTCATCTTTAGCTGAACACTGTGTCCAGTATACAGTACACTGACTTAATATACTGCAGCTTAGCTAAACTGCCTGCCTGTATTATTATGAATAGAACAGGACTGGTCTGCAGTCAGCTTTAGCTGAACACTGTGCCCAGTATACAGTACACTGACTTAATATACTGCAGCTTAGCTCAACTGCCTGCCTGTATTATTTGAAAGAGAACAGGAATGGTCTGCAGTCAGCTTTAGCTGCACACTGTGCCCAGTATACAGTACAGTGACTTAATATACTGCAGCTTAGCTCAAATGCCTGCCTGTATTATTTAAATGAGAACAGGAATGGTCTGCAGTCAGCTTTAGCTGCACACTGTGCCCAGTATACAGTACACTGACTTAATATACTGCAGCTTAGCTCAACTGCCTGCCTGTATTATTATGAATAGAACAGGACGGGTCTGCAGTCAGCTTTAGCTGAACACTGTGTGCAGTATATAGTACACTGACTTAATATACTGCAGCTTAGCTCAACTGCCTGCCTGTATTATTATGAATAGAACGGGAATGATCTGCAGTCAGCTTTAGCTGAACACTGTGTCCAGTATACAGTACACTGACTTAATATACTGCAGCTTAGCTCAACTGCCTGCCTGTATTATTTGAAAGAGAACAGCAATGGTCTGCAGTCAGCTTTAGCTGAACACTGTGCCCAGTATACAGTACACTGACTTAATATACTGCAGCTTAGCTAAACTGCCTGCCTGTATTATTATGAATAGAATAGGAATGGTCTGCAGTCAGCTTTAGCTGAACACTGTGCCCAGTATACAGTACACTGACTTAATATACTGCAGCTTAGCTCAACTGCCTGCCTGTATTATTTTAAAGAGAACAGGGATGGTCTGCAGTCAGCTTTAGCTGCACACTGTGCCCAGTATACAGTACAGTGACTTAATTTACTGCAGCTTAGCTCAAATGCCTGCCTGTATTATTTAAATGAGAACAGGAATGGTCTGCAGTCAGCTTTAGCTGAACACTGTGCCCAGTATACAGTACACTGACTTAATATACTGCAGCTTAGCTCAACTGCCTGCCTGTATTATTTGAAAGAGAACATGAATGGTCTGCAGTCAGCTTTAGCTGAACACTGTGCCCAGTATACAGTACACTGACTTAATATACTGCAGCTTAGCTCAACTGCCTGCCTGTATTATTTGAAAGAGAACAGGAATGGTCTGCAGTCAGCTTTAGCTGCACACTGTGCCCAGTATACAGCACAGTGACTTAATATACTGCAGCTTAGCTCAAATGCATGCCTGTATTATTTAAATGAGAACAGGAATGGTCTGCAGTCAGCTTTAGCTGCACACTGTGCCCAGTATACAGTACACTGACTTAATATACTGCAGCTTAGCTCAACTGCCTGCCTGTATTATTATGAATAGAACAGGAAGGGTCTGCAGTCAGCTTTAGCTGAACACTGTGCGCAGTATACAGTACACTGACTTAATATACTGCAGCTTAGCTCAACTGCCTGCCTGTATTATTATGAATAGAACGGGAATGATCTGCAGTCAGCTTTAGCTGAACACTGTGTCCAGTATACAGTACACTGACTTAATATACTGTAGCTTAGCTCAACTGCCTGTCTGTATTATTTGAAAGAGAACAGCAATGGTCTGAAGTCAGCTTTAGCTGCACACTGTGCCCAGTATACAGTACACTGACTTAATATACTGCAGCTTAGCTCAACTGCCTGCCTGTATTATTTGAAAGAGAATATGCATGGTCTGCAGTCATCTTTAGCTGAACACTGTGTCCAGTATACAGTACACTGACTTAATATACTGCAGCTTAGCTAAACTGCCTGCCTGTATTATTATGAATAGAACAGGACTGGTCTGCAGTCAGCTTTAGCTGAACACTGTGCCCAGTATACAGTACACTGACTTAATATACTGCAGCTTAGCTCAACTGCCTGCCTGTATTATTTGAAAGAGAACAGGAATGGTCTGCAGTCAGGTTTAGCTGCACACTGTGCCCAGTATACAGTACAGTGACTTAATATACTGCAGCTTAGCTCAAATGCCTGCCTGTATTATTTAAATGAGAACAGGAATGGTCTGCAGTCAGCTTTAGCTGCACACTGTGCCCAGTATACAGTACACTGACTTAATATACTGCAGCTTAGCTCAACTGCCTGCCTGTATTATTATGAATAGAACAGGAAGGGTCTGCAGTCAGCTTTAGCTGAACACTGTGTGCAGTATATAGTACACTGACTTAATATACTGCAGCTTAGCTCAACTGCCTGCCTGTATTATTATGAATAGAACGGGAATGATCTGCAGTCAGCTTTAGCTGAACACTGTGTCCAGTATACAGTACACTGACTTAATATACTGCAGCTTAGCTCAACTGTCTGCCTGTATTATTTGAAAGAGAACAGCAATGGTCTGCAGTCAGCTTTAGCTGAACACTGTGCCCAGTATACAGTACACTGACTTAATATACTGCAGCTTAGCTTAACTGCCTGCCTGTATTATTATGAATAGAACGAGAATGGTCTGCAGTCAGCTTTAGCTGAACACTGTGTCCAGTATACAGTACACTGACTAAATATACTGCATCTTAGCTCAACTGCCTGTCTGTATTATTTGAAAGAGAACAGCAATGGTCTGAAGTCAGCTTTAGCTGCACACTGTGCCCAGTATACAGTACACTGACTTAATATACTGCAGCTTAGCTCAACTGCCTGCCTGTATTATTTGAAAGAGAACATGAATGGTCTGCAGTCATCTTTAGCTGAACACTGTGAACAGTATACAGTACACTGACTTAATATACTGCAGCTTAGCTCAACTGCCTGCCTGTATTATTTGCAAGAGAACAGGATTGGTCTGCAGTCAGGTTTCGCTGCACACTGTGCATAGTATACAGTACACTGACTTAATATACTGCAGCTTAGCTCAACTGCCTGCCTGTATTATTTAAATGAGAACAGGAATGGTCTGCAGTCAGCTTTAGCTGAACACTGTGCCCAGTATACAGTACACTGACTTAATATACTGCAGCTTAGCTCAACTGCCTGCCTGTATTATTATGAATAGAACGGGAATGGTTTGCAGTCAGCTTTAGCTGAACTCTGTGTCCAGTATACAGTACACTGACTTAATATACTGCAGCTTAGCTCAACTGCCTGCCTGTATTATTTGAAAGAGAACAGGAATGGTCTGCAGTCAGCTTTAGCTGAATACTGTGCCCAGTATACAGTACACTGACTTAATATACTGCAGCTTAGCTCAACTGCCTGGCTGTATTATTATGAATAGAACGGGAATGGTCTGCAGTCAGCTTTAGCTGAACTCTGTGTCCAGTATACAGTACACTGACTTAATATACTGCAGCTTAGCTCAACTGCCTGCCTGTATTACTTAAATGAGAATAGGAATGGTCTGCAGTCAGCTTTAGCTGCACACTGTGCCCAGTATATAGTACACTGACTTAATATACTGCAGCTTAGCTCAACTGACTGCCTGTATTATTATGAATAGAACAGGAATGATCTGTAGTCAGCTATACAAAACACTGACTTAATATACTGCAGCTTAGCTCAACTGCCTGCCTGTATTATTTGAAAGAGAACAGGAATGGTCTGCAGTCAGCTTTAGCTGAACACTGTGCCCAGTATACAGTACACTGACTTAATATACTGCAGCTTAGCTCAACTGCCTGCCTGTATTATTTGAAAGAGAATATGCATGGTCTGCAGTCATCTTTAGCTGAACACTGTGTCCAGTATACAGTACACTGACTTAATATACTGCAGCTTAGCTAAACTGCCTGCCTGTGTTATTATGAATAGAACAGGACTGGTCTGCAGTCAGCTTTAGCTGAACACTGTGCCCAGTATACAGTACACTGACTTAATATACTGCAGCTTAGCTCAACTGCCTGCCTGTATTATTTGAAAGAGAACAGGAATGGTCTGCAGTCAGCTTTAGCTGCACACTGTGCCCAGTATACAGTACAGTGACTTAATATACTGCAGCTTAGCTCAAATGCCTGCCTGTATTATTTAAATGAGAACAGGAATGGTCTGCAGTCAGCTTTAGCTGCACACTGTGCCCAGTATACAGTACACTGACTTAATATACTGCAGCTTAGCTCAACTGCCTGCCTGTATTATTATGAATAGAACAGGAAGGGTCTGCAGTCAGCTTTAGCTGAACACTGTGTGCAGTATATAGTACACTGACTTAATATACTGCAGCTTAGCTCAACTGCCTGCCTGTATTATTATGAATAGAACGGGAATGATCTGCAGTCAGCTTTAGCTGAACACTGTGTCCAGTATACAGTACACTGACTTAATATACTGCAGCTTAGCTCAACTGTCTGCCTGTATTATTTGAAAGAGAACAGCAATGGTCTGCAGTCAGCTTTAGCTGAACACTGTGCCCAGTATACAGTACACTGACTTAATATACTGCAGCTTAGCTTAACTGCCTGCCTGTATTATTATGAATAGAACGAGAATGGTCTGCAGTCAGCTTTAGCTGAACACTGTGTCCAGTATACAGTACACTGACTTAATATACTGCATCTTAGCTCAACTGCCTGTCTGTATTATTTGAAAGAGAACAGCAATGGTCTGAAGTCAGCTTTAGCTGCACACTGTGCCCAGTATACAGTACACTGACTTAATATACTGCAGCTTAGCTCAACTGCCTGCCTGTATTATTTGAAAGAGAACATGAATGGTCTGCAGTCATCTTTAGCTGAACACTGTGAACAGTATACAGTACACTGACTTAATATACTGCAGCTTAGCTCAACTGCCTGCCTGTATTATTTGCAAGAGAACAGGATTGGTCTGCAGTCAGGTTTCGCTGCACACTGTGCATAGTATACAGTACACTGACTTAATATACTGCAGCTTAGCTCAACTGTCTGCCTGTATTATTTGAAAGAGAACAGCAATGGTCTGCAGTCAGCTTTAGCTGAACACTGTGCCCAGTATACAGTACACTGACTTAATATACTGCAGCTTAGCTTAACTGCCTGCCTGTATTATTATGAATAGAACGAGAATGGTCTGCAGTCAGCTTTAGCTGAACACTGTGTCCAGTATACAGTACACTGACTAAATATACTGCATCTTAGCTCAACTGCCTGTCTGTATTATTTGAAAGAGAACAGCAATGGTCTGAAGTCAGCTTTAGCTGCACACTGTGCCCAGTATACAGTACACTGACTTAATATACTGCAGCTTAGCTCAACTGCCTGCCTGTATTATTTGAAAGAGAACATGAATGGTCTGCAGTCATCTTTAGCTGAACACTGTGAACAGTATACAGTACACTGACTTAATATACTGCAGCTTAGCTCAACTGCCTGCCTGTATTATTTGCAAGAGAACAGGATTGGTCTGCAGTCAGGTTTCGCTGCACACTGTGCATAGTATACAGTACACTGACTTAATATACTGCAGCTTAGCTCAACTGCCTGCCTGTATTATTTAAATGAGAACAGGAATGGTCTGCAGTCAGCTTTAGCTGAACACTGTGCCCAGTATACAGTACACTGACTTAATATACTGCAGCTTAGCTCAACTGCCTGCCTGTATTATTATGAATAGAACGGGAATGGTTTGCAGTCAGCTTTAGCTGAACTCTGTGTCCAGTATACAGTACACTGACTTAATATACTGCAGCTTAGCTCAACTGCCTGCCTGTATTATTTGAAAGAGAACAGGAATGGTCTGCAGTCAGCTTTAGCTGAATACTGTGCCCAGTATACAGTACACTGACTTAATATACTGCAGCTTAGCTCAACTGCCTGGCTGTATTATTATGAATAGAACGGGAATGGTCTGCAGTCAGCTTTAGCTGAACTCTGTGTCCAGTATACAGTACACTGACTTAATATACTGCAGCTTAGCTCAACTGCCTGCCTGTATTACTTAAATGAGAATAGGAATGGTCTGCAGTCAGCTTTAGCTGCACACTGTGCCCAGTATATAGTACACTGACTTAATATACTGCAGCTTAGCTCAACTGACTGCCTGTATTATTATGAATAGAACAGGAATGATCTGTAGTCAGCTATACAAAACACTGACTTAATATACTGCAGCTTAGCTCAACTGCCTGCCTGTATTATTTGAAAGAGAACAGGAATGGTCTGCAGTCAGCTTTAGCTGAACACTGTGCCCAGTATACAGTACACTGACTTAATATACTGCAGCTTAGCTCAACTGCCTGCCTGTATTATTTGAAAGAGAATATGCATGGTCTGCAGTCATCTTTAGCTGAACACTGTGTCCAGTATACAGTACACTGACTTAATATACTGCAGCTTAGCTAAACTGCCTGCCTGTGTTATTATGAATAGAACAGGACTGGTCTGCAGTCAGCTTTAGCTGAACACTGTGCCCAGTATACAGTACACTGACTTAATATACTGCAGCTTAGCTCAACTGCCTGCCTGTATTATTTGAAAGAGAACAGGAATGGTCTGCAGTCAGCTTTAGCTGCACACTGTGCCCAGTATACAGTACAGTGACTTAATATACTGCAGCTTAGCTCAAATGCCTGCCTGTATTATTTAAATGAG
Source organism: Rana muscosa (assembly GCA_029206835.1). Taxonomy (NCBI): domain Eukaryota; kingdom Metazoa; phylum Chordata; class Amphibia; order Anura; family Ranidae; genus Rana; species Rana muscosa. The sequence goes on along the minus strand of CM055127.1, from coordinate 209,453,130 downwards.
AACAGGAATGGTCTGCAGTCAGCTTTAGCTGCACACTGTGCCCAGTATACAGTACACTGACTTAATATACTGCAGCTTAGCTCAACTGCCTGCCTGTATTATTATGAATAGAACAGGAAGGGTCTGCAGTCAGCTTTAGCTGAACACTGTGTGCAGTATATAGTACACTGACTTAATATACTGCAGCTTAGCTCAACTGCCTGCCTGTATTATTATGAATAGAACGGGAATGATCTGCAGTCAGCTTTAGCTGAACACTGTGTCCAGTATACAGTACACTGACTTAATATACTGCAGCTTAGCTCAACTGTCTGCCTGTATTATTTGAAAGAGAACAGCAATGGTCTGCAGTCAGCTTTAGCTGAACACTGTGCCCAGTATACAGTACACTGACTTAATATACTGCAGCTTAGCTTAACTGCCTGCCTGTATTATTATGAATAGAACGAGAATGGTCTGCAGTCAGCTTTAGCTGAACACTGTGTCCAGTATACAGTACACTGACTTAATATACTGCATCTTAGCTCAACTGCCTGTCTGTATTATTTGAAAGAGAACAGCAATGGTCTGAAGTCAGCTTTAGCTGCACACTGTGCCCAGTATACAGTACACTGACTTAATATACTGCAGCTTAGCTCAACTGCCTGCCTGTATTATTTGAAAGAGAACATGAATGGTCTGCAGTCATCTTTAGCTGAACACTGTGAACAGTATACAGTACACTGACTTAATATACTGCAGCTTAGCTCAACTGCCTGCCTGTATTATTTGCAAGAGAACAGGATTGGTCTGCAGTCAGGTTTCGCTGCACACTGTGCATAGTATACAGTACACTGACTTAATATACTGCAGCTTAGCTCAACTGCCTGCCTGTATTATTTAAATGAGAACAGGAATGGTCTGCAGTCAGCTTTAGCTGAACACTGTGCCCAGTATACAGTACACTGACTTAATATACTGCAGCTTAGCTCAACTGCCTGCCTGTATTATTATGAATAGAACGGGAATGGTTTGCAGTCAGCTTTAGCTGAACTCTGTGTCCAGTATACAGTACACTGACTTAATATACTGCAGCTTAGCTCAACTGCCTGCATGTATTATTTGAAAGAGAACAGGAATGGTCTGCAGTCAGCTTTAGCTGAACACTGTGCCCAGTATACAGTACACTGACTTAATATACTGCAGCTTAGCTCAACTGCCTGGCTGTATTATTATGAATAGAACGGGAATGGTCTGCAGTCAGCTTTAGCTGAACTCTGTGTCCAGTATACAGTACACTGACTTAATATACTGCAGCTTAGCTCAACTGCCTGCCTGTATTACTTAAATGAGAATAGGAATGGTCTGCAGTCAGCTTTAGCTGCACACTGTGCCCAGTATATAGTACACTGACTTAATATACTGCAGCTTAGCTCAACTGACTGCCTGTATTATTATGAATAGAACAGGAATGATCTGTAGTCAGCTATACAAAACACTGACTTAATATACTGCAGCTTAGCTCAACTGCCTGCCTGTATTATTTGAAAGAGAACAGGAATGGTCTGCAGTCAGCTTTAGCTGAACACTGTGCCCAGTATACAGTACACTGACTTAATATACTGCAGCTTAGCTCAACTTCCTGCCTGTATTATTTGAAAGAGAACAGGAATGGTCTGCAGAGAGCTTTAGCTGCACACTGTGCCCAGTATACAGTACACTGACTTAATATACTGCAGCTTAGCTCAACTGCCTGTCTGTATTTTTTGAAAGAGAACAGGAATAGTCTGAAGTCAGCTTTAGCTGCACACTGTGCCCAGTATACAGTACACTGACTTAATATCCTGCAGCTTAGCTCAACTGCCTGTCTGTATTTTTTGAAAGAGAACAGGAATAGTCTGAAGTCAGCTTTAGCTGCACACTGTGCCCAGTATACAGTACACTGACTTAATATACTGCAGCTTAGCTAAACTGCCTGCCTGTATTATTATGAATAGAATAGGAATGGTCTGCAGTCAGCTTTAGCTGAACACTGTGCCCAGTATACAGTACACTGACTTAATATACTGCAGCTTAGCTCAACTGCCTGCCTGTATTATTTGAAAGAGAACAGGAATGGTCTGCAGTCAGCTTTAGCTGCACACTGTGCCCAGTATACAGTATAGTGACTTAATATACTGCAGCTTAGCTCAAATGCCTGCCTGCATTATTTAAATGAGAACAGGAATGGTCTGCAGTCAGCTTTAGCTGCACACTGTGCCCAGTATACAGTACACTGACTTAATATACTGCAGCTTAGCTCAACTGCCTGCCTGTATTATTATGAATAGAACAGGAAGGGTCTGCAGTCAGCTTTAGCTGAACACTGTGCGCAGTATACAGTACACTGACTTAATATACTGCAGCTTAGCTCAACTGCCTGCCTGTATTATTATGAATAGAACGGGAATGATCTGCAGTCAGCTTTAGCTGAACACTGTGTCCAGTATACAGTACACTGACTTAATATACTGTAGCTTAGCTCAACTGCCTGTCTGTATTATTTGAAAGAGAACAGCAATGGTCTGAAGTCAGCTTTAGCTGCACACTGTGCCCAGTATACAGTACACTGACTTAATATACTGCAGCTTAGCTCAACTGCCTGCCTGTATTATTTGAAAGAGAATATGCATGGTCTGCAGTCATCTTTAGCTGAACACTGTGTCCAGTATACAGTACACTGACTTAATATACTGCAGCTTAGCTAAACTGCCTGCCTGTATTATTATGAATAGAACAGGACTGGTCTGCAGTCAGCTTTAGCTGAACACTGTGCCCAGTATACAGTACACTGACTTAATATACTGCAGCTTAGCTCAACTGCCTGCCTGTATTATTTGAAAGAGAACAGGAATGGTCTGCAGTCAGCTTTAGCTGCACACTGTGCCCAGTATACAGTACAGTGACTTAATATACTGCAGCTTAGCTCAAATGCCTGCCTGTATTATTTAAATGAGAACAGGAATGGTCTGCAGTCAGCTTTAGCTGCACACTGTGCCCAGTATATAGTACACTGACTTAATATACTGCAGCTTAGCTCAACTGCCTGCCTGTATTATTATGAATAGAACAGGAAGGGTCTGCAGTCAGCTTTAGCTGAACACTGTGTGCAGTATATAGTACACTGACTTAATATACTGCAGCTTAGCTCAACTGCCTGCCTGTATTATTATGAATAGAACGGGAATGATCTGCAGTCAGCTTTAGCTGAACACTGTGTCCAGTATACAGTACACTGACTTAATATACTGCAGCTTAGCTCAACTGTCTGCCTGTATTATTTGAAAGAGAACAGCAATGGTCTGCAGTCAGCTTTAGCTGAACACTGTGCCCAGTATACAGTACACTGACTTAATATACTGCAGCTTAGCTTAACTGCATGCCTGTATTATTATGAATAGAACGAGAATGGTCTGCAGTCAGCTTTAGCTGAACACTGTGTCCAGTATACAGTACACTGACTAAATATACTGCATCTTAGCTCAACTGCCTGTCTGTATTATTTGAAAGAGAACAGCAATGGTCTGAAGTCAGCTTTAGCTGCACACTGTGCCCAGTATACAGTACACTGACTTAATATACTGCAGCTTAGCTCAACTGCCTGCCTGTATTATTTGAAAGAGAACATGAATGGTCTGCAGTCATCTTTAGCTGAACACTGTGAACAGTATACAGTACACTGACTTAATATACTGCAGCTTAGCTCAACTGCCTGCCTGTATTATTTGCAAGAGAACAGGATTGGTCTGCAGTCAGGTTTCGCTGCACACTGTGCATAGTATACAGTACACTGACTTAATATACTGCAGCTTAGCTCAACTGCCTGCCTGTATTATTTAAATGAGAACAGGAATGGTCTGCAGTCAGCTTTAGCTGAACACTGTGCCCAGTATACAGTACACTGACTTAATATACTGCAGCTTAGCTCAACTGCCTGCCTGTATTATTATGAATAGAACGGGAATGGTTTGCAGTCAGCTTTAGCTGAACTCTGTGTCCAGTATACAGTACACTGACTTAATATACTGCAGCTTAGCTCAACTGCCTGCCTGTATTATTTGAAAGAGAACAGGAATGGTCTGCAGTCAGCTTTAGCTGAATACTGTGCCCAGTATACAGTACACTGACTTAATATACTGCAGCTTAGCTCAACTGCCTGGCTGTATTATTATGAATAGAACGGGAATGGTCTGCAGTCAGCTTTAGCTGAACTCTGTGTCCAGTATACAGTACACTGACTTAATATACTGCAGCTTAGCTCAGCTGCCTGCCTGTATTACTTAAATGAGAATAGGAATGGTCTGCAGTCAGCTTTAGCTGCACACTGTGCCCAGTATATAGTACACTGACTTAATATACTGCAGCTTAGCTCAACTGACTGCCTGTATTATTATGAATAGAACAGGAATGATCTGTAGTCAGCTATACAAAACACTGACTTAATATACTGCAGCTTAGCTCAACTGCCTGCCTGTATTATTTGAAAGAGAACAGGAATGGTCTGCAGTCAGCTTTAGCTGAACACTGTGCCCAGTATACAGTACACTGACTTAATATACTGCAGCTTAGCTCAACTGCCTGGCTGTATTATTATGAATAGAACGGGAATGGTCTGCAGTCAGCTTTAGCTGAACTCTGTGTCCAGTATACAGTACACTGACTTAATATACTGCAGCTTAGCTCAACTGCCTGCCTGTATTACTTAAATGAGAATAGGAATGGTCTGCAGTCAGCTTTAGCTGCACACTGTGCCCAGTATATAGTACACTGACTTAATATACTGCAGCTTAGCTCAACTGACTGCCTGTATTATTATGAATAGAACAGGAATGATCTGTAGTCAGCTATACAAAACACTGACTTAATATACTGCAGCTTAGCTCAACTGCCTGCCTGTATTATTTAAATGAGAACAGGAATGGTCTGCAGTCAGCTTTAGCTGCACACTGTGCCCAGTATATAGTACACTGACTTAATATACTGCAGCTTAGCTCAACTGCCTGCCTGTATTATTATGAATAGAACAGGAATAGTCTGCAGTCAGCTTTAGCTGAACACTGTGCCCAGTATACAGTACACTGACTTAATATACTGCAGCTTAGCTAAACTGCCTGCCTGTATTATTATGAATAGAACAGGAATGGTCTGCAGTCAGCTTTAGCTGAACACTGTGCCCAGTATACAGTACACTGACTTAATATACTGCAGCTTAGCTCAACTGCCTGCCTGTATTATTTGAAAGAGAACAGGAATGGTCTGCAGTCAGCTTTAGCTGCACACTGTGCCCAGTATACAGTACAGTGACTTAATATACTGCAGCTTAGCTCAAATGCATGCCTGTATTATTTAAATGAGAACAGGAATGGTCTGCAGTCAGCTTTAGCTGCACACTGTGCCCAGTATACAGTACACTGACTTAATATACTGCAGCTTAGCTCAACTGCCTGCTGTATTATTATGAATAGAACAGGAAGGGTCTGCAGTCAGCTTTAGCTGAACACTGTGCGCAGTATACAGTACACTGACTTAATATACTGCAGCTTAGCTCAACTGCCTGCCTGTATTATTATGAATAGAACGGGAATGATCTGCAGTCAGCTTTAGCTGAACACTGTGTCCAGTATACAGTACACCGACTTAATATACTGCAGCTTAGCTCAACTGCCTGCCTGTATTATTTGAAAGAGAACAGCAATGGTCTGCAGTCAGCTTTAGCTGAACACTGTGCCCAGTATACAGTACACTGACTTAATATACTGCAGCTTAGCTAAACTGCCTGCCTGTATTATTATGAATAGAACGAGAATGGTCTGCAGTCAGCTTTAGCTGAACACTGTGTCCAGTATACAGTACACTGACTTAATATACTGCAGCTTAGCTCAACTGCCTGTCTGTATTATTTGAAAGAGAACAGCAATGGTATGAAGTCAGCTTTAGCTGCACACTGTGCCCAGTATACAGTACACTGACTTAATATACTGCAGCTTAGCTCAACTGCCTGCCTGTATTATTTGAAAGAGAATATGAATGGTCTGCAGTCATCTTTAGCTGAACACTGTGTCCAGTATACAGTACACTGACTTAATATACTGCAGCTTAGCTCAACTGCCTGCCTGTATTATTTGCAAGAGAACAGGGTTGGTCTGCAGTCAGGTTTAGCTGCACACTGTGCATAGTATACAGTACACTGACTTAATATACTGCAGCTTAGCTCAACTGCCTGCCTGTATTATTTAAATGAGAACAGGAATGGTCTGCAGTCAGCTTTAGCTGCACACTGTGCCCAGTATATAGTACACTGACTTAATATACTGCAGCTTAGCTCATCTGCCTGCCTGTATTATTATGAATAGAACAGGAATGGTCTGCAGTCAGCTTTAGCTGAACACCGTGCGCATTATAAAGTACACTGACTTAATATACTGCAGCTTAGCTCAACCGCCTGCCTGTATTCTTTGAAAGAGAACAGGAATGGTCTGCAGTAAGCTTTAGCTGAACACTGTGCCCAGTATACAGTACACTGACTTTATATTCTGCAGCTTAGCTCAACTGCCTGCCTGTATTTTTTGAAAGAGAACAGGAATGGTCTGCAGTCAGCTTTAGCTGCACACTGTGCATAGTATACAGTACACTGACTTAATATGCTGCAGCTTAGCTCAACTGCCTGCCTGTATTATTATGAATAGAACAGGAATGGTCTGTAGTCCGCTATACAAAACACTGACTTAATATACTGCAGCTTAGCTCAACTGCCTGCCTGTATTATTTGAAAGAGAACAGGAATGGTCTGCAGTCAGCTTTAGCTGAACACTGTGCCCAGTATACAGTACACTGACTTAATATACTGCAGCTTAGCTCAATTGCCTGCCTGTATTATTATGGATAGAACAGGAATGGTCTGCAGTCAGCTTTAGCTGTACACTGTGCCCAGTAAACAGTACAGTGACTTAATATACTGCAGCTTAGCTCAACTGCCTGCCTTTATTATTTGAAAGAGAACAGGAATGGTCTGCAGTCAGCTTTAGCTGAACACTGTGCCCAGTATACAGTACACTGACTTAATATACTGCAGCTTAGCTCAACTGCCTGCCTGTATTATTATGAATAGAACGGGAATGGTCTGCAGTCAGCATTAGCTGAACACTGTGTCCAATATACAGTACACTGACTTAATATACTGCAGCTTAGCTCAACTGCCTGCCTGTATTATTTGAAAGAGAACAGCAATGGTCTGCAGTCAGCTTTAGCTGCACACTGTGCCCAGTATACAGTACACTGACTTAATATACTGCAGCTTAGCTCAAATGCCTGCCTGTATTATTTAAATGAGAACAGGAATGGTCTGCAGTCAGCTTTAGCTGCACACTGTGCCCAGTGTACAGTACACTGACTTAATATACTGCAGCTTAGCTCAACTGCCTGCTTGTATTATTATGAATAGAACAGGAAGGGTCTGCAGTCAGCTTTAGCTGAACACTGTGCCCAGTATACAGTACACTGACTCAATATACTGCAGCTTAGCTCAACTGCCTGCCTGTATTATTTAAATGAGAACAGGAATGGTCTGCAGTCAGCTTTAGCTGCACACTGTGCCCAGTATACAGTACACTGACTTAATATACTGAAGCTTAGCCCGACTGCCTGCCTGTATTATTATGAATAGAACAGAAAAGGGTCTGCAGTCAGCATTAGCTAAACACTGTGTCCAGTATACAGTACACTGACGTAATATACTGCATCTTAGCTCAACTGCCTGTCTGTATTATTTGAAAGAGAACAGCAATGGTCTGAAGTCAGCTTTAGCTGCACACTGTGCCCAGTATACAGTACACTGACTTAATATACTGCAGCTTAGCTCAACTGCCTGCCTGTATTATTTGAAAGAGAACATGAATGGTCTGCAGTCATCTTTAGCTGAACACTGTGTCCAGTATACAGTACACTGACTTAATATACTGCAGCTTAGCTCAACTGCCTGCCTGTATTATTTGCAAGAGAACAGGATTGGTCTGCAGTCAGGTTTCGCTGCACACTGTGCATAGTATACAGTACACTGACTTAATATACTGCAGCTTAGCTCAACTGCCTGCCTGTATTATTTAAATGAGAACAGGAATGGTCTGCAGTCAGCTTTAGCTGAACACTGTGCCCAGTATACAGTACACTGACTTAATATACTGCAGCTTAGCTCAACTGCCTGCCTGTATTATTATGAATAGAACGGGAATGGTCTGCAGTCAGCTTTAGCTGAACTTTGTGTCCAGTATACAGTACACTGACTTAATATACTGCAGCTTAGCTCAACTGCCTGCCTGTATTACTTAAATGAGAATAGGAATGGTCTGCAGTCAGCTTTAGCTGCACACTGTGCCCAGTATATAGTACACTGACTTAATATACTGCAGCTTAGCTCAACTGACTGCCTGTATTATTATGAATAGAACAGGAATGATCTGTAGTCAGCTATACAAAACACTGACTTAATATACTGCAGCTTAGCTCAACTGCCTGCCTGTATTATTTGAAAGAGAACATGAGTGGTCTGCAGTCAGCTTTAGCTGAACACTGTGCCCAGTATACAGTACACTGACTTAATATTCTGCAGCTTAGCTCAACTTCCTGCCTGTATTATTTGAAAGAGAACAGGAATGGTCTGCAGAGAGCTTTAGCTGCACACTGTGCCCAGTATACAGTACACTGACTTAATATACTGCAGCTTAGCTCAACTGCCTGTCTGTATTTTTTGAAAGAGAACAGGAATAGTCTGAAGTCAGCTTTAGCTGCACACTGTGCCCAGTATACAGTACACTGACTTAATATCCTGCAGCTTAGCTCAACTGCCTGTCTGTATTTTTTGAAAGAGAACAGGAATAGTCTGAAGTCAGCTTTAGCTGCACACTCTGCCCAGTATACAGTACACTGACTTAATATACTGCAGCTTAGCTACACTGCCTGCCTGTATTATTATGAATAGAATAGGAATGGTCTGCAGTCAGCTTTAGCTGAACACTGTGCCCAGTATACAGTACACTGACTTAATATACTGCAGCTTAGCTCAACTGCCTGCCTGTATTATTTGAAAGAGAACAGGAATGGTCTGCAGTCAGCTTTAGCTGCACACTGTGCCCAGTATACAGTACAGTGACTTAATATACTGCAGCTTAGCTCAAATGCCTGCCTGTATTATTTAAATGAGAACAGGAATGGTCTGCAGTCAGCTTTAGCTGCACACTGTGCCCAGTATACAGTACACTGACTTAATATACTGCAGCTTAGCTCAACTGCCTGCTTGTATTATTATGAATAGAACAGGAAGGGTCTGCAGTCAGCTTTAGCTGCACACTGTGCCCAGTATACAGTACACTGACTTAATATACTGCAGCTTAGCTCAACTGCCTGCCTGTATTATTATGAATAGAACGGGAATGGTTTGCAGTCAGCTTTAGCTGAACTCTGTGTCCAGTATACAGTACACTGACTTAATATACTGCAGCTTAGCTCAACTGCCTGCCTGTATTATTTGAAAGAGAACAGGAATGGTCTGCTGTCAGCTTTAGCTGAACACTGTGCCCAGTATACAGTACACTGACTTAATATACTGCAGCTTAGCTCAACTGCCTGCCTGTATTATTATGAATAGAATGGGCATGGTCTGCAGTCAGCTTTAGCTGAACTCTGTGTCCAGTATACAGTACACTGACTTAATATACTGCAGCTTAGCTCAACTGCCTGCCTGTATTATTTAAATGAGAACAGGAATGGTCTGCAGTCAGCTTTAGCTGCACACTGTGCCCAGTATATAGTACACTGACTTAATATACTGCAGCTTAGCTCAACTGACTGCCTGTATTATTATGAATAGAACAGGAATGATCTGTAGTCAGCTATACAAAACACTGACTTAATATACTGCAGCTTAGCTCAACTGCCTGCCTGTATTATTTGAAAGAGAACATGAGTGGTCTGCAGTCAGCTTTAGCTGAACACTGTGCCCAGTATACAGTACACTGACTTAATATACTGCAGCTTAGCTCAACTTCCTGCCTGTATTATTTGAAAGAGAACAGGAATGGTCTGCAGAGAGCTTTAGCTGCACACTGTGCCCAGTATACAGTACACTGACTTAATATACTGCAGCTTAGCTCAACTGCCTGTCTGTATTTTTTGAAAGAGAACAGGAATAGTCTGAAGTCAGCTTTAGCTGCACACTGTGCCCAGTATACAGTACACTGACTTAATATCCTGCAGCTTAGCTCAACTGCCTGTCTGTATTTTTTGAAAGAGAACAGGAATAGTCTGAAGTCAGCTTTAGCTGCACACTCTGCCCAGTATACAGTACACTGACTTAATATACTGCAGCTTAGCTACACTGCCTGCCTGTATTATTATGAATAGAATATGAATGGTCTGCAGTCAGCTTTAGCTGAACACTGTGCCCAGTATACAGTACACTGACTTAATATACTGCAGCTTAGCTCAACTGCCTGCCTGTATTATTTGAAAGAGAACAGGAATGGTCTGCAGTCAGCTTTAGCTGCACACTGTGCCCAGTATACAGTACAGTGACTTAATATACTGCAGCTTAGCTCAAATGCCTGCCTGTATTATTTAAATGAGAACAGGAATGGTCTGCAGTCAGCTTTAGCTGCACACTGTGCCCAGTATACAGTACACTGACTTAATATACTGCAGCTTAGCTCAACTGCCTGCCTGTATTATTATGAATAGAATGGGCATGGTCTGCAGTCAGCTTTAGCTGAACTCTGTGTCCAGTATACAGTACACTGACTTAATATACTGCAGCTTAGCTCAACTGCCTGCCTGTATTATTTAAATGAGAACAGGAATGGTCTGCAGTCAGCTTTAGCTGCACACTGTGCCCAGTATATAGTACACTGACTTAATATACTGCAGCTTAGCTCAACTGACTGCCTGTATTATTATGAATAGAACAGGAATGATCTGTAGTCAGCTATACAAAACACTGACTTAATATACTGCAGCTTAGCTCAACTGCCTGCCTGTATTATTTGAAAGAGAACATGAGTGGTCTGCAGTCAGCTTTAGCTGAACACTGTGCCCAGTATACAGTACACTGACTTAATATACTGCAGCTTAGCTCAACTTCCTGCCTGTATTATTTGAAAGAGAACAGGAATGGTCTGCAGAGAGCTTTAGCTGCACACTGTGCCCAGTATACAGTACACTGACTTAATATACTGCAGCTTAGCTCAACTGCCTGTCTGTATTTTTTGAAAGAGAACAGGAATAGTCTGAAGTCAGCTTTAGCTGCACACTGTGCCCAGTATACAGTACACTGACTTAATATCCTGCAGCTTAGCTCAACTGCCTGTCTGTATTTTTTGAAAGAGAACAGGAATAGTCTGAAGTCAGCTTTAGCTGCACACTCTGCCCAGTATACAGTACACTGACTTAATATACTGCAGCTTAGCTACACTGCCTGCCTGTATTATTATGAATAGAATAGGAATGGTCTGCAGTCAGCTTTAGCTGAACACTGTGCCCAGTATACAGTACACTGACTTAATATACTGCAGCTTAGCTCAACTGCCTGCCTGTATTATTTGAAAGAGAACAGGAATGGTCTGCAGTCAGCTTTAGCTGCACACTGTGCCCAGTATACAGTACAGTGACTTAATATACTGCAGCTTAGCTCAAATGCCTGCCTGTATTATTTAAATGAGAACAGGAATGGTCTGCAGTCAGCTTTAGCTGCACACTGTGCCCAGTATACAGTACACTGACTTAATATACTGCAGCTTAGCTCAACTGCCTGCTTGTATTATTATGAATAGAACAGGAAGGGTCTGCAGTCAGCTTTAGCTGTACACTGTGCCCAGTATACAGTACACTGACTTAATATACTGCAGCTTAGCTCAACTGCCTGCCTGTATTATTATGAATAGAACGGGAATGGTTTGCAGTCAGCTTTAGCTGAACTCTGTGTCCAGTATACAGTACACTGACTTAACATACTGCAGCTTAGCTCAACTGCCTGCCTGTATTATTTGAAAGAGAACAGGAATGGTCTGCTGTCAGCTTTAGCTGAACACTGTGCCCAGTATACAGTACACTGACTTAATATACTGCAGCTTAGCTCTACTGCCTGCCTGTATTATTATGAATAGAATGGGCATGGTCTGCAGTCAGCTTTAGCTGAACTCTGTGTCCAGTATACAGTACACTGACTTAATATACTGCAGCTTAGCTCAACTGCCTGCCTGTATTATTTAAATGAGAACAGGAATGGTCTGCAGTCAGCTTTAGCTGCACACTGTGCCCAGTATATGGTACACTGACTTAATATACTGCAGCTTAGCTCAACTGCCTGCCTGTATTATTATGAATAGAACAGGAATAGTCTGCAGTCAGCTTTAGCTGAACACTGTGCCCAGTATACAGTACACTGACTTAATATACTGCAGCTTAGCTAAACTGCCTGCCTGTATTATTATGAATAGAACAGGAATGGTCTGCAGTCAGCTTTAGCTGAACACTGTGCCCAGTATACAGTACACTGACTTAATATACTGCAGCTTAGCTCAACTGCCTGCCTGTATTATTTGAAAGAGAACATGAATGGTCTGCAGTCAGGTTTAGCTGAACACTGTGCCCAGTATACAGTACACTGACTTAATATACTGCAGCTTAGCTCAACTGCCTGCATGTATTATTTGAAAGAGAACAGGAATGGTCTGCAGTCAGCTTTAGCTGCACACTGTGCCCAGTATACAGTACAGTGACTTAATATACTGCAGCTTAGCTCAAATGCATGCCTGTATTATTTAAATGAGAACAGGAATGGTCTGCAGTCAGCTTTAGCTGCACACTGTGCCCAGTATACAGTACACTGACTTAATATACTGCAGCTTAGCTCAACTGCCTGCCTGTATTATTATGAATAGAACAGGAAGGGTCTGCAGTCAGCTTTAGCTGAACACTGTGCGCAGTATACAGTACACTGACTTAATATACTGCAGCTTAGCTCAACTGCCTGCCTGTATTATTATGAATAGAACGGGAATGATCTGCAGTCAGCTTTAGCTGAACACTGTGTCCAGTATACAGTACACTGACTTAATATACTGCAGCTTAGCTCAACTGCCTGCCTGTATTATTTGAAAGAGAACAGCAATGGTCTGCAGTCAGCTTTAGCTGAACACTGTGCCCAGTATACAGTACACTGACTTAATATACTGCAGCTTAGCTAAACTGCCTGCCTGTATTATTATGAATAGAACGAGAATGGTCTGCAGTCAGCTTTAGCTGAACACTGTGTCCAGTATACAGTACACTGACTTAATATACTGCAGCTTAGCTCAACTGCCTGTCTGTATTATTTGAAAGAGAACAGCAATGGTCCGAAGTCAGCTTTAGCTGCACACTGTGCCCAGTATACAGTACACTGACTTAATATACTGCAGCTTAGCTCAACTGCCTGCCTGTATTATTTGAAAGAGAATATGAATGGTCTGCAGTCATCTTTAGCTGAACACTGTGTCCAGTATACAGTACACTGACTTAATATACTGCAGCTTAGCTCAACTTAGCCAGTCTTGTTGGTTGGAGGGTAGACAGTGGAGGAGACCTTGCGTGGAGAGTGAAGAAGTTTCTGCTTTTGACTGCTGGGTTGCATTTTTGGTTATTTTTGGCTCTTTTTCCTTGCAGCTTTTTAACACCTTTTTCTGGCACATTTTAAACAGCCTTTTTTTTCTCTTTTTTTCCTTCAGCCTACTAATTAAGGGGAGTGGTTAATTGGTCACAGGTGCTTGAGGCCTATATAAATTTCTGTAGAGCACATGTGAAATTGCCAGTCTTGTTGGTTGGAGGGTAGACAGTGGAGGAGACCTTGCGTGGAGAGTGAAGAAGTTTCTGCTTTTGACTGCTGGGTTGCATTTTTGGTTATTTTTGGCTCTTTTTCCTTGCAGCTTTTTAACACCTTTTTCTGGCACATTTTAAACAGCCTTTTTTTTCTCTTTTTTTCCTTCAGCCTACTAATTAAGGGGAGTGGTTAATTGGTCACAGGTGCTTGAGGCCTATATAAATTTCTGTAGAGCTCATTTAGAGCCTGCTCATTTTGAGTTGCTGGAACTCTGTCCAAGTGGAACTGGACTAAGTGGTGAGTTAAAATCAAGAGTTAGTGGAACTGGACTAAGTGGTGAGTTAAAATCAAGAGTTAGTGGAACTGGACTAAGTGGTGAGTTAAAATCAAGAGTTGAAAACAGGAGGTTAAAACAGGGGTCATAGTAGATGTGTAGTGTGAGTACCTGGGTGTTGTCTGAGTAGTGTGTGTGGATCGTTAGTACTTGTGTATTGTAGGTGCAAGCTGGTCTGCGAGTGCACGCGGGTCCGTGGGTCTGCGAGTGCAGGTGGGTCTGCGAGTGCACGCTGGTCTGCGAGTGCACGCGGGTCCGTTGGTCTGCGGGTGCACGTAGGTCTGCGAGTGCACGCGGGTCCGTTGGTCTGCGAGTGCACGCTGGTCTGCGAGTGCATGCGGGTCCGTTGGTCTGCGGGTGCACGCTGGTCTGCGAGTGCACGCGGGTCCGTTGGTCTGCGGGTGCACGCTGGTCTGCGAGTGCACGCGGGTCCGTTGGTCTGCGAGTGCACGCTGGTCTGCGAGTGCACGCGGGTCCGTTGGTCTGCGAGTGCACGCTGGTCTGCGAGTGCACGCGGGTCCGTTGGTCTGCGGGTGCACGTAGGTCTGCGAGTGCACGCGGGTCCGTTGGTCTGCGAGTGCACGCTGGTCTGCGAGTGCACGCGGGTCCGTTGGTCTGCGAGTGCACGCTGGTCTGCGAGTGCACGCGGGTCCGTTGGTCTGCGAGTGCACGCGGGTCCGTTGGTCTGCGAGTGCACGCTGGTCTGCGAGTGCACGCGGGTCCGTTGGTCTGCGAGTGCACGCTGGTCTGCGAGTGCACGTGGGTCCGTTGGTCTGCGAGTGCACGTGGGTCCGTTGGTCTACGAGTGCACGCGGGTCCGTTGGTCTGCGAGTGCACGCGGGTCCGTTGGTCTGCGAGTGCACGCGGGTCCGTTGGTCTGCGAGTGCACGCGGGTCCGTTGGTCTGCGAGTGCACGCGGGTCCGTTGGTCTGCGAGTGCACGCGGGTCCGTTGGTCTGCGAGTGCACGCTGGTCTGCGAGTGCACGCGGGTCCGTTGGTCTGCGAGTGCACGCGGGTCCGCGAGTGCACGCAGGTCCGTTGGTCTGCGAGTGCACGCTGGTCTGCGAGTGCACGCGGGTCCGTTGGTCTGTGGGTGCACGTGGGTCTGCGTGGTACCTGTGTATTGTCTTGTTGAGTACCTGTGTATTGTCTTGTTGAGTACCTGTGTATTGTCTTGTTGAGTACCTGTGTATTGTCTTGTTGAGTACCTGTGTATTGTCTTGTTGAGTACCTGTGTAATGTCTTGTTGAGTACCTGTGTATTGTCTTGTTGAGTACCTGTGTATTGTCTTGTTGAATAGTTGGGTCAGGAAGCTAGTGTTAGGTAATTTGGACAGGGTATAATCTCGAATCCTCATTAAATTAATAGGTACGATGCCCAGCGGGTGTGGCGAGGCGACTCGGTGTACATCTTGCAGCATGTATGCGTTCCTTGATCATCTGATCGAGGGCGATTACTGCTGTGCAAAATGTAAGCACATTGTTTCCCTGGAAGCCCAGGTTCTGAATCTAGGGAAGCAACTGTCAGCACTGGGAAGTCCCTCCACACTAAAGGAGAGCTGGATACGTACCCGGCAGGTGATGGCAGGGGCCAGCACAGAGGTGGGTGGAGTCAAAGAGGTGCAGGCACTAGAAAATAGTAGATGGGTGACAGTCAGGAAGGGTAGAGGGCGAATTGCCAGGGAGGCCGATCCAGGGCTGGAGCATCCCAATAAGTATGCTCCATTGAGTGACATTGGTGAAACCAGTCCGGGACCAGCACTGCTGGAGCTGAGGGACTCTCCTAGCTGCCAGGGGAAGAACTCCTCCAGTGAGAGTGGGGGGGAAGCGAAGGGAAAGGAAAGACAGATTCTGGTGGTAGGGGACTCAATTCTTAGAAGGACAGAGAGGGCAATCTGTAACAAAGACCTGAAGCGCCGAACTGTATGTTGTCTACCGGGCGCTCGGGTTCGGCACATCACGGATCTGGTGGACAGATTACTGGGAGGGGCTGGGGAAGACCCAGCTGTCATGGTGCACGTTGGCACCAATGACAAAGTCAGAGGTAGAGGGAGTGTCCTAAAGAACGATTTTAGGGACTTGGGAGCTAAATTGAGGAAAAGGACCTCCAAGGTAGTATTCTCGGGAATACTACCGGTACATCGAGCCACACCAGAAAGGCAGAGGGAGATTAGGGAAGTGAACAAGTGGCTGAAGAGCTGGTGTAGTAAGGAGGGGTTTGGGTTCCTGGAGGACTGGGCCGACTTCTCAGTCGATAACCAGTACTATAGAAGGGACGGACTGCACCTAAATGAGGAGGGTGCAGATCAGCTGGGAATAAGGATGGCCAAAAAGTTAGAGGGGTTTTTAAACTAGGTGACAGGGGGGAGGGTCCAGAGATAGTGAGAGTCAGCGGGGAACATATTCTAAAGGGTAGTATTAGGGGCATTAGTGGTAGGGTAACCAAAGAACATAAACCCAAGGTAAGTATAGTAGCAAGTCCTAGTTGCAATCTGGGAACACCCAAGAGGATAGTATGTGACCGGTCAAATAATATTAATGCATTAAAGTGTCTGTTCACCAATGCCAGAAGTCTGCCAAGCAAAATAGGTGAGTTGGAAGCTCTGGTGCATGAGGAGAGCTATGATGTAATCGGTATTGCTGAAACTTGGCTTCATTCCTCACACGACTGGGCTATTAATATTCCTGGCTATGCACTCTTTCGGAAAGACAGGGTAAAAAGGAAGGGTGGAGGGGTCTGTCTCTATGTGAGAAGTGATCTCAAAGCGAGTGTGAAAGAGGACCTGGTGGATGGAGAGTGTGATGAGTCTGAAGCATTATGGGTAGGACTGCATACAGATGTGCGTAGTTCAAAGCTAATCATTGGAGTTTGTTATAGACCACCCAATGTTAATGAGGAGTTAGAGACTCAGCTCCTTGCACAGATGGAAAGGGCTGCAAGGGCTGGGACGGTGATAATAATGGGGGATTTTAACTACCCAGAAATTGACTGGAGTAATGGAACTGCTGGGACAGTTAAAGGGCAAAAATTTATAAACCTATTGCAGGACAATTTTATGGTCCAGTTTATTGAGGCCCCAACTAGGAATGATGCTCTGTTGGACCTGGTAATCTCAAACCATGCAGAGCGTATTACTAATGTTCAGATAAAGGAACACCTGGGTAGCAGTGACCATAACATGATTTCATTTGATGTTAGTTGTAAGCAAAAATCACATACAGGAAAGATAAAAACACTTAATTTCAAGAGAGCAAATTTTCCAAGGATGAGTGCTGCTCTCCAGGACTTAGACTGGGAAGGAATATTGGCATCAATGGGCACAGAACAGAAATGGGAATTCTTCAAAAAGACTGTTTGGGAACTCACTGCAAAGTATATTCCCATGGGCAATAAGTTTAAAAGGCTAAAAATAAAACCTATGTGGCTCACTGACAAAGTTAAAAAAGCTATAAACTATAAGAAACAAGCTTTTAAAAAATATAAAAATGAGGGAACACTAGTGTCATTTAAATGTTACAAAGAATATAACAGGATATGTAAAAAGGAAATCAAGGATGCAAAAATTCAAAACGAACGACAGATTGCAAAAGATAGTAGGACAAACCCCCAAAAATTCTTCAAATATATTAATAGTAAAAAGGTCAAGTCTGAGCATGTAGGCCCTTTACAAAATAATCTAGAGTGGGTGACTGGGGACAAAGAGAAGGCTAATTTATTAAATACTTTCTTCAGTTCTGTGTATACAAAGGAGCATGGGGGAGCTCATGTCCAAAATGGGGGTGGTAGTGACACAGCCCCAAATCCACAATGGCTCAAAAGTGATATGGTCCAGAAATATTTAGATGGAATAAAGGTGGATAAAGCACCTGGACCAGATGGCATACACCCACGGATCCTAAAAGAATTGAGCTCTGTAATTTCAAAGCCATTGTATTTAATTTTTAGGGACTCATTAATGACAGGAATAGTACCACTGGATTGGCGCAGGGCCAATGTGGTGCCTATATTTAAAAAGGGAATTAAGTGTTTACCAAGTAACTATAGACCTGTTAGTTTAACTTCTATAGTTGGGAAAATACTGGAGAGATTAATAAAAGACCACATAGATGAGTTCTTGCTGGAAAAAAACTATTTAAGCAACAGACAGCATGGATTCATGAAAGACAGAAGTTGTCAAACAAACCTGATTTCTTTTTATGAAGAGGTAAGTAAGACCTTGGACAGAGGGGTGGCAGTGGACGTGGTATACTTGGATTTTGCAAAAGCGTTCGATACAGTTCCCCACACACGGCTCATGTGTAAGGTAAAGTCTACAGGATTGGAAATATCAGTTTGTAAATGGATAGAAAACTGGCTAAAAGACAGAATTCAGAGAGTAGTGGTTAATGATTCTTACTCTGAATGGTCCAAGGTTATCAGTGGTGTACCCCAAGGTTCAGTGCTGGGACCCTTACTTTTTAATATGTTTATAAATGATATTGGGTCTGAGATCAAAAGTAACATTTCTGTCTTTGCAGATGACACCAAGCTATGCAGTGGAATAACGTCCTTACAGGATGTCGCCAATTTACAAGCCGACCTCAATGCTCTGTCTAATTGGGCGACTATGTGGCAGATGAGGTTTAATGTTGATAAATGTAAAGTTATGCACTTGGGGGCTAATAATATGAATGCATCATACATACTAGGGGGAGTACAACTGGGGGGATCCGTAGTGGAGAAGGATCTGGGGGTTTTGGTAGATCATAAGCTCAATAATGGCATGCAATGCCAAGCTGCGGTTTCCAAAGCGAGCAAAGTCCTTTCTTGTATTAAGAGAGGTATGGTCTCCAGAGAGAGAGATATCATTTTGCCCCTGTTCAAATCATTAGTAAGACCTCATCTGGAATATGCAGTTCAGTTTTGGGGCCCAGTTCTCAAAAAGGATATTGGGGAACTGGAGAAAGTGCAGAGAAGGGCAACCAAACTGATAAGAGGCATGGAGGAGCTCAGCTATGAGGAGAGATTAGAGGAACT
The DNA here is from genome assembly GCA_029206835.1 of Rana muscosa. NCBI lineage: Eukaryota > Metazoa > Chordata > Amphibia > Anura > Ranidae > Rana > Rana muscosa. The sequence goes on along the minus strand of CM055127.1, from coordinate 209,433,919 downwards.
GAATTTATTCTCTCTTGAGAAGAGGAGATTAAGGGGGGATATGATCAACATGTACAAATATATAAGGGGTCCATATAGTGAACTTGGTGTTCAGTTATTCACTTTACGGTCAACACAAAGGACAAGGGGGCACTCTTTGCGTCTAGAGGAAAAGAGATTTCACCTCCAAATACGGAAAGGTTTTTTCACAGTAAGAGCTGTGAAAATGTGGAATAGACTCCCTGCAGAGGTGGTTCTGGCCAGCTCAGTAGATTGCTTTAAGAAGGGCCTGGATTCTTTCTTAAATGTACATAATATAACTGGGTACTGACATTTATAGGTAAAGTTGATCCAGGGAATATCCGATTGCCTCTCGGGGGATCAGGAAGGAATTTTTTCCCCTGCTGTAGCAAATTGGATAATGCTCTTCTGGGTTTTTTTGCCTTCCTCTGGATCAACTGTGGGTATAGAATTGGGTATATGGGATTGTACGATATATGTTTATTTTTATTTTTTTATTTTTATTTTTTACGGTTGAACTGGATGGACTTGTGTCTTTTTTCAACCTGACTAACTATGTAACTATGTAACTATGTAACTGCCTGCCTGTATTATTTGCAAGAGAACAGGATTGGTCTGCAGTCAGGTTTAGCTGCACACTGTGCATAGTATACAGTACACTGACTTAATATACTGCAGCTTAGCTCAACTGCCTGCCTGTATTATTTAAATGAGAACAGGAATGGTCTGCAGTCAGCTTTAGCTGCACACTGTGCCCAGTATATAGTACACTGACTTAATATACTGCAGCTTAGCTCATCTGCCTGCCTGTATTATTATGAATAGAACAGGAATGGTCTGCAGTCAGCTTTAGCTGAACACTGTGCGCATTATAAAGTACACTGACTTAATATACTGCAGGTTAGCTCAACCGCCTGCCTGTATTCTTTGAAAGAGAACAGGAATGGTCTGCAGTAAGCTTTAGCTGAACACTGTGCCCAGTATACAGTACACTGACTTAATATTCTGCAGCTTAGCTCAACTGCCTGCCTGTATTTTTTGAAAGAGAACAGGAATGGTCTGCAGTCAGCTTTAGCTGCACACTGTGCATAGTATACAGTACACTGACTTAATATGCTGCAGCTTAGCTCAACTGCCTGCCTGTATTATTATGAATAGAACAGGAATGGTCTGTAGTCCGCTATACAAAACACTGACTTAATATACTGCAGCTTAGCTCAACTGCCTGCCTGTATTATTTGAAAGAGAACAGGAATGGTCTGCAGTCAGCTTTAGCTGTACACTGTGCCCAGTAAACAGTACAGTGACTTAATATACTGCAGCTTAGCTCAACTGCCTGCCTTTATTATTTGAAAGAGAACAGGAATGGTCTGCAGTCAGCTTTAGCTGAACACTGTGCCCAGTATACAGTACACTGACTTAATATACTGCAGCTTAGCTCAACTGCCTGCCTGTATTATTATGAATAGAACGGGAATGGTCTGCAGTCAGCATTAGCTGAACACTGTGTCCAATATACAGTACACTGACCTAATATACTGCAGCTTAGCTCAACTGCCTGCCTGTATTATTTGAAAGAGAACAGCAATGGTCTGCAGTCAGCTTTAGCTGCACACTGTGCCCAGTATACAGTACACTGACTTAATATACTGCAGCTTAGCTCAAATGCCTGCCTGTATTATTTAAATGAGAACAGGAATGGTCTGCAGTCAGCTTTAGCTGCACACTGTGCCCAGTATACAGTACACTGACTTAATATACTGCAGCTTAGCTCAACTGCCTGCTTGTATTATTATGAATAGAACAGGAAGGGTCTGCAGTCAGCTTTAGCTGAACACTGTGCCCAGTATACAGTACACTGACTCAATATACTGCAGCTTAGCTCAACTGCCTGCCTGTATTATTTAAATGAGAACAGGAATGGTCTGCAGTCAGCTTTAGCTGCACACTGTGCCCAGTATACAGTACACTGACTTAATATACTGAAGCTTAGCCCGACTGCCTGCCTGTATTATTATGAATAGAACAGAAAAGGGTCTGCAGTCAGCATTAGCTAAACACTGTGCCCAGTATACAGTACACTGACTTAATATACTGCAGCTTAGCTCAACTGCCTGCCTGTATTATTTGAAAGAGAACAGGAATGGTCTGCTGTCAGATTTAGCTGCACACTGTGCCCAGTATACAGTGCACTGACTTAATATACTGCAGCTTAGCGCAATTGCCTGCCTGTATTATTTAAATGAGAACAGGAATGGTCTGCAGTCAGTTTTAGCTGAACACTGTGCCCAGTATACAGTACACTGACTTAATATACTGCAGCTTAGCTCAACTGCCTGCCTGTATTATTATGAATAGAACAGGAATGATCTGCAGTCAGCTATACAAAACACTGACTTAATATACTGCAGCTTAGCTCAATTGCCTGCCTGCATTATTTGAAAGAGAACAGAAATGGTCTGCAGTCAACTTTAGCTGAACACTGTGCCCAGTATACAGTACACTGACTTAATATACTGCAGCTTAGCTCAACTGCCTGCCTGTATTATGATGAATAGAACAGGAATGTTCTGCAGTCAGCTTTAGCTGAACGCTGTTCCCAGTATACAGTACACTGACTTAATATACTGCAGCTTAGCTCAACTGCCTGCCTGTATTATTATAAATAGAACAGGAATGGTCTGCAGTAAGCTTTAGCTGAACACTGTGTCCAGTATACAGTACACTGACTTAATATACTGCAGCTTAGCTCAACTGCCTGCCTGTATTATTTGAAAGAGAACAGGATTGGTCTGCAGTCAGGTTTAGCTGCACACTGTGCATAGTATACAGTACACTGACTTAATATACTGCAGCTTAGCTCAACTGCCTGCCTGTATTATTATGAATAGAACAGGAATGATCTGTAGTCGGCTATACAAAACACTGACTTAATATACTGCAGCTTAGCTCAACTGCCTGTCTGTATTATTTGAAAGAGAACATGAATGGTCTGCAGTCAGCTTTAGCTGTACACTGTGCCCAGTAAACAGTACACTGACTTAATATACAGAAAAGCCCTGAGCAAGGAATGCAATGAATGGGTGGAGGGCGAACATGACCAGGGAAACAGGGACTTATGTGAAGGATTAGGGGATTGGTGGGGTAAGGCTGAGGAAGAGGGGATAAGATTGGTGGGTTAATTTGTGTGGGAGGGGGCATTGAGGGTATAAAGGAAGACTCCGCCCCCTCCCCGGATAACATGCGGCGCAGAGAAAGTTCAGGATGGCAGACTTGGAGCAGCTCCTGGCCCAATTGCGGGCAGAGACAGCAGCGCGAGGCCCGCGGTGGGCCCAGGAACATTTAGGGCCTTTGCTCGGGCGTCCGGTGGAGGAAGAGGTTAATGGGGGGAGAGTGTCAGCGCGAGCTCGGCAGTCAAAACCACCGGAGCGCTTCTCTCCTGACCTCTCCTCCGGAGCTCTCAGACACATAGGGAATCCCCATTCGCGGGCCCCTTCGGGTCCTCCCACGAAGCGAGCTGATGTCGCCGGGTTGGACGCTGGAAGGAATCCCCAGCAGAGTCGGAGCTCCACGAGCGGCCATTCCGGGAGTTCCGGAGCGGCCACTAGGCCCGCACGGCGATTGGAGTCGGAGGCAGCGGGCCCCGCCCCCAGAGTGATGTCACCGGGGACGGCGCCTCGGCGGGGGAGATCCAGTGTGGCGGTGGCCGGGCCTTCCACTGTGGCGGCCGGGGACCTTGCGGCGGAGGAGCAGAGGGAAGAGGCAGCGGAGGTAGGCGACAGGGCTGGACAGAGCCCCCCCGGCCTGGGCAAGGCAACAAAAAAATCGGTGGGCGGGTCCAGAACACGAAGAAGGAGTCGGTGGGGAGCGGGACCCTCGGCATCCAGGGATCCTTCCCCTGGAGGGCTTGCATCGGGAGCTGAAGGGGAAGAGCAACGGTCGGACGGTGCAGGGTCGGAATCGGAGGTGGAACGTGAGCCTCTCGGAAGGTCAGCATCGATGGAGGCGGGACGGTCGGCTGGTGGGTCGCTTCCTAGGCAGCCCGGTAAGTTTGTTTTTCCTTTATCTTCACTGGGTCAGTCACAGGTGTTGGGTGCTGGGGGCTGCAGTGGTAGGGGTGATGCTGGGACGTCAGTGTGGGGGTGCTCGGCTGGGGGTGGTGACTTGGCAGACCGGGGTCAGAGGTCGGTAGTAGGGATGGATACAAGTATGAGGGGGTTTTTAGCAGGGATCAAGGAACTGGTGGACAGGTTTGAAAATTCAGCAGGTGGGGCGCCATGCCCGGTAGAGGCATGGGTTTCCCCGGTGGGGGGGATGGCAGGAGCAGGGGGGGCAGGGGCAGCGGTGGTTGTGCCACAGCAGGGGGGGACGGACAGTCCTCCGCTAAGGAAGGAGGGGGTTGATACGCCTGCGGCAGTGGGGGAGGCTGGCAGGCAGGACCTGGTGAGGTTGGCTGACGCGGCGATGTGCGAAGTCTATATCTGTTTTGAGGGACCGTTGGGAGCGCATTTAAAGGTGGAGGTACGTGACAAGATTTGGAAAGGTGAGTATGTGGAGATATTCTCACTGCTGCCGTTGGGGAAGTTCAACTTGGACAGAGTCAAGCCGGATGACTCCAAGAAGGAAGATGAGGAGAAGCATAGGTATCGACTTATCCCTCAGACATTTACAAATTGGCTGCAGGCATTTGGCATTTTGGCAAGTGTGATAGGGGTAAAGAAGCCGGAGTTCTGCTCTGCTCTGTTTTGCTACCAGGATGCTATAGGGGAAGCATACAGAACCTTCAGGGGCACGGCTTAGTTGAGGTACGACGAGCAGTTTCGCCAGAGGATGGCGATGCGGCCGGAGTTGAGATGGGACCACAAAGACATTAGTTTGTGGATGCGATTGATGACTTCGGCGAGGGCCCCGAACCAGTTTTTTCAGGGGGGGGGGGGGGCGGTGGATCGTCTTCCCCTGGACAACCGGCTGGTAAGGCAAAAGGGGTTTGTTGGCAGTTTAATTCGGGTACATGCAAGTTTGGAGGAACGTGCCGTTTCAAACATGAGTGTTCCGGATGTGGGGGTTCCCACCCCTCGTCTAGATGCTTTAAGCAAGGGAAGAACCGTTCCGGAGAACTTACGAATAAGAGGGAAGATGCCGGTGATGGTGGAAAGGATGCGGCCGTTTCTAGGTAGGTATCCTGACAGGGCGGATGCGCGGTTGTTGGAAAGGGGGTTTGCGGAGGGTTTTCGTATTCCATGCTCGTTGAGGGAGGTCCCCCCCGTGCCGCGCAATTTGCGATCGGCGTTGCTACATTGCAACGTAGTTTCAGAGAAACTACGAAAGGAAGTGGCGTTGGGCCGCATGAGCGGCCCTTTTCCAGTTCCCCCATTAAAGGATTTGGTGGTCTCTCCGCTGGGTGTGGTGCCAAAAAAAGAGCCGAATAAATTTCGGCTCATTCACCACCTTTCTTTTCCAAAAGGGGGGTCGGTGAATGACGCCATTGAGCCGGATGCTTGCACGGTGAGTTACACATCATTCGATGCAGCAGTGGTTTGGGTCCGGCATTATGGAAGGGGGGCTCTCATGGCAAAATCAGATGTGGAGGCGGCCTTTCGGCTTCTTCCGGTTCACCCGGATAGTTTTCGATTATTGGGGTGTCACTGGAACGGGGAGTTTTATGTGGACCGGTGTCTGCCTATGGGTTGTTCCATATCGTGTGCATTATTTGAGGAGTTTAGCTCCTTTCTGGAATGGGTGGTCAGGGACGTGGCAGGGGTAAATTCGGTCATACACTATCTGGATGACTTCCTCTGCGTGGGCCCGGCTTCATCCAGGAATTGTGCGATTCTGTTAGCAACGCTGGAGCATATGGCGGATCGTTTTGGCGTCCCATTGGCGCCTGACAAGACGGAGGGGGCAAGAACGGTCATTACGTTTTTGGGGATAACGCTGGATTCTGAAGCCATGGAATGCCGTTTACCGGAAGATAAGCTTGCGGCTCTGAAAGAAGAAATTAAACTGATGTTGGGTTTGCGTAAGGTACAGCTGCGAACGCTGCATTCTTTATTGGGGAGGCTGAATTTCGCCTGTCGCATTTTGCCGATGGGGAGAGCGTTTTGCCGACGGTTGTCGGCAAGTACGGCTGGGGTGCAGTCGCCGCGACACTTTGTTAGGCTGGTACGTTCCAACAGGGCTGATCTGCAGGTCTGGCATACATTCTTGGAGTCCTTCAATGGTAGGGCACTATGGATGTCGGGCCCGGTCAGCAACTTTGATATGGATCTGTTCACGGACGCTGCGGGCTCAGCAGGTTTTGGGGCTTTTTTCCAAGGCCGATGGAGTGCGGGTTCGTGGCCACAGAGTTGGGTGAAGGCGGGCTTCATAAAGAATATGTTGCTGCTGGAACTATTTCCAGTAGTACTGGCAGTGGAACTATGGGGCGAGGCTTTCCGGGATCGGAAGGTGCGTTTCCACATCGACAACATGGGCGTGGTGCAGGTGATTAACAGAGCATCGGCGGCATCGCCGCCGGTGGTTCGCCTGCTACAACAGCTGGTGTTGAGATGCCTACAGTTAAACATCTTCATGTATGCTGTTCACCTTCCGGGAGTGGACAATGTGGTGGCTGACGCTTTATCTCGCTTTCAGTGGGACAGGTTCCGAGAGTTGGCACCGGACGCGGAGCAACGAGGGGTACCTTGTCCAGACTGGCTGTGGAAGATTGCGTTAGATTAGTCGCCGGATGGATCAGCAATTCGGTGAGTGAGACGACGTGGGCTGCATATCAGAAAGTTTGGCTGGAATGGGCGGATCTGGGTAGAATGGCGGGAGTGGATATTGATGGTCCGGAGGTGAGGTTGCTAGTCTTGTACTTTATCTCCAGGAGCATGGAAGCAGGGGTGTCGGTATCCGCGCTGGATAAAAAGGTTGCTGGGTTGGCATTTTTGTTTAAATGGCAAGGTTTGCCTGATTTCACGAAAGACTTCTGGGTTCGACAAGCGCTCAAAGGTTATAGGCGGGTTAGGCCGTTAAAAGACACCAGACGCCCTGTGTCCTTTGGGGTCCTAAGGGGGGTGTTGGCTAAGCTACCGGAGGTTTGCACCTCGGAATACGAGGCTGCCTTGTTCCGAGTGGCATTTTCCTTGGCAGTTTTTGGGGCGTTCAGGATTGGCGAGCTGGTTAGCTCGTCTAAGAAAGTGCACGGGGGGATTGGGGCTAATGAAGTGCGTTGCCAGGAGGACAGAGTGTCCTTGTGGTTACGTAGATCAAAAACGGATCAAAAAGGGAGGGGCAAGAGAGTTCAGATCTTTTCATTGCCGGGCTCACCGCTTTGCCCGGTTGGGGCCGTTCGGGGTTTTCTGGCGGTACGCCCAGGGAACGTGGGGTCCTTTCTGATACATGCGGATGGGTGTCCGTTGTCCAGGTTTCAGTTCATATCGGTTTTCCGAAAATGTTTGGGGTGCCTAGGTTTAGAGGCGAAAGAGTTTTCGTCACATTCGTACAGAATTGGGGCGGCTACGGAAGCGGCTCGAAGTGGGTTGGATAGTGAGTCGGTCAAGCGCATTGGGAGATGGGAATCGAGGAGATTTCGATCTTACATTCGCCCTCACTTAGTGGTAGGGGTGTGAGGAGAATAGGAGTAAGGGTATGAGGAGAGTAGGAGTGGGGCTGATTGGAGTTTAAAAAAAAACAAAAAAACAAAACAAAAAGGAAATATAATAATGAGGTTACGTGACAGGCTTGGCTGTGGTTACGGTGGATACATGTTTTTCTCTCTTTCAGGTGTGGCGCCAGCGTTGGTCTGGATACTGGGGCACTCTTACGTGTACAGGGGGGTAAGAGGGCTGAGGCAAGACCGGAAGGTCGGCAATTGGGGTTTCCAAGGCAGGAGGCCCGGATTCGCTGGCTGGGAATTCCGGGAATGTTGTGGAGTAGGACGCTTCCAGAAGTGCATTGTTATGCGCGACTGGACCGCCCACCTGACGTTTTAATTTTGCACGTAGGTGGGAATGACTTAGGTGTTAGATCTATGCTGGATGTGACGAAGGATATCAAATTTGATATTCTTCGTCTTCATATGGCATTCCCGGAAATGGTGATAGTGTGGTCCGACATGGTGGCTCGTACTTCATGGCAGACGGCTAGATCCATAGAAGGCATCAATAGGGCGCGGAGTAAAGTTAATCGGGATGTGGCCAGGTTCATGGTTAGGAATGGGGGGTTGGTGATACGTCATTTTGAGCTGGAGTTGGAGACATGACGGTACCTTCGGGGTGATGATGTACACCTCAGTGATGTGGGTATAGACCTATGGGCGTTAGGGTTACAGGATGGTATACAGAGGGCTCTCAGGGTGTGGAGGGGCACCCAATTGTAAAGGCTTTTACATTCGGGTGCTGTGGCGAGTGTCTGTTCTTTGCAGGGGAAGGATGATACCTCGGAAAGAAGGGTTCAGGACCTGTCGTTGGTATGGGTCCTGACGGTGGGCTTACAGTTAACGGAGGTTTAGCTTGAAGCATTGGGATGGTGCACTGCGGTCATGGTTGTCTCTGAGCCAGCATGTCGGCTTGAGGCCTATTAGCGGATTTTGAGAAGTACCGCAGTGCAATAATAGACACAAATGTTAATAGAAGTTCCCTCAGAGATCGACACCAGTAATTTACTGAGGGTCCTTTAGGACAGAGTTTATGGTTACTGTTAAAAAAAGTTATACAGCGTTTTAATAAATAAGGCTGCTACGGCCTATATATATTTCTCCAACTCCTGGTGTGGTCTTGTTTACTTAGTCATAAGTAAGATAGTAAATAAGGGGTAGTATAATAAGGACATCTGTTATACGATAGTCATGCAGCTTAGCTCATCTGCCTGCCTTTATTATTTGAAAGAGAACAGGAATGGTCTGCAGTCAGCTTTAGCTGAACACTGTGCCCAGTATACAGTACACTGACTTAATATACTGCAAGTTAGCTCAACTGCCTGCCTGTATTATTATGAATAGAACAGGAATGGTCTGCAGTCAGCTTTAGCTGAACACTGTGCCCAGTATACAGTACACTGACTTAATATACTGCAGCTTAGCTCAACTGCCTGCCTGTATTATTATGAATAGAACAGGAATGGTCTGCAGTCAGCTTTAGCTGAACACTGTGCCCAGTATACAGTACACTGACTTAATATACTGCAGCTTAGCTCAAATGCCTGTCTGTATTATTTAAATGAGAACATGAATGGTCTGCAGTCAGATTTAGCTGAACACTGTGCCCAGTATACAGTACACTGACTTAATATACTGCAGCTTAGCTCAACTGCCTGCCTGTATTATTTGAAAGAGAACAGGAATGGTCTGCAGTCAGCTTTAGCTGCACACTGTGCCCAGTATACAGTACACTGACTTAATATACTGCAGCTTAGCTCAAATGCCTGTCTGTATTATTTAAATGAGAACATGAATGGTCTGCAGTCAGATTTAGCTGAACACTGTGCCCAGTATACAGTACACTGACTTAATATACTGCAGCTTAGCTCAACTGCCTGCCTGTATTATGATGAATAGAACAGGAATGGTCTGCAGTCAGCTTTAGCTGAACGCTGTGCCCAGTATACAGTACACTGACTTAATATACTGCAGCTTAGCTCAACTGCATGCCTGTATTATTTGAAAGAGAACATGAATGGTCTGCAGTCAGCTTTAGCTGAACACTGTGCCCAGTATACCGTACACTGACTTAATATACTGCAGCTTAGCTCAACTGCCTGTCTGTATTATTATGAATAGAACAGGAATGGTCTGCAGTCAGCTTTAGCTGAACACTGTGCCCAGTATATAGTACATTGACTTAATATACTGCAGCTTAGCTCAACTGCCTGCCTGTATTATTTGAAAGAGAACAGGAATGGTCTGCAGTCAGCTTTAGCTGAACACTGTGCCCAGTATACAGTACACTCACTTAATATACTGCAGCTTAGCTCAAATGCCTGTCTGTATTATTTAAATGAGAACAGGAATGGTCTGCAGTCAGATTTGGCTGCACACTGTGCCCAGTATACAGTACACTGACTTAATATATTGAAGCTTAGCTCAACTGCCAGCCTGTATTATTATGAATAGAACAGGAAGGGTCTGCAGTCAGCTTTAGCTGAACACTGTGCCCAGTATACAGTACACTGACTTAATATACTGCAGCTTAGCTCAACTGCCTGCCTGTATTATTATGAATAGAACAGGAATGATCTGTAGTCAGCTATACAAAACACTGACTTAATATACTGCAGCTGAGCTCAACTGCCTGCCTGTATTATTTGAATGAGAACAGGAATGGTCTGCAGTCAGCTTTATCTGCACACTGTGCCCAGTATACAGTACACTGACTTAATATACTGCAGCTTAGCTCAACTGCCTGCCTGTATTATTTAAATGAGAACAGGAATGGTCTGCAGTCAGCTTTATCTTCACACTGTGCCCAGTATACATTACACTGACTTAATATACTGCAGCTTAGCTCAACTGCCTGCCTGTATTATTTGAAAGAGAACATGAATGGTCTGCAGTCATCTTTAGCTGAACACTGTGTCCAGTATACAGTACACTGACTTAATATACTGAAGCTTAGCTCAACTGCCTGCCTGTATTATTTGAAAGAGAACAGGATTGGTCTGCAGTCAGGTTTAGCTGCACACTGTGCATAGTATACAGTACACTGACTTAATATACTGCTAGCTTAGCTCAACTGCCTGCCTGTATTATTTAAATGAGAACAGGAATGGTCTGCAGTCAGCTTTAGCTGAACACTATGCCCAGTATACAGTACACTGACTTAATATACTGCAGCTTAGCTCAACTGCCTGTCTGTATTTTTAGAAAGAGAACAGGAATAGTCTGAAGTCAGCTTTAGCTGCACACTGTGCCCAGTATACAGTACACTGACTTAATATCCTGCAGCTTAGCTCAACTGCCTGCCTGTATTATTTAAAAGAGAACAGGAATGGTCTGCAGTCAGCTTTAGCTGAACACTGTGCCCAGTATACAGTACACTGACGTAATATACTGCAGCTTAGCTCAACTACCTTCCTGTATTATTATAAATAGAACAGGAATGGTCTGCAGTCAGATTTAGCCGAACACTGTGCCCAGTATACAGTACACTGGCTTAATATACTGCAGCTTAGCTCAACTGCCTGCCTGTATTATTTGAAAGAGAACATGAATGGTCTGCAGTCAGCTTTAGCTGAACACTGTGCCCAGTATACAGTACACTGACTTAATATACTGCAGCTTAGCTCAACTGCCTGTCTGTATTATTTGAAAGAGAACAGGAACGGTCTGAAGTCAGCTTTAGCTGTACACTGTGCCCAGTAAACAATACACTGACTTAATATACTGCAGCTTAGCTCAACTGCCTGCCTGAATTATTATGAATAGAACAGGAAGGGTCTGCAGTCAGCTTTAGCTGAACACTGTGCCCAGTATACAGTACACTGACTTAATATACTGCAGCTTAGCTCAACTGCCTGCCTGTATTATTATGAATAGAACAGGAAGGGTCTGCAGTCAGCTTTAGCTGCACACTGTGCCCAGTATACAGTACACTGACTTAATATACTGCAGCTTAGCTCAACTGCCTGCTTGTATTATTATGAATAGAACAGGAAGGGTCTGCAGTCAGCTTTAGCTGAACACTGTGCCCAGTATACAGTACACTGACTTAATAGACTGCAGCTTAGCTCAACTGCCTGCCTGTATTATTTGAAAGAGAACAGGAATGGTCTGCAGTAAGCTTTAGCTAAACACTGGGCCCAGTATACAGTACACTGACTTAATATACTGCAGCTTAGCTCAAATGCCTGTCTGGATTATTTAAATGAGAACATGAATGGTCTGCAGTCAGCTTTAGCTGCACACTGTGCCCAGTATACAGTACACTGACTTAATATACTGAAGCTTAGAATGACTGCCTGCCTGTATTATTATGAATAGAACAGAAAAGGGTCTGCAGTCAGCATTAGCTAAACACTGTGCTCAGTATACAGTACACTGACTTAATATACTGCAGCTTAGCTCAACTGCCTGCCTGTATTATTTGAAAGAGAACAGGAATGGTCTGCAGTCAGGTTTAGCTGCACACTGTGCATAGTATACAGTACACTGACTTAATATACTGCAGCTTAGCTCAACTGCCTGCCTGTATTATTTGAAAGAGAACAGGAATGGTCTGCAGTCAGTTTTAGCTGAACACTGTGCCCAGTATACAGTACACTGACTTAATATACTGCAGCTTAGCTCAACTGCCTGCCTGTATTATTATGAATAGAACAGGAATGGTCTGCAGTCAGCTTTAGCTGAACACTGTGCCCAGTATACAGTACACTGACTTAATCTACTGCAGCTTAGCTCAACTGCATGCCTGTATTATTATGAATAGAACAGGGATGATCTGTAGTCAGCTATACAAAACACTGACTTAATATACTGCAGCTTAGCTCAACTGCCTGTATGTATTATTTGAAAGAGAACAGGAATGGTCTGCAGTCAGCTTTAGCTGCACACTGTGCATAGTATACAGTACACTGACTTAATATACTGCAGCTTAGCTCAACTGCCTGCCTGTATTATTTAAATGAGAACAGGAATGGTCTGCATTCAGCTTTATCTGCACACTGTGCCCAGTATACAGTACACTGACTTAATATACTGCAGCTTAACTCAACTGCATGCCTGTATTATTTGAAAGAGAACAGGAATGGTCTGCAGTCAGCTTTAGCTGCACACTGTGCCCAGTATACAGTACACTGACTTAATATACTGCAGCTTAGCTCAACTGCCTGCATGTATTATTATGAATAGAACAGGAAGGGTCTGCAGTCAGTTTTAGCTGAACACTGTGCCCAGTATACAGTACACTGACTTAATATACTGCAGCTTAGCTCAACTGCCTGCCTGTATTTAAAAAACAGAAGCATGGGGCGGGACTTTGCATGAAGCACACGGAAGCAGGATAGACATGTTGGATAAACAAAAACTTTAATTGGTTCAAATTGTCATTGTTGCGTTTTTGAATATTATGCATTTTGCTATAAATCAAATTTACTTTGAACAAAGAGGTAGAACCTAATAGCATATAGTAGAAATTGATTATTTGTTCCAACAAGGACTCCATATATATACAGATACATGCAATAATAACCATATTAAAATACAATGCATATGATGTATATATAGATAAATAGCCATAAAAAACATTAGAAAAATATTGCTAGGTATAAATTGTCTGCACTTGTCCATCTTTTCCATTTTCTTCCCCACCTCTTCCTACTTTTAGATTATTGATATTCCCCTTTCTATTCCTAGATGGTTACCACGGTTTACTCCTGATGAGGGGCACAAAAGCCCTGAAACGCGTAGAGTTTACAACTGCCGCAAAGTGTACCTACCTATTCAGATGTTACGAACGTTCCTATTATCAATTTATACCTAGCAATTTTTTCTAATGTTTTTTATGGCTATTTATCTATATATACATCATATGCATTGTATTTTAAAATGGTTATTATCGCATGTGTATGTATATATATGGAGTCCTTGTTGGAACAAATAATCAATTTCTACTATATGCTATTAGGTTCTACCTCTCTGTCCAAAGTAATTTTGATTTATAGCAAAATGCATAATATTCAAAAATGCAACAATGACAATTTGAACCACTTAAAGTTTGTGTTTATCCAACATGTCTATCCTGCTTTCGTGTGCTTCATGCAAAGTCCTGCCCCATGCTTCTCTTTTTTAATTACTACTCAGGAATGGAGGAGGGGACTGAACGGCCCCGTTTATCCTCATTTAAAGTTCCAAAACTGCCAAATATTTTTTGCCTGCCTGTATTATTTGAAAGAGAACAGGAATGGTCTGCAGTCAGCTTTAGCTGAACACTGTGCCCAGGATACAATACACTGACTTAATATACTGCAGCCTAGCTCAACTGCCTGCCTGTATTATTATGAATAGAACAGGAATGGTCTGCAGTCAGCTTTAGCTGAACACTGTGTCCAGTATACAGTACACTGACTTAATATACTGCAGCTTAGCTCAAATGCCTGTCTGTATTATTTAAATGAGAACAGGAATGGTCTGCAGTCAGCTTTAGCTGAACACTGTGCCCAGTATACAGTACACTGACTTAATATACTGAAGCTTAGCTCGACTGCCTGCCTGTATTATTATGAATAGAACAGGAAGGGTCTGCAGTCAGCTTTAGCTGAACACTGTGCCCAGTATACAGTACACTGACTTAATATACTGCAGCTTAGCTCAACTGCCTGCCTGTATTATTTGAAAGAGAACAGGAATGGTCTGCAGTAAGCTTTAGCTGAACACTGTGCCCAGTATACAGTACACTGACTTAATATACTGCAGCTTAGCTCAACTGCCTGCCTGTATTATTATGAATAGAATGGGAAAGGTCTGCAGTCAGCTTTAGCTGCACACTGTGCCCAGTATACAGTACACTGACTTAATATACTGCAGCTTAGCTCAACTGCCTGCCTGTATTATTATGAATAGAACAGGAAGGGTCTGCAGTCAGCTTTAGCTGAACACTGTGCCCAGTATACAGTACACTGACTTAATATACTGCAGCTTAGCTCAACTGCCTGCTGTATTATTTGAAAGAGAACAGGAATGGTCTGCAGTAAGCTTTAGCTGAACACTGTGCATAGTATACAGTACACTGACTTAATATACTGCAGCTTACCTCAACTGCCTGCCTGTATTATTATGAATAGAACAGGAATGGTCTGTAGTCCGCTATACAAAACACTGACTTAATATACTGCAGCTTAGCTCAACTGCCTGCCTGTATTATTTGAAAGAGAACAGGAATGGTCTGCAGTCAGCTTTAGCTGAACAATGTGTCCAGTATACAGTACACTGACTTAATATACTGCAGCTTAGCTCAACTGCCTGCCTGTATTATTATGAATAGAACAGGAATGGTCTGCAGTCAGCTTTAGCTGAACACTGTGCCCAGTATACAGAACACTGACTTAATATACTGCAGCTTAGCTCAACTGCCTGCCTGTATTATTATGAATAGAACAGGAATGGTCTGTAGTCAGCTATACAAAACACTGACTTAATATACTGCAGCTTAGCTCCACTGTCTGCCTGTATTATTTGAAACAGAACAGAAATGGTCTGCAGTCAGCTTTAGCTGCACACTGTGCCCAGTATACAGTATACTGACTTAATATACTGCAGCTTAGCTCAACTGTCTGCCTGTATTATTTAAAAGAGAACAGGAATGGTCTGCAGTCAGCTTTAGCTGAACACTGTGCCAAGTATACAGTACACTGACTTAATATACTGCAGCTTAGCTCAACTGCCTGCCTGTATTATTATAAATAGAACAGGAATGGTCTGAAGTCAGCTTTAGCTGCACACTGTGCATAGTATACAGTACACTGACTTAATATACTGCAGCTTAGCTCAACTGCCTGCCTGTATTATTATGAATAGAACAGGAATGGTCTGTAGTCCGCTATACAAAACACTGACTTAATATACTGCAGCTTAGCTCAACTGCCTGCCTGTATTATTTGAAAGAGAACAGAAATGGTCTGCAGTCAGCTTTAGCTGAACACTGTGCCCAGTATACAGTACACTGACTTAAAATACTGCAGCTTAGCTCAACTGCCTGCTTGTATTATTATGAATAGAACAGGAATGGTCTCTAGTCAGCTATACAAAACACTGACTTAATATACTGCAGCTTAGCTCAACTGCCTGCCTGTATTATTTGAAAGAGAACCGGAATGGTCTGCAGTCAGCTTTAGCTGCACACTGTGCCCAGTATACAGTATACTGACTTAATATACTGCAGCTTAGCTCAACTGTCTGCCTGTATTATTTGAAAGAGAACAGGAATGGTCTGCAGTCAGCTTTAGCTGAACACTGTGCCAAGTTTACAGTACACTGACTTAATATACTGCAGCTTAGCTCAACTGCCTGCCTGTATTATTATGAGTAGAAGAGGAATGGTCTCTAGTCAGCTATACAAAACACTGACTTAATATACTGCAGCTTAGCTCAAGTGCCTCATATAGAAAAAACAAAGGGGTAGGTATGTATTAAGCTCATCCAATGTATAATGCTAGGTAATATAAGTGATTTACTGAGTATAAAAACCACTATTATTAAATACCCAATAATTTAGGGGTTTATCCATTAAGTTGGCCTCTGAATTGCAAAACCATATAGAAAAAAGGGGGGAGAAAGTTGAAGGATCAAAAAGTCCTTCAGCAAAAGAATTCTTCAACAAGGCTCAACTAATTATACAGACTTATAATGAGTGAACCGCAATTAGTGTAGTAGAAAATTTCATTAATTTATTCAATTAGTTTTAAACAAAACACAACATCAAGGACACCTGATTAAAATGAGACTAGTCAACAAAAACACTAAACAAGGATGGCCACCCGATCAACCATACACACCGCATTCGTTCATCCGCTAATGATCTTTAATAGTTATACCGGTATTGAGAATGTAAAAAAATATAAATTCATCAATATCAATTGGATAGTCCTGGTGAATGGAGATAATTCTAGTAATGGCTCCAAAAGTATGATTACCGGATTGGTCTGTTAGGTGAATCAAAAAGGATGACCGGTTAGTGTTCACGCATATTTACTGGGTGATAAAAGGATAGCTTGGCTGGACATAGTGTACACAGGAGCATGCTATGAGAATAGTGCCTGATGCTGAAAACACGATCCTACAGCTCACCTTAGATGTCTTCACTGGGTCACTCGGTCACTCAGCCATCCAGATCAATAGTCTTTTGGTTTGCATATG
This sequence comes from Rana muscosa, assembly GCA_029206835.1. Taxonomy (NCBI): domain Eukaryota; kingdom Metazoa; phylum Chordata; class Amphibia; order Anura; family Ranidae; genus Rana; species Rana muscosa. The sequence continues at coordinate 209,417,091 of CM055127.1, read as the reverse complement.
ATCCCATATGTAACAAACACTTTACTGCGTGTCAATCCAGTGAGGATTCAATGATTCACATCTAGATTCTCTTGTGTGGGGCTGCTTCACACCCATTCATTTACTTGGATCCATAGATGTCTCCATAGAGTAGCTGTAGACCATGCCGGGGTTGTAGAGCTTAGGTATTTAACGTGCCGGTGAAGTATCTTCACATCAAGAGGCAATGGTATTATGATCGGGGCAGATGATTCGGTAGTTAGTCATATGGGTGGAACATCCATGTTCAGGAACTACATAAAATGTAGCATCAAACTGCTAAACTGCTTACATGTTTCGCTTTCATCAAGCTTCATCGGAGCATGTGCATTGGTCTGGTGTCTGTCCTAATATAGATGGTTTAAACAGGTGTTTCAAATATAATCACCTGTTGCTTATGTGGATCAATCACACCACCATTCATGCTAATTCATACAATTATGTCACTGAAGACTATAGGAAAAATAAATAAAAAACGAGGGGGAATTTTTTCTGTGAAACAAAAAATAGTGCATCAAACTTTATTTTTGCGTATTACCCAGGGTTTAAAAGTTCACAACTATAGAGTACCTCTAATGTTTGGAGGTCAAAGCGTATCGTGATTGCACCAAAGTGGTTGCAATACACGTAACGATCAGATCTGTCAAGATAATGGACAGAATCTGGTAGTGAGAAGATGGCATGGTCTGCATACAGATAGCAGGACATTTTGTAGCAGTAGTTTATATAGAAAACATCCAATGGACATTAATAAATGCTTTTGTTAATTACAGATTATTCCATCTTCTCAACCTATCAGTCAGCCTTTTCATTATACCAAAAGTAACCATACAGGGAACTGTTAAGCGCATTGTTCATAATTAATCTATCAATATTATTTCGAAATAATAGCCGCTTGCCAGAGAAGGTCTTTGCTGCGGTTATAAACTATCAAGGCACTCAGCTCATCGGTTTCAGAACAGATAAATCACATAGATAAATCAAAAATTGGACAAAACGATGGAAACACTATAATAGAATAGCCTAAATTATATACTAGTGGGCCTATGACAAGAGCCCTTAGTTGGGAGGACTTGCCGATTCAATCGGTCAATGCTAAGCCAATCTGTTCTCATCAAAATTCATCGAGATTAGTTCATTCTATACAGTGAATATAAATATGACTAGCTGATCGTGCTGTACAAATCACACCATAACTCTCGTGTAGCCATATTAAGAGGCATATTTCCCCATTAGGCCAAAATCAGTCATCACTATAGTGAGAAGCTTTCTACAGTTGTTTTCTGTGGCACAGTAATAGAAGGAGCATATAGAATAAAAAAATAGGCATATCGTCAAAAAGTACTTAGTTGGCAGCATTTGCCGATTGAATCAATCAATACTATACTACTTAATTTTCAAGACTATTCCTCACGGTTCTATTTATCCTTGGTGATAAGTGTACATGACAGGACGATCAAGCTGTTCATATTACGCCATCATTCTCATGTAACCCTGTTAAATCATATATTTCACTGTTAACCAAAGATAGGTTATCTCCATAATAAGCACAAACTGCTATTAGTTTATGAAGATTAGTTTAATATTTCTTCAAATAATTTGTCTCGGTTCATATACTTGAGACCACTAGTGGATTGAGGGTATTTTTGCCTAGGTATGTTTCTATCATTAGCACTAGATTTAACAGCCCTAATAGTGGCTGAGAAATTGAAACTTCGTCTAGTACCCGAACCACAGTAGATCGGTTAGGTATCAAGGAACACGGATAAATTACATTCATTGTTTAACCCAGCCGGCTGCATACTGTCCAAATTGTATATCCACATTTTTTCTTTTCTATATAAAATTTTATCAAAATCACCGCGTCGATGGGGAAGGTTTAGACGGTAGATTCCCTTAACAGTTAGTCCGTCTGGTTTACCATCGTGGTATTTCAAAAAATGAAGTGAAAGTGGCCGTTCGTCATCTTTTTTCATTATGGTTTGGATGTGTTCACCAACTCTAATTCTTAATTGTCGTTTTGTTTTTCCCACATATATTTTCCCGCATGGACAGGATAACATGTATATAACTCGGGTAGTGAGACAATTAATAAAGTTGGTAATTTTAAAGGTTTTAGTACCATCAGAGTTGGTGAACACATCAGTGCGGTCTGTATATTTACATATGGAGCACCTCCCACAGGCATACATGCCCTTAAGGGGGGGGGGGTAAATCAGTCAACCAATTTGGTTTGGTTGACCTGACATATTCAGACTGAACAAGACTGTCCTTTAAATTACGGGATCTCCTTGCCGTGAGCAGGGGACGGTCACCCACAAACTCACCAAGGATAGGGGCTTCTGACAGAATATGCCAATGCCGGCTGAGTATACTCCTGACCTGTTCCCATTGAGTACCATATTTGGTGATGATACGAATAGGAGCTTGTAAATGAGTTTCTTTCTCTTTTTTCTTTTTAATTAGCAGGTCCTTTCTATCGGTTTGGAAGGCTCTTCTCTTGGCTTTTCTTAAGCAGCCATGTGAATATCCTCTATCTCTAAATCTGCTATATAGCTGGCTCGCATCTCTGTGGAAATCATCATCCCTAGAGCAGTTTCTTCTGCTTCTTAAGAATTGCCCCACTGGAATTCCTTGTATTAGTGACCTGGGGTGATGGCTACCAGCAAAGAGGAGGTTATTGGCTGCTGTGTCCTTCCTAAAAGTCCTGGTGGATAATTGGTCATCAATGACTGATATAGATAGATCCAAAAAGGAGAGGCTCTGCTGGTCCCATGTGTAGGTCAATTTAATGTTCCTATCATTTAAATTGAGTTCACACATGAATAGCTTAAGTTCATCTGGGGACCCACCCCATAGCATGATCACATCGTCAATGAATCTTAGCCATAGATGGCTATGCTCCCGATAGAAGGTGGATGTGTACACCAGTTCTTCCTCCCATAGCCCCAAGTGGAGACAAGCATAAGCAGGTGCCCAGGGTGCTCCCATCGATGTTCCTCTTATTTGTTTATAGTTTCTATTTAGAAACTGGAAGCAGTTATTTGTCAACATGAAGTTTAGAGTGTCTACCAGGAATTCATTTTGAGCTGCTAAAAGTGGAAAATTTTGTTGTAGAAAATGATCGATGGCTTTGAGGCCCCACGTGTGGGGAATCGACGTATATAATGATTCAACGTCGATCCCCACCAAGAGGGTCCCCGGGAGATATTTAATTCCCTCAAGATGTTCAAGCACATCTCGTGTGTCCTGTACAAAAGAGGGAAGCTCCACAACCAGGTCTTTGATTAGAGAATCCACTAGTTTGCCCACCCGCTCCAGCGGTCCCTTGATGGCAGAGACTATGGGTCTCCCTGGGGGGTTGGTAATAGATTTATGGAGCTTGGGGATGATGTAAAACGTTGGAATATTATATTCAGTTACCCTAAGGTAGTTAAATTCTTTTTTGGAAATTAGTTTTTCTTCATAAGCAAAGCTTAATTTGAAGTTTAGTTCATATATTATATTGGGGAACGGATTGTTTTCTAATCTCAGATATGTTTCCCTATCACCCAATAAACGTTCGATTTCCACTTCATACATTGTTTGTGTTAGGATGACAGTATTACCGCCTTTGTCACTATTCTTGATTATTATATCATCTGCCTCCTCTAGTTGTCTAAGTGCTGTTCGTTCATTCTTGGTTAAATTATCAGCGCCTTTCCACTTCCAGTTAACCTTGGACAAGTCTTTGCGGACCTGGTCAAGGAAAAGTGAAATCCAGCGATGTTTCGCTAGTGGTGGCATTTTTAATGATTTAATTAGTAGATTTGATTGACGTGCACACTCTGTCTCGGTTTCATGTAGCGAGTCTATGTCAGTTTCATCATTTTCCTCTAAAAGGGAGACAAGATTCTGCAATGCCTCTTGTTCTTCCCTATCTATATCAGTCATTGGCACTTTACTCTGTTGTTGGCCATGCCAACTTCTAAATACTAGTTTCCTTAGAAATAAACTGATATCTTTATATACCTCAAACTCACTCATTGTTGCTTTGGGTGAGAATGACAGTCCTCTTTTTAGAAGGGATAAATGGTGTTTATTTAAAGGGAATTCCGTCAGGTTTACTATTTTCATATCGGTGGTTACAGTCTGTTCCCCTTCATTAGTTTCTAGAGTATCTATTCTCGCTAAAGCTAAAGCATCTAGAAGCTTGATGAAAGCGAAACATGTAAGCAGTTTAGCAGTTTGATGCTACATTTTATGTAGTTCCTGAACATGGATGTTCCACCCATATGACTAACTACCGAATCATCTGCCCCGATCATAATACCATTGCCTCTTGATGTGAAGATACTTCACCGGCACGTTAAATACCTAAGCTCTACAACCCCGGCATGGTCTACAGCTACTCTTTGGAGACATCTATGGATCCAAGTAAATGAATGGGTGTGAAGCAGCCCCACACAAGAGAATCTAGATGTGAATCATTGAATCCTCACTGGATTGACACGCAGTAAAGTGGTGAGTGTTTGTTACATATGGGATCATATGCAAACCAAAAGACTATTGACCTGGATGGCTGAGTGACCGAGTGACCCAGTGAAGACATCTAAGGTGAGCTGTAGGATCGTGTTTTCAGCATCAGGCACTATTCTCATAGCATGCTCCTGTGTACACTATGTCCAGCCAAGCTATCCTTTTATCACCCAGTAAATATGCGTGAACACTAACCGGTCATCCTTTTTGATTCACCTAACAGACCAATCCGGTAAACATACTTTTGGAGCCATTACTAGAATTATCTCCATTCACCAGGACTATTCAATTGATATTGATGAATTTATATTTTTTTACATTCTCAATACCGGTATTACTATTAAAGATCATTAGCGGATGAACGAATGCGGTGTGTATGGTTGATCGGGTGGCCATCCTTGTTTAGTGTTTTTGTTGACTAGTCTCATTTTAATCAGGTGTCCTTGATGTTGTGTTTTGTTTAAAACTAATTGAATAAATTAATGAAATTTTCTACTACACTAATTGCGGTTCACTCATTATAAGTCTGTATAATTAGTTGAGCCTTGTTGAAGAATTCTTTTGCTGAAGGACTTTTTGATCCTTCAACTTTCTCCCCCCTTTTTTCTATTAGCTCAAGTGCCTGCCTGTATTATTTGAAAGAGAAGATGACTAAAGGATTCGTCAACCTGGGTCCTTACTATTTAGAATAAAAACACGGACTGAGTGACATGGGTTTTATACGGCCACAGCAGCCACTTTTTATTAACCAAAGAATAAAATAACATAACCTTAAAACATACCAAATTCAACAATGTAATGCCCAACAACAAGAGGTCTTTGGGTGTCCTTAAGGCACAATTTTAACTGGAATCGTCCATGTCCTCAGCCGTGCCCCAACCGGCTCGAGGATGCTCCGACATCACACATAATTCCATATTCCCCTCCCCCCAGGAGACCTCGCTCCTGGGAATACCACCGCTAACCAAGTGTAAGCGCCATAATCGTCCCTGTCCTCAGCCGTGCCCCAACCGGCTCGAAGACGTTCCGACATCACACATAATTCCATATTCCCCTCCCCCAGGAGACCTCGCTCCTGGGAGAACCACTGCTAACCAAGTGGAAGCGCCATGCCTTAGATGGGCCCCCACACTTTTGTAACCATGTAATTATTGACCCCCCAAAGACCCCTTGACCCGCCAACTGCTGTGACAAAATTAGCAACATGACCCATTTTTTAATCATCATTCCATACATATATATATATATATATATATATATATATATATATATATATATATACTGTGAGGGGGTTAGCTCAGTAGCGGGTGTGTGTGACCCCCTGGATGGGCTCCCCACACAAAAAACAGGCCCAGCAGACGGAGGTTGTGGTTTTCAAGATCAAAAGGTGCGGTTTATTTCTCTATTTACAGTGACAAAAACACAGCAAAGCAAAAAGAAACATAAACAAAATAAATCCTGGTCAGCTTGACCTCTGACTAAACATGCAGGTTTCCCTAACTAACAACTGGGATCAGCCTGGTGCTGTCCTAGTCCCTAAGTCCCTGGTTTAGTAAATGTCCAAACAAATAGCCACCCAGGCTTTGTCTCACCGCACAGGGGTTCACTCTCCCTAGACAGTCCACACAGGTCTTGTTCCAGGCATGAGCAAACACCTAATGAAGCTGGGAGTTTTTATAGAGGCCTTAAACGAGCTGACAAGCTTCAGCTGGTCTCATCAACTCCCTGCCTGCACGACGCCCAGCACTCTCCCTAGAGGTATGAATCATCCATGAGCCCACTAGCCTCAGCTGGGCTTCATCAACTCTCTCCCTAGTTGTATAAGTCGGCATAAAGCCTGAATCTGGGAGAAATATACCTACCCCCCTGGATGCAACCAGGTGACTTTACCTTCCTGCTGTCACATACCCCCCCTCTTGTTTTAACCTTGGGGTTGGAACACCAGCAATCAGGCATTCATGTACTCGAGACAAAGCATCCACATTCCCCATTTGAACGCCAGGGCGATGCTTTACTGTGAAGTTGAATTCCTGTAGGGCCAGGAACCACCTATTTACTCTTCTATTTGTCTCCTTGTTTTGAGCCATCCACTTTAACGGAGCGTGATCCGTAACCATGTCAAAGTGCCTACCTAGCAGATAGTACCGAAGGGAATCTAGAGCCCACTTCACTGCTAAACACTCCTTTTCAACCGTGGCGTAATTTACCTCATGGGACTTCAACTTCCTGCTGAGGTAAATGACTGGGTGCTCTTCCCCGTTCCAGACCTGGGACAATACTGCTCCTAACCCCACATCTGACGCATCACTTTGTACGACAAAGTCTTTAGAGAAGTCGGGTGAGTACAACACTGGCTGGCTACTTAAGGCTTGTTTCAAGAATTGGAACGCTGCCTCAGCCTCGGGGGTCCATTTAATCATGACCGACCCTTTCCCTTTCGTCAGGTTGGTTAGGGGCACAGCCTTAGAAGCAAAGTGGGGAATGAAGCGCCGATAATAACCCGCGATTCCCAGAAAGGCTCGTACCTGCTTCTTGCTGTTGGGACGTGGCCAACTCTGGATGGCCTCGACTTTGTTGAGTTGGGGTTTTATTACTCCCCTGCCAATGGTGTACCCAAGATATTTGGCCTCCTCCTGCCCAGTGGTACACTTCTTGGGGTTAGCCGTAAACCCCGATTCCCGGATAGAGTCTAGGACTGCTTGCACTTTTGGCAGATGTGAGGCCCAATCCTTTCCATCTCTATCCACCACTTTCTTCAACATTTGTTTTAGGGTTTTGTTGAATCTTTCAACCAGCCCATCGGTTTGGGGGTGATACACAGACGTACGCAATTGCGTCACTTTGAACAATTTACACAGCTCTTTCATAACCCGGGACATAAAGGGTGTACCTTGGTCCGTAAGCAGTTCTTTACAAATACCCACCCGGCTAAAAACAAGAGATAGCTCTTTGGCTATGGTTTTGGCCGAGGTATTTCGGAGAGGGATCGCTTCTGGATAACGGGTGGCATAGTCCATTATAACTAATATGTACTGGTGCCCCCTAGCGGACTTGATTATAGGACCTACCAAATCCATTGCGATCCTCTCAAACGGGACCTCAATGATGGGTAGAGGGACCAGCGGGCTACGGAAATGTGGCATCGGGGCCGACCTCTGACACACAGGGCAGGAGGAACAATAATTTTCTATGTCCTTCATCACCCTAGGCCAATAGAATCTCTGTAATACCCTCTCTCGGGTTTTCTCTGTCCCCAGATGACCTCCAAGAATGTGCCCATGGGCCAACTCCAACACCAACTTCCTGTAAGGTTTGGGCACCACAAGCTGCTCAACGGTTTCTTCTGCCCTTTTTGCCACCCGATACAGTAGGTCCTTCTCTACGCTGAAGTATGGGTAAGTGCAGGTATTATCTGGGTTCACTAACTCGCCATCTATTTCCACTACGTTTTCCCGTGCCTTTATTAGGGCGGGGTCTTTTAACTGTTCTGTGGCAAAATTTTCCCTGTGAACCTCATGATCAGAAAACTCCACAGACGGTAGGTTTTCGTCTGAGGAGGTGGGCTCCTCTCCAGTTTCTTGAGTCTCGCCTGCCAATACTGACAAGGGAAATTCTGGAGAGTCCTCACCACTCTCAGAGGAGTTCTGGCTATCGCCTTCCTGGTACATAGGGGCACCAGTGGGGGGCTCAGGATCATCCCACAGTTCCCAGAACTTCGGAAAATCCCTTCCCACAATGGCATCATGCGGTAATTGAGATACTAACCCCACTGGATGAGAGAGGGTACCTTTGGGGGTCTTGAAACACACTGTAGTCACTGGATACTCTCGGGTGTCCCCATGCACACAAATAACAGCTACCTTGCTATTCCCAGAGACCTCTGTTTTAACTAATTCAGCCTTTATCAGGGTCACAAGGCTACCTGAATCCAGTAATACCACAACATTTCTACCATTAATACACATTTTGCATAAATGTTTCTCAGTTCCCCGAATGGCAGTGCATGCGACTGTCGCACACAGCGACTGACGTCTGTCCGTCAGAAAGTCACATTGCATGGGTTCCTCCACAACCGGGCAATTTGCTGCAATATGTCCCGTTTGCCGGCAGCGGTAGCAAACAATCCTTTTGGCTGCCTCTTGAGCCCCCGACTTCCCAGGCTGTTCTCGCCAAACCCTGGGCAGAGCTCCCACCCTCTCACTCTCTCCACCCTCACCCCTTGGAATCATCTTATCCGCCCCTGGGGATGGTCTGGTCTTAGGGTGGAAAGTCCGAGAGTCTCTGGAAGAGGCCGTCAGGTTCTCTGCAGCCAAGTATCTCTCTACACGATCCACAAGTTTACCGGCCGTTTCTGGGTCTCCATGGCTTACCCACTTTTGAATGGCGGTAGGAAGAGCTCTCAAGAAACGATCCATCACAACACGTTCCACAATCTCCGGTGCGGACAAAGTCTCTGGCTGTAGCCACTTCCTGCTCAGGTGAATGAGATCATACATTTGAGACCTGGGGGGTTTTCCAAGCTGGAAAGTCCAGTTATGCACACGCTGAGCCCGGACAGCCAGGGTGACACCCAGCCTTGCCAATATTTCAGCTTTTAGCATCACATAGTCTTTTGCTTGGTCAGGCTCTAGGTCATAGTAAGCTTTCTGCGATTCACCAGTTAACAGAGGAGCCACCAGTCCAGCCCACTGCTCCTCAGGCCACTTTTCTCTTTCAGCAGTCCTTTCAAATGTGGTCAAAAATACCTCTGGATCATCCTCTCCAGTCATTTTTGTCAATAAACGACTCACCCCAAAGGACGCGGTATTAGTGGGACGGCTTTCCTCACTGGTCTGCGGACGTTGCTGCATTACTGCTTCCATCTGTTGTTGTAGTCTCTGCTCTTGCTTCTGCAACAGGTCTATGAAGCGGGCCTCAGATTGCTGCTGGGCTTGTTGCTGGGCTGCGAAGCTCTTTTGCAAACCTGCATTTGTCTGCTGTTGATTGGCATTTGCTAGAGCCAGCTGTTTCAGTATCTCCTCCATGCTGGCTTAAAAAAAACCTGCCTGCATTCTCCACCAACTGTGAGGGGGTTAGCTCGGTAGCGGGTGTGTGTGACCCCCTGGATGGGCTCCCCACACAAAAAACAGGCCCAGCAGACGGAGGTTGTGGTTTTCAAGATCAAAAGGTGCGGTTTATTTCTCTATTTACAGTGACAAAAACACAGCAAAGCAAAAAGAAACATAAACAAAATAAATCCTGGTCAGCTTGACCTCTGACTAAACATGCAGGTTTCCCTAACTAACAACTGGGATCAGCCTGGTGCTGTCCTAGTCCCTAAGTCCCTGGTTTAGTAAATGTCCAAACAAATAGCCACACAGGCTTTGTCTCACCGCACAGGGGTTCACTCTCCCTAGACAGTCCACACAGGTCTTGTTCCAGGCATGAGCAAACACCTAATGAAGCTGGGAGTTTTTATAGAGGCCTTAAACGAGCTGACAAGCTTCAGCTGGTCTCATCAACTCCCTGCCTGCACGACGCCCAGCACTCTCCCTAGAGGTATGAATCACCCATGAGCCCACTAGCCTCAGCTGGGCTTCATCAACTCTCTCCCTAGTTGTATAAGTCGGCATAAAGCCTGAATCTGGGAGAAATATACCTACCCCCCTGGATGCAACCAGGTGACTTTACCTTCCTGCTGTTACAATACCATGTTGTGTTTTTTTTTGTATTCTTTCGTATAGTATTATTAATATTATGTCATACGTTTTTTATTGCATTTTTTTTTTATTCATTTATTTATTTATTACATTTTTTTTTTCTTTGGAAAAACTTGATAAAAACCTTAAGCACAAAATTACAACAACTTATCTATCCACTATGGTGACCCCTAATACCAGGGCGGGTGGGTGGGAAGCTGTCACTTCTCCTGACTCCTTGGAATGTGAGAGAACTACCTCCCCACAAAGACCCTCTCATCTGAACCCTGCCCATTCAACCTCTTCCTCCAATCAGGTAAGGGCTACACCCCCACCAAACCCCCTGACCTAGTTGACCCATACCTGACCCTGTTCCTCCCTTAGTCATGCCGCCCCTCCGTCCATTTTCTCCTATGGGTCTCTCTTGACTAAAGGATTTGTCAACCTGGGTCCTTACTATTTAGAATAAAAACACGGACTGAGTGACATGGGTTTTATACGGCCACAGCAGCCACTTTTTATTAACCAAAGAATAAAATAACATAACCTTAAAACATACCAAATTCAACAATGTAATGCCCAACAACAAGAGGTCTTTGGGTGTCCTTAAGGCACAATTTTAACTGGAATCGTCCATGTCCTCAGCCGTGCCCCAACCGGCTCGAGGACGCTCCGACATCACACATAATTCCATATTCCCCCCCCCCCAGGAGACCTCGCTCCTGGGAATACCACCGCTAACCAAGTGTAAGCGCCATAATCGTCCCTGTCCTCAGCCGTGCCCCAACCGGCTCAAAGACGTTCCGACATCACACATAATTCCATATTCCCCTCCACCAGGAGACCTCGCTTCTGGGAGAACCACTGCTAACCAAGTGGAAGCGCCATACCTTAGATGGGCCCCCACACTTTTGTAACCATGTAATTACTGACCCCCCAAAGACCCCTTGACCCGCCACAATGAGCTTGAGTGACACCTCATTCAAGCGAATCCCTCCACACCTGCCAGCGCCACCCCCTCCTGCCGGCAAAAAAAAGACCCAATATCTGTCCCAACCGCATTCAGGCGAACACCATTAAACCATCCAAAAGCTGCAAGCTGATCCACCAGCTCCCGGTGGCGAACCACAATGCCCTTGAGCATAGCCACCTCTCCGTCCAACTCAATTCTAGCCACGCGCCGACGACCAATGAAACAAGCAAAATGCCAAACTTTTCTGGCCACCATACCAGACTATACAATTATGTATTCGGGAAACTCTGCATCAAGTGCCAACGTCCAATTATACCTTCCTCCCCGGGACCCTGGCAGCCCGGACCCCAACTCATTACCTTTTTCCTGCAGCACTAAAAACCACTGAGGGGCCAGTCGGCTCTAGGACAGAAATGAAACGCTCACATCATGCCTCAACTCCCCCAATCATTGCAGAATAACCTTACTATGCCTACTGACCAGTCGCCTCCCCCCAGGATGGGCGTCAGCCCACCCCACCCCCAAACATAGGAATCCCAATATCCATACAAAACCAGGTGGAAGAGCAGAAAGAAAAGAAAATAGAGAGCCACACTAAAAAACCCCCCTGCAAAGAACAGCCGCCCTGTCTGAGCAAATGAGGGCAAACCGAATTCCAAAACGATCGGACTACCACCCTATGCGTCTCGCACCCGAGATAACAAAACCCCATCTGGCCGCCGACGTGGCCATTCCTACATGAAAAGAATGCGTATTAAACTGGGTTTGCCTAGGGTTTGCCCACCCAAGCCAAACCATGGCGAAACAGCCACAAACTAAAACGTGACAAGGGCAATCCATCCGAAGGCAAACTGGCCAGACAGAGTCCGGCAGAGCCCAAAACAAGGACACCGCAACCCCCCTTTTTCAACTGATCCAATTCTAGAATTTTAAAGTTCCCCATACAACTCCCAATGCAGTGGAAAGCCATTGTCACCACCGGGCATGCAGCCCACCCACACCACACTTGTTCCTGCTAACCATCTCCCCAACCCAAGATGCCCTAAAAAGAAGGCCCGTGCAAAAAACCCATGGTGAACAGCAGCACCTAATGGGCCGAGGTGCCGACCCCGGCAACACCTCCGAAATTTCTAATGCCCATTCAACAAGGCCAAGCGCCCAGTATCCAGCTTCACCCTCCCACGTTGAACAACCCTGCCCGGCCTGACTCACCATAATGTCCTTGGTAACATCACTCAAGCCATGCCTCCGGACGAGGAAAGCTAAAGCAGCCAAGCCCCCCCCGTCCGGTTTTTAAACTGACGTGCTCCCGGCAAAAAATCCATCCCAATAAAAGACAAAAGCAAAGACAATTGATCCGGATGGAAAAACAAACACCGAAACAGCGGACCACTCCCCCAAACCGATGAAGACCCAGAGCACGAACACACCCCCACAGAGCAACGAAACAGCTCCCCCGCCACTCCAAAACCAGTCTGCACCGCTTCATGTGACAAGAAAACCCCCCGCTGTTCGGCTGCCAATGCCAGCCTTCAGAAACTCTCCCACCGGAAACGAGACAATGAATCGGCAATGGAATTCAGAACACCTGGGACCTGAACAACTTGCCCAAAAACAAAGGCAACGTAGAAACACCTCCAGACCAGGTGACGCAGTAAGCGCACCACCGGCGGCGCCGAAAAAAAGCCAGGCTAGACACAACTCCCCTTCCCCCCCCATGTCGTCGCAATGAAAACAAATTGTCCCTCTACTTCAAACCATAGGCATAATGCCGCAGGCAAAATTAAGCAGATACAATAAGGACCGCAATAGATCCAGACAAAGTATGTTTCCATCAGCAAACGACAGACCACCATTGGCACGTAAATGACAATACCCCCGAATTGTCACACCATGGCAGGAGCCTCCGTGACTTCAGGCGCCAGAGGAATCCAAACCATGTTCAATAGATTCCAAAGTGCGTAGCAAAACAACAAATCTGGGGGGCCAATGCAAAGGAAATCACCGACATAGGGCATCACTGATCATACCTGCGGGTCCTACCGCACCACCCCACCAACGAAGGTGCCAAAAACTCAAAAACCTCGGCGCGCCAAAACGGAACAGCCCACTGGGAGACAGAGTATCCGTCTTCACCGACAGCGAACCCCGCCCATAACGTTGGACCCACCCGACTATGGCAAAGAACGACACCTACCGACCGGAGCTATGAGTAAGCATCTATCTTTGATGTGAAATGCGTCAGCCATCCACCCCTGCATGTCAGTTTACTGATTTTGTCTGTTTCTTGGACTTTTGAACCTATGGATTAACTTTGGATTTTAATTTTGGAATTTCGAAAATAAATCGTTTATACCGAGTGCGGCAGTCCAGGGCTCATTTCCTTCCCATACATCCGACCTCGCAGACAAGTCCAGAGAAATTACATCGTTCACCGAAGCTCCCGTCGGATACCAGAAACGGTGTATTTAACCAAGAATATTTTTTAGGTCCCTTCCTGGGAGTCACCCCCCCGAAAACACACGCAAAGATGGACTGGTCAGAAGCCCGAATGGTCCAGCTATTACCCCCAGTCCCACCTTTCCTGCCAAGTTGTCAAATAAACTCAAGAAAATTTTTGCGTGTGCTCCAAATACCTAGGCCAGGAAGATGGAGCCACCAGCCCAGAACCCTGAACACGAACGCCTCAAGCAAAACCATCAGCCAGGAAATACGCCACCACCCTCTGTGGACAGCTACTTAAATACGGCCCACCGCGGGAAGACTAACCGGCGCCCTCCCTTTTTGAAATGGGCACACCTGGTAGGGACCCCCCGCTTAAATCGTTTGGCATAATTATGTGAGCCCCCGCAATTGGAGACCTCATGGTGGAAACGACAGGCCACGCCAAGAAGGCATGACCCCTCGCTGAACTGCCAACAAACTCCTGTATTAAGGCAGGCCGACCGTCCAGCAGCACCTGCACAGCCGGCCCCCGAGAGAAAGGGCCGCACTGACGACCCCGCCCTTGCCATGTGCCAAAGCCCAATGCCCAGTATGACCCCAGCACCAGCCAGGCCGCAAGGCCGTCCGCTGACGGAACAGCCCATCATAACTCAGCCAAGCAGTGCCCCCACAAACTCTATACGCTTTCCCAATGGCGTAAAGATAGCCATCAAGTGAGGAACAATGTTCCGGTGCCCTCCCTTCAAAGATGCTAAAGCCCGAAGACAATTATAAACGTGGCGGGGATAGGCCACCAGGGCGCGTCGCCTCATCCTCTGTCCGGCGTTCGGCCACCTAACTCCCCTCCAAATCCAATTCCCCAAATGCAAGAGGGAGAACAGTGAAACGTACTGCCTCTTACATATTTCATGTCCCTGACAACCCGCCTAAGATGTACCCCCAGTAGGCAGCGAAAATTGCTGCCAAAACCTTCACCACACCTGGGGCCCCTACGGCAAAGCCTGACGAAAGCCGCCCATCTGGGGGCACCGGCACCCCCTGCCAACCCGGCTTCACCGAAAAGAATCCCCATGTGGAACCCCTGAACTAACCGTCACACCCGGACAATTAAAAACAGATATAAAGTGCAACTTACCAGGCTACACCAGCTGTGTTTATTAAGGATGATGATGATGATGATGAGCTGCGGGGCACCTTAGAACCCCCAGCTGCAGCAGTGACATGCCGTCACTTTAATGGGGCGGATCCCCAGCTCGAGGCTCCGACCTACTGCCACAGACATCACCTGGCTGCAGTGGCGCTGGAGGTCCAGCAGAGGGCACCCACACCTTCCTGCGGACCATCGCTGATCTAATTCCTGGCTGGGCCCCTCTCTGCACTGAAGCTACAGAGAGAGCCGATAGCTCCGGAACCCCGCGGCAGCGGCAGGCAGGAGATCAAGCAGACCCCCCTGCACGCAATCTCCTCTTCTCCTGACTGTCACTTCTCCTGACTCCTTGGAATGTGAGAGAACTACCTCCCCACAAAGACCCTCTCATCTGAACCCTGCCCATTCAACCTCTTCCTCCAATCAGGTAAGGGCTACACCCCCACCAAACCCCTTGACCTAGTTGACCCGTACCTGACCCTGTTCCTCCCTTAGTCATGCCGCCCCTCCGTCCATTTTCTCCTACGGGTCTCTCTGGAATGGTCTGCAGTCAGCTTTAGCTGCACACTGTGCCCAGTATACAGTATACTGACTTAATATACTGCAGCTTAGCTCAACTGCCTGCCTGTATTATTATGAATAGAACAGGAATGATCTGCAGTCAGCTTTAGCTGAACACTGTGCCCAGTATACAGTACACTGACTTAATATACTGCAGCTTAGCTCAACTGCCTGCCTGTATTATTATGAGTAGAACAGGAATGGTCTCTAGTCAGCTATACAAAACACTGACTTAATATACTGCAGCTTAGCTCAACTGCCTGCCTGTATTATTTGAAAAAGAACAGGAATGGTCTGCAGTCAGCTTTAGCTGAACACTGTGCCCAGTATACAGTACACTGACTTAATATACTGCAGCTTAGCTCAACTGCCTGCCTGTATTATTATAAATAGAATAGGAATGGTCTGCAGTCAGCTTTAGCTGAACACTGTGCCCAGTATACAGTACACTGGCTTAAAATAATGCAGCTTAGCTCAACTGCCTGCCTGTATTATTTAAAAGAGAACAGGAATGGTCTGCAGTCAGCTTTAGCTGAACACTGTGCCCAGTATACAGTACACTGACTTAATATACTGCAGCTTAGCTCAACTGCCTGTCTGTATTATTTGAAAGAGAACAGGAATGGTCTGAAGTCAGCTTTAGCTGCACACTGTGCCCAGTATACAGTACACTGACTTAATATACTGCAGCTTAGCTCAACTGCCTGCCTGTATTATTTTAAAGAGAACATGCATTGTCTGCAGTCAGCTTTAGCTGAACACTGTGCCCAGTATACAGTACACTGACTTAATATACTGCAGCTTAGCTCAACTGCCTGTCTGTATTATTTGAAAGAGAACAGGAATGGTCTGAAGTCAGCTTTAGCTGCACACTGTGCCCAGTATACAGTACACTGACTTAATATACTGCAGCTTAGCTCAACTGCCCGCCTGTATTATTTGAAAGAGAACAGGAATGGTCTGCAGTCAGCTTTAGCTGAACACTGTGCCCAGTATACAGTACACTGACTTAATATACTGCAGCTTAGCTCAACTGCCTGCCTGTATTATTATGAATAGAACAGGAATGATCTGCAGTCAGCTTTAGCTGAACACTGTGCCCAGTATACAGTACACTGACTTAATATACTGCAGCTTAGCTCAACTGCCTGCCTGTATTATTATGAGTAGAACAGGAATGGTCTCTAGTCAGCTATACAAAACACTGACTTAATATACTGCAGCTTAGCTCAACTGCCTGCCTGTATTATTTGAAAAAGAACAGGAATGGTCTGCAGTCAGCTTTAGCTGAACACTGTGCCCAGTATACAGTACACTGACTTAATATACTGCAGCTTAGCTCAACTGCCTGCCTGTATTATTATAAATAGAATAGGAATGGTCTGCAGTCAGCTTTAGCTGAACACTGTGCCCAGTATACAGTACACTGGCTTAAAATACTGCAGCTTAGCTCAACTGCCTGCCTGTATTATTTGAAAGAGAACAGGAATGGTCTGCAGTCAGCTTTAGCTGAACACTGTGCCCAGTATACAGTACACTGACTTAATATACTGCAGCTTAGCTCAACTGCCTGTCTGTATTATTTGAAAGAGAACAGGAATGGTCTGAAGTCAGCTTTAGCTGCACACTGTGCCCAGTATACAGTACACTGACTTAATATACTGCAGCTTAGCTCAACTGCCTGCCTGTATTATTTTAAAGAGAACATGCATTGTCTGCAGTCAGCTTTAGCTGAACACTGTGCCCAGTATACAGTACACTGACTTAATATACTGCAGCTTAGCTCAACTGCCTGTCTGTATTATTTGAAAGAGAACAGGAATGGTCTGAAGTCAGCTTTAGCTGCACACTGTGCCCAGTATACAGTACACTGACTTAATATACTGCAGCTTAGCTCAACTGCCCGCCTGTATTATTTGAAAGAGAACAGGAATGGTCTGCAGTCAGCTTTAGCTGAACACTGTGCCCAGTATACAGTACACTGACTTAATATACTGCAGCTTAGCTCAACTGCCTGCCTGTATTATTATGAATAGAACAGGAATGATCTGCAGTCAGCTTTAGCTGAACACTGTGCCCAGTATACAGTACACTGACTTAATATACTGCAGCTTAGCTCAACTGCCTGCCTGTATTATTATGAGTAGAACAGGAATGGTCTCTAGTCAGCTATACAAAACACTGACTTAATATACTGCAGCTTAGCTCAACTGCCTGCCTGTATTTTTTA
The DNA here is from genome assembly GCA_029206835.1 of Rana muscosa. Lineage (NCBI taxonomy): Eukaryota > Metazoa > Chordata > Amphibia > Anura > Ranidae > Rana > Rana muscosa. The sequence continues at coordinate 209,399,521 of CM055127.1, read as the reverse complement.
AAAGAGAACAGGATTGGTCTGCAGTCAGCTTTAGCTGAACACTGTGCCCAGTATACAGTACACTGACTTAATATACTGCAGCTTAGCTCAACTGCCTGCCTGTATTATTATAAATAGAATAGGAATGGTCTGCACTCAGCTTTAGCTGAACACTGTGCCCAGTATACAGTACACTGGCTTAAAATACTGCAGCTTAGCTCAACTGCCTGCCTGTATTATTTGAAAGAGAACAGGAATGGTCTGCAGTCAGCTTTAGCTGAACACTGTGCCCAGTATACAGTACACTGACTTAATATACTGCAGCTTAGCTCAACTGCCTGTCTGTATTATTTGAAAGAGAACAGGAATGGTCTGAAGTCAGCTTTAGCTGCACACTGTGCCCAGTATACAGTACACTGACTTAATATACTGCAGCTTAGCTCAACTGCCTGCCTGTATTATTTTAAAGAGAACATGAATTGTCTGCAGTCAGCTTTAGCTGAACACTGTGCCCAGTATACAGTACACTGATGTAATATACTGCAGCTTAGCTCAACTGCCTGTCTGTATTATTTGAAAGAGAACAGGAATGGTCTGAAGTCAGCTTTAGCTGCACACTGTGCCCAGTATACAGTACACTGACTTAATATACTGCAGATTAGCTCAACTGCCTGCCTGTATTATTTGAAAGAGAACAGGAATGATCTGCAGTCAGCTTTAGCTGAACACTGTGCCCGGTATACAGTACACTGACTTAATATACTGCAGCTTAGCTCAACTGCCTAACTGTATTATTATAAATAGAACAGGAAGTTCTAAAGTAAGTCTTAGAATCTGACAACTGTCTCAAAGCTTCTTGTTTATATGTGCTGGCATCCATGACCACAACAACTCCACCTTTATCTGCATTCTTTATCACTATAGAAAGGTCTTTATGTAGTTTTTCAAGTGAGGTTTTTTCTTCTACAGACAAGTTTTCCCTGCTTTTATTTAATGAACATTTGGCCAGGAGTGACAAATCTCTTTCAACTAATTTCTGATATAAATCCATATCCTTGCCCCTGGAATTAATGGGGTAAAAATCTGATCTAGTTTTGAAGGAGACAGGGCGACAGCCGGTATTGTCACTTGACAAGGTTGCACAATTGACATCTGATTCTATGGCAAGGTCTGTCAAATCTATTAATGCACATACATCGGGAAAAGCACAAGAAAATGGAACGGACTCACCCATTGATGTGTTGTCTGTGGAGGGAGATGATGCATTTTCCTGCTCGATGGTGAAGTAATGTTTCTGTAGCGTGAGGGTCCGGGCAAGTTTGTTCACATCCAAAATGGTGTTAAACAAGTTGAAGTGATTCGAAGGGCAAAAATCCAGGCCTCTGGATAGTAGAGAAATGTCTGCATCAGTGAGAGGATATGCTGATAAGTTCATGACATTGGATCCGTTGGTTATTTTCGACCCCGTAGCGGGTAGCGATTTCCATTTTGTTCGTCTGTGTTTCTTTCCTCCTCTCCTCATTTTGTTCTCTTTTTCTTTCCCTTCCTTGTGCGACCTTGACCGCCCTGGTTTAAAGGTGCCGTATTTTCTTTGCGTGTAGACCCATTTCTGGAGCTATTGTCTGGAGAAGAATCAGATGTGGAGGCTGCAAGTGTGTCATTGCAGATCTCTCCTTCTGTATCTGAAAAACTGACTTGTTTTTTGCTTGGAGTCCTGCGTGTGCGATTGATATGAAAGGTAGGTTTTTTCCACATATAGACTTTATTGGAATCATAGTCTAATTGATCTCTATTCCTTTTTTCTTTCTTTGTCAATATCACGCTCTTCTCTAATTTGTCCAGTCTTTTATTTAATTGTAAATCCAATTCATTGTAGCCAGGTAGTGCTTGTTGTTCTTTGAGATCTCCTTGAACCACTGCCATTTCGCTTTGGACTCTGTCCAGTTCCTTTTGTTTGAAATCAATGATAATTTTCATCAGTTTAAAGGAACATGCAGAAAGAGTGTTAGTCCACTCTAGTTTGCTATCCTCATTTGGAAAGTCAAAAGTAGGGAACTTTTTGATGCGTAATCCCCGTGGAATCTGTTCAATCGACATGTATTCTGTTAAAATGTTGACATCCCAAAAAGCTCTGATTTCTTTTGCCATAAGACTTTCAAGCTTACGGAAAGTATGTCTTATGCCCCGTACACACGATCGTTTTTAATGTCATTTTTTAAACCAACGTTTTTCTCCTCGTTTTTTTTTCATGTTTCCTCTCAAGCCTGCCTTGCGTACACACCATCATTAAAAAAAAACGATCAAGCAAAGCGCAGTGACGTTCAACACGTACGACGGCACTATAAAGGGGAAGTTCCGTTCGAATGACGCCACCCTTTGGGACGCTTTTGCTAATTCCGTGTTACCGCGTGTTAGTAAAAGTTTGGTGAGAGACGATTCGCGCTTTTCAGTCTTCGTGCTTTGAAGATCGTTTTCGGGAGTTCAGTTTGCGCCTGTGGGTTCGTATCTGTTTAGCACTGCTTGTAGTCAGTTCGTATCTGTTTATTCAGTGCGGCCTGCTCTGCACGTTCGTGTTTTTCAGCTTGTTCTTCATAGGCCTTGCTGTTCTTCCGTGCGTTCTTCTAGTTTGTTCTGTTCAGCCGACCGTTATCTAGCCATGTTGTGGCTACGTACTCGTCGTAGAGTTCGTGCTGTAGTTGGTGCAGGGGTTCATGCTGTATCCCGACTCCATGCCATGAGCAGGGTCAGGAGGAGTTCATGGACCAAGAATTGGTTGCTCCAGCGGCACCAATTCTGTCACATGCCTTTGTTGCGGGAGATCAGGGAGAATAATCCTGATGATTTCAGGAATTTTCTGAGGATGTCTGACCCCGTATTTCAGCAGCTGTTGGCTTTGGTGTCCCCCTATATTACCAGGCAGGACACCGTTATGCGGGAAGCCATCAGTGCTGAGCAGAGGCTCATCACCACGTTGCGATACCTGGCTACTGGGAGAAGCCTGCAGGACCTTAAGTTCTCCACAGGCATATCCCCCCAGGCTCTGGGGATCATTATACCAGAGACTTGTTCTGCCATCCTTCAAGTTTTGCAGGAGGACTATATTAAGGTAAGTGTTCTTCTTCAAAAATTCACATTGTATGGTTTTTATTTTTGGATATTTTTAATTTGCTTTATTTGCAGTCCCTAATTCACATGATTCTTAGCTGCAGGGAATGTCCCCTTTCTCCCCATGTTTTATTATTTAAAGTTTGGGGTTTGAGGCCTACCTGTAAATTTGGCTTACCTAACCTCTCCAGCATGCTATCCTGGGGCCATACCTACCTTGCCTAGTCATTTCCATGTTTTTTATTCTATGTTCCATCGTAGTGCTTTACCCAAAACGCACCCTAAATTTTGCCTAGGAATGTTTCATTTTTGTTAACTTCAATACAGAGTGCTACAGACTTCATGTGTGATATTCCCAACTCATCTTCAACCCCCCCCATAATTTTTTGGTTTGTTTGTTTTTTGTTGCTTCCAATTTTTTATGTTTTGAACAGTTTCTACCAATGTTGGCCATGAATGTGTGTATGAAATCAGCTTTCAATGTTTCTGGCTCCAAGTATTAATTTATTATTTCTTTAATTCCACAGTTCCCTTCTTCGCCACATGAATGGCAGAATCTGGCTTCCGAGTTTGCCCAGCGATGGAACTTTCCGAACTGTGGAGGAGCCATCGTCGGCAAACATGTTCGGGTCGTCCCACCACCCCATTCGGGATCCTTTTATTATAATTATAAGGGGTTCCACAGCGTTGTGATGATGGCAGTGGTGTCGTTGGCAAGAATGGCAGGATGTCTGATGGAGGAGTTTTTGCCTAGACGGAGTTTGGGAAACGGCTCCTTTTGGATCTGCTGGCCTTGCCACCAGCGGAGCAGAATGTGGAGGGACTACCTTTTGTCTTTGTGGCGGATGAGGCGTTTGGCCTGGGACCCCATTTGATGAGGCCATTCCCGCAACGCACCCTCACCCCTGAGAGGAGGGTGTTCAATTATCGGCTGGCCAGAGCCAGAAGGGTGGTGGAAAATGCATTTGGGATCATGGCCAGCCGATTTCGCCTCTTCCTTACCTCCATCCACCTTGCCCCATACAAATGGAACCATGTGGTTATGACGTGCTGTGTGCTGCATAATTTCCTAAGGGTGCATTCAACGAGTTATATATCTTTGAGTGGGCCTGAGGCCTCTTTAATCAATGCTGAAACTTTGGTGGCCCTGGAACCTGGCCGTCCTGGCTTGGCCCCCCCAACCGGACGTGAGGTCCGTAACCAATATGTGGACTATTTTATGGGTAGGGGGGCCATTGAAATGCCAGACAATCTTTAATAATTTTATACCAAAAAAATAAAACTTTTTCTTGAGTAAAGATTGGTTTGGATTTTTTATTGTATAATGTTTGATGTTTCTGGTAGGTTTACCTAGTGCACTTGTTTTGCCATGTGGATTAAACAATCTTAATTAACCTTCATTGTCAGTGTAAACACCAAACATTGATAAGTTCACTCAGCACCACATTTACATAATGAAGCCACAATTATTTGTTATGTAAAAATACCTTTATTTCTTTTTTTAGGTGGGAAACTTCCTTAGAAATGTGGATGTTCCCTTAATTTCGGGTATATTAAAAAGCATGACCAGCCATGCATAAACAAACTATATTCGTCAAAATTTTGAAAAAGCTAAACATGTGCTAGTCATTAAAGGGTAAAATAACAAAAATACTTATAAAACTCTGCAAGTAAAACGTTATTTGGTGTAAAAACATTAGACACGCCCAAGCACAGCCATGATATTGTGGAGCCTTTCCTCCACCCGCTTTGTATTTGCCCTGATCTCTAGCAAGTCTCCCTTAATTTTTTCGAGGTCACGACAGCAGACCATCAGGTATTGGATCAGGATCTGGGCACTGTGATGTGTCAACTTATTGGGGTCTTCGGCCAGAACTGCACCTAAATGTAAAAAGAAATATGTAGGATAGAATATGTAGGCCTACATCTATTTAACATGCATGTGTCTGGTTTCTCTCTGACCTGTGGTGGTGCCACTTTCCACTTCCACAACATCACATTCCTCTCCATCCTGGGGTTCTGGGGGTATTGTTGTAGGTGTTGCAATTATCGTCTCATCTGAGGTAGCTTTTCGAATCCCTAGGGAGATTGAAATAAAAGGAATAGTTTCATTAGTAGCGACTCAATTTTTCTAAAATAAGAAACATGAAAAAATACTTTGTAATCATTCTTTTGAAGCATGCTCCATTTTAAATTTTACCCCCTGTGCCAACCGGGACAAATGATTGGATACATAGCCAAAACCAGAGCATATACATTTTGAACATAAATTTGACACATTGTGACACCCCAAAGTATCTACACAGGATCACCTGTGTGTGACACCCTCAAGCTTTTTGGCTTTAGGCCCACACTTGTACTACTGCGTTCAGATGTTTCATCAGCTGCTGAGCATTCACTCCCTTAACATTACCATGCATATTGTTTTTTCTAACGAACAAATGTCCTTTGGATTAGCACCCAAAAAATAAGTGAGGCCCAAATTTACTCCCCCAAATAAACCAAAATACATGGGTGTTCACACTGGATGATCCTAAAACATTGTTTGAGGAACTGTACGGAGAAAGAGGTTTAATACGTCCGTTTACTGTGCGGACGAACCTGAAAGATGGTATCTTTCAGTGTACTATATGAAAGTTAAAAATACACGACAGAATACAAGAAAATAATATGTACCATGGAAACTAAACAAAAATTACTTACTTTTTACTATAACTTTCTTGATTCTTTTATATTGGTCGGCCTCCCGCAACTTCAGATCAGACCATCGTTTTCTGAGCTATTCCTTCGTTCTGCACACCCCAAATTTTTTGTGAAGACTTTTGACCACTTTGCCCATAATTCTGGACTTGACCAGATTAGGCCTTTTATACGGACCATGCTTGGCATCATAATCCTCCTTCTTTAAAATGGCGACCATCTCCACCATTTCCTCAAATGACATGCTGGATGCCTTATATCTCCTGGGTCTTGATTTGGGCTCCTCTGGAATTTCATCCTCTGTAGAGGTGATCTCAGCCACCTGTGTCTCCGCCATGTTTTGTTCAGCACTACGAGCGAGAAGGGGCGGGGAAAGTACAATATCGAACGTCAGGGGCGGGGAAAGCGTGCGGAGTTTCACGCATGCGCTGTGTATATCAAGTGAAGATCCATGTCTGGGAAATACGTTCATTTGTCGGGAGAGGGAGTTAGCAACGAACGTCGTGACGAAGGTACCTAACAATTTTACTTTTTAAGGTTCATCAGACGAGGAGATTTGTGTGCTCAAAATATGTAGACAATGCACAGTTGAGGAATGTTGCCTGAAATATATATTTTTTTTGGTTTCTCGCTTTTACAGATATCATGAATACTTTTAAAAACCCAGACTTCATGGGGGAGTTCATCGACAAATGGCAAGAGCTCCCTATATTATGGGAAACAAAAAGTGGCGCTAATAAAAATAAAGACGCCAGGAAAGCAGCACTGGAGAGCCTGCTTGCATTTGTGCAAACAAAGATACCCACAACAACTCTCCAAGATGTCAAAACCAAAATTGCGACCATCAGAGGGACATACAGGACCCAGAGGACTATGGTCCTGAGGTCCCAGAGGTCAGGTGCACCAGCAGATAAGGTTTATAAACCCAGTCTGTGGTACTACAGTAAGCTTGCTTTTCTGGATGACCAGCTGGAAGTGCGGGAATCTCTCTCCACCCTTCCCCCCAGAGGTCAATCCAGCCTTCCTTGTACCCAACCCTCCAGCCTTGCTTGCAGCCAGTCCTCCAGCCTTCCTGTCAACCCTGCTCTGGCTTCCTCTGAGGATCAAGATCAGGGCCTTGAGGAGGCAGATTTGGAGATATGGAGCCAGGTAAAGTATTGATATCTATATTTATATCTTACAAAATTGTAGAATTTAAATAGATGTTAGTATTGTTAAAGGTATGTACACTTCTACCAATAAAGTTTGTGAAGAGCAAGATACAGTAGTGGCCTAATTTTATGTGCACAAGACAACAAAACCAGGATGCGGAATCAATGAAAATGACATAACTTTTGGCATTGATTTCAACAATGTCTAGAGGTGAACAATGTCTGTGAATGATGATGTGGCAAAATAAATAATGTCCCTTTCTTTTTTTACAGCCAGAGCAGAGCCAGGAAGAGGGTGATGTTGGGGATCAGGAGGAGGCAGGGCCCAGTGGCACCCAGGAGGAGGCTGGGCCCAGTGGCACCCAGGAGGAGGCCTGGCCCAGCACAAGAGCCCAGATGCCTCCCCTGGTAGTTAAACCACGAGGGCCAAGGAGAGGTAGGCAGGTGGAGGAGGAAACCAGGGCCTTCCTCAGAGAGGCAACAGCGGCCCTCAGAGAGGCACCCTCTGTTTATGAGGGATTTGCCGCAGTCTTCGCCCACAAACTAGGGCAAATGGAGTTGTGGCAAAAAATTTACAGTGAGACCCTGCTATTGAAAGTCATCAATAAGGGCGTGCTGGGTGAACTCACTAGGTACACGGACATAACGGAGGTTGTCCCTACTCCTCCACCTCCTCCTCCTCCTCCTACTACTCCTCCTGCCACAACCTCTCCTCCTGATCCCCAGCCTCCAAGGAAGAAACCAACCAAGGCTGCAGAGAAGGCTGGAGAGAAGGCTACAAGGAAGAGGAGAAAATAATGCCTGCTGTAGTACCACAGACTAGGGACATATAGGACTTATCTGCTGTGGCTCCTGACCTCTGGGAGCTCAAGACAAGATTGGGCTCCTTTTTTTTGGGGATCTAATCTCTATTTTGGTTTTGACATCTTGGATGGTTGTTGTGGGGTCAAAGGGATGCACAAATGCAAGCAGGCTCTCCAGTGCTGCCTTCCAATTTAATTTGTTAATGTTCTGAAATAAAACAATTTTTTGTGCCCTTAAAAAATTTGACTATGTGATTTGTATTTCAAAAGAGAGCTTGCTAGGGAGCAGGCAGGGACATCTCAAATTATATTATTGTTATTATCAGGGGACACAAACCTCCCTGAGGCCAAATGAGACACATTTGGAAGGTTGTTGTGGTAACTTTACACAAGAATAATTTAAGCCAAAATAATAAAAAAAAGGCCACAAAAAAAAACACAATAGTAAAATATAATTTAAAGAAAAAAGGAGAATTACATTATTTTATTATTATTAGTATTATTTAGGAGGGAGGTGCGGCTTATAAATAATATTTTACAATCATTAGAGCAATTTGGAATTACTTTAGAAACAAGTTTGGCATAACTCTCAATGTCATTATCAAAAGAGGGTAATTTTAAAGCATTATCAAAAGAAGAACGGAATGCGCAGCATTAAAACGATGCTATTAATTCCACCGTGACGAATGTGCCATCTCCATTTCCAACATTAGCTTTACCAAAACGAGCGCTCCCGTCTCATAGTTGCTTCTGAGCATGCGCGTTTTTTTCACGTCGTGAAAGCATACACACTATCGTTTTTCACGTCGTTAAAAAAAACGACATGAAAAACGCCGTGAAAAAAGAGAGCATGTCCGGAATTTTTAATGGCCATTTTTCACGTTGTTAAAAATGCTCTGGAGCATACACACGATCATTTTTCAGGGCCATTTTTTAAAATGGCAGTTTTAACGGCATGAAAAACGATCGTGTGTACGGGGCATAAGGGTAAGACCATTTGTGTCCGAGGCTTGAGAAAAATGCTGTTGGCTAGAGCGAAGGGGGTTGTCAGCTGGAGCTGTGAGGGTTCGGCTAAAACCTGCGTCCGCTTCTGAGATTGCTGTGATGGATGTAGGTTCAATGGACGTTGTGGAAGCAGGGTAATCCATGGTGTGAAAAATTCACAATGAAGAAATTCCGGTGCGGAACGTGGTAACGCTGAGCTGGTACTGGTAAATGCAATGTCCAGAAAATAGTAATGAAGGAAATGTGTACCGCTCGAAGGTTCCAGGTTCCTTCAATTAGCTCCCGCCCTGCTCCACTTCCAGGTGCTGGCTATGCTCTAATGCTTGAGGAGAAGAAGTTATCTGGACTGCCGCACTCTGGTTAAACGCTTTATTAATGAAGAAAATTAAAATGCCAAAAAAAATCCAAAAAGAAATAAATAAAAAAAATCCATCCAAAGGCAATCAAAAGTGAAGGGACATGCAGGGTGACAGCTAATGCGTTTCACATCAGGGTGTGATGCTTACTCATAGCTAAAGTGTAAGTGACCAGAACTGTGTATATAAGGTGATCTGAAAAACCTCTCAACCAATGAGAGCTGTTGAACACAGTGGTAGAATATTAGGCACTAATTTAGGTCTATTACACTCCGTGTTTGTGAAGCACCTGTTAAATGCCAAAACCATTAATGAGAATTAGCACGTAAGATCTTACACATATGTGTAGAGTGCATAAAGGTATGTGAAAACTGAGTGAAAAGGAGTAAAAACTCCAGATCGAAAAATATATTAGATATATATGTGACTGCTTAAGGCAGGACAAGTGCTTTGAACAATTGTTTTATCTATAACGTGAACAACTATGTATGACACGTGTATGGTGCATCCAAAATAGGGATGCTATAATGGAGTAAAGAACAAAAACAAAACTAAACACAACAAAAAAAACCAAAGTGCATGAGTAGTGTAAGTTGAAAAAAGTGGAAACTGGTCGGAACCGAAAAAGGGGTGAGCTGTACATAAATCTTAATATTGGCATTGAATTCATGAAAATAAATAAAATAGATATGAATATAAATATAAATATCTAAAATAATGAAAAAGATGAAAACAATAATAATAATAATGATTCTTTTTGTGTACAAAAACCTAGATGTTCCAAAAACTAGAATTAATACAACTAGATACTAAACATAAAACCACAATGAGTTAATGTTGTTGAGATGTATGTTAAAAATATGTGTGTAATTGTTGTTTAACTATAGATAAAACGTATTCATCCTGTGTAACCATTCTGCATGTCTATTTGAGGAGGGGCAAGATTATTAAAGTTTATGTGTTGATCAATATATATGTCTGGTATTGATACTATAAGACATAAATTATGACTATAAGACATATAAGACATAAATTATGCTAACCTCCAAAATGAGTGAGTGATGAGGCCCACGTGTGGATTTCTTTCCACACCTGGGCTCCACACTTGAATCCATGCCCTGCTCAAAAACTCTTATTCAATCAAGTATAAAATTGAACCACATTAAAATTAAAATTAAAATTAAGAATTAAAAAATTGGTACTAATTATTTGATTTATTAATACAGGACATTACCATCGCTTAGTTTTTCCTTCTGTTGTTTTCCATCTTTTGCTCAATCTTCATATACAGTGGAATCCTCTCTCTTTTTTCTTGTTTTTCCAATATGGCTTTGGTTACAGCTGATCCCAGCCATTTAACACACACAATATTGTATATATATTTTTGACACATTTTGCCACTGGACAGGCATGTCATCAATTAAAAAAGTTCATATACAATATTCACTTGTGTGTCAAAAACCAAAATAATAAAAAAAATAAAAAAAAATAAAAATAAATGAGAATTAAATAATCAAATCAAATTTGAATTTAATTAAATAAAACAAGAAAACGATAACTTGCACATATACAAAATATATGTGTGTGTTTCGATTCGATCATCTATATGTATATATATTGCTAGTAGGGTTCGCCTCCATATTCATCCACTATATCTGCATGCCTTTTTGGAGGTTAGCATAATTTATGTCTTATAGTATCAATACCAGACATATATATTGATCAACACATACACTTTAATAATCTTGCCCCTCCTCAAATAGACATGCAGAATGGTTACACAGGATGAATAAGTTTCATCTATAGTTAAACAACAATTACACACATATTTTTAACATACATCTCAACAACATTAACTCATTGTGGTTTTATGTTTAGTATCTAGTTGTATTAATTCTAGTTTTTGGAACATCTAGGTTTTTGTACACAAAAAGAATCATTATTATTATTATTATTGTTTTCATCTTTTTCATTATTTATGATTTTAGATATTTATATTTATATTCATATCTATTTTATTTATTTTCATGAATTCAATGCCAATATTAAGATTTATGTACAGATCACCCCTTTTTCGGTTCCGACCAGTTTCCACTTTTTTCAACTTACACTACTCATGCACTTTGGTTTTTTTTGTTGTGTTTTGTTTTGTTTTTGTTTTTTACTCCATTATAGCATCCCTATTTTGGATGCACCATACACGTGTCATACATAGTTGTTCACGTTATAGATAAAACAATTGTTCAAAGCACTTGTCCTGCGTTAAGCAGTCACATATATATCTAATATATTTTTCGATCTGGAGTTTTTACTCCTTTTCACTCAGTTTTCACATACCTTTATGCACTCTACACATATGTGTAAGATCTTACGTGCCAATTCTCTTTAATGGTTTTGGCATTTAACAGGTGCTTCACAAACACGGAGTGTAATAGACCTAAATTAGTGCCTAATATTCTACCACTGTGTTCAACAGCTCTCATTGGTTGAGAGGTTTTTCAGATCACCTTATATACACAGTTCTGGTCACTTACACTTTAGCTATGAGTAAGCATCACACCCTGATGTGAAACGCGTTAGCTGTCACCCTGCATGTCCCTTCACTTTTGATTGCCTTTGGATGGATTTTGTTTATTTATTTATTTTTGGATTTTTTGGGCATTTTAATTTTCTTCATTAATAAAGCATTTAACCAGAGTGCGGCAGTCCAGATAACTTCTTCTCCTCAAGCATTAGAGCATAGCCAGCACCTGGAAGTGGAGCAGGGTGGGAGCTAATTGAAGGAACCTGGAACCTTCGAGCGGTACACCTTTCCTTCATAACTAAAGCTAACTGCAGACAATTGCTGGTATTCTCTTCCTAATAAAACCACAGGCAGACAGCTGCAGTATATTCAGTCAGGGTACTGTATCATGTGCACAGTGTGCAACTAAAGCTAACTGCAGACAATTGTTGGTGTTCTATTCCTAATAATACCACAGGCAGGCAGGCAGCTGCAGTGTTTTCAGTCAGTGTACTGTATCATGTGCACAGTGTGCAACTAAAGCTAACTGCAGACAATTGCTGGTGTTCTCTTCCTAATAATACCACAGGCAGGCAGGCAGCTGCAGTATTTTCATTCAGTGTACTGTATCCTGTGCACAGTGTGCAACTCAAACTAACTGCAGACAATTGCTGGTGTTCTCTTCCTTATAATACCACAGGCAGGCAGCTGCAGTATTTTCAGTCAGTGTACTGTATCCTATGCACAGTGTGCAACTAAAGCTAACTGCAGACAATTGCTGGTGTTCTATTCCTAATAATACCACAGGCAGGCAGGCAGCTGCAGTATTTTCAGTCAGTGTACTGTATCCTGTGCACAGTATGCAACTAAAGCTAACTGCAGACAATTGCTGGTGATCTCTTCCTAATAATACCACAGGCAGGCAGCTGCAGTATATTCAGTCAGGGTACTGTATCCCGTGCACAGTGTGCAACTAAAGCTAACTGCAGACAATTGCTGGTGTTCTATTCCTAATAATACCACAGGCAGGCAGGCAGCTGCAGTATTTTTAGTCAGTGTACTTTATCCTGTGCACAGTGTACAACTAAAGCTAACTGCAGACAATTGCTGGTGTTCTCTTCCTAATAATACCACAGGCAGGCAGGCGCTGCAGTATTTTTAGTCAGTGTACTTTATCCTGTGCACAGTGTGCAACTAAAGCTAACTGCAGAAAATTGCTGGTGTTCTCTTCCTAATAATACCACAGGCAGGCAGACGCTGCAGTATTTTCAGTCAGTGTACTGTATCCTATGCACAGTGTGCAACTAAAGCTACCTGTAGACAATTGCTGGTGTTCTCTTCCTAATAAAACCACAGGCAGGCAGCTGCAGTATTTTCAGTCAGTGTACTGTATCCTGTGCACAGTGTGCAACTAAAGCTAATTGCATATAATTTGTGGTGTTCTCTTCCTAATAATACCACAGACAGGCAGGCAGCTGCAGTATTTTCAGTCAGTGTACTGTATCCTGTGCACAGTGTGCAACTAAAGCTAACTGCATACAATTTCTGGTGTTCTCTTTATAATAATACCACAGGCAGGCAGACAGCTGCAGTATTTTCAGTCAGCGTACTGTATCCTGTGCACAGTGTGCAACTAAAGCTAACTGTAGACAATTACTGATGATCTCTTCCTAATAATACCACAGGCAGGCAGGCAGCTGCAGTATTTTCAGTCAGTGTACTGTATCCTGTGCACAGTGTGCAACTAAAGCTAACTGCATACAATTTCTGGTGTTCTCTTTATAATAATACCACATGCAGGCAGACAGCTGCAGCCTTTTCAGTCAGTGTACTGTGTGCTGTGCACAGTGTGCAACTAAAGCTAACTGCAGACAATTACTGGTGTTCTTTTCCTAAAAATACCACAGGCAGGCAGACAGCTGCAGTATTTTCAGTCAATGTACTGTATCCTGTGCACAGTGTGCAACTCAAACTAACTGCAGACAATTGCTGGTGTTCTCTTCCTAATAATACCACAGGCAGGCAGGCAGCTGCAGTATTTTCAGTCAGTGTACTGTATCCCTTTCACAGTGTGCAACTAAAGCTAACTGCATACAATTTGTGGTGTTCTCTTTGTAATAATACCACAGGTAGGCAGGTAGCTGCAGTTTTTTCAGTCAGTGTACTGTATCCTGTGCACAGTGTGCAACTAAAGCTAACTGCAGACAATTGTTGGTGTTCTCTTCCTAATAATACCACAGGCAGGCAGGCAGCTGCAGTATTTTCAGTCAGTGTACTGTATCCTGTGCACAGTGTGCAACTATAGCTAACTGCATGAAATTTCTGGTGTTCTCTTTATAATAATACCACAGGCAGGCAGACAGCTGCAGTATTTTCAGTCAGTGTACTGTATCCTGTGCACAGTGTGCAACTCAAACTAACTGCAGACAATTGCTGGTGTTCTCTTCCTAATAAAACCACAGGCAGGCAGCTGCAGTATATTCAGTCAGTGTACTTTATCCTGTGCACAGTGTGCAACTAAAGCTAACTGCAGACAATTGCTTTTGTTCTCTTCCTAATAATACCACAGGCAGGCAGCTGCAGTATATTCAGTCAGGGTACTGTATCCTGTGCACAGTGTGCAACTAAAGCTAACTGCAGACAATTGCTGGTGTTCTATTCCTAATAATACCACAGGCAGGCAGCTGCAGTATTTTTAGTCAGTGTACTTTATCCTGTGCACAGTGTGCAACTAAAGCTAACTGCAGACAATTGCTGGTGTTCTCTTCCCAATAATACCACAGGCAGGCAGGCAAGCGCTGCAGTATTTTTAGTCAGTGTACTTTATCCTGTGCACAGTGTGCAACTAAAGCTAACTGCAGACAATTGCTGGTGTTCTCTTCCTAATAATACCACAGGCAGGCAGGCGCTGCAGTATTTTCAGTCAGTGTACTGTATCCTATGCACAGTGTACAACTAAAGCTAACTGCAGACAATTGCTGGTGTTCTCTTCCTAATAAAACCACAGGCAGACAGCTGCAGTATTTTAAGTCAGTGTACCTTATCCTGTTCACAGTGTGCAACTAAAGTTAACTGCAGACAATTGCTGGTGTTCTCTTCCTAATAATACCACAGGCAGGCAGCTGCAGTATATTCAGTCAGGGTACTGTATCCTGTGCACAGTGTGCAACTAAAGCTAACTGCAGACAATTGCTGGTGTTCTATTCCTAATAATACCACAGACAGGCAGGCAGCTGCAATATATTTAGTCAGTGTACTTTATCCTGTGCACAGTGTGCAACTAAAGCTAACTGCAGACAATTGCTGGTGTTCTCTTCCTAATAATACCACAGGCAGGCAGGCGCTGCAGTATTTTTAGTCGGCATACTGTATCCTGTGCACAGTGTGCAACTAAAGCTAACTGCAGACAATTGCTGGTGTTCTCTTCCTAATAATACCACAGGCAGGCAGGCGCTGCTGTATTTTTAGTCAGTGTACTTTATCCTGTGCACAGTGTGCAACTAAAGCTAACTGCAGACAATTGCTGGTGTTCTCTTCCTAATAATACCACAGGCAGGCAGGCGCTGCAGTATTTTCAGTCAGTGTACTGTAGCCTATGCACAGTGTACAACTAAAGCTAACTGCAGACAATTGCTGGTGTTCTCTTCCTAATAAAACCACAGGCAGACAGCTGCAGTATATTCAGTCAGGGTACTGTATCCTGTGTACAGTGTGCAACTAAAGCTAACTGCAGACAATTGCTGGTGTTCTATTCCTTATAATACCACAGGCAGGCAGGCAGCTGCAGTATTTTTAGTCAGTGTACTTTATCCTGTGCACAGTGTGCAACTAAAGCTATCTGCAGACAAGTGTTGGTGTTCTCTTCCTAATAATACCACAGGCAGGCAGCTGCAGTATATTCAGTTAGGGTACTGTATCCTGTGCACAGTGTGCAACTAAAGCTAACTGCAGACAATTGCTGGTGTTCTATTCCTAATAATACCACAGGCAGGTAGGCAGCTGCAGTATTTTTAGTCAGTGTACTTCATCCTGTGCACAGTGTGCAACTAAAGCTAACTGCAGACAATTGCTGGTGTTCTCTTCCTAATAATACCACAGGCAGGCGCTGCAGTATTTTTAGTCGGTGTACTGTATCCTGTGCACAGTGTGCAACTAAAGCTAACTGCAGACAATTGCTGGTGTTCTCTTCCTAATAATATCACAGGCAGGCATCTGCAGTATTTTCAGTCAGTGTACTGTATCCTATGCACAGTGTGCAACTAAAGCTACCTGCAGACAATTGCTAATGTTCTCTTCCTAATAAAACCACAGGCAGACAGCTGCAGTATTTTAAGTCAGTGTACCTTATCCTGTTCACAGTGTGCAACTAAAGTTGACTGCAGACAATTGCTTGTGTTCTCTTCCTAATAATACCACAGGCAGACAGCTGCAGTATTTTCAGTCAGTGTACTGTATCCTGTGCACAGTGTGGAACTAAAGCTAACTGCAGACAATTGCTGGTGTTCTCTTCCTAATAATATCACAGGCAGGCATCTGCAGTATTTTCAGTCAGTGTACTGTATCCTGTGCACAGTGTGCAACTAAAGCTAACTGCATACAATTTGTGGTGTTCTCTTTGTAATAATACCACAGGCAGGCAGGCAGCTGCAGTATTTTCAGTCAGTGTACTGTATCCTGTGCACAGTGTGCAACTAAAGCTAACTGTAGACAATTGTTGGTGTTCTCTTCCTAATAATACCACAGGCAGGCAGGCAGCTGCAGTATTTTCAGTCAGTGTACTGTATCCTGTGCACAGTGTGCAACTAAAACTAACTGCATACAATTTCTGGTGTTCTCTTTATATTAATACCACAGGCAGGCAGACAGCTACAGTATTTTCAGTCAGTGTACTGTATCCTGTGCACAGTGTGCAACTCAAACTAACTTCAGACATTTGCTGGTGTTCTCTTCCTAATAGTACCACAGGCAGGCAGGCAGCTGCAGTATTTTCAGTCAGTGTACTGTATCCTGTGCACATTGTGCAACTAAAGCTAACTGCAGACAATTACTGGTGTTCTCTTCCTAAACATACCACACATAGGAAGCAGGCAGCTGCAGTATTTTCAGTCAGTGTATTGTATCCTGTGCACAGTGTGCAACTAAAGCTATCTGCAGACAATTACTGGTGTTCTCTTCCTAATAATACCACAGGCAGGCAGCTGCAGTATTTTCAGTCAGTGTACTGTATCCTGTGCACAGTGTGCAACTCAAACTAACTGCAGACAATTGCTGGTGTTCTCTTCCTTATACTACCACAGGCAGGCAGCTGCAGTATTTTCAGTCCGTGTACTGTATCCTATGCACAGTGTGCAACTAAAGCTAACTGTAGACAATTGCTGGTGTTCTCTTTCTAATAATACCACAGGCAGGCAGGCAGCTGAAGTATTTTTAGTCAGTGTACGTTATCCTGTGCACAGTGTGCAACTAAAGCTAACTGCAGACAATTGCTGGTGTTCTCTTCCTAATAATACCACAGGCAGGCAGGCGCTGCAGTATTTTTAGTCGGTGTACTGTATCCTGTGCACAGTGTGCAACTAAAGCTAACTGCAGACAATTACCGGTGTTCTCTTACTAAACATACCACACATAGGAAGCAGGCAGCTGCAGTATTTTCAGTCGGTGTACTGTATCCTGTGCACAGTGTGCAACTAAAGCTAACTGCAGACAATTACTGGTGTTCTCTTCCTAATAATACCATAGGCAGGCAGGCAGCTGCAGTATTTTTAGTCAGTGTACTGTATCTTGTGCACAGTGTGCAACTCAAACTAACTGCAGAAAATTGCTGGTGTTCTCTTCCTTATAATACCACAGGCAGGTAGCTGCAGTATTTTCAGTCAGTGTACTGTATCCTATGCACAGTGTGCAACTAAAGCTAACTGCAGACAATTGCTGGTGTTCTCTTCCTAATAATACCACAGGCAGGCAGCTGCAGTATTTTCAGTCAGTGTACTGTATCCTGTGCACAGTGTGCAACTAAAGCTAACTGCAGACAATTGCTGGTGTTCTCTTCCTAATAATACCACAGGCAGGCAGGCGCTGCAGTATTTTTAGTCAGTGTACTTTATCCTGTGCACAGTGTGCAACTAAAGCTAACTGCAGACAATTGCTGGTGTTCTCTTCCTAATAATACCACAGGCAGGCAGGCGCTGCAGTATTTTCAGTCAGTGTACTGTATCCTATGCACAGTGTACAACTAAAGCTAACTGCATACAATTTGTGGTGTTCTCTTTGTAATAATACCACAGGCAGGCAGGCAGCTGCAGTTTTTTCAGTCAGTGTACTGTATCCTGTGCACAGTGTGCAACTAAAGCTAACTGTAGACAATTGTTGGTGTTCTCTTCCTAATAATACCACAGGCAGGCAGGCAGCTGCAGTATTTTCAGTCAGTGTACTGTATCCTGTGCACAGTATGCAACTAAAGCTAACTGCAGACAATTGCTGGTGTTCTCTTCCTAATAAAACCAAAGGCAGACAGCTGCAGTATTTTAAGTCAGTGTACCTTATCCTGTTCACAGTGTGCAACTAAAGTTAACTGCAGACAATTGCTGGTGTTCTCTTCCTAATAATACCACAGGCAGGCAGCTGCAGTATATTCAGTCAGTGTACTGTATCCTGTGCACAGTGTGAAACTAAAGCTAACTGCAGACAATTGCTGGTGTTCTATTCCTAATAATACCGCAGGCAGGCAGCTGCAGTATTTTCAGTCAGTGTACTGTATCATGTGCACAGTGTGCAACTAAAGCTAACTGCATACAATTTGTGGTGTTCTCTTTGTAATAATACCACAGGCAGGCAGGCATCTGCAGTTTTTTCAGTCAGTGTACTGTATACTGTGCACAGTGTGCAACTAAAGCTAACTGTAGACAATTGTTGGTGTTCTCTTCCTAATAATACCACAGGCAGGCAGGCAGCTGCAGTATTTTTAGTCAGTGTACTGTATCATGTGCACAGTGTGCAACTAAAGCTAATTGCAGACAATTGCTGGTGTTCTCTTCCTAATAATACCACAGGCGGGCAGGCAGCTGCAGTATTTTAATTCAGTGTACTGTATCCTGTGCACAGTGTGCAACTCAAACTAACTGCAGACAATTGCTGGTGTTCTATTCCTAATAATACCACAGGCAGGCAGCTGCAGTATTTTCAGTCAGTATACTGTATCCTGTGCACAGTGTGCAACTAAAGCTAACTGTAGACAATTGTTGGTGTTCTCTTCCTAATAATACCACAGGCAGGCAGGCAGCTGCAGTATTTTCATTCAGTGTACTGTATCCTGTGCACAGTGTGCAACTCAAACTAACTGCAGACAATTGCTGGTGTTCTCTTCCTTATAATACCACAGGCAGGCAGCTGCAGTATTTTCAGTCAGTGTACTGTATCCTGTGCACAGTGTGCAACTAAAGCTAACTGCAGACAATTGCTGGTGTTCTATTCCTAATAATACCACAGGCAGGCAGGCAGCTGCAGTATTTTCAGTCAGTGTACTTATCATGTGCACAGTGTGCAACTAAAACTAACTGCATACAATTTCTGGTGTTCTCTTTATATTAATACCACAGGCAGGCAGGCAGCTGCAGTATTTTCATTCAGTGTACTGTATCCTGTGCACAGTGTGCAACTCAAACTAACTTCAGACAATTGTTGGTGTTCTCTTCCTAATAATACCACAGGCAGGCAGGCAGCTGCAGTATTTTCAGTCAGTTTACTGTATCATGTGCACAGTGTGCAACTAAAGCTAACTGCAGACAATTGCTGGTGTTCTCTTCCTAATAATACCACAGGCAGGCAGGCAGCTGCAGTATTTTCATTCAGTGTACTGTATCCTGTGCACAGTGTGCAACTCAAACTAACTGCAGACAATTGCTGGTGTTCTCTTCCTTATAATACCACAGGCAGGCAGCTGCAGTATTTTCAGTCGGTGTACTGTATCCTGTGCACAGTGTGCAACTAAAGCTAACTGCAGACAATTACTGGTGTTCTCTTCCTAATAATACCATAGGCAGGCAGGCAGCTGCAGTATTTTCAGTCAATGTACTGTATCTTGTGCACCTAAAGCTAACTGCAGACAATTGCTGGTGTTCTCTTCCAAATAATACCACAGGCAGGCAGGCAGGCAGCTGCAGTATTTTCAGTCAGTGTACTGTATCTTGTGCACAGTGTGCAACTAAAGCTAACTGCAGACAATTGCTGGTGTTCTATTCCTAATAATACCACAGGCAGGCAGGCAGCTGCAGTATTTTCAGTCAGTGTACTGTATCCTGTGCACAGTATGCAACTAAAGCTAACTGCAGACAATTGCTGGTGTTCTCTTCCTAATAAAACCACAGGCAGACAGCTGCAGTATTTTAAGTCAGTGTACCTTATCCTGTTCACAGTGTGCAACTAAAGTTAACTGCAGACAATTGCTGGTGTTCTCTTCCTAATAATACCACAGGCAGGCAGCTGCAGTATATTCAGTCAGTGTACTGTATCATGTGCACAGTGTGCAACTCACTCTAACTGCAGACAATTTCTGGTGTTCTCTTTCTAATAATACCACAGGCAGGCAGGCAGCTGCAGTATTTTTAGCCAGTGTACTTTATCCTGTGCACAGTGTGCAACTAAAGCTAACTGAAGACAATTGCTGGGGTTCTCTTCCTAATAATACCACAGGCAGGCAGCTGCAGTATATTCAGTCAGGGTACTGTATCCTGTGCACAGTGTGCAACTAAATCTAACTGCAGACAATTGTTGGTGTTCTCTTCCTAATAATACCACAGACAGGCAGGCAGCTGCAGTATTTTCAGTCAGTGTACTGTATCCTGTGCACAGTGTGCAACTAAAGCTAACTGCATACAATTTCTGGTGTTCTCTTTATAATAATACCACAGGCAGGCAGACAGCTGCAGTATTTTCAGTCAGCGTACTGTATCCTGTGCACAGTGTGCAACTAAAGCTAACTGCAGACAATTACTCGTGTTTTCTTCCTAATAATACCACAGGCATGCAGGCAGCTGCAGTATTTTCTGTCAGTGTACTGTATCCTGTGCACAGTGTGCAACTAAAGTCAACTGCAGACCATTACTGGTGTTCTCTTCTTAATAATACCATAGGCAGGCAGGCAGCTGCAGTATTTTCAGTCAGTGTACTGTATCCTGTGCACAGTGTGCAACTCAAACTAACTGCAGACAATTGCTGGTGTTCTCTTCCTTATAATACCACAGGCAGGCAGCTGCAGTATATTCAGTCAGGGTACTGTATCCTGTGCACAGTGTGCAACTAAAGCTAACTGCAGACAATTGCTGGTGTTCTATTCCTTGTAATACCACAGACAGGCAGACAGCTGCAGTATTTTCAGTCAGTGTACTTTATCATGTGCACAGTGTGCAACTAAAGCTAACTGCAGACAATTGCTGGTGTTCTCTTCCTAATAATACCACAGGCAGGCGCTGCAGTATTTTTAGTCGGTGTACTGTATCCTGTGCACAGTGTGCAACTAAAGCTAACTGCAGACAATTGCTGGTGTTCTCTTCCTAATAATATCACAGGCAGGCATCTGCAGTATTTTCAGTCAGTGTACTGTATCCTATGCACAGTGTGCAACTAAAGCTACCTGCAGACAATTGCTGATGTTCTCTTCCTAATAAAACCACAGGCAGACAGCTGCAGTATTTTAAGTCAGTGTACCTTATTCTGTTCACAGTGTGCAACTAAAGTTGACTGCAGACAATTGCTTGTGTTCTCTTCCTAATAATACCACAGGCAGACAGCTGCAGTATTTTCAGTCAGTGTACTGTATCCTGTGCACAGTGTGGAACTAAAGCTAACTGCAGACAATTGCTGGTGTTCTCTTCCTAATAATATCACAGGCAGGCATCTGCAGTATTTTCAGTCAGTGTACTGTATCCTGTGCACAGTGTGCAACTAAAGCTAACTGCATACAATTTGTGGTGTTCTCTTTGTAATAATACCACAGGCAGGCAGGCAGCTGCAGTATTTTCAGTCAGTGTACTGTATCCTGTGCACAGTGTGCAACTAAAGCTAACTGTAGACAATTGTTGGTGTTCTCTTCCTAATAATACCACAGGCAGGCAGGCAGCTGCAGTATTTTCAGTCAGTGTACTGTATCCTGTGCACAGTGTGCAACTAAAACTAACTGCATACAATTTCTGGTGTTCTCTTTATATTAATACCACAGGCAGGCAGACAGCTACAGTATTTTCAGTCAGTGTACTGTATCCTGTGCACAGTGTGCAACTCAAACTAACTTCAGACATTTGCTGGTGTTCTCTTCCTAATAGTACCACAGGCAGGCAGGCAGCTGCAGTATTTTCAGTCAGTGTACTGTATCCTGTGCACATTGTGCAACTAAAGCTAACTGCAGACAATTTCTGGTGTTCTCTTCCTAAACATACCACACATAGGAAGCAGGCAGCTGCAGTATTTTCAGTCAGTGTATTGTATCCTGTGCACAGTGTGCAACTAAAGCTATCTGCAGACAATTACTGGTGTTCTCTTCCTAATAATACCACAGGCAGGCAGCTGCAGTATTTTCAGTCAGTGTACTGTATCATGTGCACAGTGTGCAACTAAAGCTAACTGCATACAATTTGTGGTGTTCTCTTTGTAATAATACCACAGGCAGGCAGGCAGCTGCAGTTTTTTCAGTCAGTGTAGTGTATACTGTGCACAGTGTGCAACTAAAGCTAACTGTAGACAATTGTTGGTGTTCTCTTCTTAATAATACCACAGGCAGGCAGGCAGCTGCAGTATTTTTAGTCAGTGTACTGTATCATGTGCACAGTGTGCAACTAAAGCTAATTGCAGACAATTGCTGGTGTTCTCTTCCTAATAATACCACAGGCAGGCAGGCAGCTGCAGTATTTTCATTCAGTGTACTGTATCCTGTGCACAGTGTGCAACTCAAACTAACTGCAGACAATTGCTGGTGTTCTATTCCTAATAATACCACAGGCAGGCAGCTGCAGTATTTTCAGTCAGTATACTGTATCCTGTGCACAGTGTGCAACTAAAGCTAACTGTAGACAATTGTTGGTGTTCTCTTCCTAATAATACCACAGGCAGGCAGGCAGCTGCAGTATTTTCAGTCAGTGTACTGTATCATGTGCACAGTGTGCAACTAAAGCTAACTGCAGACAATTGCTGGTGTTCTCTTCCTAATAATACCACATGCAGGCAGGCAGCTGCAGTATTTTCATTCAGTGTACTGTATACTGTGCACAGTGTGCAACTCAAACTAACTGCAGACAATTGCTGGTGTTCTCTTCCTTATAATACCACAGGCAGGCAGCTGCAGTATTTTCAGTCAGTGTACTGCATCCTGTGCACAGTGTGCAACTAAAGCTAACTGCAGACAATTGCTGGTGTTCTATTCCTAATAATACCACAGGCAGGCAGGCAGCTGCAGTATTTTCAGTCAGTGTACTTATCATGTGCACAGTGTGCAACTAAAACTAACTGCATACAATTTCTGGTGTTCTCTTCCTAATAATACCATAGGCAGGCAGGCAGCTGCAGTATTTTCAGTCAGTGTACTGTATCTTGTGCACCTAAAGCTAACTGCAGACAATTGCTGGTGTTCTCTTCCAAATAATACCACAGGCAGGCAGGCAGGCAGCTGCAGTATTTTCATTCAGTGTACTGTATCCTGTGCACAGTGTGCAACTCAAACTAACTGCAGACAATTGCTGGTGTTATCTTCCTTATAATACCACAGGCAGGCAGCTGCAGTATTTTCAGTCAGTGTACAGTATCCTGTGCACAGTGTGCAACTAAAGCTAACTGCAGACAATTGCTGGTGTTCTATTCCTAATAATACCACAGGCAGGCAGGCAGCTGCAGTATTTTCAGTCAGTGTACTGTATCCTGTGCACAGTATGCAACTAAAGCTAACTGCAGACAATTGCTGGTGTTCTCTTCCTAATAAAACCACAGGCAGACAGCTGCAGTATTTTAAGTCAGTGTACCTTATCCTGTTCACAGTGTGCAACTAAAGTTAACTGCAGACAATTGCTGGTGTTCTCTTCCTAATAATACCACAGGCAGGCAGCTGCAGTATATTCAGTCAGTGTACTGTATCATGTGCACAGTGTGCAACTCACTCTAACTGCAGACAATTTCTGGTGTTCTCTTTCTAATAATACCACAGGCAGGCAGGCAGCTGCAGTATTTTTAGTCAGTGTACTTTATCCTGTGCACAGTGTGCAACTAAAGCTAACTGCAGACAATTGCTGGTGTTCTCTTCCTAATAATACCACAGGCAGGCAGCTGCAGTATATTCAGTCAGGGTACTGTATCCTGTGCACAGTGTGCAACTAAATCTAACCTAATAATACCACAGACAGGCAGGCAGCTGCAGTATTTTCAGTCAGTGTACTGTATCCTGTGCACAGTGTGCAACTAAAGCTAACTGCATACAATTTCTGGTGTTCTCTTTATAATAATACCACAGGCAGGCAGACAGCTGCAGTATTTTCAGTCAGCGTACTGTATCCTGTGCACAGTGTGCAACTAAAGCTAACTGCAGACAATTACTAGTGTTTTCTTCCTAATAATACCACAGGCATGCAGGCAGCTGCAGTATTTTCTGTCAGTGTACTGTATCCTGTGCACAGTGTGCAACTAAATTCAACTGCAGACCATTACTGGTGTTCTCTTCTTAATAATACCATAGGCAGGCAGGCAGCTGCAGTATTTTCAGTCAGTGTACTGTATCCTGTGCACAGTGTGCAACTAAAGCTAACTGCAGACAATTGCTGGTGTTCTATTCCTTGTAATACCACAGACAGGCAGACATCTGCAGTATTTTCAGTCAGTGTACTTTATCCTGTGCACAGTGTGCAACTCACGCTAACTGCAGACAATTTCTGATGTTCTATTTCTAATAATACCACAGGCAGGCAGCTGCAGTATATTCAGTCAGGGTACTGTATCCTGTGCACAGTGTGCAACTAAATCTAACTGCAGACAATTGTTGGTGTTCTCTTCCTAATAATACCACAGGCAGGCAGGCGCTGCAGTATTTTTAGTCTGTGTACTGTATCATGTGCACAGTGCTCAACTTAAGCAAACTGTAGACAATTACTGGTGTTCTCTTACTAAACATACCACACATAGGAAGCAGGCAGCTGCAGTATTTTCAGTCAGTGTACTGTATCCTGTGCACAGTGTGCAACTAAAGCTAACTGCAGACAATTACTGGTGTTCTCTTCCTAATAATACCACAGGCAGGCAGGCAGCTGCAGTATTTTCAGTCAGTGTACTGTATCCTGTGCACAGTGTGCAACTCAAACTAACTGCAGACAATTGCTGATGTTCTCTTACTTATAATACCACAGGCAGGCAGCTGCAGTATTTTCAGTCCGTGTACTGTATCCTATGCACAGTGTGCAACTAAAGCTAACTGTGGACAATTGCTGGTGTTCTCTCCCTAATAATACCACAGGCAGGCAGCTGCAGTATTTTCAGTCAGTGTACTGTATCCTGTGCACAGTGTGCAACTAAAGCTAATCGCATATAATTTGTGGTGTTCTCTTTGTAATAATACCACAGGCAGGCAGGCAGCTGCAGTTTTTTTCAGTCAGTGTACTGTATTCTGTGCACAGTGTGCAACTAAATCTAACTGCAGACAATTGTTGGTGTTCTCTTCCTAATAATACCACAGACAGGCAGGCAGCTGCAGTATTTTCAGTCAGTGTACTGTATCCTGTGCACAGTGTGCAACTAAAGCTAACTGCATACAATTTCTGGTGTTCTCTTTATAATAATACCACAGGCAGGCAGACAACTGCAGTATTTTCAGTCAGCGTACTGTATCCTGTGCACAGTGTGCAACTCAAACTAACTGCAGACAATTGCTGATGTTCTCTTACTTATAATACCACAGGCAGGCAGCTGCAGTATTTTCAGTCCGTGTACTGTATCCTATGCACAGTGTGCAACTAAAGCTAACTGTAGACAATTGCTGGTGTTCTCTTCCTAATAATACCACAGGCAGGCAGCTGCAGTATTTTCAGTCAGTGTACTGTATCCTGTGCACAGTGTGCAACTAAAGCTAATTGCATATCATTTGTGGTGTTCTCTTTGTAATAATACCACAGGCAGGCAGGCAGGCAGCTGCAGTTTTTTTCAGTCAGTGTACTGTATTCTGTGCACAGTGTGCAACTAAATCTAACTGCAGACAATTGTTGGTGTTCTCTTCCTAATAATACCACAGACAGGCAGGCAGCTGCAGTATTTTCAGTCAGTATACTGTATCCTGTGCACAGTGTGCAACTAAAGCTAACTGCATACAATTTCTGGTGTTCTCTTTATAATAATACCACAGGCAGGCAGACAGCTGCAGTATTTTCAGTCAGCGTACTGTATCCTGTGCACAGTGTGCAACTAAAGCTAACTGCAGACAATTACTGGTGTTTTCTTCATAATAATACCACAGGCAGGCAGGCAGCTGCAGTTTTTTCAGTCAGTGTACTGTATCCTGTGCACAGTGTGCAACTAAAGCTAACTGCAGACAATTACTGGTGTTGTCTTCCTAAAAATACCACAGGCAGGCAGACAGCTGCAGTATTTTCAGTCAATGTACTGTATCCTGTGCACAGTGTGCAACTCAAACTAACTGCAGAAAATTGCTGGTGTTCTCTTCCTTATAATACTACAGGCAGGCAGCTGCAGTATTTTCAGTCAGTGTACTGTATCCTGTGCACAGTGTGCAACTAAAGCTAACTGCAGACAATTGCTGGTGTTCTCTTCCTTATAATACCACAGGCAGGCAGCTGCAGTATTTTCAGTCAGCGTACTGTATCCTGTGCACAGTGTGCAACTAAAGCTAACTGCAGACAATTACTGGTGTTTTCTTCATAATAATACCACAGGCAGGCAGGCAGGCAGCTGCAGTTTTTTCAGTCAGTGTACTGTATCCTGTGCACAGTGTGCAACTAAAGCTAACTGCAGACAATTGCTGGTGTTCTCTTCCTAATAAAACCAGAGGCAGACAGCTGCACTATTTTAAGTCAGTGTACCTTATCATGTTCACAGTGTGCAACTAAAGCTAATTGCAGACAATTGTTGGTGTTCTCTTCCTAATAATACCACAGGCAGGCAGGCATCTGCAGTATTTTCAGTCAGTGTACTGTATCCCGTGCACAGTGTGCAACTAAAGCTAACTGCATACAATTTCTGGTGTTCTCTTTATAATAATACCACAGGCAGGCAGACAGCTGCAGCATTTTCAGTCAGTGTACTGTATGCTGTGCACAGTGTGCAACTAAAGCTAACTGCAGACAATTACTGGTGTTCTCTTCCTAAAAATACCACAGGCAGGCAGACAGCTGCAGTATTTTCAGTCAATGTACTGTATCCTGTGCACAGTGTGCAACTCAGACTAACTGCAGAAAATTGCTGGTGTTCTCTTCCTTATAATACCACAGGCAGGCAGCTGCAGTATTTTCAGTCAGTGTACTGTATCCTGTGCACAGTGTGCAACTAAAGCTAACTGCAGACAATTGCTGGTGTTCTCGTCCTAATAAAACCACAGGCAGACAGCTGCACTATTTTAAGTCAGTGTACCTTATCCTGTTCACAGTGTGCAACTAAAGTCGACTGCAGACAATTGCTGGTGTTCTCTTCCTAATAATACCACAGGCAGGCAGGCAGCTGCAGTATTTTCAGTCAGTGTACTGTATCCTTTGCACAGTGTGCAACTAAAGCTAACTACATAAAATTTGTGGTGTTCTCTTTGTAATAATACCACAGGCAGGCAGGCAGCTGCAGTTTTTTCAGTCAGTGTACTGTATCCTGTGCACAGTGTGCAACTAAAGCTAACTGCAGACAATTGTTGGTGTTCTCTTCCTAATAATACCACAGGCAGGCAGGCAGCTGCAGTATTTTCAGTCAGTGTACTGTATCCTGTGCACAGTGTGCAACTATAGCTAACTGCATGCAATTTCTTGTGTTCTCTTTATAATAATACCATAGGCAGGCAGACAGCTGCAGTATTTTCAGTCAGTGTACTGTATCCTGTGCACAGTGTGCTACTCAAACTAACTGCAGACAATTGCTGGTGTTCTCTGCCTAATAAAACCACAGGCAGACAGCTGCAGTATTTTAAGTCAGTGTACCTTATCCTGTTCACAGTGTGCAACTAACGTTAACTGCAGACAATTGCTGGTGTTCTCTTCCTAATAATACCACAGGCAGGCAGATGCAGTATATTCAGTCAGTGTACTTTATCCTGTGCACAGTGTGCAACTAAAGCTAACTGCAGACAATTGCTGATGTTCTCTTCCTAATAATACCACAGGCAGGCAGCTGCAGTATATTCAGTCAGGGTACTGTATCCTGTGCACAGTGTGCAACTCACGTTAACTGCAGACAATTTCTGGTGTTCTCTTCCTAATAATACCACAGGCAGGCAGGCAGCTGCAGTGTTTTCAGTCAGTGTACTGTATCCTGTGCACAGTGTGCAACTAAAGCTAACTGCAGACAATTGCTGGTGTTCTCTTCCTAATATTACCACAGGCAGGCAGACGCTGCAGTATTTTCAGTCGGTGTACTGTATCCTGTGCACAGTGTGCAACTAAAGCTAACTGCAGACAATTTCTGGTGTTCTCTTTATAATAATACCACAGGCAGGCAGACAGCTGCATTATTTTCAGTCAGTGTACTGTATCCTGTGCAAAGTGTGCAACTAAAGCTAACTGCAGAAATTGCTGGTGTTCTCTTCCTTATAAAACCACAGGCAGACAGCTGCACTATTTTAAGTCAGCGTACCTTATCCTGTTCACAGTGTGCAACTAAAGTCGACTGCAGACAATTGCTGGTGTTCTCTTCCTAATAATACCACAGGCAGGCAGGCAGCTGCAGTATTTTCAGTCAGTGTACTGTATCCTGTGCACAGTGTGCAACTATAGCTAACTGCATGCAATTTCTGGTGTTCTCTTTGTAATAATACCACAGGCAGGCAGACAGCTGCAGTATTTTCAGTCAGTGTACTGTATCCTGTGCACAGTGTGCAACTCAAACTAACTGCAGACATTTGCTGGTGTTCTCTTCCTAATAATACCACAGGCAGGCAGGCAGCTGCTGTATTTTCATTCAGTGTACTGTATCCTGTGCACAGTGTGCAACTAAAACTAACTGCAGACAATTGCTGGTGTTCTCTTCCTTATAATACCACAGGCAGGCAGCTGCAGTATTTTCAGTCAGTGTACTGTATCCTGTGCACAATGTGCAACTAAAGCTAACTGCAGAAAATTGCTGGTGTTCTATTCCTAATACTACCACAGGCAGGCAGGTGCAGTATTTTCAGTCAGTGTACTGTATCCTGTGCACAGTATGCAACTAAAGCTAACTGCAGACAATTGCTGGTGTTCTCTTCCTAAAAAAAACACAAGCAGACAGCTGCAGTATTTTCAGTCAGTGTACTGTATCATGTGCACAGTGTGCAACTCACGCTAACTGCAGACAATTTCTGGTGTTCTCTTCCTAATAATACCACAGACAGGCAGGCAGCTGCAGTATTTTCAGTCAGTGCACTGTATCCTGTGCACAGTGTGCAACTAAATCTAACTGCAGACAAGTGTTGGTGTTCTCTTCCTAATAATACCACAGACAGGCAGGCAGCTGCAGTATTTTCAGTCAGTGTACTGTATCATGTGCACTGTGTGCAACTAAATCTAACTGCAGACAATTGTTGGTGTTCTCTTCCTAATAATACCACAGACAGGCAGGCAGCTGCAGTATTTTCAGTCAGTGTACTGTATCCTGTGCACAGTGTGCAACTAAAGCTAACTGCATACAATTTCTGGTGTTCTCTTTATAATAATACCACAGGCAGGCAGACATCTGCAGTATTTTCAGTCAGCGTACTGTATCCTGTGCACAGTGTGCAACTAAAGCTAACTGCAGACAATTACTGGTGTTTTCTTCCTAATAATACCACAGGCAGGCAGGCAGCTGCAGTATTTTCAGTCAGTGTACTGTATCTTGTGCACAGTGTGCAACTAAAGTCAACTGCAGACAATTACTGGTGTTCTCTTCTTAATAATACCATAGGCAGGCAGGCAGCTGCAGTATTTTCAGTCAGTGTACTGTATCCTGTGCACAGTGTGCAACTCAAACTAACTGCAGACAATTGCTGGTGTTCTATTCCTTATAATACCACAGACAGGCAGGCAGCTGCAGCATTTTCAGTCAGTGTACTGTATCCTGTGCACAGTGTGCAACTCAAACTAACTGAAGACAATTGCTGGTGTTCTCTTCCTTATAATACCACAGGCAGGCAGCTGCAGTATATTCAGTCAGGGTACTGTATCCTGTGCACAGTGTGCAACTCAAACTAACTGCAGACAATTGCTGGTGTTCTCTTCCTAATAATACCACAGGCAGGCAGGCTCTGCAGTATTTTTAGTCTGTGTACTGTATCCTGTGCACAGTGCGCAACTTAAGCAAACTGTAGACAATTACTGGTGTTCTCTTACTAAACATACCACACATAGGAAGCAGGCAGCTGCAGTATTTTCAGTCAGTGTACTGTATCCTGTGCACAGTGTGCAACTAAAGCTAACTGCAGACAATTACTGGTGTTCTCTTCCTAATAATACCACAGGCAGGCAGGCAGCTGCAGTATTTTCAGTCAGTGTACTGTATCCTGTGCACAGTGTGCAACTAAAGTCAACTGCAGACAATTACTGGTGTTCTCTTCTTAATAATACCATAGGCAGGCAGGCAGCTGCAGTATTTTCAGTCAGTGTACTGTATCCTGTGCACAGTGTGCAACTCAAACTAACTGCAGACAATTGCTGGTGTTCTATTCCTTATAATACCACAGACAGGCAGGCAGCTGCAGCATTTTCAGTCAGTGTACTGTATCCTGTGCACAGTGTGCAACTCAAACTAACTGAAGACAATTGCTGGTGTTCTCTTCCTTATAATACCACAGGCAGGCAGCTGCAGTATATTCAGTCAGGGTACTGTATCCTGTGCACAGTGTGCAACTCAAACTAACTGCAGACAATTGCTGGTGTTCTCTTCCTAATAATACCACAGGCAGGCAGGCTCTGCAGTATTTTTAGTCTGTGTACTGTATCCTGTGCACAGTGTGCAACTTAAGCAAACTGTAGACAATTACTGGTGTTCTCTTACTAAACATACCACACATAGGAAGCAGGCAGCTGCAGTATTTTCAGTCAGTGTACTGTATCCTGTGCACAGTGTGCAACTAAAGCTAACTGCAGACAATTACTGGTGTTCTCTTCCTAATAATACCACAGGCAGGCAGGCAGCTGCAGTATTTTCAGTCAGTGTACTGTATCCTGTGCACAGTGTGCAACTCAAACTAACTGCAGACAATTGCTGATTTTCTCTTACTTATAATACCACAGGCAGGCAGCTGCAGTATTTTCAGTCCGTGTACTGTATCCTATGCACAGTGTGCAACTAAAGCTAACTGTAGACAATTGCTGGTGTTCTCTTCCTAATAATACCACAGGCAGGCAGCTGCAGTATTTTCAGTCAGTGTACTGTATCCTGTGCACAGTGTGCAACTAAAGCTAATTGCATATAATTTGTGGTGTTCTCTTTGTAATAATACCACAGGCAGGCAGGCAGGCAGCTGCAGTTTTTTTCAGTCAGTGTTCTGTATTCTGTGCACAGTGTGCAACTAAATCTAACTGCAGACAATTGTTGGTGTTCTCTTCCTAATAATACCACAGACAGGCAGGCAGCTGCAGTATTTTCAGTCAGTATACTGTATCCTGTGCACATTGTGCAACTAAAGCTAACTGCATACAATTTCTGGTGTTCTCTTTATAATAATACCACAGGCAGGCAGACAGCTGCAGTATTTTCAGTCAGCGTACTGTATCCTGTGCACAGTGTGCAACTCAAACTAACTGCAGAAAATTGCTGGTGTTCTCTTCCTTATAATACCACAGGCAGGCAGCTGCAGTATTTTCAGTCAGTGTACTGTATCCTGTGCACAGTGTGCAACTAAAGCTAACTGCAGACAATTGCTGGTGTTCTCTTCCTTATAATACCACAGGCAGGCAGCTGCAGTATTTTCAGTCAGCGTACTGTATCCTGTGCACAGTGTGCAACTAAAGCTAACTGCAGACAATTACTGGTGTTGTCTTCCTAAAAATACCACAGGCAGGCAGACAGCTGCAGTATTTTCAGTCAATGTACTGTATCCTGTGCACAGTGTGCAACTCAAACTAACTGCAGAAAATTGCTGGTGTTCTCTTTCTTATAATACCACAGGCAGGCAGCTGCAGTATTTTCAGTCAGTGTACTGTATCCTGTGCACAGTGTGCAACTAAAGCTAACTGCAGACAATTGCTGGTGTTCTCTTCCTAATAAAACCAGAGGCAGACAGCTGCACTATTTTAAGTCAGTGTACCTTATCATGTTCACAGTGCGCAACTAAAGCTAATTGCAGACAATTACTGGTGTTGTCTTCCTAAAAATACCACAGGCAGGCAGACAGCTGCAGTATTTTCAGTCAATGTACTGTATCCTGTGCACAGTGTGCAACTCAAACTAACTGCAGAAAATTGCTGGTGTTCTCTTTCTTATAATACCACAGGCAGGCAGCTGCAGTATTTTCAGTCAGTGTACTGTATCCTGTGCACAGTGTGCAACTAAAGCTAACTGCAGACAATTACTGGTGTTCTCTTCCTAATAATACCACAGGCAGGCAGGCAGCTGCAGTATTTTCAGTCAGTGTACTGTATCCTGTGCACAGTGTGCAACTCAAACTAACTGCAGACAATTGCTGATTTTCTCTTACTTATAATACCACAGGCAGGCAGCTGCAGTATTTTCAGTCCGTGTACTGTATCCTATGCACAGTGTGCAACTAAAGCTAACTGTAGACAATTGCTGGTGTTCTCTTCCTAATAATACCACAGGCAGGCAGCTGCAGTATTTTCAGTCAGTGTACTGTATCCTGTGCACAGTGTGCAACTAAAGCTAATTGCATATAATTTGTGGTGTTCTCTTTGTAATAATACCACAGGCAGGCAGGCAGGCAGCTGCAGTTTTTTTCAGTCAGTGTTCTGTATTCTGTGCACAGTGTGCAACTAAATCTAACTGCAGACAATTGTTGGTGTTCTCTTCCTAATAATACCACAGACAGGCAGGCAGCTGCAGTATTTTCAGTCAGTATACTGTATCCTGTGCACAGTGTGCAACTAAAGCTAACTGCATACAATTTCTGGTGTTCTCTTTATAATAATACCACAGGCAGGCAGACAGCTGCAGTATTTTCAGTCAGCGTACTGTATCCTGTGCACAGTGTGCAACTCAAACTAACTGCAGAAAATTGCTGGTGTTCTCTTCCTTATAATACCACAGGCAGGCAGCTGCAGTATTTTCAGTCAGTGTACTGTATCCTGTGCACAGTGTGCAACTAAAGCTAACTGCAGACAATTGCTGGTGTTCTCTTCCTTATAATACCACAGGCAGGCAGCTGCAGTATTTTCAGTCAGCGTACTGTATCCTGTGCACAGTGTGCAACTAAAGCTAACTGCAGACAATTACTGGTGTTGTCTTCCTAAAAATACCACAGGCAGGCAGACAGCTGCAGTATTTTCAGTCAATGTACTGTATCCTGTGCACAGTGTGCAACTCAAACTAACTGCAGAAAATTGCTGGTGTTCTCTTTCTTATAATACCACAGGCAGGCAGCTGCAGTATTTTCAGTCAGTGTACTGTATCCTGTGCACAGTGTGCAACTAAAGCTAACTGCAGACAATTGCTGGTGTTCTCTTCCTAATAAAACCAGAGGCAGACAGCTGCACTATTTTAAGTCAGTGTACCTTATCATGTTCACAGTGCGCAACTAAAGCTAATTGCAGACAATTGTTGGTGTTCTCTTCCTAATAATACCACAGGCAGGCAGGCATCTGCAGTATTTTCAGTCAGTGCACTGTATCCTGTGCACAGTGTGCAACTAAAGCTAACTGCAGACAATTACTGGTGTTCTCTTCCTAAAAATACCACAGGCAGGCAGACAGCTGCAGGATTTTCAGTCAATGTACTGTATCCTGTGCACAGTGTGCAACTCAGACTAACTGCAGAAAATTGCTGGTGTTCTCTTCCTTATAATACCACAGGCAGGCAGCTGCAGTATTTTCAGTCAGTGTACTGTATCCTTTGCACAGTGTGGAACTAAAGCTAACTGCAGACAATTGTTGGTGTTCTCTTCCTAATAATACCACAGGCAGGCAGGCAGCTGCAGTATTTTCAGTCAGTGTACTGTATCCTGTGCACAGTGTGCAACTATAGCTAACTGCATGCAATTTCTTGTGTTTTTTTATAATAATACCACAGGCAGGCAGACAGCTGCAGTATTTTCAGTCAGTGTACTGTATCCTGTGCACAGTGTGCAACTCAAACTAACTGCAGACGATTGCTGGTGTTCTCTGCCTAATAAAACCACAGGCAGGCAGCTGCAGTATATTCAGTCAGTGTACTGTATCCTGTTCACAGTGTGCAACTAAAGTTAACTGCAGACAATTGCTGGTGTTCTCTTCCTAATAATACCACAGGCAGGCAGATGCAGTATATTCAGTCAGTGTACTTTATCCTGTGCACAGTGTGCAACTAAAGCTAACTGCAGACAATTGCTGATGTTCTCTTCCTAATAATACCACAGGCAGGCAGCCGCAGTATATTCAGTCAGGGTACTGTATCTTGTGCACAGTGTGCAACTAAAGCTAACTGCAGACAATTGCTGGTGTTCTATTCCTAGTAATACCACAGGCAGGCAGGCAGCTGCAGTATTTTTAGTCAGTGTACTTTATCCTGTGCACAGTGTGCAACTAAAGCTAACTGCAGACAATTGCTGATGTTCTCTTCCTAATAATACCACAGGCAGGCAGGCACTGCAATATTTTCAGTCAGTGTACTGTATCCTATGCACAGTGTGCAACTAAAGCTAACTGCAGACAATTGCTGGTGTTCTCTTCCTAATAAAACCACAGGCAGACAGCTGCAGTATTTTAAGTCAGTGTACCTTATCCTGTTCACAGTGTGCAACTAAAGCTAACTGTAGACAATTGCTGGTGTTCTCTTTCTAATAATACTACAGGCAGGCAGGCAGCTGCAGTATTTTTAGTCAGTGTATGTTATCCTGTGCACAGTGTGCAACTAAAGCTAACTGCAGACAATTGCTGGTGTTCTCTTCCTAATAATACCACAGGCAGGCAGGCGCTGCAGTATTTTTAGTCGGTGTACTGTATCCTGTGCACAGTGTGCAACTAAAGCTAACTGCAGACAATTTCTGGTGTTCTCTTTATAATAATACCACAGGCAGGCAGACAGCTGCAGTATTTTCAGTCAGTGTACTGTATCCTGTGCAAAGTGTGCAACTAAAGCTAACTGCAGACAATTGCTGGTGTTCTCTTCCTTATAATACCACAGGCAGGCAGCTGCAGTATTTTCAGTCAGTGTACTGTATCCTATGCACAGTGTGCAACTAAAGCTAAATGTAGACAATTGCTGGTGTTCTCTTTCTAATAATACCACAGGCAGGCAGCTGCAGTGTTTTCAGTCAGTGTACTGTATCCTGTGCACAATGTGCAACTCAAACTAACTGCAGACAATTGCTGGTGTTCTCTTCCTTATAATACTACAGGCAGGCAGCTACAGTATTTTCAGTCAGTGTACTGTATCCTATGCACAGTGTGCAACTAAAGCTAACTGCAGACAATTGCTGGTGTTCTCTTCCTAATAATACCACAGGCAGGTGCAGTATTTTCAGTCAGTGTACTGTACCCTGTGCACAGTGTGCAACTAAAGCTAACTGCATACAATTTGTGGTGTTCTCTTTGTAATAATACCACAGGCAGGCAGGCAGCTGCAGTTTTTTCAGTCAGTGTACTGTATCATGTGCACAGTGTGCAACTAAAGCTAACTGCAGACAATTGTTGGTGTTATCTTCCTAATAATACCACAGGCAGGCAGGCAGCTGCAGTATTTTCAGTCAGTGTACTGTATCCTGTGCACAGTGTGCAACTAAAGCTAACTGCAGACAATTGCTGGTGTTCTCTTCCTAATAATACCACAGGCAGGCAGCTGCAGTATATTCAGTCAGTGTACTGTATCCTGTGCACAGTGTGCAACTAAAGCTAACTTCATACAATTTCTGGTGTTCTCTTTATAATAATACCACAGGCAGGCAGACAGCTGCAGTATTTTCAGTCAGTGTACTGTATCATATGCACAGTGTGCAACTAAAGCTAACTGCAGACAATTGCTGGTGTTCTCTTCCTAATAATACCACAGGCAGGCAGCTGCAGTATTTTCAGTCAGTGTACTGTATCCTGTGCACAGTGTGCAACTAAAGCTAACTGCATACAATTTGTGGTGTTTTCTTTGTAATAATACCACAGGCAGGCAGGCAGCTGCAGTTTTTTCAGTCAGTGTACTGTATCCTGTGCACAGTGTGCCACTAAAGCTAACTGCATACAATTTCCGGTGTTCTCTTCCTTATAATACCACAGGCAGGCAGCTGCAGTATATTCAGTCAGGATACTGTATCCTGTGCACAGTGTGCAGCTAAAGCTAACTGCAGACAATTGCTGGTGTTCTATTCCTTATAATACCACAGACAGGCAGGCAGCTGCAGCATTTTCAGTCAGTGTACTTTATCCTGTGCACAGTGTGCAACTCACGTTAACTGCAGACAATTTCTGGTGTTCTCTTTCTAATAATACCACAGGCAGGCAGCTGCAGTATATTCAGTCAGGGTACTGTATCCTGTGCACAGTGTGCAACTCACGTTAACTGCAGACAATTTCTGGTGTTCTCTTCCTAATAATACCACAGGCAGGCAGGCAGCTGCAGTGTTTTCAGTCAGTGTACTGTATCCTGTGCACAGTGTGCAACTAAAGCTAGCTGCAGACAATTGCTGGTGTTCTCTTCCTTATAAAACCACAGGCAGACAGCTGCACTATTTTAAGTCAGCGTACCTTATCCTGTTCACAGTGTGCAACTAAAGTCGACTGCAGACAATTGCTGGTGTTCTCTTTGTAATAATACCACAGGCAGGCAGGCAGCTGCAGTATATTCAGTCAGGGTACTGTATCCTGTGCACAGTGTGCAACTCACGTTAACTGCAGACAATTTCTGGTGTTCTCTTCCTAATAATACCACAGGCAGGCAGGCAGCTGCAGTGTTTTCAGTCAGTGTACTGTATCCTGTGCACAGTGTGCAACTATAGCTAACTGCATGCAATTTCTGGTGTTCTCTTTGTAATAATACCACAGGCAGGCAGACAGCTGCAGTATTTTCAGTCAGTGTACTGTATCCTGTGCACAGTGTGCAACTCAAACTAACTGCAGACATTTGCTGGTGTTCTCTTCCTAATAATACCACAGGCAGGCAGGCAGCTGCTGTATTTTCATTCAGTGTACTGTATCCTGTGCACAGTGTGCAACTACAACTAACTGCAGACAATTGCTGGTGTTCTCTTCCTTAAAATTCCACAGGCAGGCAGCTGCAGTATTTTCAGTCAGTGTACTGTATCCTGTGCACAGTATGCAACTAAAGCTAACTGCAGACAATTGCTGGTGT
Source organism: Rana muscosa (assembly GCA_029206835.1). Lineage (NCBI taxonomy): Eukaryota > Metazoa > Chordata > Amphibia > Anura > Ranidae > Rana > Rana muscosa. The sequence continues at coordinate 209,362,305 of CM055127.1, read as the reverse complement.
TCTCTTCCTAAAAAAAACACAAGCAGACAGCTGCAGTATTTTCAGTCAGTGTACTGTATCATGTGCACAGTGTGCAACTCACGCTAACTGCAGACAATTTCTGGTGTTCTCTTCCTAATAATACCACAGACAGGCAGGCAGCTGCAGTATTTTCAGTCAGTGTACTGTATCCTGTGCACAGTGTGCAACTAAATCTAACTGCAGACAAGTGTTGGTGTTCTATTCCTAATAATACCACAGACAGGCAGGCAGCTGCAGTATTTTCAGTCAGCATACTGTATCCTGTGCACAGTGTGCAACTAAAGCTAACTGCAGACAATTACTGGTGTTTTCTTCCTAATAATACCACAGGCAGGCAGGCAGCTGCAGTATTTTCTGTCAGTGTACTGTATCCTGTGCACAGTGTGCAACTAAAGTCAACTGCAGACAATTACTGGTGTTCTCTTCTTAATAATACCATAGGCAGGCAGGCAGCTGCAGTATTTTCAGTCAGTGTACTGTATCCTGTGCACAGTGTGCAACCCAACTAACTGCAGACAATTGCTGGTGTTCTATTCCTTATAATACCACAGACAGGCAGGCAGCTGCAGCATTTTCAGTCAGTGTACTGTATCCTGTGCACAGTGTGCAACTCAAACTAACTGAAGACAATTGCTGGTGTTCTCTTCCTTATAATACCACAGGCAGGCAGCTGCAGTATATTCAGTCAGGGTACTGTATCCTGTGCACAGTGTGCAACTCAAACTAACTGCAGACAATTGCTGGTGTTCTCTTCCTAATAATACCACAGGCAGGCAGGCGCTGCAGTATTTTTAGTCTGTGTACTGTATCCTGTGCACAGTGCGCAACTTAAGCAAACTGTAGACAATTACTGGTGTTCTCTTACTAAACATACCACACATAGGAAGCAGGCAGCTGCAGTATTTTCAGTCAGTGTACTGTATCCTGTGCACAGTGTGCAACTAAAGCTAACTGCAGACAATTACTGGTGTTCTCTTCCTAATAATACCACAGGCAGGCATGCAGCTGCAGTATTTTCAGTCAGTGTACTGTATCCTGTGCACAGTGTGCAACTCAAACTAACTGCAGACAATTGCTGATGTTCTCTTACTTATAATACCACAGGCAGGCAGCTGCAGTATTTTCAGTCAGTGTACTGTATCCTATGCACAGTGTGCAACTAAAGCTAACTGTAGACAATTGCTGGTGTTCTCTTCCTAATAATACCACAGGCAGGCAGCTGCAGTATTTTCAGTCAGTGTACTGTATCCTGTGCACAGTGTGCAACTAAAGCTAATTGCATATAATTTGTGGTGTTCTCTTTGTAATAATACCACAGGCAGGCAGGCAGGCAGCTGCAGTTTTTTTCAGTCAGTGTACTGTATTCTGTGCACAGTGTGCAACTAAATCTAACTGCAGACAATTGTTGGTGTTCTCTTCCTAATAATACCACAGACAGGCAGGCAGCTGCAGTATTTTCAGTCAGTATACTGTATCCTGTGCACAGTGTGCAACTAAAGCTAACTGCATACAATTTCTGGTGTTCTCTTTATAATAATACCACAGGCAGGCAGACAGCTGCAGTATTTTCAGTCAGCGTACTGTATCCTGTGCACAGTGTGCAACTAAAGCTAACTGCAGATAATTACTGGTGTTTTCTTCATAATAATACCACAGGCAGGCAGGCAGCTGCAGTATTTTCAGTCAATGTACTGTATCCTGTGCACAGTGTGCAACTCAAACTAACTGCAGAAAATTGCTGGTGTTCTCTTCCTTATAATACCACAGGCAGGCAGCTGCAGTATTTTCAGTCAGTGTACTGTATCATGTGCACAGTGTGCAACTAAAGCTAACTGCAGACAATTGCTGGTGTTCTCTTCCTAATAAAACCAGAGGCAGACAGCTGCACTATTTTAAGTCAGTGTACCTTATCCTGTTCACAGTGTGCAACTAAAGTCGACTGCAGACAATTGCTGGTGTTCTCTTCCTAATAATACCACAGGCAGGCAGGCAGCTGCAGTATTTTCAGTCAGTGTACTGTATCCTTTGCACAGTGTGCAACTAAAGCTAACTGCATAAAATGTTTGGTGTTCTCTTTGTAATAATACCACAGGCAGGCAGGCAGCTGCAGTTTTTTCAGTCAGTGTACTGTATCCTGTGCACAGTGTGCAACTAAAGCTAACTGCAGACAATTGTTGGTGTTCTCTTCCTAATAATACCACAGGCAGGCAGGCAGCTGCAATATTTTCAGTCAGTGTACTGTATCCTGTGCACAGTGTGCAACTATAGCTAACTGCATGCAATTTCTGGTGTTCTCTTTATAATAATACCACAGGCAGGCAGGCAGACAGCTGCAGTATTTTCAGTCAGTGTACTGTATCCTGTGCACAGTGTGCAACTCAAACTAACTGCAGACAATTGCTGGTGTTCTCTTCCTAATAAAACCACAGGCAGACAGCTGCAGTATTTTAAGTCAGTGTACCTTATCCTGTTCACAGTGTGCAACTAAAGTTAACTGCAGACAATTGCTGGTGTTCTCTTCCTAATAATACCACAGGCAGGCAGATGCAGTATATTCAGTCAGTGTACTTTATCCTGTGCACAGTGTGCAACTAAAGCTAACTGCAGACAATTGCTGGTGTTCTCTTCCTAATAATACCACAGGCAGGCAGCTGCAGTATATTCAGTCAGGGTACTGTATCCTGTGCACAGTGTGCAACTAAAGCTAACTGCAGACAATTGCTGGTGTTCTATTCCTAGTAATACCACAGGCAGGCAGGCAGCTGCATTATTTTTAGTCAGTGTACTTTATCCTGTGCACAGTGTGCAACTAAAGCTAACTGCAGACAATTGCTGGTGTTCTCTTCCTAATAATACCACAGGCAGGCAGGCACGGCAGTATTTTCAGTCAGTGTACTGTATCCTATGCACAGTGTGCAACTAAAGCTAACTGCAGACAATTGCTGGTGTTCTCTTCCTAATAAAACCACAGGCAGACAGCTGCAGTATTTTAAGTCAGTGTACCTTATCCTGTTCACAGTGTGCAACTAAAGCTAACTGTAGACAATTGCTGGTGTTCTCTTTCTAATAATACCACAGGCAGGCAGGCAGCTGCAGTATTTTTAGTCAGTGTACGTTATCCTGTGCACAGTGTGCAACTAAAGCTAACTGCAGACAATTGCTGGTGTTCTCTTCCTAATAATACCACAGGCAGGCAGGCGCTGCAGTATTTTTAGTCGGTGTACTGTATCCTGTGCACAGTGTGCAACTAAAGCTAACTGCAGACAATTACTGGTGTTCTCTTACTAAACATACCACACATAGGAAGCAGGCAGCTGCAGTATTTTCAGTCAGTGTACTGTATCCTGTGCACAGTGTGCAACTAAAGCTAACTGCAGACAATTACTGGTGTTCTCTTTCTAATAATACCATAGGCAGGCAGGCAGCTGCAGGATTTTCAGTCAGTGTACTGTATCTTGTGCACAGTGTGCAACTCAAACTAACTGCAGACAATTGCTGGTGTTCTCTTCCTTATAATACCACAGGCAGGCAGCTACAGTATTTTCAGTCAGTGTACTGTATCCTATGCACAGTGTGCAACTAAAGCTAACTGCAGACAATTGCTGGTGTTCTCTTCCTAATAATACCACAGACAGGCAGCTGCAGTATTTTCAGTCAGTGTACTGTATCCTGTGCACAGTGTGCAACTAAAGCTAACTGCATACAAATTGTGGTGTTCTCTTTGTAATAATACCACAGGCAGGCAAGCAGCTGCAGTTTTTTCAGTCAGTGTACTGTATCCTGTGCACAGTGTGCAACTAAAGCTAACTGCATACAATTTCTGGTGTTCTCTTTATAATAATACCACAGGCAGGCAGACAGCTGCAGTATTTTCAGTCAGTGTACTGTATCCTATGCACAGTGTGCAACTAAAGCTAACTGCAGACAATTGCTGGTGTTCTCTTCCTTATAATACCACAGGCAGGCAGCTGCAGTATATTCAGTCAGTGTACTGTATCCTGTGCACAGTGTGCAGCTAAAGCTAACTGCAGACAATTGCTGGTGTTCTCTTCCTAATAAAACCACAGGCAGACAGCTGCAGTATTTTAAGTCAGTGTACCTTATCCTGTTCACAGTGTGCAACTAAAGTTAACTGCAGACAATTGCTGGTGTTCTCTTCCTAATAATACCACAGGCAGGCAGATGCAGTATATTCAGTCAGTGTACTTTATCCTGTGCACAGTGTGCAACTAAAGCTAACTGCAGACAATTGCTGGTGTTCTCTTCCTAATAATACCACAGGCAGGCAGCTGCAGTATATTCAGTCAGGGTACTGTATCCTGTGCACAGTGTGCAACTAAAGCTAACTGCAGACACTTGCTGGTGTTCTATTCCTAGTAATACCACAGGCAGGCAGGCAGCTGCATTATTTTTAGTCAGTGTACTTTATCCTGTGCACAGTGTGCAACTAAAGCTAACTGCAGACAATTGCTGGCGTTCTCTTCCTAATAATACCACAGGCAGGCAGGCACTGCAGTATTTTCAGTCAGTGTACTGTATCCTATGCACAGTGTGCAACTAAAGCTAACTGCAGACAATTGCTGGTGTTCTCTTCCTAATAAAACCACAGGCAGACAGCTGCAGTATTTTAAGTCAGTGTACCTTATCCTGTTCACAGTGTGCAACTAAAGCTAACTGTAGACAATTGCTGGTGTTCTCTTTCTAATAATACCACAGACAGGCATGCAGCTGCAGTATTTTCAGTCAATGTACTGTATCCTGTGCACAGTGTGCAACTAAAGCTAACTGCATACAATTTCTGGTGTTCTCTTTATAATAATACCACAGGCAGGCAGACAGCTGCAGTATTTTCAGTCAGCGTACTGTATCCTGTGCACAGTGTGCAACTAAAGCTAACTGCTGACAATCACTGGTGTTTTCTTCATAATAATACCACAGGCAGGCAGGCAGCTGCAGTTTTTTCAGTCAGTGTACTGTATCCTGTGCACAGTGTGCAACTAAAGCTAACTGCAGACAATTGTTGGTGTTCTCTTCCTAATAATACCACAGGCAGGCAGGCATCTGCAGTATTTTCAGTCAGTGTACTGTATCCTGTGCACAGTGTGCAACTAAAGCTAACTGCATACAATTTCTGGTGTTCTCTTTATAATAATACCAGAGGCAGGCAGACAGCTGCAGCATTTTCAGTCAGTGTACTGTATGCTGTGCACAGTGTGCAACTAAAGCTAACTGCAGACAATTACTGGTGTTGTCTTCCTAAAAATACCACAGGCAGGCAGACAGCTGCAGTATTTTCAGTCAATGTACTGTATCCTGTGCACAGTGTGCAACTCAAACTAACTGCAGAAAATTGCTGGTGTTCTCTTCCTTATAATACCACAGGCAGGCAGCTGCAGTATTTTAAGTCAATGTACCTTATCCTGTTCACAGTGTGAAACTAATGCTAACTGTAGACAATTGCTGGTGTTCTCTTTCTAATAATACCACAGGCAGGCAGGCAGCTGCAGGATTTTTAGTCAGTGTACGTTATCCTGTGCACAGTGTGCAACTAAAGCTAACTGCAGACAATTGCTGGTGTTCTCTTCCTAATAATACCACAGGCAGGCAGGCGCTGCAGTATTTTTAGTCGGTGTACTGTATCCTGTGCCCTGTGTGCTACTAAAGCTAACTGCAGACAATTACTGGTGTTCTCTTACTAAACATACCACACATAGGAAGCAGGCAGCTGCAGTATTTTCAGTCAGTGTACTGTATCCTGTGCACAGTGTGCAACTAAAGCTAACTGCAGACAATTACTGGTGTTCTCTTTCTAATAATACCATAGGCAGGCAGGCAGCTGCAGTATTTTCAGTCAGTGTACTGTATCTTGTGCACAGTGTGCAACTCAAACTAACTGCAGACAATTGCTGGTGTTCTCTTCCTTATAATACCACAGGCAGGCAGCTACAGTATTTTCAGTCAGTGTACTGTATCCTATGCACAGTGTGCAACTAAAGCTAACTGCAGACAATTGCTGGTGTTCTCTTCCTAATAATACCACAGACAGGCAGCTGCAGTATTTTCAGTCAGTGTACTGTATCCTGTGCACAGTGTGCAACTAAAGCTAACTGCATACAAATTGTGGTGTTCTCTTTGTAATAATACCACAGGCAGGCAAGCAGCTGCAGTTTTTTCAGTCAGTGTACTGTATCCTGTGCACAGTGTGCAACTAAAGCTAACTGCATACAATTTCTGGTGTTCTCTTTATAATAATACCACAGGCAGGCAGACAGCTGCAGTATTTTCAGTCAGTGTACTGTATCCTATGCACAGTGTGCAACTAAAGCTAACTGCAGACAATTGCTGGTGTTCTCTTCCTTATAATACCACAGGCAGGCAGCTGCAGTATATTCAGTCAGGGTACTGTATCCTGTGCACAGTGTGCAGCTAAAGCTAACTGCAGACAATTGCTGGTGTTCTCTTCCTAATAATACCACAGGCAGGCAGCTGCAGTATTTTCAGTCAGTGTACTGTATCCTGTGCACAGTGTGCAACTAAAGCTAACTGCATACAATTTGTGGTGTTCTCTTTGTAATAATACCACAGGCAGGCAGGCAGCTGCAGTTTTTTCAGTCAGTGTACTGTATCCTGTGCACAGTGTGCCACTAAAGCTAACTGCATACAATTTCTGGTGTTCTCTTCCTTATAATACCACAGGCAGGCAGCTGCAGTATTTTCAGTCAGCGTACTGTATCCTGTGCACAGTGTGCAACTAAAGCTAACTGCAGACAATTACTGGTGTTTTCTTCATAATAATACCACAGGCAGGCAGGCAGCTGCAGTTTTTTCAGTCAGTGTACTGTATCCTGTGCACAGTGTGCAACTAAAGCTAACTGCAGACAATTGTTGGTGTTCTCTTCCTAATAATACCACAGGCAGGCAGGCATCTGCAGTATTTTCAGTCAGTGTACTGTATCCTGTGCACAGTGTGCAACTAAAGCTAACTGCATACAGTTTCTGGTGTTATCTTTATAATAATACCAGAGGCAGGCAGACAGCTGCAGCATTTTAAGTCAGTGTACTGTATGCTGTGCACAGTGTGCAACTAAAGCTAACTGCAGACAATTACTGGTGTTGTCTTCCTAAAAATACCACAGGCAGGCAGACAGCTGCAGTATTTTCAGTCAATGTACTGTATCCTGTGCACAGTGTGCAACTCAAACTAACTGCAGAAAATTGCTGGTGTTCTCTTCCTTATAATACCACAGGCAGGCAGCTGCAGTATTTTCAGTCAGTGTACTGTATCCTATGCACAGTGTGGAACTAAAGCTAACTGCAGACAATTGCTGGTGTTCTCTTCCTAATAATACCACAGGCAGGCAGCTGCAGTATTTTCAGTCAGTGTACTGTATCCTGTGCACAGTGTGCAACTAAAGCTAACTGCAGACAATTGCTGGTGTTCTCTTCCTAATAAAACCACAGGCAGACAGCTGCACTATTTTAAGTCAGTGTACCTTATCCTGTTCACAGTGTGCAACTAAAGTCGACTGCAGACAATTGCTGGTGTTCTCTTCCTAATAATACCACAGGCAGGCAGGCAGCTGCAGTATTTTCAGGCAGTGTACTGTATCCTTTGCACAGTGTGCAACTAAAGCTAACTGCATAAAATGTGTGGTGTTCTCTTTGTAATAATACCACAGGCAGGCAGGCAGCTGCAGTTTTTTCAGTCAGTGTAATGTATCCTGTGCACAGTGTGCAACTAAAGCTAACTGCAGACAATTGTTGGTGTTCTCTTCCTAATAATACCACAGGCAGGCAGGCAGCTGCAATATTTTCAGTCAGTGTACTGTATCCTGTGCAGAGTGTTCAACTATAGCTAACTGCATGCAATTTCTGGTGTTCTCTTTATAATAATACCACAGGCAGGCAGACAGCTGCAGTATTTTCAGTCAGTGTACTGTATCATGTGCACAGTGTGCAACTCAAACTAACTGCAGACAATTGCTGGTGTTCTCTTCCTAATAAAACCACAGGCAGACAGCTGCAGTATTTTAAGTCAGTGTACCTTATCCTGTTCACAGTGTGCAACTAAAGTTAACTGCAGACAATTGCTGGTGTTCTCTTCCTAATAATACCACAGGCAGGCAGATGCAGTATATTCAGTCAGTGTACTTTATCCTGTGCACAGTGTGCAACTAAAGCTAACTGCAGACAATTGCTGGTGTTCTCTTCCTAATAATACCACAGGCAGGCAGGCACTGCAGTATTTTCAGTCAGTGTACTGTATCCTATGCACAGTGTGCAACTAAAGCTAACTGCAGACAATTGCTGGTGTTCTCTTCCTAATAAAACCACAGGCAGACAGCTGCAGTATTTTAAGTCAGTGTACCTTATTCTGTTCACAGTGTGCAACTAAAGCTAACTGTAGACAATTGCTGGTGTTCTCTTTCTAATAATACCACAGGCAGGCAGGCAGCTGCAGTATTTTTAGTCAGTGTACGTTATCCTGTGCACAGTGTGCAACTAAAGCTAACTGCAGACAATTGCTGGTGTTCTCTTCCTAATAATACCACAGGCAGGCAGGCGCTGCAGTATTTTTAGTCGGTGTACTGTATCCTGTGCACAGTGTGCAACTAAAGCTAACTGCAGACAATTACCGGTGTTCTCTTACTAAACATACCACACATAGGAAGCAGGCAGCTGCAGTATTTTCAGTCAGTGTACTGTATCCTATGCACAGTGTGCAACTAAAGCTAACTGCAGACAATTGCTGGTGTTCTCTTCCTTATAATACCACAGGCAGGCAGCTGCAGTATATTCAGTCAGGGTACTGTATCCTGTGCACAGTGTGCAGCTAAAGCTAACTGCAGACACTTGCTGGTGTTCTCTTCCTAATAAAACCACAGGCAGACAGCTGCAGTATTTTAAGTCAGTGTACCTTATCCTGTTCACAGTGTGCAACTAAAGCTAACTGTAGACAATTGCTGGTGTTCTCTTTCTAATAATACCATAGGCAGGCAGGCAGCTGCAGTATTTTCAGTCAGTGTACTGTATCTTGTGCACATTGTGCAACTCAAACTAACTGCAGACAATTGCTGGTGTTCTCTTCCTTATAATACCACAGGCAGGCAGCTACAGTATTTTCAGTCAGTGTACTGTATCCTATGCACAGTGTGCAACTAAAGCTAACTGCAGACAATTGCTGGTGTTCTCTTCCTAATAATACCACAGACAGGCAGCTGCAGTATTTTCAGTCAGTGTACTGTATCCTGTGCACAGTGTGCAACTAAAGCTAACTGCATACAAATTGTGGTGTTCTCTTTGTAATAATACCACAGGCAGGCAAGCAGCTGCAGTTTTTTCAGTCAGTGTACTGTATCCTGTGCACAGTGTGCAACTAAAGCTAACTGCATACAATTTCTGGTGTTCTCTTTATAATAATACCACAGGCAGGCAGACAGCTGCAGTATTTTCAGTCAGTGTACTGTATCCTATGCACAGTGTGCAACTAAAGCTAACTGCAGACAATTGCTGGTGTTCTCTTCCTTATAATACCACAGGCAGGCAGCTGCAGTATATTCAGTCAGGGTACTGTATCCTGTGCACAGTGTGCAGCTAAAGCTAACTGCAGACACTTGCTGGTGTTCTCTTCCTAATAAAACCACAGGCAGACAGCTGCAGTATTTTAAGTCAGTGTACCTTATCCTGTTCACAGTGTGCAACTAAAGCTAACTGCAGACAATTACTGGTGTTCTCTTTCTAATAATACCATAGGCGGGCAAGCAGCTGCAGTATTTTCAGTCAGTGTACTGTATCTTGTGCACAGTGTGCAACTCAAACTAACTGCAGACAATTGCTGGTGTTCTCTTCCTTATAATACCATAGGCAGGTAGCTACAGTATTTTCAGTCAGTGTACTGTATCCTATGCACAGTGTGCAACTAAAGCTAACTGCAGACAATTGCTGGTGTTCTCTTCCTAATAATACCACAGGCAGGCAGCTGCAGTATTTTCAGTCAGTGTACTGTATCCTGTGCACAGTGTGCAACTAAAGCTAACTGCATACAAATTGTGGTGTTCTCTTTGTAATAATACCACAGGCAGGCAGCTGCAGTTTTTTCAGTCAGTGTACTGTATCCTGTGCACAGTGTGCAACTAAAGCTAACTGCATACAATTTCTGGTGTTCTCTTTATAATAATACCACAGGCAGGCAGACAGCTGCAGTATTTTCAGTCAGTGAACTGTATCCTATGCACAGTGTGCAACTAAAGCTAACTGCAGACAATTGCTGGTGTTCTCTTCCTAATAATACCACAGGCAGGCAGCTGCAGTATTTTCAGTCAGTGTACTGTATCCTGTGCACAGTGTGCAACTAAAGCTAACTGCAGACAATTACTGGTGCTCTCTTTCTAATAATACCACAGGCAGGCAGGCAGCTGCAGTATTTTTAGTCAGTGTACGTTATCCTGTGCACAGTGTGCAACTAAAGCTAACTGCAGACAATTGCTGGTGTTCTCTTCCTAATAATACCACAGGCAGGCAGGTGCTGCAGTATTTTTAGTCGGTGTACTGTATCCTGTGCACAGTGTGCAACTAAAGCTAACTGCAGACAATTACTGGTGTTCTCTTACTAAACATACCACACATAGGAAGCAGGCAGCTGCAGTATTTTCAGTCAGTGTACTGTATCCTGTGCACAGTGTGCAACTAAAGCTAACTGCAGACAATTACTGGTGTTCTCTTTCTAATAATACCATAGGCAGGCAGGCAGCTGCAGGATTTTCAGTCAGTGTACTGTATCTTGTGCACAGTGTGCAACTCAAACTAACTGCAGACAATTGCTGGTGTTCTCTTCCTTATAATACCACAGGCAGGCAGCTGCAGTATTTTCAGTCAGTGTAATGTATCCTATGCACAGTGTGCAACTAAAGCTAACTGCAGACAATTGCTGGTGTTCTCTTCCTAATAATACCACAGACAGGCAGCTGCAGTATTTTCAGTCAGTGTACTGTATCCTGTGCACAGTGTGCAACTAAAGCTAACTGCATACAAATTGTGGTGTTCTCTTTGTAATAATACCACAGGCAGGCAAGCAGCTGCAGTTTTTTCAGTCAGTGTACTGTATCCTGTGCACAGTGTGCAACTAAAGCTAACTGCATACAATTTCTGGTGTTCTCTTTATAATAATACCACAGGCAGGCAGACAGCTGCAGTATTTTCAGTCAGTGTACTGTATCCTATGCACAGTGTGCAACTAAAGCTAACTGCAGACAATTGCTGGTGTTCTCTTCCTTATAATACCACAGGCAGGCAGCTGCAGTATATTCAGTCAGTGTACTGTATCCTGTGCACAGTGTGCAGCTAAAGCTAACTGCAGACAATTGCTGGTGTTCTCTTCCTAATAAAACCACAGGCAGACAGCTGCAGTATTTTAAGTCAGTGTACCTTATCATGTTCACAGTGTGCAACTAAAGTTAACTGCAGACAATTGCTGGTGTTCTCTTCCTAATAATACCACAGGCAGGCAGATGCAGTATATTCAGTCAGTGTACTTTATCCTGTGCACAGTGTGCAACTAAAGCTAACTGCAGACAATTGCTGGTGTTCTCTTCCTAATAATACCACAGGCAGGCAGCTGCAGTATATTCAGTCAGGGTACTGTATCCTGTGCACAGTGTGCAACTAAAGCTAACTGCAGACACTTGCTGGTGTTCTATTCCTAGTAATACCACAGGCAGGCAGGCAGCTGCATTATTTTTAGTCAGTGTACTTTATCCTGTGCACAGTGTGCAACTAAAGCTAACTGCAGACAATTGCTGGCGTTCTCTTCCTAATAATACCACAGGCAGGCAGGCACTGCAGTATTTTCAGTCAGTGTACTGTATCCTATGCACAGTGTGCAACTAAAGCTAACTGCAGACAATTGCTGGTGTTCTCTTCCTAATAAAACCACAGGCAGACAGCTGCAGTATTTTAAGTCAGTGTACCTTATCCTGTTCACAGTGTGCAACTAAAGCTAACTGTAGACAATTGCTGGTGTTCTCTTTCTAATAATACCACAGACAGGCATGCAGCTGCAGTATTTTCAGTCAATGTACTGTATCCTGTGCACAGTGTGCAACTAAAGCTAACTGCATACAATTTCTGGTGTTCTCTTTATAATAATACCACAGGCAGGCAGACAGCTGCAGTATTTTCAGTCAGCGTACTGTATCCTGTGCACAGTGTGCAACTAAAGCTAACTGCTGACAATCACTGGTGTTTTCTTCATAATAATACCACAGGCAGGCAGGCAGCTGCAGTTTTTTCAGTCAGTGTACTGTATCCTGTGCACAGTGTGCAACTAAAGCTAACTGCAGACAATTGTTGGTGTTCTCTTCCTAATAATACCACAGGCAGGCAGGCATCTGCAGTATTTTCAGTCAGTGTACTGTATCCTGTGCACAGTGTGCAACTAAAGCTAACTGCATACAATTTCTGGTGTTCTCTTTATAATAATACCAGAGGCAGGCAGACAGCTGCAGCATTTTCAGTCAGTGTACTGTATGCTGTGCACAGTGTGCAACTAAAGCTAACTGCAGACAATTACTGGTGTTGTCTTCCTAAAAATACCACAGGCAGGCAGACAGCTGCAGTATTTTCAGTCAATGTACTGTATCCTGTGCACAGTGTGCAACTCAAACTAACTGCAGAAAATTGCTGGTGTTCTCTTCCTTATAATACCACAGGCAGGCAGCTGCAGTATTTTAAGTCAATGTACCTTATCCTGTTCACAGTGTGAAACTAATGCTAACTGTAGACAATTGCTGGTGTTCTCTTTCTAATAATACCACAGGCAGGCAGGCAGCTGCAGGATTTTTAGTCAGTGTACGTTATCCTGTGCACAGTGTGCAACTAAAGCTAACTGCAGACAATTGCTGGTGTTCTCTTCCTAATAATACCACAGGCAGGCAGGCGCTGCAGTATTTTTAGTCGGTGTACTGTATCCTGTGCACTGTGTGCTACTAAAGCTAACTGCAGACAATTACTGGTGTTCTCTTACTAAACATACCACACATAGGAAGCAGGCAGCTGCAGTATTTTCAGTCAGTGTACTGTATCCTGTGCACAGTGTGCAACTAAAGCTAACTGCAGACAATTACTGGTGTTCTCTTTCTAATAATACCATAGGCAGGCAGGCAGCTGCAGTATTTTCAGTCAGTGTACTGTATCTTGTGCACAGTGTGCAACTCAAACTAACTGCAGACAATTGCTGGTGTTCTCTTCCTTATAATACCACAGGCAGGCAGCTACAGTATTTTCAGTCAGTGTACTGTATCCTATGCACAGTGTGCAACTAAAGCTAACTGCAGACAATTGCTGGTGTTCTCTTCCTAATAATACCACAGACAGGCAGCTGCAGTATTTTCAGTCAGTGTACTGTATCCTGTGCACAGTGTGCAACTAAAGCTAACTGCATACAAATTGTGGTGTTCTCTTTGTAATAATACCACAGGCAGGCAAGCAGCTGCAGTTTTTTCAGTCAGTGTACTGTATCCTGTGCACAGTGTGCAACTAAAGCTAACTGCATACAATTTCTGGTGTTCTCTTTATAATAATACCACAGGCAGGCAGACAGCTGCAGTATTTTCAGTCAGTGTACTGTATCCTATGCACAGTGTGCAACTAAAGCTAACTGCAGACAATTGCTGGTGTTCTCTTCCTTATAATACCACAGGCAGGCAGCTGCAGTATATTCAGTCAGGGTACTGTATCCTGTGCACAGTGTGCAGCTAAAGCTAACTGCAGACAATTGCTGGTGTTCTCTTCCTAATAATACCACAGGCAGGCAGCTGCAGTATTTTCAGTCAGTGTACTGTATCCTGTGCACAGTGTGCAACTAAAGCTAACTGCAGACAATTGTTGGTGTTCTCTTCCTAATAATACCACAGGCAGGCAGGCATCTGCAGTATTTTCAGTCAGTGTACTGTATCCTGTGCACAGTGTGCAACTAAAGCTAACTGCATACAGTTTCTGGTGTTATCTTTATAATAATACCAGAGGCAGGCAGACAGCTGCAGCATTTTAAGTCAGTGTACTGTATGCTGTGCACAGTGTGCAACTAAAGCTAACTGCAGACAATTACTGGTGTTGTCTTCCTAAAAATACCACAGGCAGGCAGACAGCTGCAGTATTTTCAGTCAATGTACTGTATCCTGTGCACAGTGTGCAACTCAAACTAACTGCAGAAAATTGCTGGTGTTCTCTTCCTTATAATACCACAGGCAGGCAGCTGCAGTATTTTCAGTCAGTGTACTGTATCCTATGCACAGTGTGGAACTAAAGCTAACTGCAGACAATTGCTGGTGTTCTCTTCCTAATAATACCACAGGCAGGCAGCTGCAGTATTTTCAGTCAGTGTACTGTATCCTGTGCACAGTGTGCAACTAAAGCTAACTGCAGACAATTGCTGGTGTTCTCTTCCTAATAAAACCACAGGCAGACAGCTGCACTATTTTAAGTCAGTGTACCTTATCCTGTTCACAGTGTGCAACTAAAGTCAACTGCAGACAATTGCTGGTGTTCTCTTCCTAATAATACCACAGGCAGGCAGGCAGCTGCAGTATTTTCAGGCAGTGTACTGTATCCTTTGCACAGTGTGCAACTAAAGCTAACTGCATAAAATGTGTGGTGTTCTCTTTGTAATAATACCACAGGCAGGCAGGCAGCTGCAGTTTTTTCAGTCAGTGTAATGTATCCTGTGCACAGTGTGCAACTAAAGCTAACTGCAGACAATTGTTGGTGTTCTCTTCCTAATAATACCACAGGCAGGCAGGCAGCTGCAATATTTTCAGTCAGTGTACTGTATCCTGTGCAGAGTGTTCAACTATAGCTAACTGCATGCAATTTCTGGTGTTCTCTTTATAATAATACCACAGGCAGGCAGACAGCTGCAGTATTTTCAGTCAGTGTACTGTATCATGTGCACAGTGTGCAACTCAAACTAACTGCAGACAATTGCTGGTGTTCTCTTCCTAATAAAACCACAGGCAGACAGCTGCAGTATTTTAAGTCAGTGTACCTTATCCTGTTCACAGTGTGCAACTAAAGTTAACTGCAGACAATTGCTGGTGTTCTCTTCCTAATAATACCACAGGCAGGCAGATGCAGTATATTCAGTCAGTGTACTTTATCCTGTGCACAGTGTGCAACTAAAGCTAACTGCAGACAATTGCTGGTGTTCTCTTCCTAATAATACCACATGCAGGCAGGCACTGCAGTATTTTCAGTCAGTGTACTGTATCCTATGCACAGTGTGCAACTAAAGCTAACTGCAGACAATTGCTGGTGTTCTCTTCCTAATAAAACCACAGGCAGACAGCTGCAGTATTTTAAGTCAGTGTACCTTATTCTGTTCACAGTGTGCAACTAAAGCTAACTGTAGACAATTGCTGGTGTTCTCTTTCTAATAATACCACAGGCAGGCAGGCAGCTGCAGTATTTTTAGTCAGTGTACGTTATCCTGTGCACAGTGTGCAACTAAAGCTAACTGCAGACAATTGCTGGTGTTCTCTTCCTAATAATACCACAGGCAGGCAGGCGCTGCAGTATTTTTAGTCGGTGTACTGTATCCTGTGCACAGTGTGCAACTAAAGCTAACTGCAGACAATTACCGGTGTTCTCTTACTAAACATACCACACATAGGAAGCAGGCAGCTGCAGTATTTTCAGTCAGTGTACTGTATCCTATGCACAGTGTGCAACTAAAGCTAACTGCAGACAATTGCTGGTGTTCTCTTCCTTATAATACCACAGGCAGGCAGCTGCAGTATATTCAGTCAGGGTACTGTATCCTGTGCACAGTGTGCAGCTAAAGCTAACTGCAGACACTTGCTGGTGTTCTCTTCCTAATAAAACCACAGGCAGACAGCTGCAGTATTTTAAGTCAGTGTACCTTATCCTGTTCACAGTGTGCAACTAAAGCTAACTGTAGACAATTGCTGGTGTTCTCTTTCTAATAATACCATAGGCAGGCAGGCAGCTGCAGTATTTTCAGTCAGTGTACTGTATCTTGTGCACATTGTGCAACTCAAACTAACTGCAGACAATTGCTGGTGTTCTCTTCCTTATAATACCACAGGCAGGCAGCTACAGTATTTTCAGTCAGTGTACTGTATCCTATGCACAGTGTGCAACTAAAGCTAACTGCAGACAATTGCTGGTGTTCTCTTCCTAATAATACCACAGACAGGCAGCTGCAGTATTTTCAGTCAGTGTACTGTATCCTGTGCACAGTGTGCAACTAAAGCTAACTGCATACAAATTGTGGTGTTCTCTTTGTAATAATACCACAGGCAGGCAAGCAGCTGCAGTTTTTTCAGTCAGTGTACTGTATCCTGTGCACAGTGTGCAACTAAAGCTAACTGCATACAATTTCTGGTGTTCTCTTTATAATAATACCACAGGCAGGCAGACAGCTGCAGTATTTTCAGTCAGTGTACTGTATCCTATGCACAGTGTGCAACTAAAGCTAACTGCAGACAATTGCTGGTGTTCTCTTCCTTATAATACCACAGGCAGGCAGCTGCAGTATATTCAGTCAGGGTACTGTATCCTGTGCACAGTGTGCAGCTAAAGCTAACTGCAGACACTTGCTGGTGTTCTCTTCCTAATAAAACCACAGGCAGACAGCTGCAGTATTTTAAGTCAGTGTACCTTATCCTGTTCACAGTGTGCAACTAAAGCTAACTGCAGACAATTACTGGTGTTCTCTTTCTAATAATACCATAGGCGGGCAGGCAGCTGCAGTATTTTCAGTCAGTGTACTGTATCTTGTGCACAGTGTGCAACTCAAACTAACTGCAGACAATTGCTGGTGTTCTCTTCCTTATAATACCATAGGCAGGTAGCTACAGTATTTTCAGTCAGTGTACTGTATCCTATGCACAGTGTGCAACTAAAGCTAACTGCAGACAATTGCTGGTGTTCTCTTCCTAATAATACCACAGGCAGGCAGCTGCAGTATTTTCAGTCAGTGTACTGTATCCTGTGCACAGTGTGCAACTAAAGCTAACTGCATACAAATTGTGGTGTTCTCTTTGTAATAATACCACAGGCAGGCAGCTGCAGTTTTTTCAGTCAGTGTACTGTATCCTGTGCACAGTGTGCAACTAAAGCTAACTGCATACAATTTCTGGTGTTCTCTTTATAATAATACCACAGGCAGGCAGACAGCTGCAGTATTTTCAGTCAGTGAACTGTATCCTATGCACAGTGTGCAACTAAAGCTAACTGCAGACAATTGCTGGTGTTCTCTTCCTAATAATACCACAGGCAGGCAGCTGCAGTATTTTCAGTCAGTGTACTGTATCCTGTGCACAGTGTGCAACTAAAGCTAACTGCAGACAATTACTGGTGCTCTCTTTCTAATAATACCACAGGCAGGCAGGCAGCTGCAGTATTTTTAGTCAGTGTACGTTATCCTGTGCACAGTGTGCAACTAAAGCTAACTGCAGACAATTGCTGGTGTTTTCTTCCTAATAATACCACAGGCAGGCAGGCGCTGCAGTATTTTTAGTCGGTGTACTGTATCCTGTGCACAGTGTGCAACTAAAGCTAACTGCAGACAATTACTGGTGTTCTCTTACTAAACATACCACACATAGGAAGCAGGCAGCTGCAGTATTTTCAGTCAGTGTACTGTATCCTGTGCACAGTGTGCAACTAAAGCTAACTGCAGACAATTACTGGTGTTCTCTTTCTAATAATACCATAGGCAGGCAGGCAGCTGCAGGATTTTCAGTCAGTGTACTGTATCTTGTGCACAGTGTGCAACTCAAACTAACTGCAGACAATTGCTGGTGTTCTCTTCCTTATAATACCACAGGCAGGCAGCTGCAGTATTTTCAGTCAGTGTACTGTATCCTATGCACAGTGTGCAACTAAAGCTAACTGCAGACAATTGCTGGTGTTCTCTTCCTAATAATACCACAGACAGGCAGCTGCAGTATTTTCAGTCAGTGTACTGTATCCTGTGCACAGTGTGCAACTAAAGCTAACTGCATACAAATTGTGGTGTTCTCTTTGTAATAATACCACAGGCAGGCAAGCAGCTGCAGTTTTTTCAGTCAGTGTACTGTATCCTGTGCACAGTGTGCAACTAAAGCTAACTGCATACAATTTCTGGTGTTCTCTTTATAATAATACCACAGGCAGGCAGACAGCTGCAGTATTTTCAGTCAGTGTACTGTATCCTATGCACAGTGTGCAACTAAAGCTAACTGCAGACAATTGCTGGTGTTCTCTTCCTTATAATACCACAGGCAGGCAGCTGCAGTATATTCAGTCAGTGTACTGTATCCTGTGCACAGTGTGCAGCTAAAGCTAACTGCAGACAATTGCTGGTGTTCTCTTCCTAATAAAACCACAGGCAGACAGCTGCAGTATTTTAAGTCAGTGTACCTTATCCTGTTCACAGTGTGCAACTAAAGTTAACTGCAGACAATTGCTGGTGTTCTCTTCCTAATAATACCACAGGCAGGCAGATGCAGTATATTCAGTCAGTGTACTTTATCCTGTGCACAGTGTGCAACTAAAGCTAACTGCAGACAATTGCTGGTGTTCTCTTCCTAATAATACCACAGGCAGGCAGCTTCAGTATATTCAGTCAGGGTACTGTATCCTGTGCACTGTGTGCAACTAAAGCTAACTGCAGACAATTGCTGGTGTTCTATTCCTAGTAATACCACAGGCAGGCAGGCAGCTGCATTATTTTTAGTCAGTGTACTTTATCCTGTGCACAGTGTGCAACTAAAGCTAACTGCAGACAATTGCTGGCGTTCTCTTCCTAATAATACCACAGGCAGGCAGGCACTGCAGTATTTTCAGTCAGTGTACTGTATCCTGTGCACAGTGTGCAACTAAAGCTAACTGCATACAATTTCTGGTGTTCTCTTTATAATAATACCACAGGCAGGCAGACAGCTGCAGTATTTTCAGTCAGCGTACTGTATCCTGTGCACAGTGTGCAACTAAAGCTAACTGCTGACAATCACTGGTGTTTTCTTCATAATAATACCACAGGCAGGCAGGCAGCTGCAGTTTTTTCAGTCAGTGTACTGTATCCTGTGCACAGTGTGCAACTAAAGCTAACTGCAGACAATTGTTGGTGTTCTCTTCCTAATAATACCACAGGCAGGCAGGCATCTGCAGTATTTTCAGTCAGTGTACTGTATCCTATGCACAGTGTGCAACTAAAGCTAACTGCATACAATTTCTGGTGTTCTCTTTATAATAATACCAGAGGCAGGCAGACAGCTGCAGCATTTTCAGTCAGTGTACTGTATGCTGTGCACAGTGTGCAACTAAAGCTAACTGCAGACAATTACTGGTGTTGTCTTCCTAAAAATACCACAGGCAGGCAGACAGCTGCAGTATTTTCAGTCAATGTACTGTATCCTGTGCACAGTGTGCAACTCAAACTAACTGCAGAAAATTGCTGGTGTTCTCTTCCTTATAATACCACAGGCAGGCAGCTGCAGTATTTTAAGTCAATGTACCTTATCCTGTTCACAGTGTGAAACTAATGCTAACTGTAGACAATTGCTGGTGTTCTCTTCCTAATAATACCACAGGCAGGCAGGCGCTGCAGTATTTTTAGTCGGTGTACTGTATCCTGTGCACAGTGTGCTACTAAAGCTAACTGCAGACAATTACTGGTGTTCTCTTACTAAACATACCACACATAGGAAGCAGGCAGCTGCAGTATTTTCAGTCAGTGTACTGTATCCTGTGCACAGTGTGCAACTAAAGCTAACTGCAGACAATTACTGGTGTTCTCTTTCTAATAATACCATAGGCAGGCAGGCAGCTGCAGTATTTTCAGTCAGTGTACTGTATCTTGTGCACAGTGTGCAACTCAAACTAACTGCAGACAATTGCTGGTGTTCTCTTCCTTATAATACCACAGGCAGGCAGCTACAGTATTTTCAGTCAGTGTACTGTATCCTATGCACAGTGTGCAACTAAAGCTAACTGCAGACAATTGCTGGTGTTCTCTTCCTAATAATACCACAGGCAGGCAGCTGCAGTATTTCAGTCAGTGTACTGTATCCTGTGCACAGTGTGCAACTAAAGCTAACTGCATACAAATTGTGGTGTTCTCTTTGTAATAATACCACAGGCAGGCAGCTGCAGTTTTTTCAGTCAGTGTACTGTATCCTGTGCACAGTGTGCAACTAAAGCTAACTGCATACAATTTCTGGTGTTCTCTTTATAATAATACCACAGGCAGGCAGACAGCTGCAGTATTTTCAGTCAGTGAACTGTATCCAATGCACAGTGTGCAACTAAAGCTAACTGCAGACAATTGCTGGTGCTCTCTTCCTAATAATACCACAGGCAGGCAGCTGCAGTATTTTCAGTCAGTGTACTGTATCCTGTGCACAGTGTGCAACTAAAGCTAACTGCAGACAATTACTGGTGTTCTCTTTCTAATAATACCACAGGCAGGCAGGCAGCTGCAGTATTTTTAGTCAGTGTACGTTATCCTGTGCACAGTGTGCAACTAAAGCTAACTGCAGACAATTGCTGGTGTTCTCTTCCTAATAATACCACAGGCAGGCAGGCGCTGCAGTATTTTTAGTCGGTGTACTGTATCCTGTGCACAGTGTGCAACTAAAGCTAACTGCAGACAATTACTGGTGTTCTCTTACTAAACATACCACACATAGGAAGCAGGCAGCTGCAGTATTTTCAGTCAGTGTACTGTATCCTGTGCACAGTGTGCAACTAAAGCTAACTGCAGACAATTACTGGTGTTCTCTTTCTAATAATACCATAGGCAGGCAGGCAGCTGCAGGATTTTCAGTCAGTGTACTGTATCTTGTGCACAGTGTGCAACTCAAACTAACTGCAGACAATTGCTGGTGTTCTCTTCCTTATAATACCACAGGCAGGCAGCTACAGTATTTTCAGTCAGTGTACTGTATCCTATGCACAGTGTGCAACTAAAGCTAACTGCAGACAATTGCTGGTGTTCTCTTCCTAATAATACCACAGACAGGCAGCTGCAGTATTTTCAGTCAGTGTACTGTATCCTGTGCACAGTGTGCAACTAAAGCTAACTGCATACAAATTGTGGTGTTCTCTTTGTAATAATACCACAGGCAGGCAAGCAGCTGCAGTTTTTTCAGTCAGTGTACTGTATCCTGTGCACAGTGTGCAACTAAAGCTAACTGCATACAATTTCTGGTGTTCTCTTTATAATAATACCACAGGCAGGCAGACAGCTGCAGTATTTTCAGTCAGTGTACTGTATCCTATGCACAGTGTGCAACTAAAGCTAACTGCAGACAATTGCTGGTGTTCTCTTCCTTATAATACCACAGGCAGGCAGCTGCAGTATATTCAGTCAGTGTACTGTATCCTGTGCACAGTGTGCAGCTAAAGCTAACTGCAGACAATTGCTGGTGTTCTCTTCCTAATAAAACCACAGGCAGACAGCTGCAGTATTTTAAGTCAGTGTACCTTATCCTGTTCACAGTGTGCAACTAAAGTTAACTGCAGACAATTGCTGGTGTTCTCTTCCTAATAATACCACAGGCAGGCAGATGCAGTATATTCAGTCAGTGTACTTTATCCTGTGCACAGTGTGCAACTAAAGCTAACTGCAGACAATTGCTGGTGTTCTCTTCCTAATAATACCACAGGCAGGCAGCTGCAGTATATTCAGTCAGGGTACTGTATCCTGTGCACAGTGTGTAACTAAAGCTAACTGCAGACAATTGCTGGTGTTCTATTCCTAGTAATACCACAGGCAGGCAGGCAGCTGCATTATTTTTAGTCAGTGTACTTTATCCTGTGCACAGTGTGCAACTAAAGCTAACTGCAGACAATTGCTGGCGTTCTCTTCCTAATAATACCACAGGCAGGCAGGCACTGCAGTATTTTCAGTCAGTGTACTGTATCCTATGCACAGTGTGCAACTAAAGCTAACTGCAGACAATTGCTGGTGTTCTCTTCCTAATAAAACCACAGGCAGACAGCTGCAGTATTTTAAGTCAGTGTACCTTATCCTGTTCACAGTGTGCAACTAAAGCTAACTGTAGACAATTGCTGGTGTTCTCTTTCTAATAATACCACAGACAGGCATGCAGCTGCAGTATTTTCAGTCAGTGTACTGTATCCTGTGCACAGTGTGCAACTAAAGCTAACTGCATACAATTTCTGGTGTTCTCTTTATAATAATACCACAGGCAGGCAGACAGCTGCAGTATTTTCAGTCAGCGTACTGTATCCTGTGCACAGTGTGCAACTAAAGCTAACTGCTGACAATCACTGGTGTTTTCTTCATAATAATACCACAGGCAGGCAGGCAGCTGCAGTTTTTTCAGTCAGTGTACTGTATCCTGTGCACAGTGTGCAACTAAAGCTAACTGCAGACAATTGTTGGTGTTCTCTTCCTAATAATACCACAGGCAGGCAGGCATCTGCAGTATTTTCAGTCAGTGTACTGTATCCTGTGCACAGTGTGCAACTAAAGCTAACTGCATACAATTTCTGGTGTTCTCTTTATAATAATACCAGAGGCAGGCAGACAGCTGCAGCATTTTCAGTCAGTGTACTGTATGCTGTGCACAGTGTGCAACTAAAGCTAACTGCAGACAATTACTGGTGTTGTCTTCCTAAAAATACCACAGGCAGGCAGACAGCTGCAGTATTTTCAGTCAATGTACTGTATCCTGTGCACAGTGTGCAACTCAAACTAACTGCAGAAAATTGCTGGTGTTCTCTTCCTTATAATACCACAGGCAGGCAGCTGCAGTATTTTAAGTCAATGTACCTTATCCTGTTCACAGTGTGAAACTAATGCTAACTGTAGACAATTGCTGGTGTTCTCTTTCTAATAATACCACAGGCAGGCAGGCAGCTGCAGGATTTTTAGTCAGTGTACGTTATCCTGTGCACAGTGTGCAACTAAAGCTAACTGCAGACAATTGCTGGTGTTCTCTTCCTAATAATACCACAGGCAGGCAGGCGCTGCAGTATTTTTAGTCGGTGTACTGTATCCTGTGCACAGTGTGCTACTAAAGCTAACTGCAGACAATTACTGGTGTTCTCTTACTAAACATACCACACATAGGAAGCAGGCAGCTGCAGTATTTTCAGTCAGTGTACTGTATCCTGTGCACAGTGTGCAACTAAAGCTAACTGCAGACAATTACTGGTGTTCTCTTTCTAATAATACCACAGGCAGGCAGACAGCTGCAGTTTTTTTTCAGTCAGTGTACTGTATTCTGTGCACAGTGTGCAACTAAAGCTAACTGCAGACAATTACTGGTGTTCTCTTCCTAATAATACCACAGGCAGGCAGGCAGCTGCAGTATTTTCAGTCAGTGTACTGTATCCTCTGCACAGTGTGCAACTCAAACTAACTGCAGACAATTGCTGGTGTTCTCTTCCTTATAATACCACAGGCAGGCAGCTGCAGTATTTTCAGTCAGTGTACTGTATCCTATGCACAGTGTGCAACTAAAGCTAACTGCAGACAATTGCTGGTGTTCTCTTCCTAATAATACCACAGGTAGGCAGCTGCAGTATTTTCAGTCAGTGTACTGTATCCTGTGCACAGTGTGCAACTAAAGCTAACTGCATATAATTTGTGGTGTTCTCTTTGTAATAATACCACAGGCAGGCAGGCAGGCAGCTGCAGTTTTTTCAGTCAGTGTACTGTATCCTGTGCACAGTGTGCAACTAAAGCTAACTGCAGACAATTGTTGGTGTTCTCTTCCTAATAATACCACAGGCAGGCAGGCAGCTGCACTATTTTCAGTCAGTGTACTGTATCATGTGCACAGTGTGCAACTAAAGCTAACTGCAGACAATTACTGGTGTTTTCTTCCTAATAATACCACAGGCAGGCAGGCAGCTGCAGTATTTTCAGTCAGTGTACTGTATCCTGTGCACAGTGTGCAGCTCAAACTTACTGCAGAAAATTGCTGGTGTTCTCTTCGTTATAATACCACAGGCAGGCAGCTGCAGTATTTTCAGTCAGTGTACTGTATCCTATGCACAGTGTGCAACTAAAGCTAACTGCAGACAATTATTGGTGTTCTCTTCCTAATAATAACACAGGCAGGCAGCTGCAGTATTTTCAGTCAGTGTACTGTATCCTGTGCACAGTGTGCAACTAAAGCTAAATGCAGACAATTGCTGGTGTTCTCTTCCTTATAAAACCACAGGCAGACAGCTGCACTATTTTAAGTCAGCGGACCTTATTCTGTTCACAGTGTGCAACTAAAGTCGACTGCAGACAATTGCTGGTGTTCTCTTCCTAATAATACCACAGGCAGACAGCTGCAGTATTTTCAGTCAGTGTACTGTATCCTGTGCACAGTGTGGAACTAAAGCTGACTGCAGACAATTGCTGGTGTTCTCTTCCTAATAACACCACAGGCAGGCAGGCAGCTGCAGTATTTTCAGTCAGTGTACTGTATCCTGTGCACAGTGTGCAACTATAGCTAACTGCATGCAATTTCTGGTGTTCTCTTCCTAATAATACCACAGGCAGGCAGCTGCTGTATTTTCATTCAGTGTACTGTATCCTGTGCACAGTGTGCAACTAAAACTAACTGCAGACAATTGCTGGTGTTCTCTTCCTTATAATACCACAGGCAGGCAGGCACTGCAGTATTTTCAGTCAGTGTACTGTATCCTATGCACAGTGTGCAACTAAAGCTAACTGCAGACAATTGCTGGTGTTCTCTTCCTAATAAAACCACAGGCAGGCAGGCAGCTGCAGTATTTTTAGTCAGTGTACGTTATCCTGTGCACAGTGTGCAACTAAAGCTAACTGCAGACAATTGCTGGTGTTCTCTTCCTAATAATACCACAGGCAGGCAGGTGCTACAGTATTTTTAGTCGGTGTACTGTATCCTGTGCACAGTGTGCAACTAAAGCTAACTGCAGACAATTACTGGTGTTCTCTTACTAAACATACCACACATAGGAAGCAGGCAGCTGCAGTATTTTGAGTCAGTGTACTGTATCCTGTGCACAGTGTGCAACTAAAGCTAACTGCAGACAATTACTGGTGTTCTCTTTCTAATAATAGCATAGGCAGGCAGGCAGCTGCAGTATTTTCAGTCAGTGTACTGTATCTTGTGCACAGTGTGCAACTCAAACTAACTGCAGACAATTTCTGGTGTTCTCTTCCTTATAATACCACAGGCAGGCAGCTACAGTATTTTCAGTCAGTGTACTGTATCCTATGCACAGTGTGCAACTAAAGCTAACTGCAGACAATTGCTGGTGTTCTCTTCCTAATAATACCACAGGCAGGCAGCTGCAGTATTTTCAGTCAGTGTACTGTATCCTGTGCACAGTGTGCAACTAAAGCTAACTGCATACAATTTGTGGTGTTCTCTTTATAATAATACCACAGGCAGGCAGACAGCTGCAGTATTTTCAGTCAGTGTACTGTATCCTATGCACAGTGTGCAACTACAACTAACTGCAGACAATTGCTGGTGTTCTCTTCCTAATAATACCACAGGCAGGCAGCTGCAGTATTTTCAGTCAGTGTACTGTATCCTGTGCACAGTGTGCAACTAAAGCTAACTGCATACAATTTGTGGTGTTCTCTTTCTAATAATACCACAGGCAGGCAGCTGCAGTATTTTCAGTCCGTGTACTGTATCCTGTGCACAGTGTGCAACTAAAGCTAATTGCATATAATTTGTGGTGTTCTCTTTGTAATAATTCCACAGGCAGGCAGACAGCTGCAGTTTTTTTCAGTCAGTGTACTGTTTTCTGTGCACAGTGTGCAACTAAAGCTAACTGCAGACAATTACTGGTGTTCTCTTCCTAATAATACCACAGGCAGGCAGGCAGCTGCAGTATTTTCAGACAGTGTACTGTATCCTCTGCACAGTGTGCAACTCAAACTAACTGCAGACAATTGCTGGTGTTCTCTTCCTTATAATACCACAGGCAGGCAGCTGCAGTATTTTCAGTCAGTGTACTGTATCCTATGCACAGTGTGCAACTAAAGCTAACTGCAGACAATTGCTGGTGTTCTCTTCCTAATAATACCACAGGTAGGCAGCTGCAGTATTTTCAGTCAGTGTACTGTATCCTGTGCACAGTGTGCAACTAAAGCTAACTGCATATAATTTGTGGTGTTCTCTTTGTAATAATACCACAGGCAGGCAGGCAGCTGCAGTTTTTTCAGTCAGTGTACTGTATCCTGTGCACAGTGTGCAACTAAAGCTAACTGCAGACAATTGTTGGTGTTCTCTTCCTAATAATACCACAGGCAGGCAGGCAGCTGCAGTATTTTCAGTCAGTGTACTGTATCCTGTGCACAGTGTGCAACTAAAGCTAACTGCAGACAATTACTGGTGTTTTCTTCCTAATAATACCACACGCAGGCAGGCAGCTGCAGTATTTTCAGTCAGTGTACTGTATCCTGTGCACAGTGTGCAGCTCAAACTTACTGCAGAAAATTGCTGGTGTTCTCTTCGTTATAATACCACAGGCAGGCAGCTGCAGTATTTTCAGTCAGTGTACTGTATCCTATGCACAGTGTGCAACTAAAGCTAACTGCAGACAATTGCTGGTGTTCTCTTCCTTATAAAACCACAGGCAGACAGCTGCACTATTTTAAGTCAGCGTACCTTATCCTGTTCACAGTGTGCAACTAAAGTCGACTGCAGACAATTGCTGGTGTTCTCTTCCTAATAATACCACAGGCAGACAGCTGCAGTATTTTCAGTCAGTGTACTGTATCCTGTGCACAGTGTGGAACTAAAGCTGACTGCAGACAATTGCTGGTGTTCTCTTCCTAATAACACCACAGGCAGGCAGGCAGCTGCAGTATTTTCAGTCAGTGTACTGTATCCTGTGCACAGTGTGCAACTATAGCTAACTGCATGCAATTTCTGGTGTTCTCTTCCTAATAATACCACAGGCAGGCAGGCAGCTGCTGTATTTTCATTCAGTGTACTGTATCCTGTGCACAGTGTGCAACTAAAACTAACTGCAGACAATTGCTTTTGTTCTCTTCCTTATAATACCACAGGCAGGCAGGCACTGCAGTATTTTCAGTCAGTGTACTGTATCCTATGCACAGTGTGCAACTAAAGCTAACTGCAGACAATTGCTGGTGTTCTCTTCCTAATAAAACCACAGGCAGACAGCTGCAGTATTTTAAGTCAGTGTACCTTATCCTGTTCACAGTGTGCAACTAAAGCTAACTGTAGACAATTTGTGGTGTTCTCTTTCTAATAATACCACAGGCAGGCAGGCAGCTGCAGTATTTTTAGTCAGTGTACGTTATCCTGTGCACAGTGTGCAACTAAAGCTAACTGCAGACAATTGCTGGTGTTCTCTTCCTAATAATACCACAGGCAGGCAGGCGCTGCAGTATTTTTAGTCGGTGTACTGTATCCTGTGCACAGTGTGCAACTAAAGCTAACTGCAGACAATTACTGGTGTTCTCTTACTAAACATACCACACATAGGAAGCAGGCAGCTGCAGTATTTTGAGTCAGTGTACTGTATCCTGTGCACAGTGTGCAACTAAAGCTAACTGCAGACAATTACTGGCGTTCTCTTTCTAATAATAGCATAGGCAGGCAGGCAGCTGCAGTATTTTCAGTCAGTGTACTGTATCTTGTGCACAGTGTGCAACTCAAACTAACTGCAGACAATTTCTGGTGTTCTCTTCCTTATAATACCACAGGCAGGCAGCTACAGTATTTTCAGTCAGTGTACTGTATCCTATGCACAGTGTGCAACTAAAGCTAACTGCAGACAATTGCTGGTGTTCTCTTCCTAATAATACCACAGGCAGGCAGCTGCAGTATTTTTAGTCAGTGTACTGTATCCTGTGCACAGTGTGCAACTAAAGCTAACTGCATACAATTTGTGGTGTTCTCTTTATAATAATACCACATGCAGGCAGACAGCTGCAGTATTTTCAGTCAGTGTACTGTATCCTATGCACAGTGTGCAACTACAGCTAACTGCAGACAATTGCTGGTGTTCTCTTCCTAATAATACCACAGGCAGGCAGCTGCAGTATTTTCAGTCAGTGTACTGTATCCTGTGCACAGTGTGCAACTAAAGCTAACTGCATACAATTTGTGGTGTTCTCTTTGTAATAATACCACAGGCAGGCAGGCAGCTGCAGTTTTTTCAGTCAGTGTACTCTATCCTGTGCACAGTGTGTCACTAAAGCTAACTGCATACAATTTCTTTTGTTCTCTTCCTTATAATACCACAGGCAGGCAGCTGCAGTATATTCAGTCAGGGTACTGTATCCTGTGCACAGTGTGCAGCTAAAGCTAACTGCAGACAATTGCTGGTGTTCTCTTCCTAATAATACCACAGGCAGGCAGCTGCAGTATATTCAGTCAGGATACTGTATCCTGTGCACAGTGTGCAACTAAAGCTAACTGCAGACAATTGCTGGTGTTCTATTCCTTATAATACCACAGACAGGCAGGCAGCTGCAGCATTTTCAGTCAGTGTACTTTATCCTGTGCACAGTGTGCAACTCACGTTAACTGCAGACAATTTCTGGTGTTCTCTTTCTAATAATACCACAGGCAGGCAGCTGCAGTATATTCAGTCAGGGTGCTGTATCCTGTGCACAGTGTGCAACTAAAGCTAACTGCAGACAATTGTTGGTGTTCTCTTCCTAATAATACCACAGGCAGGCAGACGATGCAGTATTTTCAGTCGGTGTACTGTATCCTGTGCACAGTGTGCAACTAAAGCTAACTGCAGACAATTTCTGGTGTTCTCTTTATAATAATACCACAGGCAAGCAGACAGCTGCAGTATTTTCAGTCAGTGTACTGTATCCTGTGCACAGTGTGCAACTGAAACTAACTGCAGACAATTGCTGGTGTTCTCTTTCTAATAATACCACAGGCAGGCAGCTGCAGTATTTTCAGTCAGTGTACTGTATCCTATGCACAGTGTGCAACTAAAGCTAACTGTAGACAATTGCTGGCGTTCTCTTTCTAATAATACCACAGGCAGGCAGCTGCAGTATTTTCAGTCAGTGTACTGTATCCTGTGCACAGTGTGCAACTAAAGCTAATTGCATATAATTTGTGGTGTTCTCTTTGTAATAATTCCACAGGCAGGCAGACAGCTGCAGTTTTTTCAGTCAGTGTACTGTATTCTGTGCACAGTGTGCAACTAAAGCTAACTGCAGACAATTACTGGTGTTCTCTTCCTAATAATACCACAGGCAGGCAGCTGCAGTATTCTCAGTCAGTGTACTGTATCCTCTGCACAGTGTGTAACTCAAACTAACTGCAGACAATTGCTGGTGTTCTCTTCCTTATAATACCACAGGCAGGCAGCTGCAGTATTTTCAGTCAGTGTACTGTATCCTATGCACAGTGTGCAACTAAAGCTAACTGCAGACAATTGCTGGTGTTCTCTTCCTAATAATACCACAGGTAGGCAGCTGCAGTATTTTCAGTCAGTGTACTGTATCCTGTGCACAGTGTGCAACTAAAGCTAACTGCATACACTTTGTGGTGTTCTCTTTGTAATAATACCACAGGCAGGCAGGCAGCTGCAGTTTTTTCAGTCAGTGTACTGTATCCTGTGCACAGTGTGCAACTAAAGCTAACTGCAGATAATTGTTGGTGTTCTCTTCCTAATAATACCACAGGCAGGCAGGCAGCTGCAGTATTTTCAGTCAGTTTACTGTATCCTATGCACAGTGTGCAACTAAAGCTAACTGCAAACAATTGCTGGTGTTCTCTTCCTAATAATACCACAGGCAGGCAGCTGCAGTATTTTCAGTCAGTGTACTGTATCCTGTGCACAGTGTGCAACTAAAGCTAACTGCAGACAATTGCTGGTGTTCTCTTCCTTATAAAACCACAGGCAGACAGCTGCACTATTTTAAGTCAGCGTACCTTATCCTGTTCACAGTGTGCAACTAAAGCTAACTGCATACAATTTGTGGTGTTCTCTTTGTAATAATACCACAGGCAGGCAGGCAGCTGCAGTTTTTTCAGTCAGTGTACCCTATCCTGTGCACAGTGTGCCACTAAAGCTAACTGCATACAATTTATTTTGTTCTCTTCCTTATAATACCACAGGCAGGCAGCTGCAGTATATTCAGTCAGAGTACTGTATCCTGTGCACAGTGTGCAGCTAAAGCTAACTGCAGACAATTGCTGGTGTTCTCTTCCTAATAATACCACAGGCAGGCAGCTGCAGTATATTCAGTCAGGATACTGTATCCTGTGCACAGTGTGCAACTAAAGCTAACTGCAGACAATTGCTGGTGTTCTATTCCTTATAATACCACAGACAGGCAGGCAGCTGCAGCATTTTCAGTCAGTGTACTTTATCCTGTGCACAGTGTGCAACTCACGTTAACTGCAGACAATTTCTGGTGTTCTCTTTCTAATAATACCACAGGCAGGCAGCTGCAGTATATTCAGTCAGGGTGCTGTATCCTGTGCACAGTGTGCAACTAAAGCTAACTGCAGACAATTGTTGGTGTTCTCTTCCTAATAATACCACAGGCAGGCAGACGCTGCAGTATTTTCAGTCGGTGTACTGTATCCTGTGCACAGTGTGCAACTAAAGCTAACTGCAGACAATTGCTGGTGTTCTCTTTCTAATAATACCACAGGCAGGCAGCTGCAGTATTTTCAGTCAGTGTACTGTATCCTATGCACAGTGTGCAACTAAAGCTAACTGTAGACAATTGCTGGTGTTCTCTTTCTAATAATACCACAGGCAGGCAGCTGCAGTATTTTCAGTCAGTGTACTGTATCCTGTGCACAGTGTGCAACTAAAGCTAATTGCATATAATTTGTGGTGTTCTCTTTGTAATAATTCCACAGGCAGGCAGACAGCTGCAGTTTTTTTCAGTCAGTGTACTGTATTCTGTGCACAGTGTGCAACTAAAGCTAACTGCAGACAATTACTGGTGTTCTCTTCCTAATAATACCACAGGCAGGCAGGCAGCTGCAGTATTTTCAGTCAGTGTACTGTATCCTCTGCACAGTGTGCAACTCAAACTAACTGCAGACAATTGCTGGTGTTCTCTTCCTTATAATACCACAGGCAGGCAGCTGCAGTATTTTCAGTCAGTGTACTGTATCCTATGCACAGTGTGCAACTAAAGCTAACTGCAGACAATTGTTGGTGTTCTCTTCCTAATAATACCACAGGTAGGCAGCTGCAGTATTTTCAGTCAGTGTACTGTATCCTGTGCACAGTGTGCAACTAAAGCTAACTGCATACAATTTGTGGTGTTCTCTTTGTAATAATACCACAGGCAGGCAGGCAGCTGCAGTTTTTTCAGTCAGTGTACTGTATCCTGTGCACAGTGTGCAACTAAAGCTAACTGCAGACAATTGTTGGTGTTCTCTTCCTAATAATACCACAGGCAGGCAGGCAGCTGCAGTATTTTCAGTCAGTGTACTGTATCCTGTGCACAGTGTGCAACTAAAGCTAACTGCAGACAATTACTGGTGTTTTCTTCCTAATAATACCACAGGCAGGCAGGCAGCTGCAGTATTTTCAGTCAGTGTACTGTATCCTGTGCACAGTGTGCAACTAAAGCTAACTGCAGAAAATTGCTGGTGTTCTCTTCCTTATAATACCGCAGGCAGGCAGCTGCAGTATTTTCAGTCAGTTTACTGTATCCTATGCACAGTGTGCAACTAAAGCTAACTGCAAACAATTGCTGGTGTTCTCTTCCTAATAATACCACAGGCAGGCAGCTGCAGTATTTTCAGTCAGTGTACTGTATCCTGTGCACAGTGTGCAACTAAAGCTAACTGCAGACAATTGCTGGTGTTCTCTTCCTTATAAAACCACAGGCAGACAGCTGCACTATTTTAAGTCAGCGTACCTTATCCTGTTCACAGTGTGCAACTAAAGTCGACTGCAGACAATTGCTGGTGTTCTCTTCCTAATAATACCACAGGCAGACAGCTGCAGTATTTTCAGTCAGTGTACTGTATCCTGTGCACAGTGTGGAACTAAAGCTGACTGCAGACAATTGCTGGTGTTCTCTTCCTAATAATACCACAGGCAGGCAGGCAGCTGCAGTATTTTCAGTCAGTGTACTGTATCCTGTGCACAGTGTGTAACTATAGCTAACTGCATGCAAATTCTGGTGTTCTCTTTATAATAATACCACAGGCAGGCAGACAGCTGCAGTATTTTCAGTCAGTGTACTGTATCCTGTGCACAGTGTGCAACGCAAACTAACTGCAGACATTTGCTGGTGTTCTCTTCCTAATAATACCACAGGCAGGCAGGCAGCTGCTGTATTTTCATTCAGTGTACTGTATCCTGTGCACAGTGTGCAACTAAAACTAACTGCAGACAATTGCTGGTGTTCTCTTCCTTATAATACCACAGGCAGGCAGCTGCAGTATTTTCAGTCAGTGTACTGTATCCTGTGCACAATGTGCAACTAAAGCTAACTGCAGACAATTGCTGGTGTTCTATTCCTAATACTACCACAGGCAGGCAGGTGCAGTATTTTCAGTCAGTGTACTGTATCCTGTGCACAGTATGCAACTAAAACTAACTGCAGACAATTGCTGGTGTTCTCTTCCTAAAAAAACCACAAGCAGACAGCTGCAGTATTTTCAGTCAGTGTACTGTATCATGTGCACAGTGTGCAACTCACGCTAACTGCAGACAATTTCTGGTGTTCTCTTCCTAATAATACCACAGACAGGCAGGCAGCTGCAGTATTTTCAGTCAGTGTACTGTATCCTGTGCACAGTGTGCAACTAAATCTAACTGCAGACAATTGTTGGTGTTCTCTTCCTAATAATACAACAGACAGGCAGGCAGCTGCAGTATTTTCAGTCAGTGTAATGTCTCCTGTGCACAGTGTGCAACTAAATCTAACTGCAGACAATTGTTGGTGTTCTCTTCCTAATAATACCACAGGCAGGCAGGCAGCTGCAGTATTTTCAGTCAGTGTACTGTATCCTGTGCACAGTGTGCAACTAAAGCTAACTGCATACAATTTCTGGTGTTCTCTTTATAATAATACCACAGGCAGGCAGACAGCTGCAGTATTTTCAGTCAGCGTACTGTATCCTGTGCACAGTGTGCAACTAAAGCTAACTGCAGACAATTACTGGTGTTTTCTTCCTAATAATACTACAGGCAGGCAGGCAGCTGCAGTATTTTCTGTCAGTGTACTGTATCCTGTGCACAGTGTGCAACTAAAGTCAACTGCAGACAATTACTGGTGTTCTCTTCTTAATAATACCATAGGCAGGCAGGCAGCTGCAGTATTTTCAGTCAGTGTACTGTATCCTGTGCACAGTGTGCAACTCAAACTAACTGCAGACAATTGCTGGTGCTCTCTTCCTAATAAAACCACAGGCAGACAGCTGCAGTATTTTAAGTCAGTGTACCTTATCCTGTGCACAGTGTGCAACTAAAGTTAACTGCAGACAATTGCTGTGTTCTCTTCCTAATAATACCACAGGCAGGCAGCTGCAGTATATTCAGTCAGGGTACTGTATCCTGTGCACAGTGTGCAACTAAAGCTAACTGTAGACAATTGCTGGTGTTCTCTTCCTTATAATATCACAGGCAGGCAGCTGCAGTATATTCAGTCAGGGTACTGTATCCTGTGCACAGTGTGCAACTAAAGCTAACTGCAGACAATGGCTGGTGTTCTATTCCTTGTAATACCACAGACAGGCCGACAGCTGCAGTATTTTCAGTCAGTGTACTTTATCCTGTGCACAGTGTGCAACTCACGCTAACTGCTGACAATTTCTGGTGTTCTCTTTCTAATAATACCACAGGCAGGTAGCTGCAGTATATTCAGTCAGGGTACTGTATCCTGTGCACAGTGTGCAACTAAAGCTAACTGCAGACAATTGTTGGTGTTCTCTTCCTAATAATACCACAGGCAGGCAGGCAGCTGCAGTGTTTTCAGTCAGTGTACTGTATCCTGTGCACAGTGTGCAACTAAAGCTAACTGCAGACAATTGCTGGTGTTCTCTTCCTTATAATACCACAGGCAGGCAGCTGCAGTATATTCAGTCAGGGTACTGTATCCTGTGCACAGTGTGCAACTAAAGCTAACTGCAGACAATTGCTGGTGTTATATTCCTTGTAATACCACAGACAGGCAGACAGCTGCAGTATTTTCAGTCAGTGTACTTTATCCTGTGCACAGTGTGCAACTCACGCTAACTGCAGACAATTTCTGGTGTTCTCTTTCTAATAATACCACAGGCAGGCAGCTGCAGTATATTCAGTCAGGGTACTGTATCCTGTGCACATTGTGCAACTAAAGCTAACTGCAGACAATTGTTGGTGTTCTCTTCCTAATAATACCACAGGCAGGCAGGCAGCTGCAGTGTTTTCAGTCAGTGTACTGTATCCTGTGCACAGTGTGCAACTAAAGCTAACTGCAGACAATTGCTGGTGTTCTCTTCCTAATAATACCACAGGCAGGCAGGCGCTGCAGTATTTTTAGTCTGTGTACTGTATCCTGTGCACAGTGCACAACTTAAGCAAACGGTAGACAATTACTGGTGTTCTCTTCCTAATAATACCACAGGCAGGCAGGCAGCTGCAGTATTTTCAGTCAGTGTACTGTATCCTGTGCACAGTGTGCAACTAAAGCTAATTGCATATAATTTGTGGTGTTCTCTTTGTAATAATACCACAGGCAGGCAGGCAGGCAGCTGCAGTTTTTTTTCAGTCAGTGTACTGTATTCTGTGCACAGTGTGCAACTAAAGCTAACTGCAGACAATTGCTGGTGTTCTCTTCCTAATAAAACCACAGGCAGACAGCTGCACTATTTTAAGTCAGTGTACCTTATCCTGTTCACAGTGTGCAACTAAAGTCGACTGCAGACAATTGCTGGTGTTCTCTTCCTAATAATACCACAGGCAGGCAGGCAGCTGCAGTATTTTCAGTCAGTGTACTGTATCCTTTGCACAGTGTGCAACTAAAGCTAACTGCATAAAATTTGTGGTGTTCTCTTTGTAATAATACCACAGGCAGGCAGGCAGCTGCAGTTTTTTCAGTCAGTGTACTGTATCCTGTGCACAGTGTGCAACAATAGCTAACTGCATGCAATTTCTGGTGTTCTCTTTATAATAATACCACAGGCAGGCAGACAGCTGCAGTATTTTCAGTCAGTGTACTGTATCCTGTGCACAGTGTGCAACTCAAACTAACTGCAGACAATTGCTGGTGTTCTCTTCCTAATAAAACCACAGGCAGGCAGATGCAGTATATTCAGTCAGTGTACTTTATCCTGTGCACAGTGTGCAACTAAAGCTAACTGCAGACAATTGCTGGTGTTCTCTTCCTAATAATACCACAGGCAGGCAGCTGCAGTATATTCAGTCAGGGTACTGTATCCTGTGCACAGTGTGCAACTAAAGCTAACTGCAGACAACTGCTGGTGTTCTCTTCCTAATAATACCACAGGCAGGCAGGCACTGCAGTATTTTCAGTCAGTGTACTGTATCTTGTGCACAGTGTGCAACTCAAACTAACGGCAGACAATTGCTGGTGTTCTCTTCCTTATAATACCACAGACAGGCAGCTACATTATTTTCAGTCAGTGTACTGTATCCTATGCACAGTGTGCAACTAAAGCTAACTGCAGAGGATTGCTGGTGTTCTCTTCCTAATAATACCACAGGCAGGCAGCTGCAGTATTTTCAGTCAGTGTACTGTATCCTGTGCACAGTGTGTAACTAAAGCTAACTGCATACAATTTGTGGTGTTCTCTTTGTAATATTACCACAGGCAGGCAGGCAGCTGCAGTTTTTTCAGTCAGTGTACTGTATCATGTGCACAGTGTGCAACTAAAGCTAACTGCAGACAATTGTTGGTGTTCTCTTCCTAATAATACCACAGGCAGGCAGGCAGCTGCAGTATTTTCAGTCAGTGTACTGTATCCTGTGCACAGTGTGCAACTCAAACTAACTGCAGACAATTGCTGGTGTTCTCTTCCTTATAATACCACAGGCAGGCAGCTGCAGTTTTTTCAGTCCGTGTACTGTATCCTATGCACAGTGTGCAACTAAAGCTAACTGTAGACAATTGCTGGTGTTCTATTTCTAATAATGCCACAGACAGGCAGGCAGCTGCAGTATTTTTAGTCAGTGTACTTTATCCTGTGCACAGTGTGCAACTAAAGCTAACTGCAGACAATTGCTGGTGTTCTCTTCCTAATAATACCACAGGCAGGCAGGCGCTGCAGTATTTTTAGTCGGTGTACTGTATCCTGTGCACAGTGTGCAACTAAAGCTAACTGCAGACAAGTACTGGTGTTCTCTTACTAAACATACGACACGTAGGAAGCAGGCAGCTGCAGTATTTTCAGTCAGTGTACTGTATCCTATGCACAGTGTGCAACTAAAGCTAACTGTAGACAATTGCTAAAGTGTTCTATTTCTAATAATACCACAGACAGGCAGCTGCAGTATTTTTAGTCGGTGTACTTTATCCTGTGCACAGTGTGCAACTAAAGCCAACTGCAGACAATTACTGGTGTTCTCTTCCTAATAATACCATAGGCAGGCAGGCAGCTGCAGTATTTTCAGTCAGTGTACTGTATCCTGTTCACAGTGTGCAACTCAAACTAACTGAAGACAATTGCTGGTGTTCTCTTCCTTATAATACCACAGGCAGGCAGCTGGAGTATTTTCAGTCAGTGTACTGTATCCTATGCACAGTGTGCAACTAAAGCTAACTGCAGACAATTGCTGGTGTTCTCTTCCTAATAATACCACAGGCAGGCAGCTGCAGTATTTTCAGTCAGTGTACTGTATCCTGTACACAGTGTGCAACTAAAGCTAACTGCATACAAATTGTGGTGTTCTCTTCGTAATAATACCACAGGCAGGCAGGCAGCTGCAGTTTTTTCAGTCAGTGTACTGTATCCTGTGCACAGTGTGCAACTAAAGCTAACTTCATACATTTTCTGGTGTTCTCTTTATAATAATACCACAGGCAGGCAGACAGCTGCAGTATTTTCAGTCAGTGTACTGTATCCTATGCACAGTGTGCAACTAAAGCTAACTGCAGACAATTGCTGGTGTTCTCTTCCTAATAATACCACAGGCAGGCAGCTGCAGTAATTTCAGTCAGGGTACTGTATCCTGTGCACAGTGTGCAACTAAAGCTAACTGCAGACAATTGCTGGTGTTATATTCCTTGTAATACCACAGACAGGCAGACAGCTGCAGTATTTTCAGTCAGTGTACTTTATCCTGTGCACAGTGTGCAACTCACGCTAACTGCAGACAATTTCTGGTGTTCTCTTTCTAATAATACCACAGGCAGGCAGCTGCAGTATATTCAGTCAGGGTACTGTATCCTGTGCACATTGTGCAACTAAAGCTAACTGCAGACAATTGTTGGTGTTCTCTTCCTAATAATACCACAGGCAGGCAGGCAGCTGCAGTGTTTTCAGTCAGTGTACTGTATCCTGTGCACAGTGTGCAACTAAAGCTAACTGCAGACAATTGCTGGTGTTCTCTTCCTAATAATACCACAGGCAGGCAGGCGCTGCAGTATTTTTAGTCTGTGTACTGTATCCTGTGCACAGTGCACAACTTAAGCAAACTGTAGACAATTACTGGTGTTCTCTTCCTAATAATACCACAGGCAGGCAGGCAGCTGCAGTATTTTCAGTCAGTGTACTGTATCCTGTGCACAGTGTGCAACTAAAGCTAATTGCATATAATTTGTGGTGTTCTCTTTGTAATAATACCACAGGCAGGCAGGCAGGCAGCTGCAGTTTTTTTCAGTCAGTGTACTGTATTCTGTGCACAGTGTGCAACTAAAGCTAACTGCAGACAATTGCTGGTGTTCTCTTCCTAATAAAACCACAGGCAGACAGCTGCACTATTTTAAGTCAGTGTACCTTATCCTGTTCACAGTGTGCAACTAAAGTCGACTGCAGACAATTGCTGGTGTTCTCTTCCTAATAATACCACAGGCAGGCAGGCAGCTGCAGTATTTTCAGTCAGTGTACTGTATCCTTTGCACAGTGTGCAACTAAAGCTAACTGCATAAAATTTGTGGTGTTCTCTTTGTAATAATACCACAGGCAGGCAGGCAGCTGCAGTTTTTTCAGTCAGTGTACTGTATCCTGTGCACAGTGTGCAACAATAGCTAACTGCATGCAATTTCTGGTGTTCTCTTTATAATAATACCACAGGCAGGCAGACAGCTGCAGTATTTTCAGTCAGTGTACTGTATCCTGTGCACAGTGTGCAACTCAAACTAACTGCAGACAATTGCTGGTGTTCTCTTCCTAATAAAACCACAGGCAGGCAGATGCAGTATATTCAGTCAGTGTACTTTATCCTGTGCACAGTGTGCAACTAAAGCTAACTGCAGACAATTGCTGGTGTTCTCTTCCTAATAATACCACAGGCAGGCAGCTGCAGTATATTCAGTCAGGGTACTGTATCCTGTGCACAGTGTGCAACTAAAGCTAACTGCAGACAACTGCTGGTGTTCTCTTCCTAATAATACCACAGGCAGGCAGGCACTGCAGTATTTTCAGTCAGTGTACTGTATCTTGTGCACAGTGTGCAACTCAAACTAACGGCAGACAATTGCTGGTGTTCTCTTCCTTATAATACCACAGACAGGCAGCTACATTATTTTCAGTCAGTGTACTGTATCCTATGCACAGTGTGCAACTAAAGCTAACTGCAGAGGATTGCTGGTGTTCTCTTCCTAATAATACCACAGGCAGGCAGCTGCAGTATTTTCAGTCAGTGTACTGTATCCTGTGCACAGTGTGTAACTAAAGCTAACTGCATACAATTTGTGGTGTTCTCTTTGTAATATTACCACAGGCAGGCAGGCAGCTGCAGTTTTTTCAGTCAGTGTACTGTATCATGTGCACAGTGTGCAACTAAAGCTAACTGCAGACAATTGTTGGTGTTCTCTTCCTAATAATACCACAGGCAGGCAGGCAGCTGCAGTATTTTCAGTCAGTGTACTGTATCCTGTGCACAGTGTGCAACTCAAACTAACTGCAGACAATTGCTGGTGTTCTCTTCCTTATAATACCACAGGCAGGCAGCTGCAGTTTTTTCAGTCCGTGTACTGTATCCTATGCACAGTGTGCAACTAAAGCTAACTGTAGACAATTGCTGGTGTTCTATTTCTAATAATGCCACAGACAGGCAGGCAGCTGCAGTATTTTTAGTCAGTGTACTTTATCCTGTGCACAGTGTGCAACTAAAGCTAACTGCAGACAATTGCTGGTGTTCTCTTCCTAATAATACCACAGGCAGGCAGGCGCTGCAGTATTTTTAGTCGGTGTACTGTATCCTGTGCACAGTGTGCAACTAAAGCTAACTGCAGACAAGTACTGGTGTTCTCTTACTAAACATACGACACGTAGGAAGCAGGCAGCTGCAGTATTTTCAGTCAGTGTACTGTATCCTATGCACAGTGTGCAACTAAAGCTAACTGTAGACAATTGCTAAAGTGTTCTATTTCTAATAATACCACAGACAGGCAGCTGCAGTATTTTTAGTCGGTGTACTTTATCCTGTGCACAGTGTGCAACTAAAGCCAACTGCAGACAATTACTGGTGTTCTCTTCCTAATAATACCATAGGCAGGCAGGCAGCTGCAGTATTTTCAGTCAGTGTACTGTATCCTGTTCACAGTGTGCAACTCAAACTAACTGAAGACAATTGCTGGTGTTCTCTTCCTTATAATACCACAGGCAGGCAGCTGGAGTATTTTCAGTCAGTGTACTGTATCCTATGCACAGTGTGCAACTAAAGCTAACTGCAGACAATTGCTGGTGTTCTCTTCCTAATAATACCACAGGCAGGCAGCTGCAGTATTTTCAGTCAGTGTACTGTATCCTGTACACAGTGTGCAACTAAAGCTAACTGCATACAAATTGTGGTGTTCTCTTCGTAATAATACCACAGGCAGGCAGGCAGCTGCAGTTTTTTCAGTCAGTGTACTGTATCCTGTGCACAGTGTGCAACTAAAGCTAACTTCATACATTTTCTGGTGTTCTCTTTATAATAATACCACAGGCAGGCAGACAGCTGCAGTATTTTCAGTCAGTGTACTGTATCCTATGCACAGTGTGCAACTAAAGCTAACTGCAGACAATTGCTGGTGTTCTCTTCCTAATAATACCACAGGCAGGCAGCTGCAGTAATTTCAGTCAGTGTACTGTATTCTGTGCACAGTGTGCAACTAAAGCTAACTGCATACAATTTGTGGTGTTCTCTTTGTAATAATACCACAGACAGGCAGGCAGCTGCAGCATTTTCAGTCAGTGTACTTTATCCTGTGCACAGTGTGCAACTCACGTTAACTGCAGACAATTTCTGGTGTTCTCTTTCTAATAATACCACAGGCAGGCAGCTGCAGTATATTCAGTCAGGGTACTGTATCATGTGCACAGTGTGCAACTAAAGCTAACTGCAGACAATTGTTGGTGTTCTCTTCCTAATAATACCACAGGCAGGCAGGCAGCTGCAGTGTTTTCAGTCAGTGTACTGTATCCTGTGCACAGTGTGCAACTAAAGCTAACTGCAGACAATTGCTGGTGTTCTCTTCCTAATATTACCACAGGCAGGCAGATGCTGCAGCATTTTCAGTCGGTGTACTGTATCCTGTGCACAGTGTGCAACTAAAGCTGACTGCAGACAATTTCTGGTGTTCTCTTTATAATAATACCACAGGCAGGCAGACAGCTGCAGTATTTTCAGTCAGTGTACTGTATCCTGTGCACAGTGTGCAACTAAAGCTAACTGCAGACAATTGCTGGTGTTCTCTTCCTTATAATACCACATGCAGGCAGCTGCAGTATTTTCAGTCAGTGTACTGTATCCTATGCACAGTGTGCAACTAAAGCTAACTGTAGACAATTGCTGGTGTTCTCTTTCTAATAATACCACAGGCAGGCAGCTGCATTATTTTCAGTCAGTGTACTGTATCCTGTGCACAGTGTGCAACTAAAGCTAATTGCATATAATTTGTGGTGTTCTCTTTGTAATAATACCACAGGCAGGCAGACAGCTGCATTTTTTTTCAGTCAGTGTACTGTATTCTGTGCACAGTGTGCAACTCAAAATAACTGCAGACAATTGCTGGTGTTCTCTTCCTTATAATACCACAGGCAGGCAGCTGCAGTATTTTCAGTCAGTGTACTGTATCCTATGCACAGTGTGCAACTAAAGCTAACTGCAGACAATTGCTGGTGTTCTCTTCCTAATAATACCACAGGTAGGCAGCTGCAGTATTTTCAGTCAGTGTACTGTATCCTGTGCACAGTGTGCAACTAAAGCTAACTGCATACAATTTGTGGTGTTCTCTTTGTAATAATACCACAGGCAGGCAGGCAGCTGCAGTTTTTTCAGTCAGTGTACTGTATCCTGTGCACAGTGTGCAACTAAAGCTAACTGCAGACAATTGTTGGTGTTCTCTTCCTAATAATACCACAGGCAGGCAGGCAGCTGCAGTATTTTCAGTCAGTGTACTGTATCCTGTGCACAGTGAGCAACTAAAGCTAACTGCAGACAATTACTGGTGTTTTCTTCCTAATAATACCACAGGCAGGCAGGCAGCTGCAGTATTTTCAGTCAGTGTACTGTATCCTGTGCACAGTGTGCAGCTCAAACTTACTGCAGAAAATTGCTGGTGTTCTCTTCCTAATAATACCACAGGCAGGCAGCTACAGTATTTTCAGTCAGTGTACTGTATCCTATGCACAGTGTGCAACTAAAGCTAACTGCAGACAATTGCTGGTGTTCTCTTCCTAATAATACCACAGGCAGGCAGCTGCAGTATTTTCAGTCAGTGTACTGTATCCTGTGCACAGTGTGCAACTAAAGCTAACTGCAGACAATTGCTGGTGTTCTCTTCCTTATAAATCCAAAGGCAGACAGCTGCACTATTTTAAGTCAGCGTACCTTATCCTGTTCACAGTGTGCAACTAAAGTCGACTGCAGACAATTGCTGGTGTTCTCTTCCTAATAATACCACAGGCAGACAGCTGCATTATTTTCAGTCAGTGTACTGTATCCTGTGCACAGTGTGGAACTAAAGCTCACTGCAGACAATTGCTGGTGTTCTCTTCCTAATAATACCACAGGCAGGCAGGCAGCATCAGTATGTTCAGTCAGTGTACTGTATCCTGTGCACAGTGTGCAACTATAGCTAACTGCATGCAATTTCTGGTGTTCTCTTTATAATAATACCACAGGCAGGCAGACAGCTGCAGTATTTTCAGTCAGTGTACTGTATCCTGTGCACAGTGTGCAACTCAAACTAACTGCAGACATTTGCTGGTGTTCTCTTCCTAATAATACCACAGGCAGGCAGGCAGCTGCAGTATTTTCAGTCAGTGTACTGTATCCTGTGCACAGTGTGCAACTAAATCTAACTGCAGACAATTGCTGGTGTTCTCTTCCTTATAATACCACAGGCAGGCAGCTGCAGTATTTTCAGTCAGTGTACTGTATCCTGTGCACAGTATGCAACTAAAGCTAACTGCAGACAATTGCTGGTGTTCTCTTCCTAAAAAAACACAAGCAGACAGCTGCAGTATTTTCAGTCAGTGTACTGTATCATGTGCACAGTGTGCAACTCACGCTAACTGCAGACAATTTCCGGTGTTCTCTTCCTAATAATACCACAAGCAGACAGGCAGCTGCAGTATTTTCAGTCAGTGTACTGTATCCTGTGCACAGTGTGCAACTATAGCTAACTGCATACAATTTCTGGTGTTCTCTTTATAATAATACCACATGCAGGCAGACAGCTGCAGTATTGTCAGTCAGTGTACTGTATGCTGTGCACAGTGTGCAACTAAAGCTAACTGC
Organism: Rana muscosa; assembly: GCA_029206835.1. Classification (NCBI taxonomy): domain Eukaryota; kingdom Metazoa; phylum Chordata; class Amphibia; order Anura; family Ranidae; genus Rana; species Rana muscosa. The sequence goes on along the minus strand of CM055127.1, from coordinate 209,319,438 downwards.
AGACAATTACTGGTGTTCTCTTCCTAATAATACCACAGGCAGGCAGGCAGCTGCAGTATTTTCAGTCAGTGTACTGTATCCTGTGCACAGTGTGCAACTCAAACTAACTGCAGACAATTGCTGGTGTTCTCTTCCTTATAATACCACAGGCAGGCAGCTGCAGTATTTTCAGTCAGTGTACTGTATCCTATGCACAGTGTGCAACTAAAGCTAACTGCAGACAATTGTTGGTGTTCTCTTCCTAATAATACCACAGGCAGGCAGGCAGCTGCAGTATTTTCAGTCAGTGTACTGTATCCTGTGCACAGTGTGCAACTAAAGCTAACTGCAGACAATTACTGGTGTTCTCTTCCTAATAATACCACAGGCAGGCAGGCAGCTGCAGTATTTTCAGTCAGTGTATTGTATCCTGTGCACAGTGTGCAGCTCAAACTAACTGCAGAAAATTGCTGGTGTTCTCTTCCTTATAATACCACAGGCAGGCAGCTGCAGTATTTTCAGTCAGTGTACTGTATCATATGCATAGTGTGCAACTAAAGCTAACTGCAGACAATTGCTGGTGTTCTCTTCCTAATAATACCACAGGCAGGCAGCTGCAGTATTTTCAGTCAGTGTACTGTATCCTGTGCACAGTGTGCAACTAAAGCTAACTGCAGACAATTGCTGGTGTTCTCTTCCTTATAAAACCACAGGCATACAGCTGCACTATTTTAAGTCAGTGTACCTTATCCTGTTCACAGTGTGCAACTAAAGTCGACTGCAGACAATTGCTGGTGTTCTCTTCCTAATAATACCACAGGCAGGCAGGCAGCTTCAGTATTTTCAGTCAGTGTACTGTATCCTTTGCACAGTGTGCAACTAAAGCTAACTGCATACAATTTGTGGTGTTCTCGTTGTAATAATTCCACAGGCAGGCAGGCAGCTGCAGTTTTTTCAGTCAGTGTACTGTATCCTGTGCACAGTGTGCAACTAAAGCTAACTGCAGACAATTGTTGGTGTTCTCTTCCTAATAATACCACAGGCAGGCAGGCAGCTGCAGTATTTTCAGTCAGTGTACTGTATCCTGTGCACAGTGTGCAACTATAGCTAACTGCATGCAATTTCTGGTGTTCTCTTTATAATAATACCACAGGCAGGCAAACAGCTGCAGTATTTTCAGTCAGTGTACTGTATCCTGTGCACAGTGTGCAACTCAAACTAACTGCAGACAATTGTTGGTGTTCTCTTCCTTATAATACCACAGGCAGGCAGCTGCAGTATTTTCAGTCAGTGTACTGTATCCTGTGCACAGTGTGCAACTAAAGCTAACTGCAGACAATTGCTGGTGTTCTATTCCTAATACTACCACAGGCAGGAAGGCAGCTGCAGTATTTTCAGTCAGTGTACTGTATCCTGTGCACAGTGTGCAACTAAAACTAACTGCATACAATTTCTGGTGTTCTCTTTATATTAATACCACAGGCAGGCAGACAGCTACAGTATTTTCAGTCAGTGTATTGTATCCTGTACACATTGTGCAACTAAAGCTAACTGCAGACAATTACCGGTGTTCTCTTACTAAACATACCACACATAGGAAGCAGGCAGCTGCAGTATTTTCAGTCAGTGTACTGTATCCTGTGCACAGTGTGCAACTAAAGCTAACTGCAGACAATTACTGGTGTTCTCTTCCTAATAATACCACAGGCAGGCAGGCAGCTGCAGTATTTTCAGTCAGTGTACTGTATCCTGTGCACAGTGTGCAACTCAAACTAACTGCAGACAATTGCTGGTGTTCTTTTCCTTATAATACCACAGGCAGGCAGCTGCAGTATTTTCAGTCCGTGTACTGTATCCTATGCACAGTGTGCAACTAAAGCTAACTGTAGACAATTGCTGGTGTTCTCTTTCTAATAATACCACAGGCAGGCAGGCAGCTGCAGTATTTTTAGTCAGTGTACGTTATCCTGTGCACAGTGTGCAACTAAAGCTAACTGCATACAATTTGTGGTGTTCTCTTTGTAATAATACCACAGGCAAGCAGGCAGCTGCAGTTTTTTCAGTCAGTGTACTGTATCATGTCCACAGTGTGCAACTAAAGCTAACTGCAGACAATTGTTGGTATTCTCTTCCTAATAATACCACAGGCAGGCAGGCAGCTGCAGTATTTTCAGTCAGTGTACTGTATCATGTGCACAGTGTGCAACTAAAGCTAACTGCATACAATTTATGGTGTTCTCGTTATAATAATACCACAGGCAGGAAGACAGCTGCAGTATTTTCAGTCAGTGTACTGTATCCTGTGCACAGTGTGCAACTAAAGCTAACTGCAGACAATTGCTGGTGTTCTCTTCCTAATAATACCACAGGCAGACAGCTGCATTATTTTCAGTCAGTGTACTGTATCCTGTGCACAGTGTGGAACTAAAGCTGACTGCAGACAATTGCTGGTGATCTCTTCCTAATAATACCACAGGCAGGCAGGCAGCTGCAGTATTTTCAGTCAGTGTACTGTATCCTGTGCACAGTGTGCAACTATAGCTAACTGCATGCAATTTCTGGTGTTCTCTTTATAATAATACCACAGGCAGGCAGACAGCTGCAGTATTTTCAGTCAGTGTACTGTATCCTGTGCACAGTGTGCAACTCAAACTAACTGCAGACATTTGCTGGTGTTCTCTTCCTAATAATACCACAGGCAGGCAGGCAGGCAGCTGCAGTATTTTCATTCAGTGTACTGTATCCTGTGCACAGTGTGCAACTAAAGCTAACTGCAGACAATTGCTGGTGTTCTCTTCCTTATAATACCACAGGCAGGCAGCTGCAGTATTTTCAGTCAGTGTACTGTATCCTGTGCACAGTGTGCAACTATAGCTAACTGCATGCAATTTCTGGTGTTCTCTTTATAATAATACCACAGGCAGGCAAACAGCTGCAGTATTTTCAGTCAGTGTACTGTATCCTGTGCACAGTGTGCAACTCAAACTAACTGCAGACAATTGTTGGTGTTCTCTTCCTTATAATACCACAGGCAGGCAGCTGCAGTATTTTCAGTCAGTGTACTGTATCCTGTGCACAGTGTGCAACTAAAGCTAACTGCAGACAATTGCTGGTGTTCTATTCCTAATACTACCACAGGCAGGAAGGCAGCTGCAGTATTTTCAGTCAGTGTACTGTATCCTGTGCACAGTGTGCAACTAAAACTAACTGCATACAATTTCTGGTGTTCTCTTTATATTAATACCACAGGCAGGCAGACAGCTACAGTATTTTCAGTCAGTGTATTGTATCCTGTACACATTGTGCAACTAAAGCTAACTGCAGACAATTACTGGTGTTCTCTTACTAAACATACCACACATAGGAAGCAGGCAGCTGCAGTATTTTCAGTCAGTGTACTGTATCCTGTGCACAGTGTGCAACTAAAGCTAACTGCAGACAATTACTGGTGTTCTCTTCCTAATAATACCACAGGCAGGCAGGCAGCTGCAGTATTTTCAGTCAGTGTACTGTATCCTGTGCACAGTGTGCAACTCAAACTAACTGCAGACAATTGCTGGTGTTCTTTTCCTTATAATACCACAGGCAGGCAGCTGCAGTTTTTTCAGTCAGTGTACTGTATCATGTCCACAGTGTGCAACTAAAGCTAACTGCAGACAATTGTTGGTATTCTCTTCCTAATAATACCACAGGCAGGCAGGCAGCTGCAGTATTTTCAGTCAGTGTACTGTATCATGTGCACAGTGTGCAACTAAAGCTAACTGCATACAATTTCTGGTGTTCTCGTTATAATAATACCACAGGCAGGAAGACAGCTGCAGTATTTTCAGTCAGTGTACTGTATCCTGTGCACAGTGTGCAACTAAAGCTAACTGCAGACAATTGCTGGTGTTCTCTTCCTAATAATACCACAGGCAGACAGCTGCATTATTTTCAGTCAGTGTACTGTATCCTGTGCACAGTGTGGAACTAAAGCTGACTGCAGACAATTGCTGGTGTTCTCTTCCTAATAATACCACAGGCAGGCAGGCAGCTGCAGTATTTTCAGTCAGTGTACTGTATCCTGTGCACAGTGTGCAACTATAGCTAACTGCATGCAATTTCTGGTGTTCTCTTTATAATAATACCACAGGCAGGCAGACAGCTGCAGTATTTTCAGTCAGTGTACTGTATCCTGTGCACAGTGTGCAACTCAAACTAACTGCAGACATTTGCTGGTGTTCTCTTCCTAATAATACCACAGGCAGGCAGGCAGGCAGCTGCAGTATTTTCATTCAGTGTACTGTATCCTGTGCACAGTGTGCAACTAAAGCTAACTGCAGACAATTGCTGGTGTTCTCTTCCTTATAATACCACAGGCAGGCAGCTGCAGTATTTTCAGTCAGTGTACTGTATCCTGTGCACAGTGTGCAACTAAAGCTAACTGCAGACAATTGCTGGTGTTCTATTCCTAATACTACCACAGGCAGGCAGGTGCAGTATTTTCAGTCAGTGTACTGTATCATGTGCACAGTATGCAACTAAAGCTAACTGCAGACAATTGCTGGTGTTCTCTTCCAAAAAAAAAAACACAAGCAGACAGCTGCAGTATTTTCACTCAGTGTACTGTATCATGTGCACAGTGTGCAACTCACGCTAACTGCAGACAATTTCTGGTGTTCTCTTCCTAATAATACCACAAGCAGGCAGGCAGCTGCAGTATTTTCAGTCAGTGTACTGTATCCTGTGCACAGTGTGCAACTATAGCTAACTGCATACAATTTCTGGTGTTCTCTTTATAATAATACCACAGGCAGGCAGGCAGCTGCAGTATTTTCAGTCAGTGTACTGTATCATGTGCACAGTGTGCAACTCAAACTAACTGCAGACAATTGCTGGTGTTCTCTTCCTTATAATACCACAGGCAGGCAGCTGCAGTATTTTCAGTCAGTGTACTGTATCCTATGCACAGTGTGCAACTAAAGCTAACTGCAGACAATTGTTGGTGTCCTCTTCCTAATAATACCACAGGCAGGCAGGCAGCTGCAGTATTTTCATTCAGTGTACTGTATCCTGTGCACAGTGTGCAACTAAAGCTAACTGCAGACAATTACTGGTGTTCTCTTCCTAATAATACCACAGGCAGGCAGGCAGCTGCAGTATTTTCAGTCAGTGTACTGTATCCTTTGCACAGTGTGCAGCTCAAACTAACTGCATAAAATTGCTGGTGTTCTCTTCCTTATAATACCACAGGCAGGCAGCTGCAGTATTTTCAGTCAGTGTACTGTATCCTATGCATAGTGTGCAACTAAAGCTAACTGCAGACAATTGCTGGTGTTCTCTTCCTAATAATACCACAGGCAGGCAGCTGCAGTATTTTCAGTCAGTGTACTGTATCCTGTGCACAGTGTGCAACTAAAGCTAACTGCAGACAATTGCTGGTGTTCTCTTCCTTATAAAACCACAGGCATACAGCTGCACTATTTTAAGTCAGTGTACCTTATCCTGTTCACAGTGTGCAACTAAAGTTGACTGCAGACAATTGCTGGTGTTCTCTTCCTAATAATACCACAGGCAGGCAGGCAGCTGCAGTATTTTCAGTCAGTGTACTGTATCCTGTGCACAGTGTGCAACTAAAGCTAACTGCAGACAATTACTGGTGTTCTCTTCCTAATAATACCACAGGCAGGCAGGCAGCTGCAGTATTTTCAGTCAGTGTACTGTATCCTGTGCACAGTGTGCAACTCAAACTAACTGCAGACAATTGCTGGTGTTCTCTTCCTTATAATACCACAGGCAGGCAGCTGCAGTATTTTCAGTCCGTGTACTGTATCCTATGCACAGTGTGCAACTAAAGCTAACTGTAGACAATTGCTGGTGTTCTCTTTCTAATAATACCACAGGCAGGCAGGCAGCTGCAGTATTTTTAGTCAGTGTACGTTATCCTGTGCACAGTGTGCAACTAAAGCTAACTGCAGACAATTGCTGGTGTTCTCTTCCTAATAATACCACAGGCAGGCAGGCGGTGCAGTATTTTTAGTCTGTGTACTGTATCCTGTGCACAGTGTGCAACTAAAGCTAACTGCAGACAATTACTGGTGTTCTCTTACTAAACATACCACACATAGGAAGCAGGCAGCTGCAGTATTTTCAGTCGGTGTACTGTAACCTGTGCACAGTGTGCAACTAAAGCTAACTGCAGACAATTACTGGTGTTCTCTTCCTAATAATACCATAGGCAGGCAGGCAGCTGCAGTATTTTCAGTCAGTGTACTGTATCTTGTGCACAGTGTGCAACTCAAACTAACTGCAGACAATTGCTGGTGTTCTCTTCCTTATAATACCACAGCCAGGCAGCTACAGTATTTTCAGTCAGTGTACTGTATCCTATGCACAGTGTGCAACTAAAGCTAACTGCAGACAATTGCTGGTGTTCTTTTACTAATAATACCACAGGCAGGCAGCTGCAGTATTTTTGGTCAGTGTACTGTATCCTGTGCACAGTGTGCAACTAAAGCTAACTGCATACAATTTGTGGTGTTCTCATTATAATAATACCACAGGCAGGCAGGCAGCTGCAGTTTTTTCAGTCAGTGTACTGTATCATGTCCACAGTGTGCAACTAAAGCTAACTGCAGACAATTGTTGGTATTCTCTTCCCAATAATACCACAGGCAGGCAGGCAGGCAGCTGCAGTATTTTCAGTCAGTGTACTGTATCCTGTGCACAGTGTGCAACTAAAGCTAACTGCATACAATTTCGGGTGTTCTCATTATAATAATACCACAGGCAGGAAGACAGCTGCAGTATTTTCAGTCAGTGTACTGTATCCTGTGCACAGTGTGCAACTAAAGCTAACTGCAGACAATTGCTGGTGTTCTCTTCCTAATAATACCACAGGCAGGCAGCTGCAGTATATTCAGTCAGGGTACTGTATCCTGTGCACAGTGTGCAACTAAAGCTAACTGCAGACATTTGTTGGTGTTCTCTTCCTAATAATTCTACAGGCAGGCAGACAGCTGCAGTATTTTCAGTCAGTGTACTGTATCCTGTACACAGGATACAGTACACTGACTGAAAATACTGCAGCTGCCTGCCTGCCTGTGGTATTATTAGGAAGAGAACACCAGTAATTGTCTGCAGTTAGCTTTAGTTGCACACTGTGCACAGAATACAGTACACTGACTGAAAAAAACTGCAGCTGTCTGCCTGCCTGTGGTATAATTACAAAGAGAACACCACAAATTATATGCAATTAGCTTTAGTTGCACACTGTGCACAGGATACAGTACACTGACTGAAAATACTGCAGCTGCCTGCCTGTGGTATTATTAGAAAGAGAACACCAACAATTGTCTACAGTTAGCTTTAGTTGCACACTGTGCATAGGATACAGTACACTGACTGAAAATACTGCAGTTGCCTGCCTGTGGTATTATAAGGAAGAGAACACCAGCAATTGTCTGCAGTTAGCTTTAGTTGCACACTGTGCACAGGATACAGTACACTGACTGAAAACACTGCAGCTGCCTGCCTAATTGTGGTATTATTAGGAAGAGAACACCAACAATTGTCTGCAGTTAGCTTTAGTTGCACACTGTGCACAGGATACAGTACCCTGACTGAATATACTGCAGCTGCCTGCCTGCCTATGGTATTATTAGAAAGAGAACACCAAAAATTGTCTGCAGTTAACGTGAGTTGCACACTGTGCACAGGATAAAGTACACTGACTGAAAATACTGCAGCTGCCTGCCTGTCTGTGGTATTATAAGGAATAGAACACCAGCAATTGTCTTCAGTTAGCTTTAGTTGCACACTGTGCACAGGATACAGTACCCTGACTGAATATACTGCAGCTGCCTGCCTGTGGTATTATTAGGAAGAGAACACCAGCAATTGTCTGCAGTTAGCTTTAGTTGCACACTGTGCACAGGATACAGTACCCTGCCTGAATATACTGCAGCTGCCTGCCTGTGGTATTATTAGAAAGAGAACACCAGAAATTGTCTGCAGTTAACGTGAGTTGCACACTGTGCACAGGATAAAGTACACTGACTGAAAATACTGCAGCTGCCTGCCTGTCTGTGGTATTATAAGGAATAGAACACCAGCAATTGTCTGCAGTTAGCTTTAGTTGCACACTGTGCACAGGATACAGTACACTGACTGAAAATACTGCAGCTGTCTGCGGCCTGTGGTATTATTATAAAGAGAACACCAGAAATTGTATGCAGTTAGCTTTAGTTGCACACTGTGCACAGGATACAGTACACTGACTGAAAAAACTGCAGCTGCCTGCCTGCCTGTGGTATTATTACAAAGAGAACACCAGTGTGCAGCTCAAACTTACTGCAGAAAATTGCTGGTGTTCTCTTCCTTATAATACCACAGGCAGGCAGCTGCAGTATTTTCAGTCAGTGTACTGTATCCTATGCACAGTGTGCAACTAAAGCTAACTGCAGACAATTGCTGGTGTTCTCTTCCTTATAATACCACAGGCAGGCAGCTGCAGTATTTTCAGTCAGTGTACTGTATCCTGTGCACAGTGTGCAACTAAAGCTAACTGCAGACAATTGCTGGTGTTCTATTCCTAATACTACCACAGGCAGGCAGGCAGCTGCAGTATTTTCAGTCAGTGTACTGTATCCTGTGCACAGTATGCAACTAAAGCTAACTGCAGACAATTGCTGGTGTTCTCTTCCTAAAAAAACCACAAGCAGGCAGCTGCAGTATTTTCAGTCAGTGTACTGTATCATGTGCACAGTGTGCAACTCACGCTAACTGCAGACAATTTCTGGTGTTCTCTTCCTAATAATACCACAGGCAGGCAGGCAGCTGCAGTATTTTCAGCCAGTGTACTGTATCCTGTGCACAGTGTGCAACTATAGCTAACTGCATACAATTTCTGGTGTTCTCTTTAAAATAATACCACAGGCAGGCAGACAGCTGCAGTATTTTCAATCAGTGTACTGTATCCTGTGCACAGTGTGCAACTAAAGCTAACTGCAGACAATTGTTGGTGTTCTCTTCCTAATAATACCACAGGCAGGCAGGCAGCTGCAGTATTTTCAGTCAGTGTACTGTATCCTCTGCACAGTGTGCAACTAAAGCTAACTGCAGACAATTACTGGTGTTCTCTTCCTAATAATACCACAGGCAGGCAGGCAGCTGCAGTATTTTCAGTCATTGTACTGTATCCTATGCACAGTGTGCAACTAAAGCTAACTGCAGACAATTGCTAGTGTTCTCTTCCTTATAATACCACAGGCAGGCAGCTGCAGTATTTTCAGTCAGTGTACTGTATCCTATGCACAGTGTGCAACTAAAGCTAACTGCAGACAATTGCTGGTGTTCTCTTCCTAATAATACCACAGGCAGGCAGCTGCAGTATTTTCAGTCAGTGTACTGTATCCTGTGCACAGTGTGCAACTAAAGCTAACTGCAGACACTTGCTGGTGTTCTCTTCCTTATAAAACCACAGGCAGACAGGTGCACTATTTTAAGTCAGTGTACCTTATCCTGTTCACAGTGTGCAACTAAAGTCGACTGCAGACAATTGCTGGTGTTCTCTTCCTAATAATACCACAGGCAGGCAGGCAGCTTCAGTATTTTCAGTCAGTGTACTGTATCCTTTGCACAGTGTGCAACTAAAGCTAACTGCATACAATTTGTGGTGTTCTCTTTGTAATAATTCCACAGGCAGGCAGCTGCAGTTTTTTCAGTCAGTGTACTGTATCCTGTGCACAGTGTGCAACTCAAACTAACTGCAGACAATTGCTGGTGTTCTATTCCTAATACTACCACAGGCAGGAAGGCAGCTGCAGTATTTTCAGTCAGTGTACTGTGTCCTGTGCACAGTGTGCAACTAAAGCTAACTGCAGACAATTGCTGGTGTTCTCTTCCTAATAATACCACAGGCAGGCAGCTGCAGTATATTCAGTCAGGATACTGTATCCTGTGCACAGTGTGCAACTAAAGCTAACTGCAGACAATTGCTGGTGTTCTATTCCTAATAGTACCACAGGCAGGCAGGCAGCTGCATTATTTTTAGTCAGTGTACTTTATCCTGTGCACAGTGTGCAACTAAAGCTAACTGCAGATGGGGGGCGTGGCCTGACGAGTGAACCGGATGGTCGCATAGCTCCGGAGCTCCGTAGTCACGGAACGATAAGCGGCACTCAGCGAACACATCTGAGGGATTACTACACTTCAAAGAGCTGGGAGAGGTACGAGTAACCACCCGGACCATGACAGGCAAGCGCCGAGGAGCTAAGAAGCCTAAACGGCTCACAGATTTCTTCCTGGTGGTTCCCGGAGGGGACGGGAAGCAAGATGGCGCGGCGGCCTGCTCACCTTCTCCCGCATCCGCATGAGAGATCGCATCTGGCAAAGGTAAAAAGCAAAAACAACACACCTCTCCCTCTAGCCAGCGCCCCTGCCCTCCTTCCCCATCCACCAGCAGCCCTGCTAATTCCAGGCCGAGGATGGATGGCAACGGATCCAGTCCAGCCTGCAGCCAGGCCTCTGAATCGGGGGAAGACACCAGGGAGCTGCCTGAGCCCATAGAATCCTTCCCTACCCTGAATCAGCCAGTGTTGGATACGGTGTTAAAGGACATGTTGCTATCATTACGTAGCACTATTCAGTCCGATATGGCCTCATGCATGCACACATTCAGTAGAGAAATCCAAGCAGTGGAACACAGAGTGGACCGTATAGAAACAAAAATGGGGGAGTATGCAGAGACTATAAATGATTTAGTGGATGCAGATGAAACGAGGGAAGGGGACATAGACTGGATCAAAGCCAAACTCGCAGATATGGAGGACAGGTCCAGGAGGAACAACCTCAAATTAAGGGGTGTCCCCAAAACGGTTCAACAATCTGACCTGAACAGATATGCTGCGACGCTGTTCAAAACACTGGTACCTGATCTATCTGACATGGATGTCACCATAGACAGAATCCACTGCCTCCCTAAGCCTGCACACCTATCTGAACGCGTACCCAGGGACGTCCTAATGCGCCTCCATTTTTTCCATGTTAAGGAGATTATTATGTCAGCCACGAGGAAGCAGGAGCAGGTCCCTGCGCAATATCAGCACCTACAATTCTACTCGGATCTCTCCCAATATACGCTTCAACAGCGGAGGAATCTAAACACGGTGACCAAAGCTCTTAGGAACCACAAGATTCTGTATAGATGGGGCTATCCAACCAAACTTACTGTGACGAGAGACAACCACACACACGATTACTGCATTGGAGAAGGGAATTGCCCTGCTGCGGGATTGGGACATTCTCCTGGAGACAGAAGAGAATACACACTCTACCAGCACCCCCACGCCCTATAGAAAATGAGTGGAAGAAGGTGACAGGGAAGAATGCAAAATCCCATGATTAAATTTCCTCAGATGTAGTTGATATATGGATAAGTTCCTGTGATACCCAAGGCTGAACTTATCCCCCTAAATTGATCTAGCAGCTTATGCTGTCTTTGACTGTTCCGTTTGTGTTGCTCTCTGAGACTAACCTACAGAGAGTGAGTCTGTTTCTGACGCACAAGTTACTGTTATGTTTTTTTCTGTTTTTTGTTTTCCACTTTTTTTGCCAAGTCTTTCAGATTAAAAGACCTCAACGCAGTCCTAAACCTGCGCAAATATCCGGTATGGACATAAGGGAGAAGAGAAGAGGTCCTCTTGCACCACACTCTCTTCGTATGACGGTTTCTACATCCATGCTTGGTGAGTATCCCATCTCTATCGGCATATGGGGGCGCCCCCGTCATTACTGCCTGCAGAGGCGGTGGAGACTGGGCCTGACACCCCGAGTCACTGCTACACTTCACACGGCAAGCTACTTCACCAGGCTCATCCAGCTAGATGGCTCTGAATATTATTTCCGTTAATGCTAAGGGACTGAACCATCCAGCAAAGCGCAGTTTGTTGTGGAGGGAAGCACTTTCACAGCAATGTGACATAATATGTGCCCAAGAGACTCACTTCCTGATTTCTAAACCACCCAGGTGTTCCCATAAAAGCTTCCCCCATGTCTTTTTTGCCAACGCAGAGTCAAAATCCAAGGGTGTACTAATAGCTATTAGAGACACTGTAACATTTAAACTGCATGAGATTTTGTGTGATCCTTTGGGCAGATTCCTCATTATAACTTGTGACTTGAACTCTTCCACATACACCATCGTGAATGCTTATTCACCAAATAACCACCAAATTAAATTCTTCAACAAATTACTGAAAAAGGTAGAACGTATAAAAAGGGGCCTTCTGGTGGTCTGTGGAGATTTCAACATCCCACCTGATCCCTCCTTATATACCACATCCAGGTCTAAAAGAGTTCTGCCCTCCCTTATGCCTTCTATTCTATCTCATAATTTGTTTGATGCCTGGCGTTGCTTCCATGACAATGAATGTGATTTCACCTTTTTTTCTGCGCCCCATATGACTTACTCCAGAATCGATTTATTTTTAGTGGACCAGCAGGCCCTATTAGTGTCCTCCAGGGTTTCAATCAACAATATCACGTGGTCAGACCACGCGTCTGTAGTTCTATCCTTGGCGGACCCGACATCTATTAATGCGAGGCCGATATGGAGAATGAACTCCTTTCTTCTCCAAAAGGAGGAGCACGCCAGGGCTATTAAGGCCCATCTGTCAGAATTTTTTGCTAACAATGCGGGGTCGGTGAGGGACCCTTTTGTGATATGGAATGCTCACAAAGCGTTCATAAGAGGGATATGTATCCAGCTGGGAGCTAGGGTCAAGAGGCAGAGGCAGAAGCAGCTCAATGACATTACCCATGAAATCTCTACCTTGGAAAGACAAAATAAACTTAATCCCTCCCCCTTACTATCCACAAAACTATCAAAACGTTGTAGCGAACTTCGAATCTTACTATTAGAAAATTTTTAGAGGGCTAGCAAACAAATGAAAATGACGTATTATGGTAATGGAAATAAGTCTGGGAAATTATTAGCGCAAAATATTAGAGCCCACAGAAACAAAACAAAAATCCCATTTCTTGTTCACCCAGTAACGAAGCAGAAACTTTTTCATCCTCAACAAATAGCGGATGCCTTTAGCTCATATTATGAGTCTCTATATAATTTAAAAAAGGACCCAGCTACTCATCAACCGACAACTGAGGGTATTAATAGTTTCCTATCTCTATTGTCGATGCCTAATCTAACTCCTGACCAGTTAACATTCCTTAACGCCCAGTTCACGGTACCGGAGATACAAAAAATTGTTGACTCCTTACCCATGAATAAATCTCCGGGTCCTGATGGGTTTTGTAGCCAATACTATAAAATCTACAAAGACATTTTATCGCCACATATGAAACTGGTGTTTGACGGGGCCGCTGCCTCTGCCTCTTTCCCTCCTGAGATGCTGGAGGCCCTGGTGGTAACAGTACCAAAACCGGGGAAGTCTCCTGATTCCCCAGCAAACTTTAGGCCGATTTCCCTGTTAAATGTAGATTTAAAGGTATACGCTAAATTGATAGCGAACCGGTTGGTGGATATCCTTCCCACTTTAATCCATCCAGACCAAACAGGTTTCACCAAGAATAGGCAAACATCTGACGCCACTAGGAGGCTAATCAATATTATACATATGGCTGAGGTGGGGAGAAGGCCTTCGCTGCTCCTTACTTTGGACGCGGAGAAGGCCTTCAACCGTATACACTGGCTATACATGACTAAAGTATTGCAGAAATTTGGATTTGATGGTCATATTTTGTCGGCCATTTTGGCCTTATACTCAAAACCCTCGGCTAGGGTTTACTTATCTGGAATACTTTCCTCCCCCTTTCTTATAACTAATGGCACTCGCCAGGGGTGTCCATTATCCCCTTTAATCTTCAACCTATTGATAGAACCACTAGCAACATATGTCAGATTCCATCCCCAAATTAAAGGCTTTTCTATAGGAGGGTCAGAACACGTCATCAGCCTTTTTGCGGATGATGTTATTATGATCTTATCCGAAGTGGAGACTTCCCTGGCAGCAGCTTATGAGGCTCTTGCAATGTTTAATCGAGTATCATACTACAAAGTTAATGAGAATAAATCTCAAATTCTTGGACTGGGAATTAGCAGTAAAGTTAAAAGCAAAATTCAGGAGTCAATTCCATATGACTGGAGTCCCAAGGGTATTAAATATCTAGGTATAATGTTAACAGAACACTCCTCCCAACTGGTAGAAGCAAATTACACGCCATTTCTCAAGGGCCTAGAGCCTAGACTCCGTAACCTGTCCAGAACAGAATTATCTTGGTCAGGGAGGTTGGCAGCCTTCAAGATGGTGATACTGCCACAATTTCTATATCTCTTCAGAGCTTTACCGATTCCAGTCCCGGAGGTTTTTTTAAAGAAGGCACAATCCACACTTAATGCATTTCTATGGCAAGTGTGACAGCAGGAAGGTAAAGTCACCTGGTTGCATCCAGGGGGTAGATATATTTCGCCCAGATTCAGGCTTTACGCCGACTTATACAACTAGGTGGAGTGTTGTATAAGCCCAGCTGAGGCTAGTGGGCTCATGGATGACTCATACCTCTAGGGAGAGTGTGGGGCGTCGTGCAGACAGGGAGTTGATGAGACCAGCTGAAGCTTGTCAGCTCATTTAGGCCTCTATAAAAACTCCCAGATTCATTAGGTGTTTGCTCATGCCTGGACCCAGACCTGTGTGGACTGTCTAGGGAGAGTGAACCCCTGTGCGGTGAGACAAAGCCTGTGTGGCTATTTGCTTGGACATTTAAAACCAGGGACTTAGGGACTAGGACAGCACTAGGCTGATCCCAGTTGTTAGTTAGGAAACCTGTATGTTTAGTCAGAGGTCAAGTTGACCAGGATTTATTTTGTTTATGTTTCTTTTGGCTTTGCTGTGTTTTGTCACTGTAAATAGAAAATAAACCGCACCTTTTTTTGATTTTGAAAACCACAACCTCCGTTTGCTGGGCCTGTTTTTGTGTGGGGAGCCCATCCCGGGGGTCACACACACCCGCTGCCGAGCTAACCCCCTCACAGTTGGTGGAGAACCAGTGGCAGTTTTTTTTTAAGCCAGCATGGAGGAGATACTGAAGCAGCTGGCTCTAGCAAATGCCAATCAACATCAGACAAATGCAGGTTTGCAAAAGAGCCTTGCAGCTCATCAACAGAGCCTTGCAGCTCAACAACAGAACTTCGCAGCCCAGCAGCAAGCTCATCAACAGAGCCTTGCAGCCCAGCAGCAAGCTCACCAACAGAGTCTGGAAGCTCAGCAACAAGCCCAGCAGCAATCTGAGGCCCGCTTCATAGACCTGTTACAGAAGCAAGAGCAGAGACTACAACAAATGGAAGCAGTAATGCAGCAACGTCCGCAGACCAGTGAGGAAAGCCGTCCCACTAATACCGCGTCCTTTGGGGTGAGTCGTTTATTGACAAAAATGACTGGAGAGGATGATCCAGAGGTATTTTTGACCACATTTGAAAGGACTGCTGAAAGATAAAAGTGGTCTGAGGAGCAGTGGGCTGGACTGGTGGCTCCTCTGTTAACTGGTGAATCGCAGAAGGCTTACTATGACCTAGAGCCTGACCAAGCAAAAGACTATGTGATGCTAAAAGCTGAAATATTGGCAAGGCTGGGTGTCACCCAGGCTGTCCGGGCTCAGCGTGTGCATAACTGGACTTTCCAGCTTGGAAAACCCCCCAGGTCTCAAATGTATGATCTCATTCACCTGAGCAGAAAGTGGCTACAGCCAGAGACTTTGTCCGCACCAAAGATTGTGGAACGTGTTGTAATGGATCGGTTTTTGAGAGCTCTTCCTACTGCCATCCAAAAGTGGGTAAGCCATGGAGACCCAGAGACGGCCGATGGTCTTGTGGATCGTGTGGAGAAATACTTGGCTACAGAGAACCTGACGGCCTCTTCCAGAGACACTCGGACTTTCCACCCTAAGACCAGACCATCCCCAGGGGCGGATAAGAGGATTCCAAGGGGTGAGGGTGGAGAGAGTGAGAGGGTGGGAGCTCTACCCCAAGTTTGGCGAGAACAGCCTGGGAAATCAGCGGCTCAAGAGGCGGCAAGAAGGATCGTTTGCTACCGCTGCCGGCAAGCGGGACATATTGCAGCCAATTGCCCGGTTGTGGAGGAACCCATGCAGTGTGACTTTCTGACGGGCAGACGTCAGTCGCTGTGTGCGACAGTCGCATGCACTGCCATTCGAGGAACTGAGAAACATTTATGCAAAATGTGTGTTAATGGTAGAAATGTTGTGGTATTGCTGGATTCAGGTAGCCTTGTGACCCTGATAAAGGCTGAGTTAGTTAAAACAGAGGTCTCTGGGAATAGCAAGGTAGCTGTTATTTGTGTGCATGGGGACACCCGAGAGTATCCAGTGACTACAGTGTGTTTCGAGACCCCCAAAGGTACCCTCTCTCATCCAGTGGGCTTAGTATCTCAGTTACCGCATGACGCCATTGTGGGAAGGGATTTTCCGAAGTTCTGGGAACTGTGGGATGATCCTGAGCCCCCCACTGGTGCCCCTATGTACCAGGAATGGGATAGCCAGAACTCCCCTGAGAGTGGTGAGGACTCTCCGGAATTTCCCTTATCAGTATTGGCAGGGGAGACTCAAGAAACTGGAGAGGAGCCCACCTCCTCAGACGAAAACCTACCGTCTGTGGAGTTTTCTGATCTTGAGGTTCACAGGGAAAACTTTGCCACAGAACAGTTGAAAGACCCCGCCCTAATAAAGGCACGGGAAAACGTAGTGAAAATAGATGGCGAGTTAGTGAACCCAGATAATACCTGCACTTATCCATACTTCAGCGTAGAGAAGGACCTACTGTATCGGGTGGCAAAAAGGGCAGAAGAAACCGTTGAGCAGCTTGTGGTGCCCAAACCTTACAGGAAGTTGGTGTTGGAGTTGGCCCATGGGCACATTCTTGGAGGTCATCTGGGGACAGAGAAAACCCGAGAGAGGGTATTACAGAGATTCTATTGGCCGGGGGTGATGAAGGACATAGAAAATTATTGTTCCTCCTGCCCTGTGTGTCAGAGGTCGGCCCCAATGCCACATTTCCGTAGCCCGCTGGTCCCTCTACCCATCATTGAGGTCCCGTTTGAGAGGATCGCCATGGATTTGGTAGGTCCTATAATCAAGTCCGCTAGGGGGCACCAGTACATATTAGTTATAATGGACTATGCCACCCGTTATCCAGAAGCGATCCCTCTCCGAAATACCTCGGCCAAAACCATAGCCAAAGAGCTATCTCTTGTGTTTAGCCGGGTGGGTATTTGTAAAGAACTGCTTACGGACCAAGGTACACCCTTTATGTCCCGGGTTATGAAGGAGCTGTGTAAATTGTTCAAAGTGACGCAATTACGTACATCTGTGTATCACCCCCAAACCGATGGGCTGGTTGAAAGATTCAACAAAACCCTAAAACAAATGTTGAAGAAAGTGGTGGATAGAGATGGAAAGGATTGGGACTGTCTACTTCCTTATCTGATGTTTGCTATTAGGGAGGTGCCCCAATCCTCTACGGGATTCTCCCCCTTTGAGTTACTGTATGGGAGACACCCAAGAGGGCTGTTGGATATTGCCAAGGAAATTTGGGAAAGTGAGAGTTCTCCCCACAGGAGTGTGATTGAGCATGTCGCCCTGATGCAAGACCGAATTGCACAGGTAATGCCCATCGTGAAGGAACATTTGGCCCAAGCGCAGTTAGCACAGCAGAGAGTGTACAACCGTGGAGCCAAGACCCGTACCTTTTCCCCGGGGGATAGGATACTGGTACTTGTCCCAACGGTTGAAAGTAAATTCCTTGCCAAATGGCAAGGCCCCTACGAGATAATGGAAAAAGTGAGCAAAGTGAATTACAAGGTCAGACAACCAGGAAGGCGAAAGCCCGAACAGATCTATCACGTTAATCTGTTGAAAGCCTGGAGGGATAGAGAGTCCCTAGTCGCAGACACTTGGTCACCAGCTCAAACTGGTTGCGTGATTCCTGAGGTTGGAATAGCAGCCACCTTGTCACAACCCCAACAACAGGAGGTTAAGGAGTTTGTGCTTCGCAACAAGGAGGTATTCTCTGAGCTGCCGGGACAAACATCTGGGGTAGAGCATGACATCATTACCCCGCCCGGTGAAAGGGTGAAGTTAAAACCCTATCGGATCCCAGAGGCCCGACGGGAGGCAATACGGGAGGAAGTACAGAAAATGCTGAACTTAGGGGTGATAGAGGAGTCCCAAAGTGATTGGTCTAGTCCCATTGTGTTGGTGCCTAAACCGGATGGGAGCTGGCGATTTTGTAACGATTTTCGTCAGTTGAACAAAGTTACAAAATTTGACACCTACCCCATGCCACGTATAGATGAGTTGATCGACCGGCTGGGAACAGCCCGATACATGACGACTCTTGACCTCACAAAAGGGTATTGGCAAATCCCCCTGGCCAAATTGGCCAAAGAGAAAACCGCATTTGTAACCCCAGACGGGGCGTTCCAATATAAAAGAATGCCGTTCGGGTTACAGAATGCGCCGGCTACATTCCAGCGGAAAATGGACCAGATGCTGAGGCCCCATCGGAAGTATGCTGCGGCTTACCTGGATGACGTAATTGTCCATAGCACAGATTGGGCCTCACATCTGCCAAAAGTGCAAGCAGTCCTGGACTCTGTTCGGGAAGCGGGGTTTACGGCTAACCCCAAGAAGTGTACCATTGGGCAGGAGGAGGCCAAATATCTTGGGTACACCATTGGGAGGGGAGTAATAAAACCCCAACTCAACAAAGTCGAGGCCATCCAGAGTTGGCCACGTCCCAACAGCAAGAAGCAGGTACGAGCCTTTCTGGGAATCGCTGGGTATTATCGGCGATTCATTCCCCACTTTGCCTCTAAGGCTGTGCCCCTAACCAACCTAACAAAGGGGAAAGGGTCGGTCATGATTAAATGGACCCCCGAGGCTGAGGCAGCATTCCAATTCTTGAAACAAGCCTTATGTAGCCAGCCAGTGTTGTACTCACCCGACTTCTCTAAAGACTTTATCGTACAAAGTGATGCGTCAGATGTGGGGTTAGGAGCAGTATTGTCCCAGGTCTGGAACGGGGAAGAGCACCCAGTCATTTACCTCAGCAGGAAGTTGAAGTCCCATGAGGTAAATTACGCCACCGTTGAAAAGGAGTGTTTAGCGGTGAAGTGGGCTCTAGATTCCCTTCGGTACTACCTGCTAGGTAGGCACTTTGACATGGTTACGGATCACGCTCCGTTAAAGTGGATGGCTCAAAACAAGGAAACAAATAGAAGAGTGAATAGGTGGTTCCTGGCCCTCCAGGAATTCAACTTCACAGTAAAGCATCGCCCTGGCGTTCAAATGGGGAATGTGGATGCTTTGTCTCGAGTACATGAATGCCTGATTGCTGGTGTTCCAACCCCGAGGTTAAAACAAGAGGGGGGGTATGTGACAGCAGG
The DNA here is from genome assembly GCA_029206835.1 of Rana muscosa. Lineage (NCBI taxonomy): Eukaryota > Metazoa > Chordata > Amphibia > Anura > Ranidae > Rana > Rana muscosa. Next base: position 209,300,002 of record CM055127.1, on the reverse strand, counting down.
AAGGTAAAGTCACCTGGTTGCATCCAGGGGGGTAGATATATTTCGCCCAGATTCAGGCTTTACGCCGACTTATACAACTAGGTGGAGTGTTGTATAAGCCCAGCTGAGGCTAGTGGGCTCATGGATGACTCATACCTCTAGGGAGAGTGTGGGGCGTCTTGCAGACAGGGAGTTGATGAGACCAGCTGAAGCTTGTCAGCTCATTTAGGCCTCTATAAAAACTCCCAGATTCATTAGGTGTTTGCTCATGCCTGGACCCAGACCTGTGTGGACTGTCTAGGGAGAGTGAACCCCTGTGCGGTGAGACAAAGCCTGTGTGGCTATTTGCTTGGACATTTAAAACCAGGGACTTAGGGACTAGGACAGCACTAGGCTGATCCCAGTTGTTAGTTAGGAAACCTGTATGTTTAGTCAGAGGTCAAGTTGACCAGGATTTATTTTGTTTATGTTTCTTTTGGCTTTGCTGTGTTTTGTCACTGTAAATAGAAAATAAACCGCACCTTTTTTTGATTTTGAAAACCACAACCTCCGTTTGCTGGGCCTGTTTTTGTGTGGGGAGCCCATCCCGGGGGTCACACACACCCGCTGCCGAGCTAACCCCCTCACACAAGGTAAAAAGATAAGGTGTGCTTTCCAGAAATTAATCAAATCGCAGAAAGCCGGAGGGATGGGCCATGTTGTACTAAGGGACTATTACATTGCAGCTATTCTTGCTCAGGCTAGACAATGGTTTAGGCACGATCCTGCGCCCAGGTGGATGGAGTTGGAAGAAAAGCAATGCATTAACAACAACACATATGACCTTCTCCTGACAAGCACCTTACACCCACTTAAATCAACCAATAGTTCGCCCACAATGCAAGCTACTCTTCGAGCCTGGAAGGTATTCCTGGACAGCTCCTCCTCACATTCCTTAACTAAGGATTTATCGCTTCCTATCTCTAGTCTACAACTATTTATACCTGACTTACATATAAACTCTTGGAAAGTAAAGGGCATCGCCACCATGGAAGACCTAATTATTGGCTCTACTCGTAAAACCTTCAGGACGCTCCAGATAGAATTTGGTCTAGACACTAAAGAGATATACACTTACAAACAAATAGCACATTTCTTTACATCCACTCCCCATAGATCCATTTCTATACCAATTAGAAGTTTCCTTTATTTTTCTAAACTGAATACCTCTATCAGGGGTATATCTTATTTTTATAATTACTTGAACCAGAAAACTGACTTCCATAAAACTCCTTCCATGTCCACCTGGGAGCTGGATCTGTCATCCCAGTACTCAACAGAACAATGGCAGCGCTCCCTTAGGGTAACATTTGCCTCCACTAAGTGTGTAAACTTATGGGAACTACATCACAAGATTCTCCTGAGATGGTACCTGACACCCACGAGGTTGGCGGGATTTGTAGCCAACTCGTCCCCCCTATGCTGGAGAAATTGTGGCTTCCGAGGCTCTTTGATCCACATTTTATGGGCTTGCCCAGCATTGACAACTTTGGGGGCCCTGATCTCTGACCTCATAAGACAGATTACACGCACTTCTACTGTCTTGACCCCAGGCCTGGCGGTTCTGTCGGTAGGGATAGAGGAAATCCCTTCAAACGTTAGACATGTTGTCTCCCATATACTTATGAGCGCAAGACTGAACATTGTTAGAAAGTGGCGGAGCTCACTGACACCAAGCCTCATGGATGTAATCAGAACAACTGATCTGCACATTAATTATGAATTGATGTTCGCGGCTTCCCAAGGGATGTATCAGTCCAGATTGCCTACCTGGCGTCCCTGGACTGATTGGTTCATTACCCATGGCTCCCGATACTGACTGACATTCCTTCATAGTGGGATCGTTAAATATATTACGTCCAAACGGGGTTTAGGAAAAGTGCTTAATTGGACTTGGCAAAGTTCTAAGTTCTATATTCTTTGTTCTTTTTTTTTTGTTTTGTTCTATATTTTTTTTTGTCCTATTTCTTTTGTTCTTTGCTTAATAATGTTTTGTGTCTGCTTATATCTTTTTGCCTTAAGAATGGTACTTTTGTAGAATGATTTGAGATGTCTCTTAGCATTCGAGTCATTATTTCCACGTGTGTTGCGTTATGTAAACATATCTAATGTAGTAACCAGCAATCGCAGTTTCTTTTATATGAGTAACGCTGTAACTATGTTGTTATGTCCATTGGCAAAATTAATAAAAATCTATTGATACTAAAGCTAACTGCAGACAATTGCTGGTGTTCTCTTCCTAATAATACCACAGGCAGGCAGGCGCTGCAGTATTTTCAGTCAGTGTACTGTATCCTATGCACAGTGTGCAACTAAAGCTACCTGCAGACAATTTGTGGTGTTCTCTTTGTAATAATACCACAGGCAGGCAGGCAGCTGCAGTTTTTTCAGTCAGTGTACTGTATCCTGTGCACAGTGTGCAACTAAAGCTAACTGTAGACAATTGTTGGTGTTCTCTTCCTAATAATACCACAGGCAGGCAGGCAGCTGCAGTATTTTCAGTCAGTGTACTGTATCCTGTGCACAGTGTGCAACTAAACTAACTGCATACAATTTCTGGTGTTCTCTTTATATTAATACCACAGGCAGGCAGACAGCTACAGTATTTTCAGTCAGTGTACTGTATCCTGTGCACAGTGTGCAACTCAAACTAACTGCAGACATTTGCTGGTGTTCTCTTCCTAATAATACCACAGGCAGGCAGGCAGCTGCAGTATTTTCAGTCAGTGTACTGTATCCTGTGCACAGTGTGTAACTAAAGCTAACTGCAGACAATTACTGGTGTTCTCTTCCTAATAATACCACAGGCAGGCAGCTGTAGTATTTTCAGTCAGTGTACTGTATCCTGTGCACAGTGTGCAACTAAACTAACTGCATACAATTTCTGGTGTTCTCTTTATATTAATACCACAGGCAGGCAGACAGCTACAGTATTTTCAGTCAGTGTACTGTATCCTGTGCACAGTATGCAACTCAAACTAACTGCAGACATTTGCTGGTGTTCTCTTCCTAATAATACCACAGGCAGGCAGGCAGCTGCAGTATTTTCAGTCAGTGTACTGTATCCTGTGCACAGTGTGTAACTAAAGCTAACTGCAGACAATTACTGGTGTTCTCTTCCTAATAATACCACAGGCAGGCAGCTGTAGTATTTTCAGTCAGTGTACTGTATCCTGTGCACAGTGTGCAACTAAAGCTAATTGCACACAATTGCTGGTGTTCTCTTCCTTATAAAACCACAGGCAGACAGCTGCACTATTTTAAGTCAGTGTACCTTATCCTGTTCACAGTGTGCAACTAAAGTCGACTGCAGACAATTGCTGGTGTTCTCTTCCTAATAATACCACAGGCAGACAGCTGCAGTATTTTCAGTCAGTGTACTGTATCATGTGCACAGTGTGGAACTAAAGCTGACTGCAGACAATTGCTGGTGTTCTCTTCCTAATAATACCACAGGCAGGCAGGCAGCTTCAGTATTTTCAGTCAGTGTACTGTATCCTTTGCACAGTGTGCAACTAAAGCTAACTGCAGACAATTGCTGGTGTTCTATTCCTAATAATACCACAGGCAGGTAGGCAGGCAGCTGCAGTATTTTTAGTCAGTGTACTTTATCCTGTGCACAGTGTGCAACTAAATCTAACTGCAGACAATTGCTGGTGTTCTCTTCCTAATAATACCACAGGCAGGCAGGCGCTGCAGTATTTTTAGTCGGTGTACTGTATCCTGTGCACAGTGTGCAACTAAAGCTAACTGCAGACAATTGCTGGTGTTCTCTTCCTAATAATACCACAGGCAGGCAGGCGCTGCAGTATATTTAGTCGGTGTACTGTATCCTGTGCACAGTGTGCAACTAAAGCTAACTGCAGACAATTGCTGGTGTTCTCTTCCTAATAATACAACAGGCAGGCGCTGCAGTATTTTTAGTCAGTGTAATTTATCCTGTGCACAGTGTGCAACTAAAGCTAACTACAGACATTTGCTGGTGTTCTCTTCCTAATAATACCACAGGCAGACAGGCAGGCGCTGCAGTATTTTCAGTCAGTGTACTGTATCCTATGCACAGTGTGCAACTAAAGCTACCTGCAGACAATTGCTGGTGTTCTCTTCCTAATAAAACCACAGGCAGACAGCTGCAGTATTTTAAGTCAGTGTACCTTATCCTGTTCACAGTGTGCAACTAAAGTTGACTGCAGACAATTGCTGGTGTTCTCTTCCTAATAATACCACAGGCAGACAGCTGCAGTATTTTCAGTCAGTGTACTGTATCATGTGCACAGTGTGCAACTAAAGCTAACTGCATACAATTTGTGGTGTTCTCTTTGTAATAATACCACAGGCAGGCAGCTGCAGTTTTTTCAGTCAGTGTACTGTATCCTGTGCACAGTGTGCAACTAAAGCTAACGGTAGACAATTGTTGGTGTTCTCTTCCTAATAATACCACAGGCAGGCAGGCAGCTGCAGTATTTTAAGTCAGTGTACTGTATCCTGTGCACAGTGTGCAACTAAACTAACTGCATACAATTTCTGGTGTTCTCTTTATATTAATACCACAGGCAGGCAGACAGCTACAGTATTTTCAGTCAGTGTACTGTATCCTGTGCACAGTGTGCAACTCAAACTAACTGCAGACATTTGCTGGTGTTCTCTTCCTAATAATACCACAGGCAGGCAGGCAGCTGCAGTATTTTCAGTCAGTGTGCTGTATCCTGTGCACAGTGTGTAACTAAAGCTAACTGCAGACAATTACTGGTGTTCTCTTCCTAATAATACCACAGGCAGGCAGCTGTAGTATTTTCAGTCAGTGTACTGTATCCTGTGCACAGTGTGCAACTAAAGCTAATTGCAGACAATTGCTGGTGTTCTCTTCCTTATAAAACCACAGGCAGACAGCTGCACTATTTTAAGTCAGTGTACCTTATCCTGTTCACAGTGTGCAACTAAAGTCGACTGCAGACAATTGCTGGTGTTCTCTTCCTAATAATACCACAGGCAGACAGCTGCAGTATTTTCAGTCAGTGTACTGTATCCTGTGCACAGTGTGGAACTAAAGCTGACTGCAGACAATTGCTGGTGTTCTCTTCCTAATAATACCACAGGCAGGCAGGCAGCTTCAGTATTTTCAGTCAGTGTACTGTATCCTTTGCACAGTGTGCAACTAAAGCTAACTGCAGACAATTGCTGGTGTTCTATTCCTAATAATACCACAGGCAGGTAGGCAGGCAGCTGCAGTATTTTTAGTCAGTGTACTTTATCCTGTGCACAGTGTGCAACTAAATCTAACTGCAGACAATTGCTGGTGTTCTCTTCCTAATAATACCACAGGCAGGCAGGCGCTGCAGTATTTTTAGTCGGTGTACTGTATCCTGTGCACAGTGTGCAACTAAAGCTAACTGCAGACAATTGCTGGTGTTCTCTTCCTAATAATACAACAGGCAGGCAGGCAGGCGCTGCAGTATTTTTAGTCAGTGTACTCTATCCTGTGCACAGTGTGCAACTAAAGCTAACTACAGACATTTGCTGGTGTTCTCTTCCTAATAATACCACAGGCAGGCAGGCGCTGCAGTATTTTACAGTCAGTGTACTGTATCCTATGCACAGTGTGCAACTAAAGCTACCTGCAGACAAGTGCTGGTGTTCTCTTCCTAATAAAACCACAGGCAGACAGCTGCAGTATTTTCAGTCAGTGTACTGTATCCTGTGAACAGTGTGCAACTCAAACTAACTGCAGACATTTGCTGGTGTTCTCTTCCTAATAATACCACAGGCAGGCAGGCAGCTGCAGTATTTTCATTCAGTGTACTGTATCCTGTGCACAGTGTGCAACTAAAACTAACTGCAGACAATTGCTGGTGTTCTCTTCCTTATAATACCACAGGCAGGCAGCTGCAGTATTTTCAGTCAGTGTACTGTATCCTGTGCACAGTGTGCAACTAAAGCTAACTGCAGACAATTGCTGGTGTTCTATTCCTAATACTACCACAGGCAGGCAGGTGTAGTATTTTCAGTCAGTGTACTGCATCCTGTGCACAGTATGCAACTAAAGCTAACTGCAGACAATTGCTGGTGTTCTCTTCCTAATAAAACCACAGGCAGACAACTGCCGTATTTTCAGTCAGTGTACTGTATCATGTGCACAGTGTGCAACTCACGCTAACTGCAGACAATTTCTGGTGTTCTCTTTCTAATAATACCACAGGCAGGCAGGCAGCTGCAGTATTTTCATTCAGTGTACTGTATCCTGTGCACAGTGTGCAACTAAAACTAACTGCAGGCAGGGAGTTGCAGTATTTTTAGTCAGTGTACTTTATCCTGTGCACAATGTGCAACTAAAGCTAACTGCAGACAATTGTTGGTGTTCTCTTCCTTATAAAACCACAGGCAGACAGCTGCACTATTTTAAGTCAGTGTACCTTATCCTGTTCACACTGTGCAACTAAAGTCGACTGCAGAAAATTGCTGGTGTTCTCTTCCTAATAATACCACAGGCAGACAGCTGCAGTAATTTCAGTCAGTGTACTGTATCCTGTGCACAGTGTGGAACTAAAGCTGACTGCAGACAATTGCTGGTGTTCTCTTCCTAATAATACCACAGGCAGGCAGGCAGCTTCAGTATTATTAGTCAGTGTACTGTATCCTTTGCACAGTGTGCCACTAAAGCTAACTGCATACAATTTGTGGTGTTCTCTTTGTAATAAAACCACAGGCAGGCAGGCAGCTGCAGTTTTTTCAGTCAGTGTACTGTATCCTGTGCACAGTGTGCAACTATAGCTAACTGCATGCAATTTCTGGTGTTCTCTTTATAATAATACCACAGGCAGGCAGACAGCTGCAGTATTTTCAGTCAGTGTACTGTATCCTGTGCACAGTGTGCAACTCAAACTAACTGCAGACATTTGCTGGTGTTCTCTTCCTAATAATACCACAGGCAGTCAGGCAGCTGCAGTATTTTCAATCAGTGTACTGTATCCTGTGCACAGTGTGCAACTCAAACTAACTGCAGACAATTGCTGGTGTTCTCTTCCTAATACTACCACAGGCAGGCAGGCAGCTGCAGTATTTTCAGTCAGTGCACTGTATCCTGTGCACAGTATGCAACTAAAGCTAACTGCAGACAATTGCTGGTGTTCTATTCCTAATACTACCACAGGCAGGCAGACAGCTGCAGTATTTTCAGTCAGTGTACTGTATCCTGTGCACAGTATGCAACTAAAGCTAACTGCAGACAATTGCTGGTGTTCTCTTCCTAATAAAACCACAGGCAGACAGCTGCAGTATTTTAAGTCAGTGTACCTTATCCTGTTCACAGTGTGCAACTAAAGCTAACTGCAGACAATTGCTGGTGTTCTATTCCTAATAATACCACAGGCAGGCAGCTGCAGTATTTTCAGCTAGTGTACTGTATCATGTGCACAGTGTGCAACTCACGCTAACTGCAGACAATTTCTGGTGTTCTCTTTCTAATAATACCACAGGTAGGCAGGCAGCTGCAGTATTTTTAGTCAGTGTACTTTATCGTGTGCACAGTGTGCAACTAAAGCTAACTGTAGACAATTGCTGGTGTTCTCTTCCTAATAATACCACAGGCAGGCAGCTGTAGTATATTCAGTCAGGGTACTGTGTCCTGTGCTCAGTGTGCAACTAAAGCTAACTGCAGACAATTGCTGGTGTTCTATTCCTAATAATACCACAGGCAGGCAGGCAGCTGCAGTATTTTTAGTCAGTGTTCTTTATCCTGTGCACAGTGTGCAACTAAAGCTAACTGCAGACAATTGCTGGTGTTCTCTTCCTAATTATACCACAGGCAGGCAGGCGCTGCAGTATTTTTAGTCAGTGTACTGTATCCTGTGCACAGTGTGCAACTAAAGCTAACTGCAGACAATTGCTGGTGTTCTCTTCCTAATAATACCACAGGCAGACAGCTGCAGTATTTTCAGTCAGTGTACTGTATCCTGTGTACAGTGTGGAACTAAATCTGACTGCAGACAATTGTTGGTGTTCTCTTCCTAATAATACCACAGGCAGGCAGGCAGCTTCAGTATTTTCAGTCAGTGTACTGTATCCTTTGCAAAGTGTGCAACTAAAGCTAACTGAATACAATTTGTGGTGTTCTCTTTGTAATAATACCACAGACAGGCAGGCAGCTGCAGTTTTTTCAGTCAGTGTACTGTATCCTGTGCACAGTGTGCAACTAAAGCTAACTGCAGACAATTGTTGGTGTTCTCTTCCTAATAATACCACAGGCAGGCAGGCAGCTGCAGTATTGTCAGTCACTGTACTGTATCCTGTGCACAGTGTGCAACTATAGCTAACTGCATGCAATTTCTTTTGTTCTCTTTGTAATAATACCACAGGCAGGCAGGCAGCTGCAGTTTTTTCAGTCAGCGTACTGTATCCTGTGCACAGTGTGCAACTAAAACTAACTGCAGACAATTGCTGGTGTTCTCTTCCTTATAATACCACAGGCAGGCAGCTGCAGTATTTTCAGTCAGTGTACTGTATCCTGTGCACAGTGTGCAACTAAAACTAACTGCATACAATTTCTGGTGTTCTCTTTATATTAATACCACAGGCAGGCAGACAGCTACAGTATTTTCAATCAGTGTAATGTATCCTGTGCACAGTGTCTAACTCAAACTAACTGCAGACATTTGCTGGTGTTCTCTTCCTAATAATAACACAGGCAGGCTGGCAGCTGCAGTATTTTCAGTCAGTGTACTGTATCCTGTGCACAGTGTGCAACTAAAGCTAACTGCAGACAATTACTGGTGTTCTCTTACTAAACATTCCACACATAGGAAGCAGGCAGCTGCAGTATTTTCAGTCAGTGTACTGTATCCTGTGCACAGTGTGCAACTAAAGCTAACTGCAGACAATTACTGGTGTTCTATTCCTAATACTACCACAGGCAGGCAGTTGCAGTATTTTTAGTCAGTGTACTTTATCCTGTGCACAGTGTGCAACTAAAGCTAACTGCAGACAATTGTTGGTGTTCTCTTCCTAATAATACCACAGGCAGGCAGGCAGCTGCAGTATTTTCAGTCAGTGTACTGTATCCTGTGCACAGTGTGCAACTATAGCTAACTGCATACAATTTCTGGTGTTCCCTTCCTAATAATACCACAGGCAGGCAGGCAGCTGCAGTATTTTCAGTCAGTGTACTGTATTCTGTGCACAGTGTGCAACTCAAACTAACTGCAGACAATTGCTGGTGTGCTCTTCCTTATAATACCACAGGCAGGCAGCTGCAGTATTTTCAGTCAGAGTAATGTATCCTATGCACAGTGTGCAACTAAAGCTAACTGCAGACAATTGCTGGTGTTCTCTTCCTAATAATACCACAGGTAGGCAGCTGCAGTATTTTCAGTCAGTGTACTGTATCCTGTGCACAGTGTGCAACTAAAGCTAACTGCATACAATTTGTGGTGTTCTCGTTGTAATAATAATACCACAGGCAGGCAGGCAGCTGCAGTTTTTTTCAGTCAGTGTACTGTATCCTGTGCACAGTGTGCAACTAAAGCTAATTGCAGACAATTGTTGGTGTTCTCTTCCTAATAATACCACAGGCAGGCAGGCAGCAGCAGTATTTTCAGTCAGTGTACTGTATCATGTGCACAGTGTGCAACTAAAGCTAACTGCATACAATTTCTGGTGTTCTCTTTATAATAATACCACAGGCAGGCAGACAGCTGCAGTATTTTCAGTCAGTGTACTGTATCCTGTGCACAGTGTGCAACTAAAGCAAACTACAGACAATTACTGGTGTTTTCTTCCTAATAATACCACAGGCAGGCAGGCAGCTGCAGTATTTTCAGTCAGTGTACTGTATCATGTGCACAGTGTGCAGCTCAAACTAACTGCAGAAAATTGCTGATGTTCTCTTCCTTATAATACCACTGGCAGGCAGCTGCAGTATTTTCAGTCAGTGTACTGTATCCTATGCACAGTGTGCAACTAAAGCTAACTGCAGACAATTGTTGGTGTTCTCTTCCTAATAATACCACAGGCAGGCAGGCAGCTGCAGTATTTTCAGTCAGTGTACTGTATCCTGTGCACAGTCTGCAACTAAAGCTAACTGCAGACAATTGCTGGTGTTCTCTTCCTTATAAAACCACAGGCAGACAGCTGTACTATTTTATGTCAGTGTACCTTATCCTGTTCACAGTGTGCAACTGAAATCGACTGCAGACAATTGCTGGTGTTATCTTCCTAATAATACCACAGGCAGGCAGCTGCAGTATTTTCAGTCAGTGTACTGTATCCTGTGCACAGTGTGGAACTAAAGCTGACTGCAGACAATTGCTGGTGTTCTCTTCCTAATAATACCACAGGCAGGCAGGCAGCTTCAGAATTTTCAGTCAGTGTACTGTATCGTTTGCACAGTGTGCAACTAAAGCTAACTGCATACAATTTGTGGTATTCTCTTTGTAATAATACCACAGGCAGGCAGGCAGCTGCAGTTTTTTCAGTCAGTGTACTGTATCCTGTGCACAGTGTGCAACTAAAGCTAACTGCAGACAATTGTTGGTGTTCTCTTCCTAATAATACCACAGGCAGGCAGGCAGCTGCAGTATTTTCAGTCAGTGTACTGTATCTTGTGCACAGTGTGCAACTATAGCTAACTGCATGCAATTTCTGGTGTTCTCTTTATAATAATACCACAGGCAGGCAGACATCTGCAGTATTTTCAGTCAGTGTACTGTATCCTGTGCACAGTGTGCAACTCAAACTAACTGCAGACATTTGCTGGTATTCTCTTCCTAATAATACCACAGGCAGGCAGGCAGCTGCAGTATTTTCATTCAGTGTACTGTATCCTGTGCACAGTGTGCAACTCAAACTAGCTGCAGACAATTGCTGGTGTTCTCTTCCTTATAATACCACAGGCAGCTGCAGTATTTTCAGTCAGTGTACTGTATCATGTGCACAGTGTGCAACTAAAGCTAACTGCAGACAATTGCTGGTGTTCTATTCCTAATACTACCACAGGCAGGCAGGTGTAGTATTTTCAGTCAGTGTACTGTATCCTATGCACAGTATGCAACTAAAGCTAACTGCAGACAATTGCTGGTGTTCTCTTCCTAATAATACCATAGGCAGGCAGCTGCAGTATATTCAGTCAGTGTACTGTATCCTGTGCACAGTGTGCAACTAACGCTAACTGCAGACAATTGCTGGTGTTCTCTTCCTTATAATACCACAGGCAGCTGCAGTATTTTCAGTCAGTGTACTGTATCCTGTGCACAGTGTGCAACTAAAACTATCTGCATACAATTTCTGGTGTTCTCTTTATATTAATACCACAGGCAGGCAGACAGCTACAGTATTTTCAATCAGTGTACTGTATCCTGTGCACAGTGTGCAACTCAAACTAACTGCAGACATTTGCTGGTGTTCTCTTCCTAATAATACCACAGGCAGGCTGGCAGCTGTAGTATTTTCAGTCAGTGTACTGTATCCTGTGCACAGTGTGCAACTAAAGCTAACTGCAGACAATTACTGGTGTTCTCTTACTAAACATACCACACATAGGAAGCAGGCAGCTGCAGTATTTTCAGTCAGTGTACTGTATCCTGTGCACAGTGTGCAACTAAAGCTAACTGCAGACAATTACAGGTGTTCTATTCCTAATACTACCACAGGCAGGCAGTTGCAGTATTTTTAGTCAGTGTACTTTATCCTGTGCACAGTGTGCAACTAAAGCTAACTGCAGACAATTGTTGGTGTTCTCTTCCTAATAATACCACAGGCAGGCAGGCAGCTGCAGTATTTTCAGTCAGTGTACTGTATCCTGTGCACAGTGTGCAACTATAGTTAACTGCATACAATTTATGGTGTTCTCTTTAGAATAATACCACAGGCAGGCAGACAGCTGCAGTATTTTCAGTCAGTGTACTGTATCCTGTGCACAATGTGCAACTAAAGCTAACTGCAGACAATTACTGGTGTTCTCTTCCTAATAATACCACAGGCAGGCAGACAGCTGCAGTATTTTCAGTCAGTGTACTGTATCCTGTGCACAGTGTGCAACTCAAACTAACTGCAGACAATTGCTGGTGTTCTCTTCCTTATAATACCACAGGCAGGCAGCTGCAGTATTTTCAGTCAGTGTACTGTATCCTGTGCACAGTGTGCAACTAAAGCTAACTGCATACAATTTGTGGTGTTCTCGTTGTAATAATACCACAGGCAGGCAGGCAGCTGCAGTTTTTTCAGTCAGTGTACTGTATCCTGTGCACAGTGTGCAACTAAAGCTAATTGCAGACAATTGTTGGTGTTCTCTTCCTAATAATACCACAGGCAGGCAGGCAGCTGCAGTATTTTCAGTCAGTGTACTGTATCCTGTGCACAGTGTGCAGCTCAAACTAACTGCAGAAAATTGCTGGTGTTCTCTTCCTTATAATACCACAGGCAGGCAGCTGCAGTATTTTCAGTCAGTGTACTGTATCCTATGCACAGTGTGCAACTAAAGCTAACTGCAGACAATTGCTGGTGTTCTCTTCCTAATAATACCACAGGCAGGCAGGCAGCTTCAGAATTTTCAGTCAGTGTACTGTATCCTTTGCACAGTGTGCAACTAAAGCTAACTGCATACAATTTGTGGTATTCTCTTTGTAATAATACCACAGGCAGGCAGGCAACTGCAGTTTTTTCAGTCAGTGTACTGTATCCTGTGCACAGTGTGCAACTAAAGCTAATTGCAGACAATTGTTGGTGTTCTCTTCCTAATAATACCACAGGCAGGCAGGCAGCTGCAGTATTTTCAGTCAGTGTACTGTATCCTGTGCACAGTGTGCAACTATAGCTAACTGCATGCAATTTCTGGTGTTCTCTTTATAATAATACCACAGGCAGGCAGACAGCTGCAGTATTTTCAGTCAGTGTACTGTATCCTGTGCACAGTGTGCAACTCAAACTAACTGCAGACATTTGCTGGTGTTCTCTTCCTAATAATACCACAGGCAGGCAGGCAGCTGCAGTATTTTCATTCAGTGTACTGTATCCTGTGCACAGTGTGCATCTCAAACTAACTGCAGGCCATTGCTGGTGTTCTCTTCCTTATAATACCACAGGCAGGCAGCTGCAGTATTTTCAGTCAGTGTACTGTATCATGTGCACAGTGTGCAACTAAAGCTAACTGCAGACAATTGCTGGTGTTCTATTCCTAATACTACCACAGGCAGGCAGGCAGCTGCAGTATTTTCAGTCAGTGTACTGTATCCTATGCACAGTATGCAACTAAAACTAACTGCAGACAATTGCTGGTGTTCTCTTCCTAATAAAACCACAGGCAGACAGCTGCAGTATTTTAAGTCAGTGTGCCTTATCCTGTTCACAGTGTGCAACTAAAGCTAACTGCAGACAATTGCTGGTGTTCTCTTCCTAATAATACCATAGGCAGGCAGCTGCAGTATATTCAGTCAGTGTACTGTATTCTGTGCACAGTGTGCAACTAAAGCTAACTGCAGACAATTGCTGGTGTTCTATTCCTAATAATACCACAGGCAGGCAGCTGCAGTATTTTCAGTCAGTGTACTGTGTCATGTGCACAGTGTGCAACTCACACTAACTGCAGACAATTTCTGGTGTTCTCTTTCTAATAATACCACAGGCAGGCAGGCAACTGCAGTATTTTTAGTCAGTGTACTTTATCATGTGCACAGTGTGGAACTAAAGCTAACTGCAGACAATTGCTGGTGTTCTCTTCCTAATAATACCACAGGCAGGCAGGCGCTGCAGTATTTTTAGTCAGTGTACTTTATCCTGTGCACAGTGTGCAACTAAAGCTAACTGCAGACAATTGCTGGTGTTCTCTTCCTAATAATACCACAGGCAGGCGCTGCAGTATTTTCGGTCAGTGTACTGTATCCTATGCACAGTGTGCAACTAAAGCTACCTGTAGACAATTGCTGGTGCTCTCTTCCTAATAAAACCACAGGCAGACAGCTGCAGTATTTTAAATCAGTGTACCTTATCCTGTTCACAGTGTGCAACTAAAGTTAACTGCAGACAATTGCTGTGTTCTCTTCCTAATAATACCACAGGCAGGCAGCTGCAGTATTTTCAGTCAGTGTACTGTATCCTGTGCACAGTGTGCAACTAAAGCTAACTGCAGACAATTGCTGGTGTTCTATTCCTAATACTACCACAGGCAGGCAGGCAGCTGCAGTATTTTCAGTCAGTGTACTGTATCATGTGCACAGTGTGCAACTCACGCTAACTGCAGACAATTTCTGGTGTTCTCTTTCTAATAATACCACAGGCAGGCAGGCAGCTGCAGTATTTTAGTCAGTGTACTTTATCCTGTGCACAGTGTGCAACTAAAGCTAACTGCAGACATTTGCTGGTGTTCTCTTCCTAATAATACCACAGGCAGGCAGCTGCAGTATATTCAGTCAGGGTACTGTATCCTGTGCACAGTGTGCAACTAAAGCTAACTGCAGACAATTGCTGGTGTTCTATTCCTAATAATACCACAGGCAGGCAGGCAGCTGCAGTATTTTTAGTCAGTGTACATTATCCTGTGCACAGTGTGCAACTAAAGCTAACTGCAGACAATTACTGGTGTTCTCTTCCTAATAATACAACAGGCAGGCAGGCGTTGCAGTATTTTTAGTCGGTGTACTGTATCCTGTGCACAGTGTGCAACTAAAGCTAACTACAGACATTTGCTGGTGTTCTCTTCCTAATAATACCACAGGCAGGCAGGCGCTGCAGTATTTTCAGTCAGTGTACTGTATCCTATGCACAGTGTGCAACTAAAGCTACCTGCAGACAATTGCTGGTGTTCTCTTCCTAATAAAACCACAGGCAGACAGCTGCAGTATTTTAAGTCAGTGTACCTTATCCTGTTCACAGTGTGCAACTAAAGTTGACTGCAGACAATTGCTGGTGTTCTCTTCCTAATAATACCACAGGCAGACAGCTGCAGTATTTTCTTTCAGTGTACTGTATCCTGTGCACAGTGTGCAACTAAAGCTAACTGCATACAATTTGTGGTGTTCTCTTTGTAATAATACCACAGGCAGGCAGGCAGCTGCAGTTTTTTCAGTCAGTGTACTGTGTCCTGTGCACAGTGTGCAACTAAAGCTAACTGTAGGCAATTGTTGGTGTTCTCTTCCTAATAATACTACAGGCAGGCAGGCAGCTGCAGTATTTTCAGTCAGTGTACTGTATCCTGTGCACAGTGTGCAACTAAAACTAACTGCATACAATTTCTGGTGTTCTATTTATATTAATACCACAGGCAGGCAGACAGCTACAGTATTTTCAGTCAGTGTACTGTATCCTGTGCACAGTGTGCAACTCAAACTAACTGCAGACATTTGTTGGTGTTCTCTTCCTAATAATACCACAGGCAGGCAGGCAGCTGCAGTATTTTCAGACAGTGTACTGTATCCTGTGCACAGTGTGCAACTAAAGCTAATTGCAGACAATTTCTGGTGTTCTCTTCCTTATAAAACCACAGGCAGACAGCTGCACTATTTTAAGTCAGTGTACTGTATCATGTGCACAGTGTGCAACTCACGCTAACTGCAGACAATTTCTGGCGTTCTCTTTCTAATAATACCACAGGCAGGCAGGCAGTTGCAGTATTTTTAGTCAGTATACTGTATCCTGTGCACAGTGTGCAACTAAAGCTAACTGCAGACAATTGTTGGTGTTCTCTTCCTTATAAAACCACAGGCAGACAGCTGCACTATTTTAAGTCAGTGTACCTTATCCTGTTCACAGTGTGCAACTAAAGTCGACTGCAGACAATTGCTGGTGTTCTCTTCCTAATAATACCACAGGCAGACAGCTGCAGAATTTTCAGTCAGTGTACTGTATCCTGTGCACAGTGTGGAACTAAAGCTGACTGCAGACAATTGCTGGTGTTCTCTTCCTAATAATACCACAGGCAGGCAGGCAGATTCAGTATTTTCAGTCAGTGTACTGTATCCTTTTCACAGTGTGCAACTAAAGCTAACTGCAGACAATTGCTGGTGTTATCTTCCTAATAATACCACAGGCAGGCAGGCAGCTGCAGTATTTTCAGTCAGTGTACTGTATCCTGTGCACAGTGTGCAACTAAAGCTAACTGCAGACAATTGCTGGTATTCTCTTCCTAATAATACCACAGGCAGACAGCTGCAGTATTTTCAGTCAGTGTACTGTATCCTGTGCACAGTGTGGAACTAAAGCTAACTGCATACAATTTGTGGGGTTCTCTTTGTAATAATACCACAGGCAGGCAGGCAGGCAGGCAGGCAGCTGCAGTTTTTTCAGTCAGTGTACTGTATCCTGTGCACATTGTGCAACTAAAGCTAACTGCAGACAATTGTTGGTGTTCTCTTCCTAATAATACCATAGGCAGGCAGGCAGCTGCAGTATTTTCAGTCAGTGTACTGTATCCTGTGCACAGTGTGCAACTAAAACCAATTGCATACAATTTCTGGTGTTCTCTTTATATTTATACCACAGGCAGGCAGACAGCTACAGTATCTTCAGTCAGTGTACTTTATCCTGTGCACAGTGTGCAACTAAAGCTAACTGCAGACAATTGTTGGTGTTCTTTTCCTAATAATACCACAGGCAGGCAGGCAGCTGCAGTATTTTCAGTCATTGTACTGTATCCTGTGCACAGTGTGCAACTATAGCTAACTGCATGCAATTTCTGGTGTTCTCTTTATAATAATACCACAGGCAGGCAGACAGCTGCAGTATTTTCAGTCAGTGTACTGTATCCTGTGCACAGTGTGCAACTCAAACTAACTGCAGACATTTGCTGGTGTTCTCTTCCTAATAATACCACAGGCAGGCAGGCAGGCAGCTGCAGTATTTTCATTCAGTGTACTGTATCCTGTGCACAGTGTGCAACTAAAACTAACTGCAGACAATTGCTGGTGTTCTCTTCCTAATAAAACCACAGGCAGACAGCTGCAGTATTTTCAGTCAGTGTACTGTATCATGTGCACAGTGTGCAACTCACGCTAACTGCAGACAATTTCTGGTGTTCTCTTTCTAATAATACCACAGGCAGGAAGGCAGTTGCAGTATTTTTAGTCAGTGTACTTTATCCTGTGCACAGTGTGCAACTAAAGCTAACTGCAGACAATTGTTGGTGTTCTCTTCCTTATAAAACCACAGGCAGACAGCTGCACTATTTTAAGTCAGTGTACCTTATCCTGTTCACAGTGTGCAACTAAAGTCGACTGCAGACAATTGCTGGTGTTCTCTTCCTAATAATACCACAGGCAGACAACTGCAGTATTTTCAGTCAGTGTACTGTATCTTGTGCACAGTGTGGAACTAAATCTGACTGCAGACAATTGCTGGTGTTCTCTTCCTAATAATACCACAGGCAGGCAGGCAGATTCAGTATTTTCAGTCAGTGTACTGTATCCTTTGCACAGTGTGCAACTAAATCTAACTGCATACAATTTGTGGTGTTCTCTTTGTAATAATACCACAGGCAGGCAGGCAGCTGCAGTTTTTTCAGTCTGTGTACTGTATCCTGTGCACAGTGTGCAACTAAAGCTAACTGCAGACAATTGTTGGTGTTCTCTTCCTAATAATACCACAGGCAGGCAGGCAGCTGCAGTATTTTCAGTCAGTGTACTTTATCCTGTGCACAGTGTGCAACTATAGCTAACTGCATGCAATTTCTGGTGTTCTCTTTATAATAATACCACAGGCAGGCACACAGCTGCATTATTTTCAGTCAGTGTACTGTATCCTGTGCACAGTGTGCAACTCAAACTAACTGCAGACATTTGCTGGTGTTCTCTTCCTAATAATACTACCGGCAGGCAGGCAGCTGCAGTATTTTCATTCAGTGTACTGTATCCTGTGCACAGTGTGCAACTCAAACTAACTGCAGACAATTGCTGGTGTTCTCTTCCTTATAATACCACAGGCAGGCAGCTGCAGTATTTTCAGTCAGTGTACTGTATCCTGTGCACAGTGTGCAACTAATGCTAACTGCAGACAATTGCTGGTGTTCTCTTCCTAATAAAACCACAGGCAGACAGCTGCAGTATATTCAGTCAGGGTACTGTATCCTGTGCACAGTGTGCAACTAATGCTAACTGCAGACAATTGCTGGTGTTCTATTCCTAATAATACCACAGGCAGGCAGGCAGCTGCAGTATTTTTAGTCAGTGTACTTTATCCTGTGCACAGTGTGCAACTAAAGCTAACTGCAGACAATTGCTGGTGTTCTCTTCCTAATAATACCACAGGCAGGCAGGCGCTGCAGTATTTTTAGTCAGTGTACTGTATCCTGTGCACAGTGTGCAACTAAAGCTAACTGCAGACAATTGCTGGTGTTCTCTTCCTAATAATACCACAGGCAGGCAGGCGCTGCAGTATTTTTAGTCAGTGTACTTTATCCTGTGAACAGTGTGCAACTAAAGCTAACTGCAGACAATTGCTGGTGTTCTCTTCCTAATAATACCACAGGCAGGCAGGCGCTGCAGTATTTTCAGTCAGTGTACTGTATCCTATGCACAGTGTGCAACTAAAGCTACCTGTAGACAATTGCTGGTGCTCTCTTCCTAATAAAACCACAGGCACACAGCTGCAGTATTTTAAGTCAGTGTACCTTATCCTGTTCACAGTGTGCAACTAAAGTTAACTGCAGACAATTGCTGGTGTTCTCTTCCTAATAATACCACAGGCAGGCAGCTGCAGTATATTCAGTCAGGGTCATGTATCCTGTGCACAGTGTGCAACTAAAGCTAACTGCAGACAATTGCTGGTGTTCTATTGCTAATAATACCACGGGCAGGCAGGCAGGCAGCTGCAGTATTTTTAGTCGGTGTACTGTATCCTGTGCACAGTGTGCAACTAAAGCTAACTGCAGACAATTGCTGGTGTTCTCTTCCTAATAATACCACAGGCAGGCAGCTGCAGTATTTTTAGTCAGTGTACTTTATCCTGTGCACAGTGTGCAACTAAAGCTAACTGCAGACAATTGCTGGTGTTCTCTTCCTAATAATACCACAGGCAGGCAGCTGCAGTATATTCAGTCAGGGTCCTGTATCCTGTGCACAGTGTGCAACTAAAGCTAACTGCAGACAATTGCTGGTGTTCTATTCCTAATAATACCACGGGCAGGCAGGCAGCTGCAGTATTTTTAGTCGGTGTACTGTATCCTGTGACCAGTGTGCAACTAAAGCTAACTGCAGACAACTGCTGGTGTTCTCTTCCTAATAATACCACAGGCAGGCAGGCGCTGCAGTATTTTTAGTCAGTGTACTTTATCCTGTGCACAGTGTGCAACTAAAGCTAACTACAGACATTTGCTGGTGTTCTCTTCCTAATAATACCACAGGCAGGCAGGCGCTGCAGTATTTTTAGTCAGTGTACTGTATCCTATGCACAGTGTGAAACTAAAGCTACCTGCAGACATTTGCTGGTGTTCTCTTCCTAATAAAACCACAGGCAGACAGCTGCAGTATTTTAAGTCAGTGTGCCTTATCCTGTTCACAGTGTGCAACTAAAGTTGACTGCAGACAATTGCTGGTGTTCTCTTCCTAATAATACCACAGGCAGACAGCTGCAGTATTTTAAGTCAGTGTACCTTATCCTGTTCACAGTGTGGAACTAAAGCTAACTGCATACAATTGCTGGTGTTCTCTTCCTAATAATACCACAGGCAGGCAGGCAGCTGCAGTATTTTCAGTCAGTGTACTGTATCCTGTGCACAGTGTGCAACTAAAGCTAACTGCATACAATTTGTGGTGTTCTCTTTGTAATAATACCACAGGCAGGCAGGCAGCTGCAGTTTTTTCAGTCAGTGTACTGTATCCTGTGCACAGTGTGCAACTAAAGCTAACTGTAGACAATTGTTGGTGTTCTCTTCCTAATAATACCACAGGCAGGCAGGCAGCTGCAGAATTTTCAGTCAGTGTACTGTATCCTGTGCACAGTGTGCAACTAAAACTAACTGCATACAATTTCTGGTGTTCTCTTTATATTAATACCACAGGAAGGCAGACAGCTACATTATTTTCAGTCAGTGTACTGTATCCTGTGCACAGTGTGCAACTCAAACTAACTGCATACATTTGCTGGTGTTCTCTTCCTAATAATACCACAGGCAGGCAGGCAGCTGCAGTATTTTCAGTCAGTGTACTGTATCCTGTGCACAGTGTGCAACTAAAGCTAACTGCAGACAATTACTGGTGTTCTCTTACTAAACATACCACACATAGGAAGCAAGCAGCTGCAGTATTTTCAGTCAGTGTACTGTACCCTGTGCACAGTGTGCAACTAAAGCTAACTGCAGACAATTACTGGTGTTTTCTTCCTAATAATACCATAGGCAGGCAGGCAGCTGCAGTATTTTCAGTCAGTGTACTGTATCCTGTGCACAGTGTGCAACTAAAACTAACTGCAGGCAATTGCTGGTGTTCTCTTCCTTATAATACCACAGGCAGGCAGCTGCAGTATTTTCAGTCAGTGTACTGTATCCTGTGCACAGTGTGCAACTAAAGCTAACTGCAGACAATTGCTGGTGTTCTCTTCCTAATAAAACCACAGGCAGAAAGCTGCAGTATATTCAGTCAGGGTACTGTATCCTGTGCACAGTGTGCAACTAAAGCTAACTGCAGACAATTGCTGGTGTTCTATTCCTAATAATACCACAGGCAGGCAGGCAGCTGCAGTATTTTTAGTCAGTGTACTTTATCCTGTGAACAGTGTGCAACTAAAGCTAACTGCAGACAATTGCTGGTGTTCTCTTCCTAATAATACCACAGGCAGGCAGGTGCTGCAGTATTTTCAGTCAGTGTACTGTATCCTTTGCACTGTGTGCAACTAAAGCTACCTGTAGACAATTGCTGGTGCTCTCTTCCTAATAAAACCACAGGCAGACAGCTGCAGTATTTTAAGTCAGTGTACCTTATCCTGTTCACAGTGTGCAACTAAAGTTAACTGCAGACAATTGCTGTGTTCTCTTCCTAATAATACCACAGGCAGGCAGCTGCAGTATATTCAGTCAGGGTACTGTATCCTGTGCACAGTGTGCAACTAAAGCTAACTGCAGACAATTGCTGGTGTTCTCTTCCTAATAATACCACAAGCAGGCAGGCGCTGCAGTATTTTCGGTCAGTGTACTGTATCCTATGCACAGTGTGCAACTAAAGCTACCTGTAGACAATTGCTGGTGCTCTCTTCCTAATAAAACCACAGGCAGACAGCTGCAGTATTTTAAATCAGTGTACCTTATCCTGTTCACAGTGTGCAACTAAAGTTAACTGCAGACCATTGCTGTGTTCTCTTTTTAATAATACCACAGGCAGGCAGCTGCAGTATTTTCAGTCAGTGTACTGTATCCTGTGCACAGTATGCAACTAAAGCTAACTGCAGACAATTGCTTGTGTTCTCTTCCTAATAATACCACAGGCGGGCAGCTGCAGTATATTCAGTCAGTGTACTGTATCCTGTGCACAGTGTGCAACTAAAGCTAACTGCAGACAATTGCTGGTGTTCTATCCCTAATAATACCACAGGCAGGCAGCTGCAGTATTTTCAGTCAGTGTACTGTATCATGTGCACAGTGTGCAACTCACGCTAACTGCAGACAATTTCTGGTGTTCTCTTTTTAATAATACCACAGGCAGGCAGGCAGGCAGCTGCAGTATTTTCAGTCAGTGTACTGTATCCTGTGCACAGTGTGCAACTAAAATTAACTGCAGGCAATTGCTGGTGTTCTCTTCCTTATAATACCACAGGCAGGCAGCTGCAGTATTTTCAGTCAGTGTACTGTATCCTGTGCACAGTGTGCAACTAAAGCTAACTGCAGACAATTGCTGGTGTTCTATTCCTAATACTACCACAGGCAGGCAAGCAGCTGCAGTATTTTCAGTCAGTGTACTGTATCCTGTGCACAGTATGCAACTAAAGCTAACTGCAGACAATTGCTGGTGTTCTCTTCCTAATAAAACCACAGGCAGAAAGCTGCAGTATATTCAGTCAGGGTACTGTATCCTGTGCACAGTGTGCAACTAAAGCTAACTGCAGACAATTGCTGGTGTTCTATTCCTAATAATACCACAGGCAGGCAGGCAGCTGCAGTATTTTTAGTCAGTGTACTTTATCCTGTGAACAGTGTGCAACTAAAGCTAACTGCAGACAATTGCTGGTGTTCTCTTCCTAATAATACCACAGGCAGGCAGGTGCTGCAGTATTTTCAGTCAGTGTACTGTATCCTTTGCACTGTGTGCAACTAAAGCTACCTGTAGACAATTGCTGGTGCTCTCTTCCTAATAAAACCACAGGCAGACAGCTGCAGTATTTTAAGTCAGTGTACCTTATCCTGTTCACAGTGTGCAACTAAAGTTAACTGCAGACAATTGCTGTGTTCTCTTCCTAATAATACCACAGGCAGGCAGCTGCAGTATATTCAGTCAGGGTACTGTATCCTGTGCACAGTGTGCAACTAAAGCTAACTGCAGACAATTGCTGGTGTTCTCTTCCTAATAATACCACAAGCAGGCAGGCGCTGCAGTATTTTTAGTCAGTGTACTTTATCCTGTGCACAGTGTGCAACTAAAGCTAACTGCAGACAATTGCTGGCGTTCTCTTCCTAATAATACTACAGGCAGGCAGGCGCTGCAGTATTTTCGGTCAGTGTACTGTATCCTATGCACAGTGTGCAACTAAAGCTACCTGTAGACAATTGCTGGTGCTCTCTTCCTAATAAAACCACAGGCAGACAGCTGCAGTATTTTAAATCAGTGTACCTTATCCTGTTCACAGTGTGCAACTAAAGTTAACTGCAGACCATTGCTGTGTTCTCTTTTTAATAATACCACAGGCAGGCAGCTGCAGTATTTTCAGTCAGTGTACTGTATCCTGTGCACAGTATGCAACTAAAGCTAACTGCAGACAATTGCTGGTGTTCTCTTCCTAATAATACCACAGGCAGGCAGCTGCAGTATATTCAGTCAGTGTACTGTATCCTGTGCACAGTGTGCAACTAAAGCTAACTGCAGACAATTGCTGGTGTTCTATCCCTAATAATACCACAGGCAGGCAGCTGCAGTATTTTCAGTCAGTGTACTGTATCATGTGCACAGTGTGCAACTCACGCTAAGTGCAGACAATTTCTGGTGTTCTCTTTTTAATAATACCACAGGCAGGCAGGCAGGCAGCTGCAGTATTTTTAGTCAGTGTACTTTATCCTGTGCACAGTGTGCAACTAAAGCTAACTGCAGACAATTGCTGGTGTTCTCTTCCTAATAATACCACAGGCAGGCAGCTGCAGTATATTCAGTCAGGGTACTGTATCTTGTGCACAGTGTGCAACTAAAGCTAACTGCAGACAATTGCTGGTGTTCTATTCCTAATAATACCACAGGCAGGCAGGCAGCTGCAGTATTTTTAGTCAGTGTACTTTATTCTGTGCACAGTGTGCAACTAAAGCTAACTGCAGACAATTGCTGGTGTTCTCTTCCTAATAACACCACAGGCAGGCAGGCGCTGCAGTATTTTTAGTCAGTGTACTTTATCATGTGCACAGTGTGCAACTAAAGCTAACTGCATACAATTGCTGGTGTTCTATTCCTAATAATACCACATGCAGGTAGGCGGGCAGCTGCAGTATTTTTAGTCAGTGTACTTTATCCTGTGCACAGTGTGCAACTAAAGCTAACTGCAGACAATTGCTGGTGTTCTCTTCCTAATAATACCACAGGCAGGCAGGCGCTGCAGTATTTTTAGTCGGTGTACTGTATCCTGTGCACAGTGTGCAACTAAAGCTAACTGCAGACAATTGCTGGTGTTCTCTTCCTAATATTACAACAGGCAGGCAGGCGCTGCAGTATTTTTAGTCAGTGTACTTTATCCTGTGCACAGTGTGCAACTAAAGCTAACTACAGACATTTGCTGGTGTTATCTTCCTAATAATACCACAGGCAGGCAGGCGCTGCAGTATTTTCAGTCAGTGTACTGTATCCTATGCACAGTATGCAACTAAAGCTAACTGCAGACAATTGCTGGTGTTCTCTTCCTAATAAAACCACAGGCAGAAAGCTGCAGTATATTCAGTCAGGGTACTGTATCCTGTGCACAGTGTGCAACTAAAGCTAACTGCAGACAATTGCTGGTGTTCTATTCCTAATAATACCACAGGCAGGCAGGCAGCTGCAGTATTTTTAGTCAGTGTACTTTATCCTGTGAACAGTGTGCAACTAAAGCTAACTGCAGACAATTGCTGGTGTTCTCTTCCTAATAATACCACAGGCAGGCAGGTGCTGCAGTATTTTCAGTCAGTGTACTGTATCCTTTGCACTGTGTGCAACTAAAGCTACCTGTAGACAATTGCTGGTGCTCTCTTCCTAATAAAACCACAGGCAGACAGCTGCAGTATTTTAAGTCAGTGTACCTTATCCTGTTCACAGTGTGCAACTAAAGTTAACTGCAGACAATTGCTGTGTTCTCTTCCTAATAATACCACAGGCAGGCAGCTGCAGTATATTCAGTCAGGGTACTGTATCCTGTGCACAGTGTGCAACTAAAGCTAACTGCAGACAATTGCTGGTGTTCTCTTCCTAATAATACCACAAGCAGGCAGGCGCTGCAGTATTTTTAGTCAGTGTACTTTATCCTGTGCACAGTGTGCAACTAAAGCTAACTGCAGACAATTGCTGGCGTTCTCTTCCTAATAATACTACAGGCAGGCAGGCGCTGCAGTATTTTCGGTCAGTGTACTGTATCCTATGCACAGTGTGCAACTAAAGCTACCTGTAGACAATTGCTGGTGCTCTATTCCTAATAAAACCACAGGCAGACAGCTGCAGTATTTTAAATCAGTGTACCTTATCCTGTTCACAGTGTGCAACTAAAGTTAACTGCAGACCATTGCTGTGTTCTCTTTTTAATAATACCACAGGCAGGCAGCTGCAGTATTTTCAGTCAGTGTACTGTATCCTGTGCACAGTATGCAACTAAAGCTAACTGCAGACAATTGCTGGTGTTCTCTTCCTAATAATACCACAGGCAGGCAGCTGCAGTATATTCAGTCAGTGTACTGTATCCTGTGCACAGTGTGCAACTAAAGCTAACTGCAGACAATTGCTGGTGTTCTATCCCTAATAATACCACAGGCAAGCAGCTGCAGTATTTTCAGTCAGTGTACTGTATCATGTGCACAGTGTGCAACTCACGCTAACTGCAGACAATTTCTGGTGTTCTCTTTTTAATAATACCACAGGCAGGCAGGCAGGCAGCTGCAGTATTTTTAGTCAGTGTACTTTATCCTGTGCACAGTGTGCAACTAAAGCTAACTGCAGACAATTGCTGGTGTTCTCTTCCTAATAATACCACAGGCAGGCAGCTGCAGTATATTCAGTCAGGGTACTGTATCCTGTGCACAGTGTGCAACTAAAGCTAACTGCAGACAATTGCTGGTGTTCTATTCCTAATAATACCACAGGCAGGCAGGCAGGCAGCTGCAGTATTTTTAGTCAGTGTACTTTATCCTGTGCACAGTGTGCAACTAAAGCTAACTGCAGACAATTGCTGGTGTTCTCTTCCTAATAATACCACAGGCAGGCAGGCGCTGCAGTATTTTTAGTCAGTGTACTTTATCATGTGCACAGTGTGCAACTAAAGCTAACTGCAGACAATTGCTGGTGTTCTATTCCTAATAATACCACAGGCAGGTAGGCGGGCAGCTGCAGTATTTTTAGTCAGTGTACTTTATCCTGTGCACAGTGTGCAACTAAAGCTAACTGCAGACAATTGCTGGTGTTCTCTTCCTAATAATACCACAGGCAGGCAGGCGCTGCAGTATTTTTAGTCGGTGTACTGTATCCTGTGCACAGTGTGCAACTAAAGCTAACTGCAGACAATTGCTGGTGTTCTCTTCCTAATAATACAACAGGCAGGCAGGCGCTGCAGTATTTTTAGTCAGTGTACTTTATCCTGTGCACAGTGTGCAACTAAAGCTAACTACAGACATTTGCTGGTGTTATCTTCCTAATAATACCACAGGCAGGCAGGCGCTGCAGTATTTTCAGTCAGTGTACTGTATTCTATGCACAGTGTGCAACTAAAGCTACCTGCAGACAATTGCTGGTGTTCTCTTCCTAATAAAACCACAGGCAGACAGCTGCAGTATTTTAAGTCAGTGTACCTTATCCTGTTCACAGTGTGCAACTAAAGTTGACTGCATACAATTGCTGGTGTTCTCTTCCTAATAATACCACAGGCAGACAGCTGCAGTATTTTCAGTCAGTGTACTGTATCCTGTGCACAGTGTGGAACTAAAGCTAACTGCAGACAATTGCTGGTGTTCTCTTCCTAATAATACCACAGGCAGGCAGGCAGCTGCAGTATTTTCAGTCAGTGTACTGTATCCTGTGCACAGTGTGCAACTAAAGCTAACTGCATACAATTTGTGGTGTTCTCTTTGTAATAATACCACAGGCAGGCAGGCAGCTGCAGTTTTTTCAGTCAGTGTACTGTATCCTGTGCACAGTGTGCAACTAAAGCTAACTGTAGACAATTGTTGGTGTTCTCTTCCTAATAATACCACAGGCAGGCAGGCAGCTGCAGTATTTTCAGTCAGTGTACTGTATCCTGTGCACAGTGTGCAACTAAAACTAACTGTATACAATTTCTGGTGTTCTCTTTATATTTATACCACAGGCAGGCAGACAGCTACAGTATTTTCAGTCAGTGTACTGTATCCTGTGCACAGTGTGAAACTAAAGCTAACTGCAGACAATTGCTGGTGTTCTCTTCCTAATAATACCACAGGCAGGCAGCTGCAGTATTTTCAGTCAGTGTACTGTATCCTGTGCACAGTGTTCAACTAAAGCTAATTGCAGACAATTGCTGGTGTTCTCTTCCTTATAAAACCACAGGCAGACAGCTGCACTATTTTAAGTCAGTGTACCTTATCCTGTTCACAGTGTGCAACTAAAGTCGACTGCAGACAATTGCTGGTGTTCTCTTCCTAATAATACCACAGGCAGACAGCTGCAGTATTTTAAGTCAGTGTACCTTATCCTGTTCACAGTGTGCAACTAAAGCTACCTGCAGACAATTGCTGGTGTTCTCTTCCTAATAAAACCACAGGCAGACAGCTGCAGTATTTTAAGTCAGTGTACCTTATCCTGTTCACAGTGTGCAACTAAAGTTGACTGCAGACAATTGCTGGTGTTCTCTTCCTAATAATACCACAGGCAGACAGCTGCAGTATTTTCAGTCAGTGTACTGTATCCTGTGCACAGTGTGGAACTAAAGCTAACTGCATACAATTTGTGGTGTTCTCTTTGTAATAATACCACAGGCAGGCAGGCAGCTGCAGTTTTTTCAGTCAGTGTACTGTGTCCTGTGCACAGTGTGCAACTAAAGCTAACTGTAGACAATTGTTGGTGTTCTCTTCCTAATAATACCACAGGCAGGCAGGCAGCTGCAGTATTTTCAGTCAGTGTACTGTATCCTGTGCACAGTGTAAAACTAAAACTAACTGCATACAATTTCTGATGTTCTCTTTATATTAATACCACAGGCAGGCAGACAGATACAGTATTTTCAGTCAGTGTACTGTATCCTGTGCACAGTGTGCAACTCAAACTAACTGCAGACATTTGCTGG
The DNA here is from genome assembly GCA_029206835.1 of Rana muscosa. Lineage (NCBI taxonomy): Eukaryota > Metazoa > Chordata > Amphibia > Anura > Ranidae > Rana > Rana muscosa. The sequence goes on along the minus strand of CM055127.1, from coordinate 209,272,390 downwards.
TGTTCTCTTCCTAATAATACCACAGGCAGGCAGGCAGCTGCAGTATTTTCAGTCAGTGTACTGTATCCTGTACACAGTGTGCAACTAAAGCTAATTGCAGACAATTGCTGGTGTTCTCTTCCTTATAAAACCACAGGCAGACAGCTGCACTATTTTAAGTCAGTGTACCTTATCCTGTTCACAGTGTGCAACTAAAGTCGACTGCAGACAATTGCTGGTGTTCTCTTCCTAATAATACCACAGGCAGACAGCTGCAGTATTTTCAGTCAGTGTACTGTATCCTGTGCACAGTGTGGAACTAAAGCTGACTGCAGACAATTGCTGGTGTTCTCCTCCTAATAATACCACAGGCAGGCAGGCAGATTCAGTATTTTCAGTCAGTGTACTGTATCCTTTGCACAGTGTGCAACTAAAGCTAACTGCAGACAATTGCTGGTGTTCTCTTCCTAATAATACCACAGGCAGGCAGGCAGCTGCAGTATTTTCAGTCAGTGTACTGTATCCTGTGCACAGTGTGCAACTAAAGCTAACTGCAGACAATTGCTGGTATTCTCTTCCTAATAATACCACAGGCAGGCAGCTGCAGTATTTTCAGTCAGTGTACTGTATCCTGTGCACAGTGTGGAACTAAAGCTAACTGCAGACAATTGCTGGTGTTCTCTTCCTAATAATACCACAGGCAGGCAGGCAGCTGCAGTATTTTCAGTCAGTGTACTGTATCCTGTGCACAGTGTGCAACTAAAGCTAACTGCATACAATTTGTGGTGTTCTCTTTGTAATAATACCACAGGCAGGCAGGCAGCTGCAGTTTTTTCAGTCAGTGTACTGTATCCTGTGCACAGTGTGCAACTAAAGCTAACTGTAGACACTTGTTGGTGTTCTCTTCCTAATAATACCACAGGCAGGCAGGCAGCTGCAGTATTTTCAGTCAGTGTACTGTATCCTGTGCACAGTGTGCAACTAAAACTAACTGTATACAATTTCTGGTGTTCTCTTTATATTTATACCACAGGCAGGCAGACAGCTACAGTATTTTCAGTCAGTGTACTGTATCCTGTGCACAGTGTGAAACTGAAGCTAACTGCAGACAATTGCTGGTGTTCTCTTCATAATAATACCACAGGCAGGCAGCTGCAGTATTTTCAGTCAGTGTACTGTATCCTGTGCACAGTGTGCAACTAAAGATAATTGCAGACAATTGCTGGTGTTCTCTTCCTTATAAAACCACAGGCAGACAGCTGCACTATTTTAAGTCAGTGTACCTTATCCTGTTCACAGTGTGCAACTAAAGTCGACTGCAGACAATTGCTGGTGTTCTCTTCCTAATAATAGAAAAAAAGGGTGCTTGTGCGCTTACCACTCAGTAAAAATAGAAACACTAAAGTGCAAATATTGCTGAACAAATTAAATATTAAGAGACAACTAGCAGCTAACTTCTATAATGTGACCAACATGCAATAAAATAGTTTATATAGTGAAGCAGCGCTAAATGTCAATAGAAAGTGCTAATATTAAAAGTGCTATTAATAAAGTCTAACTTCTCATAAATTAAATAAATGGGGTGACAAAATCAACAATAATAAAATAAAATTAAAACGTCCAAACAGTGACTATGTAAATAAAGTGCTAAATAGCCAAAATGGCAGTCCAAATAGCAACAGCTAATTGCAGGGAGAGAAGCAAGGATGGGTGTGGGAATACACCTTGTCTCATCAGAAACACACTGGATCAGATGAACAAATGATGCATAAATAATCCTCCCCCATAGACACCAGCCTCTCACCTCTCTGGTGGACCCCACGGGGTCAGTAATAACCACAAAGATCTCCACTGCTCACAATGAGAACTTCCAGTCCTTTTGCGTGACCCGAAACCACTGTAGGGATCTCCACAGCTTACCAGTGTTCTTCCTTAAAGCAAATCTTCCTGATGGACCCCACGAGGTCAATAATGGCCACAAAGATCTCCACTGCTCACAATGAGAACTTCCAGTCCTTTTGAGTGACCCGGAACCACTGTAAGAATCTCCACAGCTTACCAATGTTCTTCCTTAAAACGGATCTTACTCCATAATATTCAGAAATAAACAAAAAGGGACTCCATAGTGAAGCATGTAAAGGAAAGCCCCAAGAAAAGGCGTATATTCAAATAAAAACAGCTAAAAAACACGTTAAAAACCAAGGGGTAAAAAACGCCAAACAAAATGTTCATAAAATACTAACTTCCAGTTTACGGCCGCAAACCGGAAGTGGACATCACTTAGGCTCCTCCTCCCGACGCGTTGCGTCACTACACACGTGACTTCATCAAGGGCATAGGGGCCAAGTGACTAATAGGAGCTTATATACACTTCTGATCATCATATGCAAATTAATACCAAGCAATGGATTCTGGGAGATCAGTCAGGTCATTCTTGGTCTCCATGACCTTGACAACTACTGCCCAGAACAAGGTATAAATACAAACTAGATAAACTAGTAAATAGATAAAAAGATATACATTAAAGTTGCTAACGTCAAAACATTAAAACTAAATATTGAACACAAAAAAAAACAAACAAAAAAATTAGAAACAAGAAAAAAAAGAAAAGTTAAAATAAAAAAAAAAAAAAAAATTGACGTAACTACTAAAATACACATCTAATAATTGGAAATAAAACAATTAAGATCAAACTCAATATTTAAACCTAGAGGGGTAAGCGACTGTAACTCAAAAATCCAGCGAGACTCAGCTTGACTGAGAGTGATGACCTTGTTACTTCCTCTCCAATGGGGTCTATACTTTTCAATACCCCAAAAGGAAAGGGAACTGGGATCTTTCCCATGAACTTCAGCAAAGTGCCTAGATACACTATGCTTGGGAAAGCCAGATTTAATATTTTGAACATGTTCCCTCAACCGTTTCCAGAGGGGCCTTTTCGTTCTGCCCACATACTGGAGTTTGCATGAGCACTCCAGTACGTAGACAGCCCCTTCAGTCCTACAGGAAATAAACTCTTTGATAACATAATTTTTTCCTGTGGAGGTGGCTACAAAATCATCTTTTTTGGACTTCTTAAACTTAGTATGCCTACACGCATAACAATACTTGCACGGGTAGAAGCCCTTTCCTTCAAAAAAGGAAAAAGGCTTCTTAGTTGGAGGATCCAAAACATTCTTGGTTAGTATATTGCGAAGGGTAGGAGCCCTTCTATAAATGAATTTAGGAAATGGAGGTAATACTTGAGACAAGTGGCGGTCTGCTTTTAAGACATTCCAATGTTTCCGGATGATGGATTCTAATTTTTTGAACTGCATATTGTAATCGAGGATCAATGGAACCTCTACATAGTTGACCTTTTCTTTTTCTCTGTCTCTAAGGAGATTAATTCGTTCCAAGCTACCTACTTCGTCGATCTTCTTTTGGAGGAACCCCTGATCATATCCTTTATCACGAAAACGTTCCCCAATGAATTTGGCTTGCTGTCTAAACTCAGACTCAATAGTGCAATTCCTTCTCAACCTCACTAGCTGTCCCTTAGGAATATTCATTAGCCAAGGTGCATGATGACAGCTATCAGTGGGGAGGTAACTATTCCTGTCAACTGTTTTGAAGAAGGTTCTGGTTTTAATGGTTGTGTCTTCTTTCCAAATTTCCAAGTCCAAAAAATTAATTTTTACTTCATCTATATTCCAGCTCAGCCTGATATTTTTATCATTTTCTTCAAGTTCCTGGCTGAACTCTATCAGGCTCTCTTTTTCTCCTTTCCAGATAAGGAATATATCGTCGATAAACCGCTTATACATAATCAATTGGGAGGGACTATTCTTATAAATCGCATCATCTTCCCATAATGCCATATGAAGGTTGGCGACACTGGGGGCAAATTTGGCCCCCATGGCCACCCCTTTAGTTTGTTTATAGTAATGAGAGTCATACCAGAAATAATTATGATTAAGACAATAATCTAAGCATTCCAAAATAAATTTTCTCTGTTTACACTTCAAACTACTGGACTTCCTCAAAGCCCATCTAGTAGCTGCTAAAGCGTCTTCATGACTAATGTTGGTGTATATCGAAGCTACATCCGCCGTAGCGAAAAAAATCTGTTCATCATCCAGGGTAGTGGCTTCAAGTAGTTGGATAAGGTGCTTAGTGTCTTTTAAATATGCTTGAGTTTCTTTTACTACTGGTTGTAGGAAAAAGTCCAAATATTCTCCCAATCTTGCTCCCACTGAATTAATCCCATTTAGAATAGGTCTACCGGGAGGATTTTCCTTATTTTTATGCACTTTTGGCAGAATATATATCACTGGTATCCGGCATGTGTTTGGAACCAGGTATAGTGCTTCTTTTTCTTTCAAAAGTTTTTTCTCTTTTCCTTTTTCTACCAATTTCTCCAAATCCTTTTTATATTGTAAAGTAGGATTACTGAGTAATTTCAGGTACGTCTCTCCATCCTCAAGCTGTCTCTCCATTTCCTGTTTGTATAAATCCTTAGATAAAATAACTATAGCCCTACCTTTATCTGCCGGTCTTATTACGATATTTTTTCTTTCTTCCAATTGCTTTATTCCCTTTCTTATTTCAATCGGATCCCATGCTTTCTTGACTTGTAGTTTATGGAGATCTTGTATCACCATTCTTTTAAAGACATCTATGTGACCTTAATTTCCAGGGGGTGGATTGAAAAGCGATTTATTTTTCAAAGTGCTGTGTGCATATCGGTCAGGTTTAATCACATTCCTTGATAACTCTCCAGGTTTTGATAGCATATATTTTTTTATGTTTAATTTCCTGGTGAATTTCTGCACATCAACATACGCACTAAATTTATTGAGATTCTTCTTTGGCGCAAATTTCAATCCTTTATCCAAGGTTCTTAGTTCTTCCTGAGTTAACGTAATGCCGCTAATGTTAATAATGCCCTCTCCTATAGGTCTTTCTTTCCTCTTTTTTCTCAACTGTTTCTTCAAACCTCCTCTACATCCTCTCATTCTTTTCTGTCTTATTTCCTCCTTGTTTCTGGTCTCGGGGATCTTCTTGGTGATCTCCTTCCTCCGTTTCCTCCATCTGGATTTCTTGGGGGTCTTGGGTAGCGCTCTTCTAAAAAACGCTGGGAGTTATATTCATAGGTCTCATGGTGTCTCCCCTCTTGGGATGGATAAGGGTATGGTGCTCCAAAGGAGTCACCATCCCTTCTCAGAACATCATACCTATTCGAAGTTGGTATTGGGCTCCTCCTTCTATCATATTGATATACTCCACCTCTATTTTGTGGATATTGATCCTGCCAATAGGGGGCTTGATTTCGTGTATCACAATATTGCCCACGATCTGGAGTTCTCTTTTCATGATACTGTCCATATTGGACTTGGGATTGTTGATAGTGAGGGCCCTTATATGGTGGTTTTCTCCCACTGTTCTTCCAGTGCGTTTTTTTCCCTTGATTATTTTGTCCATGTCCATTAGGGGTTCTGTACACGGGTGGTCGATTATTTCCTGAATTTCGGGGAGTTTTTGGTTGTTCAACCCATTGGTTGGGATTCATTGGATGTTCTACTGTGGTATTAATAGGTACACATCTTTCCTCCTTCTCTGGGGTAGATAAGTTGGATGCAGTTGTGACTGCATTGATTTGCCATTTATAGGCTGTTTCATCTTGATAGTCCTTGATATCTCTAAGGAATTTCCTCTTTTTCCTGGCTGCGGTATCTTTATCTTTCTTTACCATATCTTTGTTAAGTTGGGCGGATAGTGTCGCAAATTCTGGCAAATCTTTGACCGGGTCAAGCTTTTCTTTTAAATCCGTAATTTGCACATCTATTGCTTTGATTTTACGTTGTTTCCTTTTAATGAGGAAATGTAGCAGATCCAAACCTCTTGCATTGAAGAAGCTGAACCATTCTTCTATAGAATCATCATCCAATAGTCCATCATTTATAGGTACATCCCAACGGAGTCTTCTTGGGACTATTTTGTCTTTGATATATTTCTCATGTGAGACAATATCCCACCAAGAATTCATTTTTTTCTCCATGAGATGCCCCATCTTTCTAAAAATCCCTTCTATGTCTCCATTAAGTTTATTCTCTTGTTTGGAGAACACCTCATCTAGATTGATGGCTCTACTCTCTAAATAATCAAAAACCTGCATGGCAGCTGCACAAGTGTAAAATGGTGATGTGACAAATATAGAAAAAAAGGGTGCTTGTGCGCTTACCACTCAGTAAAAATAGAAACACTAAAGTGCAAATATTGCTGAACAAATTAAATATTAAGAGACAACTAGCAGCTAACTTCTATAATGTGACCAACATGCAATAAAATAGTTTATATAGTGAAGCAGCGCTAAATGTCAATAGAAAGTGCTAATATTAAAAGTGCTATTAATAAAGTCTAACTTCTCATAAATTAAATAAATGGGGTGACAAAATCAACAATAATAAAATAAAATTAAAACGTCCAAACAGTGACTATGTAAATAAAGTGCTAAATAGCCAAAATGGCAGTCCAAATAGCAACAGCTAATTGCAGGGAGAGAAGCAAGGATGGGTGTGGGAATACACCTTGTCTCATCAGAAACACACTGGATCAGATGAACAAATGATGCATAAATAATCCTCCCCCATAGACACCAGCCTCTCACCTCTCTGGTGGACCCCACGGGGTCAGTAATAACCACAAAGATCTCCACTGCTCACAATGAGAACTTCCAGTCCTTTTGCGTGACCCGAAACCACTGTAGGGATCTCCACAGCTTACCAGTGTTCTTCCTTAAAGCGAATCTTCCTGATGGACCCCACGAGGTCAATAATGGCCACAAAGATCTCCACTGCTCACAATGAGAACTTCCAGTCCTTTTGAGTGACCCGGAACCACTGTAAGAATCTCCACAGCTTACCAATGTTCTTCCTTAAAACGGATCTTAAAAGGAAACAGCGTAAAATCAAAGCAATAGATGTGCAAATTACGGATTTAAAAGAAAAGCTTGACCCGGTCAAAGATTTGCCAGAATTTGCGACACTATCCGCCCAACTTAACAAAGATATGGTAAAGAAAGATAAAGATACCGCAGCCAGGAAAAAGAGGAAATTCCTTAGAGATATCAAGGACTATCAAGATGAAACAGCCTATAAATGGCAAATCAATGCAGTCACAACTGCATCCAACTTATCTACCCCAGAGAAGGAGGAAAGATGTGTACCTATTAATACCACCGTAGAACATCCAATGAATCCCAACCAATGGGTTGAACAACCAAAAACTCCCCGAAATTCAGGAAATAATCGACCACCCGTGTACAGAACCCCTAATGGACATGGACAAAATAATCAAGGGAAAAAAACGCATTGGAAGAACAATGGGAGAAAACCACCATATAAGGGCCCTCACTATCAACAATCCCAAGTCCAATATGGACAGTATCATGAAAAGAGAACTCCAGATCGTGGGCAATATTGTGATACAAGAAATCAAGCCCCCTATTGGCAGGATCAATATCCACAAAATAAAATAGAGGTGGAGTATATCAATATGATAGAAGGAGGAGCCCAATACCAACTTCGAATAGGTATGATGTTCTGAGAAGGGATGGTGACTCCTTTGGAGCACCATACCCTTATCCATCCCAAGAGGGGAGACACCATGAGACCTATGAATATAACTCCCAGCGTTTTTTAGAAGAGCGCTACCCAAGACCCCCAAGAAATCCAGATGGAGGAAACGGAGGAAGGAGATCACCAAGAAGATCCCCGAGACCAGAAACAAGGAGGAAATAAGACAGAAAAGAATGAGAGGATGTAGAGGAGGTTTGAAGAAACAGTTGAGAAAAAAGAGGAAAGAAAGACCTATAGGAGAGGGCATTATTAACATTAGCGGCATTACGTTAACTCAGGAAGAACTAAGAACCTTGGATAAAGGATTGAAATTTGCGCCAAAGAAGAATCTCAATACATTTAGTGCGTATGTTGATGTGCAGATATTCACCAGGAAATTAAACATAAAAAAATATATGCTATCAAAACCTGGAGAGTTATCAAGGAATGTGATTAAACCTGACCGATATGCACACAGCACTTTGAAAAATAAATCGCTTTTCAATCCACCCCCTGGAAATGAAGGTCACATAGATGTCTTTAAAAGAATGGTGATACAAGATCTCCATAAACTACAAGTCAAGAAAGCATGGGATCCGATTGAAATAAGAAAGGGAATAAAGCAATTGGAAGAAAGAAAAAATATTGTAATAAGACCGGCAGATAAAGGTGGGGCTATAGTTATTTTATCTAAGGATTTATACAAACAGGAAATGGAGAGACAGCTTGAGGATGGAGAGACGTACCTGAAATTACTCAGTAATCCTACTTTACAATATAAAAAGGATTTGGAGAAATTGGTAGAAAAAGGAAAAGAGAAAAAACTTTTGAAAGAAAAAGAAGCACTATACCTGGTTCCAAACACATGCCGGATACCAGTGATATATATTCTGCCAAAAGTGCATAAAAATAAGGAAAATCCTCCCGGTAGACCTATTCTAAATGGGATTAATTCAGTGGGAGCAAGATTGGGAGAATATTTGGACTTTTTCCTACAACCAGTAGTAAAAGAAACTCAAGCATATTTAAAAGACACTAAGCACCTTATCCAACTACTTGAAGCCACTACCCTGGATGATGAACAGATTTTTTTCGCTACGGCGGATGTAGCTTCGCTATACACCAACATTAGTCATGAAGACGCTTTAGCAGCTACTAGATGGGCTTTGAGGAAGTCCAGTAGTTTGAAGTGTAAACAGAGAAAATTTATTTTGGAATGCTTAGATTATTGTCTTAATCATAATTATTTCTGGTATGACTCCCATTACTATAAACAAACTAAAGGGGTGGCCATGGGGGCCAAATTTGCCCCCAGTGTCGCCAACCTTCATATGGCATTATGGGAAGATGATGCGATTTATAAGAATAGTCCCTCCCAATTGATTATGTATAAGCGGTTTATCGACGATATATTCCTTATCTGGAAAGGAGAAAAAGAGAGCCTGATAGAGTTCAGCCAGGAACTTGAAGAAAATGATAAAAATATCAGGCTGAGCTGGAATATAGATGAAGTAAAAATTAATTTTTTGGACTTGGAAATTTGGAAAGAAGACACAACCATTAAAACCAGAACCTTCTTCAAAACAGTTGACAGGAATAGTTACCTCCCCACTGATAGCTGTCATCATGCACCTTGGCTAATGAATATTCCTAAGGGACAGCTAGTGAGGTTGAGAAGGAATTGCACTATTGAGTCTGAGTTTAGACAGCAAGCCAAATTCATTGGGGAACGTTTTCGTGATAAAGGATATGATCAGGGGTTCCTCCAAAAGAAGATCGACAAAGTAGGTAGCTTGGAACGAATTAATCTCCTTAGAGACAGAGAAAAAGAAAAGGTCAACTATGTAGAGGTTCCATTGATCCTCGATTACAATATGCAGTTCAAAAAATTAGAATCCATCATCCGGAAACATTGGAATGTCTTAAAAGCAGACCGCCACTTGTCTCAAGTATTACCTCCATTTCCTAAATTCATTTATAGAAGGGCTCCTACCCTTCGCAATATACTAGCCAAGAATGTTTTGGATCCTCCAACTAAGAAGCCTTTTTCCTTTTTTGAAGGAAAGGGCTTCTACCCGTGCAAGTATTGTTATGCGTGTAGGCATACTAAGTTTAAGAAGTCCAAAAAAGATGATTTTGTAGCCACCTCCACAGGAAAAAATTATGTTATCAAAGAGTTTATTTCCTGTAGGACTGAAGGGGCTGTCTACGTACTGGAGTGCTCATGCAAACTCCAGTATGTGGGCAGAACGAAAAGGCCCCTCTGGAAACGGTTGAGGGAACATGTTCAAAATATTAAATCTGGCTTTCCCAAGCATAGTGTATCTAGGCACTTTGCTGAAGTTCATGGGAAAGATCCCAGTTCCCTTTCCTTTTGGGGTATTGAAAAGTATAGACCCCATTGGAGAGGAAGTAACAAGGTCATCACTCTCAGTCAAGCTGAGTCTCGTTGGATTTTTGAGTTACAGTCGCTTACCCCTCTAGGTTTAAATATTGAGTTTGATCTTAATTGTTTTATTTCCCATTATTAGATGTGTATTTTAGTAGTTATGTCAATTTTTTATTTTTTTTTTATTTTAACTTTAATTTTTCTTTTTTTCTTTTTTCTAATTTTTTTGTTTGTTTTTTTTTGTGTTCAATATTTAGTTTTAATGTTTTGACGTTAGCAACTTTAATGTATATCTTTTTATCTATTTACTAGTTTATCTAGTTTGTATTTATACCTTGTTCTGGGCAGTAGTTATCAAGTTCATGGAGACCAAGAATGACCTGACTGATCTCCCAGAATCCATTGCTTGGTATTAATTTGCATATGATGATCAGAAGTGTATAAAAGCTCCCATTAGTCACTTGGCCCCTATGCCCTTGATGAAGTCACGTGTGTAGTGACGCAACGCGTCGGGAGGAGGAGCCTAAGTGACGTCCACTTCCGGTTTGCGGCCGTAAACCGGAAGTTAGTATTTTATGAACATTTTGTTTGGCGTTTTTTACCCCTTGGTTTTTAACGTGTTTTTTAGCTGTTTTTATTTGAATAAACGCCTTTTCTTGGGGCTTTCCTTTACATGCTTCACTATGGAGTCCCTTTTTGTTTTTTTCTGAATATTATGGAGTAAGATCCGTTTTAAGGAAGAACATTGGTAAGCTGTGGAGATTCTTACAGTGGTTCCGGGTCACTCAAAAGGACTGGAAGTTCTCATTGTGAGCAGTGGAGATCTTTGTGGCCATTATTGACCTCGTGGGGTCCATCAGGAAGATTCGCTTTAAGGAAGAACACTGGTAAGCTGTGGAGATCCCTACAGTGGTTTCGGGTCACGCAAAAGGACTGGAAGTTCTCATTGTGAGCAGTGGAGATCTTTGTGGTTATTACTGACCCCGCGGGGTCCACCAGAGAGGTGAGAGGCTGGTGTCTATGGGGGAGGATTATTTATGCATCATTTGTTCATCTGATCCAGTGTGTTTCTGATGAGACAAGGTGTATTCCCACACCCATCCTTGCTTCTCTCCCTGCAATTAGCTGTTGCTATTTGGACTGCCATTTTGGCTATTTAGCACTTTATTTACATAGTCACTGTTTGGACGTTTTAATTTTATTTTATTATTGTTGATTTTGTCACCCCATTTATTTAATTTATGAGAAGTTAGACTTTATTAATAGCACTTTTAATATTAGCACTTTCTATTGACATTTAGCGCTGCTTCACTATATAAACTCTTCCTAATAATACCACAGGCAGACAGCTGCAGTATTTTCAGTCAGTGTACTGTATCCTGTGCACAGTGTGGAACTAAAGCTGACTGCAGACAATTGCTGGTGTTCTCTTCCTAATAATACCACAGGCGGGCAGGCAGCTTCAGTATTTTCAGTCAGTGTACTGTATCCTTTGCACAGTGTGCAACTAAAGCTAACTGCATACAATTTGTGGTGTTCTCTTTGTAATAATACCACAGGCAGACAGGCAGCTGCAGTTTTTTTCAGTCAGTGTACTTTATCCTGTGCACAGTGTGCAACTAAAGCTAACTGCAGACAATTGTTGGTGTTCTTTTCCTAATAATACCACAGGCAGGCAGGCAGCTGCAGTATTTTCAGTCAGTGTACTGTATCCTGTGCACAGTGTGCAACTATAGCTAACTGCATGCAATTTCTGGTGTTCTCTTTATAATAATACCACAGGCAGGCAGACAGCTGCAGTATTTTCAGTCAGTGTACTGTATCCTGTGCACAGTGTGCAACTCAAACTAACTGCAGACATTTGCTGGTGTTCTCTTCCTAATAATACCACAGGCAGACAGGCAGCTGCAGTATTTTTCATTCAGTGTACTGTATCCTGTGCACAGTGTGCAACTAAAACTAACTGTATACAATTTCTGGTGTTCTCTTTATATTTATAACACAGGCAGGCAGACAGCTACAGTATTTTCAGTCAGTGTACTGTATCCTGTGCACAGTGTGAAACTAAAGCTAACTGCAGACAATTGCTGGTGTTCTCTTCCTAATAATACCACAGACAGGCAGCTGCAGTATATTCAGTCAGGGTACTGTATCCTGTGCACAGTGTGCAACTAAAGCTAACTGCAGCCAATTGCTGGTGTTCTATTCCTAATAATACCACAGGCAGGCAGGCAGCTGCAGTATTTTTAGTCAGTGTACTTTATCCTGTGCACAGTGTGCAACTAAAGCTAACTGCAGACACTTGCTGGTGTTCTCTTCCTAATAATACCAAAGGGAGGCAGGCTCTGCAGTATTTTTAGCCGGTGTACTGTATCCTGTGCACAGTGTGCAACTAAAGCTAACTGCAGACAATTGCTGGTGTTCTCTTCCTAATAATATAACAGGCAGGCAGGCGCTGCAGTATTTTTAGTCAGTGTACTTTATCCTGTGCACAGTGTGCAACTAAAGCTAACTACAGACATGTGCTGGTGTTCTCTTCCTAATATACCACAGGCAGGCAGGCGCTGCAGTATTTTCAGTCAGTGTACTGTATCCTATGCACAGTGTGCAACTAAAGCTACCTGCAGACAATTGCTGGTGTTCTCTTCCTAATAAAACCACAGGCAGACAGCTGCAGTATTTTAAGTCAGTGTACCTTATCCTGTTCACAGTGTGCAAATAAAGTTGACTGCAGACAATTTCTGGTGTTCTCTTCCTAATAATACCACAGGCAGACAGCTGCAGTATTTTCAGTCAGTGTACTGTATCCTGTGCACAGTGTGCAACTAAAGCTAACTGTAGACAATTGTTGGTGTTCTCTTCCTAATAATACCACAGGCAGGCAGGCAGCTGCAGTTTTTTCAGTGTACTGTGTCCTGTGCACAGTGTGCAACTAAAGCTAACTGTAGACAATTGTTGGTGTTCTCTTCCTAATAATACCACAGGCAGGCAGGCAGCTGCAGTATTTTCAGTCAGTGTACTGTATCCTGTGCACAGTGTAAAACTAAAACTAACTGCATACAATTTCTGGTGTTCTCTTTATATTAATACCACAGGCAGGCAGACAGCTACAGTATTTTCAGTCAGTGTACTGTATCCTGTGCACAGTGTGCAACTCAAACTAACTGCAGACATTTGCTGGTGTTCTCTTCATAATAATACCACAGGCAGACAGGCAGCTGCAGTATTTTTCATTCAGTGTACTGTATCCTGTGCACAGTGTGCAACTAAAGCTAATTGCAGACAATTGCTGTTGTTCTCTTCCTTATAAAACCACAGGCAGGCAGGCAGTTGCAGTATTTTTAGTCAGTGTACTTTATCCTGTGCACAGTGTGCAACTAAAGCTAACTGCAGACAATTGTTGGTGTTCTCTTCCTTATAAAACCACAGGCAGACAGCTGCACTATTTTAAGTCAGTGTACCTTATCCTGTTCACAGTGTGCAACTAAAGTCGACTGCAGACAATTGCTGGTGTTCTCTTCCTAATAATACCACAGGCAGACAGCTGCAGTATTTTCAGTCAGTGTACTGTATCCTGTGCACAGTGTGGAACTAAAGCTGACTGAAGACAATTGATGGTGTTCTCCTCCTAATAATACCACAGGCAGGCAGGCAGGCAGGCAGCTGCAGTATTTTCAGTCAGTGTACTGTATCCTGTGCACAGTGTGCAACTAAAGCTAACTGCAGACAATTGCTGGTATTCTATTCCTAATAATACCACAGGCAGACAGCTGCAGTATTTTCAGTCAGTGTACTGTATCCTGTGCACAGTGTGGAACTAAAGCTAACTGCAGACAATTGCTGGTGTTCTCTTCCTAATAATACCACAGGCAGGCAGGCAGCTGCAGTATTTTCAGTCAGTGTACTGTATCCTGTGCACAGTGTGCAACTAAAGCTAACTGCATACAATTTGTGGTGTTCTCTTTGTAATAATACCACAGGCAGGCAGGCAGCTGCAGTTTTTTCAGTCAGTGTACTGTATCCTGTGCACAGTGTGCAACTAAAGCTAACTGTAGACAATTGTTGGTGTTCTCTTCCTAATAATACCACAGGCAGGCAGGCAGCTGCAGTATTTTCAGTCAGTGTACTGTATCCTGTGCACAGTGTGCAACTAAAACTAACTGTATACAATTTCTGGTGTTCTCTTTATATTTATACCACAGGCAGGCAGACAGCTACAGTATTTTCAGTCAGTGTACTGTATCCTGTGCACAGTGTGCAACTAAAGCTAATTGCAGACAATTGCTGGTGTTCTCTTCCTTATAAAACCACAGGCAGACAGCTGCACTATTTTAAGTCAGTGTACCTTATCCTGTTCACAGTGTGCAACTAAAGTCGACTGCAGACAATTGCTGGTGTTCTCTTCCTAATAATACCACAGGCAGACAGCTGCAGTATTTTCAGTCAGTGTACTGTATCCTGTGCACAGTGTGGAACTAAAGCTGACTGCAGACAAGTGCTGGTGTTCTCTTCCTAATAATACCACAGGCAGGCAGGCAGCTGCAGTATTTTCAGTCAGTGTACTGTATCATGTGCACAGTGTGCAACTATAGCTAACTGCATGCAATTTCTGGTGTTCTCTTTATAATAATACCACAGGCAGGCAGACAGCTGCAGTATTTTCAGTCAGTGTACTGTATCCTGTGCACAGTGTGCAACTCAAACTAACTGCAGACATTTGCTGGTGTTCTCTTCCTAATAATACCACACACAGGCAGGCAGCTGCAGTATTTTCATTCAGTGTACTGTATCCTGTGCACAGTGTGCAACTAAAACTAACTGCAGACAATTGCTGGTGTTCTCTTCCTTATAATACCACAGGCAGGCAGCTGCAGTATTTTCAGTCAGTGTACTGTATCCTGTGCACAGTGTGCAATTAAAGCTAACTGTAGACAATTGCTGGTGTTCTATTCCTAATACTACCACAAGCAGGCAGGTGCAGTATTTTCAGTCAGTGTACTGTATCCTGTGCACAGTATGCAACTAAAGCTAACTGCAGACAATTGCTGGTGTACTCTTCCTAATAAAACCACAGGCAGACAGCTGCAGTATTTTCAGTCAGTGTACTGTATCATGTGCACAGTGTGCAACTCACGCTAACTGCAGACAATTTCTGGTGTTCTCTTTCTAATAATACCACAGGCAGGCAGGCAGTTGCAGTATTTTTAGTCAGTGTACTTTATCCTGTGCACAGTGTGCAACTAAAGCTAACTGCAGACAATTTCTGGTGTTCTTTCTAATAATACCACAGGCAGGCAGGCAGTTGCAGTATTTTAAGTCAGTGCACCTTATCCCGTTCACAGTGTGCAACTAAAGTCGACTGCAGACAATTGCTGGTGTTCTCTTCCTAATAATACCACAGGTAGACAGCTGCAGTATTTTCAGTCAGTGTACTGTATCCTGTGCACAGTGTGGAACTAAAGCTGACTGCAGACAATTGCTGGTGTTCTCTTCCTAATAATACCACAGGCAGGCAGGCAGATTCAGTATTTTCAGTCAGTGTACTGTATCCTTTGTACAGTGTGCAACTAAAGCTAACTGCATACAATTTGTGGTGTTCTCTTTGTAATAATACCACAGGCAGGCAGGCAGCTGCAGTTTTTTCAGTCAGTGTACTGTATCCTGTGCACAGTGTGCAACTAAAGCTAACTGCAGACAAATGTTGGTGTTCTCTTCCAAATAATACCACAGACAGGCAGGCAGCTGCAGTATTTTCAGTCAGTGTACTGTATCCTGTGCACAGTGTGCAACTATAGCTAACTGCATGCAATTTCTGGTGTTCTCTTTATAATAATACCACAGGCAGGCACACAGCTGCAGTATTTTCAGTCAGTATACTGTATCCTGTGCACAGTGTGCAACTCAAACTAACTGCAGACATTTGCTGGTGTTCTCTTCCTAATAATACCACAGGCAGGCAGGCAGCTGCAGTATTTTCATTCAGTGTACTGTATCCTGTGCACAGTGTGCAACTCAAAATAACTGCAGACACTTGCTGGTGTTCTCTTCCTTATAATACCACAGGCAGGCAGCTGCAGTATTTTCAGTCAGTGTACTGTATCCTGTGCACAGTGTGCAACTAAAGCTAACTGCAGACAATTGCTGGTGTTCTATTCCTAATACTACCACAGGCAGGCAGGCAGCTGCAGTATTTTCAGTCAGTGTACTGTATCCTGTGCACAGTATGCAACTAAAGCTAACTGCAGACAATTGCTGGTGTTCTCTTCCTAATAATACCACAGGCAGGCAGGCGCTGCAGTATTTTTAGTCAGTGTACTGTATCCTGTGCACAGTGTGCAACTAAAGCTAACTGCAGACAATTGCTGGTGTTCTCTTCCTAATAATACCACAGGCAGTCAGGCGCTGCAGTATTTTTAGTCAGTGTACTTTATCCTGTGAACAGTGTGCAACTAAAGCTAACTGCAGACAATTGCTGGTGTTCTCTTCCTAATAATACCACAGGCAGGCAGGCGCTGCAGTATTTTCAGCCAGTGTACTGTATCCTATGCAGAGTGTGCAACTAAAGCTACCTGTAGACAATTGCTGGTGCTCTCTTCCTAATAAAACCACAGGCAGACAGCTGCAGTATATTCAGTCAGGGTACTGTATCCTGTGCACAGTGTGCAACTAAAGCTAACTGCAGACAATTGCTGGTGTTCTATTCCTAATAATACCACAGGCAGGCAGGCAGCTGCAGTATTTTTAGTCAGTGTACCTTATCCTGTTCACAGTGTGCAACTAAAGCTAACTGCAGACAATTGCTGGTGTTCTCTTCCTAATAATACCACAGGCAGGCAGCTGCAGTATATTCAGTCAGGGTACTGTATCCTGTGCACAGTGTGCAACTAAAGCTAACTGCAGACAATTGCTGGTGTTCTATTTCTAATACCACAGGCAGGCAGGCAGCTGCAGTATTTTTAGTCAGTGTACTTTATCCTGTGCACAGTGTGCAACTAAAGCTAACTGCAGACAATTGCTGGTGTTCTATTCCTAATAATACCACAGGCAGGCAGGCAGGCAGCTGCAGTATTTTTAGTCGGTGTACTGTATCCTGTGCACAGTGTGCAACTAAAGCTAACTGCAGACAATTGCTGGTGTTCTCTTCCTAATAATACCACAGGCAGGCAGGCGCTGCAGTATTTTTAGTCAGTGTACTTTATCCTGTGCACAGTGTGCAACTAAAGCTAACTACAGACATTTGCTGGTGTTCTCTTCCTAATAATACCACAGGCAGGCAGGCGCTGCAGTATTTTCAGTCAGTGTACTGTATCCTATGCACAGTGTGAAACTAAAGCTACCTGCAGACATTTGCTGGTGTTCTCTTCCTAATAAAACCACAGGCAGACAGCTGCAGTATTTTAAGTCGGTGTACCTTATCCTGTTCACAGTGTGCAACTAAAGTTGACTGCAGACAATTGCTGGTGTTCTCTTCCTAATAATACCACAGGCAGACAGCTGCAGTATTTTAAGTCAGTGTACCTTATCCTGTTCACAGTGTGGAACTAAAGCTAACTGCAGACAATTGCTGGTGTTCTCTTCCTAATAATACCACAGGCAGGCAGGCAGCTGCAGTATTTTCAGTCAGTGTACTGTATCCTGTGCACAGTGTGCAACTAAAGCTAACTGTAGACAATTGTTGGTGTTCTCTTCCTAATAATTCCACAGGCAGGCAGACAGCTGCAGTATTTTAAGTCAGTGTACCTTATCCTGTTCACAGTGTGGAACTAAAGCTAACTGCAGACATTTGCTGGTGTTCTCTTCCTAATAATACCACAGGCAGGCAGGCAGCTGCAGTATTTTCAGTCAGTGTACTGTATCCTGTGCACAGTGTGCAACTAAAGCTAACTGCAGACAATTGCTGGTGTTCTATTCCTAATAATACCACAGGCAGGCAGGCAGCTGCAGTATTTTCAGTCAGTGTACTTTATCCTGTGCACAGTGTGCAACTAAAGTTAACTGCAGACAATTGCTGGTGTTCTCTTCCTAATAATACCACAGGCAGGCAGGCGCTGCAGTATTTTTAGTCAGTGTACTGTATCCTGTGCACAGTGTGCAACTAAAGCTAACTGCAGACAATTGCTGGTGTTCTCTTCCTAATAATACCACAGGCAGGCAGGCGCTGCAGTATTTTTAGTCAGTGTACTTTATCCTGTGAACAGTGTGCAACTAAAGCTAACTGCAGACAATTGCTGGTGTTCTCTTCCTAATAATACCACAGGCAGGCAGGCGCTGCAGTATTTTCAGTCAGTGTACTGTATCCTTTGCACAGTGTGCAACTAAAGCTACCTGTAGACAATTGCTGGTGCTCTCTTCCTAATAAAACCACAGGCAGACAGCTGCAGTATTTTAAGTCAGTGTACCTTATCCTGTTCACAGTGTGCAACTAAAGCTAACTGCAGACAATTGCAGGTGTTCTCTTCCTAATAATACCACAGGCAGGCAGGCGCTGCAGTATTTTTAGTCAGTGTACTTTATCCTGTGAACAGTGTGCAACTAAAGCTAACTGCAGACAATTGCTGGTGTTCTCTTCCGAATAATACCACAGGCAGGCAGCTGCAGTATATTCAGTCAGGGTACTGTATCCTGTGCACAGTGTGCAACTAAAGCTAACTGCAGACAATTGCTGGTGTTCTCTTCCTAATAATACCACAGGCAGGCAGCTGCAGTATATTCAGTCAGGGTACTGTATCCTGTGCACAGTGTGCAACTAAAGCTAACTGCAGACTATTGCTGGTGTTCTATTCCTAATAATACCACAGGCAGGCAGGCAGGCAGCTGCAGTATTTTCATTCAGTGTACTGTATCCTGTGCACAGTGTGGAACTAAAGCTGACTGCAGACAATTGCTGGTGTTCTCTTCCTAATAATACCACAGGCAGGCAGGCAGATTCAGTATTTTCAGTCCGTGTACTGTATCCTTTGTACAGTGTGCAACTAAAGCTAACTGCATACAATTTGTGGTGTTCTCTTTGTAATAATACCACAGGCAGGCAGGCAGCTGCAGTTTTTTCAGTCAGTGTACTGTATCCTGTGCACAGTGTGCAACTAAAGCTAACTGCATGCAATTTCTGGTGTTCTCTTTATAATAATACCACAGGCAGGCACACAGCTGCAGTATTTTCAGTCAGTGTACTGTATCCTGTGCACAGTGTGCAACTCAAACTAACTGCAGACATTTGCTGGTGTTCTCTTCCTAATAATACCACAGGCAGGCAGGCAGCTGCAGTATTTTCATTCAGTGTACTGTATCCTGTGCACAGTGTGCAACTCAAACTAACTGCAGACACGTGCTGGTGTTCTCTTCCTTATAATACCACAGGCAGGCAGCTGCAGTATTTTCAGTCAGTGTACTGTATCCTGTGCACAGTGTGCAACTATAGCTAACTGCATGCAATTTCTGGTGTTCTCTTCCTAATAATACCACAGGCAGTCAGGCGCTGCAGTATTTTTAGTCAGTGTACTTTATCCTGTGAACAGTGTGCAACTAAAGCTAACTACAGACAATTGCTGGTGTTCTCTTCCTATTAAAACCACAGGCAGGCGCTGCAGTATTTTCAGTCAGTGTACCTTATCCTGTTCACAGTGTGCAACTAAAGTTAACTGCAGAAAATTGATGTGTTCTATTCCTAATAATACCACAGGCAGGCAGGCAGCTGCAGTATTTTTAGTCAGGGTACTGTATCCTGTGCACAGTGTGCAACTAAAGCTAACTGCAGACAATTGCTGGTGTTCTATTTCTAATACCACAGGCAGGCAGGCAGCTGCAGTATTTTTAGTCAGTGTACTTTATCCTGTGCACAGTGTGCAACTAAAGCTAACTGCATACAATTTGTGGTGTTCTCTTTGTAATAATACCACAGGCAGGCAGGCAGCTGCAGTTTTTTCAGTCAGTGTACTGTATCCTGTGCACAGTGTGCAACTAAAGCTAACTGTAGACAATTGTTGGTGTTCTCTTCCTAATAATACCACAGGCAGGCAGCTGCAGTATTTTCAGTCAGTGTACTGTATCCTGTGCACAGTGTGCAACTAAAACTAACTGTATACAATTTCTGGTGTTCTCTTTATATTTATACCACAGGCAGGCAGACAGCTACAGTATTTTCAGTCAGTGTACTGTATCCTGTGCACAGTGTGAAACTAAAGCTACCTGCAGACATTTGCTGGTGTTCTCTTCCTAATAAAACCACAGGCAGACAGCTGCAGTATTTTAAGTCGGTGTACCTTATCCTGTTCACAGTGTGCAACTAAAGTTGACTGCAGACAATTGCTGGTGTTCTCTTCCTAATAATACCACAGGCAGACAGCTGCAGTATTTTAAGTCAGTGTACCTTATCCTGTTCACAGTGTGGAACTAAAGCTAACTGCAGACAATTGCTGGTGTTCTCTTCCTAATAATACCACAGGCAGGCAGGCAGCTGCAGTATTTTCAGTCAGTGTACTGTATCCTGTGCACAGTGTGCAACTAAAGCTAACTGTAGACAATTGTTGGTGTTCTCTTCCTAATAATTCCACAGGCAGGCAGGCAGCTGCAGTATTTTCAGTCAGTGTACTGTATCCTGTGCACAGTGTGCAACTAAAACTAACTGCATACAATTTCTGGTGTTCTCTTTATATTAATACCACAGGCAGGCAGACAGCTACAGTATTTTCAGTCAGTGTACTGTATCATGTGCACAGTGTGCAACTCAAACTAACTGCAGACATTTGCTGGTGTTCTCTTCCTAATAATACCACAGGCAGGCAGGCAGCTGCAGTATTTTCAGTCAGTGTACTGTATCCTGTGCACAGTGTGCAACTAAAGCTAACTGCAGACAATTACTGGTGTTCTCTTACTAAACATACCACACATAGGAAGCAAGCAGCTGCAGTATTTTCAGTCAGTGTACTGTACCCTGTGCACAGTGTGCAACTAAAGCTAACTGCAGACAATTACTGGTGTTCTCTTCCTAATAATACCATAGGCAGGCAGGCAGCTGCAGTATTTTCAGTCAGTGTACTGTATCCTGTGCACAATGTGCAACTAAAACTAACTGCAGACAATTGCTGGTGTTCTCTTCCTTATAATACCACAGGCAGGCAGCTGCAGTATTTTCAGTCAGTGTACTGTATCCTGTGCACAGTGTGTAACTAAAGCTAACTGCAGACAATTGGTGGTGTTCTATTCCTAATAATACCACAGGCAGGCAGGCAGCTGCAGTATTTTTAGTCAGTGTACTTTATCCTGTGCACAGTGTGCAACTAAAGTTAACTGCAGACAATTGCTGGTGTTCTCTTCCTAATAATACCACAGGCAGGCAGGCGCTGCAGTATTTTTAGTCAGTGTACTGTATCCTGTGCACAGTGTGCAACTAAAGTTAACTGCAGACAATTGCTGGTGTTCTCTTCCTAATAATACCACAGGCAGGCAGGCGCTGCAGTATTTTTAGTCAGTGTACTGTATCCTGTGCACAGTGTGCAACTAAAGCTAACTGTAGACAATTGTTGGTGTTCTCTTCCTAATAATACCACAGGCAGGCAGCTGCAGTATTTTCAGTCAGTGTACTGTATCCTGTGCACAGTGTGCAACTAAAACTAACTGTATACAATTTCTGGTGTTCTCTTTATATTTATACCACAGGCAGGCAGACAGCTACAGTATTTTCAGTCAGTGTACTGTATCCTGTGCACAGTGTGAAACTAAAGCTACCTGCAGACATTTGCTGGTGTTCTCTTCCTAATAAAACCACAGGCAGACAGCTGCAGTATTTTAAGTCGGTGTACCTTATCCTGTTCACAGTGTGCAACTAAAGTTGACTGCAGACAATTGCTGGTGTTCTCTTCCTAATAATACCACAGGCAGACAGCTGCAGTATTTTAAGTCAGTGTACCTTATCCTGTTCACAGTGTGGAACTAAAGCTAACTGCAGACAATTGCTGGTGTTCTCTTCCTAATAATACCACAGGCAGGCAGGCAGCTGCAGTATTTTCAGTCAGTGTACTGTATCCTGTGCACAGTGTGCAACTAAAGCTAACTGTAGACAATTGTTGGTGTTCTCTTCCTAATAATTCCACAGGCAGGCAGGCAGCTGCAGTATTTTCAGTCAGTGTACTGTATCCTGTGCACAGTGTGCAACTAAAACTAACTGCATACAATTTCTGGTGTTCTCTTTATATTAATACCACAGGCAGGCAGACAGCTACAGTATTTTCAGTCAGTGTACTGTATCATGTGCACAGTGTGCAACTCAAACTAACTGCAGACATTTGCTGGTGTTCTCTTCCTAATAATACCACAGGCAGGCAGGCAGCTGCAGTATTTTCAGTCAGTGTACTGTATCCTGTGCACAGTGTGCAACTAAAGCTAACTGCAGACAATTACTGGTGTTCTCTTACTAAACATACCACACATAGGAAGCAAGCAGCTGCAGTATTTTCAGTCAGTGTACTGTACCCTGTGCACAGTGTGCAACTAAAGCTAACTGCAGACAATTACTGGTGTTCTCTTCCTAATAATACCATAGGCAGGCAGGCAGCTGCAGTATTTTCAGTCAGTGTACTGTATCCTGTGCACAATGTGCAACTAAAACTAACTGCAGACAATTGCTGGTGTTCTCTTCCTTATAATACCACAGGCAGGCAGCTGCAGTATTTTCAGTCAGTGTACTGTATCCTGTGCACAGTGTGTAACTAAAGCTAACTGCAGACAATTGGTGGTGTTCTATTCCTAATAATACCACAGGCAGGCAGGCAGCTGCAGTATTTTTAGTCAGTGTACTTTATCCTGTGCACAGTGTGCAACTAAAGTTAACTGCAGACAATTGCTGGTGTTCTCTTCCTAATAATACCACAGGCAGGCAGGCGCTGCAGTATTTTTAGTCAGTGTACTGTATCCTGTGCACAGTGTGCAACTAAAGCTAACTGCAGACAATTGCTGGTGTTCTCTTCCTAATAATACCACAGGCAGGCAGGCACTGCAGTATTTTTAGTCAGTGTACTTTATCCTGTGAACAGTGTGCAACTAAAGCTAACTGCAGACAATTGCTGGTGTTCTCTTCCTAATAATACCACAGGCAGGCAGGCACTGCAGTATTTTCAGTCAGTGTACTGTATCCTTTGCACAGTGTGCAACTAAAGCTACCTGTAGACAATTGCTGGTGCTCTCTTCCTAATAAAACCACAGGCAGACAGCTGCAGTATTTTAAGTCAGTAGAACCTTATCCTGTTCACAGTGTGCAACTAAAGTTAACTGCAGACAATTGCTGTGTTCTCTTCCTAATAATACCACAGGCAGGCAGCTGCAGTATATTCAGTCAGGGTACTGTATCGTGTGCACAGTGTGCAACTAAACCTAACTGCAGACAATTGCTGGTGTTCTCTTCCTAATAATACCGCAGGCAGGCGCTGCAGTATTTTTAGTCAGTGTACTTTATCCTGTGAACAGTGTGCAACTAAAGCTAACTGCAGACAATTGCTGGTGCTCTCTTCCTAATAAAACCACAGGCAGACAGCTGCAGTATTTTAAGTCAGTGTACCTTATCCTGTTCACAGTGTGCAACTAAAGCTAACTGCAGACAATTGCTGGTGTTCTCTTCCTAATAATACCACAGGCAGGCAGGCGCTGCAGTATTTTTAGTCAGTGTACTTTATCCTGTGAACAGTGTGCAACTAAAGCTACCTGTAGACAATTGCTGGTGCTCTCTTCCTAATAAAACCACAGGCAGACAGCTGCAGTATTTTAAGTCAGTGTACCTTATCCTGTTCACAGTGTGCAACTAAAGTTAACTGCAGACAATTGCTGTGTTCTCTTCCTAATAATACCACAGGCAGGCAGCTGCAGTATATTCAGTCAGGGTACAGTATCCTGTGCACAGTGTGCAACTAAAGCTAACTGCAGACAATTGCTGGTGTTCTCTTCCTAATAATACCACAGGCAGGCAGCTGCAGTATATTCAGTCAGGGTACTGTATCCTGTGCACAGTGTGCAACTAAAGCTAACTGCAGACAATTGCTGGTGTTTTCTTCCTAATAATACCACAGGCAGGCAGGCAGCTGCAGTATTTTCAGTCAGTGTACTGTATCCTGTGCACAGTGTGCAACTAAAGCTAACTGCATACAATTTGTGGTGTTCTCTTTGTAATAATACCACAGGCAGGCAGGCAGCTGCAGTTTTTTCAGTCAGTGTACTGTGTCCTGTGCACAGTGTGCAACTAAAGCTAACTGTAGACAATTGTTGGTGTTCTCTTCCTAATAATACCACAGGCAGGCAGGCAGCTGCAGTATTTTCAGTCAGTGTACTGTATCCTGTGCACAGTGTAAAACTTAAACTAACTGCATACAATTTCTGGTGTTCTCTTTATATTAATACCACAGGCAGGCAGACAGCTACAGTATTTTCAGTCAGTGTACTGTATCATGTGCACAGTGTGCAACTCAAACTAACTGCAGACATTTGCTGGTGTTCTCTTCCTAATAATACCACAGGCAGGCAGGCAGCTGCAGTATTTTCAGTCAGTGTACTGTATCCTGTGCACAGTGTGCAACTAAAGCTAATTGCAGAAAATTGCTGGTGTTCTCTTCCTTATAAAACCACAGGCAGACAGCTGCACTATTTTAAGTCAGTGTACTGTATCATGTGCACAGTGTGCAAATCACGCTAACTGCAGACAATTTCTGGTGTTCTCTTTCTAATAATACCACAGGCAGGCAGGCAGTTGCAGTATTTTTAGTCAGTGTACTTTATCCTGTGCACAGTGTGCAACTAAAGCTAACTGCAGACAATTGTTGGTGTTCTATTCCTAATAATACCACAGGCAGGCAGGCAGGCAGCTGCAGTATTTTTAGTCGGTGTACTGTATCCTGTGCACAGTGTGCAACTAAAGCTAACTGCAGACAATTGCTGGTGTTCTCTTCCTAATAATACCACAGGCAGGCAGGCGCTGCAGTATTTTCAGTCAGTGTACTGTATCCTTTACACAGTGTGCAACTAAAGCTACCTGTAGACAATTGCTGGTGCTCTCTTCCTAATAAAACCACAGGCAGACAGCTGCAGTATTTTAAGTCAGTGTACCTTATCCTGTTCACAGTGTGCAACTAAAGCTAACTGCAGACAATTGCTGGTGTTCTCTTCCTTATAAAACCACAGGCAGACAGCTGCACTATTTTAAGTCAGTGTACCTTATCCTGTTCACAGTGTGCAACTAAAGCTAACTGCAGACAATTGCTGGTGTTCTCTTCCTTATAAAACCACAGGCAGACAGCTGCACTATTTTAAGTCAGTGTACCTTATCCTGTTCACAGTGTGCAACTAAAGTCGACTGCAGACAATTGCTGGTGTTCTATTCCTAATAATACCACAGGCAGACAGCTGCAGTATTTTCAGTCAGTGTACTGTATCCTGTGCACAGTGTGGAACTAAAGCTGAATGCAGACAATTGCTGGTGTTCTCCTCCTAATAATACCACAGGCAGGCAGGCAGCTGCAGTATTTTCAGTCAGTGTACTGTATCCTGTGCACAGTGTGCAACTAAAGCTAACTGCAGACAATTGCTGGTATTCTATTCCTAATAATACCACAGGCAGACAGCTGCAGTATTTTCAGTCAGTGTACTGTATCCTGTGCACAGTGTGGAACTAAAGCTAACTGCAGACAATTGCTGGTGTTCTCTTCCTAATAATACCACAGGCAGGCAGGCAGCTGCAGTATTTTCAGTCAGTGTACTGTATCCTGTGCACAGTGTGCAACTAAAGCTAACTGCATACAATTTGTGGTGTTCTCTTTGTAATAATACCACAGGCAGGCAGGCAGCTGCAGATTTTTCAGTCAGTGTACTGTATCCTGTGCACAGTGTGCAACTAAAGCTAACTGTAGACAATTGTTGGTGTTCTCTTCCTAATAATACCACAGGCAGGCAGGCAGCTGCAGTATTTTCAGTCAGTGTACTGTATCCTGTGCACAGTGTGCAACTCAAACTAACTGCAGACATTTGCTGGTGTTCTCTTCCTAATAATACCACAGGCAGGCAGGCAGCTGCAGTATTTTCAGTCAGTGTACTGTATCCTGTGCACAGTGTGCAACTAAAGCTAATTGCAGACAATTGCTGGTGTTCTCTTCCTTATAAAACCACAGGCAGACAGCTGCACTATTTTAAGTCAGTGTACTGTATCATGTGCACAGTGTGCAAATCACGCTAACTGCAGACAATTTCTGGTGTTCTCTTTCTAATAATACCACAGGCAGGCAGGCAGCTGCAGTATTTTCAGTCAGTGTACTGTATCCTGTGCACAGTGTGCAACTAAAGCTAATTGCAGACAATTGCTGGTGTTCTCTTCCTTATAAAACCACAGGCAGACAGCTGCACTATTTTAAGTCAGTGTACTGTATCATGTGCACAGTGTGCAAATCACGCTAACTGCAGACAATTTCTGGTGTTCTCTTTCTAATAATACCACAGGCAAGCAGGCAGTTGCAGTATTTTTAGTCAGTGTACTTTATCCTGTGCACAGTGTGCAACTAAAGCTAACTGCAGACAATTGTTGGTGTTCTATTCCTAATAATACCACAGGCAGGCAGGCAGGCAGCTGCAGTATTTTTAGTCGGTGTACTGTATCCTGTGCACAGTGTGCAACTAAAGCTAACTGCAGACAATTGCTGGTGTTCTCTTCCTAATAATACCACAGGCAGGCAGGCGCTGCAGTATTTTCAGTCAGTGTACTGTATCCTTTGCACAGTGTGCAACTAAAGCTACCTGTAGACAATTGCTGGTGCTCTCTTCCTAATAAAACCACAGGCAGACAGCTGCAGTATTTTAAGTCAGTGTACCTTATCCTGTTCACAGTGTGCAACTAAAGCTAACTGCAGACAATTGATGGTGTTCTCTTCCTTATAAAACCACAGGCAGACAGCTGCACTGTTTTAAGTCAGTGTACCTTATCCTGTTCACAGTGTGCAACTAAATTCGACTGCAGACAATTGCTGGTGTTCTCTTCCTAATAATACCACAGGCAGACAGCTGCAGTATTTTCAGTCAGTGTACTGTATCCTGTGCACAGTGTGGAACTAAAGCTAACTGCAGACAATTGCTGGTGTTCTCTTCCTAATAATACCACAGGCAGGCAGGCAGCTGCAGTATTTTCAGTCAGTGTACTGTATCCTGTGCACAGTGTGCAACTAAAGCTAACTGCATACAATTTGTGGTGTTCTCTTTGTAATAATACCACAGGCAGGCAGGCAGCTGCAGTTTTTTCAGTAAGTGTACTGTATCCTGTGCACAGTGTGCAACTAAAGCTAACTGTAGACAATTGTTGGTGTTCTCTTCCTAATAATACCACAGGCAGGCAGGCAGCTGCAGTATTTTCAGTCAGTGTACTGTATCCTGTGCACAGTGTGCAACTCAAACTAACTGCAGACATGTGCTGGTGTTCTCTAACTAATAATACCACAGGCAGGCAGGCAGCTGCAGTATTTTCAGTCAGTGTACTGTATCCTGTGCACAGTGTGCAACTAAAGCTAATTGCAGACAATTGCTGGTGTTCTCTTCCTTATAAAACCACAGGCAGACAGCTGCACTATTTTAAGTCAGTGTACTGTATCATGTGCACAGTGTGCAAATCACGCTAACTGCAGACAATTTCTGGTGTTCTCTTTCTAATAATACCACAGGCAGGCAGGCAGCTGCAGTATTTTCAGTCAGTGTACTGTATCCTGTGCACAGTGTGCAACTAAAGCTAATTGCAGACAATTGCTGGTGTTCTCTTCCTTATAAAACCACAGGCAGACAGCTGCACTATTTTAAGTCAGTGTACTGTATCATGTGCACAGTGTGCAAATCACGCTAACTGCAGACAATTTCTGGTGTTCTCTTTCTAATAATACCACAGGCAGGCAGGCAGTTGCAGTATTTTTAGTCAGTGTACTTTATCCTGTGCACAGTGTGCAACTAAAGCTAACTGCAGACAATTGTTGGTGTTCTATTCCTAATAATACCACAGGCAGGCAGGCAGGCAGGCAGCTGCAGTATTTTTAGTCGGTGTACTGTATCCTGTGCACAGTGTGCAACTAAAGCTAACTGCAGACAATTGCTGGTGTTCTCTTCCTAATAATACCACAGGCAGGCAGGCGCTGCAGTATTTTCAGTCAGTGTACTGTATCCTTTGCACAGTGTGCAACTAAAGCTACCTGTAGACAATTGCTGGTGCTCTCTTCCTAATAAAACCACAGGCAGACAGCTGCAGTATTTTAAGTCAGTGTACCTTATCCTGTTCACAGTGTGCAACTAAAGCTAACTGCAGACAATTGCTGGTGTTCTCTTCCTTATAAAACCACAGGCAGACAGCTGCACTATTTTAAGTCAGTGTACCTTATCCTGTTCACAGTGTGCAACTAAAGTCGACTGCAGACAATTGCTGGTGTTCTCTTCCTAATAATACCACAGGCAGACAGCTGCAGTATTTTCAGTCAGTGTACTGTATCCTGTGCACAGTGTGGAACTAAAGCTGACTGCAGACAATTGCTGGTGTTCTCATCCTAATAATACCACAGGCAGGCAGGCAGCTGCAGTATTTTCAGTCAGTGTACTGTATCCTGTGCACAGTGTGCAACTAAAGCTAACTGCAGACAATTGCTGGTATTCTATTCCTAATAATACCACAGGCAGACAGCTGCAGTATTTTCAGTCAGTGTACTGTATCCTGTGTACAGTGTGGAACTAAAGCTAACTGCAGACAATTGTTGGTGTTCTCTTCCTAATAATACCACAGGCAGGCAGGCAGCTGCAGTATTTTCAGTCAGTGTACTGTATCCTGTGCACAGTGTGCAACTAAAGCTAACTGCATACAATTTGTGGTGTTCTCTTTGTAATAATACCACAGGCAGGCAGGCAGCTGCAGTTTTTTCAGTCAGTGTACTGTATCCTGTGCACAGTGTGCAACTAAAGCTAACTGTAGACAATTGTTGGTGTTCTCTTCCTAATAATACCACAGGCAGGCAGCTGCAGTATTTTCAGTCAGTGTACTGTATCCTGTGCACAGTGTGCAACTAAAACTAACTGTATACAATTTCTGGTGTTCTCTTTATATTTATACCACAGGCAGGCAGACAGCTACAGTATTTTCAGTCAGTGTACTGTATCCTGTGCACAGTGTGAAACTAAAGCTACCTGCAGACATTTGCTGGTGTTCTCTTCCTAATAAAACCACAGGCAGACAGCTGCAGTATTTTAAGTCGGTGTACCTTATCCTGTTCACAGTGTGCAACTAAAGTTGACTGCAGACAATTGCTGGTGTTCTCTTCCTAATAATACCACAGGCAGACAGCTGCAGTATTTTAAGTCAGTGTACCTTATCCTGTTCACAGTGTGGAACTAAAGCTAACTGCAGACAATTGCTGGTGTTCTCTTCCTAATAATACCACAGGCAGGCAGGCAGCTGCAGTATTTTCAGTCAGTGTACTGTATCCTGTGCACAGTGTGCAACTAAAGCTAACTGTAGACAATTGTTGGTGTTCTCTTCCTAATAATTCCACAGGCAGGCAGGCAGCTGCAGTATTTTCAGTCAGTGTACTGTATCCTGTGCACAGTGTGCAACTAAAACTAACTGCATACAATTTCTGGTGTTCTCTTTATATTAATACCACAGGCAGGCAGACAGCTACAGTATTTTCAGTCAGTGTACTGTATCATGTGCACAGTGTGCAACTCAAACTAACTGCAGACATTTGCTGGTGTTCTCTTCCTAATAATACCACAGGCAGGCAGGCAGCTGCAGTATTTTCAGTCAGTGTACTGTATCCTGTGCACAGTGTGCAACTAAAGCTAACTGCAGACAATTACTGGTGTTCTCTTACTAAACATACCACACATAGGAAGCAAGCAGCTGCAGTATTTTCAGTCAGTGTACTGTACCCTGTGCACAGTGTGCAACTAAAGCTAACTGCAGACAATTACTGGTGTTCTCTTCCTAATAATACCATAGGCAGGCAGGCAGCTGCAGTATTTTCAGTCAGTGTACTGTATCCTGTGCACAATGTGCAACTAAAACTAACTGCAGACAATTGCTGGTGTTCTCTTCCTTATAATACCACAGGCAGGCAGCTGCAGTATTTTCAGTCAGTGTACTGTATCCTGTGCACAGTGTGTAACTAAAGCTAACTGCAGACAATTGGTGGTGTTCTATTCCTAATAATACCACAGGCAGGCAGGCAGCTGCAGTATTTTTAGTCAGTGTACTTTATCCTGTGCACAGTGTGCAACTAAAGTTAACTGCAGACAATTGCTGGTGTTCTCTTCCTAATAATACCACAGGCAGGCAGGCGCTGCAGTATTTTTAGTCAGTGTACTGTATCCTGTGCACAGTGTGCAACTAAAGCTAACTGCAGACAATTGCTGGTGTTCTCTTCCTAATAATACCACAGGCAGGCAGGCACTGCAGTATTTTTAGTCAGTGTACTTTATCCTGTGAACAGTGTGCAACTAAAGCTAACTGCAGACAATTGCTGGTGTTCTCTTCCTAATAATACCACAGGCAGGCAGGCACTGCAGTATTTTCAGTCAGTGTACTGTATCCTTTGCACAGTGTGCAACTAAAGCTACCTGTAGACAATTGCTGGTGCTCTCTTCCTAATAAAACCACAGGCAGACAGCTGCAGTATTTTAAGTCAGTAGAACCTTATCCTGTTCACAGTGTGCAACTAAAGTTAACTGCAGACAATTGCTGTGTTCTCTTCCTAATAATACCACAGGCAGGCAGCTGCAGTATATTCAGTCAGGGTACTGTATCGTGTGCACAGTGTGCAACTAAACCTAACTGCAGACAATTGCTGGTGTTCTCTTCCTAATAATACCGCAGGCAGGCGCTGCAGTATTTTTAGTCAGTGTACTTTATCCTGTGAACAGTGTGCAACTAAAGCTAACTGCAGACAATTGCTGGTGCTCTCTTCCTAATAAAACCACAGGCAGACAGCTGCAGTATTTTAAGTCAGTGTACCTTATCCTGTTCACAGTGTGCAACTAAAGCTAACTGCAGACAATTGCTGGTGTTCTCTTCCTAATAATACCACAGGCAGGCAGGCGCTGCAGTATTTTTAGTCAGTGTACTTTATCCTGTGAACAGTGTGCAACTAAAGCTACCTGTAGACAATTGCTGGTGCTCTCTTCCTAATAAAACCACAGGCAGACAGCTGCAGTATTTTAAGTCAGTGTACCTTATCCTGTTCACAGTGTGCAACTAAAGTTAACTGCAGACAATTGCTGTGTTCTCTTCCTAATAATACCACAGGCAGGCAGCTGCAGTATATTCAGTCAGGGTACAGTATCCTGTGCACAGTGTGCAACTAAAGCTAACTGCAGACAATTGCTGGTGTTCTCTTCCTAATAATACCACAGGCAGGCAGCTGCAGTATATTCAGTCAGGGTACTGTATCCTGTGCACAGTGTGCAACTAAAGCTAACTGCAGACAATTGCTGGTGTTTTCTTCCTAATAATACCACAGGCAGGCAGGCAGCTGCAGTATTTTCAGTCAGTGTACTGTATCCTGTGCACAGTGTGCAACTAAAGCTAACTGCATACAATTTGTGGTGTTCTCTTTGTAATAATACCACAGGCAGGCAGGCAGCTGCAGTTTTTTCAGTCAGTGTACTGTGTCCTGTGCACAGTGTGCAACTAAAGCTAACTGTAGACAATTGTTGGTGTTCTCTTCCTAATAATACCACAGGCAGGCAGGCAGCTGCAGTATTTTCAGTCAGTGTACTGTATCCTGTGCACAGTGTAAAACTTAAACTAACTGCATACAATTTCTGGTGTTCTCTTTATATTAATACCACAGGCAGGCAGACAGCTACAGTATTTTCAGTCAGTGTACTGTATCATGTGCACAGTGTGCAACTCAAACTAACTGCAGACATTTGCTGGTGTTCTCTTCCTAATAATACCACAGGCAGGCAGGCAGCTGCAGTATTTTCAGTCAGTGTACTGTATCCTGTGCACAGTGTGCAACTAAAGCTAATTGCAGAAAATTGCTGGTGTTCTCTTCCTTATAAAACCACAGGCAGACAGCTGCACTATTTTAAGTCAGTGTACTGTATCATGTGCACAGTGTGCAAATCACGCTAACTGCAGACAATTTCTGGTGTTCTCTTTCTAATAATACCACAGGCAGGCAGGCAGTTGCAGTATTTTTAGTCAGTGTACTTTATCCTGTGCACAGTGTGCAACTAAAGCTAACTGCAGACAATTGTTGGTGTTCTATTCCTAATAATACCACAGGCAGGCAGGCAGGCAGCTGCAGTATTTTTAGTCGGTGTACTGTATCCTGTGCACAGTGTGCAACTAAAGCTAACTGCAGACAATTGCTGGTGTTCTCTTCCTAATAATACCACAGGCAGGCAGGCGCTGCAGTATTTTCAGTCAGTGTACTGTATCCTTTACACAGTGTGCAACTAAAGCTACCTGTAGACAATTGCTGGTGCTCTCTTCCTAATAAAACCACAGGCAGACAGCTGCAGTATTTTAAGTCAGTGTACCTTATCCTGTTCACAGTGTGCAACTAAAGCTAACTGCAGACAATTGCTGGTGTTCTCTTCCTTATAAAACCACAGGCAGACAGCTGCACTATTTTAAGTCAGTGTACCTTATCCTGTTCACAGTGTGCAACTAAAGTCGACTGCAGACAATTGCTGGTGTTCTATTCCTAATAATACCACAGGCAGACAGCTGCAGTATTTTCAGTCAGTGTACTGTATCCTGTGCACAGTGTGGAACTAAAGCTGAATGCAGACAATTGCTGGTGTTCTCCTCCTAATAATACCACAGGCAGGCAGGCAGCTGCAGTATTTTCAGTCAGTGTACTGTATCCTGTGCACAGTGTGCAACTAAAGCTAACTGCAGACAATTGCTGGTATTCTATTCCTAATAATACCACAGGCAGACAGCTGCAGTATTTTCAGTCAGTGTACTGTATCCTGTGCACAGTGTGGAACTAAAGCTAACTGCAGACAATTGCTGGTGTTCTCTTCCTAATAATACCACAGGCAGGCAGGCAGCTGCAGTATTTTCAGTCAGTGTACTGTATCCTGTGCACAGTGTGCAACTAAAGCTAACTGCATACAATTTGTGGTGTTCTCTTTGTAATAATACCACAGGCAGGCAGGCAGCTGCAGATTTTTCAGTCAGTGTACTGTATCCTGTGCACAGTGTGCAACTAAAGCTAACTGTAGACAATTGTTGGTGTTCTCTTCCTAATAATACCACAGGCAGGCAGGCAGCTGCAGTATTTTCAGTCAGTGTACTGTATCCTGTGCACAGTGTGCAACTCAAACTAACTGCAGACATTTGCTGGTGTTCTCTTCCTAATAATACCACAGGCAGGCAGGCAGCTGCAGTATTTTCAGTCAGTGTACTGTATCCTGTGCACAGTGTGCAACTAAAGCTAATTGCAGACAATTGCTGGTGTTCTCTTCCTTATAAAACCACAGGCAGACAGCTGCACTATTTTAAGTCAGTGTACTGTATCATGTGCACAGTGTGCAAATCACGCTAACTGCAGACAATTTCTGGTGTTCTCTTTCTAATAATACCACAGGCAGGCAGGCAGCTGCAGTATTTTCAGTCAGTGTACTGTATCCTGTGCACAGTGTGCAACTAAAGCTAATTGCAGACAATTGCTGGTGTTCTCTTCCTTATAAAACCACAGGCAGACAGCTGCACTATTTTAAGTCAGTGTACTGTATCATGTGCACAGTGTGCAAATCACGCTAACTGCAGACAATTTCTGGTGTTCTCTTTCTAATAATACCACAGGCAAGCAGGCAGTTGCAGTATTTTTAGTCAGTGTACTTTATCCTGTGCACAGTGTGCAACTAAAGCTAACTGCAGACAATTGTTGGTGTTCTATTCCTAATAATACCACAGGCAGGCAGGCAGGCAGCTGCAGTATTTTTAGTCGGTGTACTGTATCCTGTGCACAGTGTGCAACTAAAGCTAACTGCAGACAATTGCTGGTGTTCTCTTCCTAATAATACCACAGGCAGGCAGGCGCTGCAGTATTTTCAGTCAGTGTACTGTATCCTTTGCACAGTGTGCAACTAAAGCTACCTGTAGACAATTGCTGGTGCTCTCTTCCTAATAAAACCACAGGCAGACAGCTGCAGTATTTTAAGTCAGTGTACCTTATCCTGTTCACAGTGTGCAACTAAAGCTAACTGCAGACAATTGATGGTGTTCTCTTCCTTATAAAACCACAGGCAGACAGCTGCACTGTTTTAAGTCAGTGTACCTTATCCTGTTCACAGTGTGCAACTAAATTCGACTGCAGACAATTGCTGGTGTTCTCTTCCTAATAATACCACAGGCAGACAGCTGCAGTATTTTCAGTCAGTGTACTGTATCCTGTGCACAGTGTGGAACTAAAGCTAACTGCAGACAATTGCTGGTGTTCTCTTCCTAATAATACCACAGGCAGGCAGGCAGCTGCAGTATTTTCAGTCAGTGTACTGTATCCTGTGCACAGTGTGCAACTAAAGCTAACTGCATACAATTTGTGGTGTTCTCTTTGTAATAATACCACAGGCAGGCAGGCAGCTGCAGTTTTTTCAGTAAGTGTACTGTATCCTGTGCACAGTGTGCAACTAAAGCTAACTGTAGACAATTGTTGGTGTTCTCTTCCTAATAATACCACAGGCAGGCAGGCAGCTGCAGTATTTTCAGTCAGTGTACTGTATCCTGTGCACAGTGTGCAACTCAAACTAACTGCAGACATGTGCTGGTGTTCTCTAACTAATAATACCACAGGCAGGCAGGCAGCTGCAGTATTTTCAGTCAGTGTACTGTATCCTGTGCACAGTGTGCAACTAAAGCTAATTGCAGACAATTGCTGGTGTTCTCTTCCTTATAAAACCACAGGCAGACAGCTGCACTATTTTAAGTCAGTGTACTGTATCATGTGCACAGTGTGCAAATCACGCTAACTGCAGACAATTTCTGGTGTTCTCTTTCTAATAATACCACAGGCAGGCAGGCAGCTGCAGTATTTTCAGTCAGTGTACTGTATCCTGTGCACAGTGTGCAACTAAAGCTAATTGCAGACAATTGCTGGTGTTCTCTTCCTTATAAAACCACAGGCAGACAGCTGCACTATTTTAAGTCAGTGTACTGTATCATGTGCACAGTGTGCAAATCACGCTAACTGCAGACAATTTCTGGTGTTCTCTTTCTAATAATACCACAGGCAGGCAGGCAGTTGCAGTATTTTTAGTCAGTGTACTTTATCCTGTGCACAGTGTGCAACTAAAGCTAACTGCAGACAATTGTTGGTGTTCTATTCCTAATAATACCACAGGCAGGCAGGCAGGCAGGCAGCTGCAGTATTTTTAGTCGGTGTACTGTATCCTGTGCACAGTGTGCAACTAAAGCTAACTGCAGACAATTGCTGGTGTTCTCTTCCTAATAATACCACAGGCAGGCAGGCGCTGCAGTATTTTCAGTCAGTGTACTGTATCCTTTGCACAGTGTGCAACTAAAGCTACCTGTAGACAATTGCTGGTGCTCTCTTCCTAATAAAACCACAGGCAGACAGCTGCAGTATTTTAAGTCAGTGTACCTTATCCTGTTCACAGTGTGCAACTAAAGCTAACTGCAGACAATTGCTGGTGTTCTCTTCCTTATAAAACCACAGGCAGACAGCTGCACTATTTTAAGTCAGTGTACCTTATCCTGTTCACAGTGTGCAACTAAAGTCGACTGCAGACAATTGCTGGTGTTCTCTTCCTAATAATACCACAGGCAGACAGCTGCAGTATTTTCAGTCAGTGTACTGTATCCTGTGCACAGTGTGGAACTAAAGCTGACTGCAGACAATTGCTGGTGTTCTCATCCTAATAATACCACAGGCAGGCAGGCAGCTGCAGTATTTTCAGTCAGTGTACTGTATCCTGTGCACAGTGTGCAACTAAAGCTAACTGCAGACAATTGCTGGTATTCTATTCCTAATAATACCACAGGCAGACAGCTGCAGTATTTTCAGTCAGTGTACTGTATCCTGTGTACAGTGTGGAACTAAAGCTAACTGCAGACAATTGTTGGTGTTCTCTTCCTAATAATACCACAGGCAGGCAGGCAGCTGCAGTATTTTCAGTCAGTGTACTGTATCCTGTGCACAGTGTGCAACTAAAGCTAACTGCATACAATTTGTGGTGTTCTCTTTGTAATAATACCACAGGCAGGCAGGCAGCTGCAGTTTTTTCAGTCAGTGTACTGTATCCTGTGCACAGTGTGCAACTAAAGCTAACTGTAGACAATTGTTGGTGTTCTCTTCCTAATAATACCACAGGCAGGCAGCTGCAGTATTTTCAGTCAGTGTACTGTATCCTGTGCACAGTGTGCAACTAAAACTAACTGTATACAATTTCTGGTGTTCTCTTTATATTTATACCACAGGCAGGCAGACAGCTACAGTATTTTCAGTCAGTGTACTGTATCCTGTGCACAGTGTGAAACTAAAGCTAACTGCAGACAATTGCTGGTGTTCTCTTCCTAATAATACCACAGGCAGGCAGCTGCAGTATTTTCAGTCAGTGTACTGTATCCTGTGCACAGTGTGCAACTAAAGCTAATTGCAGACAATTGCTGGTGTTCTCTTCCTAATAATACCACAGGCAGGCAGGCAGCTGCAGTATTTTAAGTCAGTGTACCTTATCCTGTTCACAGTGTGCAACTAAAGTCGACTGCAGACAATTGCTGGTGTTCTCTTCCTAATAATACCACAGGCAGACAGCTGCAGTATTTTCAGTCAGTGTACTGTATCCTGTGCACAGTGTGGAACTAAAGCTGACTGCAGACAAGTGCTGGTGTTCTCTTCCTAATAATACCACAGGCAGGCAGGCAGCTGCAGTATTTTCAGTCAGTGTACTGTATCCTGTGCACAGTGTGCAACTATAGCTAACTGCATGCAATTTCTGGTGTTCTCTTTATAATAATACCACAGGCAGGCAGACAGCTGCAGTATTTTCAGTCAGTGTACTGTATCCTGTGCACAGTGTGCAACTCAAACTAACTGCAGACATTTGCTGGTGTTCTCTTCCTAATAATACCACACACAGGCAGGCAGCTGCAGTATTTTCATTCAGTGTACTGTATCCTGTGCACAGTGTGCAACTAAAACTAACTGCAGACAATTGCTGGTGTTCTCTTCCTTATAATACCACAGGCAGGCAGCTGCAGTATTTTCAGTCAGTGTACTGTATCCTGTGCACAGTGTGCAACTAAAGCTAACTGCAGACAATTGCTGGTGTACTCTTCCTAATAAAACCACAGGCAGACAGCTGCAGTATTTTCAGTCAGTGTACTTTATCCTGTGCACAGTGTGCAACTAAAGCTAACTGCAGACAATTTCTGGTGTTCTCTTTCTAATAATACCACAGGCAGGCAGGCAGTTGCAGTATTTTAAGTCAGTGTACCTTATCCCGTTCACAGTGTGCAACTAAAGTCGACTGCAGACAATTGCTGGTGTTCTCTTCCTAATAATACCACAGGTAGACAGCTGCAGTATTTTCAGTCAGTGTACTGTATCCTGTGCACAGTGTGGAACTAAAGCTGACTGCAGACAATTGCTGGTGTTCTCTTCCTAATAATACCACAGGCAGATTCAGTATTTTCAGTCAGTGTACTGTATCCTTTGTACAGTGTGCAACTAAAGCTAACTGCATACAATTTGTGGTGTTCTCTTTGTAATAATACCACAGGCAGGCAGGCAGCTGCAGTTTTTTCAGTCAGTGTACTGTATCCTGTGCACAGTGTGCAAGTAAAGCTAACTGCAGACAATTGTTGGTGTTCTCTTCCAAATAATACCACAGGCAGGCAGGCAGCTGCAGTATTTTCAGTCAGTGTACTGTATCCTGTGCACAGTGTGCAACTATAGCTAACTGCATGCAATTTCTGGTGTTCTCTTTATAATAATACCACAGGCAGGCACACAGCTGCAGTATTTTCAGTCAGTGTACTGTATCCTGTGCACAGTGTGCAACTCAAACTAACTGCAGACATTTGCTGGTGTTCTCTTCCTAATAATACCACAGGCAGGCAGGCAGCTGCAGTATTTTCATTCAGTGTACTGTATCCTGTGCACAGTGTGCAACTCAAAATAACTGCAGACACTTGCTGGTGTTCTCTTCCTTATAATACCACAGGCAGGCAGCTGCAGTATTTTCAGTCAGTGTACTGTATCCTGTGCACAGTGTGCAACTAAAGCTAACTGCAGACAATTGCTGGTGTTCTATTCCTAATACTACCACAGGCAGGCAGGCAGCTGCAGTATTTTCAGTCAGTGTACTGTATCCTGTGCACAGTATGCAACTAAAGCTAACTGCAGACAATTGCTGGTGTTCTCTTCCTAATAATACCACAGGCAGACAGGCGCTGCAGTATTTTTAGTCAGTGTACTGTATCCTGTGCACAGTGTGCAACTAAAGCTAACTGCAGACAATTGCTGGTGTTCTCTTCCTAATAATACCACAGGCAGTCAGGTGCTGCAGTATTTTTAGTCAGTGTACTTTATCCTGTGAACAGTGTGCAACTAAAGCTAACTGCAGACAATTGCTGGTGTTCTCTTCCTAATAATACCACCGGCAGGCAGGTGCTGCAGTATTTTCAGTCAGTGTACTGTATCCTATGCACAGTGTGCAACTAAAGCTACCTGTAGACAATTGCTGGTGCTCTCTTCCTAATAAAACCACAGGCAGACAGCTGCAGTATTTTAAGTCAGTGTACCTTATCCTGTTCACAGTGTGCAACTAAAGTTAACTGCAGAAAATTGATGTGTTCTCTTCCTAATAATACCACAGGCAGGCAGCTGCAGTATATTCAGTCAGGGTACTGTATCCTGTGCACAGTGTGCAACTAAAGCTAACTGCAGACAATTGCTGGTGTTCTATTCCTAATAATACCACAGGCAGGCAGGCAGCTGCAGTATTTTTAGTCAGTGTACTTTATCCTGTGCACAGTGTGCAACTAAAGCTAACTGCAGACAATTGCTGGTGTTCTCTTCCTAATAATACCACAGGCAGGCAGCTGCAGTATATTCAGTCAGGGTACTGTATCCTGTGCACAGTGTGCAACTAAAGCTAACTGCAGACAATTGCTGGTGTTCTATTTCTAATACCACAGGCAGGCAGGCAGCTGCAGTATTTTTAGTCAGTGTACTTTATCCTGTGCACAGTGTGCAACTAAAGCTAACTGCAGACAATTGCTGGTGTTCTATTCCTAATAATACCACAGGCAGGCAGGCAGCTGCAGTATTTTTAGTCGGTGCACTGTATCCTGTGCACAGTGTGCAACTAAAGCTAACTGCAGACAATTGCTGGTGTTCTCTTCCTAATAATACCACAGGCAGGCAGGCGCTGCAGTATTTTTAGTCAGTGTACTTTATCCTGTGCACAGTGTGCAACTAAAGCTAACTACAGACATTTGCTGGTGTTCTCTTCCTAATAATACCACAGGCAGGCAGGCGCTGCAGTATTTTCAGTCAGTGTACTGTATCCTATGCACCGTGTGAAACTAAAGCTACCTGCAGACATTTGCTGGTGTTCTCTTCCTAATAAAACCACAGGCAGACAGCTGCAGTATTTTAAGTCGGTGTACCTTATCCTGTTCACAGTGTGCAACTAAAGTTGACTGCAGACAATTGCTGGTGTTCTCTTCCTAATAATACCACAGGCAGACAGCTGCAGTATTTTAAGTCAGTGTACCTTATCCTGTTCACAGTGTGGAACTAAAGCTAACTGCAGACAATTGCTGGTGTTCTCTTCCTAATAATACCACAGGCAGGCAGGCAGCTGCAGTATTTTCAGTCAGTGTACTGTATCCTGTGCACAGTGTGCAACTAAAGCTAACTGTAGACAATTGTTGGTGTTCTCTTCCTAATAATTCCACAGGCAGGCAGGCAGCTGCAGTATTTTCAGTCAGTGTACTGTATCCTGTGCACAGTGTGCAACTAAAACTAACTGCATACAATTTCTGGTGTTCTCTTTATATTAATACCACAGGCAGGCAGACAGCTACAGTATTTTCAGTCAGTGTACTGTATCATGTGCACAGTGTGCAACTCAAACTAACTGCAGACATTTGCTGGTGTTCTCTTCCTAATAATACCACAGGCAGGCAGGCAGCTGCAGTATTTTCAGTCAGTGTACTGTATCCTGTGCACAGTGTGCAACTAAAGCTAACTGCAGACAATTACTGGTGTTCTCTTACTAAACATACCACACATAGGAAGCAAGCAGCTGCAGTATTTTCAGTCAGTGTACTGTACCCTGTGCACAGTGTGCAACTAAAGTTAGCTGCAGACAATTGCTGGTGTTCTCTTCCTTATAATACCCCAGGCAGGCAGCTGCATTATTTTTAGTCAGTGTACTTTATCCTGTGCACAGTGTGCAACTAAAGTTAGCTGCAGACAATTGCTGGTGTTCTCTTCCTAATAATACCACAGGCAGGCAGGCTCTGCAGTATTTTTAGTCAGTGTACTGTATCCTGTGCACAGTGTGCAACTAAGGCTAACTGCAGACAATTGCTGGTGTTCTCTTCCTAATAATACCACAGGCAGGCAGGCGCTGCAGTATTTTTAGTCAGTGTACTTTATCCTGTGAACAGTGTGCAACTAAAGCTAACTGCAGACAATTGCTGGTGTTCTCTTCCTAATAATACCACAGGCAGGCAGGCGCTGCAGTATTTTCAGTCAGTGTACTGTATCCTTTGCACAGTGTGCAACTAAAGCTACCTGTAGACAATTGCTGGTGCTCTCTTCCTAATAAAACCACAGGCAGACAGCTGCAGTATTTTAAGTCAGTGTACCTTATCCTGTTCACAGTGTGCAACTAAAGTTAACTGCAGACAATTGCTGTGTTCTCTTCCTAATAATACCGCAGGCAGGCAGCTGCAGTATATTCAGTCAGGGTACTGTATCTTGTGCACAGTGTGCAACTAAACCTAACTGCAGACAATTGCTGGTGTTCTCTTCCTAATAATACCAAAGGCAGGCAGGCGCTGCAGTATTTTTAGTCAGTGTTCTTTATCCTGTGAACAGTGTGCAACTAAAGCTAACTGCAGACAATTGCTGGTGTTCTCTTCCTAATAATACCACAGGCAGGCAGGCGCTGCAGTATTTTCAGTCAGTGTACTGTATCCTTTGCACAGTGTGCAACTAAAGCTACCTGTAGACAATTGCTGGTGCTCTCTTCCCAATAAAACCACAGGCAGACAGCTGCAGTATTTTAAGTCAGTGTACATTATCCTGTTCACAGTGTGCAACTAAAGCTAACTGCAGACAATTGCTGGTGTTCTCTTCCTAATAATACCACAGGCAGGCAGGCGCTGCAGTATTTTTAGTCAGTGTACTTTATCCTGTTCACAGTGTGCAACTAAAGCTAACTGCAGACAATTGCTGGTGTTCTCTTCCTAATAATACCACAGG
This sequence comes from Rana muscosa, assembly GCA_029206835.1. Lineage (NCBI taxonomy): Eukaryota > Metazoa > Chordata > Amphibia > Anura > Ranidae > Rana > Rana muscosa. Next base: position 209,230,958 of record CM055127.1, on the reverse strand, counting down.
CAGGCAGGCGCTGCAGTATTTTTAGTCAGTGTACTTTATCCTGTTCACAGTGTGCAACTAAAGCTAACTGCAGACAATTGCTGGTGTTCTCTTCCTAATAATACCACAGGCAGGCAGGCGCTGCAGTATTTTTAGTCAGTGTACTTTATCCTGTGAACAGTGTGCAACTAAAGCTAACTGCAGACAATTGCTGGTGTTCTCTTCCTAATAATACCACAGGCAGGCAGCTGCAGTATATTCAGTCAGGGTACTGTATCCTGTGCACAGTGTGCAACTAAAGCTAACTGCAGACAATTGCTGGTGTTCTCTTCCTAATAATACCACAGGCAGGCAGCTGCAGTATATTCAGTCAGGGTACTGTATCCTGTGCACAGTGTGCAACTAAAGCTAACTGCAGACTATTGCTGGTGTTCTATTCCTAATAATACCACAGGCAGGCAGGCAGGCAGCTGCAGTATTTTCATTCAGTGTACTGTATCCTGTGCACAGTGTGGAACTAAAGCTGACTGCAGACAATTGCTGGTGTTCTCTTCCTAATAATACCACAGGCAGGCAGGCAGATTCAGTATTTTCAGTCCGTGTACTGTATCCTTTGTACAGTGTGCAACTAAAGCTAACTGCATCCAATTTGTGGTGTTCTCTTTGTAATAATACCACAGGCAGGCAGGCAGCTGCAGTTTTTTCAGTCAGTGTACTGTATCCTGTGCACAGTGTGCAACTAAAGCTAACTGCAGACAATTGTTGGTGTTCTCTTCCAAATAATACCACAGGCAGGCAGGCAGCTGCAGTATTTTCAGTCAGTGTACTGTATCCTGTGCACAGTGTGCAACTATAGCTAACTGCATGCAATTTCTGGTGTTCTCTTTATAATAATACCACAGGCAGGCACACAGCTGCAGTATTTTCAGTCAGTGTACTGTATCCTGTGCACAGTGTGCAACTCAAACTAACTGCAGACATTTGCTGGTGTTCTCTTCCTAATAATACCACAGGCAGGCAGGCAGCTGCAGTATTTTCATTCAGTGTACTGTATCCTGTGCACAGTGTGCAACTCAAAATAACTGCAGACACTTGCTGGTGTTCTCTTCCTTATAATACCACAGGCAGGCAGCTGCAGTATTTTCAGTCAGTGTACTGTATCCTGTGCACAGTGTGCAACTAAAGCTAACTGCAGACAATTGCTGGTGTTCTATTCCTAATACTACCACAGGCAGGCAGGCAGCTGCAGTATTTTCAGTCAGTGTACTGTATCCTGTGCACAGTATGCAACTAAAGCTAACTGCAGACAATTGCTGGTGTTCTCTTCCTAATAATACCACAGTCAGGCAGGCGCTGCAGTACTTTTAGTCAGTGTACTGTATCCTGTGCACAGTGTGCAACTAAAGCTAACTGCAGACAATTGCTGGTGTTCTCTTCCTAATAATACCACAGGCAGTCAGGCGCTGCAGTATTTTCAGTCAGTGTACTGTATCCTATGCACAGTGTGCAACTAAAGCTACCTGTAGACAATTGCTGGTGCTCTCTTCCTATTAAAACCACAGGCAGACAGCTGCGGTATTTTAAGTCAGTGTACCTTATCCTGTTCACAGTGTGCAACTAAAGTTAACTGCAGAAAATTGATGTGTTCTCTTCCTAATAATACCACAGGCAGGCAGCTGCAGTATATTCAGTCAGGGTACTGTATCCTGTGCACAGTGTGCAACTAAAGCTAACTGCAGACAATTGCTGGTGTTCTATTCCTAATAATACCACAGGCAGGCAGACAGCTGCAGTATTTTTAGTCAGTGTACTTTATCCTGTGCACAGTGTGCAACTAAAGCTAACTGCAGACAATTGCTGGTGTTCTCTTCCTAATAATACCACAGGCAGGCAGCTGCAGTATATTCAGTCAGGGTACTGTATCCTGTGCACAGTGTGCAACTAAAGCTAACTGCAGACAATTGCTGGTGTTCTATTTCTAATACCACAGGCAGGCAGGCAGCTGCAGTATTTTTAGTCAGTGTACTTTATCCTGTGCACAGTGTGCAACTAAAGCTAACTGCAGACAATTGCTGGTGTTCTATTCCTAATAATACCACAGGCAGGCAGGCAGGCAGGCAGGCAGCTGCAGTATTTTTAGTCGGTGTACTGTATCCTGTGCACAGTGTGCAACTAAAGCTAACTGCAGACAATTGCTGGTGTTCTCTTCCTAATAATACCACAGGCAGGCAGGCAGGCGCTGCAGTATTTTTAGTCAGTGTACTTTATCCTGTGCACAGTGTGCAACTAAAGCTAACTACAGACATTTGCTGGTGTTCTCTTCCTAATAATACCACAGGCAGGCAGGCGCTGCAGTATTTTCAGTCAGTGTACTGTATCCTATGCACAGTGTGAAACTAAAGCTACCTGCAGACATTTGCTGGTGTTCTCTTCCTAATAAAACCACAGGCAGACAGCTGCAGTATTTTAAGTCGGTGTACCTTATCCTGTTCACAGTGTGCAACTAAAGTTGACTGCAGACAATTGCTGGTGTTCTCTTAATAATAATACCACAGGCAGACAGCTGCAGTATTTTAAGTCAGTGTACCTTATCCTGTTCACAGTGTGGAACTAAAGCTAACTGCAGACAATTGCTGGTGTTCTCTTCCTAATAATACCACAGGCAGGCAGGCAGCTGCAGTATTTTCAGTCAGTGTACTGTATCCTGTGCACAGTGTGCAACTAAAGCTAACTGTAGACAATTGTTGGTGTTCTCTTCCTAATAATTCCACAGGCAGGCAGGCAGCTGCAGTATTTTCAGTCAGTGTACTGTATCCTGTGCACAGTGTGCAACTAAAACTAACTGCATACAATTTCTGGTGTTCTCTTTATATTAATACCACAGGCAGGCAGACAGCTACAGTATTTTCAGTCAGTGTACTGTATCATGTGCACAGTGTGCAACTCAAACTAACTGCAGACATTTGCTGGTGTTCTCTTCCTAATAATACCACAGGCAGGCAGGCAGCTGCAGTATTTTCAGTCAGTGTACTGTATCCTGTGCACAGTGTGCAACTAAAGCTAACTGCAGACAATTACTGGTGTTCTCTTACTAAACATACCACACATAGGAAGCAAGCAGCTGCAGTATTTTCAGTCAGTGTACTGTACCCTGTGCACAGTGTGCAACTAAAGCTAACTGCAGACAATTACTGGTGTTCTCTTCCTAATAATACCATAGGCAGGCAGGCAGCTGCAGTATTTTCAGTCAGTGTACTGTATCCTGTGCACAATGTGCAACTAAAACTACCTGCAGACAATTGCTGGTGTTCTCTTCCTTATAATACCACAGGCAGGCAGCTGCAGTATTTTCAGTCAGTGTACTGTATCCTGTGCACAGTGTGCAACTAAAGCTAACTGCAGACAATTGCTGGTGTTCTATTCCTAATAATACCACAGGCAGGCAGGCAGCTGCAGTATTTTTAGTCAGTGTACTTTATCCTGTGCACAGTGTGCAACTAAAGTTAACTGCAGACAATTGCTGGTGTTCTCTTCCTAATAATACCACAGGCAGGCAGGCACTGCAGTATTTTTAGTCAGTGTACTGTATCCTGTGCACAGTGTGCAACTAAAGCTAACTGCAGACAATTGCTGGTGTTCTCTTCCTAATAATACCACAGGCAGGCAGGCGCTGCAGTATTTTTAGTCAGTGTACTTTATCCTGTGAACAGTGTGCAACTAAAGCTAACTGCAGACAATTGCTGGTGTTCTCTTCCTAATAATACCACAGGCAGGCAGGCACTGCAGTATTTTTAGTCAGTGTACTGTATCCTTTGCACAGTGTGCAACTAAAGCTACCTGTAGACAATTGCTGGTGCTCTCTTCCTAATAAAACCACAGGCAGACAGCTGTAGTATTTTAAGTCAGTGTACCTTATCCTGTTCACAGTGTGCAACTAAAGTTAACTGCAGACAATTGCTGGTGCTCTCTTCCTAATAAAACCACAGGCAGACAGCTTCAGTATTTTAAGTCAGTGTACCTTATCCTGTTCACAGTGTGCAACTAAAGCTAACTGCAGACAATTGCTGGTGTTCTCTTCCTAATAATACCACAGGCAGGCAGGCGCTGCATAATTTTTAGTCAGTGTACTTTATCCTGTGAACAGTGTGCAACTAAAGCTAACTGCAGACAATTGCTGGTGTTCTCTTCCTAATAATACCACAGGCAGGCAGGCGCTGCAGTATTTTCAGTCAGTGTACTGTATCCTTTGCACAGTGTGCAACTAAAGCTACCTGTAGACAATTGCTGGTGCTCTCTTCCTAATAAAACCACAGGCAGACAGCTGCAGTATTTTAAGTCAGTGTACCTTATCCTGTTCACAGTGTGCAACTAAAGTTAACTGCAGACAATTGCTGTGTTCTCTTCCTAATAATACCACAGGCAGGCAGCTGCAGTATATTCAGTCAGGGTACTGTATCCTGTGCACAGTGTGCAACTAAAGCTAACTGCAGACAATTGCTGGTGTTCTCTTCCTAATAATACCACAGGCAGGCAGCTGCAGTATATTCAGTCAGGGTACTGTATCCTGTGCACAGTGTGCAACTAAAGCTAACTGCAGACAATTGCTGGTGTTTTCTTCCTAATAATACCACAGGCAGGCAGGCAGCTGCAGTATTTTCAGTCAGTGTACTGTATCCTGTGCACAGTGTGCAACTAAAGCTAACTGCATACAATTTGTGGTGTTCTCTTTGTAATAATACCACAGGCAGGCAGGCAGCTGCAGTTTTTTCAGTCAGTGTACTGTGTCCTGTGCACAGTGTGCAACTAAAGCTAACTGTAGACAATTGTTGGTGTTCTCTTCCTAATAATACCACAGGCAGGCAGGCAGCTGCAGTATTTTCAGTCAGTGTACTGTATCCTGTGCACAGTGTAAAACTAAAACTAACTGCATACAATTTCTGGTGTTCTCTTTATATTAATACCACAGGCAGGCAGACAGCTACAGTATTTTCAGTCAGTGTACTGTATCCTGTGCACAGTGTGCAACTCAAACTAACTGCAGACATTTGCTGGTGTTCTCTTCCTAATAATACCACAGGCAGGCAGGCAGCTGCAGTATTTTCAGTCAGTGTACTGTATCCTGTGCACAGTGTGCAACTAAAGCTAATTGCAGACAATTGCTGGTGTTCTCTTCCTTATAAAACCACAGGCAGACAGCTGCACTATTTTAAGTCAGTGTACTGTATCATGTGCACAGTGTGCAAATCACGCTAACTGCAGACAATTTCTGGTGTTCTCTTTCTAATAATACCACAGGCAGGCAGGCAGTTGCAGTATTTTTAGTCAGTGTACTTTATCCTGTGCACAGTGTGCAACTAAAGCTAACTGCAGACAATTGTTGGTGTTCTCTTCCTTATAAAACCACAGGCAGACAGCTGCACTATTTTAAGTCAGTGTACCTTATCCTGTTCACAGTGTGCAACTAAAGTTGACTGCAGACAATTGCTGGTGTTCTCTTCCTAATAATACCACAGGCAGACAGCTGCAGTATTTTCAGTCAGTGTACTGTATCATGTGCACAGTGTGGAACAAAAGCTGACTGCAGACAATTGCTGGTGTTCTCCTCCTAATAATACCACAGGCAGGCAGGCAGCTGCAGTATTTTCAGTCAGTGTACTGTATCCTGTGCACAGTGTGCAACTAAAGCTAACTGCAGACAATTGCTGGTGTTCTCTTCCTAATAATACCACAGGCAGGCAGCTGCAGCATTTTCAGTCAGTGTACTGTATCCTGTGCACAGTGTGCAACTAAAGCTAATTGCAGACAATTGCTGGTGTTCTCTTCCTTATAAAACCACAGGCAGACAGCTGCACTATTTTAAGTCAGTGTACCTTATCCTGTTCACAGTGTGCAACTAAAGTCGACTGCAGACAATTGCTGGTGTTCTCTTCCTAATAATACCACAGGCAGACAGTTGCAGTATTTTCAGTCAGTGTACTGTATCCTGTGCACAGTGTGGAACTAAAGCTGACTGCAGACAATTGCTGGTGTTCTCTTCCTAATAATACCACAGGCAGGCAGGCAGCTTCAGTATTTTCAGTCAGTGTACTGTATCCTTTGCACAGTGTGCAACTAAAGCTAACTGCATACAATTTGTGGTGTTCTCTTTGTAATAATACCACAGGCAGGCAGGCAGCTGCAGTTTTTTCAGTCAGTGTACTTTATCCTGTGCACAGTGTGCAACTAAAGCTAACTGCAGACAATTGTTGGTGTTCTTTTCCTAATAATACCACAGGCAGGCAGGCAGCTGCAGTATTTTCAGTCAGTGTACTGTATCCTGTGCACAGTGTGCAACTATAGCTAACTGCATGTAATTTCTGGTGTTCTCTTTATAATAATACCACAGGCAGGCAGACAGCTGCAGTATTTTCAGTCAGTGTGCTGTATCCTGTGCACAGTGTGCAACTAAAACTAACTGCAGACAATTGCTGGTGTTCTCTTCCTTATAATACCACAGGCAGGCAGCTGCAGTATTTTCAGTCAGTGTACTGTATCCTGTGCACAGTGTGCAACTAAAGCTAACTGCAGACAATTGCTGGTGTTCTATTCCTAATAATACCACAGGCAGGCAGGCAGCTGCAGTATTTTTAGTCAGTGTACTTTATCCTGTGCACAGTGTGCAACTAAAGTTAACTGCAGACAATTGCTGGTGTTCTCTTCCTAATAATACCACAGGCAGGCAGGCGCTGCAGTATTTTTAGTCAGTGTACTGTATCCTGTGCACAGTGTGCAACTAAAGCTAACTGCAGACAATTGCTGGTGTTCTCTTCCTAATAATACCACAGGCAGGCAGGCGCTGCAGTATTTTTAGTCAGTGTACTTTATCCTGTGAACAGTGTGCAACTAAAGCTAACTGCAGACAATTGCTGGTGTTCTCTTCCTAATAATACCACAGGCAGGCAGGCACTGCAGTATTTTTAGTCAGTGTACTGTATCCTTTGCACAGTGTGCAACTAAAGCTACCTGTAGACAATTGCTGGTGCTCTCTTCCTAATAAAACCACAGGCAGACAGCTGTAGTATTTTAAGTCAGTGTACCTTATCCTGTTCACAGTGTGCAACTAAAGTTAACTGCAGACAATTGCTGGTGCTCTCTTCCTAATAAAACCACAGGCAGACAGCTTCAGTATTTTAAGTCAGTGTACCTTATCCTGTTCACAGTGTGCAACTAAAGCTAACTGCAGACAATTGCTGGTGTTCTCTTCCTAATAATACCACAGGCAGGCAGGCGCTGCATAATTTTTAGTCAGTGTACTTTATCCTGTGAACAGTGTGCAACTAAAGCTAACTGCAGACAATTGCTGGTGTTCTCTTCCTAATAATACCACAGGCAGGCAGGCGCTGCAGTATTTTCAGTCAGTGTACTGTATCCTTTGCACAGTGTGCAACTAAAGCTACCTGTAGACAATTGCTGGTGCTCTCTTCCTAATAAAACCACAGGCAGACAGCTGCAGTATTTTAAGTCAGTGTACCTTATCCTGTTCACAGTGTGCAACTAAAGTTAACTGCAGACAATTGCTGTGTTCTCTTCCTAATAATACCACAGGCAGGCAGCTGCAGTATATTCAGTCAGGGTACTGTATCCTGTGCACAGTGTGCAACTAAAGCTAACTGCAGACAATTGCTGGTGTTCTCTTCCTAATAATACCACAGGCAGGCAGCTGCAGTATATTCAGTCAGGGTACTGTATCCTGTGCACAGTGTGCAACTAAAGCTAACTGCAGACAATTGCTGGTGTTTTCTTCCTAATAATACCACAGGCAGGCAGGCAGCTGCAGTATTTTCAGTCAGTGTACTGTATCCTGTGCACAGTGTGCAACTAAAGCTAACTGCATACAATTTGTGGTGTTCTCTTTGTAATAATACCACAGGCAGGCAGGCAGCTGCAGTTTTTTCAGTCAGTGTACTGTGTCCTGTGCACAGTGTGCAACTAAAGCTAACTGTAGACAATTGTTGGTGTTCTCTTCCTAATAATACCACAGGCAGGCAGGCAGCTGCAGTATTTTCAGTCAGTGTACTGTATCCTGTGCACAGTGTAAAACTAAAACTAACTGCATACAATTTCTGGTGTTCTCTTTATATTAATACCACAGGCAGGCAGACAGCTACAGTATTTTCAGTCAGTGTACTGTATCCTGTGCACAGTGTGCAACTCAAACTAACTGCAGACATTTGCTGGTGTTCTCTTCCTAATAATACCACAGGCAGGCAGGCAGCTGCAGTATTTTCAGTCAGTGTACTGTATCCTGTGCACAGTGTGCAACTAAAGCGAATTGCAGACAATTGCTGGTGTTCTCTTCCTTATAAAACCACAGGCAGACAGCTGCACTATTTTAAGTCAGTGTACTGTATCATGTGCACAGTGTGCAAATCACGCTAACTGCAGACAATTTCTGGTGTTCTCTTTCTAATAATACCACAGGCAGGCAGGCAGTTGCAGTATTTTTAGTCAGTGTACTTTATCCTGTGCACAGTGTGCAACTAAAGCTAACTGCAGACAATTGTTGGTGTTCTCTTCCTTATAAAACCACAGGCAGACAGCTGCACTATTTTAAGTCAGTGTACCTTATCCTGTTCACAGTGTGCAACTAAAGTTGACTGCAGACAATTGCTGGTGTTCTCTTCCTAATAATACCACAGGCAGACAGCTGCAGTATTTTCAGTCAGTGTACTGTATCATGTGCACAGTGTGGAACAAAAGCTGACTGCAGACAATTGCTGGTGTTCTCCTCCTAATAATACCACAGGCAGGCAGGCAGCTGCAGTATTTTCAGTCAGTGTACTGTATCCTGTGCACAGTGTGCAACTAAAGCTAACTGCAGACAATTGCTGGTGTTCTCTTCCTAATAATACCACAGGCAGGCAGCTGCAGCATTTTCAGTCAGTGTACTGTATCCTGTGCACAGTGTGCAACTAAAGCTAATTGCAGACAATTGCTGGTGTTCTCTTCCTTATAAAACCACAGGCAGACAGCTGCAGTATTTTCAGTCAGTGTACTGTATCCTGTGCACAGTGTGCAACTAAAGTCGACTGCAGACAATTGCTGGTGTTCTCTTCCTAATAATACCACAGGCAGACAGTTGCAGTATTTTCAGTCAGTGTACTGTATCCTGTGCACAGTGTGGAACTAAAGCTGACTGCAGACAATTGCTGGTGTTCTCTTCCTAATAATACCACAGGCAGGCAGGCAGCTTCAGTATTTTCAGTCAGTGTACTGTATCCTTTGCACAGTGTGCAACTAAAGCTAACTGCATACAATTTGTGGTGTTCTCTTTGTAATAATACCACAGGCAGGCAGGCAGCTGCAGTTTTTTCAGTCAGTGTACTTTATCCTGTGCACAGTGTGCAACTAAAGCTAACTGCAGACAATTGTTGGTGTTCTTTTCCTAATAATACCACAGGCAGGCAGGCAGCTGCAGTATTTTCAGTCAGTGTACTGTATCCTGTGCACAGTGTGCAACTATAGCTAACTGCATGTAATTTCTGGTGTTCTCTTTATAATAATACCACAGGCAGGCAGACAGCTGCAGTATTTTCAGTCAGTGTGCTGTATCCTGTGCACAGTGTGCAACTAAAACTAACTGCAGACAATTGCTGGTGTTCTCTTCCTTATAATACCACAGGCAGGCAGCTGCAGTATTTTCAGTCAGTGTACTGTATCCTGTGCACAGTGTGCAATTAAAGCTAACTGCAGACAATTGCTGGTGTTCTATTCCTAATACTACCACAGGCAGGCAGGTGCAGTATTTTCAGTCAGTGTACTGTATCCTGTGCACAGTATGCAACTAAAGCTAACTGCAGACAATTGCTGGTGTTCTCTTCCTAATAAAACCACAGGCAGACAGCTGCAGTATTTTCAGTCAGTGTACTGTATCATGTGTACAGTGTGCAACTAAAGCTAACTGCAGACAATTTCTGGTGTTCTCTTTCTAATAATACCACAGGCAGGCAGGCAGTTGCAGTATTTTTAGTCAGTGTACTGTATCCTGTGCACAGTGTGCAACTAAAGCTAACTGCAGACAATTTCTGGTGTTCTCTTTCTAATAATACCACAGGCAGGCAGTTGCAGTGTTTTAAGTCAGTGTACCGTATCCTGTTCACAGTGTGCAACTAAAGTCGACTTGCTGGTGTTCTCTTCCTAATAATACCACAGGTAGACAGCTGCAGTATTTTCAGTCAGTGTACTGTATCCTGTGCACAGTGTGGAACTAAAGCTGACTGCAGACAATTGCTGGTGTTCTCTTCCTAATAATACCACAGGCAGGCAGGCAGATTCAGTATTTTCAGTCAGTGTACTGTATCCTTTGCACAGTGTGCAACTAAAGCTAACTGCATACAATTTGTGGTGTTCTCTTTGTAATAATACCACAGGCAGGCATCTGCAGTTTTTTCAGTGTACTGTATCCTGTGCACAGTGTGCAACTAAAGCTAACTGCAGACAATTGTTGGTGTTCTCTTCCAAATAATACCACAGGCAGGCAGCTGCAGTATTTTCAGTCAGTGTACTGAATCCTGTGCACAGTATGCAACTAAAGCTAACTGCAGACAATTGCTGGTGTTCTCTTCCTAATAATACCACAGGCAGGCAGACAGCTGCAGTATTTTCAGTCAGTGTACTGTATCCTGTGCACAGTGTGCAACTCAAACTAACTGCAGACAATTGCTGGTGTTCTCTTCCTAATAATACCACAGGCAGGCAGGCAGCTGCAGTATTTTCAGTCAGTGTACTGTATCCTGTGCACAGTATGCAACTAAAGCTAACTGCAGACAATTGCTGGTGTTCTCTTCCTAATAAAACCACAGGCAGACAGCTGCAGTATATTCAGTCAGGGTACTGTATCATGTGCACAGTGTGCAACTCAAACTAACTGCAGACATTTGCTGGTGTTCTCTTCCTAATAATACCACAGGCAGGCAGGCAGCTGCAGTATTTTTAGTCAGTGTACTTTATCCTGTGCACAGTGTGCAACTAAAGCTAACTGCAGACAATTGCTGGTGTTCTCTTCCTAATAATACCACAGGCAGGCAGGCGCTGCAGTATTTTTAGTCAGTGTACTGTATCCTGTGCACAGTGTGCAACTAAAGCTAACTGCAGACACTTGCTGGTGTTCTCTTCCTAATAATACCACAGGCAGGCAGGCGCTGCAGTATTTTCAGTCAGGGTACTTTATCCTGTGAACAGTGTGCAACTAAAGCTAACTGCAGACAATTGCTGGTGTTCTCTTCCTAATAATACCACAGGCAGGCAGGCGCTGCAGTATTTTCAGTCAGTGTACTTTATCCTGTGCACAGTGTGCAACTAAAGCTAACTGCAGACAATTGCTGGTGTTCTCTTCCTAATAATACCACAGGCAGGCAGCTGCAGTATATTCAGTCAGGGTACTGTATCCTATGCACAGTGTGCAACTAAAGCTACCTGTAGACAATTGCTGGTGCTCTCTTCCTAATAAAACCACAGGCAGACAGCTGCAGTATTTTAAGTCAGTGTACCTTATCCTGTTCACAGTGTGCAACTAAAGTTAACTGCAGACAATTGCTGTGTTCTCTTCCTAATAATACCACAGGCAGGCAGCTGCAGTATATTCAGACAGGGTACTGTATCCTGTGCACAGTGTGCAACTAAAGCTAACTGCAGACAATTGCTGGTGTTCTATTCCTAATAATACCACTGGCAGGCAGGCAGCTGCAGTATTTTTAGTCAGTGTACTTTATCCTGTGCACAGTGTGCAACTAAAGCTAACTGCAGACAATTGCTGGTGTTCTCTTCCTAATAATACCACAGGCAGGCAGCTGCAGTATATTCAGTCAGGGTACTGTATCCTGTGCACAGTGTGCAACTAAAGCTAACTGTAGACAATTGATGGTGTTCTATTTCTAATAATACCACAGGCAGGCAGCAGCTGCAGTATTTTTAGTCAGTGTACTTTATCCTGTGCACAGTGTGCAACTAAAGCTAACTGCAGACAATTGCTGGTGTTCTATTCCTAATAATACCACAGGCAGGCAGGCAGGCAGCTGCAGTATTTTTAGTCGGTGTACTGTATCCTGTGCACAGTGTGCAACTAAAGCTAACTGCAGACAATTGCTGGTGTTCTCTTCCTAATAATACCACAGGCAGGCAGGCGCTGCAGTATTTTCAGTCAGTGTACTGTATCCTATGCACAGTGTGAAACTAAAGCTACCTGCAGACATTTGCTGGTGTTCTCTTCCTAATAAAACCACAGGCAGACAGCTGCAGTATTTTAAGTCAGTGTACCTTATCCTGTTCACAGTGTGGAACTAAAGCTAACTGCAGACAATTGCTGGTGTTCTCTTCCTAATAATACCACAGACAGGCAGGCAGCTGCAGTATTTTCAGTTAGTGTACTGTATCCTGTGCACAGTGTGCAACTAAAGCTAACTGTAGACAATTGTTGGTGTTTTCTTCCTAATAATACCACAGGCAGGCAGGCAGCTGCAGTATTTTCAGTCAGTGTACTGTATCCTGTGCACAGTGTGCAACTAAAGCTAACTGTAGACAATTGTTGGTGTTCTCTTCCTAATAATACCACAGGCAGGCAGGCAGCTGCAGTATTTTCAGTCAGTGTACTGTATCCTGTGCACAGTGTGCAACTAAAACTAACTGCTTACAATTTCTGGTGTTCTCTTTATATTAATACCACAGGCAGGCAGACAGCTACAGTATTTTCAGTGAGTGTACTGTATCCTGTGCACAGTGTGCAACTCAAACTAACTGCAGACATTTGCTGGTGTTCTCTTCCTAATAATACCACAGGCAGGCAGGCAGCTGCAGTATTTTCAGTCAGTGTACTGTATCCTGTGCACAGTGTGCAACTAAAGCTAACGGCAGACAATTACTGGTGTTCTCTTACTAAACATACCACACATAGGAAGCAAGCAGCTGCAGTATTTTCAGTCAGTGTACTGTACCCTGTGCACAGTGTGCAACTAAAGCTAACTGCAGACAATTGCTGGTGTTCTCTTCCTAATAATACCATAGGCAGGCAGGCAGCTGCAGTATTTTCAGTCAGTGTACTGTACCCTGTGCACAGTGTGCAACTAAAACTAACTGCAGACAATTGCTGGTGTTCTCTTCCTTATAATACCACAGGTAGGCAGCTGCAGTATTTTCAGTCAGTGTACTGTATCCTGTGCACAGTGTGCAACTAAAGCTAACTGCAGACAATTGCTGGTGTTTTATTCCTAATAATACCACAGGCAGGCAGGCAGCTGCAGTATTTTTAGTCAGTGTACTTTATCCTGTGCACAGTGTTCAACTAAAGTTAACTGCAGACAATTGCTGGTGTTCTCTTCCTAATAATACCACAGGCAGGCAGGCGCTGCAGTATTTTTAGTCAGTGTACTGTATCCTGTGCACAGTGTGCAACTAAAGCTAACTGCAGACAATTGCTGGTGTTCTCTTCCTAATAATACCACAGGCAGGCAGGTGCTGCAGTATTTTTAGTCAGTGTACTTTATCCTGTGAACAGTGTGCAACTAAAGCTAACTGCAGACAATTGCTGGTGTTCTCTTCCTAATAATACCACAGGCAGGCAGGCGCTGCAGTATTTTCAGTCAGTGTACTGTATCCTTTGCACAGTGTGCAACTAAAGCTACCTGTAGACAATTTCTGGTGCTCTCTTCCTAATAAAACCACAGGCAGACAGCTGCAGTATTTTAAGTCAGTGTACCTTATCCTGTTCACAGTGTGCAACTAAAGTTAACTGCAGACAATTGCTGTGTTCTCTTCCTAATAATACCACAGGCAGGCAGCTGCAGTATATTCAGTCAGGGTACTGTATCCTGTGCACAGTGTGCAACTAAAGCTAACTGCAGACAATTGCTGGTGTTCTCTTCCTAATAATACCACAGGCAGGCAGCTGCAGTATATTCAGTCAGGGTACTGTATCCTGTGCACAGTGTGCAACTAAAGCTACCTGTAGACAATTTCTGGTGCTCTCTTCCTAATAAAACCACAGGCAGACAGCTGCAGTATTTTAAGTCAGTTTACCTTATCCTGTTCACAGTGTGCAACTAAAGTTAACTGCAGACAATTGCTGTGTTCTCTTCCTAATAATACCACAGGCAGGCAGCTGCAGTATATTCAGTCAGGGTACTGTATCCTGTGCACAGTGTGCAACTAAAGCTAACTGCAGACAATTGCTGGTGTTCTCTTCCTAATAATACCACAGGCAGGCAGGCGCTGCAGTATTTTTAGTCAGTGTACTTTATCCTGTGAACAGTGTGCAACTAAAGCTAACTGCACACAATTGCTGGTGTTCTCTTCCTAATAATACCACAGGCAGGCAGGCGCTGCAGTATTTTCAGTCAGTGTACTGTATCCTTTGCACAGTGTGCAACTAAAGCTACCTGTAGACAATTGCTGGTGCTCTCTTCCTAATAAAACCACAGGCAGGCAGCTGCAGTATATTCAGTCAGGGTACTGTATCATGTGCACAGTGTGCAACTAAAGCTAACTGCAGACAATTGCTGGTGTTCTCTTCCTAATAATACCACAGGCAGGCAGCTGCAGTATATTCAGTCAGGGTACTGTATCCTGTGCACAGTGTGCAACTAAAGCTAACTGCAGACAATTGCTGGTGTTCTCTTCCTAATAATACCACAGGCAGGCAGCTGCAGTATATTCAGTCAGTGTACTGTATCCTGTGCACAGTATGCAACTAAAGCTAACTGCAGACAATTGCTGGTGTTCTCTTCCTAATAAAACCACAGGCAGACAGCTGCAGTATTTTCAGTCAGTGTACTGTATCATGTGCACAGTGTGCAACTCACGCTAACTGCATACAATTTCTGGTTTTCTCTTTCTAATAATACCACAGGCAGGCAAGCAGTTGCAGTATTTTTAGTCAGTGTTCTTTATCCTGTGCACAGTGTGCAACTAAAGCTAACTGCAGACAATTGTTGGTGTTCTCTTCCTTATAAAACCACAGGCAGACAGCTGCACTATTTTAAGTCAGTGTACCTTATCCTGTTCACAGTGTGCAACTAAAGTCGACTGCAGACAATTGCTGGTGTTAGCTTCCTAATAATACCACAGGCAGACAGCTGCAGTATTTTCAGTCAGTGTACTGTATCCTGTGCACAGTGTGGAACTAAAGCTGACTGCAGACAATTGCTGGTGTTCTCTTCCTAATAATACCACAGGCAGGCAGGCAGCTGCAGTATTATCAGTCAGTGTACTGTATCCTGTGCACAGTGTGCAACTAAAGCTAACTGTAGACAATTGTTGGTGTTCTCTTCTTAATAATACCACAGGCAGGCAGGCAGCTGCAGTATTTTCAGTCAGTGTACTGTATCCTGTGCACAGTGTGCAACTAAAACTAACTGCATACAATTTCTGGTGTTCTCTTTATATTAATACCACAGGCAGGCAGACAGCTACAGTATTTTCAGTCAGTGTACTGTATCCTGTGCACAGTGTGCAACTCAAACTAACTGAAGACTAGGGATGAGCTTCGTGTTCGAGTCGAACATACGTTCGACTCGAACATCGGCTGTTCGATCGTTCGACGAAGATCGAACGATTTGGGCCGTTCGCACCAAATTCGAGTGACGCGAACGGCCCACAATGCACTACGCCATCGCAGTGTCATCCACAGCGCCGGCAGCGAGGAGAGCAATGATTGGCCACAGGCAGGATGCCTGTGGCCAATTATTGCTGAGGGGGTTTAGTACACGCCCCACACTATAAAAGGCCGCCAGCACGGCGGCCTTGTGTAGTGTGTTCCGGAGCAGGGAAAGAGAAGCATAGGCAGGGACAGTGTCATTATTTTTCCTTTACTAATCCTGGATTCCTTGTGTTTAGGGACAAATAAGGATAGGTAGGGAGAGTGTCAGTGACAGTGTGCTATTCTGTGCTAATCCTTGTTTGTAGGGACAGAGAGGTACAGTGAGGGAAAGTGTCAGTGTGCTATTTTGTGCTAATCCTTGTTTGTAGGGACAGAGAGGTACAGTGAGGGAAAGTGTCAGTGTGTTCCATCTCTGTGCTAATCCTTGTTTGTAGGGACAGAGAGGTACAGTGAGTGAAAGTGTCAGTGTGCTATTCTGTGCTAATCCTTGTTTGTAGGGACAGAGAGGTACAGTGAGGGAAAGTGTCAGTGTGCTATTCTGTTCTAAACCAATCTTGCTGAACCATATTTTCAATCCTTGAGTTTAGGGACAGAGAGGTACAGTGAGGTAAAGTGTCAGTGTGCTATTATGTTCTAAAACTATTTTGCTGAACCATATTTTCAATCCTTGAGTTGAGGGACAGAGAGGTACAGTGAGTGAAACTGACAGTGTGCTATTCTGTTCTAAACCAATTTTGCTGTTCCATATTTTCAATCCTTGAGTTTAGGGACAGAGAAGGACACTCGTAGAAATTATCAGTGTGCTATTCTGTGCTAAATCTTGTTTGTAGGGAGGGACAGAGTAGGACAGTGAGGGAAAGTGTCAGTGTGCTATTCTGTTCTAAAACTATTTTGCTGAACCATATTTTCAATCCTTGAGTTGAGGGACAGAGAGGTACAGTGAGTGAAACTGACAGTGTGCTATTCTATTCTAAACCAATTTTGCTGTTCCATATTTTCAATCCTTGAGTTTAGGGACAGAGAAGGACACTCGTAGAAATTATCAGTGTGCTATTCTGTGCTAAATCTTGTTTGTAGGGAGGGACAGAGTAGGACAGTGAGAGAAAGTGTCAGTGTGCTATTCTGTTCTAAAACTATTTTGCTGAACCATATTTTCAATCCTTGAGTTGAGGGACAGAGAGGTACAGTGAGTGAAACTGACAGTGTGCTATTCTGTTCTAAACCAATTTTGCTGTTCCATATTTTCAATCCTTGAGTTTAGGGACAGAGAAGGACACTCGTAGAAATTATCAGTGTGCTATTCTGTGCTAAATCTTGTTTGTAGGGAGGGACAGAGTAGGACAGTGAGGGAAAGTGTCAGTGTGCTATTCTGTTCTAAAACTATTTTGCTGAACCATATTTTCAATCCTTGAGTTGAGGGACAGAGAGGTACAGTGAGTGAAACTGACAGTGTGCTATTCTATTCTAAACCAATTTTGCTGTTCCATATTTTCAATCATTGAGTTTAGGGACAGAGAAGGACACTCGTAGAAATTATCAGTGTGCTATTCCGTGCTAAATCTTGTTTGTAGGGAGGGACAGAGTAGGACAGTGAGGGAAAGTGTCAGTGTGCTATTCTGTTCTAAAACTATTTTGCTGAACAATATTTTCAATCCTTGAGTTGAGGGACAGAGAGGTACAGTGAGTGAAACTGACAGTGTGCTATTCTATTCTAAACCAATTTTGCTGTTCCATATTTTCAATCCTTGAGTTTAGGGACAGAGAAGGACACTCGTAGAAATTATCAGTGTGCTATTCTGTGCTAAATCTTGTTTGTAGGGAGGGACAGAGTAGGACAGTGAGGGAAAGTGTCAGTGTGCTATTCTGTTCTAAAACTATTTTGCTGAACCATATTTTCAATCCTTGAGTTGAGGGATAGAGAGGTACAGTGAGTGAAACTGACAGTGTGCTATTCTAATTCTATTATAAACCAATTTTGCTGTTCCATATTTTCAATCCTTGAGTTTAGGGACAGAGAAGGACACTCGTAGAAATTATCAGTGTGCTATTCTGTGCTAAATCTTGTTTGTAGGGAGGGACAGAGTAGGACAGTGAGGGAAAGTGTCAGTGTGCTATTCTGTTCTAAAACTATTTTGCTGAACCATATTTTCAATCCTTGAGTTGAGGGACAGAGAGGTACAGTGAGTGAAACTGACAGTGTGCTATTCTATTCTAAACCAATTTTGCTGTTCCATATTTTCAATCCTTGAGTTTAGGGACAGAGAAGGACACTCGTAGAAATTATCAGTGTGCTATTCTGTGCTAAATCTTGTTTGTAGGGAGGGACAGAGTAGGACAGTGAGGGAAAGTGTCAGTGTGCTATTCTGTTCTAAAACTATTTTGCTGAACCATATTTTCAATCCTTGTGTTTAGGGACAGAGAAGGATAGGCAGGGGACAGTGTCAGTGTCATTGTTGCTAACAGGGATGAGCCGAACACCCCCCTGTTCGGTTCGCACCAGAACCTGCGAACAGACAAAATGTTCGTGTAAACTTTAGAACCCTATTAAATACAATGGACTCGAACGTTCGAAATCTAAAGTGTTAATTATAAAGGCTAATATGCAAGTTATTGTCCTAAAAAGTGTTTGGGGACCCGGGTCCTGCCCCAGGGGACATGTATCAATGCAAAAAGAAGTTTTAAAAACGGCCGTTTTTTCGGGAGCAGTGATTTTAATAATGCTTAAAATGAAAAAATAAAAGTGAAATATTCCTTTAAATTTCGTACCTGGGGGGTGTGTATGATATGCATGTAAAGTGGCGCATGTTTCCCGTGCTTAGAACTGTCCCTGCAAAAAATGTCATTTTTGAAAGAAAAAAAATGCATTTAAAACTGACTCGCGGCTATTAATGAATTGTCGGCTCCCGGCAATACATACAAAAGTCATTGATAAAAAAAAAAAAAAAAAAGCGTGGGGGTTCCCCAGAATTCAATTACCAGGCCCTTCAGGTCTGGCATGGATTTTAAGGGGAACTCCACCCCAAGTTTTAAAAAAAAAATGGCGTGGAGTCCCCCTAAAAATCCATACCAGACCCCTTATCCGAGCACGCAACCTGGCCGGCCGCAGGGGAAAAGGGGGGGACGAGAGAGCGGCCCCCCCTCCCTCCTGAACCGTACCAGGCCACATGCCCTCAACATGGGGAGGATGTCCCCATGTTGATGGGGACAAGGGCCTCATCCCCACAACCCTTGCCCGGTGGTTGTGGGGGTCTGCGGGCGGGGGGCTTATCGGAATCTGGAAGACCCCTTTAACAAAGGGGACCCCCAGATCCCGCCCCCCCCTATGTGAATTGGTAACGGGTACATTGTACCCCTACCATTTCACGAAGAAAGCATAAAAAAATGTTTAAAAAAACACAAAAACACCTTGAAAAAGTCCTTTATTTAAAAAAAATAAATAAATAAACATTCCAGCGGTGAAATCCAGTGTCCCGCGGCGATCCCGATGTCCAGCGCTGTCCTTCATTGGTTGTGCCTGAGCGGACCTGATGGGGAACTCCCTCTCAGTATTTTAAATGTATAGACCCGCCCCTTCTAATGTTCCCCATCAGGTCCGCTCAGCGGGCGAGATGCAGAACATGAGAAGGGGCGGGTTTATACATGTATTACCAAAGTGAGAGCAGTTCCCCATCAGGTCCGCCCCCTCGGTATGTCGGACCCGCCTACGTCAGTGGCTTGAGCGGGGAACTTCCTTCACTGTGTAATTTAAATTTCCATAGTGAAGGAAGTTCCCCGCTCAAGCCAATGACGTAGGCGGGTCCGACATACCGAGGAGGCGGACCTGATGGGGAACTGCTCTCACTTTGGTAATACATGTATAGACCCGCCCCTTCTCATGTTCCGCATCTGGTCCGCTGAGCGGACCTGATGGGGAACTTTAGAAGGGGCGGGTCTATACATTTAAAATACTGAGAGGGAGTTCCCCATCAGGTCCGCTCAGGCACAACCAATGACGGACAGCGCTGGACATCGGGATCGCCGCGGGACACTGGATTTCACCGCTGGAATGGTTTTTTTTTTTTTTCTTAATAAAGGACTTTTTCAAGGTGTTTGTGTGTTTTTTTAAACATTTTTTTACGCTTTCTTCGTGAAATGGTAGGGGTACAATGTACCCCTTACCAATTCACATAGGGGGGGCCGGGATCTGGGGGTCCTCTTTGTTAAAGGGGTCTTCCAGATTCCGATAAGCCCCCCGCCCGCAGACCCCCACAACCACCGGGCAAGGGTTGTGGGGATGAGGCCCTTGTCCCCATCAACATGGGGACATCCTCCCCATGTTGAGGGCATGTGGCCTGGTACGGTTCAGGAGGGAGGGGGGGCCGCTCTCTCGTCCCCCCCTTTTCCCCTGCAGCCGGCCAGGTTGCGTGCTCGGATAAGGGGTCTGGTATGGATTTTTAGGGGGACTCCACGCCATTTTTTTTTAAATTTGGGGTGGAGTTCCCCTTAAAATCCATGCCAGATCTGAAGGGCCTGGAATGGATATTTGGGGGAACCCCACGTCAATTTTTTTTTTATTTGCGGCGGGGTTCCCCTTAATATCCATTCCAGACCTGAAGGGCCTGGTAATTGAATTCTGGGGAACCCCCACGCTTTTTTTTTTTTTTTATCAATGACTTTTGTATGTATTGCCGGGAGCCGACAATTCATTAATAGCCGCGAGTCAGTTTTAAATGCATTTTTTTCTTTCAAAAATGACACTTTTTGCAGGGACAATTCTAAGCACGGGAAACATGCGCCACTTTACATGCATATCATACACACCCCCCAGGTACGAAATTTAAAGGAATATTTCACTTTTATTTTTTCATTTTAAGCATTATTAAAATCACTGCTCCCGAAAAAACGGCCGTTTTTAAAACTTCTTTTTGCATTGATACATGTCCCCTGGGGCAGGACCCGGGTCCCCAAACACTTTTTAGGACAATAACTTGCATATTAGCCTTTATAATTAGCACTTTAGATTTCTCCCATAGATTTTTCGAATTTGCCGCGAACACCCCAATTTGTTCGTTGTTCGGCGAACGGGCGAACAGGCAATGTTCGAGTCGAACATGAGTTCGACTCGAACTCGAAGCTCATCCCTAGTTGCTAAGCCTCCTGCACAGTATACACCTGAAGGTAGCCCTTATTGCTCTTTTTCCCATCTCCCTGCAGGCCATCCATTAAAATGTCTGGAAGGCAACCAAGGAGAGGCAGACAGTCAGGAGGCAAAAAAAGAGGGCAAGCAGGCTCTGTGTCTGGGGGCAACAGTGCTGGTCGTGGACGCGGTGTATTGTCATCAGCACATGGCCATGGGACACGCTTGTCCTTGTTTTCGGCAGCTGGACATGTTGAGCCACATCATGCCGAAGACTTGGTAGAGTGGATGACCAAGCCCACCTCATCCTCCTCATCCTCTCTCACCCAGGCTCAGGGTACTGGCAAAGCAGCTGCCAAAGCGTCCTCTTCTCTGGTATCATTATCTTCATTAGTCAATCCTTCCCTAGACCCACCATGTCCTCCTCCTGAGGAGTCCCCCGAACTGTTTGAGCACAGTGTTGGGTACATGCTCCAGGAGGAAGCCCAGCGTTTGGAAGGATCTGATGATGATACCCAGCTAGAGGAAGGCAGCAGCGTGAGAGCAGAGAGAGGGGATGCTCAAGAAGGACACCAATCTGGCAGTCATGCTCCAGCAGCTGCAGCATACTGCCAGATTGGCTCCAGTGATGAGGAGGGAGGGGATGATGAGGTCACTGACTCCACGTGGGTGCCTACTAGGAGAGAGGAGGAGGAAGAGGATGAGGAGGAGGCACATCTCCAACGAGGCAGGATGCCCTTGAGTGGCCAGCGTATGGGCAGCACACCGACGGAATCACACCGCAGAGCTCCGCCTGTGCAGGGCGCTGCCTCTGCCCGTCATTCAAAAAGTTCTTTGGTGTGGGCCTTTTTTGAGGCGAGTGCGACAGATCGCACAGCTGCTGTTTGCAACATATGTCTCAAGCGTATATCGCGTGGCCAAAACATCAGCCGCTTGGGCACCACATGCTTGATCAGACATATGTTGACCTGCCATGCAGCTCGTTGGCAAGCCTACCTTAAAGACCCACACCAAAGAACAAAGCTGACCTCTTCTTGCACCGCATCAGCTGGGATCTCCAACCCCACTATACCTTCACTCCTCTCTGAAACCTGCTCTGAGAGGAATGAAGGTGTAGAATTAGGTATGTCACAGGCAAGTACTTGCGGGCACTCTGCTAGCAGTACACCAACGTCCGATTCTAGCAGGCAAATTTCCCTGCCCCAGCTGCTGGACCATCGAAAGAAGTTCACTCCCAGCCATCCACATGCCCAGCGGTTGAATGCTAGCTTGGCTAAATTGCTAGCGCTTCAACTGCTGCCTTTTCAGTTGGTAGACTCGGCCCCCTTCCGTGAGTTTGTGCAATGTGCGGTTCCTCAGTGGCAGGTTCCCAAACGCCACTTTTTCGCACGGAAGGCGATTCCGGCTCTCTACAGGCATGTGGAAGGCAATGTCTTGGCCTCGCTGGACAGGGCGGTCAGCGGTAAGGTGCATATTACCGCTGACTCATGGTCCAGCAGGCATGGACAGGGACGTTACCTTTCTTTCACGGCCCATTGGGTCACTCTTTTGGCAGCTGGGAAGGATGCAGGACAAGGTGCAGTAGTGTTGGAGGTTGTTCCACCGCCACGCCTCCAAAATGCTACTACTGGTTGTGACACACCTCTCTCCTCCACCCCCTCCTCTTCTTCTTCCTCCATGGCCTCTTCCTGTGGTTTGTCCTCGGAACCAGCGGTGCTCCGTAGGCGTTCAAGGGGCTACGCAAGTACGCAGGCAAAAAGATGCCATGCCGTGCTTGCGCTGGTGTGTTTGGGGGACAGGAGCCACACTGGGGCAGAGGTCCTGTCTGCTCTGCAGGGGCAGGCCGAGAGGTGGTTGACACCACGCCAGCTTAAGCCAGGAATGGTGGTTTGCGACAATGGCACCAACCTCCTCTCCGCCCTCCGACAGGGACAACTGACCCATGTGCCCTGTATGGCTCACGTCCTTAACCTGGTGGTGCAGCGGTTCTTGGGCAGGTACCCGGCTTACAGGATGTCCTGAGGCAGGCCAGGAAAGTCTGTGTGCATTTCCGCAGATCATATAATGCCAGTGCTCGTCTGGCTGAGCTGTAAAAGGAGTTGAACCTGCCCAAGAACCGCCTTATATGTGACATGCCCACCAGGTGGAACTCAACATTGGCCATGCTGCAGCGGCTGCACACGCAGCAGAGGGCCATCAATGAGTACCTGTGCGACTACGGCACCAGGACAGGGTCAGGGGAGCTCGGTTTTTTTTCACCACGCCAGTGGGGCATGATCAGGGATGCATGCACTGTCCTGGCACCATTTGAGGAGGCCACGAGGATGGTGAGCAGTGACAGTGCATGCATCAGTGACACTGTACCTCTTGTCCACCTGTTGGAGCACACGCTGCGTGGAATAATGGACAGGGCACTTGAGGCAGAACAGAGGCAGGAAGAGGAGGACTTCCTTGCCTCTCAAGGCCCCCTTTACCCAGACAGTGTTCCTTCTGTCCCACCCATCACACAGGAAGAGGAGGAGGAGGAGGAGGAGGAGGAGGATTGTGTCAGCATGGAGGTGGAGGCTGGCACTCAGCATCATCAGCAGCAGTCTTTTAGAGATGATTTACAGTCCCAAGAAACCAGTAGACTTGTACGTGGCTGGGAGGAGGTGACTGCGGATCATGTCGTCCTTAGTGACCCAGAGGACTCCGGACTGAATGCCTCAGCTAACCTACGCTGCATGGCCTCCCTGATCCAGCAAAGTCTGTGGAAGGATCCTCGTATTCTTCGGATCAAGGAGAGGGACCATTACTGGCTGGCCACTCTCCTTGATCCACGGTACAAGGGTAAGGTTGCGGACCTTATCGTACCGTCGCAGAGGGAGCAGAGGATGAGACAACTCCGGGAGGCCTTGCAGAAAGGTCTGTGCAACGCGTTCCCAGAGACTGGGAGGTTACAAACTCCTGGTCCTGGACAACGAGTTGCTGAGGCTTCGGGCAGTCAAAGAAGGAGCGGTGGGGAAGGTGGCCGTCTGACCGATGCGTTCAGACAAGTCTTTAGTCCGCAGCCCCAAAGTATGATCGGTTCCAGCAACCATCGCCAGCGTCTGATATACATGGTGCAGGAATACCTAGGGGCAAGGTCAGACTTGGACACCTTCCCCACCGAAAATCCTCTGGCTTACTGGGTCTTGAGGATGGATCACTGGCCAGAGCTTGCACAGTATGCAATTGAGCTACTGGCCTGTCCTGCATCCAGCGTTCTTTCAGAACGCACATTCAGTGCTGCTGGAGGATTTGTCACGGATCACAGGGTGCGCCTGTCCACCGACTCGGTTGATCGACTGACTTTCATCAAGATGAACCAGTCTTGGATCACCACCAGCTACCACACACCAGATGCTGATATAACAGACTAATTGATTTTAAAATGTCACATCCCTTCAAGACTGATGCTGATGCTGAGTGCCTGTGCTGTTATGTTGACTGGCTATCCTCCTCCTCCTCCTCAATGATACGATTAACGATGATAGCTTGGAAGATCATTTTGGTTTATGGGTGACGCCACCAGTGGCTAAGGCCCAATTTTTCAGCCCCTGTTTAACAGGGGTGTGTAATTAAAATTTTTGATGCAATACTTTGCAACAGGCCTCATTGCTGTGCTCCAAGTACAGTATCTGTGAGGGGTTGCAGTGTTGTGGCACCAGTGCCTAAGGCCCAATTTTTCAGCCCCTGTTCAACAGGGGCATGCAATTATAATTATTGATCGAATAATTTGCAGCAGGGCCCATTGCTGCGCCCACCAAGAGTAACTGTCAGGCCTTACAGTGTTGTGGTACCAGCACCACCATCACCACCACCACCACCACCAAAGGCCCAATTTTTCAGCCCCTGTTCAACAGGGGCATGCAATTATAATTATTGATCGAATAATTCACAGCAGGGCCCATTGCTGCGCCCACCAAGAGTAACTGTCAGGCCTTACAGTGTTGTGGCACCAGCACCACCATCACCACCACCACCAAAGGCCCAATTTTTCAGCCCCTGTTCAACAGGGGCATGCAATTATAATTATTGATCTAATAATTCACAGCAGGGAGCATTGCTGCGCCCACCAAGAGTAACTGTCAGGCCTTACAGTGTTGTGGCACCAGCACCACCATCACCACCACCACCACCACCAAAGGCCCAATTTCTCAGCCCCTGTTCAACAGCGGCATGCAATTATAATTATTGATCGAATAATTCACAGCAGGGAGCATTGCTGCGCCCACCAAGAGTAACTGTCAGGCCTTACAGTGTTGTGGCACCAGCACCACCATCACCACCACCACCACCACCAAAGGCCCAATTTTTAAGCCCCTGTTCAACAGGGGCATGCAATTATAATTATTGATCTAATAATTCACAGCAGGGCCCTTTGCTGCGCCCACCAAGAGTAACTGTCAGGCCTTACAGTGTTGTGGCACCAGCACCACCATCACCACCCCCACCACCACCAAAGGCCCAATTTTTCAGCCCCTGTTCAACAGGGGCATGCAATTATAATTATTGATCGAATAATTCACAGCAGGGAGCATTGCTGCGCCCACCAAGAGTAACTGTCAGGCCTTACAGTGTTGTGGCACCAGCACCACCATCACCACCACCACCACCACCAAAGGCCCAATTTTTAAGCCCCTGTTCAACAGGGGCATGCAATTATAATTATTGATCTAATAATTCACAGCAGGGCCCATTGCTGCGCCCACCAAGAGTAACTGTCAGGCCTTACAGTGTTGTGGCACCAGCACCACCATCACCACCACCACCACCACCAAAGGCCCAATTTTTCAGCCCCTGTTCAACAGGGGCATGCAATTATAATTATTGATCTAATAATTCACAGCAGGGACCATTGCTGCGCCCACCAAGAGTAACTGTCAGACCTTACAGTGTTGTGGCACCAGCACCACCATCAAAGGCCCAATTTTTACTACCACTGATCAACAATTATATGTTATTACAATTCATGATATTATAGTTGACAGCAGGGCGTTCCAGCACCCACCAAGAATAACTGTGAGTGCTTTCAGTGTTGTGCCAACACCAACAAATAAGGGGCCAATTTCTGCAGAGTATATACGGAAGGTCCCTACTTTCAAACATCCAACTTACAAACTACTACTACTTGCAAACGGAAGAAGACAACAGGAAGTGAGAGGAAATCTACCCCTTGGAAGGAAAATTCTCTCCTGTAAGAATTAATATGGGAGAAAGGTGTCTCCTCTCTACTGATGCTTTATCACCAATCCTTGTTTCAATAAAAACACCACATTTCAAAAACAGTTGTCATTGGGACGCAAAGTGAGGTGAAATGTTCTGAACAGGGGCACAGACAGCAAAAAAAATGTGACAGGGGTGATTACCGTTCCCTATGTTTTACAAAAAGCTAAAAAAAAGGAATTTGTCATGGAGCTTCACTTAAACAATGCAGCTGTTCAAAATTACAAACAGATTCTACATAAGAACAAACCTACAGTCCCTGTCTTGTATGCACCGCCTGTTTACGGCTGTTCAGAGTATATAGGTCCTTTTTTATTTTGTGTGCGGGGTTCCCCTTAATATCCATACAAGACCCAAAGGGGCTGGTAATGGGCTGGGGTAGGGGGGGGGGTTGATGGGGTAGCTATGCCATTTTTCCTAAAGATTTTCATCCATGTTACCGGGACCAGACATTGCATTAAAGCCGCAAGCAGTTTTAAATGGCTTTTTTCCCTTTAGAAATGTTATTTTGTGCAGGGACAGTTCTAAACACGGGAAACACGTGGCACTTCACAGGCATACTTTAGACACCCCCCAGGTACAATATTTAAAGGAATATTTGACTTTTTTTTTTTCACTTTATGCATCATTAAAATGACTGCTCCCGGAAAACGTCCGTTTTTAAAACTTCTTTTTGCATTGATACATGTCCCCTGGTGCAGAAGCCGGGTTCCCAAACTCTGTTTCAGACAATAACATGGATAATAGTCGTTATAATTAGCACTTTAGAATCCGAACGTTCGCATCCATTGTATTTAATAGGGTTCTAATGTTCGTGCGAACTTTCGGTCCGTTCGCGGGTTCTGGTGCGAACCGAACCCGGGGGTGTTCGGCTCATCACTACTGCAGACATTTGCTGGTGTTCTCTTCCTAATAATACCACAGGCAGGCAGGCAGCTGCAGTATTTTCAATCAGTGTACTGTATCCTGTGCACAGTGTGCAACTAAAGCTAACTGCAGACAATTACTGGTGTTCTCTTACTAAACATACCACACATAGGAAGCAAGCAGCTGCAGTATTTTCAGTCAGTGTACTGTACCCTGTGCACAGTGTGCAACTAAAGCTAACTGCAGACAATTACTGGTGTTCTCTTCATAATAATACCATAGGCAGGCAGCTGCAGTATTTTCAGTCAGTGTACTGTATCCTGTGCACAGTGTGCAACTAAAACTAACTGCAGACAATTGCTGGTGTTCTCTTCCTTATAATACCACAGGCAGGCAGCTGCAGTATTTTCAGTCAGTGTACTGTATCCTGTGCACAGTGTGCAACTAAAGCTAACTGCAGACAATTGCTGGTGTTCTATTCCTAATAATACCACAGGCAGGCAGGCAGCTGCAGTATTTTTAGTCAGTGTACTTTATCCTGTGCACAGTGTGCAACTAAAGTTAACTGCAGACAATTGCTGGTGTTCTCTTCCTAATAATACCACAGGCAGGCAGGCGCTGCAGTATTTTTAGTCAGGGTACTGTATCCTGTGCACAGTGTGCAACTAAAGCTAACTGCATACAATTGCTGGTGTTCTCTTCCTAATAATACCACAGGCAGGCAGGCGCTGCAGTATTTTTAGTCAGTGTACTTTATCCTTTGAACAGTGTGCAACTAAAGCTAACTGCAGACAATTGCTGGTGCTCTCTTCCTAATAAAACCAC
The DNA here is from genome assembly GCA_029206835.1 of Rana muscosa. NCBI lineage: Eukaryota > Metazoa > Chordata > Amphibia > Anura > Ranidae > Rana > Rana muscosa. The sequence continues at coordinate 209,203,296 of CM055127.1, read as the reverse complement.
AGGCAGACAGCTGCAGTATTTTAAGTCAGTGTACCTTATCCTGTTCACAGTGTGCAACTAAAGTTAACTGCATACAATTGCTGTGTTCTCTTCCTAATAATACCACAGGCAGGCAGCTGCAGTATATTCAGTCAGGGTACTGTATCCTGTGCACAGTGTGCAACTAAAGCTAACTGCAGACAATTGCTGGTGTTCTCTTCCTAATAATACCACAGGCAGGCAGCTGCAGTATATTCAGTCAGGGTACTGTATCCTGTGCACAGTGTGCAACTAAAGCTAACTGCAGACAATTGCTGGTGTTCTCTTCCTAATAATACCACAGGCAGGCAGCTGCAGTATATTCAGTCAGGGTACTGTATCCTGTGCACAGTGTGCAACTAAAGCTAACTGCAGACTATTGCTGGTGTTCTATTCCTAATAATACCACAGGCAGGCAGGCAGCTGCAGTATTTTCATTCAGTGTACTGTATCCTGTGCAAAGTGTGCAACTAAAACTAACTGCAGACAATTGCTGGTGTTCTCTTCCTTATAATACCACAGGCAGGCAGCTGCAGTATTTTCAGTCAGTGTACTGTATCATGTGCACAGTGTGCAACTAAAGCTAACGGCAGACAATTGCTGGTGTTCTATTCCTAATACTACCACAGGCAGGCAGGTGCAGTATTTTCAGTCAGTGTACTGTATCCTGTGCACAGTATGCAACTAAAGCTAACTGCAGACAATTGCTGGTGTTAGCTTCCTAATAATACCACAGGCAGACAGCTGCAGTATTTTCAGTCAGTGTACTGTATCCTGTGCACAGTGTGGAACTAAAGCTGACTGCAGACAATTGCTGGTGTTCTCTTCCTAATAATACCACCGGCAGGCAGGTGCTGCAGTATTTTCAGTCAGTGTACTGTATCCTATGCACAGTGTGCAACTAAAGCTACCTGTAGACAATTGCTGGTGCTCTCTTCCTAATAAAACCACAGGCAGACAGCTGCAGTATTTTAAGTCAGGGTACTGTATCCTATGCACAGTGTGCAACTAAAGCTAACTGCAGACAATTGCTGGTGTTCTATTCCTAATAATACCACAGGCAGGCAGGCAGCTGCAGTATTTTTAGTCAGTGTACTTTATCCTGTGCACAGTGTGCAACTAAAGCTAACTGAAGACAATTGCTGGTGTTCTCTTCCTAATAATACCACAGGCAGGCTGCTGCAGTATATTCAGTCAGGGTACTGTATCCTGTGCACAGTGTGCAACTAAAGCTAACTGCAGACAATTTCTGGTGTTCTCTTCCTAATAATACCACAGGCAGGCAGCTGCAGTATATTCAGTCAGGGTACTGTATCCTGTGCACAGTGTGCAACTAAAGCTAACTGCAGACAATTGCTGGTGTTCTATTCCTAATAATACCACAGGCAGGCAGGCAGCTGCAGTATTTTTAGTCAGTGTACTTTATCCTGTGAACAGTGTGCAACTAAAGCTAACTGCAGACAATTGCTGGTGTTCTCTTCCTAATAATACCACAGGCAGGCAGCTGCAGTATATTCAGTCAGGGTACTGTATCCTGTGCACAGTGTGCAACTAAAGCTAACTGCAGACAATTGCTGGTGTTCTATTCCTAATAATACCACAGGCAGGCAGCTGCAGTATTTTAAGTCAGTGTACTTTATCCTGTGCACAGTGTGCAACTAAAGCTAACTGCAGACAATTGCTGGTGTTCTCTTCCTAATAATACCACAGGCAGGCAGGCGCTGCAGTATTTTTAGTCGGTGTGCTGTATCCTGTGCACAGTGTGCAACTAAAGCTAACTGCAGACAATTGCTGGTGTTCTCTTCCTAATAATACCACAGGCAGGCAGGCGCTGCAGTATTTTTAGTCAGTGTACTTTATCCTGTGCACAGTGTGCAACTAAAGCTAACTACAGACATTTGCTGGTGTTCTCTTCCTAATAATACCACAGGCAGGCAGGTGCTGCAGTATTTTCAGTCAGTGTACTGTATCCTATGCATACTGTGCAACTAAAGCTACCTGCAGACAATTGCTGGTGTTCTCTTCCTAATAATACCACAGGCAGGCAGGCAGCTGCAGTATTTTCAGTCAGTGTACTGTATCCTGTGCACAGTGTGCAACTAAAGCTAACTGCATACAATTTGTGGTGTTCTCTTTGTAATAATACCACAGGCAGGCAGGCAGCTGCAGTTTTTTCAGTCAGTGTACTGTATCCTGTGCACAGTGTGCAACTAAAGCTAACTGTAGACAATTGTTGGTGTTCTTTTCCTAATAATACCACAGGCAGGCAGGCAGCTGCAGTATTTTCAGTCAGTGTACTGTATCCTGTGCACAGTGTGCAACTAAAACTAACTGCATACAATTTCTGGTGTTCTCTTTATATTAATACCACAGGCAGGCAGACAGCTGCAGTATTTTCAGTCAGTGTACTGTATCCTGTGCACAGTGTGCAACTCAAACTAACTGCAGACATTTGCTGGTGTTCTCTTCCTAATAATACCACAGGCAGGCAGGCAGCTGCAGTATTTTCAGTCAGTGTACTGTATCCTGTGCACAGTGTGCAACTAAAGCTAACTGCGGACAATTACTGGTGTTCTCTTACTAAACATACCACACATAGGAAGCAGGCAGCTGCAGTATTTTCAGTCAGTGTACTGTACCCTGTGCACAGTGTGCAACTAAAGCTAACTGCAGACAATTACTGGTGTTCTCTTCCTAATAATACCATAGGCAGGCAGGCAGCTGCAGTATTTTCAGTCAGTGTACTGTATCTTGTGCACAGTGTGCAACTCAAACTAACTGCAGACAATTGCTGGTGTTCTCTTGCTTATAATACCACAGGCAGGCAACTGCAGTATTTTCAGTCAGTGTACCGTATCCTATGCACAGTGTGCAACTAAAGCTAACTGCAGACAATTGCTGGTGTTCTCTTCCTAAAAATACCACAGGCAGGCAGCTGCAGTATTTTCATTCAGTGTACTGTATCCTGTGCACAGTGTGCAACTAAAGCTAACTGCATACAATTTGTGGTGTTCTCTTTGTAATAATACCACAGGCAGGCAGGCAGCTGCAGTTTTTTTCAGTCAGTGTACTGTATCCTGTGCACAGTGTGCAACAAAAGCTAACTGCATACAATTTCTGGTGTTCTCTTTATAATAATACCACAGGCAGGCAGCTGCAGTATATTCAGTCAGGGTACTGTATCCTGTGCACAGTGTGCAACTAAAGCTAACTGCAGACAATTGCTGGTGTTCTATTCCTTATAATACCACAGACAGGCAGGCAGCTGCAGTATTTTCAGTCAGTGTACTTTATCCTGTGCACAGTGTGCAACTCACGCTAACTGCAGACAATTTCTGGTGTTCTCTTTCTAATAATACCACAGGCAGGCAGCTGCAGTATATTCAGTCAGGGTACTGTATCCTGTGCACAGTGTGCAACTAAAGCTAACTGCAGACAATTGTTGGTGTTCTCTTTTTTTAATAATACCACAGGCAGGCAGGCAGCTGCAGTATTTTCATTCAGTGTACTGTATCCTGTGCACAGTGTGCAACTCAAACTAACTGCAGACAATTGCTGGTGTTCTCTTCCTTATAATTCCACAGGCAGGCAGCTGCAGTATTTTCAGTCCGTGTACTGTATCATATGCATAGTGTGCAACTAAAGCTAACTGTAGACAATTGCTGGTGTTCTCTTCCTAATAATACCACAGGCAGGCAACTGCAGTATTTTCAGTCAGTGTACTGTATCCTGTGCACAGTGTGCAACTAAAGCTAATTGCATATAATTTCTGGTGTTCTCTTTGTAATAATACCACAGGCAGGCAGGCAGCTGCAGTGTTTTCAGTCAGTGTACTGTATCCCGTGCACAGTGTGCAACTAAAGCTAACTGCAGACAATTGCTGGTGTTCTCTTCCTAAATAATACCACAGGCAACTGCAGTGTTTTCAGTCAGTGTACTGTATCCTGTGCACAGTGTGCAACTAAAGCTAACTGCAGACAATTGCTGGTGTTCTCTTCCTTATAATTCCACAGGCAGGAAGCTGCAGTATTTTCAGTCCTTGTACTATATCATATGCACAGTGTGCAACTAAAGCTAACTGTAGACAATTGCTGGTGTTCTCTTCCTAATAATACCACAGGCAGGCAACTGCAGTATTTTCAGTCAGTGTACTGTATCCTGTGCACAGTGTGCAACTAAAGCTAATTGCATATAATTTGTGGTGTTCTCTTTGTAATAATACCACAGGCAGGCAGGCAGCTGCAGTTTATTTCAGTCAGTGTACTGTATTCTGTGCACAGTGTGCGACTAAAGCTTACTGCAGACAATTGTTGGTGTTCTCTTCCTAATAATACCACAGGCAGGCAGGCAGCTGCAGTATTTTCAGTCAGTGTACTGTATCCTGTGCACAGTGTGCAACTAAAGCTAACTGCATACAATTTATGGTGTTCTCTTTATAATAATACCACAGACAGGCAGACAGCTGCAGTATTTTCAGTCAGTGTACTGTATCCTGTGCACAGTGTGCAACTAAAGCTAACTGCAGACAATTACTGGTGTTATCTTCCTAATAATACCACAGGCAGGCAGGGAGCTGCAGTATTTTCAGTCAGTGTACTGTATCCTGTGCACAGTGTGCAACTAAAGCTAACTGCAGACAATTGCTGGCGTTCTCTTCCTAATAATACCACAGGCAGGCAGCTGCAGTATTTTCAGTCAGTGTACTGTATCCTGTGCACAGTGTGCAACTAAAGCCAGTTGCATACAATTTGTGGTATTCTCTTTGTAATAATACCACAGGCAGGCAGGCGCTGCAGTATTTTCAGTCAGTGTACTGTATCCTATGCACAGTGTGCAACTAAAGCTACCTGCAGACAATTGCTGGTGTTCTCTTCCTAATAATACCACAGACAGGCAGTCAGCTGCAGTATTTTCAGTCAGTGTACTGTATCCTGTGCACAGTGTGCAACTAAAGCTAGTTGCATACAATTTGTGCTGTTCTCTTTGTAATAATACCACAGGCAGGCAGACAGCTGCAGTATTTTCAGTCAGTGTACTGTATGCTCTGCACAGTGTGCAACTAAAGCTAACTGCAGACAATTACTGGTGTTCTCTTACTAAACATACCACACATAGGAAGCAGGCAGCTGCAGTATTTTCAGCCAGTGTACTGTATCCTGTGCACAGTGTGCAGCTAAAGCTAACTGCAGACAATTACTGGTGTTCTCTTCCTAATAATACCACAGGCAGGCAGCTGCAGTATTTTCAGTCAGTGTACTGTATCCTGTGCACAGTGTGCAACTAAAGCTAACTGCAGACAATTGCTGGTGTTCTCTTCCTTATAATACCACAGGCAGGCAGCTGCAGTATTTTCAGCCAGTGTACTGTATCCTATGCACAGTGTGCAACTAAAGCTAACTGCAGACAATTGCTGGTGTTCTCTTCCTAATAATACCACAAGCAGGCAGCTGCAGTATTTTCAGTCAGTGTACCTTATCCTGTTCACAGTGTGCAACTAAAGTCGACTGCAGACAATTGCTGGTGTTCTCTTCCTAATAATACCACAGGCAAACAGCTGCAGTATTTCCAGTCATTGTACTGTATCCTGTGCACAGTGTGGAACTAAAGCTGACTGCAGAAAATTGCTGGTGTTCTCTTCCTAATAATACCACAGGCAGGCAGGCAGCTGCAGTATTTTCAGTCAGTGTACTGTATCCTGTGCACAGTGTGCAACTATAGCTAACTGCATGCAATTTCTGGTGTTCTCTTTATAATAATACCACAGGCAGGCAGACAGCTGCAGTATTTTCAGTCAGTGTACTGTATCCTGTGCACAGTGTGCAACTCAAACTAACTGCAGACATTTGCTGGTGTTCTCTTCCTAATAATACCACAGGCAGGCAGGCAGCTGCAGTATTTTAATTCAGTGTATTGTATCCTTTGCACAGTGTGCAACTCAAACTAACTGCAGATAATTGCTGGTGTTCTCTTCCTTATAATACCACAGGCAGACAGCTGCAGTATTTTCAGTCAGTGTACTGTATCCTGTGCACAGTGTGCAACTAAAGCTAACTGCAGACAATTGCTGGTGTTGTATTCCTAATAATACCACAGGCAGGCAGCTGCAGTATTTTCAGTCAGTGTACTGTATCATGTGCACAGTGTGCAACTCACGCTAACTGCAGACAATTGCTGGTGTTCTATTCCTAATAATACCACAGGCAGGCAGGCGCTGCAGTATTTTTAGTCAGTGTAATGTATCCTGTGCACAGTGTGCAACTAAAGCTAACTGCAGACAATTGCTGGTGTTCTCTTCCTAATAATACCACAGGCAGGCAGGCAGCTGCAGTATTTTCAGTCAGTGTACTGTATCCTGTGCACAGTGTGCAACTATAGCTAACTGCATGCAATTTCTGGTGTTCTCTTTATAATAATACCACAGGCAGGCAGACAGCTGCAGTATTTTCAGTCAGTGTACTGTATCCTGTGCACAGTGTGCAACTCAAACTAACTGCAGACATTTGCTGGTGTTCTCTTCCTAATAATACCACAGGCAGGCAGGCAGCTGCAGTATTTTCATTCAGTATATTGTATCCTTTGCACAGTGTGCAACTCAAACTAACTGCAGACAATTGCTGGTGTTCTCTTCCTTATAATACCACAGGCAGGCAGCTGCAGTATTTTCAGTCAGTGTACTGTATCCTGTGCACAGTGTGCAACTAAAGCTAACTGCAGACAATTGCTGGTGTTCTATTCCTAATAATACCACAGGCAGGCAGGCGCTGCAGTATTTTTAGTCAGTGTACTGTATCCTGTGCACAGTGTGCAACTAAAGCTAACTGCAGACAATTGCTGGTGTTCTTTTCCTAATAATACCACAGGCAGGCTGCTGCATTATATTCAGTCAGTGTACTGTATCTTGTGCACAGTGTGCAACTAAAGCTAACTGCAGACAATTGCTGGTGTTGTATTCCTAATAATACCACAGGCAGGCAGCTGCAGTATTTTCAGTCAGTGTACTGTATCATGTGCACAGTGTGCAACTCACGCTAACTGCAGACAATTGCTGGTGTTCTCTTCCTAATAAAACCACAGGCAGACAGCTTCAGTATATTCAGTCAGGGTACTGTATCCTGTGCACAGTGTGCAACTAAAGCTAACTGCAGACAATTGCTGGTGTTCTATTCCTAATAATACCACAGGCAGGCAGGCAGCTGCAGTATTTTTAGTCAGTGTACTTTATCCTGTGCACAGAGTGCAACTAAAGCTAACTGCAGACAGTTGCTGGTGTTCTCTTCCTAATAATACCACAGGCAGGCAGGCGCTGCAGTATTTTTAGTCAGTGTACTGTATCCTGTGCAAAGTGTGCAACTAAAGCTAAATGCAGACAATTGTTGGTGGTCTCTTCCTAATAATACCACAGGCATGCAGGCAGCTGCAGTATTTTCAGTCAGTGTACTGTATCCTGTGCACAGTGTGCAACTATAGCTAACTGCATGCAATTTCTGGTGTTCTCTCTATAATAATACCACAGGCAGGCAGACAGCTGCAGTATTTTCAGTCAGTGTACTGTATCCTGTGCACAGTGTGCAACTCAAACTAACTGCAGACATTTGCTGGTGTTCTCTTCCTAATAATACCACAGGCAGGCAGGCAGCTGCAGTATTTTCATTCAGTGTACTGTATCCTGTGCACAGTGTGCAACTCAAACTAACTGCAGACAATTGCTGGTGTTCTCTTCCTTATAATACCACAGGCAGGCAGCTGCAGTATTTTCAGTCAGTGTACTGCATTCTGTGCACAGTGTGCAACTAAAGCTAACTGCAGAAAATTGCTGGTGTTCTATTCCTAATACTACCACAGGCAGGCAGGCAGCTGCAGTATTTTCAGTCAGTGTACTGTATCATGTGCACAGTATGCAACTAAAGCTAACTGCAGACAATTGCTGGTGTTCTCTTCCTAATAAAACCACAGGCAGACAGCTGCAGTATTTTAAGTCAGTGTGCCTTATCCTGTTCACAGTGTGCAACTAAAGCTAACTGCAGACAATTGCTGGTGTTCTCTTCCTAATAATACCACAGGCAGGCAGCTGCAGTATATTCAGTCAGTGTACTGTATCCTGCGCACAGTGTGCAACTAAAGCTAACAGCAGACAATTGCTGGTGTTCTATTCCTAATAATACCACAGGCAGGCAGACGCTGCAGTATTTTTAGTCAGTGTACTGTATCCTGTGCACAGTGTGCAACTAAAGCTAACTGCAGACAATTGCTGGTGTTCTCTTCCTTATAATACCACAGGCAGGCAGCTGCAGTATTTTCAGTCAGTGTACTGTATCATGTGCACAGTGTGCAACTCACGCTAACTGCCGACAATTTCTGGTGTTCTCTTTCTAATAATACCACAGGCAGGCAGGCAGCTGCAGTATTTTAGTCAGTGTACTTTATCCTGTGCACAGTGTGCAACTAAAGCTAACTGCAGACAATTGCTGGTGTTCTCTTCCTAATAATACCACAGGCAGACAGCTGCAGTATATTTAGTCAGGGTACTGTATGCTGTGCACAGTGTGCAACTAAAGCTAACTGCAGACAATTGCTGGTGTTCTATTCCTAATAATACCACAGGCAGGCAGGTAGCTGCAGTATTTTTAGTCAGTGTACTTTATCCTGTGCACAGTGTGCAACTAAAGCTAACTCCAGACAATTGCTGGTGTTCTCTTCCTAATAATACCACAGGCAGGCAGGCGCTGCAGTATTTTTAGTCAGTGTACTGTATCCTGTGCACAGTGTGCAACTAAAGCTAACTGCAGACAATTGCTGGTATTCTCTTCCTAATAACACCACAGGCAAGCAGGCGCTGCAGTATTTTTAGTCAGTGTACTTTATCCTGTGCACAGTGTGCAACTAAAGCTAACTGCAGACAATTGCTGGTGTTCTCTTCCTAATAATACCACAGGCAGGCATGTGCTGCAGTATTTTCGGTCTGTGTACTGTATCCTATGCACAGTGTGCAACTAAAGCTACATGTAGACAATTGCTGGTGCTCCCTTCCTAATAAAACCACAGACAGACAGCTGCAGTATTTTAAATCAGTGTACCTTATCCTGTTCACAGTGTGCAACTAAAGTTAACTGCAGACAATTGCTGTGTTCTCTTCCTAATAATACCACAGGCAGGCAGCTGCAGTATTTTCAGTCAGTGTACTGTATCCTGTGCACAGTGTGCAACTAAAGCTAACTGCAGACAATTGCTGGTGTTCTATTCCTAATACTACCACAGGCAGGCAGCTGCAGTATTTTCAGTCAGTGTACTGTATCCTGTGCACAGTATGCAACTAAAGCTAACTGCAGACAATTGCTGGTGTTCTCTTCCTAATAATACCACAGGCAGGCAGCTGCAGTATATTCAGTCAGTGTACTGTATCCTGTGCACAGTGTGCAACTAAAGCTAACTGCAGACAATTGCTGGTGTTCTATTCCTAATAATACCACAGGCAGGCAGGCAGCTGCAGTATTTTTAGTCAGTGTACTTTATCCTGTGCACAGTGTGCAACTAAAGCTAACTGCAGACAATTGCTGGTGTTCTCTTCCTAATAATACCACAGGCAGGCAGGCGCTGCAGTATTTTTAGTCAGTGTACTGTATCCTGTGCACAGTGTGCAACTAAAGCTAACTGCAGACAATTGCTGGTGTTCTCTTCCTAATAATACCACAGGCAGGCAGGCGCTGCAGTATTTTTAGTCAGTGTACTTTATCCTGTGCACAGTGTGCAACTAAAGCTAACTGCAGACAATTGCTGGTGTTCTCTTCCTAATAATACCACAGGCAGGCAGGCGCTGCAGTATTTTCGGTCTGTGTACTGTATCCTATGCACAGTGTGCAACTAAAGCTACATGTAGACAATTGCTGGTGCTCCCTTCCTAATAAAACCACAGGCAGACAGCTGTAGTATTTTAAATCAGTGTACCTTATCCTGTTCACAGTGTTCAACTAAAGTTAACTGCAGACAATTGCTGTGTTCTCTTCCTAATAATACCACAGGCAGGCAGCTGCAGTATTTTCAGTCAGTGTACTGTATCCTGTGCACAGTGTGCAACTAAAGCTAACTGCAGACAATTGCTGGTGTTCTATTCCTAATACTACCACAGGCAGGCAGGCAGCTGCAGTATTTTCAGTCAGTGTACTGTATCCTGTGCACAGTATGCAACTAAAGCTAACTGCAGACAATTGCTGGTGTTCTCTTCCTAATAATACCACAGGCAGGCAGCTGAAGTATATTCAGTCAGTGTACTGTATCCTGTGCACAGTGTGCAACTAAAGCTAACTGCAGACAATTGCTGGTGTTCTATTCCTAATAATGCCACAGGCAGGCAGGCAGCTGCAGTATTTTTAGTCAGTGTACTTTATCCTGTGCACATTGTGCAACTAAAGCTAACTGCAGACAATTGCTGGTGTTCTCTTCCTAATAATACCACAGGCAGGCAGACAGCTGCAGTATTTTCAGTCAGTGTACTGTATCATGTGCACAGTGTGCAACTCAAACTAACTGCAGACATTTGCTGGTGTTCTCTTCCTAATAATGCCACAGGCAGGCAGGCAGCTGCAGTATTTTCAGTCAGTGTACTGTATCCTGTGCACAGTATGCAACTAAAGCTAACTGCAGACAATTGCTGGTGTTCTCTTCCTAATAAAACCACAGGCAGACAGCTGCAGTATTTTAAGTCAGTGTACCTTATCCTGTTCACAGTGTGCAACTAAAGCTAACTGCAGACAATTGCTGGTGTTCTATTCCTAATAATACCACAGGCAGGCAGGCGCTGCAGTATTTTTAGTCAGTGTACTGTATCCTGTGCACAGTGTGCAACTAAATCTAACTGCAGACAATTGTTGGTGTTCTCTTCCTAATAATACCACAGGCAGGCAGGCAGCTGCAGTATTTTCAGTCAGTGTACTGTATCCTGTGCACAGTGTGCAACTATAGCTAACTGCATGCAATTTCTGGCGTTCTCTTTATAATAATACCACAGGCAGGCAGACAGCTGCAGTATTTTCAGTCAGTGTACTGTATCCTGTGCACAGTGTGCAACTCAAACTAATTGCAGACATTTGCTGGTGTTCTCTTCCTAATAATACCACAGGCAGGCAGGCAGCTGCAGTATTTTCAGTCAGTGTACTGTATCCTGTGCACAGTGTGCAACTATAGCTAACTGCATGCAATTTCTGGTGTGCTCTTTATAATAATACCACAGGCAGGCAGACAGCTGCAGTATTTTCAGTCAGTGTACTGTATCCTGTGCACAGTGTGCAACTCAAACTAACTGCAGACAATTGCTGGTGTCCTCTTCCTAATAAAACTACAGGCAGACAGCTGCAGTATTTTAAGTCAGTGTGCCTTATCCTGTTCACAGTGTGCAACTAAAGCTAACTGCAGAAAATTGCTGGTGTTCTCTTCCTAATAATACCACAGGCAGGCAGGCAGCTGCAGTATTTTCAGTCAGTGTACTTTATCCTGTGCACAGTGTGCAACTAAAGCTAACTGCAGACAATTGCTGGTGTTCTATTCCTAATAATACCACAGGCAGGCAGGTGCTGCAGTATTTTTAGTCAGTGTACTGTATCTTGTGCACAGTGTGCAACTAAAGCTAACTGCAGACAATTGCTGGTGTTCTCTTCCTAATAATACCACAGGCAGGCAGGCGCTGCAGTATTTTTAGTCAGTGTACTGTATCCTGTGCACAGTGTGCAACTAAAGTTAACTGCAGACAATTGCTGGTGTTCTCTTCCTTATAATACCACAGGCAGGCAGCTGCAGTATTTTCAGTCAGTGTACTATATCATGTGCACAGTGTGCAACTCACGCTAACTGCCGACAATTGCTGGTGTTCTGTTCCTAATAATACCACAGGCAGGCAGCTGCAGTATATTCAGTCAGGGTACTGTATCCTGTGCACAGTGTGCAACTAAAGCTAACTGCAGACAATTGCTAGTGTTCTATTCCTAATAATACCACAGGCAGGCAGGCAGCTGCAGTATTTTTAGTCAGTGTACTTTATCCTGTGCACAGTGTGCAACTAAAGCTAACTGTAGACAATTGCTGGTGTTCTCTTCCTAATAATACCACAGGCAGGCAGGCGCTGCAGTATTTTTAGTCAGTGTACTGTATCCTGTGCACAGTGTGCAACTAAAGCTAACTGCAGACAATTGCTGGTGTTCTCTTCCTAATAATACCACAGGCAGGCAGGCGCTGCAGTATTTTTAGTCAGTGTACTTTATCCTGTGCACAGTGTGCAACTAAAGCTAACTGCAGACAATTGCTGGTGTTCTCTTCCTAATATTACCACAGGCAGGCAGGCGCTGCAGTATTTTCGGTCTGTGTACTGTATCCTATGCACAGTGTGCAACTAAAGCTACATGTAGACAATTGCTGGTGCTCTCTTCCTAATAAAACCACAGGCAGACAGCTGCAGTATTTTAAATCAGTGTACCTTATCCTGTTCACAGTGTGCAACTAAAGTTAACTGCAGACAATTGCTGTGTTCTCTTCCTAATAATACCACAGGCAGGCAGCTGCAGTATTTTCAGTCAGTGTACTGTATCCTGTGCACAGTGTGCAACTAAAGCTAACTGCAGACAATTGCTGGTGTTCTATTCCTAATACTACCACAGGCAGGCAGGCAGCTGCAGTATTTTCAGTCAGTGTACTGTATCCTGTGCACAGTATGCAACTAAAGCTAACTGCAGACAATTGCTGGTGTTCTCTTCCTAATAATACCACAGGCAGGCAGCTGCAGTATATTCAGTCAGTGTACTGTATCTGTCACGTACCTGACGGTGACGAGCCCGGTTAGCAGAGGGAGGCCTCCCTTACGGCTCCCACCGGCAGCCCCTGGTGATATAACAGGAAGCACGGAGGTGGAAGGGGTACGAGTGCCTGGCAGGATCAAGAACTACCGCAGGTGATCAGGAACCAGCAGGTGAGGAGGCAGGAACTACAGCAGGTGAGTGGACAGGAACCAGGAACTACAGCAGGTGAGTAGACAGGAACCAGGAACTCAGAAGATGACCCAGACCGGGAGGCACAGCAGGTAGACTGGAACCACTGGGCAGCAGCAGATGAACAGGAACCAGCAGATGAGCAGACAGGAACCAGCAGATGAGCAGACAGGAACCAGGAACTCAGCAGATGACCCGGACCGGGAGGCACAGCAGGTAGACTGGAACCACTGGGCAGCAGCAGGTGAACAGGAACCAGCAGATGAGCAGACAGGAACCAGCAGATGAGCAGACAGGAACCAGCAGATGAGGAGACAGGAACCAGGAACTCAGCAGATGACCCGGACCGGGAGGCACAGCAGGTAAACTGGAACCACTAGGCAGCAGCAGGTGAACAGGAACCAGCAGATGAGCAGACAGGAACCAGCAGATGAGCAGACAGGAACCAGGAACTCAGCAGATGACCCAGACCGGGAGGCACAGCAGGTAAACTGGAACCACTAGGCAGCAGCAGGTGAACAAGAGCCAAGGTCAGGCAGGATCGTCAGACAAGCCGGGGTCGGGTAAACTGGCAGGCAGCGAGGCACAAAAGGATCAGGCAATACCGAATACAGAAAACAGGCCGATGGTCAGGTACAGGCAGATAGCAGGAGGGTCACAGGAAGCCGGGTCAGATACAGGTAAACAAGGCAGATCAGGTCACTTGGGATAAATGTTGTAGAGCAGACAGCAGGGACTGTCTGCAAGTGAGGAGTTTAAATAGCCCTTCGGGCGTCACCTGCGGGGGCGGGAACCAGGAAGTCCAGGGCGTCTGTTCCTGACAGGGTTTCCATGACATTGCCCCCCCCCCAAGGGGCAGCCTCCGGATGCCCCTAGGAGCAAACTTCTCGGGGTGAGACCTCCTGAAGGCTTGTATCAGGTCTTTGGCGTGAATGTTCTCTTCGGGTTCCCAGGAGTTCTCCTCTGGTCCGTAACCCTTCCATTTTATTAAAAATTGACTCTGGCTATTTCTTCTTCGTGCGTCTAAAATAGCTTCTACCTCGAATTCCTGTTCCCCGTCTATGATGACGGGATCAGGGCGAGTCGGGGTCCGACCTGGGAATGGGTTGGAGACTGACGGTTTCAATAGAGAAACATGAAAAACAGGGTGGACCCTCAGGGAGTCGGGGAGCTCCAGCTCGTAGGCCACCAGAAGGTACGTTGTACCAACTCAGTGGTCTTAGCCACGCCAAAGTGCCCAGCAAGGGCATGATCGTGGCAGAGCTCTAGCACGGTTATCTTTAGTTCTTCTGGTATGAATATCCTGTCTTGGTGCCAGAGTAATCCATCCTTGGTTTGCAGATCCAGTTCAGGAGAGGGTTCCTGTCTAGTGGTGGCTTGTCTGATCCGGGAGAATAGGTCCTCCTTAAGTAGGAGCAAATTCCCAGGAGCGAGGATTGTATCGGGTGAGGAGAGTTCTTTGGATCCATGAAACATTCGGGACAAGGCGTCAGGTTTAGTGTTCTTGGCACCGGGGCGGTATGTCACATGGAAGGAGAACCGGGAAAAAAAACAGGGCCCATCTGGCTTGTCGTGGTTTTAGTCTTTTTGCAGTTTTCAGGTACTCTAAGTTCTTATGGTCGGTGAATACTAAGATCGGGTGAGCAGCACCTTCAAGTAAGTACCTCCATTCTTCCAGGGCGGACTTAATCGCCAAGAGTTCCCAGTCTCCCACGTCATAGTTCTTTTCTGCCGCAGATAATTTGCGAGAAAAGAAAGCCACCGGATGAAGCAAAGCCTTGGTTCCTTGCCTCTGTGACAATATTGCCCCTACTGCAACCTCAGAAGCATCTACCTCAAGTACAAATGGTAGGGAGGAATCTGGGTGTTTTAAGATGGATGCAGAGGTGAAGAGCCCTTTGAGATCCTCAAAGGCCTTTTGGGCCTCAGGGGACCAGTGGAAGCGGGTACCTTGCTTGGTTAGCTGAGTAATGGGTGCAATGATGGCGGAGAACCCCCGGATGAATTTACGATAAAAGTTGGCGAATCCAACGAACCGTTGGATTCCCTTCTTATCCACTGGCGCTGGCCAGTCCAAGATTGCGGTGATCTTCTGTGGGTCCACCCTGATGCCTTCGCCAGAGATGATTAATCCCAGAAATGCTATGCTCTCCCACTCAAACTCGCATTTCTCAGCCTTTGCATATAGTTTATGCTGCCGAAGCCGGTCTAACACACTTCTGACATGCCTGCGATGAGAGTCAAGGGAGGAAGAGAAGATTAGTATGTCATCTAAATAAGCAATCACAAAGAGATCTAAAAAGTCCCAAAGAACATCATTAATTAAATACTGGAAGGTGGCAGGGGCATTGCACAGCCCGAAGGGCTTAACTAAATATTTGAAATGTCCGAACCGGGAGCGGAAGGCGGTTTTCCACTCATCGCCCTCCTTGATTCGGACCAGGTTATAGGCTCCCCGGAGGTCAAGCTTAGTGAAAATAACGGCAGCTCCCAATCTTTGGAACAACTCTGGTACCAGAGGAAGAGGATAACGATTTTTAATGGTGACCTTATTTAGTTCACGGTAGTCCACACATGGCCTGAGGGTATGGTCCTTCTTTTCTACAAAGAAAATGCCTGCACCTGCTGGCGACGTAGAGGGGCGAATGAACCCCTTTAAAAGGTTCTCATCGATGTAGTCCTTCAGGGCCCCCTGTTCCACCTCCGTTAAAGGGAAAATCCTACCGAAAGGAATAGCTGCTCCGGGAAGTAGATCAATGGGGCAGTCGTAGGCTCGGTGGGGTGGTAGTGTCTCTGCCCCCTGTTTACTAAACACATCGAGAAAGTCCAGGTAAGCGTCAGGGATGGCCTGACGTATTCCGGCCTCAGTGTCGGTACACATTAAGGTGGCAGGCCCAGGGGGTTTGTGTGAGCCACAGGACCGTTGGCAGTAGGAGGAAGGAAACGTGATCACCCCCGTGACCCAGTTAATGGTAGGATTATGGGCTTGTAGCCAGGGCATACCGAGAATTATGGGGAACAGTGGAGAGGAGATAATATCCAGCCGTAGATATTCTCGGTGCACCCCGGTAGAGGAGAAGACAGTGACAGGTAGGGGAGCCGTCTCTTCGACCACGGGCCCCGACTTGATAAGGGACCCATCAGCCAGGTGAACCCGTAGTCCATGGGTCTTGGGAAGTAGAGGAATAAGTTGAGTATGGGCAAAAGTTGAGTCCATGAAGCAACTACAAGCCCCAGAGTCAATACTTGCGACGACTTGCAGGGTCCTTCCTGGGAGCTGCAAGGAGATAGAAAGAGTGAAGTGAGAGGAGGATTTAGTCTGAGGGTTGATCACAGCAGGGAATACTGACAAGCCCTTACGGAACTTCAGGGGACAGTTCCTAACGAAGTGACCGGGCTCCCCGCAGTACAGGCACAGGTTGTGCGCGCGTCGGCGTTGGCGTTCCTCCGGAGTAAGGGAAGGGCGGAGGACCCCAAGCTGCATGGGTTCAGGAGCATCGTACGAGGGGGTCAAGGGTGCTGCAGAAGCTGGGTGCGGATGACTGGGGACCCGGGGAAGCATCCAGGTCGGCCGGGTGAAGCCCGTGGCCCTCTCAACCCTCCGTTCCCTCAGGCGTCGGTCGATCTGAATTGTCAGATCGATCAGTAGGTTCAAATTTTCTGGTATTCCTACCCTAGCCAGTTCGTCCTTCAATGGGTCAGAAAGGCCTATGCGAAACTGGTGACGGAGGGCAGCGTCATTCCAGCTGGTGTCTGCGCTCCAGCGCCTGAATTCAGCTACATAATCTTCCGCTGTTCTGTGTCCCTGCTGAAGGGTCCGCAGGGCGTTCTCTGCAGTGACCGAGAGCTGAGGGTCCTCGTACAATTGGGCAATGGCGTCAAAAAAAAGTGTAAGGCTGTCCAAGGACGCATCTTTGCGTTCTAGCAGGCGGTGGGCCCAGTTCTGTGGGTCTCCGGAAAGCAGCGAAATTACAAAGCCCACCTTGGTAGCTTCTAAGGAAAAGGTGCGGGGCTGTAAGGCAAAGTACAACTCACAAGAGTTCCGGAAAGCCCTGAACTTGCTCCGGTCCCCAGAGAATCTTTCGGGTGTAGGGACCCTGGGTTCAGGGGGAAGCATGACCACCGTGGGCGCAGCTCCTGCCCCGGCGGAAGAAGTGGAGGCACGTGGACCCCCTTTAGCTCCATCGGGGTTGGTGAGGGCCCGCACTTGTCCTTCCAGGTGAGTGTAGCCTTGCTGGAGGCTCTTAACGGCCTCGGTCAGTCCCGCCAGGTGTCGGCATAGTTCCTCCATAGGTGAGGCTCCCTGCTCGGGCTCAGACATGGCTGTCTGCTACTGTCACGTACCTGACGGTGACGAGCCCGGTTAGCAGAGGGAGGCCTCCCGTACGGCTCCCACCGGCGGCCCCTGGTGATATAACAGGAAGCACGGAGGTGGAAGGGGTACGAGTGCCTGGCAGGATCAAGAACTACCGCAGGTGATCAGGAACCAGCAGGTGAGGAGGCAGGAACCAGGAACTACAGCAGGTGAGTGGACAGGAACCAGGAACTACAGCAGGTGAGTAGACAGGAACCAGGAACTCAGAAGATGACCCGGACCGGGAGGCACAGCAGGTAGACTGGAACCACTGGGCAGCAGCAGATGAACAGGAACCAGCAGATGAGCAGACAGGAACCAGCAGATGAGCAGACAGGAACCAGGAACTCAGCAGATGACCCGGACCGGGAGGCACAGCAGGTAGACTGGAACCACTGGGCAGCAGCAGGTGAACAGGAACCAGCAGATGAGCAGACAGGAACCAGCAGATGAGCAGACAGGAACCAGCAGATGAGCAGACAGGAACCAGGAACTCAGCAGATGACCCGGACCGGGAGGCACAGCAGGTAAACTGGAACCACTAGGCAGCAGCAGGTGAACAGGAACCAGCAGATGAGCAGACAGGAACCAGCAGATGAGCAGACAGGAACCAGGAACTCAGCAGATGACCCGGACCGGGAGGCACAGCAGGTAAACTGGAACCACTAGGCAGCAGCAGGTGAACAAGAGCCAAGGTCAGGCAGGATCGTCAGACAAGCCAGGGTCGGGTAAACTGGCAGGCAGCGAGGCACAAAAGGATCAGGCAATACCGAAGTCAGAAAACAGGCCGATGGTCAGGTACAGGCAGATAGCAGGAGGGTCACAGGAAGCCGGGTCAGATGCAGGTAAACAAGGCAGATCAGGTCACTTGGGATAAACGCTGTAGAGCAGACAGCAGGGACTGTCTGCAAGTGAGGAGTTTAAATAGCCCTTCGGGCGTCACCTGCGGGGGCGGGAACCAGGAAGTCCAGGGCGTATGTTCCTGACAGGGTTTCCATGACAGTATCCTGTGCACAGTGTGCAACTAAAGCTAACTGCAGACAATTGCTGGTGTTCTATTCCTAATAATACCACAGGCAGGCAGGCAGCTGCAGTATTTTTAGTCAGTGTACTTTATCCTGTGCACAGTGTGCAACTAAAGCTAACTGCAGACAGTTGCTGGTGTTCTCTTCCTAATAATACCACAGGCAGGCAGGCGTTGCAGTATTTTTAGTCAGTGTACTTTATCCTGTGCACAGTGTGCAACTAAAGCTAACTGCAGACAATTGCTGGTGTTCTCTTCCTAATAATACCACAGGCAGGCAGGCGCTGCAGTATTTTTAGTCAGTGTACTGTATCCTGTGCACAGTGTGCAACTAAAGCTAACTGCAGACAATTGCTGGTGTTCTCTTCCTAACAATACCACAGGCAGGCAGGCGCTGCAGTATTTTTAGTCAGTGTACTTTATCCTGTGCACAGTGTGCAACTAAAGCTAACTGCAGACAATTGCTGGTGTTCTCTTCCTAATAATACCACAGGCAGGCAGCTGCAGTATATTCAGTCAGGGTACTGTATCCTGTGCACAGTGTGCAACTAAAACTAACTGCAGACAATTGCTGGTGTTCTCTTCCTTATAATACCACAGGCAGGCAGCTGCAGTATTTTCAGTCAGTGTACTGTATCCTGTGCACAGTATGCAACTAAAGCTAACTGCAGACAATTGCTGGTGTTCTCTTCCTAATAAAACCACAGGTGGACAGCTGCAGTATTTTCAGTCAGTGTACTGTATCATGTGCACAGTGTGCAACTCACGCTAACTGCAGACAATTTCTGGTGTTCTCTTTCTAATAATACCACAGGCAGGCAAGCAGTTGCAGTATTTTTAGTCAGTGTACTTTATCCTGTGCACAGTGTGCAACTAAAGCTAACTGCAGACAATTGTTGGTGTTCTCTTCCTTATAAAACCACAGGCAGACAGCTGCACTATTTTAAGTCAGTGTACCTTATCCTGTTCACAGTGTGCAACTAAAGTCGACTGCAGACAATTGCTGGTGTTAGCTTCCTAATAATACCACAGGCAGACAGCTGCAGTATTTTCAGTCAGTGTACTGTATCCTTTGCACAGTGTGGAACTAAAGCTAACTGTACAAAAATTGTTGGTTTTCTCTTCCTAATAATACCACAGGCAGGCAGACAGCTACAGTATTTTCAGTCAGTGTACTGTATCCTGTGCACAGTGTGCAACTCAAACTAACTGCAGACATTTGCTGGTGTTCTCTTCCTAATAATACCACAGGCAGGCAGGCAGCTGCAGTATTTTCAGTCAGTGTACTGTATCCTGTGCACAGTGTGCAACTAAAGCTAACTGCAGACAATTGCTGGTGTTCTCTTCCTAATAATACCACAGGCAGGCAGGCGCTGCAGTATTTTCAGTCAGTGTACTGTATCCTATGCACAGTGTGCAACTAAAGCTACCTGTAGACAATTGCTGGTGCTCTCTTCCTAATAAAACCACAGGCAGACAGCTGCAGTATTTTAAGTCAGTGTACCTTATCCTGTTCACAGTGTGCAACTAAAGTTAACTGCAGACAATTGCTGTGTTCTCTTCCTAATAATACCACAGGCAGGCAGCTGCAGTATATTCAGTCAGGGTACTGTATCATGTGCACAGTGTGCAACTAAAGCTAACTGCAGACAATTGCTGGTGTTCTATTCCTAATAATACCACAGGCAGGCAGGCAGCTGCAGTATTTTTAGTCAGTGTACTTTATCCTGTGCACAGTGTGCAACTAAAGCTAACTGCAGACAATTGCTGGTGTTCTCTTCCTAATAATACCACAGGCAGGCTGCTGCAGTATATTCAGTCAGGGTACTGTATCCTGTGCACAGTGTGCAACTAAATCTAACTGAAGACAATTGCTGGTGTTCTCTTCCTAATAATACCACAGGCAGGCAGCTGCAGTATATTCAGTCAGGGTACTGTATCCTGTGCACAGTGTGCAACTAAAGCTTACTGCAGACAATTTCTGGTGTTCTATTCCTAATAATACCACAGGCAGGCAGGCAGCTGCAGTATTTTTAGTCAGTGTACTTTATCCTGTGCACAGTGTGCAACTAAAGCTAACTGCAGACAATTGCTGGTGTTCTAATCCTAATAATACCACAGGCAGGCAGCTGCAGTATATTCAATCAGGGTACTGTATCCTGTGCACAGTGTGCAACTAAAGCTAACTGCAGACAATTGCTGGTGTTCTATTCCTAATAATACCACAGGCAGGCAGGCGCTGCAGTATTTTTAGTCGGTGTACTGTATCCTGTGCACAGTGTGCAACTAAAGCTAACTGCAGACAATTGCTGGTGTTCTCTTCCTAATAATATCACAGGCAGGCGCTGCAGTATTTTTTGTCAGTGTACTTTATCCTGTGCACAGTGTGCAACTAAAGCTAACTACAGACATTTGCTGGTGTTCTCTTCCTAATAATACCACAGGCAGGCAGGCGCTGCAGTATTTTCAGTCAGTGTTCTGTATCCTATGCACAGTGTGCAACTAAAGCTACCTGCAGACAATTGCTGGTGTTGTCTTCCTAATAATACCACAGGCAGGCAGGCAGCTGCAGTATTTTCAGTCAGTGTACTGTATCCTGTGCACAGTGTGCAACTAAAGCTAACTGTAGACAATTGTTGGTGTTCTCTTCCCATTAATACCACAGGCAGGCAGGCAGGCAGCTGCAGTTTTTTCAGTCAGTGTACTGTATCCTGTGCACAGTGTGCAACCCAAACTAACTGCAGACAGTTGCTGGTGTTCTCTTCCTAATAATACCACAGGCAGGCAGGCAGCTGCAGTATTTTCAGTCAGTGTACTGTATCCTGTGCACAGTGTGCAACTAAAGCTAACTGCAGACAATTACTGGTGTTCTCTTACTAAACTAACCACACATAGGAAGCAGGCAGCTGCAGTATTTTCAGTCAGTGTACTGTACCCTGTGCACAGTGTGCAACTAAAGCTAACTGCAGACAATTACTGGTGTTCTCTTCCTAATAATACCATAGGCAGGCAGGCAGCTGCAGTATTTTCAGTCAGTGTACTGTATCTTGTGCACAGTGTGCAACTCAAACTAACTGCAGACAATTGCTGGTGTTCTCTTCCTTATAATACCACAGGCAGGCAGCTGCAGTATTTTCAGTCTGTGTACTGTATCCTATGCACAGTGTGCAACTAAAGCTAACTGCAGACAATTGCTGGTGTTCTCTTCCTAAAAATACCACAGGCAGGCAGCTGCAGTATTTTCAGTCAGTGTACTGTATCCTGTGCACAGTGTGCAACTAAAGCTAACTGCAGACAATTGTTGGTGTTCTCTTTCTAATAATACCACAGGCAGGCAGGCAACTGCAGTGTTTTCGGTCATGTTTACTGTATCATGTGCACAGTGTGCAACTAAAGCTAACTGCAGACAATTGCTGGTGTTCTCTTCCTAATAATACCACAGGCAGGCAGGCGCTGCAGTATTTTTAGTCGGTGTACTGTATCCTGTGCACAGTGCGCAACTAAAGCAAACTGCAGACAATTACTGGTGTTCTCTTACTAAACATACCACACATAGGAAGCAGTCAGCTGCAGTATTTTCAGTCAGTGTACTGTATCCTGTGCACAGTGTGCAACTCAAACTAACTGCAGACAATTGCTGGTGTTCTCTTTATATTAATACCACAGGCAGGCAGACAGCTGCAGTATTTTCAGTCCGTGTACTGTATCCTGTGCACAGTGTGCAACTAAAGCTAACTGCAGACAATTGCTGGTGCTCTCTTCCTAATAAAACCACAGGCAGACAGCTGCAGTAGTTTAAGTCAGTGTACCTTATCCTGTTCACAGTGTGCAACTAAAGTTAACTGCAGACAATTGCTGTGTTCTCTTCCTAATAATACCACAGGCAGGCAGCTGCAGTATATTCAGTCAGGGTACTGTATCCTGTGCACAGTGTGCAACTAAAGCTAACTGTAGACAATTGCTGGTGTTCTCTTCCTAATAATACCACAGGCAGGCAACTGCAGTATTTTCAGTCAGTGTACTGTATCCTGTGCACTGTGTGCAACTAAAGCTAATTGCATACAATTTGTGGTGTTCTCTTTGTAATAATACCACAGGCAGGCAGGCAGCTGCAGTTATTTTCAGTCAGTGTATTGTATTCTGTGCACAGTGTGCAACTAAAGCTAACTGCAGACAATTGTTGGTGTTCTCTTCCAATAATACCACAGGCAGGCAGGCAGCTGCAGTATTTTCAGTCAGTGTACTGTATCCTGTGCACAGTGTGCAACTAAAGCTAACTGCATACAATTTATGGTGTTCTCTTTATAATAATACCACAGACAGGCAGGCAGCTGCAGTATTTTCAGTCAGTGTACTGTATCCTGTGCACAGTGTGCAACTAAAGCTAACTGCAGACAATTGCTGGTGTTCTCTTCCTTATAATACCACAGGCAGGCAGCTGCAGTATTTTCAGTCAGTGTACTGTATCATATGCACAGTGTGCAACTAAAGCTAACTGCAGACAATTGCTGGTGTTCTCTTCCTAATAATACCACAGGCAGGCAGCTGCAGTATTTTCAGTCAGTGTACTGTATCCTGTGCACAGTGTGCAACGAAAGCTAGTTGCATACAATTTGTGGTGTTCTCTTTGTAATAATACCACAGGCAGGCAGGCAGCTGCATTTTTTTCAGTCAGTGTACTGTATCCTGTGCACAGTGTGCAACTAAAGCTAACTGCAGACAATTGTGTTTGTGTTTTCTTCCTAATATTACCACAGGCAGGCAAGCAGCTGCAGTATTTTCAGTCAGTGTACTGTATCCTGTGCACAGTGTGCAACTAAAGCTAACTGCATACAATTTCTGGTGTTCTTTTTATAATAATACCACAGGCAGGCAGACAGCTGCAGTATTTTCAGTCAGGGTACTGTATGCTGTGCACAGTGTGCAACTAAAGCTAACTGCAGACAATTACTGGTGTTCTCTTCCTAAAAATACCACAGGCAGGCAGACAGCTGCAGTATTTTCAGTCAGTGTACTGTATCCTGTGCACAGTGTGCAACTCAAACTAACTGCAGAAAATTGCTGGTGTTCTCTTCCTTATAATACCACAGGCATGCAGCTGCAGTATTTTCAGTCAGTGTACTGTATCCTATGCACAGTGTGCAACTAAAGCTAACTGCAGACAATTGCTGGTGTTCTCTTCCTAATAATACCACAGGCAGGCAGCTGCAGTATTTTCAGTCAGTGTACTGTATCCTGTGCACAGTGTGCAACTCACGCTAACTGCAGACAATTTCTGGTGTTCTCTTTCTAATAATACCACATGCAGGCAGGCAGTTGCAGTATTTTTAGTCAGTGTACTTTATCCTATGCACAGTGTGCAACTAAAGCTAACTGCAGACAATTGCTGGTGTTCTCTACCTAATAATACCAGAGGCAGGCAGGTGATGCAGTATTTTTAGTCGGTGTACTGTATCCTGTGCACAGTGTGCAACTAAAGCAAACGGCAGACAATTACTGGTGTTCTCTTACTAAACATACCACACATAGGAAGCAGGCAGCTGCAGTATTTTCAGTCAGTGTACTGTATCCTGTGCACAGTGTGCAACTAAAGCTAACTGCAGACAATTACTGGTGTTCTCTTCCTAATAATACCACAGGCAGGCAGGCAGCTGCAGTATTTTCAGTCAGTGTACTGTATCCTGTGCACAGTGTGCAACTAAAGCTAACTGCAGACAATTGCTGGTGTTCTCTCCCTGATAATACCACAGGCAGGCAGCTGCAGTATTTTCAGTCAGTGTACTGTATCCTGTGCACAGTGTGCAACTAAAGCTAACTGTAGACAATTGCTGGTGTTCTCTTCCTAATAATACCACAGGCAGGCAACTGCAGTATTTTCAGTCAGTGTACTGTATCCTGTGCACTGTGTGCAACTAAAGCTAATTGCATACAATTTGTGGTGTTCTCTTTGTAATAATACCACAGGCAGGCAGGCAGCTGCAGTTATTTTCAGTCAGTGTATTGTATTCTGTGCACAGTGTGCAACTAAAGCTAACTGCAGACAATTGTTGGTGTTCTCTTCCAATAATACCACAGGCAGGCAGGCAGCTGCAGTATTTTCAGTCAGTGTACTGTATCCTGTGCACAGTGTGCAACTAAAGCTAACTGCATACAATTTATGGTGTTCTCTTTATAATAATACCACAGACAGGCAGACAGCTGCAGTATTTTCAGTCAGTGTACTGTATCCTGTGCACAGTGTGCAACTAAAGCTAACTGCAGACAATTACTGGTGTTCTCTTCCTAATAATACCACAGGCAGGCAGGCAGCTGCAGTATTTTCAGTCAGTGTACTGTATCCTGTGCACAGTGTGCAACTAAAGCTAACTGCAGACAATTGCTGGTGTTCTCTTCCTTATAATACCACAGGCAGGCAGCTGCAGTATTTTCAGTCAGTGTACTGTATCCTATGCACAGTGTGCAACTAAAGCTAACTGCAGACAATTGCTGGTGTTCTCTTCCTAATAATACCACAGGCAGGCAGCTGCAGTATTTTCAGTCAGTGTACTGTATCCTGTGCACAGTGTGCAACTAAAGTTAGTTGCATACAATTTGTGGTGTTCTCTTTGTAATAATACCACAGGCAGGCAGGAAGCTGCATTTTTTTCAGTCAGTGTACTGTATCCTGTGCACAGTGTGCAACTAAAGCTAACTGCAGACAATTGTGTGTGTGTTTTCTTCCTAATAATACCACAGGCAGGCAAGCAGCTGCAGTATTTTCAGTCAGTGTACTGTATCCTGTGCACAGTGTGCAACTAAAGCTAACTGCATACAATTTCTGGTGTTCTTTTTATAATAATACCACAGGCAGGCAGACAGCTGCAGTATTTTCAGTCAGGGTACTGTATGCTGTGCACAGTGTGCAACTAAAGCTAACTGCAGACAATTACTGGTGTTCTCTTCCTAAAAATACCACAGGCAGGCAGACAGCTGCAGTATTTTCAGTCAGTGTACTGTATCCTGTGCACAGTGTGCAACTCAAACTAACTGCAGAAAATTGCTGGTGTTCTCTTCCTTATAATACCACAGGCAGGCAGCTGCAGTATTTTCAGTCAGTGTACTGTATCCTATGCACAGTGTGCAACTAAAGCTAACTGCAGACAATTGCTGGTGTTCTCTTCCTAATAATACCACAGGCAGGCAGCTGCAGTATTTTCAGTCAGTGTACTGTATCCTGTGCACAGTGTGCAACTCACGCTAACTGCAGACAATTTCTGGTGTTCTCTTCCTAATAAAACCACAGGTGGACAGCTGCAGTATTTTCAGTCAGTGTACTGTATCATGTGCACAGTGTGCAACTCACGCTAACTGCAGACAATTTCTGGTGTTCTCTTTCTAATAATACCACAGGCAGGCAGGCAGCTGCAGTATTTTTAGTCAGTGTACTTTATCCTATGCACAGTGTGCAACTAAAGCTAACTGCAGACAATTGCTGGTGTTCTCTACCTAATAATACCAGAGGCAGGCAGGTGCTGCAGTATTTTTAGTCGGTGTACTGTATCCTGTGCACAGTGTGCAACTAAAGCAAACGGCAGACAATTACTGGTGTTCTCTTACTAAACATACCACACATAGGAAGCAGGCAGCTGCAGTATTTTCAGTCAGTGTACTGTATCCTGTGCACAGTGTGCAACTAAAGCTAACTGCAGACAATTACTGGTGTTCTCTTCCTAATAATACCACAGGCAGGCAGGCAGCTGCAGTATTTTCAGTCAGTGTACTGTATCCTGTGCACAGTGTGCAACTAAAGCTAACTGCAGACAATTGCTGGTGTTCTCTTCCTGATAATACCACAGGCAGGCAGCTGCAGTATTTTCAGTCAGTGTACTGTATCCTATGCACAGTGTGCAACTAAAGCTAACTGCAGACAATTGCTGGTGTTCTCTTCCTAATAATACCACAGGCAGGCATCTGCATTATATTCAGTCAGGGTACTGTATCCTGTGCACAGTGTGCAACAAAAGCTACCTGCAGACAATTGCTGGTGTTCTCTTCCTAATAATACCACAGGCAGGCAGCTGCAGTGTATTCAGTCAGGGTACTGTATCATGTGCACAGTGTGCAACTAAAGCTAACTGCAGACAATTGCTGGTGTTCTATTCCTAATAATACCACAGGCAGGCGCTGCAGTATTTTTAGTTGGTGTACTGTATCATGTGCACAGTGTGCAACTAAAGCTAACTGCAGACAATTGCTGGTGTTCTCTTCCTAATAATACCACAGGCAGGCAGGCGCTGCAGTATTTTTAGTCAGTGTACTTTATCCTGTGCACAGTGTGCAACTAAAGCTAACTGCAGACAATTGCTGGTGTTCTCTTCCTAATAATACCACAGGCAGGCTGCTGCAGTATATTCAGTCAGGGTACTGTATCCTGTGCACAGTGTGCAACTAAATCTAACTGAAGACAATTGCTGGTGTTCTCTTCCTAATAATACCACAGGCAGGCAGCTGCAGTATATTCAGTCAGGGTACTGTATCCTGTGCACAGTGTGCAACTAAAGCTTACTGCAGACAATTTCTGGTGTTCTATTCCTAATAATACCACAGGCAGGCAGGCAGCTGCAGTATTTTTAGTCAGTGTACTTTATCCTGTGCACAGTGTGCAACTAAAGCTAACTGCAGACAATTGCTGGTGTTCTATTCCTAATAATACCACAGGCAGGCAGCTGCAGTATATTCAGTCTGGGTACTGTATCCTGTGCACAGTGTGCAACTAAAGCTACCTGCAGACAATTGCTGGTGTTCTCTTCCTAATAATACCACAGGCAGGCAGCTGCAGTATTTTTAGTCAGTGTACTGTATCCTGTGCACAGTGTGCAACTAAAGCTAACTGTAGACAATTGTTGGTGTTCTCTTCCCATTAATACCACAGGCAGGCAGGCAGCTGCAGTTTTTTCAGTCAGTGTACTGTATCCTGTGCACAGTGTGCAACTAAAGCTAACTGCAGACAATTACTGGTGTTCTCTTCCTAATAATACCACAGGCAGGCAGGCAGCTGCAGTATTTTCAGTCAGTGTACTGTATCCTGTGCACAGTGTGCAACTAAAGCTAACTGCAGACAATTACTGGTGTTCTCTTCCTAATAATACCACAGGCAGGCAGGCAGCTGCAGTATTTTCAGTCAGTGTACTGTATCCTGTGCACAGTGTGCAACTAAAGCTAACTGCAGACAATTGCTGGTGTTCTCTCCCTGATAATACCACAGGCAGGCAGCTGCAGTATTTTCAGTCAGTGTACTGTATCCTGTGCACAGTGTGCAACTAAAGCTAACTGTAGACAATTGCTGGTGTTCTCTTCCTAATAATACCACAGGCAGGCAACTGCAGTATTTTCAGTCAGTGTACTGTATCCTGTGCACTGTGTGCAACTAAAGCTAATTGCATACAATTTGTGGTGTTCTCTTTGTAATAATACCACAGGCAGGCAGGCAGCTGCAGTTATTTTCAGTCAGTGTATTGTATTCTGTGCACAGTGTGCAACTAAAGCTAACTGCAGACAATTGTTGGTGTTCTCTTCCAATAATACCACAGGCAGGCAGGCAGCTGCAGTATTTTCAGTCAGTGTACTGTATCCTGTGCACAGTGTGCAACTAAAGCTAACTGCATACAATTTATGGTGTTCTCTTTATAATAATACCACAGACAGGCAGACAGCTGCAGTATTTTCAGTCAGTGTACTGTATCCTGTGCACAGTGTGCAACTAAAGCTAACTGCAGACAATTACTGGTGTTCTCTTCCTAATAATACCACAGGCAGGCAGGCAGCTGCAGTATTTTCAGTCAGTGTACTGTATCCTGTGCACAGTGTGCAACTAAAGCTAACTGCAGACAATTGCTGGTGTTCTCTTCCTTATAATACCACAGGCAGGCAGCTGCAGTATTTTCAGTCAGTGTACTGTATCCTATGCACAGTGTGCAGCTAAAGCTAACTGCAGACAATTGCTGGTGTTCTCTTCCTAATAATACCACAGGCAGGCAGCTGCAGTATTTTCAGTCAGTGTACTGTATCCTGTGCACAGTGTGCAACTAAAGTTAGTTGCATACAATTTATGGTGTTCTCTTTGTAATAATACCACAGGCAGGCAGGAAGCTGCATTTTTTTCAGTCAGTGTACTGTATCCTGTGCACAGTGTGCAACTAAAGCTAACTGCAGACAATTGTCTGTGTGTTTTCTTCCTAATAATACCACAGGCAGGCAAGCAGCTGCAGTATTTTCAGTCAGTGTACTGTATCCTGTGCACAGTGTGCAACTAAAGCTAACTGCATACAATTTCTGGTGTTCTTTTTATAATAATACCACAGGCAGGCAGACAGCTGCAGTATTTTCAGTCAGGGTACTGTATGCTGTGCACAGTGTGCAACTAAAGCTAACTGCAGACAATTACTGGTGTTCTCTTCCTAAAAATACCACAGGCAGGCAGACAGCTGCAGTATTTTCAGTCAGTGTACTGTATCCTGTGCACAGTGTGCAACTCAAACTAACTGCAGAAAATTGCTGGTGTTCTCTTCCTTATAATACCACAGGCAGGCAGCTGCAGTATTTTCAGTCAGTGTACTGTATCCTATGCACAGTGTGCAACTAAAGCTAACTGCAGACAATTGCTGGTGTTCTCTTCCTAATAATACCACAGGCAGGCAGCTGCAGTATTTTCAGTCAGTGTACTGTATCCTGTGCACAGTGTGCAACTCACGCTAACTGCAGACAATTTCTGGTGTTCTCTTCCTAATAAAACCACAGGTGGACAGCTGCAGTACTTTCAGTCAGTGTACTGTATCATGTGCACAGTGTGCAACTCACGCTAACTGCAGACAATTTCTGGTGTTCTCTTTCTAATAATACCACAGGCAGGCAGGCAGCTGCAGTATTTTTAGTCAGTGTACTTTATCCTATGCACAGTGTGCAACTAAAGCTAACTGCAGACAATTGCTGGTGTTCTCTACCTAATAATACCAGAGGCAGGCAGGTGCTGCAGTATTTTTAGTCGGTGTACTGTATCCTGTGCACAGTGTGCAACTAAAGCAAACGGCAGACAATTACTGGTGTTCTCTTACTAAACATACCACACATAGGAAGCAGGCAGCTGCAGTATTTTCAGTCAGTGTACTGTATCCTGTGCACAGTGTGCAACTAAAGCTAACTGCAGACAATTACTGGTGTTCTCTTCCTAATAATACCACAGGCAGGCAGGCAGCTGCAGTATTTTCAGTCAGTGTACTGTATCCTGTGCACAGTGTGCAACTAAAGCTAACTGCAGACAATTGCTGGTGTTCTCTTCCTGATAATACCACAGGCAGGCAGCTGCAGTATTTTCAGTCAGTGTACTGTATCCTGTGCACAGTGTGCAACTAAAGCTAACTGCAGACAATTACTGGTGTTCTCTTCCTAATAATACCACAGGCAGGCAGGCAGCTGCAGTATTTTCAGTCAGTGTACTGTATCCTATGCACAGTGTGCAACAAAAGCTACCTGCAGACAATTGCTGGTGTTCTCTTCCTAATAATACCACAGGCAGGCAGCTGCAGTATATTCAGTCAGGGTACTGTATCATGTGCACAGTGTGCAACTAAAGCTAACTGCAGACAATTGCTGGTGTTCTATTCCTAATAATACCACAGGCAGGCGCTGCAGTATTTTTAGTTGGTGTACTGTATCATGTGCACAGTGTGCAACTAAAGCTAACTGCAGACAATTGCTGGTGTTCTCTTCCTAATAATACCACAGGCAGGCAGGCGCTGCAGTATTTTTAGTCAGTGTACTTTATCCTGTGCACAGTGTGCAACTAAAGCTAACTGCAGACAATTGCTGGTGTTCTCTTCCTAATAATACCACAGGCAGGCTGCTGCAGTATATTCAGTCAGGGTACTGTATCCTGTGCACAGTGTGCAACTAAATCTAACTGAAGACAATTGCTGGTGTTCTCTTCCTAATAATACCACAGGCAGGCAGCTGCAGTATATTCAGTCAGGGTACTGTATCCTGTGCACAGTGTGCAACTAAAGCTTACTGCAGACAATTTCTGGTGTTCTATTCCTAATAATACCACAGGCAGGCAGGCAGCTGCAGTATTTTTAGTCAGTGTACTTTATCCTGTGCACAGTGTGCAACTAAAGCTAACTGCAGACAATTGCTGGTGTTCTATTCCTAATAATACCACAGGCAGGCAGCTGCAGTATATTCAGTCTGGGTACTGTATCCTGTGCACAGTGTGCAACTAAAGCTACCTGCAGACAATTGCTGGTGTTCTCTTCCTAATAATACCACAGGCAGGCAGCTGCAGTATTTTTAGTCAGTGTACTGTATCCTGTGCACAGTGTGCAACTAAAGCTAACTGTAGACAATTGTTGGTGTTCTCTTCCCATTAATACCACAGGCAGGCAGGCAGCTGCAGTTTTTTCAGTCAGTGTACTGTATCCTGTGCACAGTGTGCAACTCAAACTAACTGCAGACATTTGCTGGTGTTCTCTTCCTAATAATACCACAGGCAGGCAGGCAGCTGCAGTATTTTCAGTCAGTGTACTGTATCCTGTGCACAGTGTGCAACTAAAGCTAACTGCAGACAATTACTGGTGTTCTCTTACTAAACTAACCACACATAGGAAGCAGGCAGCTGCAGTATTTTCAGTCAGTGTACTGTACCCTGTGCACAGTGTGCAACTAAAGCTAACTGCAGACAATTACTGGTGTTCTCTTCCTAATAATACCATAGGCAGGCAGGCAGCTGCAGTATTTTCAGTCAGTGTACTGTATCTTGTGCACAGTGTGCAACTCAAACTAACTGCAGACAATTGCTGGTGTTCTCTTCCTTATAATACCACAGGCAGGCAGCTGCAGTATTTTCAGTCTGTGTACTGTATCCTATGCACAGTGTGCAACTAAAGCTAACTGCAGACAATTGCTGGTGTTCTCTTCCTAAAAATACCACAGGCAGGCAGCTGCAGTATTTTCAGTCAGTGTACTGTATCCTGTGCACAGTGTGCAACTAAAGCTAACTGCAGACAATTGTTGGTGTTCTCTTTCTAATAATACCACAGGCAGGCAGGCAACTGCAGTGTTTTCGGTCATGTTTACTGTATCATGTGCACAGTGTGCAACTAAAGCTAACTGCAGACAATTGCTGGTGTTCTCTTCCTAATAATACCACAGGCAGGCAGGCGCTGCAGTATTTTTAGTCGGTGTACTGTATCCTGTGCACAGTGCGCAACTAAAGCAAACTGCAGACAATTACTGGTGTTCTCTTACTAAACATACCACACATAGGAAGCAGTCAGCTGCAGTATTTTCAGTCAGTGTACTGTATCCTGTGCACAGTGTGCAACTCAAACTAACTGCAGACAATTGCTGGTGTTCTCTTTATATTAATACCACAGGCAGGCAGACAGCTGCAGTATTTTCAGTCAGTGTACTGTATCCTGTGCACAGTGTGCAACTAAAGCTAACTGCAGACAATTGCTGGTGCTCTCTTCCTAATAAAGCCACAGGCAGACAGCTGCAGTATTTTAAGTCAGTGTACCTTATCCTGTTCACAGTGTGCAACTAAAGTTAACTGCAGACAATTGCTGTGTTCTCTTCCTAATAATACCACAGGCAGGCAGCTGCAGTATATTCAGTCAGGGTACTGTATCCTGTGCACAGTGTGCAACTAAAGCTAACTGTAGACAATTGCTGGTGTTCTCTTCCTAATAATACCACAGGCAGGCAACTGCAGTATTTTCAGTCAGTGTACTGTATCCTGTGCACTGTGTGCAACTAAAGCTAATTGCATACAATTTGTGGTGTTCTCTTTGTAATAATACCACAGGCAGGCAGGCAGCTGCAGTTATTTTCAGTCAGTGTATTGTATTCTGTGCACAGTGTGCAACTAAAGCTAACTGCAGACAATTGTTGGTGTTACATAGTTACATAGTTACATAGTTACATAGTTAGTCAGGTTGAAAAAAGACACAAGTCCATCCAGTTCAACCGTAAAAAATAAAAATAAAAAAATAAAAATAAACATATATCGTACAATCCCATATACCCAATTCTATACCCACAGTTGATCCAGAGGAAGGCAAAAAACCCAGAAGAGCATTATCCAATTTGCTACAGCAGGGGAAAAAATTCCTTCCTGATCCCCCGAGAGGCAATCGGATATTCCCTGGATCAACTTTACCTATAAATGTCAGTACCCAGTTATATTATGTACATTTAAGAAAGAATCCAGGCCCTTCTTAAAGCAATCTACTGAGCTGGCCAGAACCACCTCTGCAGGGAGTCTATTCCACATTTTCACAGCTCTTACTGTGAAAAAACCTTTCCGTATTTGGAGGTGAAATCTCTTTTCCTCTAGACGCAAAGAGTGCCCCCTTGTCCTTTGTGTTGACCGTAAAGTGAATAACTGAACACCAAGTTCACTATATGGACCCCTTATATATTTGTACATGTTGATCATATCCCCCCTTAATCTCCTCTTCTCAAGAGAGAATAAATTCAGTTCCTCTAATCTCTCCTCATAGCTGAGCTCCTCCATGCCTCTTATCAGTTTGGTTGCCCTTCTCTGCACTTTCTCCAGTTCCCCAATATCCTTTTTGAGAACTGGGGCCCAAAACTGAACTGCATATTCCAGATGAGGTCTTACTAATGATTTGAACAGGGGCAAAATGATATCTCTCTCTCTGGAGACCATACCTCTCTTAATACAAGAAAGGACTTTGCTCGCTTTGGAAACCGCAGCTTGGCATTGCATGCCATTATTGAGCTTATGATCTACCAAAACCCCCAGATCCTTCTCCACTACGGATCCCCCCAGTTGTACTCCCCCTAGTATGTATGATGCATTCATATTATTAGCCCCCAAGTGCATAACTTTACATTTATCAACATTAAACCTCATCTGCCACATAGTCGCCCAATTAGACAGAGCATTGAGGTCGGCTGGTAAATTGGCGACATCCTGTAAGGACGTTATTCCACTGCATAGCTTGGTGTCATCTGCAAAGACAGAAATGTTACTTTTGATCTCAGACCCAATATCATTTATAAACATATTAAAAAGTAAGGGTCCCAGCACTGAACCTTGGGGTACACCACTGATAACCTTGGACCATTCAGAGTAAGAATCATTAACCACTACTCTCTGAATTCTGTCTTTTAGCCAGTTTTCTATCCATTTACAAACTGATATTTCCAATCCTGTAGACTTTACCTTACACATGAGCCGTGTGTGGGGAACTGTATCGAACGCTTTTGCAAAATCCAAGTATACCACGTCCACTGCCACCCCTCTGTCCAAGGTCTTACTTACCTCTTCATAAAAAGAAATCAGGTTTGTTTGACAACTTCTGTCTTTCATGAATCCATGCTGTCTGTTGCTTAAATAGTTTTTTTCCAGCAAGAACTCATCTATGTGGTCTTTTATTAATCTCTCCAGTATTTTCCCAACTATAGAAGTTAAACTAACAGGTCTATAGTTACTTGGTAAACACTTAATTCCCTTTTTAAATATAGGCACCACATTGGCCCTGCGCCAATCCAGTGGTACTATTCCTGTCATTAATGAGTCCCTAAAAATTAAATACAATGGCTTTGAAATTACAGAGCTCAATTCTTTTAGGATCCGTGGGTGTATGCCATCTGGTCCAGGTGCTTTATCCACCTTTATTCCATCTAAATATTTCTGGACCATATCACTTTTGAGCCATTTGGATTTGGGGCTGTGTCACTACCACCCCCATTTTGGACATGAGCTCCCCCATGCTCCTTTGTATACACAGAACTGAAGAAAGTATTTAATAAATTAGCCTTCTCTTTGTCCCCAGTCACCCACTCTAGATTATTTTGTAAAGGGCCTACATGCTCAGACTTGACCTTTTTGCTATTAATATATTTGAAGAATTTTTTGGGGTTTGTCCTACTATCTTTTGCAATCTGTCGTTCATTTTGAATTTGCACAAATTCACTGTGCACAGTGTGCAACTAAAGCTAACTGCAGACAATTGTTGGTGTTCTCTTCCAATAATACCACAGGCAGGCAGGCAGCTGCAGTATTTTCAGTCAGTGTACTGTATCCTGTGCACAGTGTGCAACTAAAGCTAACTGCATACAATTTATGGTGTTCTCTTTATAATAATACCACAGCCAGGCAGACAGCTGCAGTATTTTCAGTCAGTGTACTGTATCCTGTGCACAGTGTGCAACTAAAGCTAACTGCAGACAATTACTGGTGTTCTCTTTATAATAATACCACAGACAGGCAGACAGCTGCAGTATTTTCAGTCAGTGTACTGTATCCTGTGCACAGTGTGCAACTAAAGCTAACTGCAGACAATTGCTGGTGTTCTCTTCCTTATAATACCACAGGCAGGCAGCTGCAGTATTTTCAGTCAGTGTACTGTATCCTGTGCACAGTGTGCAACTAAAGCTAGTTGCATACAATTTGTGGTGTTCTCTTTGTAATAATACCACAGGCAGGCAGGCAGCTGCATTTTTTTCAGTCAGTGTACTGTATCCTGTGCACAGTGTGCAACTAAAGCTAACTGCAGACAATTGTGTGTGTGTTTTCTTCCTAATAATACCACAGGCAGGCAAGCAGCTGCAGTATTTTCAGTCAGTGTACTGTATCCTGTGCACAGTGTGCAACTAAAGCTAACTGCATACAATTTCCGGTGTTCTTTTTATAATAATACCACAGGCAGGCAGACAGCTGCAGTATTTTCAGTCAGGGTACTGTATGCTGTGCACAGTGTGCAACTAAAGCTAACTGCAGACAATTACTGGTGTTCTCTTCCTAAAAATACCACAGGCAGGCAGACAGCTGCAGTATTTTCAGTCAGTGTACTGTATCCTGTGCACAGTGTGCAACTCAAACTAACTGCAGAAAATTGCTGGTGTCCTCTTCCTTATAATACCACAGGCAGGCAGCTGCAGTATTTTCAGTCAGTGTACTGTATCCTATGCACAGTGTGCAACTAAAGCTAACTGCAGACAATTGCTGGTGTTCTCTTCCTAATAATACCACAGGCAGGCAGCTGCAGTATTTTCAGTCAGCGTACTGTATCCTGTGCACAGTGTACAACTCACGCTAACTGCAGACAATTTCTGGTGTTCTCTTTCTAATAATACCACATGCAGGCAGGCAGCTGCAGTATTTTAGTCAGTGTACTTTATCCTATGCACAGTGTGCAACTAAAGCTAACTGCAGACAATTGCTGGTGTTCTCTACCTAATAATACCAGAGGCAGGCAGGTGCTGCAGTATTTTTAGTCGGTGTACTGTATCCTGTGCACAGTGTGCAACTAAAGCAAACGGCAGACAATTACTGGTGTTCTCTTACTAAACATACCACACATAGGAAGCAGGCAGCTGCAGTATTTTCAGTCAGTGTACTGTATCCTGTACACAGTGTGCAACTAAAGCTAACTGCAGACAATTACTGGTGTTCTCTTCCTAATAATACCACAGGCA
The DNA here is from genome assembly GCA_029206835.1 of Rana muscosa. Classification (NCBI taxonomy): domain Eukaryota; kingdom Metazoa; phylum Chordata; class Amphibia; order Anura; family Ranidae; genus Rana; species Rana muscosa. Next base: position 209,167,451 of record CM055127.1, on the reverse strand, counting down.
GGCAGGCAGCTGCAGTATTTTCAGTCAGTGTACTGTATACTGTGCACAGTGTGCAACTAAAGCTAACTGCAGACAATTGCTGGTGTTCTCTTCCTGATAATACCACAGGCAGGCAGCTGCAGTATTTTCAGTCAGTGTACTGTATCCTGTGCACAGTGTGCAACTAAAGCTAACTGTAGACAATTGCTGGTGTTCTCTTCCTAATAATACCACAGGCAGGCAACTGCAGTATTTTCAGTCAGTGTACTGTATCCTGTGCACTGTGTGCAACTAAAGCTAATTGCATACAATTTGTGGTGTTCTCTTTGTAATAATACCACAGGCAGGCAGGCAGCTGCAGTTATTTTCAGTCAGTGTATTGTATTCTGTGCACAGTGTGCAACTAAAGCTAACTGCAGACAATTGTTGGTGTTCTCTTCCAATAATACCACAGGCAGGCAGCTGCAGTATTTTCAGTCAGTGTACTGTATCCTGTGCACAGTGTGCAACTAAAGCTAACTGCATACAATTTATGGTGTTCTCTTTATAATAATACCACAGACAGGCAGACAGCTGCAGTATTTTCAGTCAGTGTACTGTATCCTGTGCACAGTGTGCAACTAAAGCTAACTGCAGACAATTACTGGTGTTCTCTTCCTAATAATACCACAGGCAGGCAGGCAGCTGCAGTATTTTCAGTCAGTGTACTGTATCCTGTGCACAGTGTGCAACTAAAGCTAACTGCAGACAATTGCTGGTGTTCTCTTCCTTATAATACCACAGGCAGGCAGCTGCAGTATTTTCAGTCAGTGTACTGTATCCTATGCACAGTGTGCAACTAAAGCTAACTGCAGACAATTGCTGGTGTTCTCTTCCTAATAATACCACAGGCAGGCAGCTGCAGTATTTTCAGTCAGTGTACTGTATCCTGTGCACAGTGTGCAACTAAAGCTAGTTGCATACAATTTGTGGTGTTCTCTTTGTAATAATACCACAGGCAGGCAGGCAGCTGCATTTTTTCAGTCAGTGTACTGTATCCTGTGCACAGTGTGCAACTAAAGCTAGTTGCATACAATTTGTGGTGTTCTCTTTGTAATAATACCACAGGCAGGCAGGCAGCTGCATTTTTTCAGTCAGTGTACTGTATCCTGTGCACAGTGTGCAACTAAAGCTAACTGCAGACAATTGTGTGTGTGTTTTCTTCCTAATAATACCACAGGCAGGCAAGCAGCTGCAGTATTTTCAGTCAGGGTACTGTATGCTGTGCACAGTGTGCAACTAAAGCTAACTGCAGACAATTACTGGTGTTCTCTTCCTAAAAATACCACAGGCAGGCAGACAGCTGCAGTATTTTCAGTCAGTGTACTGTATCCTGTGCACAGTGTGCAACTCAAACTAACTGCAGAAAATTGCTGTTGTTCTCTTCCTTATAATACCACAGGCAGGCAGCTGCAGTATTTTCAGTCAGTGTACTGTATCCTATGCACAGTGTGCAACTAAAGCTAACTGCAGACAATTGCTGGTGTTCTCTTCCTAATAATACCACAGGCAGGCAGCTGCAGTATTTTCAGTCAGTGTACTGTATCCTGTGCACAGTGTGCAACTCACGCTAACTGCAGACAATTTCTGGTGTTCTCTTTCTAATAATACCACATGCAGGCAGGCAGCTGCAGTATTTTTAGTCAGTGTACTTTATCCTATGCACAGTGTGCAACTAAAGCTAACTGCAGACAATTGCTGGTGTTCTCTACCTAATAATACCAGAGGCAGGCAGGTGCTGCAGTATTTTTAGTCGGTGTACTGTATCCTGTGCACAGTGTGCAACTAAAGCAAACGGCAGACAATTACTGGTGTTCTCTTACTAAACATACCACACATAGGAAGCAGGCAGCTGCAGTATTTTCAGTCAGTGTACTGTATCCTGTGCACAGTGTGCAACTAAAGCTAACTGCAGACAATTACTGGTGTTCTCTTCCTAATAATACCACAGGCAGCTGCAGTATTTTCAGTCAGTGTACTGTATCCTGTGCACAGTGTGCAACTAAAGCTAACTGCAGACTATTGCTGGTGTTCTCTTCCTGATAATACCACAGGCAGGCAGCTGCAGTATTTTCAGTCAGTGTACTGTATCCTGTGCACAGTGTGCAACTAAAGCTAACTGCAGACAAGTGCTGGTGTTCTCTTCCTAATAATACCACAGGCAGGCAGCTGCAGTATTTTCAGTCAGTGTACTGTATCCTGTGCACAGTGTGCAACTAAAGATAACTGCAGACAATTGCTGGTGCTCTCTTCCTAATAAAACCACAGGCAGACAGCTGCAGTATTTTAAGTTAGTGTACCTTATCCTGTTCACAGTGTGCAACTAAAGTTAACTGCAGACAATTGCTGGTGTTCTCTTCCTAATAATACCACAGGCAGGCAGCTGCAGCATATTCAGTCAGTGTACTGTATCCTGTGCACAGTGTGCAACTAAAGATAACTGCAGACAATTGCTGGTGCTCTCTTCCTAATAAAACCACAGGCAGGCAGCTGCAGTATTTTATGTCAGTGTACCTTATCCTGTTCACAGTGTGCAACTAAAGCTAACTGCAGACAATTGCTGGTGTTCTCTTCCTGATAATACCACAGGCAGGCAGCTGCAGTATTTTCAGTCAGTGTACTGTATCCTATGCACAGTGTGCAACTAAAGCTAACTGCAGACAATTGCTGGTGTTCTCTTCCTAATAATACCACAGGCAGGCAGCTGCAGTATTTTCAGTCAGTGTACTGTATCCTGTGCACAGTGTGCAACTAAAGATAACTGCAGACAATTGCTGGTGCTCTCTTCCTAATAAAACCACAGGCAGACAGCTGCAGTATTTTAAGTCAGTGTACCTTATCCTGTTCACAGTGTGCAACTAAAGTTAACTGTAGACAATTGTTGTGTTCTCTTCCTTATAATACCATAGGCAGGCAGCTGCAGTATATTCAGTCAGGGTACTGTATCCTGTGCACAGTGTGCAACTAAAGCTAACTGCAGACAATTGCTGGTGTTCTATTCCTAATAATACCACAGGCAGGCAGGCAGCTGCAGTATTTTTAGTCAGTGTACTTTAATCTGTGCACAGTGTGCAACTAAAGCTAACTGCAGACAATTGCTGGTGTTCTCTTCCTAATAATACCACAGGCAGGCACTGCAGTATTTTTAGTTGGTGTACTGTATCCTGTGCACAGTGTGCAACTAAAGCTAACTGCAGACAATTGCTGGTGTTCTCTTCCTAATAATACCACAGGCAGGCAGGCGCTGCAGTATTTTTAGTCAGTGTACTTTATCCTGTGCACAGTGTGCAACTAAAGCTAACTACAGACATTTGCTGGTGTTCTCTTCCTAATAATACCACAGGCAGGCAGGCAACTGCAGTATTTTCAGTCAGTGTACTGTATCCTATGCACAGTGTGCAACTAAAGCTACCTGCAGACAATTGCTGGTGTTCTCTTCCTAATAATACCACAGGCAGGCAGGCGCTGCAGTATTTTTAGTCGGTGTACTGTATCCTGTGCACAGTGTGCAACTAAAGCTGACTGCAGAAAATTGCTGGTGTTCTCTTCCTAATAATACCACAGGCAGGCAGGCAGCTGCAGTATTTTCAGTCAGTGTACTGTATCCTGTGCACAGTGTGCAACTAAAGCTAACTGCATACAATTTGTGGTGTTCTCGTTGTAATAATACCACAGGCAGGCAGGCAGCTGCAGTTTTTTCAGTCAGTGTACTGTATCCTGTGCACAGCGTGCAACTATAGCTAACTGCATGCAATTTCTGGTGTTCTCTTTATGATAATTCCACAGGCAGGCAGACAGCTGCAGTATTTTCAGTCAGTGTGCAACTCAAACTAACTGCAGACATTTGCTGGTGTTCTCTTCCTAATAAAACCACAGGCATACAGCTGCAGTATTTTACCGGCAAGTCAGTGTACCTTATCCTGTTCACAGTGTGCAACTAAAGTTAACTGCAGACAATTGCTGGTGTTCTCTTCCTAATAATACCACAGGCAGGCAGCTGCATTATATTCAGTCAGTGTACTGTATCTTGTGCACAGTGTGCAACTAAAGCTAACTGCAGACAATTGCTGGTGTTCTATTCCTAATAATACCACAGGCAGGCAGCTGCAGTATTTTCAGTCAGTGTACTGTATCATGTGCACAGTGTGCAACTCACGCTAACTGCAGACACTTGCTGGTGTTCTCTTCCTAATAAAACCACAGGCAGACAGCTGCAGTATATTCAGTCAGGGTACTGTATCCTGTGCACAGTGTGCAACTAAAGCTAACTGCAGACAATTGCTGGTGTTCTATTCCTAATAATACCACAGGCAGGCAGGCAGCTGCAGTATTTTTAGTCAGTGTACTTTATCCTGTACACAGTGTGCAACTAAAGCTAACTGCAGACAATTGCTGGTGTTCTCTTCCTAATAATACCACAGGCAGGCAGGCGCTGCAGGATTTTTAGTCAGTGTACTGTATCCTGTGCACAGTGTGCAACTAAAGCTAACTGCAGACAATTGCTGGTGTTCTCTTCCTAATAATACCACAGGCAGGCAGGCGCTGCAGTATTTTTAGTCAGTGTACTTTATCCTGTGAACAATGTGCAACTAAAGCTAACTGCAGACAATTGCTGGTGTTCTCTTCCTAATAATACCACAGGCAGGCAGGCGCTGCAGTATTTTCAGTCAGTGTACTGTATCCTATGCACAGTGTGCAACTAAAGCTACCTGTAGACAATTGCTGGTGTTCTCTTCCTAATAAAACCACAGGCAGACAGCTGCAGTATTTTAAGTCAGTGTACCTTATCCTGTTCACAGTGTGCAACTAAAGTTAACTGTAGACAATTGCTGTGTTCTCTTCCTAATAATACCACAGGCAGGCAGCTGCAGTATATTCAGTCAGGGTACTGTATCCTGTGCACAGTGTGCAACTAAAGCTAACTGCAGACAATTGCTGGTGTTCTATTTCTAATAATACCACAGGCAGGCAGGCAGCTGCAGTATTTTTATTCAGTGTACTTTATCCTGTGCACAGTGTGCAACTAAAGCTAACTGCAGACAATTGCTGGTGTTCTCTTCCTAATAATACCTTAGGCAGGCAGCTGCAGTATATTCAGTCAGGGTACTGTATCCTGTGCACAGTGTGCAACTAAAGCTACCTGCAGACAATTGCTGGTGTTCTCTTCCTAATAATACCACAGGCAGGCAGCTGCAGTATATTCAGTCAGGGTACTGTATCCTGTGCACAGTGTGCAACTAAAGCTAACTGCAGACAATTGCTGGTGTTCTATTCCCAATAATACCACAGGCAGGCAGGCAGCTGCAGTATTTTTAGCCAGTGTACTTTATCCTGTGCACAGTGTGCAACTAAAGCTAACTGCAGACAATTGCTGGTGTTCTCTTCCTAATAATATCACAGGCAGGCAGGTGCTGCAGTATTTTCAGTCAGTGTACTGTATCCTATGCACAGTGTGCAACTAAAGCTACCTGTAGACAATTGCTGGTGCTCTCTTCCTAATAAAACCACAGGCAGACAGCTGCAGTATTTTAAGTCAGTGTACCTTATCCTGTTCACAGTGTGCAACTAAAGTTAACTGTAGACAATTGCTGTGTTCTCTCCCTAATAATACCACAGGCAGGCAGCTGCAGTATATTCAGTCAGGGTACTGTATCCTGTGCACAGTGTGCAACTGAAGCTAACTGCAGACAATTGCTGGTGTTCTATTCCTAATAATACCACAGGCAGGCAGGCAGCTGCAGTATTTTTAGTCAGTGTACTTTATCCTGTGCACAGTGTGCAACTAAAGCTAACTGCAGACAATTGCTGGTGTTCTCTTCCTAATAATACCTTAGGCAGACAGCTGCAGTATATTCAGTCAGGGTACTGTATCCTGTGCACAGTGTGCAACTAAAGCTACCTGCAGACAATTGCTGGTGTTCTCTTCCTAATAATACCACAGGCAGGCAGCTGCAGTATATTCAGTCAGGGTAATGTATCCTGTGCACAGTGTGCAACTAAAGCTAACTGCATACAATTGCTGGTGTTCTATTCCCAATAATACCACAGGCAGGCAGGCAGCTGCAGTATTTTTAGTCAGTGTACTTTATCCTGTGCACAGTGTGCAACTAAAGCTAACTGCAGACACTTGCTGGTGTTCTCTTCCTAATAATACCACAGGCAGGCAGCTGCAGTATATTCAGTCAGAGTACTGTTTCCTGTGCACAGTGTGCAACTAAAGCTAACTGCAGACAATTGCTGGTGTTCTCTTCCTAATAATACCACAGGCAGGCAGGCGCTGCAGTATTTTTAGTCGGTGTACTGTATCCTGTGCACAGTGTGCAACTAAAGCTAACTGCAGACAATTGCTGGTGTTCTCTTCCTAATAATACCACAGGCAGGCAGGCGCTGCAGTATTTTTAGTCAGTGTACTTTATCCTGTGCACAGTGTGCAACTAAAGCTAACTACAGACATTTGCTGGTGTTCTCTTCCTAATAATACCACAGGCAGGCAGGCAGCTGCAGTATTTTCAGTCAGTGTACTGTATCCTATGCACAGTGTGCAACTAAAGCTACCTGCAGACAATTGCTTGTGTTCTCTTCCTAATAAAACCACAGGCAGACAGATTTTAAGTCAGTGTACCTTATCCTGTTCACAGTGTGCAACTAAAGTTGACTACAGACAATTTCTGGTGTTCTCTTCCTAATAATACCACAGGCAGACAGCTGCAGTATTTTCAGTCAGTGTACTGTATCCTGTGCACAGTGTGGAACTAAAGCTAACTGCAGACAATTGCTGGTGTTCTCTTCCTAATAATACCACAGGCAGGCAGGCAGCTGCAGTATTTTCAGTCAGTGTAATGTATCCTGTGCACAGTGTGCAACTAAAGCTAACTGCATACAATTTGTGGTGTTCTCTTTGTAGAAATACCACAGGCAGGCAGCTGCAGTTTTTTCAGTCAGTGTACTGTATTCTGTGCACAGTGTGCAACTAAAGCTAACTGTAGACAATTGTTGGTGTTCTCTTCCTAATAATACCACAGGCAGCTGCAGTATTTTCAGTCAGTGTACTGTATCCTGTGCACAGTGTGCAACTCAAACTAACTGCAGACATTTGCTGGTGTTCTCTTCCTAATAATACCACAGGCAGGCTGGCAGCTGCAGTATTTTCAGTCAGTGTACTGTATCCTGTGCACAGTGTGCAACTAAAGCTAACTGCAGACAATTACTGGTGTTCTCTTACTAAACATACCACACATAGGAAGCAGGCAGCTGCAGTATTTTCAGTCAGTGTACTGTACCCTGTGCACAGTGTGCAACTAAAGCTAACTGCAGACAATTACTGGTGTTCTCTTCCTAATAATACCATAGGCAGGCAGGCAGCTGCAGTATTTTCAGTCAGTGTACTGTATCTTGTGCACAGTGTGCAACTCAAACTAACTGCAGACAATTGCTGGTGTTCTCTTCCTTATAATACCACAGGCAGGCAGCTGCAGTATTTTCAGTCAGTGTACTGTATCCTATGCACAGTGTGCAACTAAAGCTAACTGCAGACAATTGCTGGTGTTCTCTTCCTAATAATACCACAGGCAGGCATCTGCAGTATTTTCAGTCAGTGTACTGTATCCTGTGCACAGTGTGCAACTAAAGCTAACTGCATACAATTTGTGGTGTTCTCTTTGTAATTATACCACAGGCAGGCAGGCAGCTGCAGTTTTTTCAGTCAGTGTACTGTATCCTGTGCACAGTGTGCAACTAAAGCTAACTGCATACAATTTCTGGTGTTCTCTTTATAATAATACCACAGGCAGGCAGACAGCTGCAGTATTTTCAGTCAGTGTACTGTATCCTGTGCACAGTGTGCAACTAAAGCTAACTGCAGACAATTGCTGGTGTTCTCTTCCTAATAATACCACAGGCAGGCAGCTGCAGTATTTTCAGTCAGTGTACTGTATCCTGTGCACAGTGTGCAACTAAAGCTAACTGCAGACAATTGCTGGTGTTCTCTTTATAATAATACCACAGGCAGGCAGACAGCTGCAGTATTTTCAGTCAGTGTACTGTATCCTGTGCACAGTGTGCAACTAAAGCTAACTGCAGACAATTGCTGGTGTTCTCTTCCTAATAATACCACAGGCAGGCAGCTTCAGTATATTCAGTCAGGGTAATGTATCCTGTGCACAGTGTGCAACTAAAGCTAACTGCAGACAATTGCTGGTGTTCTATTCCTTATAATACCACAGACAGGCAGGCAGCTGCAGTATTTTCAGTCAGTGTACTTTATCCTGTGCACAGTGTGCAACTCACGCTAACTGCAGACAATTTCTGGTGTTCTCTTTCTAATAATACCACAGGCAGGCAGCTGCAGTATATTCAGTCAGGGTACTGTATCCTGTGCACAGTGTGCAACTAAAGCTAACTGCAGACAATTGTTGGTGTTCTCTTTCTAATAATACCACAGGCAGGCAACTGCAGTGTTTTCAGTCAGTTTACTGTATCATGTGCACAGTGTGCAACTAAAGCTAACTGCAGACAATTGCTGGTGTTCTCTTCCTAATAATACCACAGGCAGGCAGGCGCTGCAGTATTTTTAGTCGGTGTACTGTATCCTGTGCACAGTGCGCAACTAAAGCAAACTGCAGACAATTACTGGTGTTCTCTTACTAAACATACCACACATAGGAAGCAGTCAGCTGCAGTATTTTCAGTCAGTGTACTGTATCCTGTGCACAGTGTGCAACTCAAACTAACTGCAGACAATTGCTGGTGTTCTCTTTATATTAATACCACAGACAGGCAGACAGCTGCAGTATTTTCAGTCAGTGTACTGTATCCTGTGCACAGTGTGCAACTAAAGCTAACTGCAGACAATTGCTGGTGCTCTCTTCCTAATAAAACCACAGGCAGACAGCTGCAGTATATTCAGTCAGGGTACTGTATCCTGTGCACAGTGTGCAACTAAAGCTAACTGTAGACAATTGCTGGTGTTTTCTTCCTAATAATACCACAGGCAGGCAACTGCAGTATTTTCAGTCAGTGTACTGTATCCTGTGCACTGTGTGCAACTAAAGCTATTTGCATACAATTTGTGGTGTTCTCTTTGTAATAATACCACAGGCAGGCAGGCAGCTGCAGTTATTTTCAGTCAGTGTATTGTATTCTGTGCACAGTGTGCAACTAAAGCTAACTGCAGACAATTGTTGGTGTTCTCTTCCAATAATACCACAGGCAGGCAGGCAGCTGCAGTATTTTCAGTCAGTGTACTGTATCCTGTGCACAGTGTGCAACTAAAGCTAACTGCAGACAATTACTGGTGTTCTCTTCCTAATAATACCACAGGCAGGCAGGCAGCTGCAGTATTTTCAGTCAGTGTACTGTATCCTGTGCACAGTGTGCAACTAAAGCTAACTGCAGACAATTGCTGGTGTTCTCTTCCTTATAATACCACAGGCAGGCAGCTGCAGTATTTTCAGTCAGTGTACTGTATCCTATGCACAGTGTGCAACTAAAGCTAACTGCAGACAATTGCTGGTGTTCTCTTCCTAATAATACCACAGGCAGGCAGCTGCAGTATTTTCAGTCAGTGTACTGTATCCTGTGCACAGTGTGCAACTAAAGCTAGTTGCATACAATTTGTGGTGTTCTCTTTGTAATAATACCACAGGCAGGCAGGCAGCTGCATTTTTTTCAGTCAGTGTACTGTATCCTGTGCACAGTGTGCAACTAAAGCTAACTGCAGACAATTGTTGGTGTTCTCTTCCTAATAATACCACAGGCAGGCAAGCAGCTGCAGTATTTTCAGTCAGTGTACTGTATCCTGTGCACAGTGTGCAACTAAAGCTAACTGCATACAATTTCTGGTGTTCTTTTTATAATAATACCACAGGCAGGCAGACAGCTGCAGTATTTTCAGTCAGGGTACTGTATGCTGTGCACAGTGTGAAACTAAAGCTAACTGCAGACAATTACTGGTGTTCTCTTCCTAAAAATACCACAGGCAGGCAGACAGCTGCAGTATTTTCAGTCAGTGTACTGTATCCTGTGCACAGTGTGCAACTCAAACTAACTTCAGAAAATTGCTGGTGTTCTCTTCCTTATAATACCACAGGCAGGCAGCTGCAGTATTTTCAGTCAGTGTACTGTATCCTATGCACAGTGTGCAACTAAAGCTAACTGCAGACACTTTCTGGTGTTCTCTTTCTAATAATACCACAGGCAGGCAGGCAGCTGCAGTATTTTTAGTCAGTGTACTTTATCCTATGCACAGTGTGCAACTAAAGCTAACTGCAGACAATTGCTGGTGTTATCTACCTAATAATACCAGAGGCAGGCAGGTGCTGCAGTATTTTTAGTCAGTGTACTGTATCCTGTGCACAGTGTGCAACTAAAGCAAACGGCAGACAATTACTGGTGTTCTCTTACTAAACATACCACACATAGGAAGCAGGCAGCTGCAGTATTTTCAGTCAGTGTACTGTATCCTGTGCACAGTGTGCAACTAAAGCTAACTGCAGACAATTACTGGTGTTCTCTTCCTAATAATACCACAGGCAGGCAGGCAGCTGCAGTATTTTCATTCAGTGTACTGTATCCTGTGCACAGTGTGCAACTAAAGCTAACTGCAGACAATTGCTGGTGTTCTCTTCCTGATAATACCACAGGCAGGCAGCTGCAGTATTTTCAGTCAGTGTACTGTATCCTATGCACAGTGTGCAACTAAAGCTAACTGCAGACAATTGCTGGTGTTCTCTTCCTAATAATACCACAGGCAGGCAGCTGCAGTATTTTCAGTCAGTGTACTGTATCCTGTGCACAGTGTGCAACTAAAGATAACTGCAGACAATTGCTGGTGTTCTCTTCCTAATAATACCACAGGCAGGCAGGCAGCTGCAGTATTTTCAGTCAGTGTACTGTATCCTGTGCACAGTGTGCAACTAAAGCTATTTGCATACAATTTGTGGTGTTCTCTTTGTAATAATACCACAGGCAGGCAGGCAGCTGCAGTTATTTTCAGTCAGTGTATTGTATTCTGTGCACAGTGTGCAACTAAAGCTAACTGCAGACAATTGTTGGTGTTCTCTTCCAATAATACCACAGGCAGGCAGGCAGCTGCAGTATTTTCAGTCAGTGTACTGTATCCTGTGCACAGTGTGCAACTAAAGCTAACTGCAGACAATTACTGGTGTTCTCTTCCTAATAATACCACAGGCAGGCAGGCAGCTGCAGTATTTTCAGTCAGTGTACTGTATCCTGTGCACAGTGTGCAACTAAAGCTAACTGCAGACAATTGCTGGTGTTCTCTTCCTTATAATACCACAGGCAGGCAGCTGCAGTATTTTCAGTCAGTGTACTGTATCCTATGCACAGTGTGCAACTAAAGCTAACTGCAGACAATTGCTGGTGTTCTCTTCCTAATAATACCACAGGCAGGCAGCTGCAGTATTTTCAGTCAGTGTACTGTATCCTGTGCACAGTGTGCAACTAAAGCTAGTTGCATACAATTTGTGGTGTTCTCTTTGTAATAATACCACAGGCAGGCAGGCAGCTGCATTTTTTTCAGTCAGTGTACTGTATCCTGTGCACAGTGTGCAACTAAAGCTAACTGCAGACAATTGTTGGTGTTCTCTTCCTAATAATACCACAGGCAGGCAAGCAGCTGCAGTATTTTCAGTCAGTGTACTGTATCCTGTGCACAGTGTGCAACTAAAGCTAACTGCATACAATTTCTGGTGTTCTTTTTATAATAATACCACAGGCAGGCAGACAGCTGCAGTATTTTCAGTCAGGGTACTGTATGCTGTGCACAGTGTGCAACTAAAGCTAACTGCAGACAATTACTGGTGTTCTCTTCCTAAAAATACCACAGGCAGGCAGACAGCTGCAGTATTTTCAGTCAGTGTACTGTATCCTGTGCACAGTGTGCAACTCAAACTAACTTCAGAAAATTGCTGGTGTTCTCTTCCTTATAATACCACAGGCAGGCAGCTGCAGTATTTTCAGTCAGTGTACTGTATCCTATGCACAGTGTGCAACTAAAGCTAACTGCAGACACTTTCTGGTGTTCTCTTTCTAATAATACCACAGGCAGGCAGGCAGCTGCAGTATTTTTAGTCAGTGTACTTTATCCTATGCACAGTGTGCAACTAAAGCTAACTGCAGACAATTGCTGGTGTTATCTACCTAATAATACCAGAGGCAGGCAGGTGCTGCAGTATTTTTAGTCAGTGTACTGTATCCTGTGCACAGTGTGCAACTAAAGCAAACGGCAGACAATTACTGGTGTTCTCTTACTAAACATACCACACATAGGAAGCAGGCAGCTGCAGTATTTTCAGTCAGTGTACTGTATCCTGTGCACAGTGTGCAACTAAAGCTAACTGCAGACAATTACTGGTGTTCTCTTCCTAATAATACCACAGGCAGGCAGGCAGCTGCAGTATTTTCATTCAGTGTACTGTATCCTGTGCACAGTGTGCAACTAAAGCTAACTGCAGACAATTGCTGGTGTTCTCTTCCTGATAATACCACAGGCAGGCAGCTGCAGTATTTTCAGTCAGTGTACTGTATCCTATGCACAGTGTGCAACTAAAGCTAACTGCAGACAATTGCTGGTGTTCTCTTCCTAATAATACCACAGGCAGGCAGCTGCAGTATTTTCAGTCAGTGTACTGTATCCTGTGCACAGTGTGCAACTAAAGATAACTGCAGACAATTGCTGGTGTTCTCTTCCTAATAATACCACAGGCAGGCAGGCAGCTGCAGTATTTTCAGTCAGTGTACTGTATCCTGTGCACAGTGTGCAACTAAAGCTAACTGCATACAATTTGTGGTGTTCTCTTTGTAATAATACCACAGGCAGGCAGGCAGCTGCAGTTTTTTCAGTCAGTGTACTGTATCCTGTGCACAGTGTGCAACTATAGCTAACTGCATGCAATTTCTGGTGTTCTCCTTATGATAATACCACAGGCAGGCAGACAGCTGCAGTATTTTCAGTCAGTGTGCAACTCAAACTAACTGCAGACATTTGCTGGTGTTCTCTTCCTAATAAAACCACAGGCATACAGCTGCAGTATTTTACCGGTAAGTCAGTGTACCTTATCCTGTTCACAGTGTGCAACTAAAGTTAACTGCAGACAATTGCTGGTGTTCTCTTCCTAATAATACCACAGGCAGGCAGCTGCATTATATTCAGTCAGTGTACTGTATCTTGTGCACAGTGTGCAACTAAAGCTAACTGCAGACAATTGCTGGTGTTCTATTCCTAATAATACCACAGGCAGGCAGCTGCAGTATTTTCAGTCAGTGTACTGTATCATGTGCACAGTGTGCAACTCACGCTAACTGCAGACAATTGCTGGTGTTCTCTTCCTAATAAAACCACAGGCAGACAGCTGCAGTATATTCAGTCAGGGTACTGTATCCTGTGCACAGTGTGCAACTAAAGCTAACTGCAGACAATTGCTGGTGTTCTATTCCTAATAATACCACAGGCAGGCAGGCAGCTGCAGTATTTTTAGTCAGTGTACTTTATCATGTACACAGTGTGCAACTAAAGCTAACTGCAGACAATTGCTGGTGTTCTCTTCCTAATAATACCACAGGCAGGCAGGCGCTGCAGTATTTTTAGTCAGTGTACTGTATCATGTGCACAGTGTGCAACTAAAGCTAACTGCAGACAATTGCTGGTGTTCTCTTCCTAATAATACCACAGGCAGGCAGGCGCTGCAGTATTTTTAGTCAGTGTACTTTATCCTGTGAACAATGTGCAACTAAAGCTAACTGCAGACAATTGCTGGTGTTCTCTTCCTAATAATACCACAGGCAGGCAGGCGCTGCAGTATTTTCAGTCAGTGTACTGTATCCTATGCACAGTGTGCAACTAAAGCTACCTGTAGACAATTGCTGGTGCTCTCTTCCTAATAAAACCACAGGCAGACAGCTGCAGTATTTTAAGTCAGTATACCTTATCCTGTTCAGTGTGCAACTAAAGTTAACTGTAGACAATTGCTGTGTTCTCTTCCTAATAATACCACAGGCATGCAGCTGCAGTATATTCAGTCAGGGTACTGTATCCTGTACACAGTGTGCAACTAAAGCTAACTGCAGACAATTGCTGGTGTTCTATTCCTAATAATACCACAGGCAGGCAGGCAGCTGCAGTATTTTTATTCAGTGTACTTTATCCTGTAACAGTGTGCAACTAAAGCTAACTGCAGACAATTGCTGGTGTTCTCTTCCTAATAATACCTTAGGCAGGCAGCTGCAGTATATTCAGTCAGGGTACTGTATCCTGTGCACAGTGTGCAACTAAAGCTACCTGCAGACAATTGCTGGTGTTCTCTTCCTAATAATACCACAGGCAGGCAGCTGCAGTATATTCAGTCAGGGTACTGTATCCTGTGCACAGTGTGCAACTAAAGCTAACTGCAGACAATTGCTGGTGTTCTATTCCCAATAATACCACAGGCAGGCAGGCAGCTGCAGTATTTTTAGTCAGTGTACTTTATCCTGTGCACAGTGTGCAACTAAAGCTAACTGCAGACAATTGCTGGTGTTCTCTTCCTAATAATACCACAGGCAGGCAGGCGCTGCAGTATTTTCAGTCAGTGTACTGTATCCTATGCACAGTGTGCAACTAAAGCTAAGTGTAGACAATTGCTGGTGCTCTCTTCCTAATAAAACCACAGGCAGACAGCTGCAGTATTTTAAGTCAGTGTACCTTATCCTGTTCACAGTGTGCAACTAAAGTTAACTGTAGACAATTGCTGTGTTCTCTTCCTAAAATACCACAGGCAGGCAGCTGCAGTATATTCAGTCAGGGTACTGTATCCTGTGCACAGTGTGCAACTAAAGCTAACTGCAGACAATTGCTGGTGTTCTATTCCTAATAATACCACAGGCAGGCAGGCAGCTACAGTATTTTAGTCAGTGTACTTTATCATGTGCACAGTGTGCAACTAAAGCTAACTGCAGACAATTGCTGGTGTTCTCTTCCTAATAATACCTTAGGCAGGCAGCTGCAGTATATTCAGTCAGGGTACTGTATCCTGTGCACAGTGTGCAACTAAAGCTACCTGCAGACAATTGCTGGTGTTCTCTTCCTAATAATACCACAGGCAGGCAGCTGCAGTATATTCAGTCAGGGTACTGTATCCTGTGCACAGTGTGCAACTAAAGCTAACTGCAGACAATTGCTGGTGTTCTATTCCCAATAATACCACAGGCAGGCAGGCAGCTGCAGTATTTTTAGTCAGTGTACTTTATCCTGTGCACAGTGTGCAACTAAAGCTAACTGCAGACAATTGCTGGTGTTCTCGTCCTAATAATACCACAGGCAGGCAGCTGCAGTATATTCAGTCAGAGTACTGTTTCCTGTGCACAGTGTGCAACTAAAGCTAACTGCAGACAATTGCTGGTGTTCTATTCCTAATAATACCACAGGCAGGCAGGCAGCTGCAGTATTTTTAGTCAGTGTACTTTATCCTGTGCACAGTGTGCAACTAAAGCTAACTGCAGACAATTGCTGGTGTTCTCTTCCTAATAATACCACAGGCAGGCAGGCGCTGCAGTATTTTTAGTCGGTGTACTGTATCCTGTGCACAGTGTGCAACTAAAGCTAACTACAGACATTTGCTGGTGTTCTCTTCCTAATAATACCACAGGCAGGCAGGCAGCTGCAGTATTTTCAGTCAGTGTACTGTATCCTATGCACAGTGCGCAACTAAAGCTGACTGCAGAAAATTGCTGGTGTTCTCTTCCTAATAATACCACAGGCAGGCAGGCAGCTGCAGTATTTTCAGTCAGTGTACTGTATCCTGTGCACAGTGTGCAACTAAAGCTAACTGCATACAATTTGTGGTGTTCTCTTCCTAATAAAACCACAGGCAGACAGATTTTAAGTCAGTGTACCTTATCCTGTTCACAGTGTGCAACTAAAGTTGACTACAGACAATTGCTGGTGTTCTCTTCCTAATAATACCACAGGCAGACAGCTGCAGTATTTTCAGTCAGTGTACTGTATCCTGTGCACAGTGTGGAACTAAAGCTAACTGCAGACAATTGCTGGTGTTCTCTTCCTAATAATACCACAGGCAGGCAGGCAGCTGCAGTATTTTCAGTCAGTGTACTGTATCCTGTGCACAGTGTGCAACTAAAGCTAACTGCATACAATTTGTGGTGTTCTCTTTTTATAATACCACAGGCAGGCAGGCAGCTGCAGTTTTTTCAGTCAGTGTACTGTATCCTGTGCACAGTGTGCAACTAAAGATAACTGCAGACAATTGTTGGTGTTCTCTTCCTAATAATACCACAGGCAGGCAGGCGGCTGCAGTATTTTCAGTCAGTGTACTGTATCCTGTGCACAGTGTGCAACTATAGGTAACTGCATGCAATTTCTGGTGTTCTCTTTATAATAATACCACAGGCAGGCAGACAGCTGCAGTATTTTCAGTCAGTGTGCAACTCAAACTAACTGCAGACATTTGCTGGTGTTCTCTTCCTAATAAAACCACAGGCAGACAGCTGCAGTATTTTAAGTCAGTGTACCTTATCCTGTTCACAGTGTGCAACTAAAGTTAACTGCAGACAATTGCTGGTGTTCTCTTCCTAATAATACCACAGGCAGGCAGCTGCATTATATTCAGTCAGTGTACGGTATCTTGTGCACAGTGTGCAACTAAAGCTAACTGCAGACAATTGCTGGTGTTCTCTTCCTAATAAAACCACAGGCAGACAGCTGCAGTATATTCAGTCAGGGTACTGTATCCTGTGCACAGTGTGCAACTAAAGCTAACTGCAGACAATTGCTGGTGTTCTATTCCTAATAATACCACAGGCAGGCAGGCAGCTGCAGTATTTTAGTCAGTGTACTTTATCCTGTGCACAGTGTGCAACTAAAGCTAACTGCAGACAATTGCTGGTGTTCTCTTCCTAATAATACCACAGGCAGGCAGGCGCTGCAGTATTTTTAGTCAGTGTACTGTATCCTGTGCACAGTGTGCAACTAAAGCTAACTGCAGACAATTGCTGGTGTTCTCTTCCTAATAATACCACAGGCAGGCAGGCGCTGCAGTATTTTTAGTCAGTGTACTTTATCCTGTGAACAGTGTGCAACTAAAGCTAACTGCAGACAATTGCTGGTGTTCTCTTCCTAATAATACCACAGGCAGGCAGGCGCTGCAGTATTTTCAGTCAGTGTACTGTATCCTATGCACAGTGTGCAACTAAAGCTACCTGTAGACAATTGCTGGTGCTCTCTTCCTAATAAAACCACAGGCAGACAGCTGCAGTATTGTAAGTCAGTGTACCTTATCCTGTTCACAGTGTGCAACTAAAGTAAACTGTAGACAATTGCTGTGTTCTCTTCCTAATAATACCACAGGCAGGCAGCTGCAGTATATTCAGTCAGGGTACTGTATCCTGTGCACAGTGTGCAACTAAAGCTAACTGCAGACAATTGCTGGTGTTCTATTCCTAATAATACCACAGGCAGGCAGGCAGCTGCAGTATTTTTAGTCAGTGTACTTTATCCTGTGCACAGTGTGCAACTAAAGCTAACTGCAGACAATTGCTGGTGTTCTCTTCCTAATAATACCACAGGCAGGCAGCTGCATTATATTCAGTCAGGGTACTGTATCCTGTGCACAGTGTGCAACTAAAGCTAACTGCAGACAATTGCTGGTGTTCTATTCCTAATAATACCACAGGCAGGCAGGCGCTGCAGTATTTTTAGTTGGTGTACTGTATCCTGTGCACAGTGTGCAACTAAAGCTAACTGCAGACAATTGCTGGTGTTCTCTTCCTAATAATACTACAGGCAGGCAGGCGCTGCAGTATTTTCAGTCAGTGTACTGTATCCTATGCACAGTGTGCAACTAAAGCTAAGTGTAGACAATTGCTGGTGCTCTCTTCCTAATAAAACCACAGGCAGACAGCTGCAGTATTTTAAGTCAGTGTACCTTATCCTGTTCACAGTGTGCAACTAAAGTTAACTGTAGACAATTGCTGTGTTCTCTTCCTAAAATACCACAGGCAGGCAGCTGCAGTATATTCAGTCAGGGTACTGTATCCTGTGCACAGTGTGCAACTAAAGCTAACTGCAGACAATTGCTGGTGTTCTATTCCTAATAATACCACAGGCAGGCAGGCAGCTACAGTATTTTTAGTCAGTGTACTTTATCATGTGCACAGTGTGCAACTAAAGCTAACTGCAGACAATTGCTGGTGTTCTCTTCCTAATAATACCTTAGGCAGGCAGCTGCAGTATATTCAGTCAGGGTACTGTATCCTGTGCACAGTGTGCAACTAAAGCTACCTGCAGACAATTGCTGGTGTTCTCTTCCTAATAATACCACAGGCAGGCAGCTGCAGTATATTCAGTCAGGGTACTGTATCCTGTGCACAGTGTGCAACTAAAGCTAACTGCAGACAATTGCTGGTGTTCTATTCCCAATAATACCACAGGCAGGCAGGCAGCTGCAGTATTTTTAGTCAGTGTACTTTATCCTGTGCACAGTGTGCAACTAAAGCTAACTGCAGACAATTGCTGGTGTTCTCGTCCTAATAATACCACAGGCAGGCAGCTGCAGTATATTCAGTCAGAGTACTGTTTCCTGTGCACAGTGTGCAACTAAAGCTAACTGCAGACAATTGCTGGTGTTCTATTCCTAATAATACCACAGGCAGGCAGGCAGCTGCAGTATTTTTAGTCAGTGTACTTTATCCTGTGCACAGTGTGCAACTAAAGCTAACTGCAGACAATTGCTGGTGTTCTCTTCCTAATAATACCACAGGCAGGCAGGCGCTGCAGTATTTTTAGTCGGTGTACTGTATCCTGTGCACAGTGTGCAACTAAAGCTAACTACATACATTTGCTGGTGTTCTCTTCCTAATAATACCACAGGCAGGCAGGCAGCTGCAGTATTTTCAGTCAGTGTACTGTATCCTATGCACAGTGCGCAACTAAAGCTGACTGCAGAAAATTGCTGGTGTTCTCTTCCTAATAATACCACAGGCAGGCAGGCAGCTGCAGTATTTTCAGTCAGTGTACTGTATCCTGTGCACAGTGTGCAACTAAAGCTAACTGCATACAATTTGTGGTGTTCTCTTCCTAATAAAACCACAGGCAGACAGATTTTAAGTCAGTGTACCTTATCCTGTTCACAGTGTGCAACTAAAGTTGACTACAGACAATTGCTGGTGTTCTCTTCCTAATAATACCACAGGCAGACAGCTGCAGTATTTTCAGTCAGTGTACTGTATCCTGTGCACAGTGTGGAACTAAAGCTAACTGCAGACAATTGCTGGTGTTCTCTTCCTAATAATACCACAGGCAGGCAGGCAGCTGCAGTATTTTCAGTCAGTGTACTGTATCCTGTGCACAGTGTGCAACTAAAGCTAACTGCATACAATTTGTGGTGTTCTCTTTTTATAATACCACAGGCAGGCAGGCAGCTGCAGTTTTTTCAGTCAGTGTACTGTATCCTGTGCACAGTGTGCAACTAAAGATAACTGCAGACAATTGTTGGTGTTCTCTTCCTAATAATACCACAGGCAGGCAGGCGGCTGCAGTATTTTCAGTCAGTGTACTGTATCCTGTGCACAGTGTGCAACTATAGGTAACTGCATGCAATTTCTGGTGTTCTCTTTATAATAATACCACAGGCAGGCAGACAGCTGCAGTATTTTCAGTCAGTGTGCAACTCAAACTAACTGCAGACATTTGCTGGTGTTCTCTTCCTAATAAAACCACAGGCAGACAGCTGCAGTATTTTAAGTCAGTGTACCTTATCCTGTTCACAGTGTGCAACTAAAGTTAACTGCAGACAATTGCTGGTGTTCTCTTCCTAATAATACCACAGGCAGGCAGCTGCATTATATTCAGTCAGTGTACTGTATCTTGTGCACAGTGTGCAACTAAAGCTAACTGCAGACAATTGCTGGTGTTCTCTTCCTAATAAAACCACAGGCAGACAGCTGCAGTATATTCAGTCAGGGTACTGTATCCTGTGCACAGTGTGCAACTAAAGCTAACTGCAGACAATTGCTGGTGTTCTATTCCTAATAATACCACAGGCAGGCAGGCAGCTGCAGTATTTTAGTCAGTGTACTTTATCCTGTGCACAGTGTGCAACTAAAGCTAACTGCAGACAATTGCTGGTGTTCTCTTCCTAATAATACCACAGGCAGGCAGGCGCTGCAGTATTTTTAGTCAGTGTACTGTATCCTGTGCACAGTGTGCAACTAAAGCTAACTGCAGACAATTGCTGGTGTTCTCTTCCTAATAATACCACAGGCAGGCAGGCGCTGCAGTATTTTTAGTCAGTGTACTTTATCCTGTGAACAGTGTGCAACTAAAGCTAACTGCAGACAATTGCTGGTGTTCTCTTCCTAATAATACCACAGGCAGGCAGGCGCTGCAGTATTTTCAGTCAGTGTACTGTATCCTATGCACAGTGTGCAACTAAAGCTACCTGTAGACAATTGCTGGTGCTCTCTTCCTAATAAAACCACAGGCAGACAGCTGCAGTATTGTAAGTCAGTGTACCTTATCCTGTTCACAGTGTGCAACTAAAGTAAACTGTAGACAATTGCTGTGTTCTCTTCCTAATAATACCACAGGCAGGCAGCTGCAGTATATTCAGTCAGGGTACTGTATCCTGTGCACAGTGTGCAACTAAAGCTAACTGCAGACAATTGCTGGTGTTCTATTCCTAATAATACCACAGGCAGGCAGGCAGCTGCAGTATTTTTAGTCAGTGTACTTTATCCTGTGCACAGTGTGCAACTAAAGCTAACTGCAGACAATTGCTGGTGTTCTCTTCCTAATAATACCACAGGCAGGCAGCTGCATTATATTCAGTCAGGGTACTGTATCCTGTGCACAGTGTGCAACTAAAGCTAACTGCAGACAATTGCTGGTGTTCTATTCCTAATAATACCACAGGCAGGCAGGCGCTGCAGTATTTTTAGTTGGTGTACTGTATCCTGTGCACAGTGTGCAACTAAAGCTAACTGCAGACAATTGCTGGTGTTCTCTTCTTAATAATACTACAGGCAGGCAGGCGCTGCAGTATTTTTAGTCAGTGTACTTTATCCTGTGCACAGTGTGCAACTAAAGCTAACTACAGACATTTGCTGGTGTTCTCTTCCTAATAATACCACAGGCAGGCAGGCAGCTGCAGTATTTTCAGTCGGTGTACTGTATCCTATGCACAGTGTGCAACTAAAGCTACCTGCAGACAATTGCTGGTGTTCTCTTCCTAATAATACCACAGGCAGGCAGGCGCTGCAGTATTTTTAGTCGGTGTACTGTATCCTGTGCACAGTGTGCAACTAAAGCTGACTGCAGAAAATTGCTGGTGTTCTCTTCCTAATAATACCACAGGCAGGCAGGCAGCTGCAGTATTTTCAGTCAGTGTACTGTATCCTGTGCACAGTGTGCAACTAAAGCTAACTGCATACAATTTGTGGTGTTCTCTTTGTAATAATACCACAGGCAGGCAGGCAGCTGCAGTTTTTTCAGTCAGTGTACTGTATCCTGTGCACAGTGTGCAACTATAGCTAACTGCATGCAATTTCTGGTGTTCTCTTAATGATAATACCACAGGCAGGCAGACAGCTGCAGTATTTTCAGTCAGTGTGCAACTCAAACTAACTGCAGACATTTGCTGGTGTTCTCTTCCTAATAAAACCACAGGCATACAGCTGCAGTATTTTACCGGTAAGTCAGTGTACCTTATCCTGTTCACAGTGTGCAACTAAAGTTAACTGCAGACAATTGCTGGTGTTCTCTTCCTAATAATACCACAGGCAGGCAGCTGCATTATATTCAGTCAGTGTACTGTATCTTGTGCACAGTGTGCAACTAAAGCTAACTGCAGACAATTGCTGGTGTTCTATTCCTAATAATACCATAGGCAGGCAGCTGCAGTATTTTCAGTCAGTGTACTGTATCATGTGCACAGTGTGCAACTCACACTAACTGCAGACAATTGCTGGTGTTCTCTTCCTAATAAAACCACAGGCAGACAGCTGCAGTATATTCAGTCAGGGTACTGTATCCTGTGCACAGTGTGCAACTAAAGCTAACTGCAGACAATTGCTGGTGTTCTCTTCCTAATAATACCACAGGCAGGCAGGCGCTGCAGTATTTTTAGTCAGTGTACTTTATCCTGTGAACAATGTGCAACTAAAGCTAACTGCAGACAATTGCTGGTGTTCTCTTCCTAATAATACCACAGGCAGGCAGGCGCTGCAGTATTTTCAGTCAGTGTACTGTATCCTATGCACAGTGTGCAACTAAAGCTACCTGTAGACAATTGCTGGTGCTCTCTTCCTAATAAAACCACAGGCAGACAGCTGCAGTATTTTAAGTCAGTGTACCTTATCCTGTTCAGTGTGCAACTAAAGTTAACTGTAGACAATTGCTGTGTTCTCTTCCTAATAATACCACAGGCAGGCAGCTGCAGTATATTCAGTCAGGGTACTGTATCCTGTACACAGTGTGCAACTAAAGCTAACTGCAGACAATTGCTGGTGTTCTCTTCCTAATAATACCTTAGGCAGGCAGCTGCAGTATATTCAGTCAGGGTACTGTATCCTGTGCACAGTGTGCAACTAAAGCTACCTGCAGACAATTGCTGGTGTTCTCTTCCTAATAATACCACAGGCAGGCAGCTGCAGTATATTCAGTCAGGGTACTGTATCCTGTGCACAGTGTGCAACTAAAGCTAACTGCAGACAATTGCTGGTGTTCTATTCCTAATAATACCACAGGCAGGCAGGCAGCTGCAGTATTTTCAGTCAGTGTACTGTATCCTGTGCACAGTGTGCAACTCACGCTAACTGCAGACAATTTCTGGTGTTCTCTTTCTAATAATACCACAGGCAGGCAGGCAGCTGCAGTATTTTCAGTCAGTGTACTTTATCCTATGCACAGTGTGCAACTAAAGCTAACTGCAGACAATTGCTGGTGTTCTCTTCCTAATAATACCACAGGCAGGCAGCTGCAGTATTTTCAGTCAGTGTACTGTATCCTGTGCACAGTGTGCAACTAAAGCTAACTGCAGACAATTGCTGGTGTTCTCTTCCTTATAAAACCACAGGCAGACAGCTGCACTATTTTAAGTCAGTGTACCTTATCCTGTTCACAGTGTGCAACTAAAGTCGACTGCAGACAATTGCTGGTGTTCTCTTCCTAATAATACCACAGGCAGGCAGGCAGCTGCAGTATTTTCAGTCAGTGTACTGTATCCTGTGCACAGTGTGCAACTGAAGCTAACTGCATACAATTTGTCGCGTTCTCTTTGTAATAATACCACAGGCAGGCAGGCAGCTGCAGTATTTTCATTCAGGGTACTGTATCCTTTGCACAGTGTGCAACTCAAACTAACTGCAGACAATTGCTGGTGTTCTCTTCCTTATAATACCACAGGCAGGCAGCTGCAGCATTTTCAGTCAGTGTACTGTATCATGTGCACAGTGTGCAACTAAAGCTAACTGCAGACAATTGCTGGTGTTCTATTCCTAATAATACCACAGGCAGGCAGGCAGCTGCAGTATTTTCAGCCAGTGTATTGTATCCTGTGCACAGTGTGCAACTAAAGCTAACTGCAGACAATTGCTGGTGTTCTCTTCCTAATAATACCACAGGCAGGCAGCTGCATTATATTCAGTCAATGTACTGTATCCTGTGCACAGTGTGCAACTAAAGCTAACTGCAGACAATTGCTGGTGTTCTATTCCTAATAATACCACAGGCAGGCAGCTGCAGTATTTTCAGTCAGTGTACTGTATCATGTGCACAGTGTGCAACTCACGCTAACTGCAGACAATTTCTGGTGTTCTCTTTCTAATAATATCACAGGCAGGCAGGCAGCTGCAGTATTTTTAGTCAGTGTACTTTATCCTGTGCACATTGTGCAACTAAAGCTAACTGCAGACAATTGCTGGTGTTCTCTTCCTAATAATACCACAGGCAGGCAGCTGCAGTATATTCAGTCAGGGTACTGTATCCTGTGCACAGTGTGCAACTAAAGCTAACTGCAGACAATTGCTGGTGTTCTATTCCTAATAATACCACAGGCAGGCAGGCAGCTGCAGTATTTTTAGTCAGTGTACTTTATCCTGTGCACAGTGTGCAACTAAAGCTAACTGCAGACAATTGCTGGTGTTCTCTTCCTAATAATACCACAGGCAGGCAGGCAGGCGCTGCAGTATTTTTAGTCGGTGTACTGTATCCTGTGCACAGTGTGCAACTAAAGCTAACTGCAGACAATTGCTGGTGTTCTCTTCCTAATAATACCACAGACAGGCAGGCGCTGCAGTATTTTTAGTCAGTGTACTTTATCCTGTGCACAGTGTGCAACTAAAGCTAACTGCAGACAATTGCTGGTGTTCCCTTCCTAATAATACCACAGGCAGGCAGGCGCTGCAGTATTTTCAGTCAGTGTACTGTATCCTATGCACAGTGTGCAACTAAAGCTACCTGTAGACAATTGCTGGTGTTCTCTTCCTAATAATACCACAGGCAGGCAGCTGCAGTATTTTCAGTCAGTGTACTGCATCCTATGCACAGTGTGCAACTAAAGCTAACTGCAGACAATTTCTGGTGTTCTCTTCCTAATAATACCACAGGCAGGCAGCTGCAGTATTTTCAGTCAGTGTACTGTATCCTGTGCACAGTGTGCAACTAAAGCTAACTGCAGACAATTGCTGGTGTTCTCTTCCTTATAAAACCACAGGCAAACAGCTGCACTATTTTAAGTCAGTGTACCTTATCCTGTTCACAGTGTGCAACTAAAGCTAACTGCAGACAATTGCTGGTGTTCTATTCCTAATAATACCACAGGCAGGCAGGCAGCTGCAGTATTTTTAGTCAGGGTACTTTATCTTGTGCACAGTGTGCAACTAAAGCTAACTGCAGACAATTGTTGGTGTTCTCTTCCTAATAATACCACAGGCAGGCAGGCAGCTGCAGTATTTTCAGTCAGTGTACTGTATCCTGTGCACAGTGTGCAACTAAAGCTAACTGCATACAATTTCTGGTGTTCTCTTTATAATAATACCGCAGGTAGGCAGACAGCTGCAGTATTTTTAGTCAGTGTACTGCATCCTGTGCACTGTGTGCAACTAAAGCTAACTGCAGACAATTACTGGTGTTCTCTTCCTAATAATACCACAGGCAGGCAGCTGCAGTATTTTCAGTCAGTGTACTGTATCCTGTGCACAGTGTGCAGCTCAAACTAACTGCAGAAAATTGCTGGTGTACTCTTCCTAATAATACCACAGGCAGGCAGCTGCAGTATATTCAGTCAGGGTACTGTATCCTGTGCACAGTGTGCAACTAAAGCTATCTGCAGACAATTGCTGGTGTTCTCTTCCTAATAATACCACAGGCAGGCAGGCGGCTGCAGTATTTTCAGTCAGTGTACTGTATCCTGTTCACAGTGTGCAACTAATGCTAACTGCATACAATTTGTGGTGTTTTCTTTGTAATAATACCCCAGGCAGGCAGGCAGCTGCAGTTTTTTCAGTCAGTGTACTGTATCCTGTGCACAGTGTGCAACTAAAGCTAACTGCAGACAATTGCTGGTGTTCTCTTCCTAATAATACCACAGGCAGGCAGGCGATGCAGTATTTTCAGTCAGGGTACTGTATCCTATGCACAGTGTGCAACTAAAGCTAACTGCAGACAATTGCTGGTGTTCCCTTCCTAATAATACCACAGGCAGGCAGGTGCTGCAGTATTTTCAATCAGTGTACTTTATCCTATGCACAGTGTGCAACTAAAGCTACCTGTAGACAATTGCTGGTGTTCTCTTCCTAATAATACCACAGGCAGGCAGCTGCAGTATTTTCAGTCAGTGTACTGCATCCTATGCACAGTGTGCAACTAAAGCTAACTGCAGACAATTTCTGATGTTCTCTTCCTAATAATACCACAGGCAGGCAGCTGCAGTATTTTCAGTCAGTGTACTGTATCCTGTGCACAGTATGCAACTAAGGCTAACTGCAGACAATTGCTGGTGTTCCCTTCCTTATAAAACCACAGTCAAACAGCTGCACTATTTTAAGTCAGTGCACCTTATCCTGTTCACAGTGTGCAACTAAAGCTAACTGCAGACAATTGCTGGTGTTCTAGTCCTAATAATACCACAGGCAGGCAGGCAGCTGCAGTATTTTTAGTCAGTGTACTTTATCCTGTGCACAGTGTGCAACTAAAGCTAACTGCAGACAATTGTTGGTGTTCTCTTCCTAATAATACCACAGGCAGGCAGACAGCTGCAGTATTTTCAGTCAGTGTACTGTATCCTGTGCACAGTGTGCAACTAAAGCTAACTGCATACAATTTCTGGTGTTCTCTTTATAATAATACCACAGGTAGGCAGACAGCTGCAGTATTTTTAGTCAGTGTACTGTATCCTGTGCACTGTGTGCAACTGAAGCTAACTGCAGACAATTACTGGTGTTCTCTTCCTAATAATACCACAGGCAGGCAGCTGCAGTATTTTCAGTCAGTGTACTGCATCCTATGCACAGTGTGCAACTAAAGCTAACTGCAGACAATTTCTGGTGTTCTCTTCCTAATAATACCACAGGCAAACAGCTGCACTATTTTAAGTCAGTGTACCTTATCCTGTTCACAGTGTGCAACTAAAGTCGACTGCAGACAATTGCTGGTGTTCTCTTCCTAATAATACCACAGGCAGACAGCTGCAGTATTTTCAGTCAGTATACTGTATCCTGTGCACAGTGTGGAACTAAAGCTGACTGCAGACAATTGCTGGTGTTCTCTTCCTAATAATACCACAGGCAGGCAGGCGGCTGCAGTATTTTCAGTCAGTGTACTGTATCCTGTTCACAGTGTGCAACTAATGCTAACTGCATACAATTTGTGGTGTTTTCTTTGTAATAATACCACAGGCAGGCAGGCAGCTGCAGTTTTTTCAGTCAGTGTACTGTATCCTGTGCACAGTGTGCAACTAAAGCTAACTGCAGATAATTGTTGGTGTTCTCTTCCTAATAATACCACAGGCAGGCAGGCAGCTGCAGTATTTTCAGTCAGTGTACTGTATCCTGTGCACAGTGTGCAACTGTAGCTAACTGCATGCAATTTCTGGTGTTCTCTTTATAATAATACCACAGGCAGGCAGAGAGCTGCAGTATTTTCAGTCAGTGTACTGTATCCTGTGCACAGTGTGCAACTCAAACTAACTGCAGACAATTGCTGGTGTTCTCTCCCTTATAATACCACAGGCAGGCAGCTGCAGTATTTTCATTCAGTGTACTGTATCCTGTGCACAGTGTGCAACTAAAGCTAACTGAAGACAATTTCTGGTGTTCTATTCCTAATAATACCACAGGCAGGCAGGCAGCTGCAGTATTTTCAGTCAGTGTACTGTATCCTGTGGACAGTATGCAACTAAAGCTAACTGCAGACAATTGCTGGTGTTCTCTTCCTAATAAAACCAAAGGCAGACAGCTGCAGTATTTTAAGTCAGTGTACCTTATCCTGTTCACAGTGTGCAACTAAAGTTAACTGCAGACAATTGCTGGTGTTCTCTTCCTAATAATACCACAGGCAGGCAGTTGCAGTATATTCAGTCAGTGTACTGTATCCTGTGCACAGTGTGCAACTAAAGCTAACTGCAGACAATTGCTGGTGTTCTATTCCTAATAATACCACAGGCAGGCAGCTGCAGTATTTTCAGTCAGTGTACTGTATCATGTGCACAGTGTGCAACTCACGCTAACTGCAGACAATTTCTGGTGTTCCCTTTCTAATAATACCACAGGCAGGCATGCAGCTGCAGTATTTTTAGTCAGTGTACTTTATCCTGTGCACAGTGTGCAACTAAAGCTAACTGCAGACAATTGCTGGCGTTCTCTTCCTAATAATACCACAGGCAGGCAGCTGCAGTATATTCAGTCAGGGTACTGTATCCTGTGCACAGTGTGCAACTAAAGCTAACTGCAGACAATTTCTGGTGTTCTATTCCTAATAATACCACAGGCAGGCAGGCAGCTGCAGTATTTTTAGTCAGTGTACTTTATCCTGTGCACAGTGTGCAACTAAAGCTAACTGCAGACAATTGCTGGTGTTCTATTCCTAATAATACCACAGGCAGGCAGGTGCTGCAGTATTTTTAGTCAGTGTACTGTATCCTGTGCACAGTGTGCAACTAAAGCTAACTGCAGACAATTGCTGGTGTTCTCTTCCTAATAATACCACAGGCAGGCAGGCGCTGCAGTATTTTCAATCAGTGTACTTTATCCTGTGCACAGTGTGCAACTAAAGCTAACTGCAGACAATTGCTGGTGTTCTCTTCCTAATAATACCACAGGCAGGCAGGCGATGCTGTATTTTCAGTCAGTGTACTGTATCCTATGCACAGTGTGCAACTAAAGCTACCTGTAGACAATTGCTGGTGTTCTCTTCCTAATAAAACAACAGGCAGACAGCTGCAGTATTTTAAGTCAGTGTACCTTATCTTGTTCACAGTGTGCAACTAAAGTTAACTGCAGACAATTGCTGGTGTTCTCTTCCTAATAATACCACAGGCAGGCAGTTGCAGTATATTCAGTCAGTGTACTGTATCCTGTGCACAGTGTGCAACTAAAGCTAACTGCAGACAATTGCTGGTGTACTCTTCCTAATAATACCACAGGCAGGCAGCTGCAGTATTTTCAGTCAGTGTACTGTATCCTGTGCACAGTGTGCAACTGTAGCTAACTGCATGCAATTTCTGGTGTTCTCTTTATAATAATACCACAGGCAGGCAGAGAGCTGCAGTATTTTCAGTCAGTGTACTGTATCCTGTGCACAGTGTGCAACTCAAACTAACTGCAGACAATTGCTGGTGTTCTCTTCCTAATAATACCACAGGCAGACAGCTGCAGTATTTTCAGTCAGTATACTGTATCCTGTGCACAGTGTGGAACTAAAGCTGACTGCAGACAATTGCTGGTGTTCTCTTCCTAATAATACCACAGGCAGGCAGGCGGCTGCAGTATTTTTAGTCAGTGTACTTTATCCTATGCACAGTGTACAACTAAAGCTAACTGCAGACAATTGCTGGTGTTCTCTACCTAATAATACCACAGGCAGGCAGGTGCTGCAGTATTTTTAGTCGGTGTACTGTATCCTGTGCACAGTGTGCAACTAAAGCAAACTGCAGACAATTACTGGTGTTCTCTTACTAAACATACCACACATAGGAAGCAGGCAGCTGCAGTATTTTCAGTCAGTGTACTGTATCCTGTGCACAGTGTGCAACTAAAGCTAACTGCAGACAATTACTGGTGTTCTCTTCCTAATAATACCACAGGCAGGCAGGCAGCTGCAGTATTTTCAGTCAGTGTACTGTATCCTGTGCACAGTGTGCAACTAAAGCTAACTGCAGACAATTGCTGGTGTTCTCTTCCTTATAATACTACAGGCAGGCATCTGCAGTATTTTCAGTCAGTGTACTGTATCCTATGCACATTGTGCAACTAAAGCTAACTGCAGACAATTGCTGGTGTTCTCTTCCTAATAATACCACAGGCAGGCAGCTGCAGTATTTTCAGTCAGTGTACTGTATCCTGTGCACAGTGTGCAACTAAAGCTATCTGCAGACAATTGCTGGTGTTCTCTTCCATATAAAACCACAGGCAGACAGCTGCACTATTTTAAGTCAGTGTACCTTATCCTGTTCACAGTGTGCAACTAAAGTCGACTGCAGACAATTGCTGGTGTTCTCTTCCTAATAATACCACAGGCAGGCAGGCAGCTGCAGTATTTTCAGTCAGTGTACTGTATCCTGTGCACAGTGTGCAACTAAAGCTAACTGCAGACAATTGCTGGTGTTCTCTTCCTTATAATACCACAGGCAGGCAGCTGCAGTATTTTCAGTCAGTGTACTGTATCCTGTGCACAGTGTGCAACTAAAGATAACTGCAGACAATTGCTAGTGTTCTCTTCCTAATAATACCACAGGCAGGCAGGCGCTGCAGTATTTTCAGTCAGTGTACTTTATCCTGTGCACAGTGTGCAACTAAAGCTAACTGCAGACAATTGCTGGTGTTCTCTTCCTAATAATACCACAGGCAGGCAGGCGATGCAGTATTTTCAGTCAGTGTACTGTATCCTATGCACAGTGTGCAACTAAAGCTACCTGTAGACAATTGTTGGTGTTCTCTTCCTAATAAAACCACAGGCAGACAGCTGCAGTATTTTAAGTCAGTGTACCTTATCTTGTTCACAGTGTGCAACTAAAGTTAACTGCAGACAATTGCTGGTGTTCTCTTCCTAATAATACCACAGGCAGGCAGCTGCAGTATATTCAGTCAGTGTACTGTATCCTGTGCACAGTGTGCAACTAAAGCTAACTGCAGACAATTGCTGGTGTACTCTTCCTAATAATACCACAGGCAGGCAGCTGCAATATATTCAGTCATGGTACTGTATCCTGTGCACAGTGTGCAACTAAAGCTAACTGCAGACAATTGCTGGTGTTCTATTCCTAATAATACCACAGGCAGGCAGGCAGCTGCAGTATTTTCAGTCAGTGTACTGTATCTTGTGCACAGTGTGCAACTCACACTAACAGCAGACAATTTCTGGTGTTCTCTTTCTAATAATACCACAGGCAGGCAGGCAGCTGCAGTATTTTTAGTCAGTGTACTTTATCCTATGCACAGTGTACAACTAAAGATAACTGCAGACAATTGCTGGTGTTCTCTACCTAATAATACCACAGGCAGGCAGGTGCTGCAGTATTTTTAGTCGGTGTACTGTATCCTGTGCACAGTGTGCAACTAAAGCAAACTGCAGACAATTACTGGTGTTCTCTTACTAAACATACCACACATAGGAAGCAGGCAGCTACAGTATTTTCAGTCAGTGTACTGTATCCTGTGCACAGTGTGCAACTAAAGCTAACTGCAGACAATTGCTGGTGTTCTATTCCTAATAATACCACAGGCAGGCAGCTGCAGTATTTTCAGTCAGTGTACTGTATCATGTGCACAGTGTGCAACTCACGCTAACTGCAGACAATTTCTGGTGTTCTCTTTCTAATAATACCACAGGCAGGCAGGCAGCTGCAGTATTTTTAGTCAGTGTACTTTATCCTGTGCACAGTGTGCAACTAAAGCTAACTGCAGACAATTGCTGGTGTTCTCTTCCTAATAATACCACAGGCAGGCAGCTGCAGTATATTCAGTCAGGGTACTGTATCCTGTGCACAGTGTGCAACTAAAGCTAACTGCAGACAATTGCTGGTGTTCTATTCATAATAATACCACAGGCAGGCAGGCAGCTGCAGTATGTTTAGTCAGTGTACTTTATCCTGTGCACAGTGTGCAACTAAAGCTAACTGCAGACACTTGCTGGTGTTCTATTCCTAATAATACCACAGGCAGACAGGCGCTGCAGTATTTTTAGTCAGTGTACTGTATCCTGTGCACAGTGTGCAACTAAAGCTAACTGCAGACAATTGCTGGTGTTCTCTTCCTAATAATACCACAGGCAGGCAGGCGCTGCAGTATTTTCAATCAGTGTACTTTATCCTGTGCACAGTGTGCAACTAAAGCTAACCGCAGACAATTGCTGGTGTTCTCTTCCTAATAATACCACAGGCAGGCAGGCGATGCAGTATTTTCAGTCAGTGTACTGTATCCTATGCACAGTGTGCAACTAAAGCTACCTGTAGACAATTGCTGGTGTTCTCTTCCTAATAAAACCACAGGCAGACAGCTGCAGTATTTTAAGTCAGTGTACCTTATCTTGTTCACAGTGTGCAACTAAAGTTAACTGCAGACAATTGCTGGTGTTCTCTTCCTAATAATACCACAGGCAGGCAGCTGCAGTATATTCAGTCAGGGTACTGTATCCTGTGCACAGTGTGCAACTCACGATAACTGCAGACAATTTCTGGTGTTCTCTTTCTAATAATACCACAGGCAGGCAGGCAGCTGCAGTATTTTTAGTCAGTGTACTTTATCCTATGCACAGTGTACAACTAAAGCTAACTGCAGACAATTGCTGGTGTTCTCTACCTAATAATACCACAGGCAGACAGGCAGCTGCAATATTTTTAGTCAGTGTACTTTATCCTGTGCACAGTGTGCAACTAAAGCAAACTGCAGACAATTACTGGTGTTCTCTTACTAAACATACCACACATAGGAAGCAGGCAGCTGCAGTATTTTCAGTCAGTGTACTGTATCCTGTGCACAGTGTGCAACTAAAGCTAACTGCAGACAATTAATGGTGTTCTCTTCCTAATAATACCACAGGCAGGCAGGCAGCTGCAGTATTTTCAGTCAGTGTACTGTATCCTGTGCACAGTGTGCAACTAAAGCTAACTGCAGACAATTGCTGGTGTTCTCTTCCTTATAATACCACAGGCAGGCAGCTGCAGTATTTTCATTTAGTGTACTGTATCCTATGCACAGTGTGCAACTAAAGCTAACTGCAGACAATTGCTGGTGTTCTCTTCCTAATAATACCACAGGCAGGCAGCTGCAGTATTTTCAGTCAGTGTACTGTATCCTGTGCACAGTGTGCAACTAAAGCTATCTGCAGACAATTGCTGGTGTTCTCTTCCTTATAAAACCACAGGCAGACAGCTGCACTATTTTAAGACAGTGTACCTTATCCTGTTCACAGTGTGCAACTAAAGTCGACTGCAGACAATTGCTGGTGTTCTCTTCCTATAATACCACAGGCAGACAGCTGCAGTATTTTCAGTCAGTGTACTGTATCCTGTGCACAGTGTGCAACTAAAGCTAACTGCAGACAATTGCTGGTGTTCTCTTCCTAATAATACCACAGGCAGGCAGGCGCTGCAGTATTTTCAGCCAGTGTACTTTATCCTGTGCACAGTGTGCAACTAAAGCTAACTGCAGACAATTGCTGGTGTTCTCTTCCTAATAATACCACAGGCAGGCAGGCGATGCAGTATTTTCAGTCAGTGTACTGTATCCTATGCACAGTGTGCAACTAAAGCTACCTGTAGGCAATTGTTGGTGTTCTCTTCCTAATAAAACCACAGGCAGACAGCTGCAGTATTTTAAGTCAGTGTACCTTATCTTGTTCACAGTGTGCAACTAAAGTTAACTGCAGACAATTGCTGGTGTTCTCTTCCTAATAATACCACAGGCAGGCAGCTGCAGTATATTCAGTCAGTGTACTGTATCCTGTGCACAGTGTGCAACTAAAGCTAACTGCAGACAATTGCTGGTGTACTCTTCCTAAGAATACCACAGGCAGGCAGCTGCAATATATTCAGTCATGGTACTGTATCCTGTGCACAGTGTGCAACTAAAGCTAACTGCAGACAATTGCTGGTGTTCTATTCCTAATAATACCACAGGCAGGCAGGCAGCTGCAGTATTTTCAGTCAGTGTACTGTATCCTGTGCACAGTGTGCAACTCACGCTAACAGCAGACAATTTCTGGTGTTCTCTTTCTAATAATACCACAGGCAGGCAGGCAGCTGCAGTATTTTTAGTCAGTGTACTTTATCCTATGCACAGTGTACAACTAAAGCTAACTGCAGACAATTGCTGGTGTTCTCTACCTAATAATACCACAGGCAGGCAGGTGCTGCAGTATTTTTAGTCGGTGTACTGTATCCTGTGCACAGTGTGCAACTAAAGCAAACTGCAGACAATTACTGGTGTTCTCTTACTAATCATACCACACATAGGAAGCAGGCAGCTGCAGTATTTTCAGTCAGTGTACTGTATCCTGTGCACAGTGTGCAACTAAAGCTAACTGCAGACAATTGCTGGTGTTCTATTCCTAATAATACCACAGGCAGACAGCTGCAGTATTTTCAGTCAGTGTACTGTATCATGTGCACAGTGTGCAACTCACGCTAACTGCAGACAATTTCTGGTGTTCTCTTTCTAATAATACCACAGGCAGGCAGGCAGCTGCAGTATTTTTAGTCAGTGTACTTTATCCTGTGCACACTGTGCAACTAAAGCTAACTGCAGACAATTGCTGGTGTTCTCTTCCTAATAATACCACAGGCAGGCAGCTGCAGTATATTCAGTCAGGGTACTGTATCCTGTGCACAGTGTGCACCTAAAGCTAACTGCAGACAATTGCTGGTGTTCTATTCCTAATAATACCACAGGCAGGCAGGCAGCTGCAGTATTTTTAGTCAGTGTACTTTATCCTGTGCACAGTGTGCAACTAAAGCTAACTGCAGACAATTGCTGGTGTTCTATGCCTAATAATACCACAGGCAGGCAGGCACTGCAGTATTTTTAGTCAGTGTACTGTATCCTGTGCACAGTGTGCAACTAAAGCTAACTGCAGACAATTGCTGGTGTTCTCTTCCTAATAATACCACAGGCAGGCAGGCGCTGCAGTATTTTCAATCAGGGTACTGTATCCTGTGCACAGTGTGCAACTAAAGCTAACCGCAGACAATTGCTGGTGTTCTATTCCTAATAATACCACAGGCAGGCAGGCAGCTGCAGTATTTTCAGTCAGTGTACTGTATCCTGTGCACAGTGTGCAACTCACGATAACTGCAGACAATTTCTGGTGTTCTCTTTCTAATAATACCACAGGCAGGCAGGCAGCTGCAGTATTTTTAGTCAGTGTACTTTATCCTATGCACAGTGTACAACTAAAGCTAACTGCAGACAATTGCTGGTGTTCTCTACCTAATAATACCACAGGCAGGCAGGTGCTGCAGAATTTTTAGTCGGTGTACTGTATCCTATGCACAGTGTTCAACTAAAGCAAACTGCAGACAATTACTGGTGTTCTTTTACTAAACATACCACACATAGGAAGCAGGCAGCTGCAGTATTTTCAGTCAGTGTACTGTATCCTGTGCACAGTGTGCAACTAAAGCTAACTGCAGACAATTACTGGTGTTCTCTTCCTAATAATACCACAGGCAGGCAGGCAGCTGCAGTATTTTCAGTCAGTGTACTGTATCCTGTGCACAGTGTGCAACTAAAGCTAACTGCAGACAATTGCTGGTGTTCTCTTCCTTATAATACCACAGGCAGGCAGCTGCAGTATTTTCAGTCAGTGTACTGTATCCTATGCACAGTGTGCAACTAAAGCTAACTGCAGACAATTGCTGGTGTTCTCTTCCTAATAATACCACAGGCAGGCAGCTGCAGTATTTTCAGTCAGTGTACTGTATCCTGTGCACAGTGTGCAACTAAAGCTAACTGCAGACAATTGCTGGTGTTCTCTTCCTTATAAAACCACAGGCAGACAGCTGCACTATTTTAAGTTAGTGTACCTTATCCTGTTCACAGTGTGCAACTAAAGTTAACTGCAGACAATTGCTGGTGTTCTCTTCCTAATAATACCACAGGCAGACAGCTGCAGTATTTTCAGTCAGTGTACTGTATCCTGTGCACAGTGTGGAACTAAAGCTGACTGCAGACAATTGCTGGTGTTCTCTTCCTAATAATACCACAGGAAGGCAGGCAGCTTCAGTATTTTCAGTCAGTGTACTGTATCCTGTGCACAGTGTGCAACTAAAGCTAACTGCATACAATGTGTGGTGTTCTCTTTGTAATAATACCACAGGCAGGCAGGCAGCTGCAGTTTTTTCAGTCAGTGTACTGTATCCTGTGCACAGTGTGCAACTAAAGATAACTGCAGACAAGTGTTGGTGTTCTCTTCCTAATAATACCACAGGCAGGCAGGCAGCTGCAGTATTTTCAGTCAGTGTACTGTATCCTGTGCACAGTGTGCAACTATAGCTAACTGCATGCAATTTCTGGTGTTCTCTTCCTAATAATACCACAGGCAGGCAGGCAGCTGCAGTATTTTCATTCAGTGTACTGTATCCTTTGCACAGTGTGCAACTCAAACTAACTGCAGACATATGCTGGTGTTCTCTTCCTTATAATACCACAGGCAGGCAGCTGCATAATTTTCAGTCATTGTACTGTATCCTGTGCACAGTGTGCAACTAAAGCTAACTGCAGACAATTGCTGGTGTTCTATTCCTAATAATACCACAGGCAGGCAGGCAGCTGCAGTATTTTCAGTCAGTGTACTGTATCCTGTGCACAGTATGCAACTAAAGCTAACTGCAGACAATTGCTGGTGTTCTATTCCTAATAATACCACAGGCAGGCAGCTGCAGTATTTTCAGTCAGTGTACTGTATCATGTGCACAGTGTGCAACTCACGCTAACTGCAGACAATTTCTGGTGTTCTCTTTCTAATAATATCACAGGCAGGCAGGCAGCTGCAGTATTTTTAGTCAGTGTACTTTATCCTGTGCACATTGTGCAACTAAAGCTAACTGCTGACAATTGCTGGTGTTCTCTTCCTAATAATACCACAGGCAGGTAGCTGCAGTATATTCAGTCAGGGTACTGTATCCTGTGCACAGTGTGCAACTAAAGCTAACTGCAGACAATTGCTGGTGTTCTATTCCTAATAATACCACAGGCAGGCAGGCAGCTGCAGTAATTTTAGTCAGTGTACTTTATCCTGTGCACAGTGTACAACTAAAGCTAACTGCAGACAATTGCTGGTGTTCTCTACCTAATAATACCACAGGCAGACAGGCAGCTGCAATATTTTTAGTCAGTGTACTTTATCCTGTGCACAGTGTGCAACTAAAGCAAACTGCAGACAATTACTGGTGTTCTCTTACTAAACATACCACACATAGGAAGCAGGCAGCTGCAGTATTTTCAGTCAGTGTACTGTATCCTGTGCACAGTGTGCAACTAAAGCTAACTGCAGACAATTGCTGGTGTTCTCTTCCTTATAATACCACAGGCAGGCAGCTGCAGTATTTTCATTTAGTGTACTGTATCCTATGCACAGTGTGCAACTAAAGCTAACTGCAGACAATTGCTGGTGTTCTCTTCCTAATAATACCACAGGCAGGCAGCTGCAGTATTTTCAGTCAGTGTACTGTATCCTGTGCACAGTGTGCAACTAAAGCTATCTGCAGACAATTGCTGGTGTTCTCTTCCTTATAAAACCACAGGCAGACAGCTGCACTATTTTAAGACAGTGTACCTTATCCTGTTCACAGTGTGCAACTAAAGTCGACTGCAGACAATTGCTGGTGTTCTCTTCCTAATAATACCACAGGCAGACAGCTGCAGTATTTTCAGTCAGTGTACTGTATCCTGTGCACAGTGTGCAACTAAAGCTAACTGCAGACAATTGCTGGTGTTCTCTTCCTAATAATACCACAGGCAGGCAGGCGCTGCAGTATTTTCAGCCAGTGTACTTTATCCTGTGCACAGTGTGCAACTAAAGCTAACTGCAGACAATTGCTGGTGTTCTCTTCCTAATAATACCACAGGCAGGCAGGCGATGCAGTATTTTCAGTCAGTGTACTGTATCCTATGCACAGTGTGCAACTAAAGCTACCTGTAGGCAATTGTTGGTGTTCTCTTCCTAATAAAACCACAGGCAGACAGCTGCAGTATTTTAAGTCAGTGTACCTTATCTTGTTCACAGTGTGCAACTAAAGTTAACTGCAGACAATTGCTGGTGTTCTCTTCCTAATAATACCACAGGCAGGCAGCTGCAGTATATTCAGTCAGTGTACTGTATCCTGTGCACAGTGTGCAACTAAAGCTAACTGCAGACAATTGCTGGTGTACTCTTCCTAAGAATACCACAGGCAGGCAGCTGCAATATATTCAGTCATGGTACTGTATCCTGTGCACAGTGTGCAACTAAAGCTAACTGCAGACAATTGCTGGTGTTCTATTCCTAATAATACCACAGGCAGGCAGGCAGCTGCAGTATTTTCAGTCAGTGTACTGTATCCTGTGCACAGTGTGCAACTCACGCTAACAGCAGACAATTTCTGGTGTTCTCTTTCTAATAATACCACAGGCAGGCAGGCAGCTGCAGTATTTTTAGTCAGTGTACTTTATCCTATGCACAGTGTACAACTAAAGCTAACTGCAGACAATTGCTGGTGTTCTCTACCTAATAATACCACAGGCAGGCAGGTGCTGCAGTATTTTTAGTCGGTGTACTGTATCCTGTGCACAGTGTGCAACTAAAGCAAACTGCAGACAATTACTGGTGTTCTCTTACTAATCATACCACACATAGGAAGCAGGCAGCTGCAGTATTTTCAGTCAGTGTACTGTATCCTGTGCACAGTGTGCAACTAAAGCTAACTGCAGACAATTGCTGGTGTTCTATTCCTAATAATACCACAGGCAGACAGCTGCAGTATTTTCAGTCAGTGTACTGTATCATGTGCACAGTGTGCAACTCACGCTAACTGCAGACAATTTCTGGTGTTCTCTTTCTAATAATACCACAGGCAGGCAGGCAGCTGCAGTATTTTTAGTCAGTGTACTTTATCCTGTGCACACTGTGCAACTAAAGCTAACTGCAGACAATTGCTGGTGTTCTCTTCCTAATAATACCACAGGCAGGCAGCTGCAGTATATTCAGTCAGGGTACTGTATCCTGTGCACAGTGTGCACCTAAAGCTAACTGCAGACAATTGCTGGTGTTCTATTCCTAATAATACCACAGACAGGCAGGCAGCTGCAGTATTTTTAGTCAGTGTACTTTATCCTGTGCACAGTGTGCAACTAAAGCTAACTGCAGACAATTGCTGGTGTTCTATTCCTAATAATACCACAGGCAGGCAGGCGCTGCAGTATTTTTAGTCAGTGTACTGTATCCTGTGCACAGTGTGCAACTAAAGCTAACTGCAGACAATTGCTGGTGTTCTCTTCCTAATAATACCACAGGCAGGCAGGCGCTGCAGTATTTTCAATCAGGGTACTGTATCCTGTGCACAGTGTGCAACTAAAGCTAACCGCAGACAATTGCTGGTGTTCTATTCCTAATAATACCACAGGCAGGCAGGCAGCTGCAGTATTTTCAGTCAGTGTACTGTATCCTGTGCACAGTGTGCAACTCACGATAACTGCAGACAATTTCTGGTGTTCTCTTTCTAATAATACCACAGGCAGGCAGGCAGCTGCAGTATTTTTAGTCAGTGTACTTTATCCTATGCACAGTGTACAACTAAAGCTAACTGCAGACAATTGCTGGTGTTCTCTACCTAATAATACCACAGGCAGGCAGGTGCTGCAGAATTTTTAGTCGGTGTACTGTATCCTATGCACAGTGTTCAACTAAAGCAAACTGCAGACAATTACTGGTGTTCTTTTACTAAACATACCACACATAGGAAGCAGGCAGCTGCAGTATTTTCAGTCAGTGTACGGTATCCTGTGCACAGTGTGCAACTAAAGCTAACTGCAGACAATTACTGGTGTTCTCTTCCTAATAATACCACAGGCAGGCAGGCAGCTGCAGTATTTTCAGTCAGTGTACTGTATCCTGTGCACAGTGTGCAACTAAAGCTAACTGCAGACAATTGCTGGTGTTCTCTTCCTTATAATACCACAGGCAGGCAGCTGCAGTATTTTCAGTCAGTGTACTGTATCCTATGCACAGTGTGCAACTAAAGCTAACTGCAGACAATTGCTGGTGTTCTCTTCCTAATAATACCACAGGCAGGCAGCTGCAGTATTTTCAGTCAGTGTACTGTATCCTGTGCACAGTGTGCAACTAAAGCTAACTGCAGACAATTGCTGGTGTTCTCTTCCTTATAAAACCACAGGCAGACAGCTGCACTATTTTAAGTTAGTGTACCTTATCCTGTTCACAGTGTGCAACTAAAGTTAACTGCAGACAATTGCTGGTGTTCTCTTCCTAATAATACCACAGGCAGACAGCTGCAGTATTTTCAGTCAGTGTACTGTATCCTGTGCACAGTGTGGAACTAAAGCTGACTGCAGACAATTGCTGGTGTTCTCTTCCTAATAATACCACAGGAAGGCAGGCAGCTTCAGTATTTTCAGTCAGTGTACTGTATCCTGTGCACAGTGTGCAACTAAAGCTAACTGCATACAATGTGTGGTGTTCTCTTTGTAATAATACCACAGGCAGGCAGGCAGCTGCAGTTTTTTCAGTCAGTGTACTGTATCCTGTGCACAGTGTGCAACTAAAGATAACTGCAGACAAGTGTTGGTGTTCTCTTCCTAATAATACCACAGGCAGGCAGGCAGCTGCAGTATTTTCAGTCAGTGTACTGTATCCTGTGCACAGTGTGCAACTATAGCTAACTGCATGCAATTTCTGGTGTTCTCTTCCTAATAATACCACAGGCAGGCAGGCAGCTGCAGTATTTTCATTCAGTGTACTGTATCCTTTGCACAGTGTGCAACTCAAACTAACTGCAGACATATGCTGGTGTTCTCTTCCTTATAATACCACAGGCAGGCAGCTGCAGAATTTTCAGTCATTGTACTGTATCCTGTGCACAGTGTGCAACTAAAGCTAACTGCAGACAATTGCTGGTGTTCTATTCCTAATAATACCACAGGCAGGCAGGCAGCTGCAGTATTTTCAGTCAGTGTACTGTATCCTGTGCACAGTATGCAACTAAAGCTAACTGCAGACAATTGCTGGTGTTCTATTCCTAATAATACCACAGGCAGGCAGCTGCAGTATTTTCAGTCAGTGTACTGTATCATGTGCACAGTGTGCAACTCACGCTAACTGCAGACAATTTCTGGTGTTCTCTTTCTAATAATATCACAGGCAGGCAGGCAGCTGCAGTATTTTTAGTCAGTGTACTTTATCCTGTGCACATTGTGCAACTAAAGCTAACTGCTGACAATTGCTGGTGTTCTCTTCCTAATAATACCACAGGCAGGTAGCTGCAGTATATTCAGTCAGGGTACTGTATCCTGTGCACAGTGTGCAACTAAAGCTAACTGCAGACAATTGCTGGTGTTCTATTCCTAATAATACCACAGGCAGGCAGGCAGCTGCAGTAATTTTAGTCAGTGTACTTTATCCTGTGCACAGTGTACAACTAAAGCTAACTGCAGACAATTGCTGGTGTTCTCTACCTAATAATACCACAGGCAGACAGGCAGCTGCAATATTTTTAGTCAGTGTACTTTATCCTGTGCACAGTGTGCAACTAAAGCAAACTGCAGACAATTACTGGTGTTCTCTTACTAAACATACCACACATAGGAAGCAGGCAGCTGCAGTATTTTCAGTCAGTGTACTGTATCCTGTGCACAGTGTGCAACTAAAGCTAACTGCAGACAATTAATGGTGTTCTCTTCCTAATAATACCACAGGCAGGCAGGCAGCTGCAGTATTTTCAGTCAGTGTACTGTATCCTGTGCACAGTGTGCAACTAAAGCTAACTGCAGACAATTGCTGGTGTTCTCTTCCTTATAATACCACAGGCAGGCAGCCGCAGTATTTTCATTTAGTGTACTGTATCCTATGCACAGTGTGCAACTAAAGCTAACTGCAGACAATTGCTGGTGTTCTCTTCCTAATAATACCACAGGCAGGCAGCTGCAGTATTTTCAGTCAGTGTACTGTATCCTGTGCACAGTGTGCAACTAAAGCTATCTGCAGACAATTGCTGGTGTTCTCTTCCTTATAAAACCACAGGCAGACAGCTGCACTATTTTAAGACAGTGTACCTTATCCTGTTCACAGTGTGCAACTAAAGTCGACTGCAGACAATTGCTGGTGTTCTCTTCCTAATAATACCACAGGCAGACAGCTGCAGTATTTTCAGTCAGTGTACTGTATCCTGTGCACAGTGTGCAACTAAAGCTAACTGCAGACAATTGCTGGTGTTCTCTTCCTAATAATACCACAGGCAGGCAGGCGCTGCAGTATTTTCAGCCAGTGTACTTTATCCTGTGCACAGTGTGCAACTAAAGCTAACTGCAGACAATTGCTGGTGTTCTCTTCCTAATAATACCACAGGCAGGCAGGCGATGCAGTATTTTCAGTCAGTGT
This sequence comes from Rana muscosa, assembly GCA_029206835.1. Classification (NCBI taxonomy): domain Eukaryota; kingdom Metazoa; phylum Chordata; class Amphibia; order Anura; family Ranidae; genus Rana; species Rana muscosa. The sequence goes on along the minus strand of CM055127.1, from coordinate 209,125,621 downwards.
ACTGTATCCTATGCACAGTGTGCAACTAAAGCTACCTGTAGGCAATTGTTGGTGTTCTCTTCCTAATAAAACCACAGGCAGACAGCTGCAGTATTTTAAGTCAGTGTACCTTATCTTGTTCACAGTGTGCAACTAAAGTTAACTGCAGACAATTGCTGGTGTTCTCTTCCTAATAATACCACAGGCAGGCAGCTGCAGTATATTCAGTCAGTGTACTGTATCCTGTGCACAGTGTGCAACTAAAGCTAACTGCAGACAATTGCTGGTGTACTCTTCCTAAGAATACCACAGGCAGGCAGCTGCAATATATTCAGTCATGGTACTGTATCCTGTGCACAGTGTGCAACTAAAGCTAACTGCAGACAATTGCTGGTGTTCTATTCCTAATAATACCACAGGCAGGCAGGCAGCTGCAGTATTTTCAGTCAGTGTACTGTATCCTGTGCACAGTGTGCAACTCACGCTAACAGCAGACAATTTCTGGTGTTCTCTTTCTAATAATACCACAGGCAGGCAGGCAGCTGCAGTATTTTTAGTCAGTGTACTTTATCCTATGCACAGTGTACAACTAAAGCTAACTGCAGACAATTGCTGGTGTTCTCTACCTAATAATACCACAGGCAGGCAGGTGCTGCAGTATTTTTAGTCGGTGTACTGTATCCTGTGCACAGTGTGCAACTAAAGCAAACTGCAGACAATTACTGGTGTTCTCTTACTAATCATACCACACATAGGAAGCAGGCAGCTGCAGTATTTTCAGTCAGTGTACTGTATCCTGTGCACAGTGTGCAACTAAAGCTAACTGCAGACAATTGCTGGTGTTCTATTCCTAATAATACCACAGGCAGACAGCTGCAGTATTTTCAGTCAGTGTACTGTATCATGTGCACAGTGTGCAACTCACGCTAACTGCAGACAATTTCTGGTGTTCTCTTTCTAATAATACCACAGGCAGGCAGGCAGCTGCAGTATTTTTAGTCAGTGTACTTTATCCTGTGCACACTGTGCAACTAAAGCTAACTGCAGACAATTGCTGGTGTTCTCTTCCTAATAATACCACAGGCAGGCATCTGCAGTATATTCAGTCAGGGTACTGTATCCTGTGCACAGTGTGCACCTAAAGCTAACTGCAGACAATTGCTGGTGTTCTATTCCTAATAATACCACAGGCAGGCAGGCAGCTGCAGTATTTTTAGTCAGTGTACTTTATCCTGTGCACAGTGTGCAACTAAAGCTAACTGCAGACAATTGCTGGTGTTCTATTCCTAATAATACCACAGGCAGGCAGGCGCTGCAGTATTTTTAGTCAGTGTACTGTATCCTGTGCACAGTGTGCAACTAAAGCTAACTGCAGACAATTGCTGGTGTTCTCTTCCTAATAATACCACAGGCAGGCAGGCGCTGCAGTATTTTCAATCAGGGTACTGTATCCTGTGCACAGTGTGCAACTAAAGCTAACCGCAGACAATTGCTGGTGTTCTATTCCTAATAATACCACAGGCAGGCAGGCAGCTGCAGTATTTTCAGTCAGTGTACTGTATCCTGTGCACAGTGTGCAACTAAAGCTAACTGCAGACAATTGCTGGTGTTCTCTTCCTAATAATACCACAGGCAGGCAGGCGCTGCAGTATTTTCAGCCAGTGTACTTTATCCTGTGCACAGTGTGCAACTAAAGCTAACTGCAGACAATTGCTGGTGTTCTCTTCCTAATAATACCACAGGCAGGCAGGCGATGCAGTATTTTCAGTCAGTGTACTGTATCCTATGCACAGTGTGCAACTAAAGCTACCTGTAGGCAATTGTTGGTGTTCTCTTCCTAATAAAACCACAGGCAGACAGCTGCAGTATTTTAAGTCAGTGTACCTTATCTTGTTCACAGTGTGCAACTAAAGTTAACTGCAGACAATTGCTGGTGTTCTCTTCCTAATAATACCACAGGCAGGCAGCTGCAGTATATTCAGTCAGTGTACTGTATCCTGTGCACAGTGTGCAACTAAAGCTAACTGCAGACAATTGCTGGTGTACTCTTCCTAAGAATACCACAGGCAGGCAGCTGCAATATATTCAGTCATGGTACTGTATCCTGTGCACAGTGTGCAACTAAAGCTAACTGCAGACAATTGCTGGTGTTCTATTCCTAATAATACCACAGGCAGGCAGGCAGCTGCAGTATTTTCAGTCAGTGTACTGTATCCAGTGCACAGTGTGCAACTCACGCTAACAGCAGACAATTTCTGGTGTTCTCTTTCTAATAATACCACAGGCAGGCAGGCAGCTGCAGTATTTTTAGTCAGTGTACTTTATCCTATGCACAGTGTACAACTAAAGCTAACTGCAGACAATTGCTGGTGTTCTCTACCTAATAATACCACAGGCAGGCAGGTGCTGCAGTATTTTTAGTCGGTGTACTGTATCCTGTGCACAGTGTGCAACTAAAGCAAACTGCAGACAATTACTGGTGTTCTCTTACTAATCATACCACACATAGGAAGCAGGCAGCTGCAGTATTTTCAGTCAGTGTACTGTATCCTGTGCACAGTGTGCAACTAAAGCTATCTGCAGACAATTGCTGGTGTTCTATTCCTAATAATACCACAGGCAGACAGCTGCAGTATTTTCAGTCAGTGTACTGTATCATGTGCACAGTGTGCAACTCACGCTAACTGCAGACAATTTCTGGTGTTCTCTTTCTAATAATACCACAGGCAGGCAGGCAGCTGCAGTATTTTTAGTCAGTGTACTTTATCCTGTGCACACTGTGCAACTAAAGCTAACTGCAGACAATTGCTGGTGTTCTCTTCCTAATAATACCACAGGCAGGCATCTGCAGTATATTCAGTCAGGGTACTGTATCCTGTGCACAGTGTGCACCTAAAGCTAACTGCAGGCAATTGCTGGTGTTCTATTCCTAATAATACCACAGGCAGGCAGGCAGCTGCAGTATTTTTAGTCAGTGTACTTTATCCTGTGCACAGTGTGCAACTAAAGCTAACTGCAGACAATTGCTGGTGTTCTATTCCTAATAATACCACAGGCAGGCAGGCGCTGCAGTATTTTTAGTCAGTGTACTGTATCCTGTGCACAGTGTGCAACTAAAGCTAACTGCAGACAATTGCTGGTGTTCTCTTCCTAATAATACCACAGGCAGGCAGGCGCTGCAGTATTTTCAATCAGGGTACTGTATCCTGTGCACAGTGTGCAACTAAAGCTAACCGCAGACAATTGCTGGTGTTCTATTCCTAATAATACCACAGGCAGGCAGGCAGCTGCAGTATTTTCAGTCAGTGTACTGTATCCTGTGCACAGTGTGCAACTCACGATAACTGCAGACAATTTCTGGTGTTCTCTTTCTAATAATACCACAGGCAGGCAGGCAGCTGCAGTATTTTTAGTCAGTGTACTTTATCCTATGCACAGTGTACAACTAAAGCTAACTGCAGACAATTGCTGGTGTTCTCTACCTAATAATACCACAGGCAGGCAGGTGCTGCAGAATTTTTAGTCGGTGTACTGTATCCTATGCACAGTGTTCAACTAAAGCAAACTGCAGACAATTACTGGTGTTCTTTTACTAAACATACCACACATAGGAAGCAGGCAGCTGCAGTATTTTCAGTCAGTGTACTGTATCCTGTGCACAGTGTGCAACTAAAGCTAACTGCAGACAATTACTGGTGTTCTCTTCCTAATAATACCACAGGCAGGCAGGCAGCTGCAGTATTTTCAGTCAGTGTACTGTATCCTGTGCACAGTGTGCAACTAAAGCTAACTGCAGACAATTGCTGGTGTTCTCTTCCTTATAATACCACAGGCAGGCAGCTGCAGTATTTTCAGTCAGTGTACTGTATCCTATGCACAGTGTGCAACTAAAGCTAACTGCAGACAATTGCTGGTGTTCTCTTCCTAATAATACCACAGGCAGGCAGCTGCAGTATTTTCAGTCAGTGTACTGTATCCTGTGCACAGTGTGCAACTAAAGCTAACTGCAGACAATTGCTGGTGTTCTCTTCCTTATAAAACCACAGGCAGACAGCTGCACTATTTTAAGTTAGTGTACCTTATCCTGTTCACAGTGTGCAACTAAAGTTAACTGCAGACAATTGCTGGTGTTCTCTTCCTAATAATACCACAGGCAGACAGCTGCAGTATTTTCAGTCAGTGTACTGTATCCTGTGCACAGTGTGGAACTAAAGCTGACTGCAGACAATTGCTGGTGTTCTCTTCCTAATAATACCACAGGAAGGCAGGCAGCTTCAGTATTTTCAGTCAGTGTACTGTATCCTGTGCACAGTGTGCAACTAAAGCTAACTGCATACAATGTGTGGTGTTCTCTTTGTAATAATACCACAGGCAGGCAGGCAGCTGCAGTTTTTTCAGTCAGTGTACTGTATCCTGTGCACAGTGTGCAACTAAAGATAACTGCAGACAAGTGTTGGTGTTCTCTTCCTAATAATACCACAGGCAGGCAGGCAGCTGCAGTATTTTCAGTCAGTGTACTGTATCCTGTGCACAGTGTGCAACTATAGCTAACTGCATGCAATTTCTGGTGTTCTCTTCCTAATAATACCACAGGCAGGCAGGCAGCTGCAGTATTTTCATTCAGTGTACTGTATCCTGTGCACAGTGTGCAACTCAAACTAACTGCAGACATATGCTGGTGTTCTCTTCCTTATAATACCACAGGCAGGCAGCTGCAGAATTTTCAGTCATTGTACTGTATCCTGTGCACAGTGTGCAACTAAAGCTAACTGCAGACAATTGCTGGTGTTCTATTCCTAATAATACCACAGGCAGGCAGGCAGCTGCAGTATTTTCAGTCAGTGTACTGTATCCTGTGCACAGTATGCAACTAAAGCTAACTGCAGACAATTGCTGGTGTTCTATTCCTAATAATACCACAGGCAGGCAGCTGCAGTATTTTCAGTCAGTGTACTGTATCATGTGCACAGTGTGCAACTCACGCTAACTGCAGACAATTTCTGGTGTTCTCTTTCTAATAATATCACAGGCAGGCAGGCAGCTGCAGTATTTTTAGTCAGTGTACTTTATCCTGTGCACATTGTGCAACTAAAGCTAACTGCTGACAATTGCTGGTGTTCTCTTCCTAATAATACCACAGGCAGGTAGCTGCAGTATATTCAGTCAGGGTACTGTATCCTGTGCACAGTGTGCAACTAAAGCTAACTGCAGACAATTGCTGGTGTTCTATTCCTAATAATACCACAGGCAGGCAGGCAGCTGCAGTAATTTTAGTCAGTGTACTTTATCCTGTGCACAGTGTGCAACTAAAGCTAACTGCAGACAATTGCTGGTGTTCTCTTCCTAATAATACCACAGGCAGGCAGGCACTACAGTATTTTTAGTCGGTGTACTGTATCCTGTGCACAGTGTGCAACTAAAGCTAACTGTAGACAATTGCTGGTGTTCTCTTCCTAATAATACCACAGGCAGGCAGGCGCTGCAGTATTTTTAGTCAGTGTACTTTATCCTGTGCACAGTGTGCAACTAAAGCTAACTGCAGACAATTGCTGGTGTTCTCTTCCTAATAATACCACAGGCAGGCAGGCGCTGCAGTATTTTCAGTCAGTGTACCTTATCCTGTTCACAGTGTGCAACTAAAGTCAACTGCAGACAATTGCTGGTGTTCTCTTCCTAATAATACCACAGGCAGACAGCTGCAGTATTTTCAGTCAGTATACTGTATCCTGTGCACAGTGTGGAACTAAAGCTGACTGCAGACAATTGCTGGTGTTCTCTTCCTAATAATACCACAGGCAGGCAGGCAGCTGCAGTATTTTCAGTTAGTGTACTGTATCCTGTGCACAGTGTGCAACTAAAGCAAACTGCATACAATTTGTGGTGTTCTCTTTGTAATAATACCACAGGCAGGCAGGCAGCTGCAGTTTTTTTCAGTCAGTGTACTGTATCCTGTGCACAGTGTGGAACTAAAGCTGACTGCAGACAATTGCTTGTGTTCTCTTCCTAATAATACCACAGGCAGGCAGGCAGCTGCAGTATTTTCAGTCAGTGTACTGTATCCTGTGCACAATGTGCAACTGTAGCTAACTACATGCAATTTCTGGTGTTCTCTTTATAATAATACCACAGGCAGGCAGGCAGCTGCAGTATTTTCATTCAGTGTACTGTATCCTGTGCACAGTGTGCAACTAAAGCTAACTGCAGACAATTGCTGGTGTTCTATTCCTAATAATACCACAGGCAGGCAGGCAGCTGCAGTATTTTCAGTCAGTGTACTGTATCCTGTGCACAGTATGCAACTAAAGCTAACTGCAGACAATTGCTGGTGTTCTCTTCCTAATAAAACCACAGGCAGACAGCTGCAGTATTTTAGTCAGTGTACCTTATCCTGTTCACAGTGTGCAACTAAAATTAACTGCAGACAATTGCTGGTGTTCTCTTCCTAATAATACCACAGGCAGGCAGGCGCTGCAGTATTTTTAGTCAGTGTACTGTATCCTGTGCACAGTGTGCAACTAAAGCTAACTGCAGACAATTGCTGGTGTTCTATTCCTAATAATACCACAGGCAGGCAGCTGCAGTATTTTCAGTCAGTGTACTGTATCATGTGTAGGGTTGAGCGAACCCAGTTCGGGTCCGTACCGAACTTTAGCTTTTTCCCAAACCCGAACCCGGACTTTGCGCGAAAGTCTGGGTTCGGGTTCGGCAATCTAATGGCGCAGTTAGAAATGCTTCAGGGGCCAGCCAATCACCTTTTGATTAGCTGGTGTGCCCTTAGAAGCCATCATAGCCATGCCTACAAATGGCATGGCTGTGATTGGTCAGTGCAACATGTGACCCAGCTTCTATATAAGCTAGAGGCACACAGCACACACGTCACTCTGCTTCAGAATAGATAGGGAGAGGATCTTGTCTACTGCTGCTGCTTTTAGGGAGAGATTGAAAAATACATGAGTCAGGCCTCGTACACACGGCCGAGATTCTAGTTGAAAAAAACATGTCGTTTTTTTCGACGAGATTCTTGGACAAGAAACTTGTCCCGGCCGAGTGTACACACGCTCGTTTCAAAGAACCCGCGGTTCTTTGAAAGGAGTGTACGCGGTGACGTCATCGACTACGTCGAGCATGCGCTCATCACATTCGATGCCGTCGCCGCCATCTTGGTATACCCTACGTATGCCTAGGAAGCTACCGCGCATGCGTCAAATTCATTTCGAACATGCGCGGGCTTCCGGGCGGACAGGTAAGTGTACACACACTCACTTTTCTCGTCGAGAAACATGCCGAGGAGAATCTCGACGAGAAAATAGAGAGCAGGTTCTCTATTTTCTCGTCAAGGTTTTTTGTCGGTTTTCTCGACGAGAAACCCGCTAGCAGCGTACACACGACCGATTTACTCGGCAAGACCTCTCTGCCAGCAAGTTTCTTGCTGGTTCTTGCCGAGAAAATCGGTCGTGTGTACGAGGCCTCAGTCCTGATTCTGGAATCTGAGGGAAAAGATAGAGAGACAGTGTAGTGTAGGGCCAGGTTCCTGTTGGTGCTTTCAGGGAGAGAGATATATTATATAGGAATAGGAGTCCAGATTCAGAGATATAACTCAGCGATCTGCATAGGTTTACCTGTTTGTGTTGCAGTGCAGTCTTTTTACACTGCCATGAGCCCAGTGTCAGAGAAAATCTACCTTTTATCTGCAAGCTCAGTGCACCAGCACTACATATATTACGTTGAGAGATACACCGTTTCCATACTGTGGGTGTATTCTGCTCTTGGAAAAAGATCCATTTAGGGCAAAAAAAAAGGCACTTTATTGTGCTCTTTTCCAAAAGACCCATTAAGGGCAAAAAAAATTAAAAATTTGCATTTTATTTTGCTCGTGCAAAAAAAGACCTGTTTAGGGCAAAAAAAAAAAAAAAAATTGCACTTTAATGTACGCTTGCAAAAAGACCCATTTAGGGCCACAAAAAATATTTTGCAGTGTGTTATACATATGTGGAGGCGTGTGAAATAAACCATTTCTATATATTTGTCTTCTACTGTGCTATACTAAAAAAAAAACTTTTTTTTTTAATAGCATTTTCTGCAGTTCTGTAGCTGTGCGATTCAGCGGTTACGTACTGTGGGTGTGTTGTGGTCTTCCAAAAAACGCCATTTAGGGCCACAAAAAATATTTTGCAGTGTGTTATACATATGTGGAGGTGTGTGAAATAAACAATTTCTATATAGTTTTCTCCTACTGTGCTATACTAAAAAAAAAACATTTTTTTTTAATAGCATTTTCTGCAGTTCTGTAGCTGTGCGATTCAGCGGTTACGTACTGTGGGTGTGATGTGGTCTTCCAAAAAACGCCATTTAGGGCCACAAAAAATATTTTGCAGTGTGTTATACATATGTGGAGGTGTGTGAAATAAACAATTTCTATATAGTTTTCTCCTACTGTGCTATACTAAAAAAACAAAAAAAAATTTGAATAGCATTTTCTGCAGTTCTGTAGCTGTGCGATTCAGCGGTTACGTACTGTGGGTGTGTTGTGGTCTTCCAAAAAACGCCATTTAGGGCCACAAAAAATATTTTGCAGTGTGTTATACATATGTGGAGGTGTGTGAAATAAACAATTTCTATATTGTTTTCTCCTACTGTGCTATACTAAAAAAACAACATTTTTTTTGAATAGCATTTTCTGCAGTAATGTAGCTGTGCGATTCAGCGGTTACGTACTGTGGGTGTGTTGTGGTCTTCCAAAAAACGCCATTTAGGGCCACAAAAAATATTTTGCAGTGTGTTATACATATGTGGAGGTGTGTGAAATAAACAATTTCTATATAGTTTTCTCCTACTGTGCTATACTAAAAAAACAACATTTTTTTTTAATAGCATTTTCTGCAGTTCTGTAGCTGTGCGATTCAGCAGTTACGTACTGTGGGTGTGTTGTGGTTTTCCAAAAAACGCCATTTAGGGCCACAAAAAATATTTTGCAGTGTGTTATACATATGTGGAGGTGTGTGAAATAAACAATTTCTATATAGTTTTCTTCTACTGTGCTATACTAAAAAAAAACTTTTTTTTAATAGCATTTTCTGCAATTCTGTAGCTGTGCGATTCAGCGGTTACGTACTGTGGGTGTGTTCTGCTCTTCCAAAAACACCCATTTAGGGCAAGATCCTAAATTTGGAAAATATGAGGAGAAGGTCAAAGGGACGTGGTGGCCCCGGTCGTGGTGCTGCTGGTGGAGCTCCTGTTGCAGGGAGAGGACGTGGTGGATCTGTGCCAGATACACGCACAAGTGAAACACGTTCCTCAGGTGCGAGTAGGCGACCGAGCCTGCGGCGGTATTTTGTCAAGCCTAATGAGGCTGTACGAATGTTTAGGCCAGGACAAGTACAGGCGATAGTAGATTGGGTTGCTGACAGTGCCTCGGGTTCCTTCACATTGTCTCCCACCCACTCTTCTGATGAAAGATCAGAGTTGGCACCTGAAACCCATGTCCATCAGTCTTTCACCTCACCCCCTTGCAAATCAGCCAAGCAGTCTGAGCCCCAAATCATGCAGCAGTCTCTTCTGCTTTTCGATGACTCTGTTAGCAGGGTTTCCCAGGGCCATCCACCTAGCCCTGCCCCAGAAGTGGAAGAGATTGAGTGCACCGATGCCCAACCACTTATGTTTCATGATGAGTACATGGGAGGACCATCGCAGCACGTCTCGGATGATAATGAAACACAAGTGCCAACTGCTGCTTTTGCAATTGTGCAGACAGACAAGGAGGGCAGGGGTGAAGACTGGGTGGAAGATGATGTGGAGGACGATGAGGTCCTCGACCCCACATGGAATCAACGTTATGCAGGTGACCAGTGTAGTTTGGAGGAAGAGACGGTGGTCGCACAGAGCCACCAGCACAGCAGAAGAGGGAGCAGGGTACAAAAGCAGAGCGTCCGTCCCCTAGACAGTATGTCTGCTACTGCCCAACGCAGCAAGGGACCGAGCACACCAAAGCCAGGTCCAAGGAGTTCCCTAGCGTGGCAGTTCTTCACACAATGTGCTGATGACAAGACACGAGTGGTTTGCACGCTGTGCAATCAGAGCCTGAAGAGAGGCATAAACGTTCTCAACCTGAGCACAAGCTGCATGACCAGGCATCTAAGTGCAAAGCACGAGCTGCAGTGGAGTAGACACCTCAAAAACCAAGAAAGGTCTCTGGCTCCTCCTGCTTCCTCTTCTGCTGCAGTCTCGGCCTCTTCATCCACCTCTGTAGTGACAGTGGCACCTGCCACCCCACAAACAGAGGATCTGCCAGCAACACTACCACCTGGGTCACCAACCATCTCCACAATGTCCCATGGAAGCATTCAGCTCTCTATCTCCCAAACATTGGAGCGGAAGAGGAAGTACCCCCCTAGCCACCCGCGATCCCTGGCCCTGAATGCCAGCATTTCAAAACTCCTGGCCTTTGAAATGCTGTCATTCCGTCTGGTGGAGACGCAGAGTTTTAAAAGCCTGATGGCATTGGCTGTCCCACAGTATGTCGTGCCCAGCCGCCACTACTTTTCCAGGCGAGCCATCCCTTCCCTGCACAACCAAGTGGGGGACAAAATCAGGTGTGCACTGAGCAACGCCATCTGTGGCAAGGTCCACCTAACTACGGATGCGTGGACCAGTAAGCACGGTCAGGGACGTTATATCTCCCTAACAGCACACTGGGTAAATGCAGTGGCGGCTGGGCCTGAGGCAGATAGCAGTTTGGCGCATGTCCTTCCACCACCGAGGATTGCAGGGCGCTTCAGTTTGCCTCCTGTTGCTAACTCCTCCTACTCCGCTTCCTCATCCTCTACCGCCTCCTCATCCGGTCAGCGTAACAACTTCACCACCAACTTCAGCACAGCCAGGGGTAAACGACAGCAGGCAGTTTTAAAACTTTCCTGTTTGGGGGAAAAACCCCACACCGCACAGGAGTTGTGGAGGGACATGGAACAACAGACCAATGAGTGGTTGCTGTCAGTGAGCCTCAAGCCCGGCCTGGTGGTGTGCGATAATGGGCGAAATCTCGTAGCAGCTCTGGGCCTAGCCGGTTTGACGCACATCCCTTGCCTGGCGCATGTGCTGAACTTGGTGGTCCAGAGGTTCCTTAAAAATTACCCCAATATGCCAGAGCTGCTGCAGAAAGTGCAGGCTGTGTGTGCGCACTTTCGGCGTTCTCACCCTGCTGCTGCTCGCCTGTCAGCGCTGCAGTGTAACTTCGGCCTTCCCGCTCACCGCCTCATATGTGACGTGCCCACAAGGTGGAACTCCACCTTGCACATGCTGGCCAGACTGTGCGAGCAGCAGCAGGCGATAGTGGAGTTTCAGCTGCAGCAATCACGCGTGAGTCGCTCTGCGGAACAGCACCACTTCACCACCAATAACTGGGCCTCCATGTGAGACCTGTGTGCCTTGTTGCGCTGTTTCGAGTACTCCACCAACATGTCCAGTGCCAATGACGCCAATCTCAGCGTTACTATCCCAGTTCTATGCCTCCTTGAAAAAACGCTTCGGGCGATGATGGAAGAGGATGTGGCACAGGAGGAGGAGGAGGAGGAGGAGGAAGCGGGATCATTTCAAAGGCTTTCAGGGCAGTCTTTCACAAGTGGCTACGAGGGTGGGTTCCTGCACCAACAAACACCAGGTACACAATTGTCCGGCAGAAAGGGCACAGTTCTGGAGGATGATGAGGTGGAGGAGGAGATGGAGGAGGAGGAGGAGCCATTTTCACAGCAGGGTGGCACCCAGACCAGCTCGTGGCCATCACTGGTGCGTGGCTGGGGGGATACAGAGGACACAGACGATACACCTCCCACAGAGGACAGCTTTTCTTTGCCTCTGGGCAGCCTGGCACACATGAGCGATTACATGCTGCAGTGTTTCCGCAATGACCGCCGAGTTGCCCACATTTTAACTGGTGCTGATTACTGGGTGGCCACCCTGATGGATCCCAGTTACAAGGACAACGTACCGTCCTTAATTCCCTCACTGGAGCGGGATCGTAAGATGCGCGAGTACAAGCGCACGCTGGTAAACGCGCTGCTGGTGGCATTCCCACCTGACAGCGGGCGTACGGTGGAAGCACAAGGCGAAGGCAGAGGAGGAGGAAGAGGTCGCCAAAGCAGCCGGGGCACCGGCAGCACCTCAGAAGGCAGGGTTAGTATGGCTGAAATGTGGAAAAGCTTTGTCAGCACGCCACAACAACCAGCACCACCAGCTGAGATGGAACGTCTTAGCAGGAGGCAGCATTTCACCAACATGGTTGAGCAGTATGTGTCCACAGGCCTACACGTACTGGATGACGGGTCTGCCCCCTTTAACTTCTGGGTCTCCAAATTGGGCACATGGCCTGAGCTTGCCCTTTATGCCTTGGAGGTGCTGGCCTGCCCTGCAGCCAGTGTATTATCTGAACGTGTATTTAGCATGGCAGGGGGCGCTATCACAGACAAGCGCAGCCGCCTGTCCAGAGCCAATGTGGACAAGCTCACGTTCATTAAAATGAACCAGGCATGGATCCCACAGGACTTGTCCGTACCTTCTGCAGAATAGACATGTATACCGGTGTTGTGACAAAAACTGTCCGGCCATCGGATTGTGTCCGGCCCATACTGCGAAGGCGCAGCGCTTGCGCAGTACAGAGGACAAGGAGATTCACAAAATCTCCGAAGATGAACAGCGCCTGTGCAGTGAGTGCAGGTTCAAGCCCCACCATCCAAGTGGACATACGGTAGCACATAGTAACAGGGCCCCTCACGGGCTTGGTTTGATCGCCACGCTTCGGGCACGGCCTCACTTGGCTCGGCTTGAACCACGGATGGTGTGGCCTTCACCTGAACTCACCACGCAGGCGCCGTTCATCTTGGGAGATTTTCGAAATCCCCTTGTCCTACATACTGAGCAAGCGCAGTACAGGGTGGACACTATTTGACGGGGGACAGAATTTGACACATCACCGGCCTTACCCAGCCATTGTTGTATTTTTGAACCAGTGTTGGCTACCTCGTCCTCCTCCACCGCCGCTTCCACCTACACAGCCACATCCACCGCCACCTCAACCTCCTACTCCATATGGACCTCGTCCTCCTAGGTCAAGATTATCATTTTTATTTTATTTTTTGTAGCGCACAGATCCTTTCCCCCTTACCTGCCTTTATGTTGTTGGCTCCTCGCAGGAGGGAGAAAGGCACACCGCACTACCAGCCCGTACCCTCCTATATAAAGAGGTTGAGTGGTGTACTTGACGGGCCGTGTCCACAGCCGGAGTCAAAACTCCTCCAGAGGATGATTCTCACCTCTACTGTAGGTAGAGGTAAGTCCTTTAATTCCCAGTAAAGTCAATGTCCACACCAGCTGAAATTACAACTCGTATTCTCTCATGGCAAAATAAACTCTACTCGAATAGAAAAGGTTAGAGCAAAGAAACAGGACAGCTTAAGGTGTGGAGGAGGTCCAGGCACAAACGTAGCACATTCACTTCACTGCTTAGGTTTCTCAAACAGTTTTAGGTGCATGGTCTCTGCCACAGACCTTGAGGTTGGTCTCTGCCACAGACCGGGTGTACAAGGCTCCTGCCACGGACCTGAAGAACTTTGGTCTCTGCCACAGACCAGGGTGTATAAGGCCCCTGCCATGGGCCGGGTGAATAAGGCCTCTGATACAGTCAAGATGACCTTGAGCTTCTCCTTCTACGAACCTAGCCCATATCAAGGGGAAGACATCTCTCCAGGGAGTCAACAGACCCTTCCTTCACCATGACTCCCGCATCGGTCCATCAGAATGATCCTCCCTTCCCTGGAACATGGTCCCCTACACGAGGCGGCACCCTAAGACTCCTCGACCCTTAGTGGACTCCAGACGAAGGCTCTGGACTCCAGGCTTTACTCCCGCACCTAGGCCTCCATACCCAGGGCAGCAGGAACTCCAGGATAGTACCTCACCCCGGGCTAAAGGTACCCGAGATGGAACAGGAACACATGCACCCAGGCCGAAGGCACCTGGGCGTGGACCCCACTGGACACCAGCCCCCAGGCCAAAGGTCTGCCCCTTTTATATGCTCTCCCGGCATGCACAGCAGGGTCCCCGCCCCGCTGTACTACTGCCAAGAGGGGACACAAAAGGCACAGCACTGTATCGGCGGTTCAACCCTAGCCTACCATGGCAGCGCCACCTGTAGGCCGCAGGGAACTGCACACCAATACTGTCCCCCGAGGACAAAATGGTCCATGAATCCTACAGAATTAGGGTGTTTGAGCCTATTTACCACTCAAACACTTCCCTTAAATTTAGCACCCCGCTACATTTTTATTTCAAAGTATTTTATTTTCCCACTAGCTTATCCATTAAATTGAATAATTTATTCCAGAAAGGGCGTATTCTGGGGCATTCCCACCATATGTGTGGCATTGTGCCGTTGAGTTTCTGAGGTTCTTAATGACTTCCCGTACCTCTTCTGCTGAAAATATTTTTTTATTTTTTTATGTTATTTTAAGTTATTTCCTTATTCACATTTGTTTGCAGAGCACTTGCCATGCTCTTAGCAACATTTTGCTGCCATTTGCAGCCCTCTAGCCCTTTCCATTACTTTTTTAGAGCCTTTTTAGTCCTTAGAAGTCCGGGTCCCCATTGACTTCAATGGGGTTCGGGTTCGGGTTCGGGTTAAAGTTCGGTCCCGAACCCAAACTTTTTTCCGAAGGTCGGCCGAACCCGTCGAACCCGAACATCCAGGTGTCCGCTCAACTCTAATCATGTGCACAGTGTGCAACTCACGCTAACTGCAGACAATTTCTGGTGTTCTCTTTCTAATAATACCACAGGCAGGCAGGCAGCTGCAGTATTTTTAGTCAGTGTACTTTATCCTGTGCACAGTGTGCAGCTAAAGCTAACTGCAGACAATTGCTGGTGTTCTCTTCCTAATAATACCACAGACAGGCAGGCGCTGCAGTATTTTCAGTCGGTGTACTGTATCCTGTGCACAGTGTGCAACTCAAGCTAACTGCAGACAATTGCTGGTTTTCTCTTACTAAAAATACCACAGGTAGGCAGGCAGCTGCAGTATTTTCAGTCAGTGTACTGTATCCTGTGCACAGTGTGCAACTAAAGCTAACTGCAGACAATTGCTGGTGTTCTCTTCCTAATAATACCACAGGCAGGCAGGCGCTGCAGTATTTTCAGTCGGTGTACTGTATCCTGTGCACAGTGTGCAACTAAAGCTAACTGCAGACAATTGCTGGTGTTCTCTTCCTAATAATACCACAGGCAGGCAGGCGCTGCAGTATTTTCAGTCGGTGTACTGTATCCTGTGCACAGTGTGCAACTAAAGCTAACTGCAGACAATTGCTGGTGTTCTCTTCCTAATAATACCACAGGCAGACAGCTTCAGTATTTTAAGTCAGTGTACCTTATCCTGTTCACAGTGTGCAACTCAAGCTAACTGCAGACAATTGCTGGTATTCTCTTCCTAATAATACCACAGGCAGGCAGGCGCTGCAGTATTTTCTGTTAGTGTACTGTATCCTGTGCACAGTGTGCAACTAAAGCTTACTGCAGACAATTGCTGGTGTTCTCTTCTTAATAATACCACAGGCTGACAGCAGTTGTAGTATTTTCAGTCAGTGTACTGTATCCTGTGCACAGTGTGCAACTAAAACTAACTGCAGACAATTGCTGGTGTTCTTTTCTTAATAATACCACAGGCAGGCAGCTGCAGTATTTTCAGTCAGTGTACTGTATCCTGTGCACAGTGTGCAACTAAAGCTAACTACAGACAATTGCTGATGTTCTCTTTCTAATAATACCACAGGCAGGCAGGCAGCTGCAGTATTTTAAGTCAGTGTATGGTGCCCTGTGCACTGTGTGCAGCTAAAGCTGACTGCAGACAATTCCTTGTTTACCGACATATTCCAATACATCAAATAAAGTATGTCTGGAAGGCCAACCAGGACAGGCAGACACACACAGGCCAATAAAAGAGGGCAAGCAGGCTCTGTGTCTAGAGGCAGCGGTGCTGGTCGTGGACACGGTGCCTCCTCATCAGCACGTGGCCATGGGGCACGCTTGTCCTTTTTTTCTGCAGCTGGCCGTGGTGAGCCGCAACATGCTGAAGAGTTGGTAGAGTGGATGACCAAGCCGTCCTCATCCTCCTCATCCTCTCTCACCTAGCCTCAGGGTACTTTGTCTGCCAAAGCGGCCACTTCCCTCGGCTAAATGGCATCAGTCACTCCTTCCCTAGCCCCACCATGTCCTCCTGAGGAGTCCCCCGAACTGTTTGACCACAGTGTTGGGTACATGCTACAGGAGGATGCCCAGCGTTTTGAAGGCTCTGATGATGGTACCCAGCTTGAGGAAGGCAGTAACGTGAACCCAGAGAGAGGGGGTGCCCAAGAAGGACTGCAAACTGGCAGTCATGTTTCCCCAGCTGCAGCATACTGTCAGGTTTGCTCCAGTGATGAGGAGGGAGGGGATGATGAGGTCACTGACTCTACGTGGGTGCCTGATAGGAGAGAGGAGGAGGAGGCACATCTCCAATGAGGCAGGATGCCCTCCAGGGGCCAGCTTAAGGGCAGTATACCGACTGCATCACACCGCAGAGCTCCGCATGTGCAGGGCGCTGCTGTCTCTGCACGTTATTCCAAAAGTTCTTTGGTGTGGGACTTTTTTGAGACGTGCAGCAGATCGCACTTTTGCTATTTGCAACATATGTCTGAAGCGTATCTCGCATGGCCAAAACAGCAGCCGCTTGGGCACCACATGCTTGACCAAACATATGTCGACCTGCCATGCAGTCCGTTGACAAGCGTACATGAAAGACCCACACCAAAGAACAAAGCAGACCTCTCCTTGCTCCTCATCAGCTGTGATTTCCAACCACACTATACCTTCAGTCCTCTCTGAAACCTGCACTGAGAGGAATGAAGGTGTAGAATTAGGTGTGTCACTGCCAAGTACTTGCGGGCAATCTGCTATCGGTACACCAACGTCAGATTGTACCAGGCAAATTTCCCTGCCCCAGCTGCTGCACAGCAGAAAGAAGTTCGCTCCCAGCCATCCACATGCCCAGCGGTTGAATGCTAGCTTGGCTAAATTGCTAGCACTTCAACTGCTGCCTTTTCAGTTGGTAGACTCTGCCCCCTCCCGTGAGTTTGTGGAATGTGCGGCTCCTTAGTGGCAGGTTCCCAAATGCCACTTTTTTTTCATGGAAGGTGATTCCGGCTCTCTACCGCATATTACCACTGACTCATGGTCCAACAGGCATGGACAGGGACGTTACCTATCTTTCAAGGCGCATTGGGTGACTCTGCTGGCAGCTGGGAAGGATGCAGGACAGGGTGCAGTAGTGTTGGAGGTTGTTCCACCACCACGCCTCCAAAATGCTACTAGTGGTGATTCTGACACACCTCTCTCCTCCACCCCCTCCTCTTCTTCTTCCCCCATGGCCTCTGCCTGTACTGATTTGTCCTCGGAACCAGCGGTGCTCCGTAGGCGTTCAAGGGGCTACGCAAGTACGCAGGCAAAAATATGCCATGCGGTGCTTGAGCTGGTGTGCTTGGGGGACAGGAGCCACACTGAGGCAGAGATTCTGTCAACTCTGCAGTTGCAAGCTCAGAGGTGGTTGACGCCATGCCAGCTTAAGCCAGAAATGGTGGTTTGCGACAATACACCAACCTCCTATCCACCCTCCGACAGGGACAACTGACCCATGTGCCCTGTTTGCTCACGTCCTTAACTTGGTGGTGCAGCTGTTCTTGGGCAGGTACCCAGGCTTACAGGATGTCCTGAGGCAGGCCAGGAAACTCTGTGTGCATTTCCGCCGGTCATATAATGCCAGTGCTTGGCTGGCTGATCTCCAAAAGGAATACAACCTGCCCAAGAACCGCCTGTGACATGCCCACCAGGTGTAACTCAACGTTGGCCATGCTTCAGTGGCTGCACATGCAGCAGAGGGCCATCAATGAGTATCTGTGCCAATATGGCACAAGGACAGGGTCAGGGGAGCTTGGATTTTTTTTGCCACACCATTGGGTCATGATCAGGGATGCATGCACTGTCCTCTCTCCATTTTAGGAAGCCACGGGGATGGTGAGCCATGACAGTGCATGCATCAGCGACACTGTCCCTCTTGTCCACCTGTTGGAGCACACGCTGCATGGAATAATGGACAGGGCACTTGAGGCAGAACAGAGGGAGGAAGAGGAGGACTTCCTTACTTCTCTAGGCTCCCTTTATCCAGACAGTGTTCCTGCTGGCCCGCCTATCACACAGGAAGAGGACGAGGAGGAGAAGGAGGATTGTGTCAGCATGGAGGTGGAGCCTATCACTCAGCATCAGCAGCAGTCTTCAAGGGATCAATTACAGTCCCAAAAAACCCATGCACTTGTACATGGCTGGGAGGAGGTGGCTGCGGATCATGTTGTCCTTAGTGACCCAGAGGACTCCGGACCGAATGCCTCAGCAAACCTACGCTGCATGGCCTCCCTGATCCTGCAAAGCCTGCAAAAGGATCCTCGTATTCGTGGTTTCAAGGAGAGGGATCATTACTGGCTGGCAACCCTCCTTGATCCACGTTACAAGGGTAAGGTTGCGGACCTTATCTTGTCGTCGCAGAGGGAGCAGAGGATGAAACATCTTCGGGAGGACTTGCAGAAAGGTTTGTGCAACGCATTCCCAGAGCCTGGGAGTTTACAAATTCCTGGTCCTGGACAACGTGTTGCTGAGGGTTCCGTCAGTCACAGAAGGATTGGTGGAGAAGGGTGGCCCTCTGACCGATGCGTTCAGACAATTTTTTAATACGCAGCCCCAAGGTATGATTGGTTCCAGCAACCATCGCCAGCGTCTGGTTTACATGGTGCAGGAATACCTAGGGGCAAGATCAGACTTGGACACCTTTCTCACCGAAAATCCTCTGGGTTACTGGGTCTTGAGTAGGGATGAGCTTCGTGTTCGAGTCGAACATCGGCTGTTCGATCGTTCGACGAAGATCGAACGATTTGGGCCTTTTGCGCCAAATTCGAGTGACGCGAACGGCCCACAATGCACTACGCCATCGCAGTGTCATCCAGGCGCTGTGATTGGCCAAGCATGCACTGTGACCCCGCATGCTTGGCCAATCACAGCGCCGGCAGCGAGGAGAGCAATGATTGGCCACAGGCAGGATGCCTGTGGCCAATTATTGCTGAGGGTGTTTAGTACACGCCCCACACTATAAAAGGCCACCAGCACGGCGGCCTAGTGTAGTGTGTTCCGGAGCAGGGAAAGAGAAGCATAGGCAGGGACAGTGACATTTATTTTTTCTTGCTTAACCTGGATTCCTTTAGTTTAGGGAAAGAGAAGGATAGGTAGGGAGAGTGTCAGTGTGTTTTACTGTGCGAATCCTTGTTTCTAGGGACAGGGAAGGACAGTGAAGGAATTCTCCTTGTGCTATAGTGTGCTTTAAAAAAACATTTTTTCTAGGGACAGAAAACTATAGGTAGGGAGAGTGTCAGTGTGTTTTACCTTGCGAATCCTTGTTTCTAGGGACAGGGAAGGACAGTGAGGGAAATTCTCCTTCTGCTATAGTGTGCTTTAAAAAAACATTTTTTCTAGGGACAGAAAACTATAGGTAGGGAGAGTGTCAGTGTGTTTTACTGTGCGAATCCTTGTTTCTAGGGACAGGGAAGGACAGTGAGGGAAATTCTCCTTGTGCTATAGTGTGCTTTAAAAAAACATTTTTTCTAGGGACAGAAAACTATAGGTAGGAAGAGTGTCAGTTTCTTTCACTGTGATAATCCTTGTTTCTAGGGACAGGGAAGGAAAGTGAGGGAAATTCTCCTTGTGCTATAGTGTGCTTTAAAAAAACATTTTTTCTAGGGACAGAAAACTATAGGTAGGAAGAGTGTCAGTTTCTTTCACTGTGATAATCCTTGTTTCTAGGGACAGGGAAGGACAGTGAGGGAAATTCTCCTTGTGCTATAGTGTGCTTTAAAAAAACATTTTTTCTAGGGACAGAAAACTATAGGTAGGGAGAGTGTCAGTGTGTTTTACTGTGCGAATCCTTGTTTCTAGGGACAGGGAAGGAAAGTGAGGGAAATTCTCCTTGTGCTATAGTGTGCTTTAAAAAAACATTTTTTCTAGGGACAGAAAACTATAGGTAGGAAGAGTGTCAGTTTCTTTCACTGTGATAATCCTTTTTTCTGGGAACAGGGAAGGACAGTGAGGGAAATTCTCCTTGTGCTATAGTGTGCTTTAAAAAAACATTTTTTCTAGGGACAGAAAACTATAGGTAGGAAGAGTGTCAGTTTCTTTCACTGTGATAATCCTTGTTTCTAGGGACAGGGAAGGACAGTGAGGGAAATTCTCCTTGTGCTATAGTGTGCTTTAAAAAAAACATTTTTTCTAGGGACAGAAAACTATAGGTAGGAAGAGTGTCAGTTTCTTTCACTGTGATAATCCTTGTTTCTAGGGACAGGGAAGGACAGTGAGGGAAATTTTCCTTGTGCTATAGTGTGCTTTAAAAAAACATTTTTTCTAGGGACAGAAAACTATAGGTAGGAAGAGTGTCAGTTTCTTTCACTGTGATAATCCTTGTTTCTAGGGACAGGGAAGGACAGTGAGGGAATCTCTCCTTGTGCTATAGTGTGCTTTAAAAAAACATTTTTTCTAGGGACAGAAAACTATAGGTAGGAAGAGTGTCAGTTTCTTTCACTGTGATAATCCTTGTTTCTAGGGACAGGGAAGGACAGTGAGGGAAATTCTCCTTGTGCTATAGTGTGCTTTAAAAAAATTTTTTTCTAGGGACAGAAAACTATAGGTAGGAAGAGTGTCAGTTTCTTTCACTGTGATAATCCTTGTTTCTAGGGACAGGGAAGGAAAGTGAGGGAAATTCTCCTTGTGCTATAGTGTGCTTTAAAAAAACATTTTTTCTAGGGACAGAAAACTATAGGTAGGAAGAGTGTCAGTTTCTTTCACTGTGATAATCCTTGTTTCTAGGGACAGGGAAGGACAGTGAGGGAAATTCTCCTTGTGCTATAGTGTGCTAAAGCATTCCTCATCAACCATCTTTGAAATCCTTGTTTTTTGGACAGTCAGGGAAATTGTCGTTGTGCTATTCTGTGCAAAAGCAATCATCCTCAACCATATTTAGTAATCCTTAAGTAAAGGGACAGAGAAGGACACCTGAAGGTAGCCCTTATTGCTTTTTTCCCATCTCCCTGCAGGCCATCTATTAGAATGTCTGGAAGGCAAACAAGGAGAGGCAGACAGTCAGGAGGCAATAAAAGAGGGCAAGCAGGCTCTGTGTCTGGGGGAAACAGTGCTGGTCGTGGACGCGGTGCATTGTCATCAGCACAGCCATGGGACACGCTTGTCCTTCTTTTCGGCAGCTGGACATGTTGAGCCACATCATGCCGAAGACTTGGTAGAGTGGATGACCAAGCCCTCCTCCTCCTCCTCATCCTCTCTCACCCAGGCTCAGGGTACTGGCAAAGCAGCTGCCAAAGCGTCCTCTTCCCTGGTATCAATGTCAGACTCATCATCAGTCACTCCTTCCCTAGACCCACCATGTCCTCCTCCTGAGGAGTCCCCCGAACTGTTTGAGCACAGTGTTGGGTACATGCTCCAGGAGGATGCCCAGCGTTTCGAAGGGTCTGATGATGAAACCCAGCTACAGGAAGGCAGTAGCGTGAGAGCAGACAGAGGGGATGCTCAAGAAGGACACCAATCTGGCAGTCATGTTCCAGCAGCTGCAGCATACTGCCAGATTGGCTCCAGTGATGAGGAGGGAGGGGATGATGAGGTCACTGACTCCACGTGGGTGCCTAATAGGAGAGAGGAGGAGGAGGAGGATGAGGAGGAGGCACATCTCCAACGAGGCAGGATGCCCTTTGGTGGCCAGCGTAAGGGCAGTACACCGACGGAATCACACCGCAGAGCTCCGCCTGTGCAGGGCGCTGCCTCTGCCCGTCATTCAAAAAGTTCTTTGGTGTGGGCCTTTTTTGAGGCTAGTGCATCAGATCGCACAGCTGCTGTTTGCAACATATGTCTAAAGCGTATATCGCGTGGCCAAAACATCAGCCGCTTGGGTACCACATGCCTGACCAGACATATGTTGACCTGCCATGCAGCTCGTTGGCAAGCCTACCTCAAAGACCCACACCAAAGAACAAAGCGGACCTCTCCTTGCACCGCATCAGCTGGGATCTCCAACCCCACTATAACTTCAGTCCTCTCTGAAACATGCACTGAGAGGAATGAAGGTGTAGAATTAGGTGTGTCACAGCCAAGTACTTGCGGCCACTCTGCTAGCAGTACACCGACGTCCGATTCTAGCAGGCAAATTTCCCTGCCCCAGCTGCTGGACCGTCGAAAGAAGTTCACTCCCAGCCATCCACATGCCCAGCGGTTGAATGCTAGCTTGGCTAAATTGCTAGCGCTTCAACTGCTGCCTTTTCAGTTGGTAGACTCGGCCCCCTTCCGTGAGTTTGTGCAATGTGCGGTTCCTCAGTGGCAGGTTCCCAAACGCCACTTTTTCTCACGGAAGGCTATTCCGGCTCTCTACCGGCATGTGGAAGGCAATGTCTTGGCCTCGCTGGACAGGGCGGTCAGCGGTAAGGTGCATATTACCGCTGACTCATGGTCCAGCAGGCATGGACAGGGACGTTACCTTTCTTTCACGGCCCATTGGGTCACTCTTTTGGCAGCTGGGAAGGATGCAGGACAAGGTGCAGTAGTGTTGGAGGTTGTTCCACCGCCACGCCTCCAAAATGCTACTACTGGTTGTGACACACCTCTCTCCTCCACCCCCTCCTCTTCTTCTTCCTCCATGGCCTCTTCCTGTGGTTTGTCCTATGAACCAGCGGTGCTCCGTAGCCGTTCAAGGGGCTACGCAAGTACGCAGGCAAAAAGATGCCATGCCGTGCTTGCGCTGGTGTGTTTGGGGGACAGAAGCCACACTGGGGCAGAGGTCCTGTCTGCTCTGCAGGGCCAGGCCGAGAGGTGGTTGACGCCACGCCAGCTTAAGCCAGGAATGGTGGTTTGCGACAATGGCACCAACCTCCTCTCCTCCCTCCGACAGGGACAACTGACCCATGTGCCCTGTGTGGCTCACGTCCTTAACCTGGTGGTGCAGCGGTTCTTGGGCAGGTACCCGGGCTTACAGGATGTCCTGAGGCAGGCCAGGAAAGTCTGTGTGCATTTCCGCAGATCTTATAATGCCAGTGCTCGCCTGGCTGAGCTGCAAAAGGAGTTGAACCTGCCCAAGAACCACCTTATATGTGACATGCCCACCAGGTGGAACTCAACGTTGGCCATGCTGCAGCGGCTGCACACGCAGCAGAGGGCCATCAATGAGTACCTGTGCGACTACGGCACCAGGACAGGGTCAGGGGAGCTTGGTTTTTTTCTCCACGCCAGTGGGGCATGATCAGGGATGCATGCACTGTCCTGGCACCATTTGAGGAGGCCACGAGGATGGTGAGCAGTGACAGTGCATGCATCAGTGACACTGTACCTCTTGTCCACCTGTTGGAGCACACGCTGCGTGGAATAATGGACAGGGCACTTGAGGCAGAACAGAGGCAGGAAGAGGAGGACTTCCTTGCCTCTCAAGGCCCCCTTTACCCAGACAGTGTTCCTTCTGTCCCACCCATCGCACAGGAAGAGGAGGAGGAGGAGGAGGAGGAGGAGGATTGTGTCAGCATGGAGGTGGAGGCTGGCACTCAGCATCATCAGCAGCAGTCTTTTAGGGATGATTTACAGTCCCAAGAAACCAGTGGACTTGTACTTGGCTGGAAGGAGGTGGCTGCGGATCATGTCGTCCTTAGTGACCCAGAGGACTCCGGAGCGAATGCCTCAGCAAACCTACGCTGCATGGCCTCCCTGATCCTGCAAAGTCTGCGGAAGGATCCTCGTATTCTTCGGATCAAGGAGAGGGACCATTACTGGCTGGCCACTCTCCTTGATCCACGGTACAAGGGTAAGGTTGCGGACCTTATGTTGCCGTCGCAGAGGGAGCAGAGGATGAGACAACTCCGGGAGGCCTTGCAGAAAGGTCTGTGCAACGCGTTCCCAGAGACTGGGAGGTTACAAACTCCTGGTCCTGGACAACGAGTTGCTGAGGCTTCGGCCAGTCAAAGAAGGAGCGGTGGGGAAGGTGGCCGTCTGACCGATGCGTTCAGACAATTCTTTAGTCCGCAGCCCCAAAGTATGATCGGTTCCAGCAACCATCGCCAGCGTCTGATAAACATGGTGCAGGAATATCTAGGGGCAAGGTCAGACTTGGACACCTTCCCCACCGAAAATCCTCTGGCTTACTGGGTCTTGAGGATGGATCACTGGCCAGAGCTTGCACAGTATGCAATTGAGCTACTGGCCTGTCCTGCATCCAGCGTTCTTTCGGAACGCACATTCAGTGCTGCTGGAGGATTTGTCACGGATCACAGGGTGCGCCTGTCCACCGACTCGGTTGATCGACTGACTTTCATCAAGATGAACCAGTCTTGGATCACCACCAGCTACCACACACCTGATGCTGATATAACAGACTAATTGATTTTAACATGTCACATCCCTTCAAGACTGATGCTGATGCTGAGTGCCTGTGCTGTTATGTTGACTGGCTATCCTCCTCCTCCGAGTCCTCAATGATACGATTGATGATGATAGCTTGGAAGATCATTTTTGTTTATGGGTGCCGCCACCAGTGGCTAAGGCCCAATTTTTCAGCCCCTGTTTTACAGGGGCGTGTAATTACAATTTTTTTAGCAATAATTTGCCATAGGGCTCATTGCTGTGCTCCAAGTACAGTATCTGTGAGGGGTTGTAGTGTTGTGCCACCAGTGCCTAAGGCCCAATTTTTCAGCCCCTGTTCAACAGGGGCATGTAATTACAATTCTTGATCTAATAATTCACAGCAGGGCCCATTGCTGCACCCACCAAGAGTAACTCTGAGGGCTTACAGTGTTGTGGCAACGCCACCACCACCACCACCACGAAAGGCCCAATTTTTCAGCCCCTGTTCAAAAGGGGCATGTAATTACAATTCTTGATCTAATAATTCACAGCAGGGCCCATTCCTGCACCCACCAAGAGTAAGTCTGAGGGCTTACAGTGTTGTGGCAACGCCACCACCACCACCACCACGAAAGGCCCAATTTTTCAGCCCCTGTTCAAAAGGGGCATGCAATTACAATTCTTGATCTAATAATTCACAGCAGGGCCCATTCCTGCACCCACCAAGAGTAACTCTGAGGGCTTAGTGTTGTGGCAACACCACCACCACCACCACCACGAAAGGCCCAATTTTTCAGCCCCTGTTCAACAGGGGCATGCAATTACAATTCTTGATCTAATAATTCACAGCAGGGCCCATTGCTGCACCCACCAAGAGTAACTGTCAGGGCTTACAGTGTTGTGGCACCAGCACCACCATCAAAGGCCCAATTTTTACTACCACTGTTCAACAATTATATGTAATTAAAATTCCTGATATAATAGTTGACAGCAGGGCGTTCCAGCACCAACCAAGAGTAACTGTGAGTGCTTACAGTGTTGTGCCAACACCAACAACTAAGGGGCCTATTTCTGCAGAGTATATACGGCAGGTCCCTACTTTCAAACATCCAACTTACAAACGACTCCTACTTGCAAACGCAAGAAGACAACAGGAAGTGAGAGGAAATCTACCCCTTGGAAGGAAAATTCTCTCCTGTAAGAATTAATATGGGAGAAAGGTGTCTCCTCTGTACTGATGCTTTATCACCAATCCTTGTTTCAAGAAAAACACCACATTTCAAAAACAGTTGTCATTGGGACGGAAAGTGAGGTGAAATGTTCTGAACAGGGGCACAGACAGCAAAACAAATGTTACAGGGGTGATAACCCTTACCTATGTTTTCCAAAAAGTTTAAAAATAGATTTTTGGGCTGGAGCTACACTTAAACAATGTACCTGTTCAAAATTACAAACAGATTCTACATAAGAACAAACCTACAGTCCCTGTCTTGTATGCACCGCCTGTATACGGCTGTTCAGAGTATATAGGGCCTTTTTTATTTTATGTGCGGGGTTCCCCTTAATATCCATACAAGACCCAAAGGGGCTGGTAATGGGCTGGGGTAGGGGGGGGGGGTCATGGGGTAGCTATGCCATTTTTCTTAAAGATTTTCATCCATATTACCGGGACCAGACATTACATTAAAGCCGCAAGCAGTTTTAAATGGCTTTTTTTTTTCCTTTAGAAGTGTCATTTTGTGCAGGGACAGTTCTAAACACGGGAAACACGTGGCACTTCACAGGCATACTTTAGACACCCCCCAGGTACGATATTTAAAGGAATATTTGACTTTTCTTTTCACTTTATGCATCATTAAAATGACTGCTCCCGAAAAACGACCGTTTTTAAAACTTCTTTTTGCATTGATACATGTCCCCTGGTGCACAACCCGGGTTCCCAAACCCTTTTTAGGACAATAACATGCATAATAGTTGTTATAATTAGCACTTTAGAATTCGAACGTTCGCATCCATTGTATTTAATAGGGTTCTAATGTTCGTACGAACTTTCGGTCCGTTCGCGGGTTCTGGTGCGAACCGAACCCGGGGGTGTTCAGCTCATCACTAGACTTGAGGATGGATCACTGGCCAGAGCTTGCACAGTATGAAATTGAGCTACTGGCCTGTCCTGCAGACAGCGTTCTTTCAGAACGCACATTCAGTGCTGCTGGAGTCTTTGTAACCTTTGTAACAGGGTGCGCCTGTCCACCAACTCGGTCGATCAGCTGACCTTCAGAAAAATTAATCAGTCTTGGATCACCACCAGCTATCAAGCACCTGATGCTGATGTAACAAATCATTTTTTTTTAATGTCAGATCCCTTCATGACTGCCTATGCTGATGCTGAGTGACTATCCTGTTATGCTGAGTGACTATCCTCTCCCTCCTTAAAGTGGTTGTAAACCACGTAGACAATTATTATTTTTTTTTACTTACCTGCAAGACAAAGCTATAATGAGCTAGTATGACTAGCATACTAGCTCATTATGTACCACTTACCTTCGATCGGGGCCCCCAAAGTTGTCCGTGTCCCTCCTCTAGCCGCATCCATCGCTGCGGCGATAGCCGGAATGTTACTTCTGGGTATCGCCGCTGCAGCCAATCACAGCGCCGCTCCGGCGCTGTGATTGGCCGGAGCGGCGAAGACGTGACTCCGCACATGCGCGCGTGAGCTGTCGAATTCGGCTACGTCAACGAATGTTGCGACCTAGCCGAATTTGTGAATGGGGTGACGTCAGCGTCGCCGCATTTACATACAAATATCTCCTTAACCGTGTAGGTTAAGGAGATATTTCATGCACCTACAGGTAAGCCTTAATCTAGGCTTACCTGTAGGTCTTTGTTTAAAAAGTGGGTTTACAACCACTTTAATGATCATGCTGATAGCTTGTAAGAACATTTTTGGTTCTGGGCACCGCCACCAGTGGCTAAGGCCCAATTTTTCTGCCCCTGTTTAACAGGGGCGTGTAATTACAATTTTTGCTGCAGTACTTTGCAGCAGGGCTCATTCCTGCGCTCCAACTAGAGTTTCTGTCAGGGGTTGCAGTGTTGTGGCACCAGCATCAGTGCCTAAGGCCCAATTTTTCTGCCCCTGTTAAACAGGGGCATGTAATTACAATTCTTGATCTAATATTTTACAGCAGGGCCCGCTCCTGCGCCCACTAAGAGTAACTGTGAGACCTTACAGTGTTGTGGCAACACCACCACACCGTCCACCACCAAAGGCCCATTTTTTCTGCCCCTGTTCAACAGGGGCATGTAATTACAATTCTTGATCTTGATCTAATATTTCACAGCAGGGCCCGTTCCTGCGCCCACCAAGAGTAACTGTGAGGCCTTACAGTGTTGTGGCAACACCAACACCTAAGGCCCAAATTTCTGCAGAGTATATAGGACAGGCCCTACTTTCAAACTTACAAACGACTCCTACTTGCAAACGGAAGGAGACAACAGGAAGTGAGAGGAAATCTATCACTAGGAAGGGAAATTCTCTCCTGTAAGTGTTCCTTGTTTCACTAAAAACACCAAATTTTCAAAATCCAATTGTCATTGGGACAGAAAGTGAGATGAAATCTTCTGAACAGGTGTACAGACAGCAAAACAAATGTTACAGGGGTGATAACCCTTCCCTATGTTTTCCAAAAAGCTTAAAAATAGATTTTTTGGCTGGAGCTACACTTTAAAAATGTACCTAGTCAAAATTACAAACAGATTCTGCTTAAGAACAAACCTACAGTCTCTTGTTTGCACCGCCTGTATACTGCTGTTCAGAGTATATAGGGCCTGGGGGCCCTACGCCTTTCCTTTTTTTATTTGGGTGCAGGGTTCCCCTTAATATTTATACAAGACCCAAAGGGGCTGGTAATGGGCTGGGGGGGGGTACCCACGCAGTTTTTATCAATGATTTTCATCCATATTGCCGGGACCAGACATTACATTAAAGCTGCAAGCAGTTTTAAATTACTTTTATTCCTTCAGAATTGTCATTTTGTGCAGGGACTGTTTTAAACATGGGGAACATGCGCCACTTCACAGGCATACGATAGACACCCCCCAGGTACGATATTTAAAATAATATTTCACTTTTATTTTTTTCACTTTAAACACTGAAAATAATCTCGGACACCTGTGATAATTAGATTGCCAGGTAAGCCCAATTAAAGGAAAAACTACTCAGGCCTGGTTCACACTGGTCCGACAAACGCTCCGACATTAGGAGCTCATGTCGCATGACGTGTGAAAATCAATGAATCCCTAAGAGAGCCGTCTTAACTGGTCCGACACAAGTCGGTCCGACATTAAAAATGCTCCCTGTACTACTTCTGTCCGACTTTGATCCTACTTCAGCCCATTGAATATCATTGAAGTCGGATCAAAGTAGGATCCTTGTCCTAACCATCCGACATTTGACATCCGACATGGTGATTACAGCAGCAGTAAAAGGAATTTATCTCACCCTGGGATTGTTTTGATTGGTCAAAGGACAAGTCAGACTAGCACAAAGTCGGATCAAAGTAGTATCCTGTTCATGAATGTCGGATGGATGTCGGACCAATGTAGGATCAATGTAGGACTGATGTCGCAGAGCAAAGTAGGATGAAAGTCGGATGAATGTCGTGTCGTATCAGTGTGAACCCAGCCTAAAGGAGGGTGTGCCACATTATTAACCACTTCAACCCCGGGCTTTTTTTACCACCTCAATACCGGGCCTATTCTGGCACTTCTCTCCTACATGTACAAATCAGCATTATTTTGCTAGAAAATTAATCAGAACCCCCAAACATTATATATGTTTTTTTAGCAGACACTCTAGGGAATTGTAACTTTTTTTCTTGCACGGTATTTGCGCAATAATTTTTGAAACGCCTTTTTTGGGGGAAAAAAAATGGTTTCATGAATTAAAAAATAACAAAAGTAAAGTTAGCCCAATTTTTGGGGAAAATATGAAAGATGATGTTACGCCGAGTAACTAGATACCTAACATTTCTGGGTTTAAAATTGCGCACACTCATGGAATGGCGCCAAACTTCGGTACTTAAAAATCTCCATAGGCGACATTTTTATTTTTTTTACAGGTTACCAGGTTAGAGTTACAGAGGAGGTCTAGTGCTAGAATTGTTGCACGTGCTCCAACGCACGCGGCGATACCTCACATATGTGGTTTGAACGGTGTTTACATATGTGGGCGGGACTTACGTGTGCGTTTGCTTCTGATCGCGAGCTACCGGGGACAGGGGTGTTTTAATTTTTTTTTATTATTATTTTACTTATTTTATTTTATTTTTACACTTATTTTACTTTTTTTTTATCACTTTTATTCCTATTACAAGGAATGTAAACATCCCTTGTAATAGGAATGTGTGTGACAGGTACTCTTTATTGAGAGATGCGGGGTCAATAAGACCCCACATCTCTCCTCAACGCTGGAAATCAATGAGATTGTGAAAAAAAATTCACTGATCTCATACTTACTAGCCGCAATGACGGCTTTGTTTACATCTGAGGACCCGTGCGTGATGTCATCACATCGGGCCCGGGCCTCCGACGGTCATAGAGATGACTGGTGACCATCTGGTCACCAGTCATCTCTATGCTCGTCACGTGACCCACCATTGGAGCCGGACGATTCTCTCCGGGTCCCCGATGGCACGGGAGAGCCCGGAGAAGCACCGGATGGTGGCAGGAGGGGGGGATGTCCCCTCCCGCCGCCTATAAGAACGATCAGGCGGTGGAACCGCCACTATGATCATTCTTATGGTGCACAGAGTCGCCGGCACAACAAAAGGATATCTAAATGATGCCTCTAGCTGCAGGAATCATTCAGATATCCCCCTACAAAGCCGAGGATGTATATGACGTCCACCTAGGATGGGAGATCCCATCTGTGGACGTCATTTGACTATGGCTGGGTAGGGAAGTGGTTACGCAGAGAACCATTTTCAAGCAATATGGGGAAGAAAAAGGATCTCTCTGCTGCCGAAAAGAGTGAAATAGTTCAATGCCTTGGACGAGGTATGAAAACATTAGATATTTCATGAAAACGTAAGCATGATCATCGCACTATTAAGAGATTTGTGGCTGATTCAGAGCACAGACTGGTTTTGTGCAGATAAAGGCACATTGAGGAAGATTTCTGCCAGATCCATGCATCGGATCAAGAGAGCAGCTGCTAAAACACCATTACATAGCAGCAAACAGATATTTGAAGCTGCTGGTGCCTCTGGAGTCCCACAGATATCAAGGTGTAGAGTCCTCCAGAGTCTTGCAACAGTGCATAAACCTTCCATTCAGCCACCACTAACTAATGCTCACAAGCAGAAATGGCTGCATTGGGCAGAAAAATACATGAAGACTAATTTTCAAACAGTCCTGTTCACTGATGAGTGCCGTGAAAACCTGGATGGTCCAGATGGTTGGAGTAGTGGATGGTTGGTGGACGGCCACCCTGTTCCAACAAGGCTGCAATGTCAGCAAGGCAGTGGTGGAGTCATGCTTTGGGCCGGAATCATGTGAAGAGAGCTGGTCGGCCCCTTTAGGGTCCCTGAAGGTGTAAAGATGACCTCTGCAAAGTATGTGGATTTCCTGACTGACCACTTCCTTCCCTGGTACAGAAGGAAGAACTATGCTTTCCATAATAAAATCATCTTCATGCATGACAATGCACCATCTCATGCTGCAAAAAATACCTCTGCATCAAAGGCTGCTATGGGAATAAAAGGAGAGAAAGTCATGGTGTGGCCTCCATCCTCCCCTGACCTCAATCCTATTGAGAACTTTTGGTGCATCCTCAAGCAAAAGATCTATGAGGGTGGGAGGAAGTTTACATCCAAATTAGGGATGAGCTTCGAGTTCGAGTCAAACTCATGTCCTGTTCGCACGTTCGCCGAACAGTGAACAATTTGGTGTCTTTGCGGCAAACTCGAAAAGCCGCAGAACACCCTGTAAAAGTCTATGGGAAAAATCTAAAGTGCTAATTTTAAAGGCTTATATGCAAGTTATTGTCATAAAAAGTGTTTGGGGACCTGGGTCCTGCCCCAGGGGACATGTATCAATGCAAAAAATCGTTTTAAAAATGGCAGTTTTAGCGGGAGCAGTGATTTTAACCACTTAAGGACCGCCTCACGCCAATATACGTCAGCAGAATGGCATGGCTGGGCACATCCACGTATAGGTACCCTTTAAGAGCCCAGCAGTGGGTCGCGCATGCCCCTGGCGGCACACTCGCGACCCGGTCCTCAACTCCGTGACCGCACCCACGGGACCCTTCTCCATGGCATATCAGTGTTCGTCTGTTCCGTGTCATCGGAACAGACGATCAGTGACGTGTAACCACACCCCCCTACAGTAACAATCACTTCCTAGGGAACACTTAACCCCTACAGTGCCACCTAGAGGTTAAACCCTTCACTGCCAGTGTCATTTTCACAGTAATCAGTGCATTTTTATAGCACTGTTCGCTGTAAAAATGACAATGGCCCCAAAATGGTGTCAAAAGTGTCCGATGTGTCCACCATAATGTCGCAGTCATGATAAAAATCGCTGATCGCCACCATAACTAGTAAAAAAAAATATTATAAAAAATGCCATAAAACAGTCCCCTATTTTATAGAAGCTATAACTTTTGCGCAAACCAATCAATAAACGCCTATTGCGATTTTTTTTTTTACCAAAAATATGTAGAAGAATACGTATCAGACTAAACTGTGGAAAAAAAATATAATATATTTTTGGGGGATATTTATTATAGCAAAACGCTCTATTTTTGTTTATAGCGCAAAAAGTAAAAAATGCAGAGGTGATCAAATACCACCAAAAGAAAAATAAATATATAATGATAAGCGCAAATCACTTATGCGTTCAACCAATGGGGTGGAATAAATAAAGTAAAATAAATGGAGTATAAAAAATCAATCTCCAATGGTGAATCCTGTGTGTGCAAAATAGCTTAGCAAAGTGCAACCGTGCAATGTGTTCTGTGCAAAATAGCAAAATAATGAACTGACATATATATATATAAACACAAAAATCAGGGTTCACATAATGAACACTGTGCAAAATATGTTCAAGAAGGTGAATAAAACAATGAATAATAAAGTGCTCCAATGTCCAATGTCAGAGGACGTCACATGGGTGTGACGTAACATGTAAGGGCCGGAACTAAAGCATAGACACAAGGAAGTATCACTCGGCAGGCGCTGTGCTTATTTTTTCATTTATTACATACATGTACCTTTTTATGAGAGTTTTTTAAGAATAAATACCGGATATTTTTACATATCACACTATGGGAGTCCCTCTTTTTTACTTTTTTTCCGCATTGAAAGAGCCTTTTTTGGATGCCTCCAGCTGACCCCTGAAACATCTGATTCGAGTGGAGTGACAGGGAGAAACTACTCTACAGAGAGCAAGGAGCTAATACACCTGAAAGGCTTTCTTTTATCTGAATCACGTTAAGAGCTCTGTGAGCATTAAGCTGCATGAGGATTTTCCTTAATAGAAGATTGCCTGTAATAGAGGAAGAGGGCTAATGTGTGAAAGACTTTGTGATTGGAGCTACATCCATTGAAAAAATATAGGACATTGGAGCACTTTATTATTCATTGTTTTATTCACCTTCTTGGACATATTTTGTGAACCCGGATTTTTGTGTTTATATATATATATATGTCAGTTGATTATTTTGCTATTTTGCACAGAACACATTGCACAGTTGCACTTTGCTAAGCTATTTTGCACACACAGGATTCACCATTGGAGATTGATTTTTTATACTCCATTTATTTTACTTTATTTATTCCACCCCATTGGTTGAATACATAAGGGATTTGCGCTTATCATTATATATTTATTTTAGATTTTGGTGATATTGTGTTACACTTTAGATTGAGCGGCATCCCCAAATTATATAGTTATTCGCTAGGCGGGCGCAGTAGACCTCACTTTCATCTTTACCACCAAAAGAAAGCTCTATTTGTAAGGAAAAAAGGACACTAATTTTGTTTGGGAGCAACGTCGCACGACCGCGCAATTGTCAGTTAAAGCGACACAGTGCCGAATCGCAAAAAGGTGCCTGGTCCTTTAGCTGCATAATGGTCCGGGGCTGAAGTGGTTAATAATGCTTAAAGTGAAACAATAAAAGTGAAATATTCCTTTAAATTTCGTACATGGAATCCGACCACATGATTGATTGGAGGGGCGTGACCGGAAGGAGATGTGGAGCGTGAGTGAGGAGTGAGTAAGGAGAGTGTGTGTGTATCTCCTCCAGCCCGATGCTTACCGTGGAGCGCTCTGTGTCAACCCCCGGCTGGTGGAATTAGTTGGCGGCAGCGTGATCTATGCAGCCCGCTCCCACCGGCCTCTCTCTGGCTGTCTGGCTATGCATAGCGGAGGGAAAGTCGCCCGCGACAGTAACCGAGAGCAGAAGTGCCGAGATGATAGCAGCGGGTAGTGGGGAGCAGCACTGAGCCGCAAAGGAGCCGCTGACGGAGACTCATGGTCACGAACGGACGAATCCATAAGCTGAAATCGGTGTCTGGAGCAAGCCTGGTTCCCTGTATCCTGCACCCTGGATTAGAGGAGTCTCCCATGACACGCGAATAAAGGTTGGATTCTGGAGCCTCGATCCTGATCTCTCTAACTGCTTGAGGATCACATGAGTAAAAGAGGAGAAGTAAAAAGTAATAAGCTGACCCAGAGACTGTGTATAAGGGAAGATTCAGCTGTAACAAACAAGTATAGAATTATACAGGATTGGTTATATATACCCGCCATTGAAGTATTTGAACTATCTTTTAATACTGGCTTAATTTCATGTGTTGTCTCTAGGACCTAAACAAATAGAGGGTAATATCTTACAGATGCTCAGTACTGGGACTCCTTTATTTTTTTTTTTTTGCTGGAAATTGCAGTCATCAATTTCATCAATTCCAGGTGGCTCTTTCCTCTTTCCTTGCTGCATTTGCTCCCTGTTTTGTAATTGGCCTGCTGGCTGGCTGGAGCTGCAGTCTCGGTATCCCCTAGACTGGAGCAGGGAGACCCTGAGAGCTTGAAAGCCGGAAAAGCCTAAAGGGTTACGTGAGTAACAAACTTGTACATTTCCTCTGCCTCTGCCTCTGCCTCAGTTCTAAGCCCAAAGAGACATATAACAAAGTACAGCTTGTGGTTGGCCATTCATAAACTTTGTTTTTTTTTACGCTGGAAATCGCAGACTATTAACCTCAGGGGGCCCCCTTTTTTTTCTCCCATTTTTCTTTGCTTTGCTTTGTATTTCTGTTCTGAAGCAGTAGCTTGGTATTTTCTAGGCTGAAGCAGGGTGACCCTGATGAATTGTGAAAGGATACATGAATAAGGGGAGCTATATATGACATGCACATGGTATACTGCACAAGTTGCACAGCATATGGTTTATGGTCTCCACTTTAATTTTTAAGCATAAAGGGACATATAACACAGAACTATTTGCTGTTGGTCAATTATAGAACTCTTTAAATTTTTTATGTATCTCCTGTACATTTAAATCTTACCTAAAATCTTACATAAAAATAGTCTGGCTAATATCTATTAACTGACTTTAATTACACTGTCTAGAAAACACAGTGCACAAGGCAACATGTCAGCAAGGAGAAAAGGGGATGAAAATGCCAGTCAAGAGAATGTGGGACCACAATCATTACGGTCGGCTAAGAGTAGTCAGGCCATAGCAGCAGCTGCCAAATTGGAGAAATTTGCTCATACCCCAGATCATACCCCAATTAAAGGGGGGTCACAGATCCAGGTTAAAGGGACAGAAGACAGAAAAAGCCAAGGACAAATGGCAACAGCCATAGCCACAGCCACAGCTAAAAATACTATTAACAAAGAAACTTGTGTTGGTATAAAAGGGGAAAGTGGGGGGATGTATGGACTGGTCACAAAAAAAGCCCTTAGGGAATACCTACAAAGGTGTAGGGAGGGTGAGGGAGGAGGGAGGGAGAATAAAGGGATGGATGGGGTAGTAAAATATCAAAGTGAGTCATTACAAGGGATACAAAAGGGTTTGAATTTAATAAGGGTTAAAATTTACACACATATATATATAGCACAATTTCTATGAAGGGCAAAATTTATACATACACAAATAGCACATTTTACAGGGAAAACGTATAGTGATCTCACTAAATAATGATAAAACAATTAAGTAAATTAGAAACAAAAGGATGAATAAATCACATAATCACATTCCTCAAAGATAAAGGGACAGGAAGGGAAAAGAAAAGGAAAGAATATTTTGGCACTGTGTGGTATAGGGGGAAAACAAAAGTTTTAATCACAGTGAATTGTTACGGGAGATTTGTGATTTATTTTGTGACCTATTTCAGGAAATCCATGATTTGTTTAGCTTACGCCTTTTTAAATGTTTTGATTTTCATATGCAGTCTAGAGTAATGAAAATAGGGTCTTTAAATGTCTGGGGGCTGGGTAGTCCTGCTAAGAGAGCTGCTGTATTTGACATGTTGGAAATGTATGATAATCTGTCTTCAAGAGACACGCCTGACTAAAATTACCAAGCAAGAAGTTCATAGTAAGAAGTTCCAATATTAATACGACTCAGTGCACACCTCCTACTCTAGAGGTGTGTCTGTACTGGTTAAACGAGGGGGTGGTGTTTACTTGTAAGCAGATCAGTATTGGCGAGGAGGGGCGTTATATTTTTCTTCACTGTGTAATAGAGAGTAGAGAATATGTCCTCGCAAATATATATATACCTCCTCCTTTTAAAATGGAGGTCATATATAAATTAATGGAATTTATGATGGATAAAACCGGGATACCAGTTATAGCAGTGGGGGATTTTAATGAGGTTATAAATAAAAAATGGGATGGGTTTCCAGGGGGAAGGGAACCGAATGTTTCATAGAGTCGGTTGTATCAGATCCTACAAGAAGCTGGGCTGTTTGATATATGGAGAGTGAGGAACCCGGATGTTTTAAAATATTCTTGTTTTTCCAGTTCCTATTCAACACCCTCTAGGATAGACTTAGTCATGGGTAACACGGAAGCCTCCCAGATAATAAAAGATGTAGTATACCAGCCGAGAGGGGTGTTAGACCACTCACTAGTGACGGTTTTGGTAAACCTAGAAGGGAATAGATCTATCAGAGTATGGAAGATGAACCCTCTGTGGTTTGAAGTAATTGGGAACCCAGAGGAGATACTATGCAAATTAAAAAAGTTTATAAAATTTAATGAAGGAACTGTGACACAGGGAGTGATGTGGGATACATTGAAGGCATTCCTAAGGGGTATATGTATTCAACAAGTGGCTAAAATTAAAAAGGCATCTAGAGAGTGGGAGAATAAGATCAGGTGGGAACTGGTGAACGTAGAAAAGGAATATGTTGAAAATCCAACACCAGAGCGACAAAGAACATGGCTGAATAAGCAACAAGAATATAAAATAGTAATGACCAAAAAATCTGAGAATAAGAGATTATTCCAGAAACAAGTTGCATTTGGGGAGGGGGAAAATGTCGGAAGAATGCTGGCACATCTGGTGAGAACTACTGTAATTCCTCTCCCTCCGCAGTACCCGCGATTAGGACAGCGAATGGAGAAATCTCCACTCGGGTTTCAGTGATCACAGATACATTTAGAGAATATTCTGATAAACTATATAAGTCGCAGGGTGCAGCGGGAGAGGAGGAATTGGAAACCTTCTTTGGGAAAATAAAAATACAGATTCTCACTGAAGCAGAGAAGGAGGGAATTGAGGCTCCGATAACCCTTGAAGAAATACAGCTAACAGTCGCAGAGATGGCTAATTAGAAATCGCCCGGACCTGACGGTCTCCCTATAGAAACTTATAAATACTACGGGAAAGTGTTATTATCAGAACTTCTTAAAGTGTTGAATTAGGCAAGGGAGGAGGTGAAACTGCATAAATCAATGACAGAAGCAACAATTATAGTCCTGCATAAAGAAGGGAAAGACCCGTTAGAGACCACATCCTATAGACCTATTTTCCTCCTCTGTTCAGATGCTAAAATACTGGCCAAAATAATGGCAGTCAGGTTAAATAAAATTATTTCAAGACTAATACATAAAGATCAAACCGGGTTTATCCCCAGCAGATCAACTAGTATGAATATTAGGAGGGTATTCCTTAATCTACAAACACCAACACAGAATATGGGTACAAGAGCAGTTATGTCCTTAGATGTGGTTAAGGCCTTTGATAGTTTGGAGTGGGGGTATATCTGGCATGTTTCAGGAGCATTTGGTTTCGGCCCATCATTTATTAGATGGATAAAAAATTTGTATAGTGATCCCAGTGCAAAAATCAGAGTCAATAATGATTATTCAGGTAAGATTCAATTGGAGAGGGGCACAAGGCAGGGGTGCCCATTGTCACCCCTGCTTTTTGCACTAGCAATGGAGCCATTGGCCATTGCAATAAGAGTGAATACAAAAATGGAGGGATTTGTGAGACCGATCTACGCGGATGATGTTCTCCTCTTCCTTGGGGATACAGATCACTCACTCAAGCAGGCAATGAGTATCTTTAGAGAATTTGGTAGACTCTCAGGACTGGTTATAAATTGGGAGAAATCAGCTTTGATGCCAGTGGACCCTATTGTAAATCAAACTTTAGTAGAAACGCCCCAATTGGAAACAGTTGATACAATGAAATACCTGGGAATATATATAACATGTGACCCTAACAAATATATAAATAATAACATAGTTCCCCTCCTGTCTAAATTTAAAAATAAAATCCAAATATGGCGGCGTCTCCCACTGTCAGTTGCAGGGAGATGCAATCTGATCAAAATGCTGTGGATGCCACAGTTATTATATGTATTGCATAATACACCAATATGGATACATAAGAAATGGTTTAGGAAAATTGACACACTATTTAGAGAACTAATATGGAAAGGAGGTAAATCCAGGATAAGGCTACAGACCCTACAGTTATCAACAAGGGAGGGAGGTATGGTGGTGCCACATCCATGGTGCTACTTCCTGGCAGCACAATTGCAGCATATAGGAGAGAGATCAGAGTTAGGAGGAGATATAAATAGGGGACTGATGACACTAGGGGTACCCCATAAGATGGTGATGGAGGAATTGGAGGCTAACTCATTTGTAAACAAATCCCCCATGGTTAAGATGGCAATAAGGGTATGGAATGCTGTGAACGCAATAGTGGGACAAGAAGGAGAAACAAAATACGCACCCCTTTGGGACAATAGGAATCTTCAGGAGTTGGAGTTGGTGGGGAAAATCAAGGAATGGGAAGTAAAGGGTATGGTTAGGCTAGCCCAGTTGTATGAGGGAAGAACCCTAAAAACATTCACTGCATTGAGAGAGGAATATGCATACATTGTATAGATATCTTCAAATTAGACATGCATTAAATGTTCAGTTTGACAGATTGGGACCAGCCTGGTGTAAAACTCCTATTCTACAGAGATTGGGTAATCAGAGTGGGACCGGGGGCCTTATCTCGGAAATGTATCCGCATATATGTAAAGGAAGTATTGAGGCTCCAGAACATCTTAAAAGTAAAGGGAAATGGGAGGAAGATCTAGGACCCATATCCGAGGGGCAATGGAAAAAGGTATTAGAAAGTGGACACCTGGTAACTGTTTCGCCAGCCCAGAAGTTTTCATTCCTAATGCTGCTACACAGGACATACTACACACCAAAAAGGCTGTTTAAGTTTGGGTGGAGAATAGATGCAAGGTGTCCCAGATGCCAGGGTACAGGGGATCTGATACATATGATATGGAGGTGCCCGAAATTATACAGGTATTGGTCAAAGGTTCTTGATATCATAAACAGGACATACAAGACAGCATTAGAAATGGATCCTAGAATGTGTATCCTGGGACTAGAGGAAGGAACAAGCAGAGCAGCCAATATAACAAAAGCAGTGCTCAGATGTCTTTTTCATGCAAGAAAATTATTTGTGCAAAGATGACAGGCAGAGAACCCCCCTTCAGTGAGAGACTGGGTTAATATTGTTACTGAAACAATATGGAAGAAGAAAGTAGTGTATCCCAAGAGAAGGAATATAAGAGAGTTTGAAAAAGTGTGGAACTCGTGGTTGGAAAAAATGGGGAATCCCCTGTAAAATAGAAAAAGGAATTAAGAAGAATGGTATAAGGAAAAGTAAACGAAAATAAAAATAATATTAAATAATGTGTAAAAAGGGAAGAAAAGAAAATAGAAAAACCCAGTATGAGAAATGGTAAAGTGGGAGGGGGGAAGGAGGGAGGGATAAGGGCCAATAGAGTGAAAATTATACTGATAATATTTTGCCATTTTTAATTATGAAAAATAAATATGTATAAATATGTACACTGTTAATTTGAATATGAAAGAAAATTAATAAAGAGAATATAAATAAATAGAAAAAAAATCGTACCTGGGGGGTGTGTATAGTATGCCTGTAAAGTAATGCTTGTTTCCCGTGCTTAGAACTGTCCCTGCACAAAATGTAATTTCTGAAGGAAAAAAAGTAATTTAAAAGTACTCGCGGCTGTAATGAATTGTCGTCTCCCGGCAATACAGATAAAAGTAATTGAAAGTCGTTGATAAAAAAAAAAATGCGTGGGGGGTCCCCCCAAATTCAATTACCAGGCCCTTCAGGTCTGGTATGGATATTAAGGGGAACTCCACGCCAAATAAAAAAAAAATGACTTGGAGTTCCTCCCAAAAATCCATACCAGACCCTTATCCGAGCACGCAAACTGGCAGGCCGCAGGAAAAAAGGGGGGACGAGAGAGCGCCCCCCTCCTTAACCGTACAAGGCCACATGCCCTCAACATGGGGAGGATGCTTTGGGGTCTGGACCCCAAAGCACCATGTCCCCATGTTGATGGGGACAAGGGCCTTATCCCCACAACCCTTGCCCGGTGGTTGTGGGGGTCTGCGGGCAGGGGGCTTATCGGAATCTGGAAGACCCCTTTAACAAAGGGGACCCCCAGATCCCGGCCCCCCCTATGTAAATTGGTAAGGGGTAGAGTTGAGCGGACACTTGGATGTTCAGGTTTGACTTGACCCCGAACCCCATTGAAGTCAATGGGAACCCAAACTTCTGAGGACTATTTGCGCTTGTTTCCCGTGCTTAGAACTGTCCCTGCACAAAGTATAATTTCTGAAGGACGTAGGTGTAAGGCTGAGGACCTGATGTGGAACGTGAGAAGGGGCGGGTCTATTCATGTATTAAACTGTGGATGAAGTTCCCCATCAGGTCCGCCCCCTTGTATGTCAGACCCCGCCTACGCCATTGGATGAGCGGACCTGATGGGGAACTTCCTCGGCAGTATAATACATGAATAGACCCGCCCCTTCTCACGTTCCTTACACTACGTCATTGGCTGAGCGGACCTGATGGGGAACTTTAGAAGGGGCGGGTCTATTCATTTAATACACTGCCGAGGAAGTTCCCCATCAGATCCGCTCAGGCTCAGCCAATGACATTTCGTCTGGACAGCGCTGGACATCGGGATCGCCGCGGGACACTGGATTTCATCACTGGAATGTTTTTTATTTTATTTTATTTTTTTAATAAAGGACTTTCCCAATGGTGTCTGTGTATTTTTTTTTTACAATTTTTTACACTTTCTTTGTGAAATGGTAGGGGTACAATGTACCCCATTACCAATTCACATAGTGGGGGGCCGGGATCTGGGGGTCCTCTTTGTTAAAGGGGTCTTCCAGATTCCGATAAGCCTCCCGCCCGCAGACCCCCACAACCACCGGGCAAGGGTTGTGGGGATGAGGCCCTTGTCCCCATCAACATGGGGACATCCTCCCCATGTTGAGGGCATGTGGCCTGGTACGGTTCAGGAGGGGGCGCTCTCTCGTCCCCCCCTCTTTTCCTGCAGCCTGCCAGGTTGCGTGCTTGGATAAAGGGTCTGGTCTGGATTTTTGGGGGTACTCCACGCCATTTTTTTAAATTTGGGGTGGAGTTCCCCTTAAAATCCATACCAGACCTGAAGGGCCTGGTATGGATAATTGGCGGAACCGCATGCATTTTTTTTAAATTTGTGGCAGGGTTCCCCTTAACATCCATACCAGACCAGAAGGGCCTGGTAATTGAATTTGGGGGAACCCCCACGCTTTTTTTTAATTTTTATCAATGACTTTTCTATGTATTGCCGGAAGCCGACAATTCATTAATAGCCGCGAGTGAGTTTTGAATTACTTTTTTTCCTTCAGAAATGACACTTTGTGCAGGGACAGTTTTAAGCATGGGAAACAAGCGCGACTTTACATGCATATTGCCGAACACTGGACCCGAACCCGAACATACAGTCAATTGTTCGGGTGTGGGACCCCAAAACCCAAAAGTTCGGTACGGACCCGAACTTTACAGTTCAGGTCCGCTCAACCCTAGTAAGTGGTACATTGTACCCCTACCATTTCACAAAGAAAGTGTAAAAAATTGAAAACAAACACACAGACCCAGTTGGGATAAGTCCTTTATTAAAAATAAAAAAAATTAAATAAAAAAAGATTCCAGCGGTGGTAATCCACTCTCGATCTCCACTCCAGTGATGTCGGTATCCAGCGATGGATGATCTGCAGGCTCCAGCGATGATGTCCAGCGAGGAACAGCACACAGTCCTGTCTCCCCCGGAGACTCCCCAGGAATGACGTTGCAGCAGCCTGACAGGTCTTATGTAGCTGAGGACGGGGCCACCCATCACGTGACCCCATCTCCCTCTGACGCAAGGGGAAACCCAGGCTTTCCCAGTTGCAGGTTTTCCGTTGCATCAGAGGGGGGCGGGGTCACCCGCACGTCAGTGGGAAAGCCCAGGTTTCCCCTTGCGTCAGAGGGGGACGGGGTCACGTGATGGGTGGCCCCATCCTCAGCTACATAAGACCTGTCAGGCTGCCGCAACGCCATTCCCGGGGTGTCTCCAGTGGAGACAGTACCATGTGCTGTTCCTCGCTGGACATCATCGCTGGAGCCTGCAGATCATCCGTCGCTGGATACCGAAATTACTGGAGTGGAGATCGAGAGTGGATTACCACCGCTGGAATCTTTTTTT
Organism: Rana muscosa; assembly: GCA_029206835.1. Lineage (NCBI taxonomy): Eukaryota > Metazoa > Chordata > Amphibia > Anura > Ranidae > Rana > Rana muscosa. The sequence goes on along the minus strand of CM055127.1, from coordinate 209,083,064 downwards.
ATTTTTATTTTTTTAATAAAGGACTTATCCCAACTGTGTCTGTGTGTTATTTTACACTTTCTTTGTGAAATGGTAGGGGTACAATGTACCCCTTACCAATTCACATAGGGGGGGGCGGGATCTGGGGGTCCCCTTTGTTAAAGGGGTTTTCCAGATTCCATTAAGCCCCCCGTCCGCAGACCCCCACAACCACCGGGCAAGGGTTGTGGGGATGAGACCCTTGTCCCCATCAACATGGGGACATGGTGCTTTGGGGTCCAGACCCCAAAGCATCCTCCCCATGTTGAGGGCATGTGGCCTGGTATGGTTCAGGAGGGGGGGCTCTCTCTCGTTCCCCCCTCTTTTCCTGCGGCCTGCCAGGTTGCGTGCTCGGATAAGGGTCTGGTATGGATTTTTGGGGGGAACTCCACACCATTTTTTTTTTATTTGGCATGGAGTTCCCCTTAAAATCCATACCAGACCTGAAGGGTCTGGTATGGATATTTGGGAGGAACCCCACGTGATTTTTTTTTTTTTTTTATCAATGACTTTAGATAACTATTCTCTGTATTGCCGGGAGACGACAATTCATTACAGCTGCGAGTACTTTGAAATTACTTTTTTTCCTTCAGAAATGAAATTTTGTGCAGGGACAGTTCTATGCACGGGAAACAAGTGCTACTTTACAGGCATACTATACACACACCCCAGGTACGAAATTTAAAGGAATATTTCACTTTTATTGTTTCACTTTAAGCATTATTAAAATCACTGCTCCCGAAAAAACTGCAGTTTTTAAAACTTTTTTTTTGCATTGATACATGTTCCCTGGGGCAGGACCCAGGTTCCCATACACTTTTTATGACAATAACTTGCATATAAGCCTTTAAAATTAGCACTTTAGATTTTTCATGTTTGTGTCCCATAGACTTTAACGGTGTTCGAATGTTCGAACAAATTTATTGCCTGTTCACATGTTCTGATGCGAACTGAACTGGAGGGTGTTCAGCTCATCCCTAATCCAAACAGCAGCTCTGGGAGGCTATTCTGAAATCTTGGAAACAAATTAAAGCAGAAACTGTCCAAAAACTCACAAGTTCAATGGATGCAAGACTTGTGAAGCTGTTATCAAATAAGAGGTCTTATGTTAAAATGTAACGTGACCTGTTAAAATGTTTAAAAAGTTAAAATGTTGTTCAAAGCTTGATTGAAATAGCTTTTGATTTCAGTAAATATGTTGCACACACAACAAATGACAATTTTCAGTTCTTTACAACCTATAAAGTGTTTGAAACTTACTGTGCGTAATAATTTGAAACATGCATTGTAAGTTTGTTATTTTGAAAAAAAAAAACTGTTATCTTTAAGAGGTTTGTTCAATAAAATTTGAATTGTACTCTTAATAGTTGATAACATGAAAATTGCACGTTATACCTGTTCTGTCCATCAGATGTCTATATTCTGATTATCTGCATTTGTGTTGATTAAAATTACATTTAATGTTGTAGTTTCTATGGAAGTCATTTGCAGAGCGTAGGCGCCATCTAGCGTCCCTTTTTGGTATTGTTTCAGTTTGTTCATTATTAAATGCATTAATGTATAACCCAGGAAGTGATTAGAAAGCAAGGTATTCTGGATAAAATCTCACAGAGAGACACACATTCACCATGCCTTTCAAGACACTGCAGGAAGCAGGATATGTCTTATTTCAATCTCTTACCATCAACCCTTAGAAAACTTAAAAAGTAAGTTTTTACTGTCCCATATTGTACTGTGCATCTTTGTCTCTGCAATGTATGCTAAATGTATGGGATATTGTACTTATCAAGGTTTATTCTTGTTATTTGTAGTTTCACCTAGCTTGTTCCAATAAACTGTGATCGAAGAAATATGGTATCATGTTTATGGGATAAGAATGGTTTAGCTGAATGTCCTTGAGACAGAACAGTGAAATTTTCAAGCTGACCTCTGAAGGGAAGTTAAGCTGACTTTGGAAGTCTGTATAGCCCGGGGCTACGCAGTTACCAAACAGTCAGAAGCCTTAAAGAAACAGGCCTGTGGGAGGCAAAGCAAGCAGCCACGCTACACAGAGACACGCTCTGTCAATGAGCACCGACACTAACGGTCTCTATACAGCAAGACAGCTTCTTCCCCGCAGCCATGTCTCACAGTGGAACATCTTCTTACAAAACACGATCACGAGCAAGCTCATCTAGGTCATGTGTCACAAATGCAGCAGCTATCACCCATTCAAAAGCTGAAGCAGCAAGAGCCAGGGCCGCATTCGCAGACCAAGAGCTGCAGATGAAAAAAGAAAAGGCCCACCTTGAAGCAGAAAAAGTGAGACAGGAACAAGAGAGAGATAAGGAAAAAGTACACCTTGAAGCAGAAAGGGTGAGACAGGAACAAGAGAGAGAGATGGAAATAATATGCCTGGAACAAGAGAGAGAGAAACAAAGAATATGCCTGGAAGATGAGCTAGCTTAGCAAGAGGCATCTTTGAAATTGCAGCAAGCTATCTTAGAAGCTAACATGGAGAAGCTGGCAGTAGACCGAGATGCTGTAGCCGCCATTGCAGAAGCAGAAGCTTTAGAAGCAGCCGTCTACGGTGAGCCAAGAGCAGGTAGCAGCATACCAGGCCTAGAAGAGGACCAACAAGATTCCTCGCAACGCACGTCAGATTATGTCTACCAACACTGTCACCCAAGCAGCATCCTACAACAAGAAATTAAACATGACATCAGTGAGTCACATCAAATAAAGCAGCAACAACCCAAACTTGGACCCCAGTGCTACAAGCAAGAAAAAATCTGAGTTCCAGACGTTCCAGTCCCAACCAAACTTTCTACTCCACAAGGTACCCAGCCTTCATACAAACATCAAACACCTGTCTTCACTCCAAAGGTGTATGCAACGAGCCGGTACGAACTGCCAACCGTATGCAAGTTTGAACCCAGAGAGCCTAAAGAAGAGACTTCTACCAGGTACGCCTATGCATCGCACCACAATACACCAGCAGCCTACCCCAATGCCAATCAGGCTACTGTAGACTTTGCCAAGTTCCTGGCCAAACGTGAGTTAGTTACCCAAGGACTTGTCAAATTTAGTGATCGCCCTCAACACTACAGGGCGTGGCGATCCTCTTTCCAAAGTGTCATTCAAGGTTTAGATCTATCCTGCAGGCAACAGATAGAACTCCTTGTAAAGTGGCTTGGCAATGATTCTGCTGAACACGCCAAAAGGATCAGAGACATTAATATAAACCACCCTGAGATAGGCCTTACAAACATCTGGAACAGACTGGATAGATGTTATGGCTCACCAGAGGCTATAGAGAGTACACTGTTTAAAAGGATAGAGGACTTCCCAAAAATACCTAGCAGAGGTTACCAAAGACTCAGAGAATTCAGTGACCTGTGTATGGAGTTACAAGTTGCTAAAGCAGAAGGGGACTTACCTGGCCTTTCCTATCTTGACTCTGCTAGTGGTATTAACTCCTTAGCACAAAAACTTCCTTATGAGTTACATGAAAGATGGATTGCTCGTGGCTGTGTAGCGGGGTCTCCTTTAAGGCCCCAGGACTACGTTACCCAGAACCCCATTCGGCACCCAGGGTGCATTTGGCCACCGCAGAGACTCATGGGAGGGGCTATATAAGAAGGGGGCGAGGCTGAGCTCAGTCTCTTTGGACACCGCGCTGCAATTAACAGGTCTTCCTGTTCGGATCTGCTGCAGTGTAGGGCCTGAAGCCTGGGGCCTTGCACAAACTTCCAGAGAGCCTTCCACCCCACTGCGGAGCCTGGGTGGCACCTAACTTGTTGAGTTTGGACATCAGTTGGACCGGGGACCTGGCCGTTGCGGACACTGTGTGCGGAGACACAATAGGTGGAAGTCCCGGACTGGGATTGCGTCCAGAGTGGTGAGCGAGCACCTGCTCATTCATATAGACTGTACTTTGTTTGGGCCTAGAGACTGCCTTGGCCCTCCTGGTTCTAGTTACTGTCCCACAGGAGACTCATGGCGGAACTTAGTTGAGTAGTCTCCTGTGAGAAGTTCATTCTCCATTTATTTTTCCTACCCTTTGGATTACAATTTACTGTTCCTGTTGTGCACCACCAGTAAAGTTGCATGCAAAGAAATTGATCTCTGAAAAGACTGAGTCTAAAGCTGGGTCAGGCCTGATCCGTAGGTAGGACTTTGCTGCTGCGCCATAAGGGCGCATAGCTAGAGATAGCTGTAGTTGGTGTGTAATCGCCTGTATTGTATTTGCTGTTGCAGGGCTCTGCAGACATATGTGGTGTGTGTTAACATTGTGCCTTTTACCCAAAGTAAAGAAACATTATCTTTTATCACATGCTATCAGTGTGTTATCATTTTAGAAGAGGCTACCCTTGCAATACTGTTAGATTGTGATAAGATAGTAAACCCTAGACTAGCTGTGCCAGAGTGGGTCGAGTAAGATTTCTGGGGGTTGGCGGTGCTGTACACAGGGCCCGAAACAAATCCAGCGGCTCTCTTAACTGGGGGTAGCGCTACATGTGGGGGCTCTCGAGTCCGGGATCCTGTTGCAGCAAGTAACGCGCCAAAAGTACCAGCATGGACCCACTGGAAGTAGAACAGTGGTGCAGGGCAGCCTACACAGATTCAGCCGCGGCAGTAGTCATAGAACTCCCAGGGACCTGGCAAAAAGAAGCGGTGAAGCGGTGAAGCGGTTAGTAACCTCACTGTCCCCGCAACAGAAGGTATGGCTGATGGATATCAGGATGAATTCCACACTGACCCACGCACTAATAGCTTGGATGAAGGAAATCCCAGAACATTTCAAGGGTCTAAGTATAAAAGCGATGGATGATCAGACCTATAGCTTAATACATGCACTGCCACTCATACCAGGAGGATGGGTTCAGACACCTAAACCAACATCCCCACAGGTATCTCCACCGCAGTCCCCAAAAGCAGAAAACCGGAAGACTAAAGAGAGCTCCGGGTCACCGCCTGCCTCCCTCAGCGCAGAATTATGAGCGGTCCTGGGGGAGATTGTAGCCCAGTGTAAGAAAGATCCTACAGATTACCAAATGTCGGGATACAGAAAACTCAGAATATTCTCTGGAAGGAAACCTGTACCTTCAGGTGAAGAGGGGTTTGAGGAGTGGTTAGACGGTGCCACTCAGGCCTTAGAGGAATGGGAAGTCCCAGACCACAGAAAGAAGCAGAGAATTGCTGAGAGCTTGAAGGGGCCTGCTCTAGAGGCCATACGCAACCTCAAGATGAGCAAGACAGACTGTGATGCGCAGGATTATCTGGACATTCTGCAGAATGTGTTCGGTGGAACAGAGAAAATCACAAGCTCACTTACCAGCTGGAGCACTGCTACCAAAAGACAGGAGAGAAACTGTCAGAGTTCATGAGGCGCCTGGATAAGATCCTGCACAAGATGATCCTGAAGAAGGGGATCGACCCATGGAAGGTGGATGAGGCCCGTGTTCAGCAGGTGATGAGAGGATCTCAGCCCCTGGACCCCATCGCATTGGCACTACGTACAAGACAGGACGGGAAGAGCCTGGAGTACCCTGACTTGATCCGAGTGGTCAGAGAGGAAGAAGCGATGCTGGAAGAGAAGAAGAGGAACCAACCAGTTGAGTCAGTTAATCCTCCTGATGGTCAGGACGGCCATGACCCTGGAAAGAGACTCAGAGGTAGATACCTTGAAGTCACAGATGTCCCAAGTATTGAAGATACTGACCTCTCTGATGGAAAATGATCCAGAGAGATACCAGAGAGGGAAGGACCAAGGAAGGAACTGTTCCCAAACACCTCAGCGCCCAAAATCCCTACAATATTGGGGGGACATGACTTGTTTCAACTGCGGAGGGGTTGGCCATGCGGCCAAAGTGTGTTCCAGTCCCAAGAAAAAAAAACTGAATAACCGCAAGCCGGCGGAAAACTTCAGAGGGCCCCAGTGAAGGAGTCAACCGGGTGCCCATCATCTCCAGTGAACTCCAAACTGAATGAGAAGCACATAAAAAGAGTGAAGAAGACCCCTCGGAAGAAGCACAAGGTTCCTCAGTGGGAACGTACTCCAAGGAAAGAGAGTAATGACCCTCAGTTACACCCATTAAAAGGAGGGAAATAAATGCATACCAGGCCCAAGAGAGACTTAAGTCCAAGGAGAAATGGAAGAAAGAAAGTCCAAAAGGGAAACGCAAAGATCCAAGGAAAGAGACCCCTTCGAAGCAATATCCAGAGAAGCTGGTAGGTCCCTCCCCGATAGTACCTGTCCAAGTGGAGGGAGTCTACGCAAGAGCCATATTGGACACTGGGGCGCAAGTGACCCTGTTCTATCGGGACTTTTATGACAAGCATCTAAGTCACCTACCCATCCAGAAGATTGAAGAGCTGGAGATATGGGGGATTGGGACAGATAGTTTCCCTTATGATGGCTATCTGCCAATAAAACTGACTTTTGACCCGTCCATAGCCGGAAAGGCTGAAGTGTTCGATACTTTAGCTGTGGTGTGCCGCAGACCGCCTGGAGCTAACAAGAGTTCCCTAATAATAGGGACCAACACGGATCTGGTTCGAAGGCTCTTGGCCCTTCTAACAAAAGGGAAAGACCCCACAGTCACTGAGATCCACCCAATGTTGAAGACAGCCTACCAACGGCTGATCTTGGAACAGAAGGCCCCGGAAGAGGGGGTAGGGAAGGTCTGGAGGCTGGGAAGAAGAGGAATAGTGCTGCAGCCCGGTGAAGTAGCCTGTTTGAAAGCCACAGTGAAACTCACTTGGGAGCAGCCTGGGCCCTTTGTTATGTTGGAACCCGACCCAAGGGGAGAACATTCGGGCCTAGAAGTAGTTCCAGAGGTGGTCCCATTGAGGGCCCTGAAGAAGGCCCACGGTAAAGTACCTGTGAGTGTCAAGAATACTACAGATGGCCCCATGGAGATCCCAGCCAGGATGTTGCTGGGCCAGGTGAGCCCTGCTACCCCGGTTGCTTTGTCGGATGTGGAGAAGACAGATGGAGAAAGCACTATATGGGAGAAACTTTCCATGGAGAACCCAAACATGCCCAGGGCTTGGAAAGAGAGAGCCAAGGCCCAGTTGACCAGGTGGGAAAAGATCTTCTCCCAATATGAGTTCGATGTGGGGTGTGCAAGGAGTGCCACCCATCAAATCCGCCTCCAAGAAGACAAGCCCTTCAGGGAAAGAGTCAGGCGAGTTCCGTTAGCAGACCTCGAGGACTTGAGGGAGCATCTTGCCGAGCTAAAGCGAACCGGTGTGATTTGAGAATCTAGAAGCCCCTATGCCTCCCCGATAGTGGTGGTCAGAAAGAAGAATGGATCATTGAGGCTGTGCATAGATTACAGGACCCTCAACAGGAGAACCATACCCGACCAGTATACCACTCCGAGGATAGAGAATGCCCTACAAAGCTTGTCTGGAGCCAAGTGGTTCAGTGTTATGGACCTCAAGAGCGGGTACTATCAAATCCCTATGCATCCAGAAGACAAAGTGAAGACGGCTTTCATAACCCCAGTGGGGTTCTTTGAATTTGATTGGATGCCTCAAGGTCTGTCTGGAGCTCCAGCTACCTTCCAACGTCTCATGGAGAAGACTGTAGGAGACATGAACCTCATCAAAGTCCTAGTATACTTAGATGACATCATTGTCTTCGGAAGAACCTTGGAAGAACATGAAGAGAGGCTGGAGAAAGTTTTGAAGAGGCTGAGTGAGGAAGGACTCAAGCTCTCACCTGAACAATGCCAATTCTATCAGTCATCAGTCAACTATCTGGGACACATAGTGTCTGAAGATGGGGTAGCCAAAGACCCCGAAATATTGGAGGCAGTCACCTCCTGGCCAAGGCCCACCACTTTGACAGAGCTCAGATCCTTCCTGGGGTTCTGTTCCTATTACAGGAGGTTCGTGGAGGGGTTTGCTCGGATAGCCAGGCCTCTGAATGAGCTGCTCAAGAGGGAGGGGGAAGAGGATGACTTGGGCCCCAGGAAGCCAGGGGAGTCAGTTAAGGACCAGTGGAATAAGAAGTTTGAAGGTGCTTTTCAGATGTTGAAGAGAAGCTTAACCACTGCCCCTGTCCTGTCCTACGCAGACCCTAAGAAGCCTTATGAACTTCACGTAGATGCCAGTCATGATGGTTTGGGAGGAGTGCTCTACCAGGAGCATGAAGAGCAACTGAGGCCCGTTGCGTATGTGAGCAGAAGCCTGTCTCCCTCTGAAAAGAACTACCCCACCCATAAGTTGGAGTTCCTGGCCCTTAAGTGGGCTGTAGTTGACAAACTCAGAGACTATCTGTATGGGGCAGAGTTCACCGTGAAAACCGACAACAACCCCCTCACCTATCTTTTCACGACAGCACTGTCTGCCTTAAATTTCTGCCTAAAATACAGGCCTGGGGCTGGAAATCGAGATGCAGACGCCTTGTCTAGAAGATCTCATGTCCCCACCAGCAGTACAGAAGATTGGACCCAATTGGCACCCGACGGGGTGCGGGCCCTCTGTCAAGGGGCTGAACTCCAAGCCAGTGGCGGATCCAGAGCAGAAGAGATAGGAGTTACCATAGTAGGAGTTCCCAAGCAGTACTGTGGGGTAACCCAACTGGGGGAAGATAACTTGCCTAAATTGTCTAAAAAAGAGTTGAGATCTGACCAATTGGAAGACCCCATGGGGAGATTGGTCCCAGAGGCCCTGGAGAATCAGGATCCGAATATACTTTTTCGTCACCCTTCAAAAGGAAGCTCGCCTGTTGAGGAAGTAGTGGGACAGGTTGCAGGTGCATCAGGGAGTGGTCTACCGAAGGGGCCCCTCTGATGACCTGGAAGACAAATGGCAATTGTTCCTGCCCGAGAAACATCGATAGACTGTCATGGTTGCTCTGCACGACAACCATGAGCACCTAGGGGCAGAAAGGACCTTCCAACTCATTAGGGACCGTTTCTATTGGCCCTGCATGAGGGCTGAAGTGGAAGAATACTGTCACTCATGTGCACGATGCATCCAGAGAAAGACTTTACCCCATCAAGCTGCCCCAATGGGCCATCTGCAAAGTCAAAGCCCACTTGATCTGGTATGCATTGATTTTCTCTGCCTCGAACCCGACCTGAGTGGACTAGGAAATGTTCTGGTAGTAACCGACCATTTCATCCGGTATGCCCAGGCCTTCCCAACCAAAGACCAGAAGTCTTCCACTGTGGCCAAAGTGCTTATGGAGAAATACTTTGTACACTATGGGCTACCACAAAGGCTCCATTCAGATTTTGAAAGTCGGTTGATCCGGAAGCTCCTGGATTCCTTGGGGATCAAGAAGACAAGAACTACCCCCTACCATCCACAAGGTGATGCTCAGCCGGAGAGGTTCAACCGAACCCTGCTCAACATGCTGGGGACCTTAAGCAGTGAAAAGAAGCAGCATTGGAGCAACCACATAGCGGAAGTTGTGCATGCATACAACAGCACCACCAGTGACGCTACAGGGTACTCACCCTATCGACTTATGTTCGGGAGAGAAGCGAGACTACCAGTAGATCTGGCCTTTGGCACTTCCATAGATCATTTTTCTGCCACTTCCCACAAAGGATATGTTGACAGACTCAGACATAATTTGAAATTAGCCTATGAACAGGCCCAGGCGGCCTCAGAACAAAGGGGGGCCCGCAACAAGAAAAAAATTGATCTAAAGGTTCGGATTCAAGATTTACAACCTGGAGACAGAGTGTTGCTACGGAATTTGGGAGTCCCTGGAAAACACAAGCTCGCCGACAGATGGAGACCTAAACCCTATGTTGTTTGCAAGAGACTACCGGGCCTCCCCGTTTACAGACTTAAACCAGAAGGGAAGGTGGGGCCCTTAAAGACCTGGCATCGGAACCACCTAATCCCACTAGCTGAAGCAGTTCGGATACCCCCTACGATGAAGTCCACTTCCAATGCTGGATACTCCCAGACCAAACACTCGGTCTCAGACCCCTCAGTTTGGAGATACAGAGACTTCGGAGCTAATTGAAGATGAGGGAGAAGGGCTTGATTGGCTTTGGCCTTCCCAGGCCCCAGAAACTTCTGCTATTGATCTTCCACCTGAAGAAGACACCATAGACGGAACACTAAATGCAGAAGCCACTGAGTTCCTCCCGTCCAATCCTTTGTCGGATTCTTGGGAAAATGCCTGTGACATGCTTCCAGAAGAGGATCCAAGAGATTCCATGTACCTTCCCGCTCCAGAGTCAAGTGTTCCTCAACCAATGGGAACTCCCAAGTCGGTTCCAGAAGGGGAACCTGTTTTAACAGAAAACCCAAGAGGACAAAGGGTGCGAAGGGCCATAAAGCCTCCCAGAAGATTGACTTACCCCCAGATGGGGAGGAGCTCGGAAGACACTGTGGTACTGCCAGGAGGAGTATGGAAGACCCTAATCCCTCCACTGTTCATTTGGTGGGGGGCAACCCCAACTCACTCTCTGTCACAGTTAGGCAGGACACTAATGATAGTGTGACCTGTGGGCAGGGGAGTTCACCGCCTTGTTTTTGGTGGGAATTTCCTATGCCAACATCATACGCAACTTTGGCTGATGTTGTGCGTGCTATATTTTAATGTTATCTTTGGGGACCAAAGAGTTTAAGTGGGGGGAGTGTGTAACGGGGTCTCCTTTAAGGCCCCGGGACTACGTTACCCAGAACCCCGTTTGGCACCCAGGGTGCATTTGGCTACCGCAGAGACTCATGGGAGGGGCTATATAAGAAGGGGGCGAGGCTGAGCTCGGTCTCTTTGGACACCGCGCTGCAATCAACAGGTCTTCCTGTGCGGATCTGCTGCAGTGTAGGGCCTGAATCCTGGGGCCTTGCACAAACTTCCAGAGAGACTTCCACCCCACTGCGGAGCCTGGGTGGCACCTGACTTGTCGAGTTTGGACATCAGTTGGACCGGGGACCCGGCTGTTGCGGACACTGTGTGCGGAGACACAATAGGTGGAAGTCCCGGACTGGGATCGCGTCCGGAGTGGTGAGCGAGCACCTGCTCATTCATATAGACTGTACTTTGTTTGGGCCTAGAGACTGCCTTGGCCCTCCTGGTTCTAGTTACTGTCCCACAGGAGACTCGTGGCGGAACTTAGTTGAGTAGTCTCCTGTGAGATGTTCATTCTCCATTTATTTTTCCTACCCTTTGGATTACAATTTACTGTTCCTGTTGTGCACCACCAGTAAAGTTGTATGCGAAGAAATTGATCTCTGAAAAGACTGAGTCTAAAGCTGGGTCAGGCCTGATCCGTAGGTAGGACTTTGCTGCTGCGCCATAAGGGCGCATAGATAGAGATAGCTGTAGTTGGTGTGTAATCGCCTGTATTGTATTTGCTGCTGGAGGGCTCTGCAGACATATGTGGTGTGTGTTAACATTGTGCCTTTTACCCAAAGTAAAGAAACATTATCTTTCATCACATGCTATCAGTGTGTTATCATTATAGAAGAGGCTACCCTTGCAATACTGTTAGATTGTGATAAGATAGTAAACCCTAGACTAGCTGTGCCAGAGTGGGTTGAGTAAGATTGCTGGGGGTTGGCGGTGCTGTACACAGGGCCCGAAACAAATCCAGCGGCTCTCTTAACTGGGGGTAGCGCTACAGCTGTAACTACAAACGGAAACACAATGTGCCCTTTCCACCCTTTAGTGAGTTTGTGGACTTTGTAGACAGACAAGCAGGAATGAAAGATGCTTCATTTTTCCAGTGTCTTACACCACTTCTTCTGGCCCTAAGCAACTCAGTGCTCCAGTAGCAGTGCACAAAACTAACATTTCTTCTCACAGATTTGCAGAGTCTCAGCCAGAGGATCAAGACAATGACCCTACAAAGTTCTGCCCTCTACATAAGATGCCACATCCTCTTCTGAAATGCAGAGCCTTCAGGACAAAGACCATCCAGGATCGCAAAGCTTTCCTCAAAGAGAACAACATCTGTTACAAGTGCTGCTCTTCATCCACACACTTCTCCAAGGACTGTAAGGTCAGTGTCAGTGTCAAATGTACAGAGTGTAACAGCACAGAACACAACACAGCTTTACACCCAAGGCCTACTCCAAGAATCTTCCCACCTGTCCATGGTGACAAGGAGCAAGGCAGGGAGACCAACGATGCCACAGCAATCACAGCACATCACTTCACAGTGCACTGAAGTCTGCAAAGGAAGTACAGGTGGCAGATCCTGCTCTAAAATCTGTCTAGTGAACGTTTACCCAAAGGGACGCAGAGACCAAGCAGTCAAGCTCTACGTCATCTTGGATGATCAGAGTAATAAGTCACTAGCTAGACCTGTGTTTTTTGACATTCTAAACCTTAAAGGCCCCAGCAGCCCTTACTCCCTTAGGACTTGTGCAGGTACTGTGGAAACGGCGGGAGAAGAGCTGACGGCCTACAAATTGAATCTATGGATGGTAAGACATGCCTACCCTTACCGACCATAATAGAGTGCAACCAGATGCCAGACAACAGAGCAGAGATTCCCACACCAGACGCAGCAGCTCACCAGACCCACTTGAAGCACATAGCACATCTCATACCAGAACTTGATGATCAGGCTCAGATAATCTTACTCCTAGGGAGAGATATCTTGCAAGTCCACAAAGTAAGGAGACCGATCAACGGTCCTAAAAATGCTCCATATGCCCAAAAACTGGATCTTGGGTGGGTCATTATAGGTGATGTTTGCTTGGGAGGTGCACACAAACCGGCATTTGTTAATAATCTGCTCACTAGTACCCTCGAGAATGGTTGTCCTTCTCTTTTTCAACCCTGTCCAAATCACATCCTCATAAAGGAGCTACCTCACAACAACCCTGTACCTCTTCCTTTCCTAAGTCCCCTCTGTGACAGCAATACCTATGACGATGACCAAAGCGACTTAGGACGCTCAGTGTTCAGGAGAACAAAGGAGGACAACCAGGTAGCAATGTCCATTGAGGATAGGATCTTCCTTAAGGTTATGGAAAGCAGTATAGAGAAAGACGTGACTAATAGCTGGGTAGCACCTCTTCCCTTTAGGCCACAGAGACGGCGTTTGCCTAACAACAGAGAACTAGCATATAAACGCCTCACTTTCCTAAGACACAATCTTCAATGGAAACCAGAGATGAGAGAACATTTCTTTTCCTTCATGTAAAAAATATTCCAGAATGGTCATGCTGAGATAGCCCCAAACCTCAAAGACTCCGAAGAATGTTGGTACTTACCCATATTTGGGGTCTATCACCCTAAGAAGCCAGGGCAGATTAGAGTGGTGTTTGATTCCAGCGCCAAGCATGAGGGTGTCTCTCTAAATGATGTCCTTCTATCTGGCCCTGACCTCAACAACAGACTATTAGGAGTACTTCTCCGCTTCCGCAAGGATTCGGTCGCATTCATGGCAGACATGCAACAAATGTTCTTTTTTTTTTCACAATCAAAGTTTTTTATTGAGGCTTGGTACAGAAACAGGTAATAAAAAGAAGCAATCATATCACAATTTTTTTTAACATCCAGGGCTTAATCATTATCAAGCCCGGAAAATGATAAAGGCGTAATATGAAATAGGTATATGCTGAACATAAAGTTAAGAAAATGTGGCGGAAAGAAATGGGGTGGGTGAGAGGGTAAGGAAAAGAGGGTAAGATAGGGAAGGGTGGGGGGTGAGGGGTAGTAGCAGGATCAGTAGAGCATGGAGGTACAGGTTATACAGATACATTAACAGATCATCTCAAATACATATTCAGTGTATTATAAATTAGTCTCAGCAAGTGTGGACTTCACAGTCAGTCCCAATTACCTAATGTAGGGAGTGAGGAGTTATGCAATAAGCAGCTGGAATTCGGGGGAGTACGAGAATAAAACCCAAGGTTGCCAGATTTCATTAAAATTGACGCTGATTTCTCTTTTCATGGCTGCGATTTCTTCCATTTTGTGTATGTGTTCTACTCTATCCAACCAATCTCTGATTTTTGGTATCCGTTTGGTCTTCCAATGAAGGGGGATAAGTGTTTTTGCTGCAAGGAGGAGGTGTCTAGTGAGAGATTTCTTATATTTGCCTATAGTGAGTGTGTTAACGTTAATCAGGCAGGCTGCCGCTGTGAGGTTTACAGTGGTTTCAGTTATGAATTGGATCTACTTCCTGATCTCAGCCCAGTACTCAAGAATTAATGGACACTCCCACCAAATATGGAGGAAAGTGCCAAAATCCTGTTCACAGCGCCAACATGTATCCGAGGCTGCGGTGAACCACCTCCCGGATCTCTGGGGTGTAATGTACCATTGAGTGAGGATTTTGTAAGAGACCTCCTAATATTTGGAGCTTAGGGAACATTTGTGGGTCATAATACATGCCTTCTCCCAGTGTTTTGTCGATATTTTAGTTTTAAGGTCACTTTCCCATTTAGCCTTATGTTTCAAGTCATCTGTGTGCTGAGCCTCAATTAACCAGGCGTAGGCTAGGGAAGTGGTATGTGCTACTGAGGTTCTCTTGAAGCAGAGATTTTCAAGTGGAGAAATTGGCAAGCAGTATAACGACCTACATCTGCTATTAATCAAGAAGTCTCTTAGCTGTAAGTAAAACCAGAGGCCAGGGAATGGTCCCTCCCAGTCTGCCCATAGGGCTTCCAAAGATTTAACCTTTGAGTCTGATAGGCATTGGGAAGTCGTGTATGGGATCGCATCCTTCAAGAGGTGTCCCGGGATAAAATCAGGGTTGTTGGTGACCGGGGTTAGAGGACCAGGTATGGAAGCATTGCTGTGTTTGACTACAGTTTTGTGCCAGACATGAAGGGTGTTTGCTACTAAGGGATGCGTCTGATTTTTGTCTCTTTTGGAGTGTAGTGTCCAGGGGTAGAAAAGTAGGTTGTTTGGAGTTAAACTTTGTTCCAATTGGATCCAGTCTTTGTCCTGACCATGGCAGTGCCAATCAAGTATTCTAGTGATGTGGGATGCTTGGTGATATTTTTTAAAGTCCGGTAGACCTATTCCTCTTTTTGGGACGTGTCAGCAAGTTGAAGTTGATTCTTGGTTTCCTGCCTGCCCATAGGAAATCTGTCTGTGCCTTAAGAAGGCTTGTGAAAAAGCCTCTGGGATTTTAATGGGAAGTGCATTAAAAAGGTAGAGCAACCTCGGGAGGACCGTCATTTTTAAAATTTAAGCTCTGCCGAACCACGAGAAGGTCTTGGAGGACCATGCTCGTAGCTCTTTAATCAGTGAGGTAAGTAGTGGCTTATAGTTGTGTTGATATAGAGAGTCTAAATTGTCGGTCAGGTTTATCCCTAGGTATTTCAGTGTGTTTTGATCCCATCTATAATTGTAGTTGTCTTTTATTAAGTTTAGTTGGTCAGGGGGTAAATTAATATTCAGGGCTTCAGATTTAGATTGGTTAATCTTAAAGTTGGATATGAATCAGAACGTCTCAAAGATTTTTTTTTAATTAGGGATGGAAATGTGTGGTTGTGATATAAAAAATAATAAATCATCCGCATAGGCAGCGACTTTGTACTCCCTCTTTCCTATCTTAAATCCTGATACATCATTTGTCAGGTTTATTTTCCTTATCAGGGGCTCCAGTGAGATGATGAAGAGAAGGGGGGAGAGGGGGCATCCCTGACGTGTACCATTGTTAATCTTAACGGGGTCAGAGAAGATATTGTTGACTTTAATCTTTGCGCGCGGGTTTCGATAGAGGGCTGAGATCCATGAGAGCATGTTTTCATTTAAGCCAACATGGGCGCATGTAGCCATCATATAGTCCCAGGAGACTCTATCAAAAGCCTTCTCAGCGTCGGTGGAAAGCAGCATACCTCTTGTTTTAGAGTTTCGGGAGAAGTGTATTAAATTTAATGCTTTGGTGATATTATCTTGTGCTTCTCTGCCAGGCATAAATCCTACTTGTTCTGGGCCTATAATTTTTGATAATAAGGGTTTCAGTCTGTTAGCTAATATTTTGGCCAATAGTTTCAAATCAATATTCAGTAAGGAAATGGTTCTGTAATTTGCACATTCTGAATGGTCTTTATCTGGTTTGGGTATTACCGCAATGTTTGCCATGAGGAAGGATTTCGAGTTATGTTCATTCGTAGCCAAATAGTTGAAGGTGGATCTAAGGGGCTTTACAAGGAGATGTGTGTAAGTTTTGTAGTACTGTGACGTGAAACCATCTGGTCCCGGACTTTTCCCTGTTTTGAGGCCTTTAATTGCCAATAGAATTTCTTTGGTGGTAATGGGTTCTTCTAATTTAGCCGTGTCCTCCTGATTGAGTGTGGGAATTTTGCTATCCTTAAGGAATTCATGGATCGTTTCTTGTTTCGTGGTTGTTATATGTGGGGGTCTGTGTTGTTCTGGAAGATTATATAGTTTTGAATAAAACTTATGAAAAAGGTCGGCTATTTCAGTAGGCTTGTGTTTGGGGGTACCATCTTTGCCCCTGATAGCGTGTATGCGTCCTGTCATAGTAGTGTCTTTAAGTGCTTTGGCTAACAAATTCTCACTTTTATCTCCGTGCTCAAAGTAAATGCTTCTCTTGAAGAAGAGGGCCTTTCTAATTTTAAGATCAAGTATAAATTTGAGGGCTTCCCTACAGCGTGTCAGCTCTTCTTCTACCTTGATGGAGAGTGATTGTTTGTGTTGTGACTACAGTGTGGCTATCTGTGAGGACAGTTTAGTTATTTCTCTCTCCCTCTCTTTTTTTTTTCCTGGCGCCCCATCTCATAAGTTCTCCTCTTATCACACTCTTATGAGCCTCCCAGTTATTTAGTGGGTTAGTGTCTGCGTCGCTATTGGTTTTAAAGTATTAATTGCTACATGAATGTCATCTTTAATGATCTGGTCAGTCAGGAGTGAAGCATTGAGTCTCCAGTTAAAGGTGGGTTGTTTCGGACGGTCAAATTTCAATGAGATGGCTGTAGGGGCATGGTCTGATAGGGAGAATTTACCTATCTCAGCCTGAAGTAGGGAGTGCAAGTCCCTTTGCGAGATCAGAATCAGGTCGATTCGCGAGTAGCGTTTGTGTGGTGGGGAGAAAAAGGTATAATCTCTCCCAGTGGTGTGTATAGATCTCCAGGTGTCTATTAAAGATAAGGATCTTAAGAGTGCCTTAATTCGTTTGAGGATCTTATATGTTACTGCTGTGTGTCCTGTAGAAGTGTCCTGAGGGGAGAGAGGGGAATATTGAAATCTCCTTCCAAAAATGATACAGTCTTCTGCAAACCATTTAAGCTCATCGATTATCTTGTGGCAGAATGAGATGTGAGCGGTATTTGGGAAGTATACATTAGCGAATGTGATGGGGGAACCTGCCCAATCGCCTTTAAGGAAAAGATAGCGACCTTCGGGGTCCGTGAGGTGTTGTTTGACTTCAAAAGGGGAATCTTTGTCAATTAATATAGAAACTCCTTTAGTTTTGGCTAGGGGGTTTGTGGCATGGTACATTTTTGTGAATATTTTATCAGTGAATGTAGGGACATGTTTGCTCTTGAAATGTGTTTCCTGTAGGAAAACTACTGATGGGCGAGCTTTTTTAAGTTCTCTTAGCAGCTTAGATCTCTTCTCTGGGATATTAAGACCATTAACATTGTGGGATATTAGTGTTGGAGATTTCCCTAGATGAGTGAATGCCATGATCTAAAATCAGGGAGTTAATAGATAGTACTGTATCTTGTTATTAATAGGGTATGGGGAGGGTAAGGAAGGGGATAGGGATAGTGAAGAAGAAAAAGGGATGAACAGGAAGGGGAGGTTGAGTGGGTGCTCGAGTCACACATAAAAGGTGAGGAGCAAATAAGTCGTCTTTGAAACGAGACGTCTGTGACAACTCTGATGCCGCGTACACACGGCCGTTTTTCTCGTTGAGAAAAACGACATTTTTCCCATTCAACGAGAAAAACGATCGTCTGTGGGCTTTCTGTCGTTTTTTTCGACGAGAAAAACGGCATTAAAAACGACGAAAAAAATTAGAACATGTTCTAATTTTTCTCGTCGTTTTTTTCGACATGTTTTCCGCGGCAGTGTTTCCCATAGGGAAACACTGCCGCGGAGCCCACACACGGTCGTTTTTTTTGACCAAAAAAAATAATGACATTTAAAACGGCCGTGTGTGGGGGGAACAGGCTGTTCCTCGTTTTTAACGTCGATTTTCTCGACGGTGTTTTCACCGTCGAAAAAATTGATCGTGTGTACGCGGCATGAGGGGTAAATGGGAGGTGCAACAGAACAGATGTGGCAGTGAGATGGTGATTACTAAAAATGTATCACTAAGGTGTGTTGCGTGTGAGAGTATATCTCCTAGAAAGTGAGACAGATCTGGGAGACCTGTGGAGTTTAGCATTGTAAAATCATATTGTAATCTTAAACCGTTAACTGACAAAATAGTAACAACATTTGAGGACAAGGAAGAGAAAAAAAAAAAAAAGGAGGGGGGGAGTGGAGGGAGGACCCAGCTGTCTTACTAGGTTATATGGAATAGTTCATGCTTCGCATGGTAACAGTGAGAATCTTTAGACAGTTAGTATCATGAAAAAGTCTTGTCCCACTATCTCACATGGTACAAACAGCTTGTTGCTCCATGCAGGATAGACAGGAGAGAGAGCTTAGAAGCCCAGAAAGTAGCTTGTACAATTGAAAAATAACACAAAACGGATAACAGTAGTCATAAATAGAAGACCCACAACTTTCAAATAACAGTAGTTTCATAATAGTGGTTGCATGTTGGCGGATTACTCTTAACAAATTTGTGGGAAAGTCTATCTCCACCAGTAACTGCTGACACAAGTGGGTCCGCCAATGCGTGTAAAAGCAATTAGTGTCTATGCGACATAGCTTATGCTTGCAGATGTAAATTTAGTGCTCCCTCAGATGTCCAGGGAGATTATTCTCACTACATCTTTAAGTGTAGCCCATTAGAATACTCACTGTTCTGCCGGATTGGAGAAAGAAGTTCTCGTGAGGGTGTTGCGTATTCTGGGCATCTAGCCTGAGGTGGTTCCCTGGTGAGCTAGTCCCAGGAATTTCGGGATATAGAAAGAGTAGAGGCGGGTGGAAATATCGAAGTCGTCAGATCCCGGCCTGTTCACACGTCTTACCCCTCAGTTGAAAGGGGAGAACCCGTGCAAGTACTAATAAATTCTATGAAAGTAGTCTCCCCTTGGGTTCTATTCCTAAGTCTTCATACACTGTGGGTACAGTGTCCTTAGGTTGCAAGTTTTAGGCACGGTGGTTCGGGTCAGGAGAGGGAAATAATTGAGCGAAGTGAAGAGGATTGACTTGTCGCCTTCATGAAATATCAACAAAGCCAACTAGGCCTCAAAACAGAGGTTACAGTCTTGGGCTTCCTGGAGAAAAAAAAAACGTATGGGGGGATGGGGGGGCATGGGTGGATGTCCCCTGTCTGTTTTGTGGACGGATGCTGTAGAAGTGAATATTGGTCTTTTTACATGAGCTTTGGACTTTTGGTTCCTTTGGAGGAAGAAGGAGGATCAAAATTGCTTCTGTTGGCGTTTCTGCGATAGGATCCTTGTTGGAAAGGTGAGCGGGAGGGTGTTGATCCAGAGCTGGCTTGGTAGTTGTTGATTTCCGGCGGCAGCAGAAATTCTGCATACCACTCGGGTAGATCAATCGGAGCTATTTGTAGGTTTTCGCAGAATTTTTTTAAATCCTCAGGGATTTTAAGCAGGTGTTGTTTGCCCATGTAAGAGGCTTGAAGAGCAAACGGAAATTTCCATCTATAATTGATGCCTTTTTCTCTTAAGACATCCAGTAGTGGCCGCAATGCTCTTCTGTTCTTAAGAGTAATTGGTGACAGATCTTGAAACAGTTGAACTGCGGATTCGTTGAATAGGATTTGGTCATTGGATCTTGCTTTTTGGAGGACATCTTCCTTCAGGCCAAAATTGGGTAGGCAACATATGATATCCCTAGGTGGGTTTCCATCTGGTGCTGTAGGTCTTAGAGCTCTGTGAGTACTGTCAAATTCTATGGGAGATTGTTCAGGTCTGTCAAGGAGACTATTGAAGATGGAAGTTAGTGCTGGTTTAATTTGGTCTGGAAGGACTGTCTCAGGAACACCTCTGATTCTTATGTTATGTCTCCTCCCTCTATTATCCAAATTTTCCAGGTGCCTATTCATTACAATCAGGTGTTGGGAGTGGGAAGCAGTGATATCATCCAGTCTGACCAATGCCCTGTCTCTCCTTTTCCCTGCACGTTCTGTCACAGCCATTTGTTCGGAGAGCCTAAGCAGCTCAGTTTTAATGTCCGTGATGGCGGAGGTGAATGATCTTTTGATTGTGACCCGCTGCAGAATCCTCAGATGGAGGGAGGGACACTTCGTCTTCATCCAATTCTTCTTCCATATTATGTCTGTGGGGTGTCTCCATTTTTGAGTTTCTCCCTCCCCCACTATATCTGTACTTGTTCAAGTTTGATGATGATAACCGTCTTTTGGGGGTAGTCAGAGAGCGGAGAACGTGGTTATGTGTCCCTTTTTTAATCTGTGTGGACATATTCACTGTGCGTACGGTTTGTTTTCAGGCCCAGGTCTCACAGCGACTCAGGATTCACTCACACATCTGTTATCAGCGCCGCGCGCCAAGCCATTATCCCTGATTCCTGAGTAAAGGTGGTAGAGTGTAGTTCTGTCGTGCTTGGATAGGTGCACAGTCTGAGCGTCAGTGTGACGTGTGTGATAGTTGCGTTGGGGAAGGAATGACTGCTGAGTCAGATCGCAGATACCTGGCTACAGCCCAACAGGAAAGGCCCAAGATGCAGCAATCTGTGCGTCCCCACTGGTGTGTATGCCGGGCTGCTGCTGCTGAATAGGGGCTGGGCTGGAGCAGACCGGGATGACTGGGCCTTTGCTGCTGTTAGATTAAGGGTGTAGCAAGCTGAGGCCCGGTGAGCAAGTCACTCCTTCCATACAGCTACTTTACGGGTTGAGCGTCAGTTTTGTGCCTTGGCAGTTAAATAGGGAGGGTATTAATCCCAGTGGGGCACTGAAACTGGTGTAGAGGGAGCTGTGGGGGGATGGAGTGGGATGAGACTGGAGTGCTGGGAGTAGCAAGATGGCCACTGACCTCCGAGGGTAGGCCGAAGCCGCGGTCTTTCCTGAGGATGAAGGCCGACCGTGGGTGCTTCGCTCGGTGTAGGCCTACGGTTTCCCCGCTAGGAACCCCTCCAGTGCACCCGTGGACAGTCACTTCTGGGGGTGTCTCGTTGTGGAAAGGTATGGCTGCTGCCCTGCTACTCACTGCGCTCCAGAGAAGGGGAAGTCCGGGGCGGCAGGCTACATGATGGCGTCAGGCAGCTGGATGCCGGAGCTAGAGGCCAGGATCTTCAGGTGATTCTGTTCGGCAGAACGTGACATCGGCAGCTGGTGGATCAGAACCGGGCAGTTGTTTCGTCCCCCGATCGCGAAAGTAGAGAGCTGAGGACCTCGGAGGGCCAGCAGGCCTCAAGATGGCGACGTGTCCCTGTAATGCGGGTCTGTTCGTCTGCCCCAATCAGGTACAATTTCTGCAAATAGCTAGTTTGGGCTGTAGCAGGGGAAGCCCAGGTGCTGTTGGTGATGGTTTTGAGCTTCAATGGGTGACTTAGGGCAAGGATGGCAATGGATTCGCCCTGTTTGTGTGGAGCTCAGCTCTCACACGTCTTCCCTGTTCTGCGTCCGGCCACGCCCCCCCAATGTTCTATTGCTTTCTTGTTAAAGAAGAACACCAAAACTTTCTGAGGTTTCTCTGGTTCAGGGACAACAACCCCTCTGGAGACATCACAGAATACCCCATGAGGGTGCACATATTTGGCAACAGCCCTTCCCCTGCAGTTGCTATATATAGCCTCAGACACTCTGCTAGAGTGGGAGAGTCAGAGTATGGGTCAAAATGTCAGACAATTTGTGGACAAGGATTTCTATGTGGACAATTGCTTGAAATCACTACCCACAAATGAAGCCTCCTCAAAAGAACTCAGGCAATGCTTGCATGTTCCAACTTAAGGCTCCACAAGATTGTTTCCAACAATAGAGAAGTTTTAGAAGCCTTTCCTGCCCAAGATCATTCCAATGAGTTAAAGGACTTAGATCTAGGCACAGACTCACTTCCCATGCAACGCAGCCCGCAGCCTTGGTTTGCTTTGGGACTTAAGATCTGACACCTTTACTTTCCAAGTAAACACAGAAGAAAAACCCTTTACCCGTAGAGGTGTCCTGTATACCATAAACAGCCTGTATGATCCTTTAGACTTTGCAGCACCTGTCACCATCCAGGGTAAGGCACTACTCAGAGACTTAACCTGTGACTCTCTAGATTGGGACCACCCTCTCCCCACTGACAGGAAGAACCTATGGCTAGAGTGGAAGGACTCACTAACAGCGCTATCCAACCTTAAAATTCCACGCCCATATGCTCCTTTGTCATCTGCAGACATTCAGATGCAAAGACTTTGTGTGTTTGCGAATGTTTCTGTTAAAGCAATCGCTGCTGTAGCAAGCACAGTTTGAAGCTGAACCTGCAGCAAGCTTGAGGACTGGTAAAGACTTGTCTTCAGGCAGTGTACTGTGTAGCAGGAAGACAAGTGGTAAAAATGAATATATTGTGTTGCTCGCTGATGCGATTAAAAATGTGATATTGCATCCAGAAATGTCAGGGGTGACCACTGAGAAATGTGTGCCGTTGCCCCTGGAAACTATGGCAAGTGTAGCAGAGGTGTCCCTGGAGACCGTCCAGGAGCTCATGGTGTCTGAGCTCAGGGTTTCCCATGACAACTGTGTCGCCGCCCCGACTGACAAGTGTGTTGCACATGAGGTGAAAAGCAATGTACTAAGTATCCTACAATCTCAAACTGCTAATGTGCTAACACAGCTTATACAAGGCAGGAAGGTGGATAATGATGATGTTGAAAAGTGTATTACTGACAATGTTGATGGTTTGGTGTCTCCCATGGTAACCACAGGCAGTGCCGCAGAGTTGTCCTAGGAAATCTCACCAGGACTCCCTGTGTTGGAGCCGGCGGTGGTCCAGGTCCAGGATGGTCTGATACTGCTCAGGTGGAACACAATGGGAAAACAGCTCAAATGATGAAGCATGAATTATCACAAACTGATGTGGTTGACAGTGACTGGTGCAGGTTGTCCGCTGCTAAAACACTCTGCCCACCTGTGTCTCTTTGGGCAGAGGGAGCAGTGCTATGGAGTGCTGGTTATTGGAGCACCGACAGGATAGACTGGGATAGTCTCGCCATAAAGGTGTTAGCGGGGTGGAAAGAAATTTCTGAAGGTAATAGTAAGGTGGACACTATTGCTGCTTTGCCAAATGGAGAGGCTGCAGGGCCAGTAGACACAGGTGCATTGGCTTTTGCAGAAGTTAACCCTCTCCAGTTGGAAGGATCTGAAAAGGGCGCATACATAGCAGAGGTTTTGTCCACAGTAAAAGAGATGAGTAATGTTGAGCGTCAGGATGATGGGATAATGGATGGGGACTTGGAAGGGCTCAGTGTTGCTGAAAATGAGAGGATGAGTGTGACACATGCCATTTGCAGTGCTCATGGGGATCTCCAAGTTTTGTCAGTTGCCTCTGAGGTGGAGGTCTCTTTGAGTGTCTCGGCCTCTCAAGCCTTAGCAAATGAGCCCCTCCACATCGTTAGTAAAGGAAAAGTCCCTCTAGAGTTCTGTGTTTAGATGCGGCATGTCTAGAAATAACTGAGATGTTGTTGGAATTGGTGAAAATCTTTCCAATGTACACCTGCATGTATTCACAGCAGAGGGGTGACCTGGTATTGCGTAGTACCAATCAGTGGAGACAGGTGGTACAGGCGATGTTAAGCAATGTTGATAAAAATTGGTTTCTGCACTGTTGATTACTTTTGTTGAAAGTTTTCTTACAGTTCTCTGGGAGAGTGCTTTCAGCGGCAGTTATGTGCAGAAAGCGCTCAAGGGGAACTGCTAGAGGATTTAAATAATAGACATATGTCACAGATCAGCGGTAGGTCTGCTGGCACCTGTTGTTCCACAAGCTTGTGTTCAGCTCTGGCTGCACTCAGCAGCTATGGGTGTCGCCGGTTTTACCTGTTGCTTAATATATCCTTCCTTTCTGCTACTTCCTGTCCAGCCCCCTATGTGCCTCCCTATTTAAATTCCACTCAGACCAGTTTCTGGTTGCTTGAGCAACGCTTGTTTCTGAGCACCCTTCCTGTACCCTGCTTAACCTGACTTCTCGTGAACTGATCTCTTGTGTACCAAATCGGCTAGTTCTCCTGATAATGTTGTCTGCTGCCCGCCCCGACCTTGGCTCGCTATCTGGCTCTCCTTTTGCTTCATCCATCCGTGCCTGACTGTGTCTTCTGGTACTCTCCTCGCGAGCAGGGTGAACCTGGGGGTCGTGACCTGGGGTCAGCACGCAGCTAAGCCCAAACCCTTGTGAGGGGGTCCCTGGCAGAATACCGGCTGTCCCTTAGATTCCATGCCCTGGGGGATTCCATGTCACCTGCTCGCCTGTGGACTCACATCAGTACCATTGTGACAGTTTGCCCAAGCCATGAGCTCCTCAGAGAGTCGGCCACTGACTGAGTACCTGTCAGAAACCATGAATCAGACCGAGCCGGAAGTACAGTTAAATCACACTTGTTTAATAATAATTAGGGATGAGCCGAACACCCCCCTGTTCGGTTCGCACCAGAACCTGCGAACAGACCTAAAGTTTGCGTGAACTTTAGAACCCTATTAAATACAATGGACTCGAACGTTCAAAATTTAAAGTGCTAATTAAAAAGGCTAATATCTAAGTTATTGTCCTAAAAAGGGTTTGGGGACCCGGGTCCTTCCCCAGGGGACATGTATCAATGCAAAAAAAAAGTTTTAAAAACTGACCGTTTTTTCGGGAGCAGTGATTTTAATAATGCATAAAGTGAAACAATAAAAATTGAAATATTCCTTTCAATTTCGTACCTGGGGGGGTGTATAGTATGCCTGTAAAGAAGCGCTTGTTTCCCTTGCTTAGAACTGTCCCTGCACAAAATGTCATTTCTGAAGGAAAAAAAGGCCATTTATAACCACTCGCGGCTATAATGAATTGTCGGCTTACGGCAATACAGAGAAAAGTCATTGATAAAAAATAAAAATAAAAATAAATATGTGGGGGTCCCCCCAAATTCAATTACCAGGCCCTTTAGGTCTGGTATGAATATTAAGAAATTTTAAAAAAATTACGTGGGGTTCCCCCAAAAATCCATACCAGACCCTTTATCCGAGCACGCAACCTGGCAGGCCGCAGGAAAAGAGCGGGGATGAGAAAGCGCCCCCCCTCCTGAACCGTACCAGGGACAAGGGCCTCATCCCCACAACCCTTGCCCCGTGGTTGTGGGGTTCTGCGGGCATGGGGCTTATCGGAATCTGGAAGACCCCTTTAACAAAGGGGCCCCCAGATCCCGCCCCCCCATGTGAATTGGTAAGGGGTACATTGTACCCCTACCATTTCACGAAAAAAGTGTAAAAAAAAAAGTAAAAAAAAACACACAGACACCTTGGAAAAGTCCTTTATTAAAAATAAAAAAAATAAAAACACATTCCAGCGATGTAATTCAATGTCCCGCGGCGATCCGATGTCCAGCGCTGCAGTCTCCACTCAAAACGTCATTGGCTGAGCGAACCTACAGTTCCCCATCAGGTCCGCTCAGCCAATGACGTAGGTGGGGTCTGAGGTACGAGGGGGCGTGGGCGCCCTCGTATCCCAGACCCCGCCTACATCATTGGCTAAGCAGACCTGATGGGGAACTTTTTTCCTTCAGAAATGACACTTTGTGCAGGGACAGTTCTAAGCACGGGAAACAAGCGCGACTTTACAGGCATACTATACACACACCCTAGGTACGAAATTTAAAGGAATATTTAACTTTTATTGTTTCACTTTAAGCATTATTAAAATCACTGCTCCCGAAATAACAGCCGTTTTTAAAACTTTTTTTGCATTGATACATGTCCCCTGGGGCAGGACCTGGGTTCCCAAACACTTTTTAGGACAATAACTTGCATATAAGCCTTTAAAATTAGCACTTTAGTTTTCTCCCATAGACTTCTACAGGGTGTTCCGCGGCTTTTCGAAATTTGCCGCAAACACCCCAAATTGTTCGCTGTTGGGTGAACATGCGAACAGGCAATGTTCGAGTCGAACATGAGTTTGACTTGAACTCGAAGCTCATCTCTAATAATAATAATAAAAAGGTAAACAGAGTAAGCACAGTCAAAACATAGCCAGAGTTCAGTAACCAGATCGGGTAGTCGGCCAAGCCAAAGTCCAAGAGCCAGCGATAAAGGTAGTAGTACAGCAAGCAGGATCTGTAGCCAGAGGGGATGTCAGTCAAGCAGGTCTTCAACTTGGAACGCAGGAGAAAGTCTCTTGTGACACAGCATCGGTTTCCTCTCCCTGACAGGACGTGGATCTCTGTGTTTACACACAGAGATCCACATCCTTGTCTGTGTACCGGCCGATCGCGGGTGCCTGGCGGACATCGCGGCCGCCAGGCATGCGCATCGACAGCTCGCGCGCCCCCAAATGGCCGGAATAGCCGAGGCCGTCTATTGACGGCCTCCCGGATTTGTAGATCCACCTTGAGGCCGATGTTTGTATATGGCCCGGATCTCAAGAAGTTAAACTAGCTCTTCAAGAATGGCGACATCTACTAGAGGGTTCTCCCCATTGCATTCCCATCTATACTGATCATAAAAATCTGCAGTATTTACAATCCGCAAAACACTTGAACCCACGCCAAGCTCGCTGGGCCCTCTTTTTCGCCTGCTTCAACTTCAACATTACCTTTTGTCCTGGTGCCAAAAACCTTTGTGCCGATGCCTTGTCCAGGTCATTCGATGTCAACGATTCTGACAATCACCTAGATCCTGGTCCCATCATCCCTCCACATCGAATTCTAGCCACTACTCAGCTCCGGTCTATGCAGCCTCCCCCAGGTAAAACTTTTGTAGTTCCTGCACTTCGTCCCAAACTCTTTGCGTGGGCAAGTTCTCTGGACATCCAGGTATACCTCGTACTTGTGACCTTCTTCAGCGTCATTACTGGTGGCCCTCTCTTCGTAAGGATGTCAAAGAGTACGTTCAAGCTTGTATGGTTTATGTACTATCCAAGTCTTCCACGTCCGCCCCAGCTGAGTTGCTTCTGCCCTTACCAGTTCCCGATATACCTTGGCGCTGTATTTCCATGGATTTTATCTTGGATCTGCCCCCCACAACAGGTTCCACAGTCATCTGGGTAGTGGTGGATCGGTTCTCCAAAATGTGTCACTTGATCCCTCTCCCAGGCATTCCTTCTGCTCCCAGTCTTGCCACAACTTTCATTAAGGAGATCTTTCGTCTTCATTAGATGCCTTCACATATCGTCTGACAGAGAAGTTCAATTTACTGCTCGGTTTTGGAGAGCCTTGGCCAAATCCTTTGGGATTAAATTGGATTTTTCTTCTGCCTTTCATCCCCAGTCCAATGGGCAAATGGAGCGTGTCAATAAAAATGTATAACATTTTCTCTGTGCCTTCATCTCAGCCCACCAAGATGACTGGGTGGACCTTTTGCCCTGGGCAGATTTTGCATTAAACCAACACTCCAATGCCAGTTCTGGAAAATCTCCCTTCTTCACTGTTTACGGGCAGCATCCATCTGTTCCCTTCCCTGTTCCCATTTCTCCCCTTGTACCAGCAGCAGCTGAAACCCAAAGGACCTTCAACTCAATCTGGGCAGGAGTCTCTAAGAATCTTCATCTGGCTGCTTCCAGGCATAAAGCGTCAGCAGATCGTCATCGCTGTCCGGCTCTTAAGTACCTACCTGGCGATAGAGTCTGGCTCTCTACCAAGCACATTCGACTCTGGGTGCCCTCAATGAAATTTTCCCCTCGCTTCGTTGGTCCCTTTCCCATTCTCCATCAGATCAATCCAGTTGCTTTCAAGCTCCGTCTGCCCTCTCATCTCAGGATCCCCAATGCCTTCCACGTCTTCCTGCTCAGGCCACTGGTCCTCAATCGCTTCTCTCGCCCTTCTTCTCGCCCCGCTCCTGTGGCTGATTCCACAGATCAATATGAGATTAAATAAATATTGGACTCCAAATACTCCCGAGGGAAGCAACTATATCTGATTGATTTGAAGGGCTATGGCCCGGACGAGAGGTCTTGGGTTTCTGCTGCAGATGTCTCAACCTCATGCTGGGTGACCAGATTTCATCAGAAATTTCACTCCAAGCCAGCCCCAGACGTGTAGGGGGACCTCATAAGCGGGGAGGTACTGTCAAAGATCAGCTGTGGAGCTGATCTGTGTCTTACCTTTACTGCTGTAGGTCGGCTGGCACCTGTTGTTCCACAAGCTTGTGTTCAGCTCTGGCTGCACTCAGGAGCTATGGGTGTCACCGGCTTTACCTGTTGCTTAATATGTCCTTCCTTCCTGCTACTTCCTGTCCAGCCCCCTATGTACCTCCCTATTTAAATTCCACTCAGGCCAGTTTCTGGTTGCTTAAGTAACACTTGTTTCTGAGCACCCTTCCTGTAACCTGCTTAACCTGACTTCTCATGAACGGATCTCTTGTGTACCGAATCGGCTAGTTCTCCTGATAACGTTGTCTGCTGCCCGCCCCGACCTTGGCTCACTATCCGGCTCTCCTTTTGCTTCATCCATCCATCCGTGTCTGACTGTGTCTTCAGGTACTCTCCTCACGAGCAGGGTGAACCTGGGGGTCGTGACCTGGGGTCAGCACGCAGCTAAGCCCAAACCCTTGTGAGGGGGTCCCTGGCAGAAGACTGTCTGGCCCTTAGATTCCACGCCCTGCCTGTGGGCTCACATCAGTACCATTGTGACAACATAGTGGAAGTCTCGTTTTCTTGTTTGATGGGGTGCATTCCTGCTGGTGCGGTCTGAGGTACGGCTGAGCAGTGGTTGGTACATGGCACGTGTATAGAAAAATATTGAAGCAGCACTAAATGTCCATGTGTAAACAAATAATTAAAGTGAAAACGTGCTATAATCCAATAAAGTAACTAATGATATGTGCAAAATGTGCAAAAATTGCCAAAAATATTAAATATTAATGTGTCCCAAAAAGTCATAAAAAAGTTCACACAAATTGTAATGGTCTCCCAAAAAAGTAAAAGTATCCAGCAACCAAAGACCGGAGAGAAGGAAAAGAACAGGTGTGGAAGTCCAGTATAGATGGATAATCTTGTGCTTAAAATATACAATCTAAATAAGCTGCTAAACCCCAACATTTCTGAATGTAAAACAATAAATGTGAGTGGTTATATGTGCAAAAATTGCAAATATATTGGGGGCGCTAATAAAAATATTATATACTGTGTTAATTATCTAAATATTAATATAAAATCAAAAAAATCAAACATATAAACACCAGCCTGCCTGTGTGGACTGCACTGGCTGATTGGGCTGTCCAGCCACAAAAGACAACCTATATGCAGTGCACTACTAAATAGTTGAAATGCCAATAACACACCATCAAATGTGCAAATTCAAGAAAATATAAATCAATAATCACTTAATAAAAACAAATGATCCAACATGCAGTGCCTATGATAGTAACTGAATGTCCCAATAGTATATTTAGTGAGCCATAAATGCAAAAGTCCATATACTGAATAGTGTTGAGCGGACCCGAACTGTAAAGTTCGGGTCCGTACCGAATTTTGGCGTTTTCCCGACCCCGGACCCGGACCCGGATTTTGCGCTAAAGTCCGGGTTCGGGTCCGGATTCGGGAATTTAATGGCGCAGTTAGAAATGCTTCAGGGGCCAGCCAATCACCATTTGATTAGCTGGTGTGCCCTTAGAAGCCATCATAGCCATGCCTACTAATGGCATGGCTGTGATTGGTCAGTGCAACATGTGACCCAGCATGTGACCAGCTTCTATATAAGCAAGAGGCACACAGCACAGATCGTCACTCTGCTTTTAGACAGTGTAGGGAAAGGATCCTGGCTGCTGTTGCTGTGAGGGAGAGAATTATATGATAGGAGTTAGTCCTGATTCTGCAATCTACTGATAGAAAAGATAGAGAGACAGTGTAGTGTAGTGTAGTGTAGGGGCAGGATCCTGTTTGTGCTTTCAGGGAGAGAGATTTAGATAGGAGTCCAGATTGAGAGATATAATAGCTCAGCGATCTGCATAGGTTTATCTGTTTGTGTTGCAAGCTCAGTGCACCAGCACTGCATTACGTTGAGTGATACACCTATTCCATACTGTGGCTGTATTGTGCTCTTGCTAAAAGACCCATTTCGGGCAGAAAAAAAAAAAAGGCACTTTATTGTGCTTTTGCTAAAAAGACCCATTTTTGGGCCCCCCCAAAAAAAAAAGGCACTTTATTGTGCTGTTGCAAAAAAAATAAAAAAGGCACTTTGTTGTGCGCAAAAAAAGACCTATTTTTGGGCAAAAAAAAATATTTTGCAGTGTATATCTCTAGTTGTGTGAAATAACCAATTTCTATATATTTTTCTTGTACTATGCTATACTAAAAAAAAAAAAAAAACTTTTTTTTGAATAGCATTCTCTGCAGCTGTGCGATTCAGCGGTTATATACTGTGGGTGTGTTGTGCTCTTCCAAAAAACGCCATTTAGGGCCACAGAAAATATTTTGCAGTGTGAAATACACATCTGGAGGTGTGTGAAAAAACAACATTATTTTTGAATAGCATTCTCTGGCCTCTGCAGCTGTGCGATTCAGCGGTTATATACTGTTGGGGTTGTTGTGCTCTTCAAAAAAACGCCATTTAGGGCCACAGAAAATAAATTGCAGTGTGAAATACACATGTGGAGGTGTGTAAAATAAACAATTTCTATATATTGTACAGTGCTATACTAAAAAAAACAACATTTTTTTTGAATAGCATTCTCTGCACTTCTATAGCTGTGCGATTCAGTGGTTAAATACTGTGGTTGTGTTGTGCTCTTCCAAAAAACGCCATTTAGGGCCACAGAAAATATTTTGCAGTGTGAAATACACATCTGGAGGTGTGTGAAAAAACAACATTATTTTTAAAAAGCATTCTCTGGCCTCTGCAGCTGTGCGATTCAGCGGTTATATACTGTTGGGGTTGTTGTGCTCTTCCAAAAAACGCCATTTAGGGCCACAGAAAATAAATTGCAGTGTGAAATACACATGTGGAGGTGTGTAAAATAAACAATTTCTATATATTGTACAGTGCTATACTAAAAAAAAAAAACATTTTTTTTTGAATAGCATTCTCTGCACTTCTATAGCTGTGCGATTCAGTGGTTAAATACTGTGGTTGTGTTGTGCTCTTCCAAAAAACGCCATTTAGGGCCACAGAAAATATTTTGCAGTGTGAAATACACATCTGGAGGTGTGTGAAAAAACAACATTATTTTTAAAAAGCATTCTCTGGCCTCTGCAGCTGTGCGATTCAGCGGTTATATACTGTTGGGGTTGTTGTGCTCTTGCAAAAAACGCCATTTAGGGCCACAGAAAATATTTTGCAGTGTGAAATACACATCTGGAGGTGTGTGAAAAAACAACATTATTTTTAAAAAGCATTCTCTGGCCTCTGCAGCTGTGCGATTCAGCGGTTATATACTGTTGTTGTTGTTGTGCTCTTGCAAAAAACGCCATTTAGGGCCACAGAAAATATTTTGCAGTGTGAAATACACATCTGGAGGTGTGTGAAAAAACAACATTATTTTTGAATAGCATTCTCTGGCCTCTGCAGCTGTGCGATTCAGCGGTTATATACTGTTGGGGTTGTTGTGCTCTTCAAAAAAACACCATTTAGGGCCACAGAAAATAAATTGCAGTGTGAAATACACATGTGGAGGTGTGTAAAATAAACAATTTCTATATATTGTACAGTGCTATACTAAAAAAAAAAACATTTTTTTTGAATAGCATTCTCTGCACTTCTATAGCTGTGCGATTCAGTGGTTAAATACTGTGGTTGTGTTGTGCTCTTCCAAAAAACGCCATTTAGGGCCACAGAAAATATTTTGCAGTGTGAAATACACATCTGGAGGTGTGTGAAAAAACAACATTATTTTTGAATAGCATTCTCTGGCCTCTGCAGCTGTGCGATTCAGCGGTTATATACTGTTGGGGTTGTTGTGCTCTTCCAAAAAACGCCATTTAGGGCCACAGAAAATAAATTGCAGTGTGAAATACACATGTGGAGGTGTGTAAAATAAACAATTTCTATATATTGTACGGTGCTATACTAAAAAAAAAACATTTTTTTTGAATAGCATTCTCTGCACTTCTATAGCTGTGCGATTCAGTGGTTAAATACTGTGGTTGTGTTGTGCTCTTCCAAAAAACGCCATTTAGGGCCACAGAAAATACTTTGCAGTGTGAAATACACATCTGGAGGTGTGTGAAATAAACAATTTCTATATATTTTCCTTGTACTGTGCTATACTAAAAAAAACAACCTTTTTTTTTTGAATAGCATTTTCTGCAGTTCTGTAGCTGTGCGTTTCAGCGGTTAAATACTGTGGGTGTGTTGTGGTCTTCCAAAAAACGCCATTTAGGGCAAGATCCTAAATTTGGAAAATATGAGGGGAAGGTCAAAGGGACGTGGTGGCCCCGGTCGTGGTGCTGCTGGTGGAGCTCCTGTTGCAGGGAGAGGACGTGGTGGATCTGTGCCAGCTACACGCACAAGTGAAACACCTTCCTCAGGTGCGAGTAGGCGACCGAGCCTGCGGCGGTATTTTGTCGCGCCTAATGAGGCTGTACCAATGTTTAGGCCAGGACAAGTACAGGCGATAGTAGATTGGGTTGCTGACAGTGCCTCGGGTTCCTTCACATTGTCTCCCACCCACTCTTCTGATGAAAGATCAGAGTTGGCACCTGAAGCCCATGTCCATCAGTCTTTCACCTCACCCCCTTGCAAATCAGCCAAGCAGTCTGAGCCCCAAATCATGCAGCAGTCTCTTCTGCTTTTCGATGACTCTGTTAGCAGGGTTTCCCAGGGCCATCCACCTAGCCCTGCCCCAGAAGTGGAAGAGATTGAGTGCACCGATGCCCAACCACTTATGTTTCATGATGGGTACATGGGAGGACCATCGCAGCACGTCTCGGATGATGACGGAACACAGGTGCCAACTGCTGCTGCTTTCGCAATTGTGCAGACAGACATGGAGGGCAGGGGTGAAGACTGGGTGGAAGATGATGTGTAGGACGATGAGGTCCTCGACCCCACATGGAATCAACGTTATGCAGGTGACCAGTGTAGTTCGGAGGAAGAGGCGGTGGTCGCACAGAGCCACCAGCACAGCAGAAGAGGGAGCAGGGTGCAAAAACGGAGCATTCGTCCCCTAGACAGTACATCTGCTACTGCCCAACGCAGCAAGGGACCGAGCACACCAAAGCCAGGTCCAAGGACTTCCCTAGCGTGGCAGTTCTTCACACAGTGTGTTGATGACAAGACACGAGTGGTTTGCACGCTGTGCAATCAGAGCCTGAAGCGAGGCATAAACGCTCTCAACCTGAGCACAAGCTGCATGACCAGGCATCTAAGTGCAAAGCACGAGCTGCAGTGGAGTAGACACCTCAAAAACCAAGAAAGGTCTCTGGCTCCTCCTGCTTCCTCTTCTGCTGCAGTCTCGGCCTCTTCATCCACCTCTGTAGTGACAGTGGCACCTGTCACCCCGCAAACAGAGGATCTGCCAGCAACACTACCACCTGGGTCACCAACCATCTCCACAATGTCCCATGGAAGCGTTCAGCTCTCTA
Source organism: Rana muscosa (assembly GCA_029206835.1). Taxonomy (NCBI): domain Eukaryota; kingdom Metazoa; phylum Chordata; class Amphibia; order Anura; family Ranidae; genus Rana; species Rana muscosa. Next base: position 209,049,362 of record CM055127.1, on the reverse strand, counting down.
TCTCCCAAACATTGGAGCGGAAGAGGAAGTACCCCCCTAGCCACCCGCGATCCCTGGCTCTGAATGCCAGCATTTCAAAATTCCTGGCCTTTGAAATGCTGTCATTCCGTCTGGTGGAGACGCAGAGTTTTAAAAGCCTGATGGCATTGGCTGTCCCGCAGTACGTCGTGCCCAGCCGCCACTACTTTTCCAGGCGAGCCATCCCTTCCCTGCACAACCAGGTGGGGGACAAAATCAGGTGTGCACTGCGCAACGCCATCTGTGGCAAGGTCCACCTAACTACGGATGCGTGGACCAGTAAGCACGGTCAGGGACGTTATATCTCCCTAACAGCACACTGGGTAAATGCAGTGGCGGCTGGGCCTGAGGCAGATAGCGGTTTGGCGCATGTCCTTCCACCACCGAGGATTGCAGGGCGCTTCAGTTTGCCTCCTGTTGCTAACTCCTCCTTCTCCGCTTCCTCATCCTCTACCGCCTCCTCATCCATTCAGCGTAACACCTTCACCACCAACTTCAGCACAGCCAGGGGTAAACGACAGCAGGCAGTTTTAAAACTTTCCTGTTTGGGGGAAAATCCCCACACCGCGCAGGAGTTGTGGAGGGACATGGAACAACAGACCGATGAGTGGTTGCTGTCAGTGAGCCTCAAGCCCGGCCTGGTGGTGTGCGATAATGGGCGAAATCTCGTAGCAGCTCTGGGTCTAGCCGGTTTGACGCACATCCCTTGCCTGGCGCATGTGCTGAACTTGGTGGTCCAGAGGTTCCTTAAAAATTACCCCAATATGCCAGAGCTGCTGCAGAAGGTGCGGGCTGTCTGTGCGCACTTTCGGCGTTCTCACCCTGCTGCTGCTCGCCTGTCAGCGCTGCAGCGTAACTTCGGCCTTCCCGCTCACCGCCTCATATGTGACGTGCCCACAAGGTGGAACTCCACCTTGCACATGCTGGCCAGACTGTGCGAGCAGCAGCAGGCAATAGTGGAGTTTCAGCTGCAGCAATCACGCGTGAGTCGCTCTGCGGAACAGCACCACTTCACCACCAATAACTGGGCCTCCATGCGAGACCTGTGTGCCTTGTTGCGCTGTTTCGAGTACTCCACCAACATGGCCAGTGCCAATGACGCCGTTCTCAGCGTTACTATCCCAGTTCTATGCCTCCTTGAAAAAACGCTTTGTGCGATGATGGAAGAGGATGTGGCACAGGAGGATGAGGAGGAGGAGGAGGAAGCGGGATCATTTCAAAGGCTTTCAGGGCAGTCTTTCACAAGTGGCTACGAGGGTGGGTTCCTGCACCAACAAACGTCAGGTACACAATTGTCCGGCAGAAAGGGCACAGTTCTGGAGGATGACGAGGTGGAGGAGGAGATGGAGGAGGAGGAGGAGGAGGAGGAGCCATGTTCACAGCAGGGTGGCACTCAGACCAGCTCGTGGCCATTACTGGTGCGTGGCTGGGGGGATACAGAGGACACAGACGATACACCTCCCACAGAGGACAGCTTTTCTTTGCCTCTGGGCAGCCTGGCACACATGAGCGATTACATGCTGCAGTGTTTCCGCAACGACAGCCGAGTTGCCCACATTTTAACTGGTGCTGATTACTGGGTGGCCACCCTTCTGCATCCCCGTTACAAGGACAACGTACCGTCCTTAATTCCCTCACTGGAGCGGGATCGTAAGATGCGTGAGTACAAGCGCACGCTGGTAGACGCGCTGCTGGTGGCATTCCCACCTGACAGCGGGCGTACGGTGGAAGCACAAGGCGAAGGCAGAGGAGGAGGAAGAGGTCGCCAACGCAGCCGGGGCACCGGCAGCACCTCAGAAGGCAGGGTTAGCATGGCCGAAATGTGGAAAAGCTTTGTCAGCACGCCACAACAACCAGCACCACCAGCTGAGATGGAACGTCTTAGCAGGAGGCAGCATTTCACCAACATGGTTGAGCAGTATGTGTCCACAGGCCTACACGTACTGGATGACGGGTCTGCCCCCTTTAACTTCTGGGTCTCCAAATTGGGCACATGGCCTGAGCTTGCCGTTTATGCCTTGGAGGTGCTGGCCTGCCCTGCAGCCAGTGTATTATCTGAACGTGTATTTAGCACGGCAGGGGGCGTTATCACAGACAAGCGCAGTCGCCTGTCCAGAGCCAATGTGGACAAGCTCACGTTCATTAAAATGAACCAGGCATGGATCCCACAGGACTTGTCGTACCTTGTGCAGAATAGACATGTATACCGGTGTTGTGACAAAAACTGTCCGGCCATCGGATTGTGCCCGGCCCGTACTGCGCAGGCGCAGCGCTTGCGCAGTACAGAGGACAAGGAGATTCACAAAATCTCCGAAGATGAACGGCGCCTGCGCAGTGAGTGCAGGTTCAAGCCCCACCATCCAAGAGGACATACGGTAGCACATAGTAACAGGGCCCCTCACGGGCTCGCTTCGATCGCGGCCTTGCTTTGCTCGGCTTGAACCACGGATGGTGTGGCCTTCACCTGAACTCAACACGCAGGCGCCGTTAGTCTTGGGAGATTTTTGAAATCCCCTTGTCCTACATACTCAGCAAGCGCAGTACAGGGCGGACACTATTCGACAGGGGACAGAATTCGACACATCACCGGCCTTACCCAGCCATTGTTGTATTTTTGAACCAGTGTTGGCTACCTCGTCCTCCTCCACCGCCGCTTCCACCTACACAGCCACATCCACCGCCACCTCAACCTCCTACTCCATATGGACCTCGTCCTGCTAGGCCAAGATTAAAATTTTTATTTTATTTTTTTGTAGCGCACAGATCCTTTCCCCCTTACCTGCCTTTATGTTGTTGGCTCTTCGCAGGAGGGAGAAAGGCACACCGCACTACCAGCCCGTATCCTCCTATATAAAGAGGTTGAGCGGTGTACTTGACGGGCCGTGTCCACAGCCAGAGTCAAAACTCCTCCAGAGGATGATTCTCACCTCTACTGTAGGTAGAGGCAAGTCCTTTAATTGCCAGTAAAGTCAATGTCCACACCAGCTGAAACTCCAACTCTTATTCTCTCATGGCAAAATAAACTGTACTCAGATAGAAAAGGTTAGAGCAAAGAAACAGGACAGCTTAAGGTGTGGAGGAGGTCCAGGCACAAACGTAGCACATTCACTTCACTGCTTAGGTTTCTCAAACAGTTTTTGGCGCACGGTCTCTGCCACAGACATTGAGGTTGGTCTCTGCCACAGACCGGGTGTACAAGGCCCCTGCCACGGGCCTGGAGAACTTTGGTCTCAGCCACAGACCAGGGTGTATAAGGCCCCTGCCACGGGCCGGTTGAATAAGGCCTCTGATACAGTCAAGGTGACCTTGAGCTTCTCCTTCTACGAACCTAGCCCATATCAAGGGGAAGACATCTCTCAACAGACCATTCCTTCACCGTGACTCCCGCATCGGTCCATCAGAATGATCCTCCCTTCCCTGGAACAGGGTCCCCTACACGAGGCGGCTCTGGACTCCAGGCTTTACTCCCGCCCCTAGGCCTCCATACCCAGGGCAGCAAGAACTCCAGGATAGTACCTCACCCCGGGCTAAAGGTGCCCGAGATGGAACAGGAACACATGCACCCAGGCCGAAGGCACCTGGGCGCGGACCCCACTGGACATCAGCCCCCAGGCCAAAGGTCTGCCCCTTTTATATGCTCTCCCGGCATGCACAGCAGGTTCCCCGCCCCGCTGTACTACTGCCAAGAGGGGACACAAAAGGCGCCACCTGTAGGCCGCAGGGAACTGCACACCAATACTGTCCCCCGAGGACAAAATGGTCCATGAATCCTACAGAATTAGGGTATTTGAGCCTATTTACCACTCAAACACTTTCCTTAAATTTAGCACCCCGCTACATTTTTATTTCAAAGTATTTTATTTTCCCACTAGCTTATCCATTAAATTAAATAATTTATTCCAGAAAGGGCGTATTCTGGGGCATTCCCACCATATGTGTCGCATCGTGCCGTTGAGTTTCTGAGGTTCTTAATGACTTCCTGTACCTCTTCTGCTGAAAAGGGGGCCTCCAGCATATTTTTTTATTTTTTATTTTTTTTTATGTTCTTTTAAGTTATTTCCTATCCACATTTGTTTGCAGAGCACTTGCCATGTTCTTAACAACATTTTGCTGCCATTTGCAGCCCTCTAGCCCTTTCCATTACTTTTTTAGAGCCTTTTTAGTCGTCAGAAGTCCGGGTCCCCATTGACTTCAATGGGGTCCGGGTCCGGGTTCGGGTTAAAGTTCGGTCCCGAATCCGAACTTTTTTCCGAAGTTCGGCCGAACCCGCCGGACCCGAATATCCAGCTACCCGCTCAACTCTAATACTGAACGAAATGGAGAGAATCTTGAATATCAACATAATCCAACGAACAAATTGATTGAAGTGACAACATTCACCAACTTAATAAAAAACACCCGATAGTGCTCATAGTGAATGTAGCAGCTTACCAGAAATAATGGACTCTTTTAATTAAAAAGGAGTCATGTGTGCTTTTGCAAGTTCCACTTGCTCATATGGATAGAGACCGGACCATAGAAATCCCTGCCTCCTGGAGGCTCAGATGGAGATATACGGAACACAAAAGGAGATAGAGCGGACAATAGTGTAATCCCATTTATTAAAAATATAGTTTTAAAACATGACAGCCAAATGCCCCCTTACTTGTTTAGTGCCTTGAACCCGGCACTGAGGCTGGAAAGCGTGGACTAGTAGGGCTAGTGACCCGAATGGAGACAAACCGGCATGCGTTCCACCTGTTGCAAAGGGAAGCCAGCGGTACCGGAAGTGTCGTCAGAGCGTAACCTTGCGTCGCCTCGACAGCTGTTTCGTATTGCACGTCATCAGGAAGCGTGCTAGGCTACGTACGTCTGGCTTTATATACGGTTGTCAATCACAGTTTTGGAGGAGGAGTGAAAGAGCCTGATTCCAGCCTCAATACCGTCTCTCCGCACACCACTAACAAATCATTTGATTGGTCCAAGGGGGTAACAATAACACACTTAAAAAAACTTTCAGTATACTGTCTTTTCATACCATTACAGAATGGCCGGAGTTGTGTACCTGAATCATCCACCCCATCCAACCATTATAGTTGTCGGGGTGTACAGTTACACAATGGCCAATCCACATAGAAATGCCCACTTTAATAGAAGACGATATATGTTACATATAACAATTTTAAAATTATTTAAAAAGATATGGTTGCTTTACACAAAGATATGTGATTCTAAAAAATCAATAATTATACCATATGCATTACAGAATAGGATTCATATAAAACCAATATTAACTGAACATAAAAGTATATAATGAACCATGCACCTAGTCATTAATAGTTCTATTTATAATGATGGGAAAAATGTTTATTCATTAGTAAGGAAACAATTTAAGTCCAAATCTATATTGAGGCCCTGTGGCTGCATCGTGGACAATCTGTACAGCCACTGGGTCTCATTTTGAGAAATGGCTTTGGTAAGGTCTGTCCCTCTCCAATTATATATGGCTCTGTCAATGCCATAAAATACAAGCCGACAAGGATCCCTGTTATGATGTTGAAGGAAGTGTTGCGATACACTATGGTTAGGGAAACCCTTGGTAATGTTTGCTACATGCTCGTTGATCCTAACCCTCAGCTCTCTTGTGGTGCGCCCCACATATTGGAGAGAGCAAGGGCACTAGTTCAGCTTGTTTGTGTACAAGAATTGGAGAGAATACCCTGGAGGGTTGGAGATCCATTAAGGCTTTATCTGACCCAGTTTGGGGTCCATCAGTAAGGTGAGAGGCTGGTGTCATCGGGGAGGATTGTGCACTTACACCTGTTATGGTTGATTCCCTAATTATTTCCTATTGATGTGACAAGCTGGACTTCCACACCTGTTCTTTTCCTTCTCTCCACACCTGGAAGAAGACGTGGGTGGAGTGCCCCTTTAGAGAAAAGGTTGGGCAGATTAGGACTTCTGCTGCAGATAGTTGGCACAGAGGTGCCAAGGTGAAGTGCTGGTAGAAACATACCCAGAAAAAGAAATGGGCCTACGCAGCTAATGGCTAGCACAGAGGTGTCCCATTCATGGTGGTGGGTTTATGTGTTCCTCCCTCCGGTTCAAAACAAGTGGGGAGGATATGTGGCAGTGGGACCCTGTGCTACCTTAAAGATTGCTGGTTTACGCCAGATTTTGGAGAGAAAGGCACGCTGATTGCACAGCTGTGTGTTGGGCTATTTAGTTGTGACCTGATTATGGCTCAGGGCTCCACCCAACAGACAGGAAGTCTGTACATGGGAGTCAGGTAGACTCCCATTCCTCTGAGAGGGGTCAGAGGCTGCATGGGGGCAGCCAGAGCATGCTTGTCTGCAGGAGGCAGATGTCCTTGGTGACAGAGCAGCAAGGCGTTGATCAGGAGTAAACTTGACTCTAGGAAATTATTTTGTTCTGAGGAGCAGACCTAAGGCCTAGGCTAAAGGCCTGAAGCAGTCGTATGGCAAGAATGTAAGCCAGGAGGCTAAAGTATTGCTTATGCAAGATACAGTAATGGTGGAACCCCCTCTGTGTGGGCTACTGATGTCTTTGTGAACTTTTCTGTCATTTTAAATAAAAGTGGCCTACCAGGCCCTTAAAAATTCAGTTCTGGACTGGCGTACTCACTGAAAACGCACCTACCGCTGGAGTCTGATCACCCCAATCTTACACTATATATAAAAGTAGATTCTACTGGACTCAATATTTGTAATATGTTATTAGTCTATTGTTTGTTTGCACTTAACCTGTATAAGCAAAAGTGTTAATATATAATAGCATGATTTCTATAACATAGTATGGTTACTCATAAAATGGATGAAATATTGTTCATTGTATATTGTATGTCATTTTTGGTTTGACACAATGGCAGGGTGTCACTTTGGGACACATATATTCAGCACAGACAAGATCATGATGGGATTGTAAATCGGATCTCACTGTGTTTTGTGTATAGAGCAGTATATAGAGCTCTGAAACCACGGCAAAATGGTGATAAAACAGGCAACTATAGATCTAGGGACTAAGGCAAGATGGAATCCTTGTGTTCTTGTGGAATCAGAGCTTCAGGGAAATGGCACCCAATCAGACTATATATGAGTTGGCAGGTACAATTTTTATCGTCACGCTGAGGAGCGCATTGTGAGCATACCATGGTAATATTGATTGTCTTATACACCCACTATGAGGACTTGTGATTGTTTTTATACTCAGTGTTTACCAAGCCGGTTGTTTTAACCAGTTAACAACCACCTGCTGATAAATAACGTCGACAAGGTGGTTGCTTAACTCTGGGAGGACGTTATATAACGTCCTCCCAGAATCGCGCTCCCGCGCGCCCCCTGGGGCGCGCACACGGGAAACTCCGTGACCGCCGGGTCCAGAGGACCCGGTGCATCACGAATCGCGGTAAATCGCCGCTGATAGCGGCCGTTTACCACGTGATCGCTCCGTCAAATGACGGAGCAATCACTTGTAAACAGACCGGCGTCATGTGATGACGCCGGTTCCTCTCTCCCCTCTCTGTACCGATCGGTACAGTGTGAGAGGGGAGGGGGAGAGAGCGGATGGCAGCAGCAGCACTGTGGGCTGGATCTGTGACAATTGCAGTCACAGATCCAGCCATCCATCCATCCCTGCTCAGCCATCCCTGTGCAATACCCTGCCAATACTCTGCAAAATACCCTGCCAATACTCTGCAAAATACCCTGCAATACCCTGGTGCAATACTCTGCAATACCCTGGTGCAATACTCTGCAATACCCTGGTGCAATACTCTGCAATACTCTGCAATACCCTGCAATACCCTGGTGCAATACTCTGCAATACCCTGGTGCAATACTCTGCAATACCCTGCGCAATACTCTGCAATACCCTGTGCAATACTCTGCAATACCCTGCTCAATACCCTGCAAAATACTCTGCAATACCCTGCGCAATACTCTGCAATACCCTGCAATACCCTGCACAATACTCTGCAATACCCTGCGCAATACCCTGCACAATACTCTGCAATACCCTGCGCAATACCCTGCACAATACTCTGCAATACCCTGCAATACCCTGCACAATACTCTGCATCACCCTGCGCAATACTCTGCAAAATACTCTGCAAAATACTCTGCAATACCCTGCGCAATACTCTGCAATACCCTGCGCAATACTCTGCAATACCCTGCGCAATACTCTGCAATATCCTGCACAATACTCTGCAATACCCTGCACAATACACCCTGTGCAATACTCTGCAATACCCTGCGCAATACTCTGCAATACCCTGCGAAATACCCCCTGTGCAATACCCCATGCAATACCCTGCCATACTCCGCAATACCCTGCCATACTCCGCAATGCCCTGCCATACTCCGCAATGCCCTGCCATACTCCGCAATGCCCGGCAATACTCTGCAATAACCACTTCCCGCCTGCCGGCCGTCATATGACGTCCTTGACTTTGTGCGGGGATATCTGAATGATGCCTGCAGCTACAGGCATCATTCAGATATTAGCTTTTTCAGCCGGCGATTCCCTACACCATAACAACAATCATAGTGGCTGTTCCGCCGCTTGATCATTCTTATGGGAGGCGAGAGGGGATGTCCCCCCCCCCGCCACCCTCCGGTGCTTCTACCGACTCACCGCTACCATCAAAGCCAGGATTGTTTTTTTGTTGTTTTTTTTTCAGGCTTCCCAGCCTAGAGGTGGGATGTGGGGTCTTATTGACCCCATATCTCACTGTAAAGAGGACCTGTCATGCCATATTCCTATTACAAGGGATGTTTACGTTCCTTGTAATAGGTATAAAAGTGATCAAAAAAAATTTGGGGCGGAAAAAACATGTCAAACTAAAATAAATAAAGTAAAATGAACAATAAAATTATATATTTTTTTTTTAAAGCGTCCCTGTCCCCGTGAGCTCGCATACAGAAGCGAACGCATACGTAAGTCCCGCCCACATATGAAAACGGTTTTCAAACCACACATGTGAGGTATCGCCGCGAACGTTAGAGCGAGAGCAATCATTTTGGCCCTAGACCTCCTCTGTAACTCAAAACATGTAACCAGTAAAAATATTTAAAGCGTCGCCTATGAGGATTTTTTAAGTAGCGAAGTTTGGCGCCATTCCACAAGCGTGTGCAATTTTTAAGGGTGACATGTTAGGTATCTATTTACTCGGCGTAACTTCATCTTTCACATTATGCAAAAACATTGGGCTAACTTTACTGTTTTTTTTTTATTTTTTAAGCACAAAACTTTTTTTTCCGTAAAAAACGCGTTAAAAAAATTGCTGCGCAAATATCGTGCGAGATAAAAAGTTGCAACAACCACCATTATATTCTCTAAGGTCTTTGCTAAAAAACATATATAATGTTTTGGGGTTCTATGTAATTTTATAGCAAATAAATGATGATTTTTACATGTAGGAGAGAAATGTCAGAATTGGCCTCGGTGCTCCAGAACGCCTGAAGGGGCTCCCTGCATGTTTGGCCTCTGTATGTGGCCACGCTGTGTAAAAGTCTCACACATGTGGTATCGCCATACTCAGGAGGAATAGCAGAATGTGTTTTGGGGTGTAATTTGTGGTATGCATATGCTGGGTGTGAGAAATAACCTGCTAATATGACAATTTTGTGAAAAAAAAAAGAGAAAAAAAAAATCTTGATTTTGCAAAGAATTGTGGGAAAAAATGAGAACTTCAAAAAACTCACAATGCCTCTTTCTGAATACCTTGGAATGTCTTCTTTCCAAAAAGGGGTCATTTGGGGGGTATTTGTACTTTTCTGGCATGTTGGGGTCTTAAGAAATGAGATAGGCCGTCAGTACTTCAGGTGTGATCAATTTTCAGATATTGGCACCATAGACTGTGGACTCTATAACTTTCACAAAGACCAAATAATATGCACCAATTTGTACTTATTTTTACCAAAGATATGTAGCAGTATAAATTTTGGCCAAAATTTATGAAGAAAAAATAGTAATTTGCAAAATTTTATAACGGAAACGAAAAAAAAAATATTTTTTTTACAGAATTTTCAGTCTTTTTCCTCTTATAGCGCAAAAAATAAAAAACCCAACAGTGATTAAATACCACCAAAAGAAAGCTCTATTTGTGTGAAAAAAAGGACAAAAAATTCATATGGGTACAGTGTTGTATGACTGAGTAATTGTCATTCAAAATGTGAGAGCACCGAAAGCTGAAAATTGGTCTGGTTATTAAGGGGGTTTAAGTGCCCAGTGGTCAAGTGGTTAAAAGATAAACCACTATGTCCAGCTTTCTCTCTTTATGATTTGGATGTATGGAGATAAGTGTAAGAGAAGGAGGATTCTAATCTCAAGACTGCCAGCAAAGGAGTGAAACGGCACAAACAGATCCCCAGAGATGGAAAAAAGCGCATAATGACCATTGATTGGTCTTATCCCCCAGGTGAGGGCACATCGGATAAGTGGATTATCACTAATGCATGTGGATGTTTTGAGCACATAGTGGTGAAAAATAATTAAGGAATCAGTCATTTGGCTATGTGAACACAAGCCTGTTTTTTTTTTTATGAAAGATTAAGCATATGCAAGCAAATTCATTCCAAAGGACACTTTATGGACTGATGCATTGTTTGTTTTGTTAATGTATATATGTTTTTGTAGCGACCTCACTCCTCTCACCCCTTCTTCTTCTCGGCTTGTTGTCTAGTCTAACTGGGAGTATGGGAGGAGGGATGAGATACCCCACGGCCCATGTCCTCTTTTGGATAGAGGTGAAGGTCAGAACCTATTTTACCATCGGGTCGTGTGTATAACCCAGAGCCAAGTCTTTTCTGTAAGTGACCCCCTCTGCTCCCAGTAACTGGAGTTCCACTCCACTGAAAAGGTCCAACTCGTATTTATTCTCCAACAGCAATAAATTGTCACTTAGCACAGACAGGTTGTGACCAAAGAACAGTTCAGTATAGGTGGGGAGTAGGTCGAGGAACAATCCTTAGATAGAATCAACCATTGTGGTGTCACCAACGGTTATGGCGCACAGTCGCTGCCACCGACTGTGTAGAACAGAGAGTGAATTACCTTCGCTAAACGCAGCCCCTGTCAGAGGGAAGACATCCATCCAAGAGAGTTACCAGAGGCCCCGCCGTCACCAGCAATGCTGCACCGGACTGTTCGGAGGGGTTACGCTCCCTGGCCTCCTCATCTCAGACTCGGGCACCCAAGGCTTTAGGGCCCCCTCGGATTCCTCCACCCTTGCGGGACCCAGTCGAAGGTAACGGGCCCCAGGCCTTCTCAATAGTACCTCACCCCAGGCTAAAGGTGCTGGGATGGACTCCATCTCCCGCTCCGGCCAGGTCAAGGGCACCTGGGCCCGGAACGCTGGCACCCAGGCTGAAGGTGCCTGGGCACGACTCTGACCTCCGACTCTGAACCCCGTGTTCAGGGTGTCCGCCCCTTTTATCACCTCTCCCTTTGCGTTACAGCAGGTTCCCCTGCCCCGCTGTACAAGCGCCGGAAAAGGACAAAAATGGATGCAGTCTTGTGGTGAGGGTTCAACTCCGGCCCAGGGCAACAACGCCACCTGCAGGCCGCAGGTAACCTCACACCACCAGAGTCCTCCAAGAACCATAAAAGGGTCCCAGATTCCCCAACAATCAGTGCATTGGGTCATACTACCACCCTTGCACGCCCCCTAAATTTTAACCCCCGCTACATTTTGATATGATATATATATATATATATATATATATATATATATATATATATTGTGACAGCAGGAAGGTAAAGTCACCTGGTTGCATCCAGGGGGGTAGATATATTTCGCCCAGATTCAGGCTTTACGCTGACTTATACAGCTAGGTGGAGAGTTGTATAAGGCTAGTGGGCTCATGGATGACTCATACCTCTAGGGAGAGGGCTGGGCGTCGTGCAGACAGGGAGTTGATGAGGCCAGCTGAAGCTTGTCAGCTCATTTAGGCCTCTATAAAAAACTCCCAGATTCATTAGATGTTAGCTCATGCCTGGAAGCAGACCTGTGTGGACTGTCTAGGGAGAGTGAACCCCTGTGCGGTGAGAGAAAGCCTGTGTGGCTATATTTTGCTTGGACATTTAAAACCAGGGACTAGGACAGCACTAGGCTGATCCCAGTCGCTAGTTAGGAAACCTGTAAGTTTAGTCAGAGGTCAAGTTGACCAGGATTTATTTTGTTTATGTTTTTTTTGCCTTGCTGTGTTTTTGTCACTGTAAATAGAAAATAAACCGCACCTTTTTGATTTTGAAAACCACAACCTCCGTCTGCTGGGCCTGTTTTGGGTGGGGAGCCCATCCCGGGGGTCACACATACCCGCTGCCGAGCTAGCCCCCTCACAGTTGGTGGAGAACCAGTGGCAGTTTTTTTTTAAGCCAGCATGGAGGAGATACTGAAACAGCTGGCTCTAGCAAATGCCAATCAACAGCAGACAAATGCAGGTTTGCAAAGGAGCCTTGCAGCCCAGCAGCAAGCTCATCAACAGAGCCTTGCAACTTTACAACAGAGTCTGGAGGCTCAGCAACAAGCCCAACAGCAATCTGAGGCCCGCTTCATAGACCTGTTGCAGAAGCAAGAGCAGAGACTACAACAACAGATGGAAGCAGTAATGCAGCAACGTCCGCAGACCAGTGAGGAAAGCCGTCCCACTAATACCGCGTCCTTTGGGGTGAGTCGTTTATTGACAAAAATGACTGGAGAGGATGATCCAGAGGTATTTTTGACCACATTTGAAAGGACCGCTGAAAGAGAAAAGTGGCCTGAGGAGCAGTGGGCTGGACTGGTGGCTCCTCTGTTAACTGGTGAATCGCAGAAAGCTTACTATGACCTAGAGCCTAACCAAGCAAAAGACTATGTGATGCTAAAAGCTGAAATATTGGCAAGGCTGGGTGTCACCCTGGCTGTCCGGGCTCAGCGTGTGCATAACTGGACTTTCCAGCTTGGAAAACCCCCCAGGTCTCAAATGTATGATCTCATTCACCTGAGCAGAAAGTGGCTACAGCCAGAGACTTTGTCCGCACCAAAGATTGTGGAACGTGTTGTAATGGATCGGTTTTTGAGAGCTCTTCCTACTGCCATCCAAAAGTGGGTAAGCCATGGAGACCCAGAGACGGCCGATGGTCTTGTGGATCGTGTGGAGAAATACTTGGCTACAGAGAACCTGACGGCCTCTTCCAGAGACACTCGGACTTTCCACCCTAAGACCAGACCATCCCCAGGGGCGGATAAGATGATTCCAAGGGGTAAGGGTGGAGAGAGTGAGAGGGTGGGAGCTCTACCCCAAGTTTGGCGAGAACAGCCTGGGAAATCAGCGGCTCAAGAGGCGGCAAGAAGGATCATTTGCTACCGCTGCCGGCAAGCGGGACATATTGCAGCAAATTGCCCGGTTTTGGAGGAACCCATGCAGTGTGACTTTCTGACGGGCAGACGTCAGTCGCTGTGTGCGACAGTCGCATGCACTGCCATTCGGGGAACTGAGAAACATTTATGCAAAATGTGTATTAATGGTAGAAATGTTGTGGTATTGCTGGATTCAGGTAGCCTTGTGACCCTGATAAAGGCTGAGTTAGTTAAAACAGAGGTCTCTGGGAATAGCAAGGTAGCCGTTATTTGTGTGCATGGGGACACCCGAGAGTATCCAGTGACTACGGTGTGTTTCGAGACCCCCAAAGGTACCCTCTCTCATCCAGTGGGCTTAGTATCTCAGTTACCGCATGACGCCATTGTGGGAAGGGATTTTCCGAAGTTCTGGGAACTGTGGGATGATCCTGAGCCCCCCACTGGTGCCCCTATGTACCAGGAATGTGATAGCCAGAACTCCCCTGAGAGTGGTGAGGACTCTCCGGAATTTCCCTTGTCAGTATTGGCAGGGGAGACTCAAGAAACTGGAGAGGAGCCCACCTCCTCAGACGAAAACCTACCGTCTGTGGAGTTTTCTGATCTTGAGGTTCACAGGGAAAACTTTGCCACAGAACAGTTGAAAGACCCCGCCCTAATAAAGGCACGGGAAAACGTAGTGAAAATAGATGGCGAGTTAGTGAACCCAGATAATACTGGCACTTACCCATACTTCAGCGTAGAGAAGGACCTACTGTATCGGGTGGCAAAAAGGGCAGAAGAAACCGTTGAGCAGCTTGTGGTGCCCAAACCTTACAGGAAGTTGGTGTTGGAGTTGGCCCATGGGCACATTCTTGGAGGTCATCTGGGGACAGAGAAAACCCGAGAGAGGGTATTACAGAGATTCTATTGGCCTGGGGTGATGAAGGACATAGAAAATTATTGTTCCTCCTGCCCTGTGTGTCAGAGGTCGGCCCCGATGCCACATTTCCGTAGCCCGCTGGTCCCTCTACCCATCATTGAGGTCCCGTTTGAGAGAATCGCAATGGATTTGGTAGGTCCTATAATCAAGTCCGCTAGGGGGCACCAGTACATATTGGTTATAATGGACTATGCCACCCGTTATCCAGAAGCGATCCCTCTCAGAAATACCTCGGCCAAAACCATAGCCAAAGAGCTATCTCTTGTTTTTAGCCGGGTGGGTATTTGTAAAGAACTGCTTACGGACCAAGGTACACCCTTTATGTCCCGGGTTATGAAAGAGCTGTGTAAATTGTTCAAAGTGACGCAATTGCGTACATCTGTGTATCACCCCCAAACCGATGGGCTGGTTGAAAGATTCAACAAAACCCTAAAACAAATGTTGAAGAAAGTGGTGGATAGAGATGGAAGGGATTGGGACTGTCTACTTCCTTATTTGATGTTTGCTATTAGGGAGGTGCCCCAATCCTCTACGGGATTCTCCCCCTTTGAGTTACTGTATGGGAGACACCCAAGAGGGCTGTTGGATATTGCCAAGGAAACTTGGGAAAGTGAGAGTTCTCCCCACAGGAGTGTGATTGAGCATGTCGCCCTGATGCAAGATCGAATTGCACAGGTAATGCCCATCGTGAAGGAACATTTGGCCCAAGCGCAGTTGGCACAGCAGAGAGTGTACAACCGTGGAGCCAAGACCCGTACCTTTTCCCCGGGGGATAGGATATTGGTACTTGTCCCTACGGTTGAAAGTAAATTCCTTGCCAAATGGCAAGGCCCCTACGAGATAATGGAAAAAGTGAGCGAAGTGAATTACAAGGTCAGACAACCAGGAAGGCGAAAGCCCGAACAGATCTATCACGTTAATCTGTTGAAAGCCTGGAGGGATAGAGAGTCCCTAGTCGCAGACACTTGGTCACCAGCTCAAACTGGTTGCGTGATTCCTGAGGTTGGAATCGCAGCCACCTTGTCACAACCCCAACAACAGGAGGTTAAGGAGTTTGTACTTCGCAACAAGGAGGTATTCTCTGAGCTGCCGGGACAAACATCTGGGGTAGAGCATGACATTATTACCCCGCCCGGTGAAAGGGTGAAGTTAAAACCCTATCGGATCCCAGAGGCCCGACGGGAGGCAATACGGGAGGAAGTACAGAGAATGCTGAACTTAGGGGTGATAGAGGAGTCCCAAAGTGATTGGTCTAGTCCCATTGTGTTGGTGCCTAAACCGGATGGGAGCTGGCGATTTTGTAACGATTTTCGTCAGTTGAACAAAGTTACAAAATTTGACACCTACCCCATGCCACGTATAGATGAGTTGATCGACCGGCTGGGAACAGCCCGATACATGACGACTCTTGACCTCACAAAAGGGTATTGGCAAATCCCCCTGGCCAAGTCGGCCAAAGAGAAAACCGCATTTGTAACCCCAGACGGGGCGTTCCAATATAAAAGAATGCCGTTCGGGTTACAGAATGCGCCGGCCACATTCCAGCGGAAAATGGACCAGATGCTGAGGCCCCATCGGAAGTATGCTGCGGCTTACCTGGATGACATAATTGTCCATAGCACAGATTGGGCCTCACATCTGCCAAAAGTGCAAGCAGTCCTGGACTCTGTTCGGGAAGCAGGGTTTACGGCTAACCCCAAGAAGTGTACCATTGGGCAGGAGGAGGCCAAATATCTTGGGTACACCATTGGGAGGGGAGTAATAAAACCCCAACTCAACAAAGTCGAGGCCATCCAGAGTTGGCCACGTCCCAACAGCAAGAAGCAGGTACGAGCCTTTCTGGGAATCGCTGGGTATTATCGGCGATTCATTCCCCACTTTGCTTCTAAGGCTGTGCCCCTAACCAACCTGACGAAGGGGAAAGGGTCGGTCATGATTAAATGGACCCCCGAGGCTGAGGCAGCATTCCAATTCTTGAAACAAGCCTTATGTAGCCAGCCAGTGTTGTACTCACCCGACTTCTCTAGAGACTTTGTCGTACAAAGTGATGCGTCAGATGTGGGGTTAGGAGCAGTATTGTCCCAGGTCTGGAACGGGGAAGAGCACCCAGTCATTTACCTCAGCAGGAAGTTGAAGTCCCATGAGGTAAATTACGCCACCGTTGAAAAGGAGTGTTTAGCGGTGAAGTGGGCTCTAGATTCCCTTCGGTACTACCTGCTAGGTAGGCACTTTGACATGGTTACGGATCACGCTCCGTTAAAGTGGATGGCTCAAAACAAGGAAACAAATAGAAGAGTGAATAGGTGGTTCCTGGCCCTCCAGGAATTCAACTTCACAGTAAAGCATCGCCCTGGCGTTCAAATGGGGAATGTGGATGCTTTGTCTCGAGTACATGAATGCCTGATTGCTGGTGTTCCAACCCCGAGGTTAAAACAAGAGGGGGGGGTATGTGACAGCAGGAAGGTAAAGTCACCTGGTTGCATCCAGGGGGGTAGATATATTTCGCCCAGATTCAGGCTTTACGCTGACTTATACAGCTAGGTGGAGAGTTGTATAAGGCTAGTGGGCTCATGGATGACTCATACCTCTAGGGAGAGGGCTGGGCGTCGTGCAGACAGGGAGTTGATGAGGCCAGCTGAAGCTTGTCAGCTCATTTAGGCCTCTATAAAAAACTCCCAGATTCATTAGATGTTAGCTCATGCCTGGAAGCAGACCTGTGTGGACTGTCTAGGGAGAGTGAACCCCTGTGCGGTGAGAGAAAGCCTGTGTGGCTATATTTTGCTTGGACATTTAAAACCAGGGACTAGGACAGCACTAGGCTGATCCCAGTCGCTAGTTAGGAAACCTGTAAGTTTAGTCAGAGGTCAAGTTGACCAGGATTTATTTTGTTTATGTTTTTTTTGCCTTGCTGTGTTTTTGTCACTGTAAATAGAAAATAAACCGCACCTTTTTGATTTTGAAAACCACAACCTCCGTCTGCTGGGCCTGTTTTGGGTGGGGAGCCCATCCCGGGGGTCACACATACCCGCTGCCGAGCTAGCCCCCTCACAATATATATAAAATTGCTATGTAAGAAGATGTAACCACTTCATTCCCAGAAGGATTTACCCACTTCCTGACCAGGCCATTTTTTGCGATACGGCACTGCGTCGCTTTAACTGACAATTGCAACGCTGTACCCAAACAAAATTGACATCCTTTCTTTATAACAAACAGAGCTTTCTTTTGATAGTATTTGATCACCCCAGTTTTTATTTTTTGCGCTATAAACAAAAAATTGTGAAAATGTTAAAAAAAAACTTTTTTTTTTACTTTCTTCTATAATACCTATTAGAAAAAATCTATTCATCAGTTTAGGCAGATATATATTCTTCTACATATTTTTGGTAAAAAAAAAAAAAAATGACAATAGGCGTATATTGATTGGTTTGCACAAAAGTTATCACGTCTACAACTATGGGATACATTTAGGGACTTTTTTTTTTTTCAATTGTTTTTACTGGTAATGGCGGCGATCTGCAATTTTTAGCGGGACTGCGACATTGTGGTGGACAAATCTGACCCCAAATGACACTTTTTGGGGACCAGTGACATTACTTTGATTAGTGCTATAAAAATGCACTGATCAATATATAAATGACACTGGCAGGGAAGGGGTTAACATTAGGGAGTGACAGGGGGTTAAGTGTGTTCCCTGGGTGTGTTCTAACTGTAGGGGGTGATGGGCTGCAAGGGACATGACAGAGATTGCTGTTCCCAATCACAGAAGATCTGACATGTAAATTGGCTGAACGAGTATCCGCCTTGTTTACACCGACAGATCTCGTTCTATCTCTGTACACCGCGATTGCGGGACGCTGGCGAACATAGAGTCCGCTGGACCCACGGGCACGCTGCCGCGGCATGCAGCGGGTATGCTTGCGCCCACTATCTCCCCACTATCCACTATCTCCCATGCACAGACGGCCAAACAGCTATGGCAGTTCGCGCAGGAGAGCCTAACTGCTGCAGTGTAATTACGGCAGCTGGTCGGCAAGCCAACATTATTTCTATCTTTTGCTTATATAGTTTAGCCATTTAACCACTTGCCCACTGGGCACTTAAACCCCCTTCCTAACCAGACCCATTTTCAGCTTTCAGTGCTCTCATATTTTGAATGATAATTACTCAGTCATACAACACTGTACCCATATTAATTTCTAGACTACCTCTTACACTTTTGAAGGTCCTGGAGCACCAGAACAATGGAAACGCCTAAAAAATTACCCCATTTTGGAAAGTAAACACCCCAATGTATATTCTATAAGGCATAATGAGTCTTTTGAACATGTGATTTTTTTCCACAAGTTTTTGGAAAACGTGTAAAGAAAATGAAAACGCATTTTTTTTTTTTACACAAAGTTGTTCATTTATAAGATATTTCTAACACGTAGCATGTATATACTGTACAGGACGCCGTGGCTGGGTCCTGGAAGGACGCTATATTTCCCCTCTGTTTGGGCTGTGGTTCCTTTAAGGGAACAGCAATGGTTAACACACCTGTCCAAGGAAGTGGTTTAAGAGAGACAGGAAGTTGTAGGTTAGAGAGTGAAGGAGTGTAGTGAAGTCTGCATGGTGAATGGTGGACACTGCAAAAGCTGTGGAGGCTGTGAAAAGCTCTGGGAAGCTGTGAATGTACATGGCAGTGGCCTGCATGGAAGCCTGCTATCTGGGAAACTTACCTGCAACACCAAGGAAGGACTGTTTAACTGCGACAGCAGTTATAAACTCTACAAGTCGGTGAGACTGTCATTTCTTTTGTTTTGCTGCTGTGAAGCCATTTAAGTTGAAATAAACGTCCTTTTGTTTGAAAAGCCTGTGTCCTGCGATCTAGCGGGTTCCCCGAACATTACACTGGTGCTCGAATGCGAGCAGGACAGAATAACAGACATAAGAAGAAAAAAACAAAACATTTTTTTTTTTTGTTGCATTGAACTTGACATTGAACTGACAGTTAAAGGGACAGTACATTGGATTTATGTCCTGGGTTAAAGCTGCACAAACTTTGAAAGCTGAAGCAATGGAGGAGCTAATTAAACAGCTGTCCCTGGCTAATATGCAAGCGCAAACTCGCCATGAGGAAGCAAATCAGCTGCAGCAAGAAAATACCCGCCTGTTGGTGACCCAGTTGGCAGCCCAGCAAGCAGCCCAGCAAGAGGTTATGCAGGCTCAGGTGGCTGTCTTAAAGGAAGCAGTGCAGCAGCTATCTCAGGTTCGGGAGCAAGCGGCTGTTGCCCCTGGCAACCAGGTGACTGTGAGGGCAAGCCATTTTTTGCAGAAATTGTCCCTGAGCGATGATGTAGAGGCATTTCTTGCTACATTTGAGAGGACGGCAGAGAGAGAATGGTGGCCTCAGGACCAGTGGGCCAGCCTCATTGCCCCTTTTCTCACCGGAGATCCTCAAAAAGCCTACTTTGACCTGCCACCCGATGATGCTAAAGACTATCAAAAGTTAAAGGCAGAAATTCTGGCTCGTCTGGGGGTGACTACGGCCGTTCGGGCCCAACGAGTGCACCAATGGAAGTATCGTCCAGATCGGCCACCTCGGTCTCAAATGCATGACCTGGTGCAACTGGTAAAAAAATGGCTGCAGCCTGAGGTGTTGCCGGGCCCCCAAATCGTGGAACGGGTTGTGCTGGACCGATACCTGCGATCCCTGCCAGACGACCTTCAACGGTGGGTCAGCCATGGAGACCCCAAAACAGCAAACCTCCTTGTCGAGATGGTGGAACGATATACAGTGGTGGAGGACCTGCTCGGACCTACCAAGCGCATAGGCCCTAGTCTACCATGGCCTGTTCGACCAACTGCTGCCCTTCGAAAGGATGTTCCAAGGAGTCCTGGAGCAAACACCCCGGAAGGTCAAGAGTCATTCCCGGTACCTCCTCAGCGTTCTGTTCCTGTTCGGAGAGGAGGGGATGTACAATGTTGGCGATGTCATTCCTGGGGTCATACCCGGGCACACTGCCCACTGCAAGAGGAGCCCATGGAATGCGGGGTTCTTCGGAGGGGGTCTTTTTATGCCCATAAAGTATGCACCACACAGCTCGACCTGGGTGAGGAAAAATTTGAGTGTGAAGTCCAAGTGAACCACCTCCCTGCCCGGGCTTTGTTGGACTCCGGAAGCATGGTAACCCTGGTTCATCCTAGAGTAATTGGGAAGATCGGTCCGGTAAGAAAAACCTTACGGATGGTGTGCATTCACGGGGACACTAGAGAGTACCCTCTCATCTCAGTGACCATCTCCTCAGCATGTGGCACTGGTACTCAAGAGGTGGGGGTGGTAAAGAACTTGGTACATGATGTTATAATAGGTCGAGACTTTCCGTTGTTTACAAAACTGTGGGAACAAGGAGAGCAGTTCAGAGATTGGGGAGAAACTAGCCTCTCTGTTCCTGCTGCTGAGAGGAATAACCCTGAACTGCCAAATGTTCTTAATGTGGATCCAAATGATGAAATTGCTAATGGTTGGGTTAATGGTGATGAAAGTAGAGCTGATACTGTTGATAATGTCAAGACATGTGGTCCACAGATCTACCAAAACACTGAGGGGGAGGATCTTCCCCACTTCAGGTAATGCTGGGGGAAGAGGACGAGGAAGTGGCCTCTACCCCTGCCCTGCCAGATTTGGGTGTTCCCCAGGGGGCGTTTGGTACTGCTCAGATGCAGGACCTCACTTTGGCCCGTGCACGGAACAAGTTGTAGTAGTAAATGGGGTTCCCCAAGAGCCAGGTGCAAATGAGCGGTGGCCACACTTCGCAATGTATAATGAGTTGTTGTATCGGGTTACCAAGGTGAGGGAAAATGTGGTAGAACAATTGTTGGTACCCCAACAATATAGACGAAAGGTTCTGGACCTGGCCCATGATGATGTGGTAGGGGGACACCTGGGAGTTGAGAAGACGGAAGCACGGATCACCGACCGGTTTTACTGGCCAGGTCTGAAAGCAGAGGTAAAGAAATACTGTGCCTCTTGTCCCACCTGTCAGTTGACCGCTCCGGTGACCCACTTCTGGAGCCCTTTGGTCCCTCTGCCCATAATTGAGGTCCCATTCGAGAGGATAGCCATGGATATAGTGGGTCCCTTGGTAAAGTCGGCTCGAGGTTACTCCTACATATTAGTGATTCTTGACTATGCCACCCGATATCCTGAGGCGCTTCCACTGCGGAATACCTCCTCTAAGGCTATTGCCCGGGAATTATTCCAGTTGTTTACACGGACTGGTTTTCCCAAGGAAATACTCACAGACCAGGGCACCCCATTTATGTCGAGAGTTATGGCCGATGTGTGCAAGCTGTTCCGGATTAAACAGCTGCGCACATCGGTCTACCATCCCCAAACGGATGGGTTAGTGGAACGCTTTAACAAGACCCTTAAGTCTATGCTAAAGAGAGTGGTACAAAGGGATGGGAAAGACTGGGACTGCCTGTTACCAGCTCTCCTGTTTGCTATCAGGGAAGTGCCCCAGGCCTCCACTGGGTTTTCGCCCTTTGAGTTGGTATATGGGCGGAGACCTCGCAGACTACTTGACTTTATTAAAGAGGAATGGGAAAGTGAACCTGTTCAGCATAAGAGTGTTCTTGAATATGTCTCCCAAATGCAGGAAAGGATCCAAACTGTGATGCCACTAGTCAAAGAGCATTTGCAAAAAGCCCAGGAGGCTCAACGACGGGTCTATAACAGGGCTGCTAAAATAAGGCACTTCCAAGTGGGGGATCGAGTAGCGGTGCTAATTCCCACTGTGGAAAGTAAATTCTTGGCCAGATGGCAAGGTCCCTTTGAAGTTGTGGAAAAAGTGGGAGAGGTAAATTATAGAGTCCACCAGCCAGGCAAGAGGAAACCGTATCAGATATATCATGTCAACTTGTTAAAGCCCTGGACAGACAGGGAACCGGTGACCTCCCTGGCTAGTGCAAGACTTGAGCCTCAGGTTGGGGTGGAGAGTGTCCAAGTAGCAAGTACCCTGTCTAAAATCCAAAGTCAGCAGGCAAAGGAGTTCTTGCAGAAAAATAAAGAAAAGTTTTCAGACTTGCCAGGGCTAACTAGTGTCATAGAACATGATATTATCACGGAACCTGGAGTCAAAGTTTTTGTCCGGCCCTACCGCATCCCAGAGGCTAAAAGGAAGGCCGTTTCAGAGGAAGTGAAGAGATGCTGGACCTGGAGATCATTGAAGAGTCGCAGAGTGAGTGGTCGAGCCCGATTGTGTTGGTACCAAAGCCCAACGGGACTCTGCGATTCTGCAATGATTTCCGGAAACTTAATGAGGTTTCACGGTTTGATGCCTACCCCATACCCCGGGTAGATGAGCTTATTGAGAGACTAGGTCCAGCCAGGTATATTACAACATTAGACCTTACCAAGGGGTATTGGCAAATCCCGTTGACTAAGGCTGCTAGAGAGAAAACTGCTTTTTCTACCCCAGAGGGGAGTTTTCAGTACAAAAGAATGCCTTTTGGACTACAAACTGCTCCAGCCACTTTCCAGCGAGCAATGGATAGGATTTTACGACCTCACCGGGAGTATGCCTCAGTGTACTTGGACGACATAGTCATTTTTAGCAGAGACTGGGAATCACACTTGCCCAAAGTCCAGGCAGTACTGGACTCTCTTTGGAAGGAGGGGTTTACAATAAACCCTGAAAAATGTGCTTTGGGAATGGAGGAGGTGAAATACCTGGGCTATATTGTAGGTAGAGGGGTGGTGAAACCTCAGGTTAACAAGGTAGAGGCTATACAGAATTGGCCCCGCCCCCTCACAAAAAAGCAGGTACGTGCATTCCTGGGCATGGTGGGATACTACAGGAGATTCGTACACAACTTTGCCACATTGGCGGCTCCATTGACCGATCTGACTAAGGGACCGAAATCGGTCATGGTGGAATGGAATGCAGATGCTGAAAAGGCTTTTTTGGAGCTCAAGTCAGCACTGTGCCAACACTCTGTCCTGATAGCACCCAATTTTTCAAACGAGTTTGTTGTCCAGACTGATGCTTCCGATGTAGGATTGGGAGCTGTGTTGTCACAGGTTGTTCATGGTGAGGAGCACCCAGTAGTCTTCCTCAGTAGGAAGTTGACACCAGCGGAGAAAAACTACGCTATAGTTGAACGAGAATGTCTGGCCATTAAGTGGGCTCTGGAATCCCTCAGATATTACCTCTTGGGAAGGAAGTTTAGGTTAATTTCTGACCATGCCCCTTTAACATGGATGAGGCAAGGTAAAGGGACTAATGCCAGAATTACACGTTGGTTCCTGGCGCTCCAGGAATTTAAATTTGTAGTGGAGCATAGGCCCGGGAGACAGCATCAAAATGCAGATGCCCTCTCCCGAGTCCATTGTTTTAGCTCCACTGTTGCCTCCACCTCCTTGGCGTTGGGGCACGGGGGGGGATATGTACAGGACGCCGTGGCTGGGTCCTGGAAGGACGCTATATTTCCCCTCTGTTTGGGCTGTGGTTCCTTTAAGGGAACAGCAATGGTTAACACACCTGTCCAAGGAAGTGGTTTAAGAGAGACAGGAAGTTGTAGGTTAGAGAGTGAAGGAGTGTAGTGAAGTCTGCATGGTGAATGGTGGACACTGCAAAAGCTGTGGAGGCTGTGAAAAGCTCTGGGAAGCTGTAAATGTACATGGCAGTGGCCTGCATGGAAGCCTGCTATCTGGGAAACTTACCTGCAACACCAAGGAAGGACTGTTTAACTGCGACAGCAGTTATAAACTCTACAAGTCGGTGAGACTGTCATTTCTTTTGTTTTGCTGCTGTGAAGCCATTTAAGTTGAAATAAACGTCCTTTTGTTTGAAAAGCCTGTGGCCTGCGATCTAGCGGGTTCCCCGAACATTACAATACCATAAATTACACCCCAAAATATATTCTGCTACTCCTGAGTATGGCGATACCACATGTGTGTGACTTTTACACAGCCTGGCCACATACAGTAGGTGACCACGATATCTTGTATAAACCCAGCGCGGCATCGGCGATATTCACCCTCCGCGACTCCCATCGTGGGAGCCAGCGCAGAGCTCTGTCACTCCTCCTGCTTGCCACCCCAATAGATTCCTATGGACACACTGTATCTCGTATGGGTGGCGAGCATGAGAAGCACAACCTCGCAGTGCCGATTTCCAGCGTGATCCCATCGCGCTGGAAATACAATCTCGCTGGCACCCACTGTACAGAGGCCCAACGTGCAGGGAGCACCATCAGGTGTTCTAGGGACATACATCTCAAATCTAATTTGGCTACCTATTACACTTTTGTGAGGCACTGATGGGCACTGTAGTAGCATGGATGTGGCACAGATGAGCACTGATGTGGCACGGATGAGCACTGATGTGGCACGGATGAGCACTGATGTGGCACAGATGAGAAGTGATGTGGCATGGATGAGCACGGATGTGGCACAGATGAGAACTGACATTGCATGGATGTGGCATGAATGAGCACTGATGTGGCATGGATGAGCACTGATGTGGCATGGATGTGTAAAGGACGAGCACTGATGTGGCATGGATGTGGCACAGGTGAGCACTGATGTGGCACAGGTGAACACTGATGTGGCACAGGTGAGCACTGATGTGTCATGGATGTGGCACAGATGATCACTGATGTGGCACGGATGATCACTGATGTTGCATGGATGAGCCATAGATGAGCATTGATGAGCCATGGATGGGGGTGGATGAGCTAGGGATGGAGCATGGATGAGCATGAATGTGGATGGATGATCCAGGGATGGATCATGAATGAGAATGGATTATCCAGGGATAGAGCATGAATGAGGATGGCTGAGCCAGTGATAGAGCATGGATGAGCATGAATGGATGGATGAGCCAGGGATTGAGCATGGATATGGATGGATGACCCAGGGATGGAGCATGGCGGAGCATGAATGTGGATTGATGAGCCAGGGATGGATGGATGGATGAGCCAGGGATGGAGCATGAATGAGGATGGATGAGCCAGGGGTGGGCACAGATCAGTGCTGTGGGCACTTCAATACCAGCCCACAGCGCTGCTGCTCCCTCCTCTCCTCACACGATGTACCGATCAGCATGAGGAGAGGGGGGAAACACAAACCAGACATGCTCTGGTTTGTAAAGGGCCACTGTCATTGGTCCTTTACCCCGATCATAACACACCGGGTCTGGGAGACCCTACGGTCACAGACATTCCCGGGTGTGTGCCTCGGGGGCCGTGTAGGAGCACGATTTTGGGAGGATGTATGCCCTCCCAGAATTATCCAACCGCGCTGTAGCCGTTCTTTGCTTATGGCCCGGTCGGCAACTGGTTAAGAAACACACAACCTAGTTCATGGCCTACAAGGCACTCTTTTACCACCAAAAAGAAGAAGACTATGCAATAAAATTAACCAAGCTTCTTGTGTGGACTCTTGTATGAACTACTGCTTGTGTGTACATTGTATTACTATGTCACTGTAACTAACTTCTCCTTCACCATGTATTTTCTTTCATGTGCTGTTTGAAAGTGTGATGCTTATTTACCATTTGTCTATACCAAAGGCCTTCTTATGGCTTGTCTTCGTCTGAATTGAACAAAACTTTCTAATAAAAATATAATCTTAAAAAAACCTCTCCAAGCTGAACCTCATTTATTTATTTATTTAATTATTTACCATCATTACAATGATGAAATGTCCAGCTATCTATGTCTTTCTTTACCAAAGGTTTGCAAATGAACTTTGAAAAAGATTAGAAAAAAATCTAAGGTTTGTCTCCCATAGGCTTCATTGGGGTTTGGTGTTATTTTCAGCTTTAGCTGATTTTTTAATGGATATACCAAACACACACAAACCATGTGCAATACCCTCATACCCCAGGAGGAGGTAATGGTCTGTAGGGGGGGACTTATTGAAGTCTGATACTTGACCCCCAGGTATCCATTCTTTGCCCTACATGAATGAGTATTGGGCTACTAGCACCTGTAAAATAAAGACCTAGATTAAAAAAAAAAAAGTCTTACAAAAAATGTCCTACAATGTAAATCCAACAACATTAACCATTGCCTATCAATGTCAACAAAATCATGTCTCAAGTACATACTTGATTTATAATATATTTACATTGCAATCTTATTTTGTTCACATTCAGTTTGGTAAGCATGGAGAATTATTTTTGCTGAATACTGATAATTTTGTTACATTCAGCATTATAATAAGACATCAAACTGAATTTGTTAATTTCTTCTTGTTCCACATGCAGGGAAGGCGCCACTTGAAGGTAAGTATTACATTGTCTGCAAAGAGACCCATCTTTAAGGCTATTGGCTTGAAAAAAGGCTTTTGGCCTTGAAAAAGGCTATTGGCCTTGAAAAAGGCTATGGGCCTTGAACAAGGAAAGAAAACGACTATAGACTTCAGTGAGGTTCAGTTCTTTGTTCGGCTTTACCAGATTTTTTATACAATCACTGAACCTCTTGTGAATTTAACTTTTGCCTGGTTTTCTTATTACTAGTTATGTAAATCAGTCAACCATGAAAGAAGAGGTGTATGTTTATCTTAACTAAATCACAACTACGGTACAATAAATCAGCCCCAACTGTAAAGCAAAACTTCTGGTCATAAATGTACGTTTGTGATCCTGCAGTGCCCTGCAATAACTTATTTTCTGTTTAATGTTGCTTCACACTGAGGTAGGCAATAAACCTTGATTAACTGCTGTATAATAAAATCATCTTCACAGTTATGAAAATCCTTACCTTTATAATGAAACATTGTTCTCATTTACCGTATCTTTAAAATAATAAATACAGTAAAAATACTGATGCTCATAAATTAAAGTTTTCATGTAATTTATTTATTTGGTAAATGTTTGGAGAACAAAGCTTATTTTATTTCCAATGTAATTCAAGGAAATGAACCATGAAATGCAATTAATGAAATTGCTGTACTCAATTGCATAAAATGCTGCCTCACAGCTGCCACTCATGTTTAAAATGCGTCTTAGTGCTAATGTCTATCAGGAGAGCTATTATACATCCAACTATGTGGAAGGCCTCCTGTGCTTTAATTTCTGTGAATAACATATCAACTAACTGGCTGGCTGGGTAGTGGCTACCCAAATATGATTTTACTTTGTTAGAATAATTAAGGTAAATTACTTCTAGATTAATTTAGAGTAGTGTGATTTAAAGGAGTAAAAATAACTTGTAGCCTTGAGGAATTTAAATCATCCTGTTTTAAGTGATTTACTTTGTCCTAACATGCATGTTTCCCAAGCAAAACAGGAAACAGTTTTTAGTTGCTGGTTCTTGAAAGGGTATCATATTCTCAGGTAAAATAAAGTATGTTCCCCTGTATGCTTTTAATGTAGCAGGTACTTTATCACTGTGTAAAGGAGATTTTCCAAGTTAAAAATTCCAAACATTTCTGCCATGATCATCTGATGTTTTCTAATGTTTTCACTGAAGTCTTTTTTCTTCTTTTTCTTTTAAGTTTCAAAGTGCTTAAGAGGACAAAAAGTATTCCTTGTGTTATTAGTTTTCAGCTTTGTATCTGTGTCACCAAAGTTTTATCAAGATAGATTTAATGTTTTTCAGAAGGATATTAATAAATTATGTGGTAATGAAAAATGTGAGATGAACCATACTCTTACATCAAGGCCTGATGATTACTTTGATTGATGCACTGGCAAGTTTTTCCTGACAAGGCAAAAATGAATAACATGACACACAGACCTTTAAGGGTGACCTCAGAGGAAATCACAAGTTGCTGAATGATACAGAAACAAAATGGAAAAATGGAAGCTGATAGGCACTTCTTGTCAACAGCTAGACAGATGTGCTTGTCTGATCAAATGATCAGTGATTTCAGTGTCAAAATCAGAATTTTATGTATAGAAGCTTTTATTATAGGAAAAAGATGAGGTAACAAATAATTTATAGCTATGTACTGTACCTCTGCAAACACATTTTAAAACAACACAGTAAACCACATCAGTTTTCTGCACACCAGAAATGTGAATAATACGTAACACATTTTCCTTGTATGGTTAAAAAAAATAGAATTTCAGCATGCTTCTAGGAACAATACTTATGTTACATACTGTATATCAGGGGTGCCCAACCTTTTGAAGAGTGAGGGCCATTTAAGCAACTTGGTAACCGGTCGCGGGCCACAATGAGCAGAGCGGGCGGATGACAGGTCCGTGTCTACTCTGCATACTGCAGAGCGGACACGGACGCAGCCCACTTTACTCTATGGGCCTTCCAATCCGATTTGCCCAGATGGAAGGGGATGGATTCCCTTCTTTTTTTTTTTTGTGGATCGAATTGGAGGTAGGCAGGTGCAAATGGACACAGGTCCGTTTACATCTGCTCCTCCATAGAATTGAATGGAGGGTCTGATTGGGTCGGACTGATCACGTGAAAGGGGCCTGAGGCTGTTTTCACACTGATGTGCTGCGGTTTACCCACACCGCGGATGCAGTGCAGTGTACCTGCAGCTTTCCTGCGGGTTAGCTACACTTTGCCATAAACTTCCATTATATCTTGCAGATGTGGTACACTTTCAGAAAGCGAACCAAACCCGCAGGTAATTACAGAAGTCTATGACTCAGTGCAGATAACCAACGCTGTATCCTGAAGGTACAAAATAAACAGATGCGCTAAACAAAATTATATGCAACCAGTACTGATACTGGCAATAAAATGTCCACAAAAATACACATGTGATAATAAGTCCATAAATGAATATATTCGTGACAATGTGTCAATAAAAAGTGTCCCGTGAAAGGCTGAAGACCAAGAAGGAAGGTAGACCGTGGGAGGATAGGCAGTAGGAAAACTAAATCCACTGGTACTAAAACACCCGTGTCCACCACCAGTATATAGGCTGCTTACCAGAGGTAAGAATCAAATGAATTCATCTGCAATTCCAGAAGGTGAAAAACCAGATCATCTAGGAGTCTGACCAGAGACTGAATCTCAACAGGTATTCCCCAGAAAGAAAAAAGGAAGCTCGATGGTGCATTACCAAATGACAATTTATTAAGGAAAAGATAAAAACACTTACAAAAATGAAGTGGAAATAAGACAAAGCGGCCGGCCGGTCCGCCGTAACCTGTCCCGTAGTGATGATGTCTTGTGCTTAAAGTAGAACTACAGGGAACACTTTTTTTGTTCATTTTGGATAGTGTAAGGTAGGGTTATAGCCCCTGTCAGTTTATTCTTTACCATCCCTGTCCCATTGCAGAGATTTCCCTTCACTTTTCACTTACTGCCCCATAGCTAAACAGGAAGTGAGAGAAAATCTATGCAAATTAAGGGAATCCATTACCCCCCCCCCCCCCAGGCTCTCAGAACTAGTGTCCCCACTCAAAAATTTCAGGGTGGGTCTTAAACAGAAAGGGGTGTGGCCTTGACAGGAAGGGGTGGGTCATATTTAAATTAGGGGGTGCACGTGTTTAGTCAGGCCTAATGCAGCACAAAACCTAAATACACTACTGCAGGTAACCCACATCTGCAAACTGCGGATCACTTTGAAAGCAGCCCAGTAACCACTGCAGAGCAGATATGCCAATATATACACTGTGATTTTAGTAATAAACTTACCTTTAATAACAGTCTTCCATTCCGGTATTGCTGGCTGTTGCTATCCCAGGCAGAGTGCATCTGAAATCACTCTGCCTGTGACAGGAGCCGACACTATATAGGAATCATTGGCTTATAGTGAATAAGGTGAAGCTGTGCGCACTTTGAATACCCAGTTATATGCAAGCAATAATTTTGCTTTTTAATTCCTCTTGCACAGTTGGGTATTCAAGTTAACATTGCTTCACCCTATTCACGTATATTTATTTATATTTATTTAAGTTAAAAGCCTCTAATTATTCCAATTCACAATTTTTTCCTGTTTCCACAGACCATTCCTTCTTATTTTTAACACTGACTTTAACATGCAACCTTTCCAACCTAACATATGCAGCAATTGTCATGTGGCTGATGCTGTCATCATGCACTTTTTAATGAAAAAGTGGATCTAAACCCTAACAAATAACATCTCATTTGTTCCCTTTTGTTCTGTTAAATACATCATAGAAAATGTTTGTCACGTCTCTTTCTGTTTCTGTGCAATGTCTCTATGCACTCTGCAGATATGCACACTACATAGTACTTCCTCTCATCTTCTAGAAAAGAGGAGTGGAGAGGCATACACGCAAACTAACACTAGGAATGTTAATCGGAGCGTCGCTTTTACTGGTTAATGCTGCCGACTACTACATTACTACTGCCTCACGGACTACTGCCTCACGGGCGTCCTCTTGTCCGAGGATGAAAGAACGTCTGTGATTGGTGGAATACTGAACACAGTGTCTGCTGGGAAGCTGAGTCCGAGGATGAGTAGACGTCCATGATAGGCAGAACACTGAACACAGTGTCAAACGCCTATCACGGAACGAGACCAGGGGGAAGCCGCGAGTTTTAAACAATGGACGCCCGCAGCCCTTCAGGTACACTGACCACAGTGTCAAACGCCTATCACGGAATGGGAGGGGACCAGGAGGAAACCGTGACTTTTTAAAAATGGACCCCGGCAGCCTGTCAAGAATTTCTGGTACGCTGCAATGGGCACAGTGAGGTTGCAATGGGCAAAGTGAGGTTGCAATGGGCACAGTGAGGTTGGGCACAGTGAGGTTGCAATGGGCACAGTGAGGTTGCAATGGGCACAGTGAGGTTGGGCACAGTGAGGCGTGCAAATGGGCACAGTGAGGCATGCAAATGGGCACAGTGAAGCTGCAAATGGGCATTGTTGACCCTCTTTTCCACTTACAGTAGCTGCTGCATTCTCACCCTAGGCTTATACTCGATTCAATAAGTTTTCCCATTTTTTTGTGGTAAAATCAGGTGCCTCGGCTTATACTCGGGTCGGCTTATACTCGAGAATATACGGTACTACAAAAAATGTAGCTCAATTATATCCCCACACTTGCAAAACATGTAGGGAAACTGTGGATTTTTTTGTTTAAATGTCTTGCCCCTAGGGGGTTAAACATTGAGGTACACCTTAACCACTTAACGACCGCCCACCGCCGATTTACGTCGGCAGAATGGCACGGACAGGCAGAATCACGTAGATCTACGTGACTGCCTTTGTACAGTTGGGGGGTCCATCCGGACCCCCCTTCTGTGCCGTGAGCGGTCGTTACTTCACCGGGAGCGATCCCAGATGAGGGGGCGGCCTTTCGATTCCGGCCCCCCCCTCGCGATCGCTCCCGGCGAATGGAAATGCCCCCTCTGTCTGTGTCAGACAGAGGAAGCAGGAGGAAGTGATGTCATCTCCTGTGCGGCGCTCACATATACCGAGCGCCGTACAAGAGAAGACATCAGGTCAGTGAGCACAACACTACACTGACACCAGGACACATAGGAACACTAATCGCCCCCCCCAGGACCCCCAGACCCCCCCAGATCACCCCCCAGATCACCCCCCAGCCCCCAGTCACAGTGTCACTGATTGCAGTGACCATTTATTTAGTGATCACTGCAATCAGTGACATTTGTGACTGTGAAAGTGTCACTAAAGTTTAGTTTTAGGTCCAATGTAGCCCCCTAACCCCCCCTAATAAAGGTTTAACCCCCTGATCACCCCCCAGATAACCCTTTCACCCCCTATCACCGCTGTCGCTATGCGATCATTTTTCTGATGGCTGTCTTAGCATCAGTGATGGCGATCGGTAGCCAGTAATTTTTTTTAGGTTCGCCGCAGGTTTTTATAGCGTCGGGTACCCCAATATATTATCTAATAAAGGTTCAACCCCCTTGATCGCCCCCCAGGTAACCCTTTCACCCCCTATCACCGCTGTCGCTAATCGATCGTTTTTCTGATGCTGTCTTAGCATCAGTGATGGCGATCGGTAGCCAGTAATTTTTTTTAGGTTCGCCGCAGGTTTTTATAGCGTCAGGTACCCCAATATATTATCTAATAAAGGTTAAACCCCCTTGATCGCCCCCCAGGTAACCCTTTCACCCCCTATCACCGCTGTCGCTATGCGATCATTTTTCTGATGGCTGTCTTAGCATCAGTGATGGCGATCGGTAGCCAGTAATTTTTTTTAGGTTCGCCGCAGGTTTTTATAGCGTCGGGTACCCCAATATATTATCTAATAAAGGTTTAACCCCCTTGATCGCCCCCCAGGTAACCCTTTCACCCCCTATCACCGCTGTCGCTAATCGATCGTTTTTCTGATGCTGTCTTAGCATCAGTGATGGCGATCGGTAGCCAGTAATTTTTTTTAGGTTCGCCGCAGGTTTTTATAGCGTCAGGTACCCCAATATATTATCTAATAAAGGTTAAACCCCCTTGATCGCCCCCCAGGTAACCCTTTCACCCCCTATCACCGCTGTCGCTATGCGATCATTTTTCTGATGGCTGTCTTAGCATCAGTGATGGCGATCGGTAGCCAGTAATTTTTTTTAGGTTCGCCGCAGGTTTTTATAGCGTCGGGTACCCCAATATATTATCTAATAAAGGTTTAACCCCCTTGATCGCCCCCCAGGTAACCCTTTCACCCCCTATCACCACTGTCACTAAGCGATCGTTTTTCTGATCGCTGTCTTCGTGTCGGTGATGCCAATCGGTAGCCAGTCATTTTTTTTAGGTTCGCCGCAGGTTTTTATAGCGTCAGGTACCCCCAAATATGATCTAATAAAGGTTTTAACCCCCTAATTGCCCCTAGTTAACCCTTTCACCAGTGATCACCATATAAGTGTTACGGGTGACGCTGGTTAGTTAGTTTGCTTTTTATAGTGTCAGGGCACCCGCCGTATATAACCCAATAAAGGTTTAACCCCCTGATCGCCCGGTGGGTGATATCAATTAGGTTTTAGCGTCAGAGAGGGTCTGCGTCACACCCCAGGCAGCGTCAGGTTAGTGCCAGTAACGCTAACACCCACGCGTAAAGCATACACCCCCCTTAGTGGTATAGTATCTGAACAGATCAATATCTGATCTGATCAGATCTATACCAGCGGTTTAGGGTTCCCAAAAACGCAGTGTTAGCGGGATCAGCCCAGATACCTGCTAGCACCTGCGTTTTGCCCCTCCGTCCAGCCCAGGCCACCCAAGTGCAGTATCGATCGATCACTGTCACTTACAAAACACAACACACATAACTGCAGCGTTCGCAGAGACAGGCCTGATCCCTGCGACTCCAGTGCTGTAGGAGGTGATTTCACCACCACAGTTAAAAAAAAAAAAGCATATATGCCGAAGCATGGGGGCAGCAGGGGCAGCAGGGCGGAGGAGCAATTTTGCTCCTAATGCCGCATACATACGGTCGAAATTCCGACGGAGGCTTGCCCGTGGAAACGTTTGACCATGTGTGTGCGGCATAACTTTTTTGCGGGAGGATGCCCCCATGCTTCGGCATATATAAATGGTGCATGTATGCCCATCATTAGAAGTGGGTGGATGAAGGGCGGTATTCTAATGGTGGGCATACCCACCAATCAATCTCTTTTTTCGTTCAGCCAACAGGCTGCATGAAAAAAAAAGATTACAATACATGTCCAACAAGGACCAGCAACGTACTGGTATGTTGCTGGACTTTGAATGGTTATACCAGATTGATGCCTGCGGGTTTAGGCATCATCTTGGTATCATTCTTTTCAGCCAGCGGCCGGCTTTCATGTAAAAGCAATCACAGCGGCTAATTAGCCTCTGGACTGCTTTTACAAGCAGTGGGAGGGAATGTCCCCCCCCGGATATAAAAAGCGCCATTGGGAAATTGGGAAAGCATTTTATCACACCGATCTTGGTGTGGTCAGATGCTTTGAGGGCAGAGGAAAGATCTAGGGTCTAGAAGACCCCAGTTTTTTCAAAAAAAGAGTACCTGTCACTACCTATTGCTATCATAGGGGATATTTACATTCCCTGAGATAACAATAAAAATTATAAAAAAAAATATATATGTAAGGAACAATTTAAAAATAAAATAAAAAAGCAAAATTAATAATAAAAAAAAAAAAAAAAAAAAAAAAAAGCACCCCTGTCCTGCCCTGCTCTTGCCCAATGGCGAACGCAAGCGTCGGTCTGGCGTCATATGTAAACAGCAATTGCACCATGCATGTGAGGTATCACCGCGAAGGTCAGATCGAGGGCAGTCATTTTAGCAGTAGACCTCCTCTGTAAATCTAACGGGGTAATCTGTAAAGGCTTTTAAAGGCTTTTAAAAATGTATGTAGTTTGTCGCCAATGCGCGTTTGTGCGAAATTTTAAAGCATGTCGTGTTTGGTATCTATGTACTCGGCCTAAGATCATCTTTATTATTTCATCAAACATTTGGGCAATATAGTGTGTTTTAGTGCATTAAAATTAAAAAAAAGTGTATTTTTTCCCCAAAAAATGCGTTTGAAAAATCGCTGCGCAAATACTGTGTAGAAAAAAAAAATGCAACACCCACCATTTTAATCTGTAGGGCCTTTGCTTTAAAAATATATATAATGTTTGGGGGTTCAACATAATTTTCTTGCAAAAAAAAAATATGTTTTCATGTAAACAAAAAGTGTCAAAAAGGGCTTTGTCTGCAAGTGGTTAGAAGAGTGGATGTAAGCTTCCTAATGTTGTGTATAAAATGCCAGAACAGTTCAAAACCCCCCCAAATGACCCCATTTTGGAAAGTAGACACCCCAAGCTATATACTGAGAGGCATGTCGAGTCCATGGAATATTTTATATGTTGACACAAGTTGCGGAAAAAAGACAATTTTTTTTTTTTAATTCTTTTTTTTGCACAAAGTTGTCACTAAATGATATATTGCTCAAACATGCCATGGGCATATGTGGAATTACACCCCAAAATAAATTCTGTTGCTTCTCCTGAGTACAGGGATACCACATGTGTGAGACTTTTTGGGAGCCTAGCCGCGTACGGGACCCCAAAAACAAAGCACCGCCTTCAGGCTTTCTAAGGGTGTAAATTTTTGATTTTACTTCTCACTGCCTATCACAGTTTCGGAGGCCATGGAATGCCCAGATGGCACAAAACCCCCCCAAATGACCCCATTTTGGAAAGTAGACACCCCAAGCTATTTGCTGAGAGGTATTGTGAGTATTTTGCAGATCTCGCTTTTTGTCACAAAGTTTTGAAAATTGAAAAAAAAAAAAAAAAAAAAAAAAATTTTCTTTCTTCATTTTCAAAAACAAATGAGAGCTGTAAAATACTCACCATGCCTCCTCAGCAAATAGCTTGGGGTGTCTACTTTCCAAAATGGGGTCATTTGGGGGGGTTTTGTGCTATTTTGGCATTTTATGGCCTTAGAAACTGTGATAGGTAGTGAGGAGTGAAATCAAAAATTTGTGCCTAGAAATCCTGAAGGCGGTGCTTGGTTTTCGGGGTCCCGTACGCGGCTAGGCTCCTAAAAAGTCCCACACATGTGGTATCCCTGTACTCAGGAGAAGCAGAAAAATGTATTTTGGGGTGCAATTCCACATATAACCATGGCATGTGTGAGCAATATATCATTTAGTGACAACTTTTTGTAATTTATTTTTTATTTTTATTTTTTGTCATTATTCAATCACTTGGGACAAAAAAAAAAAATATTCAACGGGCTCAACAGGCCTCTCAGCAATTTCCTTGGGGTGTCTACTTTCTAAAATGGGGTCATTTGGGGGGTTTTGTGCTATTTTGGCATTTTATGGCCTTCGAAACTGTGATAGGTAGTGAGGAATGAAATCAAAAATTTGCGCCCTTAGAAATCCTGAAGGCGGTGCTTGGTTTCCGGGGTCCCGTACGTGGCCAGGCTCCTAAAAAGTCCCACACATGTGGTATCCCCGTACTCAGGAGAAGCAGCAAAATGTATTTTGGGGTGCAATTCCACATATAACCATGGCATGTGTGAGCAATATATCATTTAGTGACAACTTTTTGTAATTTTTTTTTTTTTTTTTTTTTTTGTCATTATTCAATCACTTGGGACAAAAAAAAAAAATATTCAATGGGCTCAACATGCCTCTCAGCAATTTCCTTGGGGTGTCTACTTTCCAAAATGGGGTCATTTGGGGGGGTTTTGTACTGCCCTGCCATTTTAGCACCTCAAGAAATGAGATAGGCAGTCATAAATTTAAAGCTGTGTAAATTTCAGAAAATGTACCCTAGTTTGTAAACGCTATAACTTTTGCGCAAACCAATAAATATACGTTTATTGACATTTTTTTTACTAAAGACATGTGGCTGAATACATTTTGGCCTAAATGTCTGACTAAAATTGAGTTTATTCGATTTTTCTTATAACAAAAAGTAGAAAATATCATTTTTTTTCAAAATTTTCGGTCTTTTTCCGTTTATATCGCAAAAAATAAAAATCGCAGAGGCAATCAAATACCATTAAAAGAAAGCTCTATTTGTGGGAAGAAAAGGACGCAAATTTCATTTGGGTACAACATTGCATGTCCGCACAATTTACAGTTAAAGCAGCGCAGTGCCGAATCCCAAAAACAGGCCTGGTCCTAATGGCCCGAAATGGTCCGGGGCTTAAGTGGTTAATTGCTTTATTAACAAATTTTTATTTTAATAGTGAGTTTCTGTTATACTAACATTAATATTGATTTTGTTGTTATAGTAACAATTTTTTGCTATGTTGGTGTACAACCACGGAATAGCCTGATCTCTCTAAGGCACAGGTGTCAAACACAAGGCCCGTGGGCCGAATCCGGCCCTGCAGGCCATTTCATGAGGCCCTCACACCTCTTCTGCAGCTGCCGGAGAGCTCCAGCCCTCCTCTGGTCCTCCTCCAGACCCTTACTTTCTGCTTTCAAGCAATGCATCCAGCTTCTTCCCAGCAGCAGAATAAGGTAAGGGGGTTCACTGTGATGTAATGGAGAGTGGGAGACTCAACTTCTGATGGTGGGGTGGCTCTTGACATCTAATATAAGGGGAGGGGATGCGCTGGACATTTAATCTTGCAGATACAACCGGCCCTTTTGAGGGCAATCATAATGCTGATGTGGCCCACGATGAAATTGAGTTTGATACCCTTGCTCTAAGGTTTTACATACTGTGTGAACACCAATATGGCTAGTTATGATCATGTTTAACTATTCTTGACATTAGTAATTACAAAATTCCAGCTTCTTTCAATTTTGTGTTAAACTGACTCTCCGTGTTAGAAAGTGGAGGGGAGATAGGAGATGTGTAGCGATGGACACTTACCAGTAGGTTTCCAATGATGATACACTTAACATCCACTCCACCCACTATTATTAATGGTGGTTGTTACATTATAGTTTTATATGGATGCAAACTGTATATGGATGCAGATTTCGCATTTTATATATATGCATATATTGTTCACTGGTTCTCTACTAATTCCGGTTTTAGTTAACTTTTATATACATTCTCCAGCCATTTGCCCATATACCAACGAGTTTGTAATTATAACCGTTGAAATATATTTTTTATTCAACTATT
This sequence comes from Rana muscosa, assembly GCA_029206835.1. Taxonomy (NCBI): domain Eukaryota; kingdom Metazoa; phylum Chordata; class Amphibia; order Anura; family Ranidae; genus Rana; species Rana muscosa. The sequence goes on along the minus strand of CM055127.1, from coordinate 209,011,616 downwards.
AAGCCCTGTACACACGATCAGATATCCTATGGATTTTCGTCTGATGGATTTGTCCATCAGAAATCTGATGAAACTGTTTTCCATCAGTCTTGCCCACAAACCATCAGTCAAAAAACCGACCGTTCCAAACGTGGTGACGTAAAACACTCCGATGAGCTGAGAAAAATAAAATTCAATGCTACTGAGCATGTGTCGACTTGATTCTGAGCATGCTTGGGTTTTTTATCTGATGGATTTCCCCACAGACGATCGGAAATTGCCATCGGTTTTTTATCCATCAGATAATTTTAAAACATGTTCTATTTTTTAAAACCGATGGAAAAAAGACTGATGGGTCCCATACACGATCGGTTTGTCTGATGAAAACAATCCATCAGACGGTTTTCATCAGTCAAACTGATCGTGTGTACAGGGCTTGAAGGTTGTATTTTAAATGTCATGCTGGGTGGGTTATGTATTGTGTGATTATGATAAGCAGGTGGAATGAGAACTTACGCTATAATGCTTGTCAAGCACGATGTATTAGCACTCCAATCGAACCCACTGTAATGCGGACAATTTTAAGGAATGATAATTGTAACTTTTCTTCTCTGCTATCACATATGACTTATCTAACAGTTAGGGCTGTGCAGGCGCGGAGACACGAAGTGTGCGCAAGCGCAGTTCAGGGATCTATATGTATGGTGGACAAGGAAGTATAAAAGGGATGATTGTAAATAAGGGGGGTGTAGTGGCACTCACTAATTGATAGAAAAAAAGGGGGGGTTTAATTGGCTATGCTAATAACCAATCCCTTAGTGTAAAGGTGCAATAATAATCGTGGTCAAAATTAATTAACTAAAACTAATTACGTAGAATATTAATAGGTTGAAATAATAATTTCCATAAATGATGACATCATGATACAACTTCAATAATAATATACCAATAAAGTACCTTGCAATATTCATGCAGAGGACAATGTGAGTCTCTGTGCAAAAATTAATTAAATATGAAACAAAATCTTCAGTGCAAAATTATAAAAAAAAAGAAAATTGTTAAAGTGCAATATGTGAGTCTCTGTGCAATCCAAAAATGAATAATGACATCAAATATCCAATATTGCAATAAATAGTGAGTCTCTGTGCAATAAGAAAAAAATCCAAAGTAGTAGTGCAGAACAGATCCACCATCCGCAGGTAGCTGTAAAACATGCAGGTGCTTCAAATCAAGTGCTTCACTCCAAGTACCCACATTTCCCCCAGCCTCTCACCTTGGCTGTATTGATAACAAGCCTCTTATGTAAACCCAATGGCGAGTGCAGCTCCTCAGCAAGATGGATATCCCTCACTGGCTATGAGTCCCAGAATTTTTGCTTGAAATAGACACTAAGGCATGTGTGAGAGGGCTGCACATCCCGAAATCGATATGGAGAAGAACAGGTATTTTTCCCGTGGGATTTTTTAGCAGCAAACAATATGAAACAGAATGTTTTAAGTAAAAAATATTTTATTCAATGGTTTGGATTTAAAAATCGACTGTACAATTATTTCTATGAACTCCGGTATGTATGAGGGCCAAATACATGTATACAAGGATAAACAGTATGGTACACGTATGGTACAGTATAAAAGAAAGATAAAGCGTATATATACACATGTACAGAACAGAGAGGATACCCCGATGCATTTCGACCTAATTGCAGGTCTTCCTCAGGGGGGGTGGGTTTTGTTCATACATTCTGAAGGATATAGATAAATAAGTATATTAATTACATAGTACGTTGCAAAATGTCTCCCAGCAGTTTTCAATGGGTCAGTAAATACAATTATTTGTAGTGATTGCTTAATAGTAGTAATTTATCATCGTATGGGAGAAAAAAAACTGGGAGAAATGCAAACTTTGTTACATAATTACCCTCTTGATTCCATGGATGGGCCCAAACCGGAGATTTAAAATCCTGACTCTTCTTGGTCTCTCCTATTCCCCCACGGGCAAAGCTCCTGGGACAGTGCCAATGTAGCGTCCTCCCCCCGCCCATAGGCGGGTCCAACTCACAGACAGAGGCTGCTCTCAGGGTGTCACACTTATGTGGAGGCAAACAATTATGGACTGGTGGGCGGATGGGGTGAAGACCCCTGGGAGCCTATTCCAAGCACCTGGGGGTGATGAGGATATATACAATTAAATAAAAATCCATTACCTATATTGAGATTCTCTGAATTGCAGATTAATGTTTTTATGTGTATGTATGCAGATTGGCGGCAAGAGTGTGTTTATCTAGCTAAATAGGAGAGAGGGGGCGAGTATCTAACAGGTATTAATGTATATGAGTAGTAACAGTAACAAAGTAAAAACAGGTTGTATGATAGGATGTGCTGAACATCCATCTACAATTAATCATAGTTGATTGAATGAAAAATAATAAAAAGAAAAAATGAGGCCAATAGATCTATTCTGATGGAATGTGAAAAAGTGTATTGGAACATGTGAGGAAGTGTGATGAAGAACAAAAAAACAAAACACAAAACAAAGTGAACAGCATTATATAAGGATATGTAATGATGTAGTGAAAAATGGACATGTGTGTGAAAAAGGGAGACTGGGTGTGAATGAAGTGATGAAAAAAGGTTGAAGGGGAAAAGGATGTGGGAATGGGAAAAGGGGTAGGAGAGGAGGAAGGGGGAGGGGGGAAAGTAGGAAAGCAAAGAATTTGTGAACAGCTCTAATGACTGCAGGTGAAGGTGTGGAGTGAGAGTGAAGGAGTGTGACACTCAATGTGATATGTGAATGTGTAAATGAGAATGTGATGAAGAGAGATAATAAAATAAAAATAAAAGAATGTGGGTTATAGGGAAATGGATGAATGAGTGGACCAACAATAATGAATGAATAAATACCAATAAAAATAATGACAGAGAAAAAAAGGAAATAAAGTGAAATTAATAAATAAAACAATGATAAAAATAAATAAATAAGAATGAAATGGAAGGTATGGCAGGGGGGAAAAAAGGGATTTTGTGTGATGTTGGTTGTGAACGTGTATGTGTGAATGCCAAAAGAAATGGGACATATTGGCCGTGCCGTTATACTTACATGGCAGTATTATATGGATATGGATAAACACTGGTGGAAACAGTGAAAGTAAAAACCTTTAAGAGGAGAAAAGGAAAATGCATATGCTAAATAATGGCTCTTCATGTTTAATCATGCCCAGAAAACTATGATAGAGTGTAACCTCTGTCATAGTGGCCACCCAAAGATGTCTCCTTACCTCACTGGCAATGTAGTATCATATGCTGTGCTTCCTGGGGAATCAGACTGTTTCCCAAGTTGAAAATGCTCTTCCAACTTGGGAAACAGTCTGATTCCCCAGGAAGCACAGCATATGATACTACATTACCAGTAGTGATGAGCCGAACACCCCCGGGTTCGGTTCGCACCAGAACCCGCGAACGGACCGAAAGTTCGCACAAACTTTAGAACCCTATTAAATACAATGGATGCGAACGTTCAAAATCTAAAGTGCTAATTATAACAACTAATATGCATGTTATTGTCCTAAAAAGGGTTTGGGAACCCGGGTTCTGCACCAGGGGACATGTATCAATCCAAAAAAAAGTTTTAAAAACGGCAGTTTTTCGGGAGCAGTCATTTTAATGATGCATAAAGTGAAAAAAAAAGTCAAATATTCCTTTAAATATCGTACCTGGGGGGTGTCTAAAGTATGCTTGTGAAGTGGCACGTGTTTCCCGTGTTTAGAACTGTCCCTGCACAAAATTACATTTCTAAAGGAAAAAAAGCCATTTAAAACTGCTTGCGGCTTTAATGTAATGTCTGGTCCCGGTAATATGGATGAAAATCTTTAAGAAAAATGGCATAGCTACCCCATCACAGCCCCTACCCCAGCCCATTACCAGCCCCTTTGGGTCTTGTATGGATATTAAGGGGAACCCCGCACACAAAATAAAAAAGGCCCTATATACTCTGAACAGCCGTATACAGGCGGTGCATACAAGACAGGGACTCTAGGTTTGTTCTTATGTAGAATCTGTTTGTAATTTTGAACAGGTACATTGTTTAAGTGTAGCTCCAGCCCAAAAATCTATTTTTAAGCTTTTTGGAAAGCATAGGGAAGGGTTATCACCCCTGTAACATTTATTTTGCTGTCTGTGCAGTGTGCACCTGTTCAGAACAGTTCACCTCACTTTCCGTCCTAATGACAAATGTTTTTTGAAAATTTGGGGTTTTTATTGAAACAAGAATTGGTGATAAAGCATCAGTGGAGAGGAGACACTTTTTTTCCCATATTAACTCTTACAGGAGAGAATTTGCCTTCCTAGGAGTAGATTTCCTCTCACTTCCTGTTGTATCCTTCCGTTTGCAAGGAGTCGTCGTTTGTAAGTTGGATGTTTGAAAGTAGGGGCCTGCCGTATATACTCAGCTGAAATTTGCCCCTTACATGTTGGTGTTGCCACAACACTGTGAGCCCTCACAGTTACTCTTGGTGGGCGCATGAATGGGCCCTGCTGTGAATTATTAGATCAAGAATTGTAATTGCATGCCCCTGTTGAACAGGGGCTGAAAAATTGGGCCTTTGGTGGTGGTGGTGGTGGTGGTGTTGACACAACACTGTAAGGCCTCACAGTTACTCTTGGTGGGTGCAGGAATGGGCCCTGCTGTGAATTATTAGATCAAGAATTGTAATTGCATGCCCCTGTTGAAGAGGGGCTGAAAAATTGGGCCTTTGGTGGTGGTGGTAGTGGTGTTGACACAACACTGTAAGGCCTCACAGTTACTCTTGGTGGGCGCAGGAATGGGCCCTGCTGTAAATTATTAGATCAAGAATTGTAATTACATGCCCCTGTTAAACAGGGGCAGAAAAATTGGGCCTTAGGCACTGGTGCCACAACACTGCAACCCCTCACAAATACTGTACTTGAAGCACAGCAATGAGCCCTGTTGCAAAGTATTGCATCAAAAATTGTAATTACACGCCCCTGTTAAACAGGGGCTGAAAAATTGGGCCTTAGCCACTGGTGCTGGTGCCACGACACTGCAACCTCTCCCAGATACTCTAGTTGGAGTGCAGGAATGAGCCCTGCTGCAAAGCATTGCATAAAAAATTGTAATAACACGCCCCTGTTAAACAGGGGCTGAAAAATTGGGCCTTAGCCACTGGTGCTGGTGCCACGACACTGCAACCTCTCCCAGATACTCTAGTTGGAGTGCAGGAATGAGCCCTGCTGCAAAGCATTGCATAAAAAACTGTAATAACACGCCCCTGTTAAACAGGGGCTGAAAAATTGGGAATTAGCCACTGGTGGCGGCACCCAGAAACAAAAATGTTCTTCCAAGCTATCATCATCAATCAGATCATTGAGGAGGAGGAGGATAGTCAGTCAACATAACAGGACAGTCTCTCAGCATCAGCATCAGTCTTGAAGGGATGTGACATTTGAAAATAAATTAGTCTGTTATATCAGCTTCAGGTGTTTGGTAGCTGGTGGTGATCCAAGACTGGTTCATCTTTATGAAGGTCAGTCGATCAACAGAGTCGGTGGACAGGCGCACCCTGTGATCCGTGACAAATCCTCCAGCAGCACTGAATGTGCGTTCTGAAAGAACGCTGGATGCAGGACAGGCCAGTAGCTCAATTGCATACTGTGCAAGCTCTGGCCAGTGATCCATCCTCAAGACCCAGTAAGCCAGAGGATTTTTGGTGAGGAAGGTGTCCAAGTCTGACCTTGCCCCTAGGTATTCCTGCACCATGTATATCAGACGCTGGCGATGGTTGCTGGAACCGATCATACCTTGGGGCTGCGGACTAAAGAATTGTCTGAACGCATCGGTCAGACGGCCACCTTCCCCACCGCTCCTTCTTTGACTGACCGAAGCCTCAGCAACTCGTTGTCCAGGACCAGGAGTTTGTAACCTCCCAGTCTCTGGGAAAGCATTGTACAGACGTTTCTGCAAGGCCTCCGGGAGTTGTCTCATCCTCTGCTCCCTCTGCGACGGTAAGATAAGGTCCGCAACCTTACCCTTGTACCGTGGATCAAGGAGAGTGGCCAGCCAATAATGTCCCTCTCCTTGATCCGAAGAATACGAGGATCCTTTCGCAGACTTTGCAGGATCAGAGAGGCCATGCAGCGTAGGTTAGCTGAGGCATTCGGTCCGGAGTCCTCTGGGTCACTAAGGACGACATGATCCACAGCCACCTCCTCCCAGCCACGTACAAGTCCACTGGTTTCTTGGGACTGTAAATCATCCCTAAAAGACTGCTGCTGATGATGCTGAGTGCCAGGCTCCACCTCCATGCTGACACAATCCTCCTCCTCCTCCTCCTCCTCCTCTTCCTGTGCGATGGGTGGGACAGAAGGAACACTGTCTGGGTAAAGGGGGCCTTGAGAGGCAAGGAAGTCCTCCTCTTCCTGCCTCTGTTCTGCCTCAAGTGCCCTGTCCATTATTCCACGCAGCGTATGTTCCAACAGGTGGACAAGAGGTACAGTGTCACTGATGCATGCACTGTCACTGCTCACCATCCTCGTGGTCTCCTCAAATGGTGCCAGGACAGTGCATGCATCCCTGATCATGCCCCACTGGCGTGGTGAAAAAAACCTGAGCTCCCCTGACCCTGTCCTGGTGCCGTAGTCGCACAGGTACTCATTGATGGCCCTCTGCTGCGTGTGCAGCCGCTGCAGCATGGCCAACGTTGAGCTCCACCTGGTGGGCATGTCACATATAAGGCGGTTCTTGGGCAGGTTCAACTCCTTTTGCAGCTCAGCCAGGCGAGCACTGGCATTATAAGATCTGCGGAAATGCACACAGACTTTCCTGGCCTGCCTCAGGACATCCTGTAAGTCCGGGTACCTGCCCAAGAACCGCTGCACCACCAGGTTAAGGATGTGAGCCACACAGGGCACATGGGTCAGTTGTCCCTGTCAGAGAGCGAAGAGGAGGTTGGTGCCATTGTCGCAAACTACCATTCCTGGCTTAAGCTGGCATGGCGTCAACCACCTCTCGGCCTGCCCCTGCAGAGCAGACAGAACCTCTGCCCCAGTGTGGCTCCTGTCCCCCAAACACACCAGCGCAAGCACGGCATGGCATCTTTTTGCCTGCGTACTTGCGTAGCCCCTTGAACACCTACGGAGCACCGCTGGTTCCGAGGACAAAGCACAGGAAGAGGCCATGGAGAAAGAAGAAGAGGAGGGGTTGGAGGACAGAGGTGTGTCACAACCAGTAGTAGCATTTTGGAGGCGTGGTGGTGGAACAACCTCCAACACTACTGCACCTTGTCCTGCATCCTTCCCAGCTGCCAAAAGAGTGACCCAATGGGCCGTTAAAGAAAGGTAACGTCCCTGTCCATTCCTGCTGGACCATGAGTCAGCGGTAATATGCACCTTACCGCTGACCGCCCTGTCCAGCGAGGCCAAGACATTGCCTTCCACATGCCGGTAGATAACCGGAATCGCCTTCCGTGAGAAAAAGTGGCGTTTGGGAACCTGCCACTGAGGAACCGCACATTGCACAAACTCACGGAAGGGGGCCGAGTCTACCAACTGAAAAGGCAGCAGTTGAAGCGCTAGCAATTTAGCCAATCTAGCATTCAACCGCTGGGCATGTGGATGGCTGGGACTGGGAGTGAACTTCTTTTGACGGTCCAGCAGCTGGGGCAGGGAAATTTGCCTGCTAGCATCGGACGTCGGTGTACTGCTAGCAGAGTGCCCGCAAGTACTTGGCTGTGACACACCTAATTCTACACCTTCATTCCTCTCAGTGCAGGTTTCAGAGAGGACTGAAGGTATAGTGGGGTTGGAGATCCCAGCTGATGCGGTGCAAGAAGAGGTCCGCTTTGTTCTTTGGTGTGGGTCTTTAAGGTAGGCTTGCCAACGAGCTGCATGGCAGGTCAACATATGTCTGGTCAAGCATGTGGTGCCCAAGCGGGTGATGTTTTGGCCACGCGATATACGCTCGAGACATATGTTGCAAACAGCAGCTGTGCGATCTGATGCACTCGACTCAAAAAAGGCCCACACCAAAGAACTTTTTGAATAACGGGCAGAGGCAGCGCCCTGCACAGGCGGAGCTCTGCGGTGTGATTCCGTCAGTGTGCTGCCCTTACGCTGGCCCCCCGAGGGCATCCTGCCTCGTTGGAGATGTGCCTCCTCCTCATCCTCCTCCTCCTCCTCCTCCTCTCTCCTACTAGGCACCCACGTGGAGTCAGTGACCTCTTCATCCCCTCCCTCCTCATCACTGGAGCCAATCTGGCAGTATGCTGCAGCTGCTGGAACATGACTGCCAGATTGGTGTCCATCTTGAGCATCCCCTCTCTCTGCTCTCACGCTACTGCCTTCCTCTAGCTGGGTATCATCATCAGACCCTTCGAAACGCTGGGCATCCTCCTGGAGCATGTACCCAACACTGTGCTCAAACAGTTCGGGGGACTCCTCAGGAGGACATGGTTGGTCTAGGGAAGGAGTGACTGATGATGACATTGATACCAGGGAAGAGGACGCTTTGGCAGCTGCTTTGCCAGTACCCTGAGCCTGGGTGAGAGAGGATGAGGAGGATGAGGAGGGCTTGGTTATCCACTCTACCAAGTCTTCGGCATGATGCGGCTCAACACGTCCAGCTGCCGAAAAGAGGGACAAGCGTGTCCCATGGCCACGTGCTGATGGCGATGCACCGCGTCCACGACCAGCACTGTTGTCTCTAGACACAGAGCCTGCTTGCCCTCTTTTATTGGCTCCTGACTGTCTGCCTCTCCTTGTTTGCCTTCCAGACATTCTAATGGCCTGCAGGGAAATGGGAAAAGCAGCAATAAGGCCTAGCTTCAGGAGTATATTTTGCAGGAATCACACTACGCCTGCTGTAGGTGCTGCAAATGCCTGTTGGTGTAACACACCAGGAAAAAGCAGCAATACAGGCTAACTTCAGGTGTAATATGATCAGGAGGCACACTCCGCCCGCTGTAAGTGCTGCAAATGCCTGTTGGTGTAACACACCAGGAAAAAGCAGCAATACAGGCTAACTTCAGGTGTAATATGATCAGGAGGCACACTCCGCCTGCTGTAAGTGCCGCAAATGCCTGTTGGTGTAACACACCAGGAAAAAGCAGCAATACAGGCTAACTTCAGGTGTAATATGATCAGGAGGCACACTCCGCCCGCTGTAAGTGCTGCAAATGCCTGTTGGTGTAACACATCAGGAAAAAGCAGCAATACAGGCTAACTTCAGGTGTAATATGATCAGGAGGCACACTCCGCCCACTGTAAGTGCTGCAAATGCCTGTTGGTTTAACACACCAGGAAAAAGCAGCAATACAGGCTAACTTCAGGTGTAATATGATCAGGAGGCACACTCCGCCCGCTGTAAGTGCCGCAAATGCCTGTTGGTGTAACACACCAGGAAAAAGCAGCAATACAGGCTAACTTCAGGTGTAATATGATCAGGAGGCACACTCCGCCCGCTGTAAGTGCTGCAAATGCCTGTTGGTGTAACACACCAGGAAAAAGCAGCAATACAGGCTAACTTCAGGTGTAATATGATCAGGAGGCACACTCCGCCCGCTGTAAGTGCTGCAAATGCCTGTTGGTGTAACACACCAGGAAAAAGCAGCAATACAGGCTAACTTCAGGTGTAATATGATCAGGAGGCACACTCCGCCCGCTGTAAGTGCTGCAAATGCCTGTTGGTGTAACACACCAGGAAAAAGCAGCAATACAGGCTAACTTCAGGTGTAATATGATCAGGAGGCACACTCCGCCCGCTGTAAGTGCCGCAAATGCCTGTTGGTGTAACACAGCAGGAAAAAGCAGCAATACAGGCTAACTTCAGGTGTAATATGATCAGGAGGCACACTCCGCCCGCTGTAAGTGCTGCAAATGCCTGTTGGTGTAACACACCAGGAAAAAGCAGCAATACGGGCTAACTTCAGGTGTATAATGTGCAGGAGGCTTAGCAACAATGACACTGACACTGTCCCCTGCCTATCCTTCTCTCTCCCTCCGCACAAGGTTTAGCAAAGAATGTGACACTGACACTGTCCCCTGCCTATCCTTCTCTCTCCCTGCACACAAGGTTTAGCAAAGAATATGACACTGACACTGTCCCCTGCCTATCCTTCTCTCTCCCTGCACACAAGGTTTATCAAAGTATATGACACTGACACTCTCCCTGCCTATCCTTCTCTCTCCCTGCACACAAGGTTTAGCAAAGAATATGACACTGACACTCTCCCTGCCTATCCTTCTCTCTCCCTGCACACAAGGTTTAGCAAAGAATATGACACTGACACTGTCCCCTGCCTATCCTTCTCTCTCCCTGCACACAAGGTTTATCAAAGTATATGACACTGACACTCTCCCTGCCTATCCTTCTCTCTCCCTGCACACAAGGTTTAGCAAAGAATGTGACACTGACACTGTCCCCTGCCTATCCTTCTCTCTCCCTGCACACAAGGTTTAGCAAAGAATATGACACTGACACTCTCCCTGCCTATCCTTCTCTCTCCCTGCACACAAGGTTTAGCAAAGAATATGACACTGACACTCTCCCTGCCTATCCTTCTCTCTCCCTACACACAAGTTTGAGGTTCAAATAGCACTGACACTGTCCCTGCCTATGTAAATCTTTCCCTGCTCCGGAACACACTACACAAGGCCGCCGTGCTGGCGGCCTTTTATAGTGTGGGGCGTGTGCTAAACCCCCTGAGCTATAATTGGCCACAGGCAACCTGCCTGTGGCCAATTATGGCTCTCCTAGCGGGGTCACAGTGCATGCTTGGCCAATCACAGCACCAGGATTGCACTGCGATGGCGCAGTGTATTGTGGGCCGTTCGCGTCACTTGAATTTGGCGCGAACGGCCCAAATCGTTCGATGTTCGCCGAACGGTCGAACAGCCGATGTTCGAGTCGAACTTATGTTCGACTCGAACACCGAGCTCATCCCTAATTACCAGTGAGGTAAGGAGACATCTTTGGGTGGCCACTATGACAAAGGTAACACTCTATCATAGTTTTCTGGGCATGATTAAACATGAAGAGCCATTATTTAGCATATGCATTTTCCTTTTCTCCTCTTAAAGGTTTTTACTTTCACTGTTTCCACCAGTGTTTATCCATATCCATATAATACTGCCATGTAAGTATAATGGCACGGCCAATATGTCCCATTTCTTTTGGCATTCACACATACACGTTCACAACCAACATCACACAAAATCCCTTTTTTTCCCCCTGCCATACCTTCCATTTCATTCTTATTTATTTATTTTTATCATTGTTTTATTTATTAATTTCACTTTTTTTCCTTTTTTTCTTTGTCATTATTTTTATTGGTATTTATTCATTCATTATTGCTGGTACACTCGTTCATCCATTTCCCTATAACCCACATTCTTTTATTTTTATTTTATTATCTCTTTTCATCACATTCTCATGTACACATTCACATATCACATTGAGTGTCACACTCCTTCACTCTCACTCCACACCTTCACCTGCAGTCATTAGAGCTGTTCACAAATTCTTTGCTTTCCTACTTTCCCCCCTCCCCCTTCCTCCTCTCCTACCCCTTTTCCCATTCCCACATCCTTTTCCCCTTCAACCTTTTTTCATCACTTCATTCACACCCAGTCTCCCTTTTTCACACACATGTCCATTTTTCACTACATCATTACATATCCTTATATAATGCTGTTCACTTTGTTTTGTGTTTTGTTTTTTTGTTCTTCGTCACACTTCCTCACATGTTCCAATACACTTTTTCACATTCCATCAGAATAGATCTATTGGCCTCATTTTTTCTTTTTATTATTTTTCATTCAATCAACTATGATTAATTGTAGATGGATGTTCAGCACATCCTATCATACAACCTGTTTTTACTTTGTTACTGTTACTACTCATATACATTAATACCTGTTAGATACTCGCCCCCTCTCTCCTATTTAGCTAGATAAACACACTCTTGCCGCCAATCTGCATACATACACATAAAAACATTAATCTGCAATTCAGAGAATCTCAATATAGGTAATGGATTTTTATTTAATTGTATATATCCTCATCACCCCCAGGTGCTTGGAATAGGCTCCCAGGGGTCTTCACCCCATCCGCCCACCAGTCCATAATTGTTTGCCTCCACATAAGTGTGACACCCTGAGAGCAGCCTCTGTCTGTGAGTTGGACCCGCCTATGGGCGGGGGGGAGGACGCTACATTGGCACTGTCCCAGGAGCTTTGCCCGTGTGGGAATAGGAGAGACCAAGAAGAGTCAGGATTTTAAATCTCCGGTTTGGGCCCATCAATGGAATCAAGAGGGTAATTATGTAACAAAGTTTGCATTTCTCCCAGTTATTTTTCTCCCATACGATGATAAATTACTACTATTAAGCAATCACTACAAATAATTGTATTTACTGACCCATTGAAAACTGCTGGGAGACATTTTGCAACGTACTATGTAATTAATATACTTATTTATCTATATCCTTCAGAATGTATGAACAAAACCCACCCCCCCCCCCCCGAGGAAGACCTGCAATTAGGTCGAAATGCATCGGGGTATCCTCTCTGTTCTGTACATGTGTGTATATATACGCTTTATCTTTCTTTTATACTGTACCATACGTGTACCATACTGTTTATCCTTGTATACATGTATTTGGCCCTCATACATACCGGAGTTCATAGAAATAATTGTACAATCGATTTTTAAATCCAAACCATTGAATAAAATATTTTTTACTTAAAACATTCTGTTTCATATTGTTTGCTGCTAAAAAATCCCACGGGAAAAATACCTGTTCTTCTCCATGAGTCCCAGAATGACCATGCAATCCTTGGCATCCGTGAACACTTATGAATGGGGCACTATATTCTCAAAGGTACAATATAAACACAGGGGGGCTCCCATAGTGTGATACCATTCAAAATAATTTATTAAAATCAACATGGATACACTTACATCAATAACGATACAACAGATGCATGTACTCCTAAACAAACACTGGTACTTCCGCTATCGGCCGCTGGGTGGAAGTGATGTCACCGCTAGCTCTCCTCCCTGGTCTGTTACGCGTTACGTGGCTGTATACGCCACTTAATCATAGGGTAAAGAGCCGTGATGCATAGAGGTGACTGATATACAGCCGCGTTGTCATAGCAACGTATGACAACACAGCAACAGGCATGACAAATGACATGTAAAATCAATGCATCCATTATTCCTCATAAAATCCATACTAAGTGTTGGTTAATGATATAATAACGGAGGTGACCATGATACTGAAGATAGAGCGAATGCTCCATCTGGTGGTCAGACACTATAATACACCTAGACCAATAAATTCCACAAAAGGCAAATACCAATATCGGCGTCTGCAATAATAATAATTAGAGGATACTCCTATCCAAATGATAAAAATTAGTGATGAAAATTAAATATTAGGAATAGAAACTATCAGAATCTGGCAAGAAACCAAAGGGAATATTAACCCAGCAATCATTCTGGTGGTGAATCACATATCATTTATTTCAAATAGTTTATTGAAACGTAATAAGCATTTACAGATATCTTGGACAATAGTAGTACAATAAGGCATTAATACAACCACAAAAAGGGATGAAATACAAGTGTCATAGACAATTCAACTTGTGGGTAGTGAAAGTGAAATGGCCAGGTGCATCCTTCATGAGCTAGGCCGTGTTGGGGTGGGTTACCTTAATCCAAGGCAGGTGTGGGATCTAGTCAGAGACTAATACCGTTGACGGGGATAGAGCCTGTAAGTAGGTTAGAGCTAGGTAAGGTCACGGATGTCGTTGTGGAGTTTTGGTCTATGGGGGAGGGAAGGGCCGGCAGGTGTAACAAGGCAGGAATGGAGAGAAGAAGCTACCATCAGGTTTATTTCGTAGAGAGTGTATGAACGGGGGAGTGTAGGCTGGAGCTAAGTTAGTGGTTGTGTTTCACAGATGCGTGTGGATGAGTAGGTAGGAGGGGGTAAGTGGTGGAAGGAGAGGGGGTGGGGTGGGGATCAAGGGGAGTGAGACAGGAGGGGATGGCGTTGGCAGGGGGTCCGTCTCTGGCTTCCCCGGCCACTTGGGGTGTTCAGAGGGGGTGGTATGAGAGAATAGGGACAGATCTGCATAGGGGAAGTTATAGGAGGACTGAGGTGTACATGGGAGGTTTAGGATTAAGGGGAGATCCTGGCCTGTCGTAGATTTCAATGGTGATTCTCAGAGGAGTATTTTATCCTTTGTCAGGGTTCAGGGAGTTTGTATATTCTGTTGTCGTTTTATAGTGTAACCAGCAGGCCCATTTTTTACTAAATGATGTCGGAGTATCTCTTGCAATATGTATAAGATTTTCCATTTCCTCAATTTTGCTTATTCTGTTAAACCATTCTTTTAGGGTTGGTTGGTGAGTTGAGTTCCAGTGTAAAGGGATACATTGTTTTGCCGCATTGATCATGTGCATTGCTAGGGATTTGTGATAGGAATTGTGTGACAGGGGTGAGTGATGAAGAAGGAATTGAGAAGGGGAGAAGTCCAAGTGATATGAAGTGACTCGGGAGGTAATATGGCATACCTTTTCCCAGAAATCTTTTAAAGATGGACAGGACCACCAGATATGGAGAAGGGTTCCCCTTTCCCGGTGACATCTCCAGCAAACCTCTGGGATAGTGGGGTTAAATTTATGCAAGAGGGCGGGTGTGCGATACCATCTAGATTGGATCTTAAAGCTGTTTTCCTGGGTAGAGACATTCGTCGACCCTTTATGTATGTTGAGAAAAATTTGTTCCCATTGTTCCGCTGAGAGAGAGACAGAGAGGTCTAGCTCCCAGTTCTTACAGGCTAAGGTCTCATTAGCTTTCATCTCGGCAAAAAGGAGTTCATGCGTGGCAGATACTAAGTGTGATTGGGGTGTCGTTTGGACACATAGCTTTTCAAAAGGGGTGAGTTCTCTGGAACATTGTATATTCTTGTCAAGGGATTTTAGATAATGAGCAATTAAAATATATGTCCAAGGGGGAATGGGTGGCTTACCTAGTTGGGAGGAGAGTTGGGATGCAGACATGAGTTTGCCCCAGAGGAAGAACTGATGTGATCTAATTGGGCTATGTGTCCATTTATCGGTAAGAAACTTTGCGTGCATACCTGGTGGCAAACCAGGGTTCATTTTTACTGGTGTCAGTGGGCTGGGAATCGAAGATATGGGTGAATGGTTGCAAATCTTTCTGAAGCATTGCAAGGTTGGGCCTATTAGTGGGTGTATGCGTAATTCAGAAGGGACGTGGGGCGAGAGTATCCATGGAAGAGACTCCAAAGGGAGGGCAGAGAAGGATGCTTCTAAGGTAACCCAATCTTTGTGGAGAGATTGAGTGTTCCAGTCCACTATCCTGGTAAGGTGTGTAGCAGTGTAATAATTGAGGAGGTTGGGGAGGCCTATGCCACCGAGTCTTTTGGGTCGGGTGAGCTGCATAAAGCTGATTCTGGGTCTACGGTTCCCCCATAAGAATTTAGAGCATATGTTTCTGTAAGATTTAAAAAAAGCCGGTGGTACATGTATAGGGATCGCCTGTAATATATAGAGTATTCTCGGGAGGGCATTCATTTTGAGGATCGCTGCTCTGCCAAACCAAGAGAAAAGCGGTTTGTTCCAGGTTTCAATATCAGAGGATAGTCTGTGTAGGATAGGGACATGGTTTTTCGCGTAGAGGTTTGAGAGTTTGGAAGGGAGTTGTATACCTAGGTATGTAATGAAATCACATATCATAACATAATTGTTAGATCTCTCCAAGGATTCCACATAGTAAATAAAACCACTGTTGCCATCTAGCGGTTAATTTATATATGGTAAGTAATGCAAACTACAACAAGCTAAACTCACCAATAGCTAGATGATTAAAAACGAGATAATTAGATAAATTCACTATTAAAAAGCGAAACTAGAATGAAGGATAATTATGTACTATCCTTGATGAGTTTTAAAATAATTAACATAAAAACTATCATGCCCAAGAATGATAAAAGAGGACCAATGTAATATCTGGACTAACGGGAAAATAATCAATAATCAGAAATAAAACAATTTAAATCGAACTCCACATTGTGCCCATGAGGTGCCAACGTGCAGAGCTTGTGTATCCAATGGAATTCGGCTTGGCTGATTTTTATGATCTTATTATCCCCCCTCCAATGGGGTTTATACTTCTCTATTCCTCATACCATTAGAGAAGAGGGATCCCTATTATGATAGCGGTCATAATGTTGGGACAGGCTATGTTTCGGGAAGCCATTCTTTATATTTTGTGTATGTTCTCTGAGTCTTTTCCATAATTCTCTTTTAGTTCTCCTGACATATTGAATCCGACATGGACACTCCAAGAGGTACACTACCCCTTCCGTTTTACAAAAAATGAAGTTCTTGATTTTATATTCATTGCCAGTGAATGTTGACTTAAAATTTTCCTTTTTCTTTTTGCTTTCTTTTGTATGTCTACAGGTGTAGCACATTTTGCAGGGATAAAAGCCTTTCCCATTAAAAAATGTAAAAGCTTTTTGCACAGGCGGATCTAAATCATTTTTGGCAATAATATCCCTCAGAGTAGGGGCCCTACGGTACGTAAACAAGGGTTTCTCTGGTAGTACCATTCTTAGATGTTGATCTGCTTTAATAATATTCCAATACTTCTTACAAATAGTTTCAATTTGTTTGTGTGGGACATTTTAGTCCATCACCAATGGAACACCATGGAGAAATTCTTTTTTTTCTGATTGAATCTTCGCTTAGTTTTTCTCTTTCCAAAGCAGAGACGGCCTGTATTTTTTCATCAATAAATTCCTGTTGGTAGCCCTTTTCCACAAATCTTTTTCAAATGAACTCTGCTTGGTCAAGAAACACTTCAGTCTTCGTGCAATTCCTCCTTAGTCGCACTAGTTGCCAATTTGGTATATTGTCCAGCCATGGGGCATTATGACAGCTGTCTAGAGGTAGATAACTATTTCTGTCAACTGATTTAAAATGAGTTTGTGTTATCAATTTAAGCCCCTCTCTTAAAATCTCTGAAGCCTCGTACACACGACCAAGTTTCTCGTCGTAAAAAACCCGTCAATTTTCTTGATGAGATTCTTGTCAAGCTTGACGAGCTTCTTGTCAAGCTTTCCTTGCATACACACTGTCAATTCCAAATCTCGTAGTTGTTCTGCGTGTCACGTACAGTACGTACGACGTCAGTATAAAGGGGAAGTTCGATTTCAATGGCGCCACCCCTTGGGCTGCTTTTGCTGATCTTGTGTTACCGCGTGTGAAGTAAAAGTTTGGGAAGAGACGATTCGCGCTTTTCAGTCTTCGTGCTTTCAGTTCGTTTTCTGCGGTTCAGTTTGTGCTTGTGGGTTCGTATCTTGTCTTTCAGGGCGTGTAGGCAGGTCGTATCTGTTTTACAGTGCGTTCTTGCCCGCTCGTTTCTGATTTTCAGGTCGTTCTTCATAGGCCTTGCTGTTCTTAAGTGCGTTCTGTTTAGTACGTTCTGATAAGACGACCGTCTTCTAGCCATGTCGCGGGTACGTTCTCGTCATAGAGTTCGTGCTGTGCGGGCACTTGGTGTTGGTCTGCTTGTCTTGGACCAAGACGAGTCCATGAACAGGGTTAGGAGGAGTTCATGGACCAAGAATTGGTTGCTCCAGCGGGACAAATTCTGTCATATGCCTCTGCTGCGGGAGATCGTGGAGAATAATCCTGAGGACTACAGGAATTTTCTGCGGATGTCTGACCCCGTTTTTCAGCATCTGTTGGCTTTGGTGTCCCCCTATATTACCAGGCAGGACACCTTTATGCGGGAAGCCATCAGTGCTGAGCAGAGGCTCATCGCCACGTTACGCTACCTGGCAACAGGGAGAAGTCTGCAGGACCTGAAGTTCACGACAGGCATCTCCCCCCCAGGCTCTGGGCGTCATAATCCCAGAGACCTGTTCTGCCATCATCCAAGTCCTGCAGGAGGACTATATTAGGGTAAGTTTTCTCCTTTAAAATCACATTCTATGTATTTCATGTATGCTAATGTATTGTATTTCTTTCATCCTTCCCTAATTACCATGATTGTAATATGCTGAGAATGTCCCCCTTGTCCTCATGCATGCTGTAAGCTTTTAAATGCCCCTTTTTTCTCCTCCATGCATATTTCCCTTCACTAACCTCTCCAGCAGTGGCGGCTGGTGCTCAAAATGTTTGGGGGGGCGCCAAAAAATGTATAAAAAAAAACCATCCATTGCCGCCACTGTGCCGATGAAACGCCGCCACAGTGCCGATGAAACGCCACCAGTTTGCCCCCTCAAATGCAGCCAGTTTGTCCACAAATACAGCCAGTCCCCCCCCCCCCCCAGCCCTGCACTTACCTTCCTCTGGTCTGCGCCGTCCTTCTTCTGTCCTCAATGTCTTCTCTCGCCCTCGATGTTGCTTCAGCCAATCAGGTTACCGGTAACCAGACCCAGTGAACCTGATTGGCTGAGGAGCCTGTCAGTGTTTAACCAAGGAACGCACCCTCCCTGCGTCCCCTGGTTAACTATTTGGAAGCCAATTACAGCCCTAAGGCTGTAATCGGGAAGCCTATCAAAGCCGCTGGCTCTGATAGGCACTTCCAAAAACCAACCAGCCGCTGTTATTCAGATGGCCGGCACTCAACAGGGGGCTGGCCATCTGAATAGTGGGCGGCAGCGACAATACATAGGTTCATGCAAGACATGAACCTATGTATTGTTCTGAGTGACGGGCGCAGGAGAGAGAGGGGGCAGCGCTCCTGCGCCCACTATGGATGCACCGCCACTGCAATGCTATCCTGGGCCCAAACACACCTAGCCTAGTCACTTCCCAATGTATTTTGTCAGCTCCATTGTAGTGCTTTACCCTCCCCCCCCCATAATCACCCCCTAAAATGATTACAAATTTTAATTGTCCTTTTTTTGGCATTCACAAACTCATCTATCCCCCCCCAAAATATTTTTACAATGGGCCATCAGAGGGGGTGATGAATATGATACTTGAGCCTTCTATTTTAGTATTTAAAAACACATTAAACTGAAACTTATAATGATGTTGGGCAAGAATGTATTTTTGTATAATCTGCTTGCAATGTTATGTGCAAAAGTACTAATATTTGTTTATCTTGTTTGACTCCACAGCTTCCTTCCACGCCACAGGAATGGCAGACTGTGGCATGTGAGTTTTCCACGCGGTGGGACTTCCCCAACTGCGGTGGAGCCATTGATGGGAAGCACGTCCGCATTGTGCCACGACCCCGTTCTGGGTCCTACTTCTTCAATTATAAGGGGTTTCATAGTATTGCGCTGATGGCGGTGTGGATGTGGGGAAGAATGGCCAGATGTCCGATGGGGGAGCCTTTAGCCAGACAGAGTTTGCCCTCCGTCTCCAGAGTGACGACCTTGCATTGCCACCGGATGCAGGGAATGTTGAAGGACTCCCCTTTGTGTTTTTGGCTGATGAAGCCTTTGGACTGGGACCGCATCTCATGAGGCCATTTCCCCAGAGGACCCTGACCCCGGAGAAGAGCATGTTCAACTACCGGCTGGCCAGGGCCCGACGAGTTGTGGAGAATGCCTTTGGCATAATGGCCAGCCGGTTCCGCCTTTTCATGACACCAATTAACTTGGCGGAGTACAAACTGAACTACGTAGTATTCTGTTGCTGTGTGCTACACAATTATCTTTGAAGCAAATCACCAAATTATATGGCCTCAATTGGGCCTGAGGCAGGACTTTCAAATGTCAATACCCTGCCGGGCCTAGAATCTGGCCGTCCTGGCTTCCCCCCCCAAAATGCCTGTGAGGTTCGTCATATGTTGAATATTTCACGGGTAGGGGGGCAACTCCTATGCCAGGCCATGTCTAAAAAATTTTGGACAAACAAAAAATAAATATCTTGTTTAATCAGGTTTTTTATGTATTGCTTGTTTTTTTTAGCTGTCTCCTAGTTTTTCCTAGTGCATTTGTAGTGACAAGTGTATTTTGCTTTAGTAAATACCAACCATTTCACTAGTAACACCAAAAATATACACCAAAAAGGTTAGAGCGTATTTGATAAAGAAGCTACACTTTGTTGTTGTTCAAACATTTTACACTTTTGGTGTTACAATTTATTTTTTTTGTTTTGGTTTGGCCATAAACAGGCCTTTTTTTGGGGGTAAGAAACTACAAAACTCTGATTACCATACAACAAAATACAACATTGTAAAACTCTCGGCAATATCAGACATTCTATTTTAAGAAAAATGTCTCTATCTGCACGTCATAATATGGAGTGTTGGCACCCCTGACCAAGCCAAAATTTGAAGATGTACACAATTGAGACTGTTTTTAAAAAGGGGTATTTCCCTCCTGATCCCTAGTGCCAACATGTGCTATCTGCCATCATGGGTAATCAATTGACGTGTTTTGGGGGTGCAACCCCTTCTTCCTTTCACCTACTTGAGATGCGAGGAAGGGGTTGCATCCACAAAACCCGTACATGGATATCCCCTGATGGCAGATGGCACATGTTGACACACTGTGTGCATCTTCAAATTTTGGCTTGATTGATTGTATAAAAGTGAAAAATTTTTGCTAGAAAAATACAAAAACAGAAAAATAGAAAAAGGGGGGTTTTGTGCCTCATTCAATTCACCCCAAAACATCAATGATGTCCTTAAATGTTTGCTCCATAACATTCATTCTTTGCTTCATTCTGTCCAGTTCTGTACTACACTCCATAACTTGCTGGATGATTCGTAGGGCACTATCACTAGAGAAACGCAGACTTTCTTTCTCAACAACATTTTCATCCCCTATTAGGTTTGAGCGAACCCGAACTGTAAAGTTCGGGTTCGTACCGAACTTTAACGTTTTCCAAACCCGATCCCGAACCCGAACAATTGCGTGTAAGTTTTGGGTTCGGGTTCGGTGTTCGGGGATGTAATGGCGCATTTAGATAAGCTTCAGGGGCCAGCCAATCACCTTTTGTTTAGCTGGTGTGCCCTTAGAAGCCATCATAGCCATGCCTACTAATTGAATGGCTGTGATTGGCCAGTGCAGCATGTGACCCAGCTCAGTGCAGCATGTGACCCTGCTTCTATATAAGCTAGAGGCACACAGCACAGCATGTCACTCTGCTAGACAGAATAGGGAGAGGTTCCTGGCTGCTGTTACTTATTAGGGAGAGATTGAAATACATGAGTTAGTCCTGAATGATTCTGCAATCTGAGAGAAAAGATAGAGAGACAGTGTAGGGGAAGGTTCCTGATGGTGCTTTCAGGGAGAGAGATTTATATAGGAGTCCAGATT
Source organism: Rana muscosa (assembly GCA_029206835.1). Lineage (NCBI taxonomy): Eukaryota > Metazoa > Chordata > Amphibia > Anura > Ranidae > Rana > Rana muscosa. The sequence goes on along the minus strand of CM055127.1, from coordinate 208,990,305 downwards.
CAGAGATCTAATAACTCAGCGATCTGCATAGGTTTACCTGTTTGTTTTGCAGTGCACAGTCTTTTTACACTGCAATGAGCCCAGTGTCAGAGAAAATCTAACTTTTATCTGCAATCTCAGTGCACCAGCACTGCATATGTTACGTTGAGAGATACACCATTTCCATACTCTTGCAAAAAGACCCATTTAGGGCAAAAAAATTAAAAAGCACTTTATTGTGCTCTTCAAAAAGACCCATTAAGGGCAAAAAAAAGGCACTTTATTGTGCTCTTGCAAAAAGACCCATTTAGGGCAAAAAATAAATAAAAAAATTGCACTTTAATGTACTCTTGCAAAAAGACTAATTTAGGGCAAAAAATATATTTTGCAGTGTTTTATGCATATCTGGAGGTGTGTGAAATAACCCATTTCTATATATTTTTCTTCTACTGTGCTATCCTAAAAAAACAACATTTTTTTGAATAGCATTTTCTGCAGTTCTGTAGCTGTGCGATCCAGCGGTTACGTACTGTGGGTGTATTGTGGTCTTGCAAAAAGCCCCATTTAAGGCCACAAAAAATATTTTGCAGTGTGTTATACATATCTGGAGGTGTGTGAAATAACCAATTTCTATATATTTTTCTTCTACTGTGCTATCCTAAAAAAACTACTTTTTTTTAATAGCAATTTCTGCAGTTCTTCAGCTGTGCGATCCAGCGGTTACGTACTGTGGGTGTGTTGTGGTCTTGCAAAAAGCCCCATTTAGGGCCACAAAAAATATTTTGCAGTGTGTTATGCATATCTGGAGGTGTGTGAAATGTACCCCTTACCAATTCACATGGGGGGGGCGGGATCTGGGGGTCCCCTTTGGTAAAGGGGTCTTCCAGATTCTGATAAGCCCCCTGCCCGCAGACCCCCACAACCACCGGGCAAGGGTTGTGGGGATGAGGCCCTTGTCCCCATCAACATGGGGACATCCTTTCATGATGTCCTGTTTCATGTTCTTGGGCACATTTAGGGCAACAAAAAATATTTTGCAGTGTGTTATGCATATCTGGATGTGTGTGAAAAAAACAATTTCTATATATTTTTCTTCTACTGTGCTATTTTAAAAAAGCAATATTTTTTTGAATAGCACTTTCTGCAGTTCTGTAGCTGTGCGATACAGCGGTTACGTACTGTGGGTGGGTTGTGGTCTTGCAAAAAGCCCCATTTAGGGCCACAAAAAATATTTTGCAGTGTGTTATACATATCTGGAGGTGTGTGAAATAAACAATTTCTATATATTTTTCTTCTACTGTGCTATCCTAAAAAAAAAAAAAAACTTTTTTTTGAATAGCATTTTCTGCAGTTCTGTAGCTGTGCGATACAACGGTTACGTACTGTGGGTGGGTTGTGGTCTTGCAAAAAGCCCCATTTAGGACCACAAAAAATATTTTGCAGTGTGTTATGCATATCTGGAGGTGTGTGAAATAAACAATTTCTATATATTTTTCTTCTACTGTGCTATCCTAAAAAAAAAAAAAAACTTTTTTTTGAATAGCATTTTCTGCAGTTCTGTAGCTGTGCGATACAGCGGTTACGTACTGTGGGTGGGTTGTGGTCTTGCAAGTGGCACAGGAGGATGAGGAGGAGGAGGAAGAGGAGGAGGAGGAGGAAGCGGGATCGTTTCAAAGGCTGTCATGGCAGTCTTTCACAAGTGGCTACGAGATTGGGTTCCTGCACCAACAAACGCCAGGTACACAATTGTCCGGCAACAAGGGCACAGTTCTGGAGGATGACGAGGTGGAGGAGGAGATGGAGGAGGAGGAGGAACCATGTTCACAGCAGGGTGGCACCCAGACCAGCTCATGGCCATCACTGGTGCATGGCTGGGGGGATACAGAGGACACAGACGATACACCTCCCACAGAGGACAACATTTCTTTACCTCTGGGCAGCCTGGCACACATGAGCGATTACATGCTGCAGTGTTTCCGCAACGACCGCCAAGTTGCCCACATTTTAACTGGTGCTGATTACTGGGTGGCCACCCTGCTGGATCCCCGTTACAAGGACAATGTACTGTCCTTAATTCCCTCACTGGAGCGGGATCGTAAGATGCACGAGTACAAGCGCACACTGGTAGACGCGCTGCTGGTGGCATTCCCACCTGACAGCGGGCGTACGGTGGAAGCACAAGGCGAAGGCAGAGGAGGAGGAAGAGTTCGCCAATGCAGCCGGGGCACCGCCAGCACCTCAGAAGGCAGGGTTAGCATGGCCAAAATGTGGAAAAGCTTTGTCAGCACGCCACAACAACCAGCACCACCAGCTGAGATGGAACGTCTTAGCAGGAGGCAGCATTTCACCAAGATGGTTGAGCAGTATGTGTCCACAGGCCTACACATACTGGATGACGGGTCTGCCCCCTTCAACTTCTGGGTCTCCAAATTGGGCACATGGCCTGAGCTTGCCCTTTACGCCTTGGAGGTGCTGGCCTGCCCTGCAGTCAGTGTATTATCTGAACGTGTATTTAGCACGGCAGGGGGCGTTATCACAGACAAGCGCAGCCGCCTGTCCAGAGCCAATGTGGACAAGCTCACATTCATTAAAATGAACCAGGCATGGATCCCACAGGACTTGTCCGTACCTTGTGCAGAATAGACATGTATACCGGTGTTGAGACAAAAACTGTCCGGCCATCGGATTGTGTCCGGCCCGTACTGCGCAGACAAGGAGATTCACAAAATCTCCGAAGATGAATGGCGCCTGCGCAGTGAGTACAGGTTCAAGCCCCACCATCCAAGTGGACATACGGTAGCACATAGTAACAGGGCCCCTCACGGGCTCGCTTCGATCACCACGCTTCGGGCACGGCCTCGCTTGGCTCGGCTTGAACCTCGGATGGTGTGGCTTTCACCTGGACTCACCACGCAGGCGCCGTTCGTCTTGGGAGATTTTCAAAATCCCTTTGTCCTACATACTGAGCAAGCAGTACAGGGCGGACACTATTCGACGGGGGACAGAATTCGACACATCACCGGCCTTACCCAGCCATTGTTGTATTTTTGAACCAGTGTTGGCTACCTCGTCCTCCTCCACCACTGCTTCCACCTACACAGCCACATCCACTGCCACCTCAACCTCCTACTCCATATGGACCTCGTCCTCCTAAGTCAAGATTATAATTTTTATTTAATTTTTTTGTAGCGCACAGATCCTTTCCCCCTTACCTGCCTTTATGTTGTTGGCTCCTCGCAGGAGGGAGAAAGGCACACCGCACTACCAGCCCGTACCCTCCTATATAAAGAGGTTGAGCGGTGTACTTGAAGGGTCGTGTCCACAGCTGGAGTCAAACCTCCTCCAGAGGATGATTCTCACCTCTACTGTAGGTAGAGGTAAGTCCTTGAATTCCCAGTAAAGTCAATGTCCACACCAGCTGAAACTCCAACTCTTATTCTCTCATGGCAAAATAAACTGTACTCGGATAGAAAAGGTTAGAGCAAAGAAACAGGACAGCTTAAGGTGTGGAGGAGGTCCAGGCACAAACGTAGCACATTCCCTTCACTGCTTAGGTTTCTCAAACAGTTTTAGGTGCAGTGTCTCTGCCACAGACTTTGAGGTTGGTCTCTGCCACAGACCGGGTGTACAAGGCCCCTGCCACGGACCGGGTGAATAAGGCCTCTGATACAGTCAAGATGACCTTGAGCTTCTCCTTCTACGAACCTAGCCCATATCAAGGGGAAGACATCTCTCCAGGGAGTCAACAGACCCTTCCTTCACCGTGACTCCCGCATCGGTCCATCAGAATGATCCTCCCTTCCCTGGAACAGGGTCCCCTACACAAGGCGGCACCCTAAGACTCCTCGACCCTTAGCGGACTCCAGGCGAAGGCTCTGGACTCCAGGCTTTACTCCTGCCCCTAGGCCTCCATACCCAGGGCAGCAGGAACTCCAGGATAGTACCTCACCCTGGGCTAAAGGTGCCCGAGATGGAACAGGAACACGTGCACCCAGGCCGAAGGCAACTGGGCGCGGACCCCACTGGACATCAGCCCCCAGGCCAAAGGTCTGCCCCTTTTATATCCTCTCCCGGCATGCACAGCATGTTCCCCGCCCCGCTGTACTACTGCCAAGAGGGGACACAAAAGGCACAGCACTGTATCGGTGGTTCAACCCTAGCCTTCCATGGCAGCGCCACCTGTAGGCCGCAGGGAACTGCACACCAATACTGTCCCCCGAGGACAAAATGGTCCATGAATCCTACAGAATTAGGGTGTTGAGCCTATTTACCACTCAAACACTTCCCTTAAATTTAGCACCCCGCTACATTTTTATTTCAAAGTATCTTATTTTCCCTCTAGCTTATCCATTAAATTGAATATTTTTTTACAGAAAGGGCGTATTCTGGGGCATTCCCACCATATGTGTGGCATTGTGCCGTTGAGTTTCTGAGGTTCTTAATGACTTCCTGTACCTCTTCTGCTGAGAAGAGGGCCTCCAGCATATTATTTATTTATTTTTTTATGTTATTTTAAGTTATTTCCCTATCAACATTTGTTTGCAGAGCACGTGCCATGCTCTTAACAACATTTTGCTGCCATTTGCAGCCCTCTAGCCCTTTCCATAAATTTTTTAGAGCCTTTTTAGTCCTCAGAAGTTCGGGTCCCCATTGACTTTAATGGGGTTCGGGGTTCGGAGTCAAGTTCGGATCAAGTTCGGTCCCAAACTCAAACTTTTTTCCGATGTTCGGCCGAACCCGTCGAACCCGAACATCCAGGTGTCCACTCAACTCTATCCCCTATAAAAAAATACAAAAGGTATTATAACTCTGCAGGCCTACATCTCTTACCTGAAGCTGTGGTGACAGATACTGACCTGTTGTGGTGACAAGTTCCACCACGTCATCCACTTCTCCTTCCTCCACTTCTCCTTCCTCCACTTCTACTTCCTCAACATCCTCAGGTTGGGGTTCTTGGTGAGGTTGGGGTTCTCTCTGAGGTGTGGGGTTTCTGTGCTCCCTGGAGTGGTGTCCTCCCAGTCTTCTCTCCCCTATGAGAATGAAACAAAAGGTATACTTAGCACACAGATATTTTATATAAAAAAATAGGAACATGATACATTGCTTGGAAGTGGGGTACAAGTGTCTTATTGAGCCGAGTTACAAGCTGAAGACATTATTTAAAAATAAACAAATCTTGACTATTCACCTTTTTATGACAAGTTTTACACATGGAGCACCCCAAAAATACACTGAAGCACCTGTGTGGGGCACCCTAAAAAGGTTGTTCTGGTCCAGACTGCAGTTGTGTAAACAGCTGCTGAGTGTCCTCTCCTTTACACTGATTCAAGTTTGCATTTCATTCTTGTTCCAAACACATCATCTAGACAACAATGTACTAACATTTATGGAATAAAAACCAGCTTGTCTCAAAATTGTTGGAACCCTGTATCTTCGCAAAACATTGTATGTAGTGGGCGAACGATGTGTCTGTAACGACTGATTACTGGGCCCACACATTTTTGAGAGATGCCATTTTCTAAGGTACAATAGTAAAACGCCACAACATGGAGCAACATGCAAGTTCTGAAATACAATAATAGGAACATAGGAAAAGTACTTACTTTTTTCTAGCATTCTCTTAATGCTCCTTAACTGCTCCGGCTTCCTCAGTTTGAGGTCAGACCACCTCTTTCTAAGCTGCCCCTTTGATCTTTTCACCCCGAAATTCTTCTTCAGACTTTTCACTACTTTCTTCATAATTTTGGCCTTCCTTAGATTAGGTTGTGTATATGGCCCATGCTTTGCATCATAATCCGACTTTAGCAATATGTCCACCATCTCTGCGTAAGACATATTAGATGCCTTGAATCTCCGCCTTAATCGTGACGTTTCATGGTCCGGGCTTGTCTCATCATCGTTATTTGATGAATTACCAAACACCTGCTGTGATTCTGCCATATCTGTCTGTGTGCCGAAAGAGAAGGGGCGGGAAAAAGTTGATAACGTGAACGTCATGGGCGGGCGACGTGTGCGGAGTTTCACGCATGCGTAGTGTATATAAAGCAAACACACATGTGACGTTACTACGTTCTGTGTGCGGAGAGAGGAGGAAAAGTGATGGACGTGAGACCGAAGGTATGTGATTTTTATACTTTGTGAAATCGGCGGCCTATACTGCCTAGAGATTGTTTGAGGATATATATGGGGATTAAGATTTTCTTGAGTTTAGACTGTGTGACTGACATTACTTTTTTTGTCTTGTGTTTTGTCTTGCAGACCAAAAATTAATGCTTTCTTAGATAAAGAATTTCTGGGGGAATTTATTGACCGAGTAAGGGAGCTGCCCGCTCTGTGGGAGACCAAAAACCCCATTCACAGAAAAAAAGGTGTGAGGAAAGCAGCGCTGCAGAGCCTCCTCCCATTTGTGCAGACCAAGATACCCACAGCAACCACACAACAGGTGGACAGTAAAATTGGGAGCTTGAGAGGCACGTACAGGACTGAGCGCTTTAGGGTCCTGGCTTCTCAGAGGTCAGGAGCAGCAGCAAAAGATGTATATGTCCCGATTTTGTAGTACTACAGCAGGATGTTCTTTCTGGATGACCACATTGAGCCAAGGCCATCACTGTCCAGTCTTCCACCCAGACTTCCCTGCAGCCAACCTGAGCCTTCTCTGGAGCAAGAGGAGGCAGCCATCCTGGAAGAACCTGATTTGGACATCTGGAGCCAGGTATAGTATTTTATAAACATTTATTGTGATAAAATTAATGCAGCAAAAAAAAATAATAATATGTAAATTCAAAAAAACATTTGGAGCAAAAAGTGATCTAAATATCAATAGACAGTAGTGGCCCAAAAATTGGGGGAGAAGAATGAAAACTGATGGGGTCATAATGATAGTCTTTTCTATTGAATTACATTCAATTTTCAACAGTCATGAGCTAAAAATTGTGTGTAAATGATGAACCAAAAACTAAAACTATGTCCCCTTTTCATACACAGGATGACATCAGCCAGGATGAGGGTCTGGAAAGTGTCAGGCAGGAGGAGGCAGGGCCCACTGTGAGCCAGGAGGTGGCAGTGCCCACTGTGAGCCAGGAGGAGGCAGGTCCCACTGTGAGCCAGGAGGTGGCAGGGCCCACTGTGAGCCAGGAGGTGGCAGGGCCCAGTGACACACAGGAGGTGGCAGGGCCCAGAGGCACACAGGAGGTGGCAGGGCCCAGTGGCAAGCAGGAGGTGGCTGGGCCAAGTAGCAGGACCAGATCTCAGGTGCCTCCCATCCGCCTTCCAAAAAGAACCAGGAGGGACAGGAGCACAAGTGAGGCAGCAATGGCCTTGATTAGAGAGGCACATGCCACCCTCCAGGAGCCAACATCCACCGAAGAGGCCATTGCCGGCCTAGTTGGGGCCAAATTCAATATTATGAGCATGGAACAATGCCTCCTATGCGAGCCCCTGCTGATCACCTTAATGAACAAGGGGGTGATAGGGAGAATAAGCTCATATGTGAGGTCGCCCAGCTTACGCAACCTCAACCTCCTCCTCCTCCTCCTCCACCTTCTTCTTCTCCTCCACCTCCTTCTCCTCCTCCTGACACAAGTACACCTCCAGTGGCACAGCCTCCAGCCACACGCAAAAGGAAGGCTGCAGGGAAGGCTGTCGGGAAGGCTGCCAAGAAGACCAGGAAGTGATGGCCTTGCTTCAATGTGGTTTGACAGAAGGCAGCCTGTTGTAGTACCACAGACTTTGGACATATATATCACCTGCTGCTGTTCCTGACCTCTGGGAGTCCAGCATCAGATTGTGCTCACAACTGATGTGCTTGTCAAGCTCCCAATTTTATTGTCCACACAGGGTTGATGTGTGCTCTGGGGTCCCATGGATGCACAAATGGCAGCAGGTTCTCCAGCGCTGCCTTCTATTTATTTTGTTATATACCAGAATAAATGGGGTTTTTTTTTACAGTTAATACTTGACTATGTGTTTTTATCAAAAATAAAAATTTAGCTTTGGAGTAGGCAGATACATTTTAACAAATAAAATAAAAGGGACAGATAACACAAAACAATCTCCTTGAAGGTCGAAAAAAACAAGATAAAAAAATTAATTTGGTAAACTTGACACAACAAAAATAAAAATTAAAATCATGGAGATCACTATAAATTAAATAATCATTTAAAATGAAGATCTGTATGCCAAATTTAAAATATATAAATATTAAGGAGATCTTGCTCTATATAATACAGCAAAATATTCATGAGATCAGCATGAAAAATGTTTAAAATAGTTAGTCAGAACTCTGTGTGAATATCAGCAGCAAAACAAGTTCATTATTTTTCATTATTGTACCTTTCTAAAGAAATTTAAACAATGCAATAATTTACAGCGTGACGAATGTGCTATCTCATTTACGAAGGCTTGTTTTACCAGAAGAATCGCTCCCATCTCATACTTGATTCTGAGCATGCGCGATTTTTTAAGACTCGGAAAAGCATACACACGACCGGTTTTCTCGTCGCAAAACAGGCCAACGAGAAACCTGAAGAGAAAATCGAGAATCCTGACGAGAAAATAGAGAGCAGGTTCTCTATTTTTCTCGTTGAGATTCCCGGCAGTTTTCTCGACGAGAAACTATACACACAAACGGTTTTCTCGGCAAGAAAGCTCTCTCGGCAGTTTTCTTGTAGTTTTTTGACGAGAAACTCGGTCGTGTGTACGAGGCTTCAGTCCAAAAAATAGATTTTCTCATCACTGACCTCCCATGTGAGTTTGATATTTTTCTCATTTAAATTCATATTAAAACCAAAATCTAAAGGACTGTCCCTATCCCCCGCCCAAATTACTAAAATATCATCAATAAAACGTTAAAAAAAAAAGGAGTTGGGGAGGTTTCCTGTTATAAAGTGCTTCTTCTTCCCATTCAGCCATGTACAAGTTTACCACACTTGGCGCATATTTGTTTGTAGTAGTTTTTCTCATACCAAACATAATTGTAGTCTAAACCGTAATCAAGACAATTGACTATGAATCTCTGTTGTGGAGTTATAAGATCACTTAACTCTTTTAGAGCCCACTTAGTTGCTTATATGGCTTCTTTATGGTTAATAATTGTGTGGAGTGATGAGACATCTGCTGTCGCAAGATACAGTGGTTTATCATCTTCAAATTTTATATTCTCCGATAACTGTATCAGATGTTTTGTATCTCTAAGATATGAGTTAGTTTTTCTCACTAATGATTGGAGGAACCAATCAATATACCCTCCAATTCGTGCTCCCACTGAATTTATTCCATTTACAATTGGTCTTCCTGGTGGGTTTTCTTTAGATTTATGGACTTTCGGGAGAGTATATATAATGGAAACCTGGCATCCAAGGGGCTGCAGGTACTTTCCTTCTTTCTTATTAAGCAAACCTTTATTTTTTCCTTTTTCTATTAGATACGCTAGATCTTCTTTGTAGCGTATGATTGGATTTCCAGGTAACCTGAGGTAAGTGTCCTCATCCCTTAATTGGCGTTCCAGTTCTTCCCTATATGCTGATTTAGATTGTATTACTATGGCCCCTCCTTTATCCGCCTGTCTAATAACTATATCTTTTCTTTCTTCCAGTTTTTTTATCCCACTCTTTAGGTGTCCAGGATCATATACTTTTTTGATCTTTAAATCCTGTAAATCATTTAACACCATTCTTCTGAAAACTTCAATATGTCCTTCATTCCCGGAGGATTAAATAAAGATTTATTTCTTAAATTACTATACTGAACACTACTTTCCAGATTGATGTTTCTCACTGTATTATCACCCGGCTTATTCATCATGTATTTCTTAATATGTAGGTTCCTCACAAATTTATTAATGTCTACGAAGGCATTAAATTTATTCAAGTTCTTGGGAGCGAATTTTAGACCTTTGTCTAATACATTTATTTCTTCTTTAGTCAATTCCACTCCGCTAATATTTATAATTCCTTCTCCTAGTTGCTGGCAGCTACTTGTTGTTTTTATTATATTTAATTTGGTTTTGCGCATTAGTTACCCCCATTTTTATAAAAGGGACGATTGCCACGCCGTACAGCCAATCCAATGAATAAGTCGTTTGACGAAACATGTCGGGGGGTTGGCTGTATGGAAATCATCATCACTGACGTGTGACGCTCAACTAGGAAGTGGTGATTTGGTACTTCGATCCGACACTGGGGAGCAGGTGAGTGTGATACCGAGCGCATACTTCGGGTCCGCCGTGACCGCATTTTACCGCTGTGCTATTGTTCAAAGAGTTGCTGTGATTTTCACATTTTTGCTGGCTTTTGAAGCTTGGAATGTGAGTGTATAGATTGAAGTTTCTGTGTGTGTTTTTAATAAACTGGTTTTACGTTATCACACTATTGGAGCACTTTTATCATTCACATGTGGAGAGATCCCTTATACACACGGTTGGACTGAGGATAGTAATTTCATATTTTCAGTTTGGTGTACAAGCCTTTCAGCCTAACATGAGAGTGGTAGGCAAATTAATCTGGTTTGCTGAGGGGAGTGGAGTCACTTGCACTTTGGTGTGGTGGAAGAAATAAGAAGAGACTAGACTGCAAATATTTCACTGGAATTGTTTATGGACTATATTTATATTACATCATTTATTTTAAATCAGTTGTGTCTTCCCTTGTCACTGGGTGTTATAACTATTTAATATTTATTTTTGATAATTTTTAGAGGGTGGCACACATTATTCCAAGTGTGTTTATATGGATTTAGCGCCACTATTTATTACTTTTCAAATTATACATATATTTTTTGTTAAGGGTTAAATACTGTACACATGTACAATTTTTAGCAGCAAGTGGCGCCTCTTTCCCTAAAGAAGCGATGGAGGGTTTAATAATCACTCTACCTAATTCCGGAAAACCTTCCAATCATCCAGCTAACTTCCATCCTAACTCTCTACTTAATACGGACCCAAAAGTTATGCCAAAATCATCGCAGCTAGACTGGAAAATATCATCCCTCTTCTAATTCACCCTGACCAGGTGGGTTTTGTGAAAGGTCGCCAGATTTCTGATGGCACCAGATGCATCATAAACCTGCTTCAATGGGTTGAATCCCACAGAACACCTTCTCTGCTCCTTTCCCTGGATGAGGAGAAGGCGTTTGACCGGGTTTATTGGCTTTATTTTAGAAAAGTATTGCACGTGTGGTGCAAAGCTGGACTGAAGCTAGGAGTCAGAGCTCCGAGGGAAGCAGAGACTTTCACTAACTCCAAAGGGCCATTTAGCACGAGATTCTCTCTGACCGCCTGAGCACCCCTGCGGGACCTGCGGTGCATGTCAACATCGAAAAAACAAAACAAAAAGCCTCTCGGCAGTCCCTATCGAACTACCTACTCTGTGTATGGGAACAGAGCGCAATGTCACAAGATGACGCCCAGCCATCACAAGCTCCTTCAGGCATCCCTGATCCAGTGACCCCTCCTTCCGCTTCATCGGAACTGAGTGAGTATTCCCCTCATCTCACTAAGGCTGACCTGGAAGACAGTTTGTCCACTATGAATGACAAACTGGCCTATAAATTCCAAGTGGAAATACATAAAACTACAAACACCCTGACTCAGGAGATTGCGGCACTAGAGGGGGGGGGGCAGACAGACATTTTAGAAATTAAACATGACAAACTACATCTTGCCTATGTAGACCTTCACAAAGATCATGAGGTCCTCTCAAACACGGTTCTTCAATTACAAAACCACATGCAAGATTTAGTCAACCATATCAGAAGAAATAACATCAGGGTGCGTGCAGTGCCTAAGACAGTTACTGATTTATTATCGGCCATTAAGAAGCTGTTTCACTCCATGCTCCCAGACCAGCCTGAGGCCTCATTCATATGTGACTGAATCCATAGAGCTTTAGGACCCAAACCGCCACCTGAAAACCCTCCTAGAGATATTGTGATGTGCCTGAAAGACTTTCTCGTGGAGGAGGAAGACCTGCGAGCATCTCATAATACCCCTCGTATACAACTAGATGGGGTCATAATTCAAATATACTTGGACATCTCCCCTGTGACTCTGGATAAGAGGAGACAGATGATGGAAGTCACTACAGTCCTGCAATCGGCTAGGATCCACTACAGATGGGGGTTCCCGTTCAAGCTTTTGATCCCCCACAACGGCACCACCTATACAGCCACCATGGTTACTGAAGGTAAGGAAATCCTAGTGAAATTGGGCCTCTTAGAGCCTCAGAATGTGCAGAGGCTACCTTCTACTCCTCGTCCAACCACAATATGGGCTACTTCATCACCTCAACGTGACCGGAGGAACCGTCAACACTCGAGAGATCAGGTCGCCTGATTCCAGATGGCCAGAAGGTATCAACACCAGCTTTACACACGGGTGATGGTTGTAAATCTAGTTTGTTTGTTTCTTACTCTTTTACATTTGGCACTGAACTTACCATTTTTGTCTCCTACGCTCTAGCAAGTGTCTCTTCTCACCTGCTTGAACAGCTCCCTACCCACTATTGCTCTTATCAAGATATATCTCTCCCACCTCTTACCTAAAGGGAGAGATCCCAGGTTTACCCACTTACCCACCCCCACCCCCTTTTTTTTCTCCAACAAGTGGGAACTTAAGCGTATGTGGAGTGTTGGACTAGATAGTCCGCTGAACTTGGTTATGCAGGTCAAGGTGGTCTTCCCACCCTGGCCCCTTAGAGTTTGGTTATTTCAAATGGTTTTAAGGTTCTGTATTATTTGTTTTTTCCTTTTTTCTGAGTTAATAGAGATGGTCACCAGTGCTAGAATATTCACGTATATGTTATAAGCCACTCTGTAGGGCAGGGCCATGTTTCCCAGGGCTTCTGGCAGCTCCCACAGTGTTGGTCTTTTATATAATTGAACCAAGCTTTTGGGCTTATGCGCCAGACATGCTAATTGGTCATTGGCTCCTGTCTACCCCAGCCCCCCAACGCATTTTATAACACCCATATGCTCTCCGAGGTGTTACATTTAGAATGGGTTTGCAAATAATATCTCATAATGTGAGAGGCTTCAATTCTCCTCAGAAGCAGAGGAAGGCCTTAAGTATTACGAAAACCTAGGGGCAGATATCCTCTTGATGCAATAGACCCACTTCTCCTTCAATACCTATCCAAAATTCTTTGATAAATCATATAAACAACACGTTTATACAACTTTTGAGTCCAAGACTCAATCTTTGAGTCTTGGACTCAAAAGTTGTATAAACGTGTTGTTTCCAAGAGTTGCAATCTTTATTAAAAATACTATACTATTTGATATTAAACATATGTATAAGGATCCTGCCAGTAGGTTCCTGATTCTTCAGGGTGAGCTACAAGGACGTGCATTACCTTTTGCAAATGTCTACGCCCCTAACGACTCACAAAGATCCTTTTTCCAATTTTTTTTTTATGTGCTAGATACGTACAATTCGACCCATGTGTTGGTTGGAAGGGACTTTAATTTAGTAGCTCCAGTTTGGACAGAAGTGAGGCGGTGAGCACGGCTAATGCTTTCCCTATATCCTTACTAAGATCGCTAGGAACTCTTCAACCAATTGACACATGGAGGGCCTTAAATGTGGGAGTGAGGGAATTTACTCACTACTCGCACCCACACGATAGCTACGCCAGACTAGATTACATCTTTAGCTCCCCAGTTCTACTCGCTAATCCTCAGCCACTATTAATACCTGCCCTTTGTCAGACCACCATGTAGTGTCTTTTCATACATCTCATATAGGACTCTCCCCCATGACAGCCTCCTGGAGATTGAATAATTCCCTGCTTGCACACCCAGAGATTACCTCGCAAGTATCAGATCAGCTAGAAAAGTACTTCAGGCTAAATGATGTGGATAAAATATCACCTTCCATACTATGGGCTGCCCATAAGGCAGTCCTCTGAGGCCATCTAATAGAGTCAGCCACTATCAGGAAATATCAAAAGACAACCAAAATTAACATCCTTACCCAGGATCTAAATAAATTATATCATGTTCATACCCAGTCTCACTCGCCAGAAATACTGAGACAAATTAATCTAAAAAGAGTGGAATTGGATATGATCCTGTCAGAACACACAGAGAAATCCCTCCGCTGGTCTAAGGCGCGGTGCCTTTTACATAGTAACACCGACTCAGCCATGTTCACACGCAAACTCCATCAATCCCTCCAGCCGACATGTATATAAGCTGAGCAATAGATCTAGCCAAGTGGTATCTCACCCTAAGAAGGTCCAACAAATATTTACTTCCTCCTACCAATCCCTATTGTCATCCCCTAAACCCCCCCCCCCTCAAATGGCTTGGATTCATGGTTAAGTTCCCTGTCCCTCCCATCTTTATCAGCAGTTACGCAGCTTAAATGCCCCTTGTACAGAACAAGAGATTACCTTGATCATCAAATCCTTAAAGACCTCTAAGGCCCCAGGTCCAGATGGATACACCTCATTGTACTATAAAAAGTTTGCGGGCACGCTTTCCCCTAAACTAACCAAACTTTTTAATCATATTCTGCAAGGTAAAAAGCTCACAGATGACATGCTCCATGCAAATATGACACTTATCCCCAAACCAAATAAGGACCATACCCTCCCACAAAACTATAGACCGATATCTGTCCTCAATAATGATCTTAAAATACTGGGCTGGGTATTAGCGGATCGTCTAGCGCCTATTATCTCTACATTATTAGGCCAGGAACAAACAGGTCTTATCCCCACAATACAAATTACAGATAACATCCGCCTAGCTGTTAATATAATTCAAGATGCAGACCTTTTCTACCGTAAGGTATTGATTTTAGGCCTAGACATACAAAAGGCTTCCTGCAGTGTCTTCTGTTCTCATATGGACACTGTCCTAGCTAAATTTGGCTTCTCTGAAGAATTTGTACATGGATTTAAAGCCCTGTATCACAATCCCAACACTCGAATCAAGCTACCTGGCTGTTCCTCTGAGTATTTCCCCATGGCACAAAACAAGGCTGCCCTCTGTCACCCCTGATTCTTGCCCTGGCGATAGAACCCCTGGCGAGGGCACTTATCACAGACCCAAACATTAAAGGGTACCAGAAAAGTGAGAAAGTATTTAAATTGAGCATGTACGCAGACAACGTACTTATGTTCTTGCCAGACCCAGTGGTGTCTTTCCCTAACTTGCTATCTACTTTGCAGAAATTCCATACCCTGTTTGGGCTGAGGGTCAATCTGGCAAAATGCTCCACACTCCCAATTAACATCCCACACTGTATAGCAACTAACATTAGAGATTATTTTGGCATCACCCTAATAGACAAAACCCTTCAATATTTGGGAGTCCATCTGGGTCCCTCTTTACGTGCCATGTATAATGCCAACTACCCACAGGTCTTCTCCAAGGTCAAACAGTGGCTGCAATTATAGTCAACCTTTCCTATTTTGCTGATGGGAAGAGTCACTGCTATTAAAATGTCCATCCTCCCGAAAACTATTATATTTTTTTAGGACCCTCCCTATCTACGTTTACCATAAAACTATCGAGCTGACCCAATGAGCCATTATTAGATTTCTATGGAAGAACAAGACGCCCAGATATGGTAAATTGCTAACCCATAGGCCCTTGGCACAGGAAAGCTTGGGATTACCTAAAATATGGCTTTATTATTTAGCAGCTAAATTGGCTCAAACTACCTAAGGGAACCCCCCCTTTTACAGATCCCCTGGCTTAACTTCTAAGGTCCAGAGAGGGTAGCTCTCTAAACAGTATAGTGAGCCAAACTATTAATTTATGGGCCCTGTACCACCAGAAATTTAATTTGAGATCTTGCAGAGCCCCTATCTTCATTTATGGGAGATGTGAGATTCCCCCCAGCCTATGAATCCCCCAACAAATTTCTCTGGTGGGAAAGAAATGCTCTAAATACCCTTAACGCCCTAACCCATGGAGCACAATTTTGCCCCTTTTCTCACCTCCAGGACCATTATGATATACCGAGATCAGAATTTTACAAATATCTTCAAATAAGGCACTTTTAAGAACCATTATATTCCTTGAATGCCAGACCTATTTTCTCAATTTGAATCACTTTGCTACAGTTTTTCTAGGGAGAGAGGTACCTTTAATGAGTTGCTCTTGCCAGAGAAATTGGCTGCTATGACCGGTTGGGAATCAGACATAGGTCAAGAGTTTTCTCCTGAGGAATGGTCCGACGTGATATCAAACACGCAAAAATGCACTCGCTCTATGTCCCTAAAGGAAACTGTGGTGAAACTCCACACAAGGTGGTACCTCACTCCCGACAAGGTACATAGATTCTACCCAGAGGTCCCAGATACATGCTTTAGGGGCTGGCAAACCACACATACATTGCTCCATACATTTTGGAGCTGTCCTTAACTCAAACATATCTGGAGTCAGGCAGCCTCGAAGGTAGCACAGATAACTGGGTCACTGGTCACTTTAACAGCAGCAATGTGCCTACTCTTCACCCCCATCCATGATATCCCTGCCCCGAATCAAAAATTAGTACAGTACATACGCTTTTCTGTGCTATCTTATGGGCCTTTGCCTTGAACTGGCGTTCACCCACAGTACTTTGGGCTCAGGTGCTCCAAAGAATGGAAAACATTAAACTGATGGAACGTATACACCATACCATTTTTGATACTCTACATGTTTTCAATAACAAATGGTCCTGTTGGTCTGCTTACGGTAGTTCACTGTGAGACAGAGGTCTTTTATATGCCTTTTTTCCCTGGTGACATAAGATATCTCTCAATACATTTAATACTAGCCATAGGTTTATTAATTTATATATGGTTATGATACATATAAATCCTTGTAGTTTTGCTTCTTACTTTAGCACAACTTTATTTCCTCCTTTATTTTTTCTCTTTTTATATAATTTTTTTTCTCTCTTTTTTTTTTTCTCTCAAAATAAATAGGATGCACCACAGTGTGATACCTGTTGTAATCGGGCCTTCTCACGAATACACCATGTATTGTAGAAATAAGACCTGGGAACATGTTCAGCCATTTCAGTATAAAATATTGTTTAGATCTGCAACTATCAGCTGATGTTTGGAAAGATGCTGGCATAGACACTATGTATAAATAAGGAATTGTGGGTTGATGTAACTGGGACAGAATGAGTCATCGTCAGTTGGCCTGTTGACTTGTGTTAACTCATGATGACGTTGGGATGATGAGGATCACTGACTTGTTTAAATATATTCATGATATTACTGTATCCCTTCACTAAACACTCCCCCCTCCAATACTGTAATCAATTCTGATTGGTTGTGTCACACCAATTATAACTGTATGCACACCCAAATAAAGCAGCGATTTTCTTTGAGATTACTTCTGTGTATCTTCTGTTCTAAGAAATGTCTCACGGTCGACCGAGAGGGTTTTGGTAAGTTGCTCCATTATCCCCAGGGTGGTTTGTCAGGTACTTAAAGTACCATTTGTATTCTTTTCAGTGGGGGCTCGTCCCAGATTTTGAATTCAGGATTTGATGAGATAAGGTATTCACCTGTGGTAAGGTTTTCTTGCCTCAGCTCTAATAAAACCTTAGTCTATTAAATTTAAAAAAGGAGGGAGACGGACCATGCCTGTTAAGAAGTGGATTTTGGGAAGCCTGTTGGCTTTTGGTAAGCCTAGAAGTTTAAAATATAGCGCTATGCCACCTCCTTGCAAGAAGGGGAAAAGAAAAGTGTTGGCAATGAGACTGACACAAAGGGTTAATGGGGCAATTACTACCGGGACCCACAAACTTTTGCTAATCTTGCTTTTTCTTTTCTGTCGCATTTGCGTAGCAGTATAAGGCAATTTACTTGTGTGTGTGGAATACAGGGCTGTAAGGTAGGGCAGTCCTATTTCCACTGTGTTTTGTTGTTAAAAAAGAGGGACAAATTAAATTAGAGTAAAATGTTCCTTGTTTATGTCCAGGTATTTGGTGAGTATTTATGCATATTCATTATAAGTTTGCTAAAGGTTTCTTTGAAGAGACAATGGTATAGTATATGTGTAGCACTACCCCCGTAGGAGCTGCTGATTTTGATGTTGGGCCTATGTTCTGATTCTCAGCCCCTTAACTGGCTCAAACCCTCCCTTGGCACAACTGGTAGTGACAAGAATTGGGAAACCCACTGGCTATTGGGTAACACAAATCTGCATATATATACCACATTAAGTACACATTGTAGCAGAGCGTCCCTGAGAGAGACAGGAAAAGTCCTGTTTGGGGTTTATACATCTCCCAGGCTCCTCTCTTATATGTTTAGGGATCTCTGATCCAGTTCAGGTGTTGGTCCTCTCTCCCAGGTCAATTAAAAGCTCACCTGAGCAGACAGCCTTTGCTCTGCCTGGGACACACAGACAACGCTGGTCTGTGAGAGCAAGAAGGTTGGTAAAAACTGTTAATCAGTTGATGTGGAAGCTGGCAAGCGGTAGGCTTGTTCAGCCTGGTAGTGAGGGCTTGTATATACTGTATAGTTAGAGCCGAGACACGGCTAGGGTTTTGTTTAGCTATTTTTTTTGTTCTGTTTGTTTTTCTGCACACTGTACAGCACCTGTCAATAGACTTTGTATATAGCACCAATAAACAACACTGTTTTTTCACTTATCCCATGGACTTGGTATCTGTGCCTGCTCATCCCAGGGAGCTTTTGTACCTGCTACCTGTCCCCCAGGTTACATATGGTAGAGAATGCGGGCAGCTGTAGTAAGTTACTATTTAAAAGGCCAGTACCTAGAGTGAATAAACATGGAGGAAATCCTCAAACAATCCTCAAACAAATGCTGTTATCCAACGCTGCACAAAAGCAAGCAAACGCTATCGCACAGGAGCAAACCATGGTGCTGTGCCAACAGATTGGTGCTGTACAGGAGCAATCGCAGAGGCTGTTTGAACAGCTTGCCACTGCTGCAAAAGCAGATAGGAAAACCCTTACTGAGGTTGTGGAGACGCTAGCACAGTGATTACCTGCGTAAATGAATGATATTGGAAACAAGCCCTCAGCCATCCATGTGGGTCGCTTTCTTTCTAAGATGACTGCAGATGATGATCCAGAGGCCTTCCTACTAACGTTTAAATGGACCGCTGAGAGGGAAGGTTGGCCTCAGACCCAATGGGCAGAACTGATCACCCCCTTGCTTTCTGGAGAATCGCAGAAAGCCTACTATGATCTGGAGTCAGCAGAAGCGGGAGACTATGAGAAGGTCAAGCGGGAAATCCTGGCGCGACTCGGTTTCACCTTGCCTCTTCGAGCTCAGCGGGTCCACAGCTGGTTCTTCCAAGATGAGAGGCCCCCAAGATCGCAGATGTTTGATCTAATCCACCTGGTGCGGAAATGGCTACAGCCGGAGTCCCTGTCTGCGCCACAAATAGTGGAGCGTGTGGTCATGGAACATTTCCTGAGGTCACTGCCAATTCCCCTGTAAAGGTGGGTGAGTCAAGGAGACCCCAAGTCGGCAGACAACCTGGTGGACCTCGTTGAGAGGTACTTTGCTGCAGAGAACCTGGTCACCACCCCTACAGCCGCACGGACTTTCCACCCAAAGCCACGGACTCCCCCGGCAACCAGTAATACTGTTCCAGGGGAAGTGGGTGGTAAGCATGGCAAGGAAATGGGGGGGAGGATTTTTGGTGCCAGGACTGAAGTTTGGCGCCCCAAACAAGGGTGGCAGTCAGCAAACCAAACTGGGGGAAACATCAGGTGTTTTCGTTGCCAAGAACTGGGACATGTTGCAGCAAACTGTCCATTGACAGATGAACCAATGCAGTGTGATCTATCTATTAGAAGGCAGTCTATGTTTGCTGCTGTTTCATGCACTGCAGTGCCAAATGTGGGAAAACATATGTGTCAAATGACTGTTAATAATAAGCCTATTATGGACTTGCTGGACTCTGGAAGTCTAGTTACTTTGGTTACAGCTGAGATGGTTGAAACTGTGAATTTTCATGCTAAAAAAGTTGCTGTGATCTGTGTACATGGGGATACCTGGGAGTATCCTATAACCACTGTTCAGTTTAAAACGGGCTTAGGTACGGTGACCCATTCGGTCGGACTTGTGCCCCACTTGGTGCACGAGGCTATCATTGGTAGGGACTTCCCTAAGTTTTGGGAACTGTGGGATCGTCCCGACCCGGTCGCAGTACCTGACTCAGTCGCAGAGCCAGAACTCCTGGCCGCTACTGACATTGTGGGTTCAGGGGACTCCTCTCAGGGCTCTCCGGGTTATCCTTTCTCAGTTATGGCAGGAGAGCTGGAGGAGCCTGAGGAAGTCCCCACAACCAGTAGAGCTGGACAGCCGTCTGCTGAATCTGAGCCTACGTTGGAGTTTGCTGATCTTAATGTGCACAAGGAAAATTTTGGTACGGAGCAGAGAAAAGACCCTACCCTTGCCAGGGCCTGGGAAAATGTAATGGTGATTAATGAGGTACCTGTCGAACCAGGGGACAGGCCCTGTTTTCCATATTTCTGCAGCAATGAGGATTTACTGTATCGTGTATGTAAAACTAAAGATGAAGTGGTTGAACAGTTGGTAGTCCCTAAGCCATACAGACGGGTGGTGTTGGAACTTGCCCATGGGCACTTGCTAGGAGGCCATTTAGGGGTTGAGAAAACCACTGAAAGGGTGTTGCGCAGGTTTTACTTGCCTGGGATACAGAAAAATATTGAGAATTATTGTCAATCCTGTCCTGTGTGTCAGATGTCAGCCCCACAGCCCCACTTCCGACGTCCTTTAGTGCCCTTACCCATTATTGAAGTGTCCTTTGAGAGGATTGCCATGGACCTTGTGGGTCCGCTCCCCAAATCTGCCCGCGGTCCTCAGCATATCCTCGTGATCATGGATTACGCTACCCGTTACCCCGAGGCCGTTCCCTTACGCACCGCGTCTGCTAAAAACATTGCCAAAGAGCTGTTTATGGTGTTCAGTCAGGTTGGCGTCCCTAAAGAAGTCCTTACAGACCAGGGCACCCCATTCATATCACGAATAACTAGGGAGCTGTGCAAGTTATTTAAGGTGACGCAGTTGCGAACCTCGGTGTACCATCCTCAAACGGATGGCTTGGTGGAACGCTTCAATAAAACATTAAAGAGTATGTTAAAAAAGGTTGTTGACAAGGATGGGAAAAACTGGGACTTCCTGATACCATACTTGATGTTTGCCATCAGGGAGGTACCCCAGTCCTCTATGGGGGTACTCGCCATTTGAGCTGCTTTATGGGAGACACCCTCGGGGACTCTTAGACATAGCCAAGGAAACTTGGGAGGGGGAGAAAACACCCCACAAAAGTGTCATTGAGCCTATCGCTCAAATGCAGGACAAGATTGCAGCAATCATGCCGGTGGTAAAAGAACACTTATTGCAGGCCCAAGCAGCCCAACAGAGAATATACAACAGGGGGGCCCAACTCCGTGTTTTCTCACTTGGTGACAGGGTCCTCGTGTTAGTTCCCACTGTTGAGAGCAAGTTCCTGGCTAAGTGGCAGGGTCCCTTTGAAGTAATTGAAAGAGTTGGGGAGGTCAATTACAAGGTCTATCAACCAGGTAAAAGGAAGCCCGAACAGATTTACCACATAAACCTGTTAAAGCCCTGGAAGGATAGACTGGCGTTAACTGTGAGGTACCTCCCGGGGATGCCTAAGGGTACTGGGTCCCCTCTGGTCCCTGAGGTCACGATTCCAGACACCCTGTCATATTCCCAAAAACAGGAAGCTAGAGAGTTCCTGATAAGGAATAGAAAGAAATTTTCAGAGTTACCTGGACGACTTCAGCAGTTCAGCATGATATTGTTACTGAACCTGGGGTCCGTGACAAGCTCAAACCGTACCAAATTCCTGAAGCCAGGAGAAAGGACATCAGTGATGAAGTTAAAAGAATGTTGGAGCTAGATGTCATTGAGGAGTCCAATAGTCCATCGTGTTAGTCCCAAAACCGGATGGTACTTGGAGATTCTGTAACGACTTCAGGAAGCTTAATGCAGTGACAAAGTTTGACACGTACTGTACCCAATGCCCAGGATAGACGAACTTATAGACCGACTTGGCAAGGCTCGCTATCTGACCACTTTGGACTTGACAAAAGGCTATTGGAAAATACCCCTGACTGGAAGCGCCAAAGAGAAGACTGCATTTGTGACCCCGGAGGGTTCCTTTCAATATAAAAAGATGCCTTTTGGGTTGCAAAATGCCCCTGCAACATTTCAGAGGGCCATGGACAGGACCCTAAGACCCCACCGACAGTATGCAGCAGCCTATCTAGATGACATAGTGGTACATAGCACTGACTGGGAGTCTCACTTGCCCCGTGTCCAGGCTTGATTCCCTCTTCAAAGAAGGTTTTACGGCAAATCCCAAAAAATGTTCCATTGGTCTAGAGGAAGCCAAGTATTTGGGCTACACTATTGGCCGTGGTGTCATAAAACCCCAAGTGAATAAAATAGAAGCCATCCAGGAGTGGCCACGTCCTGCAAACAAGAAGCAGGTCAGGGCCTTTCTTGGGATTGTGGGATATTATAGAAGGTTTATCCCAAATTTTGCAACTATAGCTGCCCCACTGACAGACCTTACGAAAGGGAAAGATTCTGTAATGGTGAAATGGTCCCCAGTAGCGGAGGAATCTTTCCAAGTCCTGAAGAAGGCTCTTTGTGCACAGCCAGTATTGTACTCCCCCGATTTCTCCAAAGACTTTTTGGTTCAAATGGACGCGTCTGATGTTGGTATCGGGGCAGTACTATCACAGGTATACAATGGAGAAGAACACCCTGTGGTCTACCTAAGTAGAAATCTCAATGACCATGAGAAAAAGTATGCAGTCATTGAAAAGGAATGTTTAGCCATAAAGTGGGCTGTGGACGCGCTCAGGTACTACTTGTTAGGGCGCCAGTTCGAATTAATAACTGACCATGCTCCCCTGAAATGGATGGCCCAAAAGAAGGAGACTAATAGACGAGTGAACTGGTGGTTTTTGGCTCTACAGGATTATTCCTTTTCTGTAAAACACAGGCCAGGTGTTGAGATGGGGAATGTAGATGCCCTGTCCCGTGTTCGCTCCTGTTGGGCCACAGGTGTTCCAACCCTGGGGTTGAAACAAGGGGGGAGGATGTGTTGCAGAGCGTCCCTGAGAGAGACAGGAAAAGTCCTGTTCGGGGTTTATACATCTCCCAGGCTCCTCTCTTATACGTTTAGGGATCTCTGATCCAGTTCAGGTGTTGGTCCTCTCTCCCAGGTCAATTAAAAGCTCACCTGAGCAGATAGCCTTTGCTCTGCCTGGGACACACAGACAAAGCTGGTCTGTGAGAGCAAGAAGGTTGGTGAAAACTGTTAATCAGTTTCTGTGGAAGCTGGCAAGCGGTAGGCTTGTTCAGACTGGTAGTGAGGGCTTGTGTATACTGTATAGTTAGAGCCGAGACACAGCTAGGGTTTTGTTTAGCTATTTTTTTTGTTCTGTTTGTTTTCTTGCACACTGTACAGCACCTGTCAATAGACTTTGTATATAGCACCAATAAACAACACAGTTTTTTCACTTATCCTATGGACTTGGTATCTGTGCCTGCTCATCCCAGGGAGCTTTTGTACCTGCTACCTGTCCCCCAGGTTACAATATATATATATATATATATATATATATATATATATATATATATATATATATATATATATATATATATTTTACCTTTCTCCGTTTGAGGTCCTTCAGACCAATAAAGTACTTCACACGGGTATATACTTAAACAAAGATAAAGTTTACTTATAAAAGGTAATAAGCAGGTTAAGAAAATTATGCATATATATTCAAGTGACTCTGCAGGGCCCTGCAAGAGTCAATACTATGTAAAAGATAAGAGTTTTCTATTGTACTAATGTCTATTTCCTATAGATAACAATCTTATGCTCGTGAGCTCCCCCTAGCGGGCAATACCACCCCGTGTCCCGTCAAAGTTAGTTCCTGTCAAGCCTAACACAGATTATTGTACTAGTTCCTTGAGGGTGGGAGTCTTCGCTAGCAAAACGTTGGTGCACAGAGGTAACAGATGTGAACTAGACTCCCGCAATGCTTTTGGGAGTGAAACTGACAGTCAATGTAACGCCAACTTTAAACTACGCAGATACTACACACTGCGCTATGTCCTGCGGTGTGTGTAACTCACTACTCGGGTGGTGATGGGCCTTCAAAAGTCACAGGCCTAACAAACAGTTGTAGATTCTGGGCAGGTGGCCACTCACCCGAACAGCCCTAGTCCGCCTTACACGCTCTACGATCGGTACCTCGATCCCCAACCTCTCGGCAACGCTCAGCCTCTGGTCCCTCTCACAGCAGCTGGAGATGTCGGTTAACTGACGACTCCGGTCTGAGGGTAGCATGGGCTGGTCACACTGGGAAGGATCCCTCTCTGGTCTGGTGATCCTCCACGAAGTTGTAGGCCCAGGCTTTGGGCCTAGTCGCTCCGGCAGCAGACCTCATGCAAACTTCCTGCTTGGTTGAGCGCGGAGTCCAGAGAGACCGAGCACGCCCCCGCCTCTCCTTTAAGTAGCCTCCCCCAACAGGCTGTGCGGGGTTTGTGATGCATTCTGGGAGTACAGCTGCACTGTGGGTACCATAGTCTATTAGGTATCCACGGCAACGGAGTCTCTCTCTCTCCCTGTACCATAAGTTCCCAATGCATCACTGAAACAAACAGTGTATAAGATCGTAACTGGAACTCCGGGGGAAGTTTGAGGTGAACACATGTAACAATAGTCTATAACAGTATAACCCCGCTACACACTCCCCCCACTTAAAGTCTTTGGTCCCTAAAGAGGACAACAGTTTGTAGCCTGATACATGCTTTGTCAATACATGCGGAGAGATGCTTAGTTAGTTTATGCAGGACAATAAACAATTTGCATTTTCAGTAACAGTGTTCAGACTCAAACAGCTCATACCATGACATAGAGTGGACAGAGGAACCTCCCACCAATTATCATAGGAAGGTAGGTTGTTCTGTCCACAAACCATCGACACTGAAGTGTCCTGCCCAGATGTGCCAGGGGGTGAGCTGGGGTTGTCTTCCACTAAATTTGCAGTGGAAGAACAAGGTATTTCATCTGTCCTCTTAGAAGTGAGAATGACAAGTTAGTCTCTTTAGAGGGTGAATAACTTGTCTTTCTCTTTGTTCCTTAGGTGTTTGATTCTCATGAATGGTAGACTCGGTTTCTGTGTCCTTTGATTCGGGTACACTAAGCTTTATGTCCCCTGGAGCATCAAGTTCTTCTTCAGACAAGATTTGAGACCTCTCCGGAGTCTCCTATTGACAGAGACTCCTCAACTTCCTCTAACTCCTCAGTGAGTATACTGTGGGGCACAAACTCAGGGGCCTCTGGTCGGAGAGTTCCACTGTCAGTTACCTCAGGTAATGGTAGAGGAGAGGTCCTGGACTCTGATTGTTAAGATGACCACAACCAATCTGACTCTACCTATTCATCTTCAGACTCTTCATCTTCTATGTTCTGAAGTGTTGACTGAGATCTGGTGACTGGTCTAGACCCTTGAGAGGTTGAGGGTGACTCTTGTGAGACTGATGCAGGAGGTAGGCGAACTGCTTCAGAGAGGGGCAGCAGGTGATTCCTATGCCAAGTCTTCAGTGGGCCTACACTTCCCTCTGGTCTGATCTGATACACCGGGAGGCCTGGTAACTGCTTACAGATGATGTATGGTTGTGACTTCCAGTGATCAGCCAGTTTATGCTTTCCAGGGACACCCAGATTTCTCAACAACACTCGATCCCCTGGCTGCAAATCCTGTACTCTGACTTTGAGGTCGAAATTCCTCTTGTTCCTCAGTCCCCTGTGATCTGATGTAGCTTGGGCCTTCTCATAGGCGGTTTTTAAACCTTTCTGTAGCCGATCCACATATCCCTTATGGGAGGTGACTGATGTATGATCAAGGGATGTGCCAAAGGCCAGATCCACCGGTAGGCGAGCCTCTCGCCCAAACATCAGACGGTAAGGAGAATACCCAGTAGCATCACTTGCAGTGCTATTGTAGGCATGTACAATGGCAGCTACATGCTTACTTCAGTGTTGCTTCTTTTCCGAGCTTAGTGTTCCCAACATATCCAGGAGGGTTCGGTTAAAATGCTCAGGCTGAGCATCCCCTTGTGGGTGATAAGGAGTGGTTCTCGTCTTCTTGATGCCCAGCAAGTCCAACAGCTTCTTTATAAGATTGCTCTCAAAGTCTCTCCCTTGATCTGAGTGGATACACTGGGGTAATCCATAGTGGACAAAGAATTTCTCTACTAGGACTTTTGCCACTGTTGAAGCCTGCTGATCCTTTGTTGGATATGCTTGGGCATATCTGGTGAAATGGTGAAATGATCAGTTACTTCCAGAACATTCCCTTGTCCACTCAGGTCAGGCTCCAAGCAAAGGAAATCGATGCACACCAGTTTCATATGTCCCTGACTCTGAAGATGGCCCATTGGGGCAGCTCGTGAGGTAGGGTCTTCCTCTGAATGCACCGGATACAAGAGTGACAGTAGCCTTCAACTTCAGCCCGCATGCAGGGCCAGTAGAGTCTGTCTCTCACTAGTTGGAAGGTTCTTTCTGGGCCCAGATGACCATGATGGTCGTGAAGGGCAGTTAGAACTGTTTCTCTGTGCTTGCTGGGCAGGAACAGCTGCCACTTTTCTTCTGGACCATCAGAGGGGCCCCTTCGGTAGACCACCCCTTGGCACAGCTGTAATCGGTCCCACTCTCTATGTAGCAGTCGAGCCTCTTTTGGAGAATCT
Organism: Rana muscosa; assembly: GCA_029206835.1. Lineage (NCBI taxonomy): Eukaryota > Metazoa > Chordata > Amphibia > Anura > Ranidae > Rana > Rana muscosa. Next base: position 208,963,569 of record CM055127.1, on the reverse strand, counting down.
GTGAGAAGCACATCAGGACCTTGGCCCTCCAAGGCCTTCAACACTAATCTTCCAAGGGGATCTTCTTCCTTGGACAACTTGGGTAGACCTTCTTATCCCATTTGGGTCACGTTACAGTAGTGCTTGGGTACTCCCACAGCCGTAACTCCAATCTCTTCGGCTCTGGACCCCCCTCCAGCCTGGAATTCAGCTCCCTGGTATAAAGCTTGCACTCCTTCTTGGATCACTTGAGTCCATTCCTCTGTGGGGTCACTTAGGCAACAAGGCCTTCTGGATAGAGCATCCGCATCCCTGTTTCCAACACCTTGTCGGTATTTCAGGCTGAACGTGAATCCTGAGAGGGTGGCCAACCACCTATGTCCTGTGGCATTCAGTTTGGCAGTGGTGAACAGGTACTGTAGGTGAGTGGATTGTTGTCAGTTTTCACCACAAACTCGGCTCCATATAGATAGTCTCGTAGCTTATCCACTACAGCCCATTTTAAAGCCAGGAATTCCAGCTTGTGTGTGGGATAGTTCTTCTCGGCTGGCACTAGGCTCCGACTCACATAGGCAACAGGCCGTAGGTAGCCAGTGTGTTCTTGGTATAAAACCCGCCCAATCCATCTCTACTGGCATCCACATGCAGCTCGTAGGATTTTGCAGTATCTGCATAAGCCAACACAGGGGCAGTAGTTAGGCTTTTCTTGAGTTGGAGAAATGCCTCCTCACACTTGGTGGTCCACTGGTCTTGGATAGACTCTTTAGGCTTCCTAGGCCCCATGGTGGGTTTTACTGGTCTGACTGATTCTGGAACATCATCTTCCTCTTCAGTCCTCAGCAGTTCGTTCAGCGGTCGGGCAATCTTGGCAAATCCCTCCACGAACGTTCTAGAATAAGAACAGAATCCCAAGAACGACCGAAACTCAGTCACATTAGTGGGCCTAGGCCAAGAGGTGATGGCCTCCAACTTCCCTGGGTCCATGGATATCCCTTCAGCGGATACAATGTGGCCCAGGTAATGGACTGAGGGCTGGTAAAATTTACACTTTTCCAACGAAAGCTTCAGGCCTTCATCATGGAGCCTCTTTAGGACCTTCTCCAGTCGCTCTTCTTGTTCTTCCAGAGTTCTTCCAAACACAATGATGTCGTCCAAGTATACCAGTACCTCAATCAGATTCATGTCACCCATCGTCTTCTCCATAAGTCTTTGGAAAGTGGCTGGGGCTCCTGACAAACCCAGAGGCATGCGGTTGAACTCGAAGAAGCCTACTGGAGTGATGAAAGCTGTTTTCTCCTGGTCTTCAGGATGCATGGGATTTGATAATACCCACTTTTCAAATCCATCACACTGAACAACTTGGCCCCTGACAAACTCTGCAAAGCATCTTCTATTCGGGGAGTGGTATACTGGTTAGGTATAGTCCTTTTGTTGAGTGTCCGATAGTCGATACACAGCCTCAGTTACCCATTCTTCTTACGGACTACCACTATTGGAGAGGCGTAGGGGCTCCTGGACTCTCGAATAATGCCTGTCCTCTTAAGTTCTGCCAGTTGCTCACGCAGATCCTCCAAGTCAGCCAAAGGAACCCGTCGGACTCTCTCTCTAAACGGCCTATCTTCCTGGAGGTGAATCTTGTGGGTGTCACTCTTTGCACATCCCACATCAAACTCATTTTTAGAAAAGATCCTCTGCCATCAGGTGAGTTGGGCCTTGGCCCTCTCCTTCCATACTGGTGGGAGGGTCATGTCCTCAGAACAAAGCTTCTCCACAAGGACTTTACCCCTTTCTTCCCTCTTTAAGTCAGATGGGGCAACAGGTGTGGCTTCATTCACTTGGCCCAACAGCATTCTAGCGGGTACCTTCACTGGTGTGGTAGCAGTATTCCTGATGCTTACTGAGACCCTACCGTGACTTTTCTTTAGAGCTTTCAAGGGAACCACTTATTATTTCAATCCCTTTTTGTTTTTCCTGTGGGTCCGGTTCAAGGACGATAAAGGGTCCTGGTTATTTCCAGGTAAGTTTCACAGGAGCCCTTAAACAGGTTGTAACACCCTTTCCATTCTGTCCAGCTTCCAGAGTCTCCCAACCCCTTCTGCTGGGGCCTTCTGTTCCATCACCAGGCGCTGGTATGCTTGCTGTAACATGGGATGGACTCTTGTTGTGGAGGTATCCTGCTCCTGGGCTAGGGGGGTCAACAGTCTCCTGACTAGGTCAGTGTTGGTCCCTATGATGAGGGAGCTCTTGCTGACTCCTGGCGGGTGAGGGCAGACCACTGCCAGGGTATCAAAAGTCTCTGCCTCTCCTGTCACCGAGGGGTCAAAAGTCAGTTTGATTGGCAGGTATCCATCATAAGGGAAACTTTGAGTCCCAATGCCCCATATCTCCAGTTCTTCCAGTTTCTGCAATAGCAGATGTCTGAGGTGCTTGTTATAGAAGTCCCTATATAGAAGAGTCACTTGAGCCCCAGTGTCTAGAAGGGCCTTTGTATAGATTCCTTCTACTTGGATTGACACTATTGGGGAAGGCCCCACTAGATTGGCAGGGAGTTTTCTCGGAGTGGCCTTCCTGGTTGGTTCGGTAATCTGCACTATTACTCCCTTCTTCCTTGGATCTTTACTGAGCCTTGATCCCTGCTGGGCCTGACGTGCATTGATTTCCCGCCGTCCAGCAATTTGAGTGTTGGAGCGGGAAGCATTGGATCGCTCAGAGGTAACAATGGGGGTGCTTGGTAAAGACCTATGCTCCTGACATCGTTTCCTGGCGTTGTGGGATTTCTTGGAGTTAGCTAGGACGGGCGGGCACCCAGTTGACTCCTTCACCGGGGGCCCTCTGAAGTTTTCCGCCGGCTTGTGTTGTTGTTGTGCAACTTTAACCTCCACAGTTGAAGCAAGTTATTAGTCTCCTCGGCTTCTGCACTTGATCAGCCTCAAAGTTGAGGGACTTCTTGGGTTCTTCTGAAGTGTTTTTGTTGGGCAGAACATTGGTCTGGCTAGTCAGAATAGACACCATTTCTATCAACTGAGACACCTCAGTCCTCAGAAGCTCAACCTGAGAGTCACTTTCATCAGCACTGATCACTCTGACTCGAGCAGTTGGTTCTGATGGCTGGTTCTTCTTTTTATAGTCCAGCAGGACCTCTTCCTCCCTGACCATTCGGATCAGGTCAGGGTACTCCAGAATGCTACCGCCCTGGCGGGTTCGCAACAGAGGTGCAATGGGATCTAGGGGCTGGGCTCCCCGTAGGACTTGTTGTGCACGGGTCTCATCCACTTTCCGAGGATCCATTCCCTTTTTTAATAGAATCTGATGCAGGATCTTGTCCAGGCGCCTGATGAAGTCAGTTTCTCTCTCTCCTTCTGGTAACAGTGCTCCAGTTGGTAGAGGAGTTCAGTAACTTTTTCAGTCCGGCCAAACACATCCTGTAGGATATCCAAGTAATCCTGTGCAGTGCAGTCTCTCTTACTGAGCTTGAGATTACGTCTGGCCTCCAGGCAGGTCCCTTTAGACTCTATGTAATCCTTTGCTTCTTGTGTTTCTCAGGTACTTCCCACTCTTCTAGAGCCTGAGTGACATGATCTAGCCATTCTTCGACCCATCTTCTACAGAAGGCACTGGCTGTTTCCCAGAGAAAGTCCTAGGTTTCCTGTATCCAGTCATCAGGTAGTCTGGGGTGTCCTTCTTACATTTAGCCACAATTTCCCCCAAAACAGCGCATAGCTCTGGCCCAAGGGTAGTCAATGGGGATGAACGGGAACTCTCTTTCTGGCCACCCCCTCCTGTGCTGGGTCCTCCCGGGCTATTGGAGGTAGGACCTTCCCCTGGAGTTTCTGGGTGTATCAAGAAAAATTCTACTTGGTTGGCAGTCTTTATACTAACTCCTTTAAAGTGGTCTGAAACTCCCTTCTTCCATTCACACAGTGCATAGGTGTGTGGGTTGATGGTGTCTGTTCTCATGTCAATCACCCATGGTTTCCTGTCTGTGGACAGTGTTCTCAAAACTGGGAGTAGCTGCTCCTCTGTCCAGGCTTCTCTTTTAATTTCAATCACTAGACCGTTTCCCGGAAGGATGTTTTCCTCCAGACACCACCGGGCTGCAGCAGCAGGGTCCATTGTTGTACTGACAAGGGTTCTGTCTAGGGGGGAGTTGATTTCAGAACAGTAGGAGCCCCCACGTGTAGCACTACCCCTGTAGGAGCTGCTGATTTTGATGTTGGGCCTACGTTCTGATTCTCAACCCCTTAACTGGCTCGAACCCTCCCTTGGCACAACTGGTAGTGAAAAGAATTGGGAAACTCACTGGCTATTGGGTAGCACAAATCTGCATATATATATACCACATTAAAGCGGAGGTGCCGCAGAAAAAGCCTTGCGGCTTCATGCCCGGTTCCCTACGGCGCATGCGCGAGTCACGCTGCGCTGTTCTGAATGGTCCCCTGTGTTCTGGGAGCCGAGTGTCTCCCAGAACACTACGGGGAATCTGCGGGAAGTGATGTGCGTCCCGCAGATTTCCCACAGAGAGATACTTAGACAGGTATCTGCACCCCCCTCCCCCCTGAAAGGTGTCAATTGTGACACTGGATGGGGGGAGGGTTCCGATCAGCGGAAGTTCCACTTTAGGGTGGAGATACGCTTTAAGTACACATATATATATATATATATTACCTTTCTCCGTTTGAGGTCCTTCAGGCCAATAAAGTACTTCACACAGGTATATACTTAAACAAAGATAAAGTTTACTTCTAAAAGGTAATAAGCAGGTTAAGACAAGTATGCATATATATTCAAGTGACTCTGCAGGGCCCTGCAAGAGTCAATACTATGTAAAAGATAAGAGTTTTATATTGTACTAATGTCTATTTCCTATAGATAACAATCTTATGCTCGCGAGTTCCCCCTAGCGGGCAATACCACCCTGTGTCCCGTCAAAGTTAGTTCCTGTCAGCCCTGACACAGATTATTGTACTAGTTCCTTGAGGGTGGTAGTCTTCGCTAGCAAAACGTTGGTGCACTTATTAATTGTAATCCAAAGGAGGTAACAGATGTGAACTAGACTCCCGCAATGCTTTTGGGAGTGAAACTGACAGTCAATGTAACGCCAACTTTAAACTATGCAGTTACTACACACTGCGCTATGTCCTGCAGTGTGTAACTCACTACTCGGGTGGTGATGGGCCTTCAAAAGTCACAGGCCTAACAAACAGTTGTAGATTCTGGGCAGGTGCCCGCTCACCCGAACAGGCCTAGTCCGCCTGACACGCTCTACAATTGGTACCTCGATCCCCGACCTCTCGGCAATGCTCAGCCTCTGGTCCCTCTCACAGCAGCTGGAGATGTCGGTTGGCTGATGACTCCGGTCCGAGGGTAACACGGGCTGGTCACACTGGGAAGGATCCCTCTCTGGTCTGGTGATCCTCCGCAAAGTTGTAGGCCCAGGCTTTGGGCCTAGTCGCTCCGGCAGCAGACCTCACGCAAACTTCCTGCTTGTTTGAGCGCGGAGTCCAGAGAGACAGAACGCGGCCCCGCCTCTCCTTTAAGTAGCCTCCCCCAACAGGCTGTGCGGGGTTTGTGATGCATTCTGAGAGTACAGCTGCACTGTGGGTACCATAGTCTATTAGGTATCCACGGCAACGGAGTCTCTCTCTCTCCCTATACCATAAGTTCCTAATGCATCACTGAACATAAGTAAACAAACAGTGTATAAGATCGTAACTGGAACTCCGGAGGAAGTTTGAGGTGTACACATGTAATGCCCCATACACACAATCGTTTTTCTTGCCATTTTTTTTCTTGCCGTTTTTCACGTCGTTTTTTTTCATGTTTCCTCTCAAGCCTGTCTTGCGTACACACGATCATTTAAAAAAACGATCAAGCAAAGGGCAGTGACGTACAACACGTACGACAGCACTATAAAGGGGAAGTTCCGTTCGAATGGCGCCACCCTTCATGTTAGTAAAGTTTGTTGAGCGACGATTCGCTCTTTTCAGTCTTGTGCTTTTCAGTCCGTGACTGCGTGACGAATGTGCTATCTCCATTACGAACGCTAGTTTTACCAGAACGAGCGCTCCTGTCTCATACTTGATTCTGAGCATGCGCGTTTTTTTTCACGTCGTTAAAGCATACACACTATCGTTTTTCACGTCGTTAAAAAAAACGACATGAAAAACGACGTGAAAAAAGAGAGCATGTTCGAAATTTTTAATGGCCGTTTTTCACGTCGTTAAAAATGCTCTGGAGCCTACACACGATCATTTTTAATGGCCATTTTTTAAAATGGCATTTTTAACGGCATGAAAAACGATCGTGTGTATGGGGCATAACAATAGTCTATAACAGTATAACCCCGCTACATATGAATAATATGATGTCTCCCCTTTGCCAGTATTTTGTTTATAGAGCTTTACAATTATAGGTGCTCGATTCTGCTTGAAAAATTTGTAATTTGTTTGGAATATGTGTGTAAGGTGGGAGGGGGTTTTGTAAGGTAAGGGAATGTTCGGAGAACACCCTATTTTGTGATGAGATTAGTAAGTGAGTGTAACGGTGTTTTAATTAAAACATCCTACTTGTAGAGGGTTGGGATGAGCTTCGTGTTCGAGTCGAACGCATGTTCGACTCAAACATAGCCTGTTCGGCCGTTCGCCTAATTACGAACATTATGGCCCGTTCGCGCCAAATTTGCATGCAAAACTCGCATGCTTTAGCCAATCACAGCCCTGTCAGCACAGAGAGCCATAATTGGCTAAAGGCACAGTGCTTTTGGCCAATCATGGCTCAGGGGGACTAAGTACACACCCAGAGACGGCTCTAGGCTTTGTGAGGCCTTAGGCAAATCTTAGACATGAAGCCCCACTTACTCGCATAATGGGAAAAAAAAATGAAAGCGATAGAAAGTAACTGCATAAATTGCATATACAGTGGGGCAAAAAAGTATTTAGTCAGCCACCAATTGTGCAAGTTCTCCCACTTAAAAAGATGAGAGAGGCCTGTAATTGTCATCATAGGTATACCTCAACTGTGAGAGACAAAATGTGGAAACAAATCCAGACAATCACATTGTCTGATTTGGAAAGAATTTTTTTTGCAAATAATGGTGGAAAATAAGTATTTGGTCACCTTCAAACAAGCAAGATTTCTGGCTCTCACAGACCTGTATCTTCTTCTTTAAGAGGCTCCTCTGTCCTCCACTCATTACCTGTAATAATGGCACCTGTCTGAACTTGTTATCAGTATAAAAGACACCTGTCCACAACCTCAAACAGTCACACTCCAAACTCCACTATGGTGAAGACCAAAGAGCTGTCGAAGGACACCAGAAACAAAATTGTAGCCCTTCACCAGGCTGGGAAGACTGAATCTGCAATAGGCAAGCAGCTTGGTGTGAAGAAATCAACTGTGGGAGCAATAATTAGAAAATGCAAGACATACAAGACCACTGATAATCTCCCTCGATCTGGGGCTCCACACAAGATCTCACCCTTGTGGGGTCAAAATGATCACAAGAACGGTGAGAAAAAATCCCAGAACCACACGGGGGACCTAGTGAATGACCTGCAGAGAACAGGACCAACGTAACAAAGGCTACCATCAGTAACACATTACGCCGCCAGGGACTCAGATCCTGCAGTGCCAGACGTGTCCCCCTGCTTAAGCCAGTACATGTCCGGGCCCATCTGAGGTTTGCTAGAGAGCATTTGGATGATCCAGAAGAGGATTGGGAGAATGTCATATGGTCAGATGAAACCAAAGTAGAACTGTTTGGTAGGAACACAACTCGTCGTGTTTGGAGGCGAGAGAATGCTGAGTTGCAACCAAAGAACATCATACATTCTGTGAAGCATGGGGGTGGCAACATCATGCTTTGGGGCTGTTTCTCTGCAAAGGGAACCGGACGACTGATCCGTGTACATGAAAGAATGAATGGGGCCATGTATCATGAGATTTTGAGTGCAAACCTCCTCCCATCAGCAAGGGCATTGAAGATGAAACGTGGCTGGGTCTTTCAGCATGATAATGATCCCAAACACACCGCTCCGGGGAATGAAGTAGTGGCTTTGTAAGAAGCATTTCAAGGTCCTGGAGTGGCCCAACCAGTCTCCAGATCTCAACCCCATAGGAAACCTTTGGAGGGAGTTGAAAGTCTGTGTTGCCCAGCGACAGCCCCAAAACATCACTGCTCTAGAGGAGATCTGCATGGAGGAATGGGCCAACATATCAGCAACAGTGTGTGACAACATTGTGAAAACTTACAGAAAACATTTGACCTCTGTCATTGCCAACAAAGGATATATAACAAAGTATTGAGATGAATTTTTGATATTGACCAAATACTTATTTTCCACCATAATTTGCTAATTAATTCTTTCCAAATCAGACAATGTGATTGTCTGGATTTGTTTCCACATTTTGTCTCTCATAGTTGAGGTATACCTATGATGACAATTACAGGCCTCTCTCATCTTTTTAAGTGGGAGAACTTGCACAATTTGTGGCTGACTAAATACTTTTTCCCCCCACTGTATTAAGAGCCTTAAATCATATGAAGTATGTATTCACAGTTTCTAGAAATTTCTCTAACCAATTACTCTTCAATCAAATATCATTAAACATAGGGTATATTAGCAATGTGTTTAAGTTTTAGCAAAAGTGTCAAAAAACATATTTCTCCATTTAATATGAAGGTCAGGTTAATATAACCCAGCCAGCACAGAGTTCCCTGTTACACCAGAGTCTGCCAGAGAACCCCTCACAGTGCAAGGGGAAATTTGATGTAAAGGGGAACACTGATGTAACGGTGGGGGGTTACTGATATAAGGGGGAACCTTTATCTAAGTGCCCCCTTACCTTACTGTATTCACTCCCCCCTTACATCAGTGACCCCCCCCCCCCCCTCAGACTGGCCTGGCGGCGCTGTCACTGACCTCCTCTCAGGTGCAACGTGCAAGGCACAGTCAGATATCTCTCTCTGAGATCCAGCGTGGCGGCTTTGGTCTCATCCTATATTCTCCTCTCCACAGTCCACACACACCTGACTCCTCCAATGGCGTGCAGTGCTCCCACTCATGACTCCTCTATAGGCTCCCCCCCCCAAAGACTGTAGACATGATACAGGAGATGGTCAGAGAATGCAGACATGATACAAGAGATTGTCTTATTATGGTAATGACAAGCAAACTCTCACCCGGCTAACACGGTGACACCACATTGTTGCAGCCGCCACCAAACATTAGATCCACAACCACAGATGATCCCACCACAGACAGGGTACAGATGATCCCTCTTTACACTCCTTTATTCCCTACTACAAGCAAGAGGAACCAGACATTCCCTTTGAGAGCTCAACAGTGCATCCTGGGAGGTGAAGTCTCTGCAGAGCGCAGGCACCAGCTTACTAGTGTGGAGAATTACACCTTGGGAGAAGGCTAGGATGGTGTTAGAGCCTGCTATTGGCTGCAACTGATGAGGGCAGTCTTTAATATTGATTGGATGCTGGGAAAACATTTTCCTGGGCCCCCCACCCCTAGCAATTTCACTCTCCACCCCAACATCCCAAAAAACTAACACACACATAGACTTATCTAAAAACAACTTTAATAATGTAAACATAAATATCTGGTTCACTCACTGATTGCTCAAGGCTCACTAATTGGTTGCTAGGTTACTGCACATCATAACCACTCAGTGATTGGTTGCTAGAAGTTACTGCACAATATTACCACTCAATGATTGGTTGTTAGAGGTTACTACACATTATTACTGCTCACTAATTGGTTGCTATGGGTTACTGCTCATTACCCAGGGGGTGGTGTGGTAGAAAGCTGGCAGAGGGTTAAAGGTGTGATGAAGATGACGGGGGGGTGGTAGGAAGCTGGCAGAGGGGTAAAGGTGGGATGAAGATGACAGGGGGGGAGCTGGCAGAGGGGTACAGGTGGGATTAAGATGATGGGGGGATGGGGGGATGGGGTGGTAGGAAGCTGGCAGAGGGGTACAGGTGGGATGAAGATGACGGGGTGGTAGAAAGCTGGCAGAGAGGGACAGGTGGCATTAAAATGACAGTGGGGGCGATAGAAAGCTGGCAGAGGGGTACAGGTGGGATGAAGATGATAGGGGGTGGTAGGAAGCTGGCAGACGGGTACAGGTGGGATGAAAATGACAGGCGGGGTGGTAGGAAGCTGGCAGAGGGGTACATGTGGCATGATGATGACAGGCGGGGTGGTAGGAAACTGGCAGAGGGGTTCAGGTGGGATCAAGATGACAGGCGGGTGGTAGGAAGCTAGCAGAGGGGTAAAGGTGGGATGAAGATGACAGGGGGGTGGTAGGAAGCTGGCTGAGGAGTACAGGTGGGAGGTATGATGACGGGGGTGGTAGGAAGCTGGCAGAGGGGTAAAGTTGGTATGATGATGACAGGTGGGGTGGTAGGAAGCTGGCAGAGGGGTACAGGTGGTATGAAAATGACAAGGGGTGGTAGGAAGCTGGCAGAGGCGTACAGGGGGGATGCAGATGATCAGGAAGCTGGCAGAGGGGTACAGGTGGGATGAAGATGACAGAGGGTGGTAGGAAGCTGGCAGAGGGGTACAGGTGGGATGAAGATGACAGGTGGGGTGGTAGGAAACTGGAAGAGGGTTCAGGCAGGATGAAGATGACAGGCGGGGTGGTAGAAAGCTGGCAGAGGGGTACAGGTGGCATGATGATGACGGGGGGTAGTAGGAAGCTGGCAGAGGGGTACAGGTGGGATGAAGATGACAGGGGGTGGTAGGAAGCTGGCAGAGGTGTGCAGGTGGGATGCAGATGATAGGCAGGGTGGTAGAAAGCTGGCAGAGGGGAACAGGTGGCATGATGATGACAGGCGGGGTGGTAGGAAGCTGGCAGAGGGGTACAGGTGGCATGATGATGACAGGAGGGGTAGTAGGAAGCTGGCAGAGGGGTACAGGTGGGATGAAGGTGACAGGAAGGGTGGTAGGAATCTGGCAGAGGGATACAGGTGGGATGAAGATGACAGGCGGAGATGTAGAAAGCTGGCAGAGGTGTACAGGTGGCATGATGATGACAGGCGGGGTGGTAGGAAGCTGGCAGAGGGGTACAGGTGGGATGAAGATGACAGGCGGGGTGGTAGGAAGCTAGCAGAGGGGTAATGGTGGGATGAAGATGACAGGGGGGGTATGAAGCATGCTGAGGGGTACAGGTGGTATGAAAATGACAGGGGGTGGTAGGAAGCTGGCAGAGGCGTACAGGGGGATGCAGATGATCAGGAAGCTGGCAGAGGGGTACAGGTGGGATGAAGATGACCGGCCCGGGTGGTAGGATGCTGGCAGAGGGCTACAGGTGGCATGATGATGACAGGCGGGGTGGTAGGAAGCTGGTAGAGGTGTACAGGTGGTATGAAAATGACAGGGGGTGGTAGAAAGCTGGCAGAGGGGTACAGGTGGTATGAAAATGACAGATGGTGGTAGGAAGCTGTCAGAGGGGTACAGGTGGCATGATGATGACGGGGGGTGGTAGGAAGCTGGCAGAGGGGTACAGGTGGGATGAAGATGATAGGGGGTGGTAGGAAGCTGGCAGAGGGGTACAGGTGGGATGAAGATGACAGGCGGAGTGGTAGGAAGCTGGCAGAAGTGTACAGGTGGCATGATGATGACAGGGGGGTGGTAGGAAGCTGGCAGAGGGGTACAGGTTGGAATAAAGATGACAGGCGGGTGGTAGGAAGCTAGCAGAGGGGTAATGGTGGGATGAAGATGACAGGGGGGGTATGAAGCATGCTGAGGGGTACAGGTGGTATGAAAATGAAAGGGGGGGTGGTAGGAAGCTGGCAGAAGCATACAGGGGGATGCAGATGATCAGGAAGCTGGCAGAGGGGTACAGGTGGGATGAAGATGACAGGCCGGGTGGTAGGAAGCTGGTAGAGGGGTACAGGTGGCATGATGATGACAGGGGGTGGTAGAAAGCTGGCAGAGGGGTACAGGTGGGATGAAGATGACAGGGGGTGGTAGGAAGCTGACAGAGGGGTACAGGTGGGATGAAGGTGACGGGCAGGGTGGTAGGAAGCTGGCAGAGGGGCACAGGTGGCATGATGATGACAGGCGGGGTAGTAGGAAGCTGGCAGAGGGGCATAGGTGGCATGATGATGACAGACAGGGTAGTAGGAAGCTGGCAGAGGGGTACAGGTGGGATGAAAATGACAGGGGGTGGTAGGAAGCTGGCAGAGGGGTACAAGTTGTATGATGATGACAGGGGAGGGGGCGGTAGGAAGCTGGCAAAGGGTGGCTGGCTGGCAGGTGGGATGAATGACTGGTGGTCAGTAGGTGGCATCATATACTAGATGATATACATACAGATCATGGCTGTGTGTGTGGGGTGGCTGGCAGCAGTGCTTTTCGGGGTGCCCTCGGTCTGGGGGGTGACGTCATGTGATGTGTCTGGGCAGGACTGTCTGTCATGCTTTACCTCCCTGATGATCGCAACCGGCAGACAGGCTCCCCGATGATCACCAGGCAGTGGAAGGTGAGGTTTCTCCATTACAGATCGTCCGGCCTCCATCCTGGACTCTGGAGAGATTGGATGAGGGAGCTGCTCAGCAGCCACGCTCTGCACATTGCAGGAGATCCGCAGAGCGTGGCAAAAGGGGAGGAGCCGAGTTCATGGAGGAGCCGCAATGCACTGACCCTGGGACTTCGGGAAGTGATAAAGTGATAAATTTCCGGGCATAAACATGGGCGGCCCTGAGGACTCCAATCGGGCGACATTCGCAACCCAGTCCCACACACACAATAAGCAAATTAGGTGGCCCCCAAGGCCACTAGGAGCGCGGGGCCTTAGGCAACCGCCTAATTTTCCTATTTAGAGAGCCGCCTCTGTACACACCCCACACTATATAAGACCGTCTGCGTGTCGCCTTGTGTAGTGTGTTCCGGCGGCGTTTAGAGACAGACAGAGAGAGAGAGATTTTTGTTCTATTTCAGTTAGCAATAGCTAGATTGTACAGGCAGTTGATTGAGCTAGTTAGATGCAGTATGTTTAGTATATATATGCACTGCACGCTTTGTATATATATATATATATATATATACGGTATACAGTTGTAGCGTCCTCACCCCCCGTCCCCCTTGTAAATAAAACGACTGGCTTGTCTAGGGGTATGCGGGAGGAGGATGAGGTTCACTACGGCCCATGTCCTCTAGTATGTAGAGGTGAAAGCCAACACTTATGTTACCTTCGGGTCTGTGTTCTAGACGGAGCCTCTGGCCCTCCTGCAGAGGGGAAGTTTGTCTGTCAGTAATGGAGCCCCACACCATAAAAAGTCCAACACTCCTTTTATTCTTCTTTCACATGAACAGCATCAGTTGAACTTTTAAAACGAACAGACAGGGTGTGGATATGAGTAGGCTCAGGCACAGTGAACACTCCTATTCCTTTTTCTTGCGAATAGGCTTGGCGCACAGTCTCTGCCACCGACCGTGAGATTGGTCGCTGCCACCGATCGGGTGAACTGTTGAGGCCCCTGCCACAGGCCTAACAGCAGGTCTCTGCCACCGACCTGAGTTGACTAGATGAACCGCTGCCACCGGTCATAGAACATGAATCACCTTCCCTGATGAACTGGCCCTTGTTCGGGAAAGATATCCATCCGGACGGTCTCCAGAGGTTCACCCGGCACTGGCAATATGCTGCACCAAATCTTTGGTTGAATCCCTCATCTGGTCCCTTACGCCTCTGGATTTGGGTGCCCAACACCTGGGGCACCCTAGGACAATCCCTCCCTTGCGGGACCCAGTGTAAGGTACTGGGCCCCAGGCCTCCGGTTGAGTACCTCACCCCAGACTGAAGGTGTCCGGGATGGAACACGAACTCCACGTGTACAGGCCAAGGGCGCCTGGACACCGATCATGGACAGCAGCCCTCAGGCTGAAGGTGCCTGGGACTCCGACCTCGTGGTGAAGATGTCCGCCCCCTTTATACCCTCTCCCAGCAAGCACAGTGGGTTCCCCGCCCCGCAGTACAGCTGCTGCAAGAGGTCACAAAGGGTATGGCACTGCAGTAGTGGTTCAACCCCAGCTCAGAATGACAACGCCACCTACTGAGCCGCAGGGAACTCAACTCCACTGATGTCCTCACAAGAATAAAACATAGCCCTGCTCTACCAATAGTGCATCTGGGTCATACTACCACACAGATGCTGCCCCTAAATAGTACATACCGCTACACAGTTTAGCTAGATCTCATTGCAGAGCGTTCCTGTTATTCTATTCCTACTAATAATACAGGCAGGCAGTTGAGCTAAGCTGCAGCATATTAAGTCAGTGTACTGTATACTGGGCACAGTGTTCAGCTAAAGCTGACTGCAGACCATTCCTGTTCTATTCATAATAATACAGGCAGGCAGTTGAGCTAAGCTGCAGTATATTAAGTCCGTGTACTGTATACTGGGGACAGTGTTCAGCTAAAGCTGACTGCAGACCATTCCTGTTCTATTCATAATAATACAGGCAGGCAGTTGAGCTAAGCTGAAGTATATTAAGTCAGTGTACTGTAGGGATGAGCTCGGTGTTCGAGTCGAACGCATGTTCGACTCGAACATCGCCTGTTTGGCGAAACCAGAACTTTGTGGGCCGTTCGCGCCAAATTCGTGTGACACGAACGGCCCACAATGCACTGCGCCATCGCACTGCATTGCCGGCGCTGTGATTGGCCAAGCATGCACTGTGACCCCACATGCTTGGCCAATCACAGCGCCGGCAGCAAGGAGAGCCATAATTGGCCACAGGCAGGATGCCTGTGGCCAATCATAGCTCAGGGGGGTTTAGTACATGCCCCACACTATAAAAGGCCGCCAGCGCAGCGGCCTTGTGTAGTGTGTTCCGGCGTGCAGGGAAAGAGCTACATAGGCAGGGACAGTGAGTTCTACAGTGTGTTCTTTTCTCAGGAATCTGCAGGAGTTAGTGGGTGTTGTGTGCCTCCAGTGCAGTATACACCTGTATCTACCCTTTATTGCTGTTCTCTAAGCTAGATAGCCAGGCAGGGACAGTGTGTTTGTTTTCTTAGGCATCTGCAGGAGTTAGAGGGTGTTGTGTGCCTCCAGCACAGTATACACCTGTATCTACCCTTTATTGCTGTTCTCTAAGCTAGATAGGCAGGGACAGTGTGTTCTTTTCTCAGGCATCTGCAGGAGTTAGTGGGTGTTGTGTGCCCCAGCACAGTATACACCTGTATCTACCCTTTATTACTGTTCTCTAAGCTAGATAGGCAGGCAGGGACAGTGTGTTCTTTTCTCAGGCATCTGCAGGAGTTAGTGGGTGTTGTGTGCCCCAGCACAGTATACACCTGTATCTACATTTTTTTGCTGTTCTATAATACAGGCATCTGCAGGAGTTAGTGGGTGTTGTGTGCCCCAGCACAGTATACACCTGTATCTACATTTTTTTCTGTTCTATAATACAGGTATCTGCAGGAGTTAGTGGGTGTTGTGTGCCCCAGCACAGTATACACCTGTATCTACCCTTTATTGCTGGTGTTCTCTAATAAAGGCATCTGCAGGAGTTAGTGGGTGTTGTGTGCCCCAGCACAGTATACACCTGTATCTACACTTTTTTGCTGTTCTATAATGCAGGCATCTGCAGGAGTTAGTGGGTGTTGTGTGCCCCAGCACAGTATACACCTGTATCTACACTTTTTTGCTGTTCTATAATACAGGCATCTGCAGGAGTTAGTGGGTGTTGTGTGCCCCAGCACAGTATACACCTGTATCTACACTTTTTGCTGTTCTATAATACAGGCATCTGCAGGAGTTAGTGGGTGTTGTGTGCCCCAGCACAGTATACACCTGTATCTACACTTTTTTGTTGTTCTATAATACAGGCATCTGCAGGAGTTAGTGGGTGTTGTGTGCCCCAGCACAGTATACACCTGTATCTACCCTGTATTGCTGGTGTTCTCTAATAAAGGCATCTGCAGGAGTTAGTGGGTGTTGTGTCCCTCCAGCACAGCACAATATGCACCTGTATCTACCCTTTATTGCTGGTGTTCTCTAATAAAGGCATCTGTAGGAGTTAGTGGGTGTTGTGTCCCTCCAGCACAGCACAGTATACAACTGTATCTACTAGGGTTGTCCCGATACCGATACTAGTATCGGTATCGGGACCGATACCAAGCATTTGCGCGAGTACTTGTACTCGCGCAAATGCTCCCGATGCCCAGTCCGATACTTTTTTTTTTCTCAGAGCGGGGGGTGGAGAGCAGGGCGGAGACCGGGGGTGGAGAGTGTGCGGCGGGGGGCGGAGAGTGTGCGGCGGAGGGCGGAGAGTGTGCGGCGGGGGGCGGAGAGCGGGACGGAGAGCAGGACGGAGAGCGTGGCGGGGGGCGGAGACCAGGGCCGAGAGCGGGACGGAGAGTGTCCGGCGGGGGGCGGAGACCAGGGCGGAGACCAAGACGGAGAGCGCGGCAGAGACCAGAGCGGAGAGCAGAGCGAGTCTTCAGGCGGGTAAGTAAAATTAATCTGATCAAATTGCCTTGCCTGTCTGCTGCTCAAATGCTACCTGTTCCCCCTTCACCTCCATGCCGCTGTGCCCCCTTCACTTCCATGCCGCTGTTCCCCCTTCACCTCCATGCCGCTGTCCCCCTCCGTGCTGCCGCCCCCTCCGTGCCCCTCCTCCACCCCCTCGGTATCTCAGGATGGAGAGCGGAGGTAGGAGCCGATAAATCCGGCTCCTTACTTGTCTGAATGTACCGAGTCATCACTGACTCTGTCCATTCACATAACTGAAACATCGTAAACTGTGTTTACGATGTTTCAGTTTATGAATGGAGAGGAGCCGCTGTCTTCTCTCCATTCATTTTCAGCGCAGCTGAGGCTGCTGAGAAAGGGACTGGGGAATATGTGTCCCTAGTCCCTTTCCCTGTCTCAAAGGGGAGATGTCAGAGGTCTGTTAAGACCCCTGATATCTCACCAAAGCCCCCCACAACAGGGCTGATAAAAAAAAAAGAATAAAATAAAAATGAATTGTAAAAAAAATAAAATAAAAGAAAACACACACACTGACACTGTCCACCCCCCCCCCCTTAAAAAAATAAAGCATTGTAAAAAATAAATAAATAAAATAAATAGTAAAAAAAAAAAAAAAAAAATAGTAAAAAAAAAAAAAATACTGACACATGAGATTAAAAAAAAGTATCGGTATTCGGTATCGGCGAGTACTTGAAAAAAAGTATCGGTACTTGTACTCGGTCTTAAAAAAGTGGTATCGGGACAACCCTAGTATCTACCCTTTATTGCTGGTGTTCTCTAATAAAGGCATCTGCAGGAGTTAGTGGGTGTTGTGTGCCCCAGCACAGTATACACCTGTATCTACCCTTTATTACTGTTCTCTAAGCTAGATAGGCAGGCAGGGACAGTGTGTTCTTTTCTCAGGCATCTGCAGGAGTTAGTGGGTGTTGTGTGCCCCAGCACAGTATACACCTGTATCTACATTTTTTTGCTGTTCTATAATACAGGCATCTGCAGGAGTTAGTGGGTGTTGTGTGCCCCAGCACAGTATACACCTGTATCTACATTTTTTTGCTGTTCTATAATACAGGTATCTGCAGGAGTTAGTGGGTGTTGTGTGCCCCAGCACAGTATACAACTGTATCTACCCTTTATTGCTGGTGTTCTCTAATAAAGGCATCTGCAGGAGTTAGTGGGTGTTGTGTGCCCCAGCACAGTATACACCTGTATCTACACTTTTTTGCTGTTCTATAATAAAGGCATCTGCAGGAGTTAGTGGGTGTTGTGTGCCCCAGCACAGTATACACCTGTATCTACACTTTTTTGCTGTTCTATAATACAGGCATCTGCAGGAGTTAGTGGGTGTTGTGTGCCCCAGTACAGTATACACCTGTATCTACACTTTTTTGCTGTTCTATAATACAGGCATCTGCAGGAGTTAGTGTTTGTTGTGTGCCCCAGCACAGTATACACCTGTATCTACCCTTTATTGCTGGTGTTCTCTAATAAAGGCATCTGCAGGAGTTAGTGGGTGTTGTGTCCCTCCAGCACAGCACAGTATACACCTGTATCTACCCTTTATTGCTGGTGTTCTCTAATAAAGGCATCTGCAGGAGTTAGTGGGTGTTGTGTCCCTCCAGCACAGCACAGTATACACCTGTATCTACCCTTTATTGCTGGTGTTCTCTAATAAAGGCATCTGTAGGAGTTAGTGGGTGTTGTGTCCCTCCAGCACAGCACAGTATACAACTGTATCTACCCTTTATTACTGGTGTTCTCTAATAAAGGCATCTGCAGGAGTTAGTGGGTGTTGTGTGCCTCCAGCACAATATACACTACTCCAATTCCTGGTTTTCCCATCTCCCTGCTGTCCATTACTATGTCTGGAAGGCCAACAAGAAGAGACAGACAGTCAGGAGCCAATAAAAGAGGGCAAGCAGGCTCTGTGTCTAGAGACAACAGTGCTGGTCGTGGGCGCGGTGCATCGTCATCAGCACGTGGCCATGGGACACGCTTGTCCTTATTTTCGGCAGCTGGACGCATTGAGCCGCATCATGCCAAAGACTTGGAAGAGTGGATGACCAAGCTCAGGGTACTGGCAAAGCAGCTGCCAAAGCGTCCTCTTCCCTCGTATCAATGTCATCATCAGTCACTCCTTCCTTAGACCCACCATGTCCTAGTGAGGAGTCCCCCGAACTGTTTGAGCACAGTGTTGGGTACATGCTCCAGGAGGATGCCCAGCATTTTGAAGGGTCTGATGATGATACCCAGCTAGAGGAAGGCAGTAGCGTGAGCGCAGAGAGAGGGGATGCTCAAGAAGGACAGCAATCTGGCAGTCATGTTCCAGCAGCTGCAGCATACTGCCAGATTGGCTCCAGTGATGAGGAGGGAGGGGATGATGAGGTCACTGACTCCACGTGGGTGCCTGATAGGAGAGAGGAGAAGGAGGAGGATGAGGAGGAGGCACATCTCCAACGAGGCAGGATGCCCTCCGGGGGCCAGCGTAAGGGCAGCACACCGACTGAATCACACCGCAGAGCTCCGCCTGTGCAGGGCGCTGCCTCTGCTCGTTATTCCAAAAGTTCCTTGGTGTGGGACTTTTTTGAGTCGAGTGCATCAGATCGCACCGCTGCTATTTGCAAAAAATGTCTCAAGCATATCTCGCGTGGCCAAAACATCAGCCGCTTGGGCACCACATGCTTGACCAGACATATGTTGACCTGCCATGCAGCTCGTTGGCAAGCGTACCTTAAAGACCCACACCAAAGAACAAAGCGGACATCTCCTTGCTCCTCATCAGCTGGGATCTCCAACCCCACTATACCTTCAGTCCTCTCTGAAACCTGCACTGAGAGGAATGAAGGTGTAGAATTAGGTGTGTCACAGTCATGTACTTGTGGGCACTCTGCTAGCAGTACACCGACGTCCGATTGTAGCAGGCAAATTTCCCTGCCCCAGCTGCTGGACCATCGAAAAAAGTTCACTCCCAGCCATCCACATGCCCAGCGGTTGAATGCTAGCTTGGCTAAATTGCTAGCACTTCAACTGCTGCCTTTTCAGTTGGTAGACTCGGCCCCCTTCCGAGAGTTTGTGCAATTTGCGGTTCCTCAGTGGCAGGTTCCCAAACGCCACTTTTTCTCACGGAAGGCGATTCCGGCTCTCTACTGGCATGTGGAAGGCAATGTCCATGCCTCGCTGGACAGGGCGGTCAGCGGTAAGGTGCATATTACCGCTGACTCATGGTCAAGCAGGCATGGACAGGGACGATACCTCTCTTTCACGATCCATTGGGTCACTCTTTTGGCAGCTGGGAAGGATGCAGGACAAGGCACAGTAGTGTTGGAGGCTGTTCCGCCGCCACGCCTCCAAAATGCTACTGGTTGTGACACACCTCTCTCCTCCACCCCCTCCTCTTCTTCTTCCTCCATGGCCTCTTCCTGTGCTTTGTCCTCGGAACCAGCCATGCAATGCTTGTGCTGGTGTGTTTGGGGGACAGGAGCCACACCGGGGCAGAGGTTCTGTCAGCTCTGCAGGGGCAGGCCGAGAGGTGGTTGACGCCACGCCAGCTTAAGCCAGGAATGGTGGTTTGCGACAATGGTACCAACCTCCTCTCCGCCCTCCGACAGGGACAACAGACCCATGTGCCCTGTGTGGCTCACGTCCTTAACCTGGTGGTGCAGCGGTTCTTGGGCAGGTACCCGGGCTTACAGGATGTCCTGAGGCAGGCCAGGAAAGTCTGTGTGCATTTCCGCAGATCATATAATGCCAGTGCTCGGCTGGCTGAGCTGCAAAAGGAGTTGAACCTGCCCAAGAACCGCCTTATATGTGACATGCCCACCAGGTGGAACTCAACGTTGGCCATGCTGCAGCAGCTGCACACGCAGCAGAGGGCCATCAATGAGTACCTGTGCGACTACGGCACCAGGACAGGGTCAGGGGAGCTCAGGTTTTTTTCACCACGCCAGTGGGGCATCATCAGGGATGCATGCACTGTCCTGGCACCATTTGAGGAGGCCACGAGGATGGTGAGCAGTGACAGTGCATGCATCAGTGACACTGCACCTCTTGTCCACCTGTTGGAGCATACGCTGCGTGGAATAATGGACAGGGCACTTGAGGCAGAACAGAGGCAGGAAGAGGAGGACTTCCTTGTCTCTCAAGGCCCCCTTTACCCAGACAGTGTTCCTTCTGTCCCACCCATCGCACAGGAAGAGGAGGAGGAGGAGGAGGATTGTGTCAGCATGGAGGTGGAGCCTGGCACTCAGCATCAACAGCAGCAGTCTTTTAGGGATGATTTACAGTCCCAAAAAACCCAGGGACTTGTACATGGCTGGGAGAAGGTGGCTGCGGATCATGTCGTCCTTAGTGACCCAGAGGACACCGGACCGAATGCCTCAGCTAACCTACGCTGCATGGCCTCCCCGATCCTGCAAAGTCTGTGGAAGGATCCTCGTATTCTTCGGATCAAGGAGAGGGTCCATTACTGGCTGGCCACTCTCCTTGATCCACGGTACAAGGGTAAGGTTGCGGACCTTATCTTGCCATCGTAGAGGGAGCAGAGGATGAGACATCTCCGGGAGGCCTTGCAGAAAGGTCTGTGCAACGCGTTCCCAGACACTGGGAGGTTACAAACTCCTGTTCCTGGACAACGAGTTGCTGAGGCTTCGGTCAGTCAAAGAAGGAGCGGTGCGGAAGGTGGCTGTCTGACCGATGCGTTCAGACAATCTTTTAGTCCGCAGCCCCAAGGTATGATCGGTTCCAGCAACCATTGCCAGCGTCTGATATACATGGTGCAGGAATACCTAGGGGCAAGGTCAGACTTGGACACCTTTCCCACCGAAAATCCTTTGGCTTACTGGGTCTTGAGGATGGATCACTGGCCAGAGCTTGCACAGCATGCAATTGAGCTACTGGCCTGTCCTGCATCCAGCGTTCTTTCAGAACGCACATTCAGTGCCGCTGGAGGCTTTGTCATGGATCACAGGGTGCACCTGTCCACTGACTCGGTTGATCGACTGGCCTTCATAAAGATGAACCAGTCTTGGATCACCACCAGCTACCAAGCACCTGAAGCTGATATAACAGACTAATTTATTTTGAAATGTCACATCCCTTCAAGACTGCCTATGCTGATGCTGAGTGACTGTCCTGTTATGTTGACTGACTATCCTCCTCCTCCTCCTCAATGATCCGATTCCTGATGATTGCTTGGTAGAACATTTTTGTTTCTGGGTGCCGCCACCAGTGGCTAATTCCCAATTTTTCAGCCCCTGTTTAACAGGGGCATGTAATTACAATTTTTTATGCAATGCTTTGCAGCAGGGCTCATTCCTGCACTCCAACTAGAGTATATGGGAGAGGTTGCAGTGTCGTGGCACCAGCACCAGTGCCTAAGGCCCAATTTTTCAGCCCCTGTTTAACAGGGGCGTGTAATTAAAATTTTTGATGCAATACTTTGCAACAGGGCTCATTGCTGTGCTCCAAGTACAGTATCTGTGACGGGTTGCAGTGTTGTGGCACCAGTGCCTAAAGCCCAATTTTTCTGCCCCTGTTAAACAGGGGCATGTAATTAAATTCTTGATCTAATAATTCACAGCAGGGCCCATTCCTGCGCCCACCAAGAGTAACTGTGAGAGCTTACAGTGTTGTGGCAACACCACCACCACCACCAAAGGCCCAATTTTTCTGCCCCTCTTCAACAGGGGAATGCGATTACAATTCTTGATCTAATAATTAACAGTAGGGCCCATTCATGGGCCCACCAAGAGTAACTGTGAGGGCAGACAGTGTTGTAGCACCAGCACCACCACCAAAGGCCCAATTTTTCCTACCACTGTTCAACAATGGCATGTAATTACAATTCCTGATATAATAGTTCACAGCAGGGCGTTCCAGCGCCCACCAAGAGTAACTGTGAGGGCTCACAGTGTTGTGGCAACACCAACATCTAAGGGGCAAATTTCAGCAGAGTATATACGGCAGGCCCCTACTTTCAAACATCCAACTTACAAACGACTCCTACTTGCAAACGGAAGGAGACAAAAGGAAGTGAGAGGAAATCTACCCCTAGGAAGGGAAATTCTCTCCTGTAAGAGTTAATATGGGAAAAGGTGTCTCCTCTCTACTGATGCTTTATCACCAATCCTTGTTTGAATAAAAAACCCACTTTTCCAAAAACATTTGTCATTGGGACGGAAAGTGAGGTGAAATGTTCTGAACAGGTGCACAGACAGCAAAACAAATGTTACAGGGGTGATAACCCTTCCCTATGTTTTCCAAAAAGCTTAAAAATAGATTTTTTGGCTGGACCTACACTTAAACAATGTACCTGTTCAAAATTACAAACAGATTCTACTTAAGAACAAACCTACAGTCCCTTGACTATCGTATAACAGATGTTCTTATTATACTACCCCTTATTTACTTTCTTACTTATGACTAAGTAAACAAGACCACACCAGGAGTTGGAGAAATATATATAGGCCGTAGCAGCCTTATTTATTAAAACGCTGTATAACTTTTTTTAACAGTAACCATAAACTCTGTCCTAAAGGACCCTCAGTAAATTACTGGTGTCGATCTCTGCAGGAACCTCTATTAACATCTGTGTCTATTATTTCACTGCGGTACTTCTCCAAATCCGCTAATAGGCCTCAAGCCGACATGCTGGCTCAGAGACAACCCTGACCGCAGTGCAACATCCCAATGCTTCAAGCTAAACCTCCGTTAACTGTAAGCCCACCATCAGGACCCATACCAACGACAGGTCCTGAACCCTTCTTTCCGAGGTATCATCCTTCCCCTGCAAAGACCAGACACCCGCCACTGCCACGACATCTGCAATGACCCCACTTGTACCTGTAAAACAAAATGTAAAGACAACATCCCCAACCCCGTCCAAATTCAGGGGAGGGTGGGCGGGAACTTTCTTTGCGCCGCATGTTATCCGGGGAGGGGGCGGAGTCCTCCTTTATACCCTCAATGCCCCCTCCCACACAAATTAACCCACCAATCTTATCCCCTCTTCCTCAGCCTTAACCCACCAATCCCCTAATCCTTCACATAAGTCCCTGTTTCCCTAGTCATGTCCGCCCTCCACCCATCTATTGCATTCCTTTGCTCCGGGCTTTTCTTGACTATCGTATAACAGATGTCCTTATTATACTACCCCTTATTTACTATCTTACTTATGACTAAGTAAACGAGACCACACCAGGAGTTGGAGAAATATATATAGGCCGTAGCAGCCTTATTTATTAAAACGCTGTATAACTTTTTTTAACAGTAACCATAAACTCTGTCCTAAAGGACCCTCAGTAAATTACTGGTGTCAATCTCTGCAGGAACCTCTATTAACATCTGTGTCTATTATTGCACTGCGGTACTTCTCCAAATCTGCTAATAGGCCTCAAGCCGACATGCTGGCTCAGAGACAATCCTGACCGCAGTGCACCATCCCAATGCTTCAAGCTAAACCTCCGTTAACTGTAAGCCCACCGTCAGGACCCATACCAACGACAGGTCCTGAACCCTTCTTTCCGAGGTATCATCCTTCCCCTGCAAAGACCAGACACCCGCCACAGCACCCGAATGTAAAAGCCTTTACAATTGGGTGCCCCTCCACACCCTGAGAGCCCTCTGTATACCATCCTGTAACCCTAACGCCCATAGGTCTATACCCACATCACTGAGGTGTACCCCATCACCCCGAAGGTACCGCCATGTCTCCAACTCCAGCTCAAAATGACGTATCACCAACCCCCCATTCCTAACCATGAACCTGGCCACATCCCGATTAACTTTCCTCCGCGCCCTATTGATGCCCTCTATGGATCTAGCCATCCGCCATGAAGTACGAGCCACCATGTCGGACCACTCTATCACCATTTCCGGGAATGCCATACGAAGACGAAGAATATCAAATTTGATATCTTTCGTCACATCCAGCATAGATCTAACACCTAAGTCATTCCCACCTACGTGCAGAATTAAAACGTCAGGTGGGCGGTCCAGTCGCGCATAACGATGCACTTCTGGAACTGTCCTACTCCACAACATTCCCGGAATTCCCAGCCAGCGAATCCGGGCCTCCTGCCTTGGAAACCCAAATTGCCGACCTTCCGGCCTTGCCTCAGCCCTCTTACCCCCCCTGTACACGTAAGAGTGCCCCAGTATCCAGACCAACGCCGGCACCACACCTGAAAGAGAGAAAAACATGTATCCACCGTAACCACAGCCAAGCCTGACAACGTAACCTCATTATTTTATTTTCTTTATATATATTTTTTTTTTAAACTCCAATCAGCCCTACTCCTACTCTCCTCATACCCCTACTCCTACTCTCCTCATACCCCTACCACTAAGTGAGGGCGAATGTAAGATCGAAATCTCCTCGATTCCCATCTCCCAATGCGCTTGACCGACTCCATATCCAACCCACTTCGAGCCGCTTCCGTAGCCGCCCCAATTCTAAACGAATGTGACGAAAATTCTTTCGCCTCTAAACCTAGGCACCCCAAACATTTTCGGAAAACCAATATGAACTGAAGCCTGGACAACGGACACCCATCCGCATGTATCAGAAAGGAACCCACGTTCTCTGGGCGTACCGCCAGAAAACCCCGAACGGCCCCAACTGGACAAAGCGGTGAGCCCGGCAATGAAAAGATCTGAACTCTCTTGCCCTTCCCTTTTTGATCCGTTTTTGATCTACGTAACCACAAGGACACCCTGTCCTCCTGGCAATGCACTTCATTAGCCCCAATCCCCCCGTGCACTTTCTTAGACGGGCTAACCAGCTCGCCAATCCTGAACGCCCCAAAAAATGCCAAAGAAAATGCCACTCGGAACAAGGCAGCCTCGTATTCCGAGGTGCAAACCTCCGGTAGCTTAGCCAACACCCCCCTCAGGACCCCAAAGGACACAGGGCGTCTGGTGTCTTTTAACGGCCTAGCCCGCCTATAACCTTTGAGCGCTTGTCGAACCCAGAAGTCTTTCGTGAAATCAGGCAAACCTTGCCATTTAAACAAAAATGCCAACCCAGCAACCTTTTTATCCAGCGTGGATACCGACACCCCTGCTTCCATGCACCTGGAGATAAAGTACAAGACTAGCAACCTCACCTCCGGCCCATCAATATCCACTCCCGCCATTCTACCCAAATCCGCCCATTCCAGCCAAACTTTCTGATATGCAGCCCACGTCGTCTCACTCACCGACTTTCTGATCCATCCAGCGACTAATCTAACGCAATCTTCCACAGCCAGTCTGGACAAGGTACCCCTCGTTGCTCCGTGTCCGGTGCCAACTCTCGGAACCTGTCCCACTGAAAGCGAGATAAAGCGTCAGCCACCACATTGTCCACTCCAGGAAGGTGAACAGCATATATGAAGATGTTTCACTGTAGGCATCTCAACACCAGTTGTTGTAGCAGGCGAACCACCGGCGGCGATGCCGCCGATGCTCTGTTAATCACCTGCACCACGCCCATGTTGTCGATGTGGAAACGCACCTTCCGATCCCGGAAAGCCTCGTCCCATAGTTCCACTGCCAGTACTACTGGAAACAGCTCCAGCAGCAACATATTCTTTATGAAGCCCGCCTCCACCCAACTCTGTGGCCACGAACCCGCACTCCATCGGCCTTGGAAAAAAGCCCCAAAACCTGCTGAGCCCGCAGTGTCCGTGAACAGATCCATATCAAAGTTGCTGACCGGGCCCGACATCCATAGTGCCCTACCATTGAAGGACTCCAAGAATGTATGCCAGACCTGCAGATCAGACCTGTGGGAACGTACCAGCCAAACAAAATGTCGCGGCGACTGCACCCCAGCCGTACTTGCTGACAGCCGTTGGCAAAACGCTCTCCCCATCGGCAAAATGCGACAGGCGAAATTCAGCTTCCCCAATAAAGATGGCAGCGTCCGCAGCTGTACCTTGCGCAAACCCAACATCAGTTTAATTTCTTCTTTCAGAGCCGCAAGCTTATCTTCCGGTAAACGGCATTCCATGGCTTCTGAATCCAGCGTTATCCCCAAAAACGTAATGACCGTTCTTGGCCCCTCCGTCTTGTCAGGCGCCAACGGGACGCCAAAACGATCCGCCATATGCTCCAGCGTTGCTCACAGAATCGCACAATTCCTGGATGAAGCCGGGCCCACGCAGAGGAAGTCATCCAGATAGTGTATGACCGAATTTACCCCTGCCACGTCCCTGACCACCCATTCCAGAAAGGAGCTAAACTCCTCAAACAATGCACACGATATGGAACAGCCCATAGGCAGGCACCGGTCCACATAAAACTCCCCGTTCCAGTGACACCCCAATAATCGAAAACTATCAGGGTTAACCGGAAGAAGCCGAAAGGCCGCCTCCACATCTGATTTTGCCATGAGAGCCCCCTTTCCATAATGCCGGACCCAAACAACCGCTGCATCGAATGATGTGTAACTCACCGTGCAAGCATCCGGCTCAATGGCGTCATTCACCGACCCCCCTTTTGGAAAAGAAAGGTGGTGAATGAGCCAAAATTTATTCAGCTCCTTTTTTGGCACCACACCCAGCGGAGAGACCACCAAATCCTTTAACGGGGGAACTGGAAAAGGGCCGTTCATGCGGCCCAACGCAACTTCCTTTCGTAGTTTCTCAGAAACGACGTCGCAATGTAGCAACGCCGATCGCAAATTGCGCAGCACGGGGGGGACCTCCCTCAACGAGCACGGAATACGAAAACCCTCCGCAAACCCCCTTTCCAACAACCGCGCAGCCGCCCTGTCAGGATACCTACCTAGAAACGGCCGCATCCTTTCCACCATCACCGGCGTCTTCCCTCTTATTCGTAAGCTCTCCGGAATGGTTCTTCCCTTGCTTAAAGCATCTAGATGAGGGATGGGAACCCCCGCATCCGGAACACTCATGTTTGAAACGGCACTTTCCTCCAAACTTGCATGTACCCGAATTAAACTGCCAACAAACCCCTTTTGCCTTACCGGCCGGTTGTCCAGGGGAAGACGATCCACCGCCCCCCCCCCCCCTGAAAAAACTGGTTCGGGGCCCTCGCCGAAGCCATCAATCGCATCCACAAACTAATGGCCTTGTGGTCCCATCTCAACTCCGGCCGCATCGCCATCCTCTGGTGAAACTGCTTGTCGTACCTCAACCAAGCCGTGCCCCCGAAGATTCTGTATGCTCCCCCTACGGCATCCTGGTAGCAAAACAGAGCAGAGCAGAACTCCGGCTTCTTTACCCCTATCACACTTGCCAAAATGCCAAATGCCTGCAGCCAATTTATAAATGTCCATGGGATAAGTCGATACCTACCTTTCTCCTCATCTTCCTTCTTGGAGTCATCCGGCTTGACTCTGTCCAAGTTGAACTTCCCCAACGGCAGCAGTGAGAATATCTCCACATACTCACCTTTCCGAATCTTTTCACGTACCTCCACCTTTAAATGCGCTCCCAACGGTCCCTCAAAACAGATATAGACCTCGCACATCGCCGCGTCAGCCAACCTCACCAGGTCCTGCCTGCCAGCCTCCCCCACTGCCGCAGGCGTATCAACCCCCTCCTTCCTTAGCGGAGGACTGTCCGTCCCCCCCTGCTGTGGCACCACCACCGCTGCCCCTGCCACCCCGCTCCTGCCACCCCCCCACCGGGGGAACCCATGCCGCTGCCGGGCATGGCGCCCCACCTGCTGCATTTTCAAACCTGTCCACCAGTTCCTTGATCCCTGCTAAAAACCCCCTCATACTTGTATCCATCCCCACTACCGACCTCTGACCCTGGCCTGCCAAGTCACCACCCCCAGCCGAGCACCCCCACACTGACGTCCCAGCATCACCCCCACCACTGCAGCCCCCAGCACCCAACACCTGTGACTGACCCAGGGAAGATAAAGGAAAAACAAACTTACCAGGGCTGCCTAGGAAGAGACCCACCAGCCGACCGTCCCGCCTCCATCGATGCTGACCGTCCGAGAGGCTCACGTTCCTCCTCCGATTCCGACACTGCACCGTCCGACCATTGCTCCTCCCCTTCAGCTCCAGATGAAAGCCCTCCAGGGGAAGGATCCCTGGATGCCAAGGGTCCCGCTGCCCACCGACTCCCTCTTCGTGCTCTGGACCCGCCCACCGATTTTTTCGTTGCCTTGCCCGGGCCGGGGGGGCTCCGTCCAGCCCTGTCGCCTACATCAGCTGCCTCTGCCCTCCGATCCTCTGCCGCAAGGTCCCCGGCCGCCGCAGTGGAAGGCCCGGCCACCGCCACACTGGATCTCCCCCGCCGAGGCGCCGTCCCCGGGGACATCACTCTGGGGGCGGGGCCCGCTGCCTCCGACTCCAATCGCCGTGCGGGCCTAGTGGCCGCTCCGGAACTCCCGGAACGGCCGCCCGCGGAGCTCCGACTCTGCTGGGGATTCCTTCCGGCGTCCAACCCGGCGACAGCAGCTCGCTTCGCGGGAGGACCCGAAGGGGCCCGCAAATGGGGATTCCCTATTTGTCTGCGAGCTCCGGAGGAGAGGTCAGGAGAGAAGGGCTCCGGCGTTTTTGACTGGCGAGCTCGCGCTGACACTCTCCCCCCATTAACCTCTTCTTCCACCGGACGCCCGAGCAAAGGCCCTAAATGTTCCTGGGCCCACTGTGGGCCTCGCGCTGCTGTCTCTGCCCGCAATTGGGCCAGGAGCTGCTCTAAGTCTGCCATCTCAAACTTTCTTTGCGCCGCATGTTATCCGGGGAGGGGGCGGAGTCCTCCTGTATACCCTAAATACCCCCTCCCACACAAATTAACCCACCAATCTTATCCCCTCTTCCTCAGCCTTAACCCACCAATCCCCTAATCCTTCACATAAGTCCCTGTTTCCCTAGTCATGTCCGCCCTCCACCCATCCATTGCATTCCTTTGCTCCGGGCTTTTCTGTCTTGTTTGCACCGCCATACAAGACCCAAAGGGGCTGGTAATGGGCTGGGGTAGGGGGGGGGGGGGGTGATGGGGTAGCCATGCCATTTTTTCTCAAAGATTTTCATCCATATTGCCAGGACAAGACATGACATTAAAGTCACAAGCAGTATTAAATGGCTTTTTTTCATTTTAAATTGTCACTTTGTGCAGGGACAGTTCTAAACACGGGAAACACGTGCCACTTCACAGGCATACTTTAGACACCCCCCAGGTACGATATTTAAATGAATATTTCCATTTTTTTTTCACTTTATGCATCATTAAAATGACTGCTCCCGAAAAAACTGCCGTTTTTAAAACGTATTTTTGCATTGATACATGTCCCCTGGGGCAGAACCCCGGTCCCCAAACCCTTTTTAGGACAATAACATGCATATTAGCCGTTATATTTAGCACTTTAGATTTCGAAAGTTTGCCTCCATTGTATTTAATAGGGTTCTAACGTTCACGCAAACTTTCGGTCCGTTAGCAGGTTCTGGTGCGAACCGAACCGGGGGTTTTTCGGCTCATCCCTAGTGTACTGTATACTGGGCACAGTGTTCAGCTAAAGCTGACTGCACACCATTCCTGTTCTATTCATAATAATACAGAAAGGCAGTTGAGCTAAGCTGCAATATATTAAGTCAGTGTACTGTACACAAGGCACAGTGTTCAGCTAAAGCTGACTGCAGACCATTCCTATTCTCTTTCAAATAATACAGGCAGGCAGTTGAGCTAAGCTGCAGTATATTAAGCCAGTGTACTGTATACGTGGCACAGTGTTCAGCTGAAGCTGACTGCAGACCATTCATGTTCTATTTATAATAATGCAGGCAGGCAGTTGAGCTAAGCTGCAGTATATTAAGTCAGTGTAGTGTATACTGGGCACAGTGTGCAGCTAAAGCTGACTGCAGACCATTCCTGTTCTATTCATAATAATACAGGCAGGCAGTTGAGCTAAGCTGCAGTATATTAAGTCAGTGTTTTGTATAGCTGACTACAGACCATTCATGTTCTATTCATAATAATACAGGCAGGTAGTTGAGCTAAGCTGCAGTATATTAAGTCAGTGTACTGCATACTGGGCACAGTGTTCAGCTAAAGCTGACTGCAGACCATTCCTGTTCTATTCATAATAATACAGGCAGGCAGTTGAGCTAAGCTGAAGTATATTAAGTCAGTGTACTGTATACTGGGCACAGTGTGCAGCTAAAGCTGACTGCAGACCATCCCTGTTCTATTTATAATAATACAGGCAGGCAGTTGAGCTAAGCTGCAGTATATTAAGTCAGTGTACTGTTTACTGGGCACAGTGTGCAGCTAAAGCTGACTGCAGACCATTCCTGTTCTCTTTCAAATAATACATGCAGGAAGTTGAGCTAAGCTGCAGTATATTAAGTCAGTGTTTTGTATAGCGGACTACAGATCATTCCTGTTCTATTCATAATAATACAGGCAGGCAATTGAGCTAAAATGCAGTATATTAAGTCAGTGTACTGTGTACTGGGCACAGTGTTCAGCTAAAGCTGACTGCAGACCATTCCTGTTCTATTCATAATAATACAGGCAGGCAGTTGAGCTAAGCTGCAGTATATTAAGTCAGTGTACTTTATACTGGGCACAGTGTGCAGCTAAAGCAGACTGCAGACCATTTATGTTCTCATTTAAATAATACAGGCAGGCAGTTGAGCTAAGCTGCAGAATATTAAGTCAGTGTACTGTATACTATGCACAGTGTTCAGCTAAAGCTGACTGCAGACCATTCCTGTTCTCTTTCAAATAATACAGGCAGGCAGTTGAGCTAAGCTGTATTATATTAAGTCAGTGTACCATATACTGACTGCAGACCCTTCCTGTTCTATTCATAATAATACAGGCAGGCAGTTGAGCTAAGCTGCAGTATATTAAGTCAGCGTACTATATACTGGGCACAGTGTGCAGCTATAGCTGACTGCAGACCATTCCTGTTCTCATTTAAATAATACAGGCAGGCAGTTGAGCTAAGCTGTAGTATATTAAGTCAGTGTACCATATACTGACTGCAGACCCTTCCTGTTCTATTCATAATAATACAGACAGGCAGTTGAGCTAAGCTGCAGTATATTAAGTCAGTGTACTGTATACTGGGCACAGTGTGCAGCTAAAGCTGACTGCAGACCATTCCTGTTCTCTTTCAAATAATACAGGCAGACAGTTGAGCTAAGCTGCAGTATATTAAGTCAGTGATTTGTATAGCTGACTACAGACCATTCCTGTTCTATTCATAATAATACAGGCAGGCAGTTGAGCTAAGCTGCAGTATATTAAGTCAGTGTACTGTATACTTTGCACAGTGTTCAGCTAAAGCTGACTGCAGACCATTCCTGTTCTATCCATAACAATACAGGCAGGCAGTTGAGCTAAGCTGCAGTATATTAAGTCAGTGTACTGTATACTGGGCACAGTGTTCAGCTAAAGCTGACTGCAGACCATTCCTGTTCTCTTTCAAATAATACAGGCAGGCAGTTGAGCTAAGCTGCAGTATATTAAGTCAGTGTTTTGTATAGCTGACTACAGACCATTCCTGTTCTATTCATAATAATACAGGCAGGCAGTTGAGCTAAGCTGCAGTATATTAAGTCAGTGTACTGTATACTATGCACAGTGTGCAGCTAAAGCTGACTGCAGACCATTCCTGTTCTCTTTCAAATAATACAGGCAGGCAGTTGAGCTAAGCTGCAAAATATTAAGTCAGTGTACTGTATACTGGGCACAGTGTTCAGCTAAAGCTTACTGCAGACCATTCCTGTTCTCTTTCAAAGATTACAGGCAGGCAGTTGAGTTAAGCTGCAGTATATTAAGTCAGTGTTTTGTATAGCTGACTACAGACCATTCCTGTTCTATTCATAATAATACAGGCAGGCAGTTGAGCTAAAATGCAGTATACTAAGTCAGTGTACTGTATACTGGGCACAGTGTTCAGCTAAAGCTGACTGCAGACCATTCCTGTTCTATTCATAATAATACAGGCAGGCAGTTGAGCTAAGCTGCAGTATATTAAGTCAGTGTACTGTATACTGGGCACAGTGTGCAGCTAAAGCAGACTGCAGACCATTTATGCTCTCATTTAAATAATACAGGCAGGCAGTTGAGCTAAGCTGCAGAATATTAAGTCAGTGTACTGTATACTATGCACAGTGTTCAGCTAAAGCTGACTGCAGACCATTCCTGTTCTCTTTCAAATAATACAGGCAGGCAGTTGAGCTAAGCTGTAGTATATTAAGTCAGTGTACCATATGCTGGGCACAGTGTTCAGCTAAAGCTGACTGCAGACCCTTCCTGTTCTATTCATAATAATACAGGCAGGCAGTTGAGCTAAGCTGCAGTATATTAAGTCAGTGTACTATATACTGGGCACAGTGTGCAGCTAAAGCTGACTGCAGACCATTCCTGTTCTCATTTAAATAATACAGGCATTCATTTGAGCTAAGCTGCAGTATATTAAGTCAGTGTACTGTATACTGGACACAGTGTGCAGCTAAAGCTGACTGCAGACCATTCCTGTTCTCTTTCAAATAATACAGGCAGGCAGTTGAGCTAAGCTGCAGTATATTAAGTCAGTGTACTGTATACTGGGCACAGTGTTTAGCTAAAGCTGACTGCAGACCATTCCTGTTCTCTTTCAAATAATACAGGCAGGCAGTTGAGCTAAGCTGCAGTATATTAAGTCAGTGTTCTGTATACTGGGCACAGTGTTCAGCTAAAGCTGACTGCAGACCATTCCTGTTCTCTTTCAAATAATACAGGCAGGCAGTTGAGCTAAGCTGCAGTATATTAAGTCAGTGTACTGTATACTGGGCACAGTGTGCAGCTAAAGCAGACTGCAGACCATTTATGTTCTCATTTAAATAATACAGGCAGGCAGTTGAGCTAAGCTGCAGAATATTAAGTCAGTGTACTGTATACTATGCACAGTGTTCAGCTAAAGCTGACTGCAGACCATTCCTGTTCTCTTTCAAATAATACAGGCAGGCAGTTGAGCTAAGCTGCAGTATATTAAGTCAGTGTACTGTATACTGGGCACAGTGTTCAGCTAAAGCTGACTGCAGACCATTCCTGTTCTATTCATAATAATACAGGCAGGCAGTTGAGCTAAGCTGCAGTATATTAAGTCAGTGTTTTGTATAGCTGACTACAGATCATTCCTGTTCTATTCATAATAATACAGGCAGGCAGTTGAGCTAAGCTGCAGTATATTAAGTCAGTTTACTGTATACTATGCACAGTGTGCAGCTACAGCTGACTGCAGACCATTCCTGTTCTCATTCAAATAATACAGGCAGGCAGTTGAGCTAAGCTGCAGTATTTTAAGTCAGTGTACTGTATACTGGGCAAAGCGTTCAGCTAAAGCTTAATGCAGACCATTCCTGTTCTCTTTCAAATAATACAGGCAGGCAGTTGAGCTAAGCTGCAGTATATTAAGTCAGTGTACTGTATACTGGGCACAGTGTGCAGCTAAAGCTGACTGCAGACCATTCCTGTTCTCATTTAAATAATACAGGCAGGCATTTGAGCTAAGCTGCAGTATATTAAGTCAGTGTACTGTATACTGGGCACAGTGTGCAGCTAAAGCTGACTGCAAACCAGTCCTGTTCTCTTTCAAATAATACAGGCAGGCAGTTGAGCTAAGCTGCAGTATATTAAGTCAGTGTACTGTATACTGGTCACAGTGTTCAGCTGAAGCTGACTGCAGACCATTCATGTTCTCTTTCAAATAATACAGGCAGGCAGTTGAGCTAAGCTGCAGTATATTAAATCAGTGTACTGTATACTGGGCACAGTGTGCAGCTAAAGCTGACTTCAGACCATTCCTGTTCTCTTTCAAATAATACAGACATGCAGTTGAGCTAAGCTGCAGTATATTAAGTCAGTGATTTGTATAGCTGACTACAGACCATTCCTGTTCTATTCATAATAATACAGGCAGGCAGTTGAGCTAAGCTGCAGTATATTAAGTCAGTGTACTGTATACTGGGCACAGTGTGCAGCTAAAGCTGACTACAGACCATTCCTGTTCTATTCATAATAATACAGGCAGGCAGTTGAGCTAAGCTGCAGTATATTAAGTCAGTGTACTGTATACTGGGCACAACGTTCAGCTAAAGCTAACTGCAGACCATTCCTGTTCTATTCATAATAATACAGGCAGGCAGTTGAGCTAAGCTGCAGTATATTAAGTCAGTGTACTGCATACTGGGCACAGTGTTCAGCTAAAGCTGACTGCAGACCATTCCTGTTCTCTTTCAAATAATACAGGCAGGCAGTTGAGCTAAGCTGCAGTATATTAAGTCAGTGTACTGTATACTGGGCACAGTGTGCAGCTAAAGCTGACTGCAGACCATTCCT
This sequence comes from Rana muscosa, assembly GCA_029206835.1. NCBI lineage: Eukaryota > Metazoa > Chordata > Amphibia > Anura > Ranidae > Rana > Rana muscosa. The sequence continues at coordinate 208,928,802 of CM055127.1, read as the reverse complement.
GTTCTCTTTCAAATAATACAGGCAGGCAGTTGAGCTAAGCTGCAGTATATTAAGTCAGTGTACTGTATACTGGGCACAGTGTTCAGCTAAAGCTGACTGCAGACCATTCCTGTTCTCATTTAAATAAAACAGACAGGCATTTGAGCTAAGCTGCAGTATATTAAGTCAGTGTACTGTATACTGGGCACAGTGTTCAGCTAAAGCTGACTGCAGACCATTCCTGTACTATTCATAATAATACAGGCAGGCAGTTGAGCTAAGCTGCAGTATATTAAGTCAGTGTACTGTATACTGGGCACAGTGTGCAGCTAAAGCTGACTGCAGACCATTCCTGTTCTCTTTCAAATAATACAGGCAGGCAGTTGAGCTAAGCTGCAGTATATTAAGTCAGTATACTGGGCACAGTGTTCAGCTAAAGCTGACTGCAGACCATTCCTGTTCTATTTATAATAATACAGGCAGGCAGTTGAGCTAAGCTGCAGTATATTAAGTCAGTGTACTGTATACTGGGCACAGTGTTCAGCTAAAGCTGACTGCAGACCATTCCTGTTCTCTTTCAAATAATACAGGCAGACAGTTGAGCTAAGCTGCAGTATATTAAGTCAGTATACTGTATACTGGGCGCAGTGTGAAGCTAAAGCTGACTGCAGACCATTCCTGTTCTATTTATAATAATACAGGCAGGCAGTTGAGCTAAGCTGCAGTATATTAAGTCAGTGTACTGTATACTGGGCACAGTGTTCAGCTAAAGCTGACTGCAGACCATTCCTGTTCTCTTTCAAATAATACAGGCAGACAGTTGAGCTAAGCTGCAGTATATTAAGTCAGTATACTGTATACTGGGCACAGTGTGCAGCTAAAGCTGACTGCAGACCATTCCTGTTCTCTTTCAAATAATACAGGCAGGCAATTGAGCTAAGCTGCAGTATATTAAGTCAGTGATTTGTATAGCTGACTACAGACCATTTCTGTTCTATTCATTATAATACAGGCAGGCAGTTGAGCTAAGCTGCAGTATATTAAGTCAGTGTACTGTATACTATGCACAGTGTGCAGCTAAAGCTGACTGCAGACCATTCCTGTTCTCTTTCAAATAATACAGGCAGACAGTTTAGCTAAGCTGCAGAATATTAAGTCAGTGTACTGTACACTGGGCACAGTGTTCAGCTAAAGCTTACTGCAGACCATTCCTGTTCTCTTTCAAATAATACAGGCAGGCAGTTGAGCTAAGCTGCAGTATATTAAGTCAGTGTACTGTATGATGGGCACAGTGTTCAGCTAAAGCTGACTGCAGACCAATCCCGTTCTATTCATAATAATACAGGCAGACAGTTGAGCTAAGCTGCAGTATATTAAGTCAGTATACTGTATACTGGGCACAGTGTGCAGCTAAAGCTGACTGCAGACCATTCCTGTTCTCTTTCAAATAATACAGGCAGGCAATTGAGCTAAGCTGCAGTATATTAAGTCAGTGATTTGTATAGCTGACTACAGACCATTTCTGTTCTATTCATTATAATACAGGCAGGCAGTTGAGCTAAGCTGCAGTATATTAAGTCAGTGTACTGTATACTATGCACAGTGTGCAGCTAAAGCTGACTGCAGACCATTCCTGTTCTCTTTCAAATAATACAGGCAGACAGTTTAGCTAAGCTGCAGAATATTAAGTCAGTGTACTGTACACTGGGCACAGTGTTCAGCTAAAGCTTACTGCAGACCATTCCTGTTCTCTTTCAAATAATACAGGCAGGCAGTTGAGCTAAGCTGCAGTATATTAAGTCAGTGTACTGTATAATGGGCACAGTGTTCAGCTAAAGCTGACTGCAGACCAATCCCGTTCTATTCATAATAATACAGACAGGCAGTTGAGCTAAGCTGCAGTATATTAAGTTAGTGTACTGTATACTGGGCACAGTGTGCAGCTAAAGCTGACTGCAGACTATTCCTGTTCTCTTTCAAATAATACAGGCAGGCAGTTGAGCTAAGCTGCAGTATATTAAGTTAGTGTACTGTATACTGGGCACAGTGTGCAGCTAAAGCTGACTGCAGACTATTCCTGTTCTCTTTCAAATAATACAGGCAGACAGTTTAGCTAAGCTGCAGAATATTAAGTCAGTGTACTGTACACTGGGCACAGTGTTCAGCTAAAGCTTACTGCAGACCATTCCTGTTCTCTTTCAAATAATACAGGCAGGCAGTTGAGCTAAGCTGCAGTATATTAAGTCAGTGTACTGTATGATGGGCACAGTGTTCAGCTAAAGCTGACTGCAGACCAATCCCGTTCTATTCATAATAATACAGGCAGACAGTTGAGCTAAGCTGCAGTATATTAAGTCAGTATACTGTATACTGGGCACAGTGTGCAGCTAAAGCTGACTGCAGACCATTCCTGTTCTCTTTCAAATAATACAGGCAGGCAATTGAGCTAAGCTGCAGTATATTAAGTCAGTGATTTGTATAGCTGACTACAGACCATTTCTGTTCTATTCATTATAATACAGGCAGGCAGTTGAGCTAAGCTGCAGTATATTAAGTCAGTGTACTGTATACTATGCACAGTGTGCAGCTAAAGCTGACTGCAGACCATTCCTGTTCTCATTTAAATAATACAGGCAGGCAGTTGAGCTAAGCTGCAGTATATTAAGTCAGTGTACTATATACTATGCACAGTGTGCAGCTGAAGCTGACTGCAGACCATTCATGTTCTCTTTCAAATAATACAGGCAGGCAGTTGAGCTAAGCTGCAGTATATTAAGTCAGTGTACTGTATACTGGGCACAGTGTCCAGCTAAAGCTGACTGCAGACCATTCCTGTTCTCTTTCAAATAATACAGGCAGGCAGTTGAGCTAAGCTGCAGTATATTAAGTCAGTGTACTGTATACTGGGCACAGTGTGCAGCTAAAGCTGACTGCAGACCCTTCCTGTTCTATTCATAATAATACAGGCAGGCAGTTGAGCTAAGCTGCAGTATATTAAGTTAGTGTACTGTATACTGGGCACAGTGTGCAGCTAAAGCTGACTGCAGACTATTCCTGTTCTCTTTCAAATAATACAGGCAGGCAGTTGAGCTAAGCTGCAGTATATTAAGTCAGTGTACTGTTTACTGGGCACAGTGTGCAGCTAAAGCTGACTTCAGACCATTCCTGTTCTCTTTCAAATAATACAGACAGGCAGTTGAGCTAAGCTGCAGTATTTTAAGTCAGTGTACTGTATACTGGGCACAGTGTTCAGCTAAAGCTGACTGCAGACCATTCCTGTTCTATTCATAATAATACAGGCAGGCAGTTGAGCTAAGCGCAGGAAAATTAAGTCAGTGTACTGTATACTGGGCACAGTGTTCAGCTAAAGCTGACTGCAGACCATTCCTGTTCTCTTTCAAATAATACAGACAGTCAGTTGAGCTAAGCTACAGTATATTAAGTCAGTGTACTGTATACTGGGCACAGTGTGCAGCTAAAGCTGACTGCAGACCATCCCTGTTCTCATTTAAATAATACAGGCAGGCATTTGAGCTATGCTGCAGTATATTAAGTCAGTGTACTGTATACTGGGCAGAGTGTGCAGCTAAAGCTGACTGCAGACCATTCCTGTTGTCTTTTAAATAATACAGGCAGGCAGTTGAGCTAAGCTGCAGTATATTAAGTCAGTGTACTGTATACTGGGCATAGTGTTCAGCTAAAGCTGACTGCAGACCATTCCTGTTCTATTCATAATAATACAGGCAGGCAGTTGAGCTAAGCTGCAGTATATTAAGTCAGTGTACTGTATGCTGAGTACAGTGTTCAGATAAAGCTGACTGCAGACCATTCCTGTTCTCTTTCAAATAATACAGGCAGGCAGTTGAGCTAAGCTGCAGTATATTAAGTGAGTGTACTGTTTTCTGGGCACAGTGTGCAGCTAAAGCTGACTTCAGACCATTCCTGTTCTCTTTCAAATAATACAGACAGGCAGTTGAGTTAAGCTGAAGTATATTAAGTCAGTGTACTGTATACAGGGCACAGTGTTCAGCTAAAGCTGACTGCAGACCATTCATGTTCTCTTTCAAATAATACAGGCAGGCAGTTGAGCTAAGCTGCAGTATATTAAGTCAGTGTACTGTATACTGGGCACAGTGTGCAGCTAAAGCTGACTTCAGACCATTTCTGTTCTCTTTTAAATAATACAGACAGGCACTTAAACTAAGCTGCATTATATTAAGTCAGTGTTTTGTAAAGCTGACTGCAGACCATTCCTGTTCTATTCATAATAATACAGGCAGGCAGTTGAGCTATGCTGCAGTATATTAAGTCAGTGTACTGTATACTGGGTACAGTGTTCAGCTAAAGCTGACTGCAGACCAATAATGTTTTCTTTCAAATAATACAGGCAGGCAATTGAGCTAAGCTGCAGTATATTAAGTCAGTGATTTGTATAGCTGACTACAGACCATTTCTGTTCTATTCATTATAATACAGGCAGGCAGTTGAGCTAAGCTGCAGTATATTAAGTCAGTGTACTGTATACTATGCACAGTGTGCAGCTAAAGCTGACTGCAGACCATTCCTGTTCTCTTTCAAATAATACAGGCAGACAGTTTAGCTAAACTGCAGAATATAAAGTCAGTGTACTGTACACTGGGCACAGTGTTCAGCTAAAGCTTACTGCAGACCATTCCTGTTCTCTTTCAAATAATACAGGCAGGCAGTTGAGCTAAGCTGCAGTATATTAAGTCAGTGTACTGTATAATGGGCACAGTGTTCAGCTAAAGCTGACTGCAGACCATTCCTGTTCTCTTTCAAATAATACAGGCAGGCAGTTGAGCTAAGCTGCAGTATATTAAGTCAGTGTACTGTATAATGGGCACAGTGTTCAGCTAAAGCTGACTGCAGACCAATCCCGTTCTATTCATAATAATACAGGCAGACAGTTGAGCTAAGCTGCAGTATATTAAGTCAGTATACTGTATACTGGGCACAGTGTGCAGCTAAAGCTGACTGCAGACCATTCCTGTTCTCTTTCAAATAATACAGGCAGGCAATTGAGCTAAGCTGCAGTATATTAAGTCAGTGATTTGTATAGCTGGCTACAGACCATTTCTGTTCTATTCATTATAATACAGGCAGGCAGTTGAGCTAAGCTGCAGTATATTAAGTCAGTGTACTGTATACTATGCACAGTGTGCAGCTAAAGCTGACTGCAGACCATTCCTGTTCTCTTTCAAATAATACAGGCAGACAGTTTAGCTAAGCTGCAGAATATTAAGTCAGTGTACTGTACACTGGGCACAGTGTTCAGCTAAAGCTTACTGCATACCATTCCTGTTCTCTTTCAAATAATACAGGCAGGCAGTTGAGCTAAGCTGCAGTATATTAAGTCAGTGTACTGTATAATGGGCACAGTGTTCAGCTAAAGCTGACTGCAGACCAATCCCGTTCTATTCATAATAATACAGACAGGCAGTTGAGCTAAGCTGCAATATATTAAGTCAGTGTACTGTATACTGGGCACAGTGTTCAGCTAAAGCTGACTGCAGACCATTCCTGTTCTCTTTCAAATAATACAGGCAGGCAGTTGAGCTAAGCTGTAGTATATTAAGTCAGTGTACCATATACTGACTGCAGACCCTTCCTGTTCTATTCATAATAATACAGGCAGGCAGTTGAGCTAAGCTGCAGTATATTAAGTCAGTGTATTATATACTGGGCACAGTGTGCAGCTATAGCTGACTGCAGACCATTCCTGTTCTCATTTAAATAATACAGGCAGGCAGTTGAGCTAAGCTGTAGTATATTAAGTCAGTGTACCATATACTGACTGCAGACCCTTCCTGTTCTATTCATAATAATACAGACAGGCAGTTGAGCTAAGCTGCAGTATATTAAGTCAGTGTACTGTATACTGGGCACAGTGTGCAGCTAAAGCTGACTGCAGACCATTCCTGTTCTCTTTCAAATAATACAGGCAGACAGTTGAGCTAAGCTGCAGTATATTAAGTCAGTGATTTGTATAGCTGACTACAGACCATTCCTGTTCTATTCATAATAATACAGGCAGGCAGTTGAGCTAAGCTGCAGTATATTAAGTCAGTGTACTGTATACTTTGCACAGTGTTCAGCTAAAGCTGACTGCAGACCATTCCTGTTCTATCCATAACAATACAGGCAGGCAGTTGAGCTAAGCTGCAGTATATTAAGTCAGTGTACTGTATACTGGGCACAGTGTTCAGCTAAAGCTGACTGCAGACCATTCCTGTTCTCTTTCAAATAATACAGGCAGGCAGTTGAGCTAAGCTGCAGTATATTAAGTCAGTGTTTTGTATAGCTGACTACAGACCATTCCTGTTCTATTCATAATAATACAGGCAGGCAGTTGAGCTAAGCTGCAGTATATTAAGTCAGTGTACTGTATACTATGCACAGTGTGCAGCTAAAGCTGACTGCAGACCATTCCTGTTCTCTTTCAAATAATACAGGCAGGCAGTTGAGCTAAGCTGCAAAATATTAAGTCAGTGTACTGTATACTGGGCACAGTGTTCAGCTAAAGCTGACTGCAGACCATTCCTGTTCTCTTTCAAATAATACAGGCAGGCAGTTGAGCTAAGCTGTAGTATATTAAGTCAGTGTACCATATGCTGGGCACAGTGTTCAGCTAAAGCTGACTACAGACCATTCCTGTTCTATTCATAATAATACAGGCAGGCAGTTGAGCTAAAATGCAGTATACTAAGTCAGTGTACTGTATACTGGGCACAGTGTTCAGCTAAAGCTGACTGCAGACCATTCCTGTTCTATTCATAATAATACAGGCAGGCAGTTGAGCTAAGCTGCAGTATATTAAGTCAGTGTACTGTATACTGGGCACAGTGTGCAGCTAAAGCAGACTGCAGACCATTTATGTTCTCATTTAAATAATACAGGCAGGCAGTTGAGCTAAGCTGCAGAATATTAAGTCAGTGTACTGTATACTATGCACAGTGTTCAGCTAAAGCTGACTGCAGACCATTCCTGTTCTCTTTCAAATAATACAGGCAGGCAGTTGAGCTAAGCTGTAGTATATTAAGTCAGTGTACCATATGCTGGGCACAGTGTTCAGCTAAAGCTGACTGCAGACCCTTCCTGTTCTATTCATAATAATACAGGCAGGCAGTTGAGCTAAGCTGCAGTATATTAAGTCAGTGTACTATATACTGGGCACAGTGTGCAGCTAAAGCTGACTGCAGACCATTCCTGTTCTCATTTAAATAATACAGGCATTCATTTGAGCTAAGCTGCAGTATATTAAGTCAGTGTACTGTATACTGGACACAGTGTGCAGCGAAAGCTGACTGCAGACCATTCCTGTTCTCTTTCAAATAATACAGGCAGGCAGTTGAGCTAAGCTGCAGTATATTAAGTCAGTGTACTGTATACTGGGCACAGTGTTTAGCTAAAGCTGACTGCAGACCATTCCTGTTCTCTTTCAAATAATACAGGCAGGCAGTTGAGCTAAGCTGCAGTATATTAAGTCAGTGTTCTGTATACTGGGCACAGTGTTCAGCTAAAGCTGACTGCAGACCATTCCTGTTCTCTTTCAAATAATACAGGCAGGCAGTTGAGCTAAGCTGCAGTATATTAAGTCAGTGTACTGTATACTGGGCACAGTGTGCAGCTAAAGCTGACTGCAGCCCATTTATGTTCTCATTTAAATAATACATGCAGGCAGTTGAGCTAAGCTGCAGAATATTAAGTCAGTGTACTGTATACTATGCACAGTGTTCAGCTAAAGCTGACTGCAGACCATTCCTGTTCTCTTTCAAATAATACAGGCAGGCAGGTGAGCTAAGCTGTAGTATATTAAGTCAGTGTACCATATGCTGGGCACAGTGTTCAGCTAAAGCTGACTGCAGACCCTTCCTGTTCTATTCATAATAATACAGGCAGGCAGTTGAGCTAAGCTGAAGTATATTAAGTCAGTGTACTATATACTGGGCACAGTGTGCAGCTAAAGCTGACTGCAGACCATTCCTGTTCTCATTTAAATAATACAGGCATTCATTTGAGCTAAGCTGCAGTATATTAAGTCAGTGTACTGCATACTGGACACAGTGTGCAGCTAAAGCTGACTGCAGACCATTCCTGTTCTCTTTCAAATAATACAGGCAGGCAGTTGAGCTAAGCTGCAGTATATTAAGTCAGTGTACTGTATACTGGGCACAGTGTTCAGCTAAAGCTGACTGCAGACCATTCCTGTTCTATTCATAATAATACAGGCAGGCAGTTGAGCTAAGCTGCAGTATATTAAGTCAGTGTTTTGTATAGCTGACTACAGATCATTCCTGTTCTATTCATAATAATACAGGCAGGCAGTTGAGCTAAGCTGCAGTATATTAAGTCAGTTTACTGTATACTATGCACAGTGTGCAGCTACAGCTGACTGCAGACCATTCCTGTTCTCATTCAAATAATACAGGCAGGCAGTTGAGCTAAGCTGCAGTATTTTAAGTCAGTGTACTGTATACTGGGCAAAGCGTTCAGCTAAAGCTTAATGCAGACCATTCCTGTTCTCTTTCAAATAATACAGGCAGGCAGTTGAGCTAAGCTGCAGTATATTAAGTCAGTGTACTGTATACTGGGCACAGTGTGCAGCTAAAGCTGACTGCAGACCATTCCTGTTCTCATTTAAATAATACAGGCAGGCATTTGAGCTAAGCTGCAGTATATTAAGTCAGTGTACTTTATACTGGGCACAGTGTGCAGCTAAAGCTGACTGCAAACCAGTCCTGTTCTCTTTCAAATAATACAGGCAGGCAGTTGAGCTAAGCTGCAGTATATTAAGTCAGTGTACTGTATACTGGTCACAGTGTTCAGCTGAAGCTGACTGCAGACCATTCATGTTCTCTTTCAAATAATACAGGCAGGCAGTTGAGCTAAGCTGCAGTATATTAAATCAGTGTACTGTATACTGGGCACAGTGTGCAGCTAAAGCTGACTTCAGACCATTCCTGTTCTCTTTCAAATAATACAGACAGGCAGTTGAGCTAAGCTGCATTATATTAAGTCAGTGATTTGTATAGCTGACTACAGACCATTCCTGTTCTATTCATAATAATACAGGCAGGCAGTTGAGCTAAGCTGCAGTATATTAAGTCAGTGTACTGTATACTGGGCACAGTGTGCAGCTAAAGCTGACTACAGACCATTCCTGTTCTATTCATAATAATACAGGCAGGCAGTTGAGCTAAGCTGCAGTATATTAAGTCAGTGTACTGTATACTGGGCACAACGTTCAGCTAAAGCTAACTGCAGACCATTCCTGTTCTATTCATAATAATACAGGCAGGCAGTTGAGCTAAGCTGCAGTATATTAAGTCAGTGTACTGCATACTGGGCACAGTGTTCAGCTAAAGCTGACTGCAGACCATTCCTGTTCTCTTTCAAATAATACAGGCAGGCAGTTGAGCTAAGCTGCAGTATATTAAGTCAGTGTACTGTATACTGGGCACAGTGTGCAGCTAAAGCTGACTGCAGACCATTCCTGTTCTCTTTCAAATAATACAGGCAGGCAGTTGAGCTAAGCTGCAGTATATTAAGTCAGTGTACTGTATACTGGGCACAGTGTTCAGCTAAAGCTGACTGCAGACCATTCCTGTTCTCATTTAAATAAAACAGACAGGCATTTGAGCTAAGCTGCAGTATATTAAGTCAGTGTACTGTATACTGGGCACAGTGTTCAGCTAAAGCTGACTGCAGACCATTCCTGTACTATTCATAATAATACAGGCAGGCAGTTGAGCTAAGCTGCAGTATATTAAGTCAGTGTACTGTATACTGGGCACAGTGTGCAGCTAAAGCTGACTGCAGACCATTCCTGTTCTCTTTCAAATAATACAGGCAGGCAGTTGAGCTAAGCTGCAGTATATTAAGTCAGTATACTGGGCACAGTGTTCAGCTAAAGCTGACTGCAGACCATTCCTGTTCTATTTATAATAATACAGGCAGGCAGTTGAGCTAAGCTGCAGTATATTAAGTCAGTGTACTGTATACTGGGCACAGTGTTCAGCTAAAGCTGACTGCAGACCATTCCTGTTCTCTTTCAAATAATACAGGCAGACAGTTGAGCTAAGCTGCAGTATATTAAGTCAGTATACTGTATACTGGGCGCAGTGTGAAGCTAAAGCTGACTGCAGACCATTCCTGTTCTATTTATAATAATACAGGCAGGCAGTTGAGCTAAGCTGCAGTATATTAAGTCAGTGTACTGTATACTGGGCACAGTGTTCAGCTAAAGCTGACTGCAGACCATTCCTGTTCTCTTTCAAATAATACAGGCAGACAGTTGAGCTAAGCTGCAGTATATTAAGTCAGTATACTGTATACTGGGCACAGTGTGCAGCTAAAGCTGACTGCAGACCATTCCTGTTCTCTTTCAAATAATACAGGCAGGCAATTGAGCTAAGCTGCAGTATATTAAGTCAGTGATTTGTATAGCTGACTACAGACCATTTCTGTTCTATTCATTATAATACAGGCAGGCAGTTGAGCTAAGCTGCAGTATATTAAGTCAGTGTACTGTATACTATGCACAGTGTGCAGCTAAAGCTGACTGCAGACCATTCCTGTTCTCTTTCAAATAATACAGGCAGACAGTTTAGCTAAGCTGCAGAATATTAAGTCAGTGTACTGTACACTGGGCACAGTGTTCAGCTAAAGCTTACTGCAGACCATTCCTGTTCTCTTTCAAATAATACAGGCAGGCAGTTGAGCTAAGCTGCAGTATATTAAGTCAGTGTACTGTAGTGTATACTGGGCACAGTGTGCAGCTAAAGCTGACTGCAGACCATTCCTGTTCTCTTTCAAATAATACAGGCAGGCAATTGAGCTAAGCTGCAGTATATTAAGTCAGTGATTTGTATAGCTGACTACAGACCATTTCTGTTCTATTCATTATAATACAGGCAGGCAGTTGAGCTAAGCTGCAGTATATTAAGTCAGTGTACTGTATACTATGCACAGTGTGCAGCTAAAGCTGACTGCAGACCATTCCTGTTCTCTTTCAAATAATACAGGCAGACAGTTTAGCTAAGCTGCAGAATATTAAGTCAGTGTACTGTACACTGGGCACAGTGTTCAGCTAAAGCTTACTGCAGACCATTCCTGTTCTCTTTCAAATAATACAGGCAGGCAGTTGAGCTAAGCTGCAGTATATTAAGTCAGTGTACTGTATAATGGGCACAGTGTTCAGCTAAAGCTGACTGCAGACCAATCCCGTTCTATTCATAATAATACAGGCAGACAGTTGAGCTAAGCTGCAGTATATTAAGTCAGTATACTGTATACTGGGCACAGTGTGCAGCTAAAGCTGACTGCAGACCATTCCTGTTCTCTTTCAAATAATACAGGCAGGCAATTGAGCTAAGCTGCAGTATATTAAGTCAGTGATTTGTATAGCTGACTACAGACCATTTCTGTTCTATTCATTATAATACAGGCAGGCAGTTGAGCTAAGCTGCAGTATATTAAGTCAGTGTACTGTATACTATGCACAGTGTGCAGCTAAAGCTGACTGCAGACCATTCCTGTTCTCTTTCAAATAATACAGGCAGACAGTTTAGCTAAGCTGCAGAATATTAAGTCAGTGTACTGTACACTGGGCACAGTGTTCAGCTAAAGCTTACTGCAGACCATTCCTGTTCTCTTTCAAATAATACAGGCAGGCAGTTGAGCTAAGCTGCAGTATATTAAGTCAGTGTACTGTATAATGGGCACAGTGTTCAGCTAAAGCTGACTGCAGACCAATCCCGTTCTATTCATAATAATACAGACAGGCAGTTGAGCTAAGCTGCAATATATTAAGTCAGTGTACTGTATACTGGGCACAGTGTTCAGCTAAAGCTGCTGCAGACCATTCCTGTTCTCATTTAAATAATACAGGCAGGCAGTTGAGCTAAGCTGCAGTATATTAAGTCAGTGTACTATATACTATGCACAGTGTGCAGCTGAAGCTGACTGCAGACCATTCATGTTCTCTTTCAAATAATACAGGCAGGCAGTTGAGCTAAGCTGCAGTATATTAAGTCAGTGTACTGTATACTGGGCACAGTGTCCAGCTAAAGCTGACTGCAGACCATTCCTGTTCTCTTTCAAATAATACAGGCAGGCAGTTGAGCTAAGCTGCAGTATATTAAGTCAGTGTACTGTATACTGGGCACAGTGTGCAGCTAAAGCTGACAGCAGACCCTTCCTGTTCTATTCATAATAATACAGGCAGGCAGTTGAGCTAAGCTGCAGTATATTAAGTTAGTGTACTGTATACTGGGCACAGTGTGCAGCTAAAGCTGACTGCAGACTATTCCTGTTCTCTTTCAAATAATACAGGCAGGCAGTTGAGCTAAGCTGCAGTATATTAAGTCAGTGTACTGTTTACTGGGCACAGTGTGCAGCTAAAGCTGACTTCAGACCATTCCTGTTCTCTTTCAAATAATACAGACAGGCAGTTGAGCTAAGCTGCAGTATTTTAAGTCAGTGTACTGTATACTGGGCACAGTGTTCAGCTAAAGCTGACTGCAGACCATTCCTGTTCTATTCATAATAATACAGGCAGGCAGTTGAGCTAAGCGCAGGAAAATTAAGTCAGTGTACTGTATACTGGGCACAGTGTTCAGCTAAAGCTGACTGCAGACCATTCCTGTTCTCTTTCAAATAATACAGACAGTCAGTTGAGCTAAGCTACAGTATATTAAGTCAGTGTACTGTATACTGGGCACAGTGTGCAGCTAAAGCTGACTGCAGACCATCCCTATTCTCATTTAAATAATACAGGCAGGCATTTGAGCTATGCTGCAGTATATTAAGTCAGTGTACTGTATACTGGGCAGAGTGTGCAGCTAAAGCTGACTGCAGACCATTCCTGTTGTCTTTTAAATAATACAGGCAGGCAGTTGAGCTAAGCTGCAGTATATTAAGTCAGTGTACTGTATACTGGGCACAGTGTTCAGCTAAAGCTGACTGCAGACCATTCCTGTTCTATTCATAATAATACAGGCAGGCAGTTGAGCTAAGCTGCAGTATATTAAGTCAGTGTACTGTATACTGAGTACAGTGTTCAGATAAAGCTGACTGCAGACCATTCCTGTTCTCTTTCAAATAATACAGGCAGGCAGTTGAGCTAAGCTGCAGTATATTAAGTGAGTGTACTGTTTTCTGGGCACAGTGTGCAGCTAAAGCTGACTTCAGACCATTCCTGTTCTCTTTCAAATAATACAGACAGGCAGTTGAGTTAAGCTGAAGTATATTAAGTCAGTGTACTGTATACAGGGCACAGTGTTCAGCTAAAGCTGACTGCAGACCATTCATGTTCTCTTTCAAATAATACAGGCAGGCAGTTGAGCTAAGCTGCAGTATATTAAGTCAGTGTACTGTATACTGGGCACAGTGTGCAGCTAAAGCTGACTTCAGACCATTCCTGTTCTCTTTTAAATAATACAGACAGGCACTTAAACTAAGCTGCATTATATTAAGTCAGTGTTTTGTAAAGCTGACTGCAGACCATTCCTGTTCTATTCATAATAATACAGGCAGGCAGTTGAGCTATGCTGCAGTATATTAAGTCAGTGTACTGTATACTGGGTACAGTGTTCAGCTAAAGCTGACTGCAGACCAATTATGTTTTCTTTCAAATAATACAGGCAGGCAATTGAGCTAAGCTGCAGTATATTAAGTCAGTGATTTGTATAGCTGACTACAGACCATTTCTGTTCTATTCATTATAATACGGGCAGGCAGTTGAGCTAAGCTGCAGTATATTAAGTCAGTGTACTGTATACTATGCACAGTGTGCAGCTAAAGCTGACTGCAGACCATTCCTGTTCTCTTTCAAATAATACAGGCAGACAGTTTAGCTAAACTGCAGAATATAAAGTCAGTGTACTGTACACTGGGCACAGTGTTCAGCTAAAGCTTACTGCAGACCATTCCTGTTCTCTTTCAAATAATACAGGCAGGCAGTTGAGCTAAGCTGCAGTATATTAAGTCAGTGTACTGTATAATGGGCACAGTGTTCAGCTAAAGCTGACTGCAGACCATTCCTGTTCTCTTTCAAATAATACAGGCAGGCAGTTGAGCTAAGCTGCAGTATATTAAGTCAGTGTACTGTATAATGGGCACAGTGTTCAGCTAAAGCTGACTGCAGACCAATCCCGTTCTATTCATAATAATACAGGCAGACAGTTGAGCTAAGCTGCAGTATATTAAGTCAGTATACTGTATACTGGGCACAGTGTGCAGCTAAAGCTGACTGCAGACCATTCCTGTTCTCTTTCAAATAATACAGGCAGGCAATTGAGCTAAGCTGCAGTATATTAAGTCAGTGATTTGTATAGCTGGCTACAGACCATTTCTGTTCTATTCATTATTATACAGGCAGGCAGTTGAGCTAAGCTGCAGTATATTAAGTCAGTGTACTGTATACTATGCACAGTGTGCAGCTAAAGCTGACTGCAGACCATTCCTGTTCTCTTTCAAATAATACAGGCAGACAGTTTAGCTAAGCTGCAGAATATTAAGTCAGTGTACTGTACACTGGGCACAGTGTTCAGCTAAAGCGTACTGCATACCATTCCTGTTCTCTTTCAAATAATACAGGCAGGCAGTTGAGCTAAGCTGCAGTATATTAAGTCAGTGTACTGTATAATGGGCACAGTGTTCAGCTAAAGCTGACTGCAGACCAATCCCGTTCTATTCATAATAATACAGACAGGCAGTTGAGCTAAGCTGCAATATATTAAGTCAGTGTACTGTATACTGGGCACAGTGTTCAGCTAAAGCTGACTGCAGACCATTCCTGTTCTCATTTAAATAATACAGGCAGGCAGTTGAGCTAAGCTGCAGTATATTAAGTCAGTGTACTATATACTATGCACAGTGTGCAGCTGAAGCTGACTGCAGATCATTCATGTTCTCTTTCAAATAATACAGGCATGCAGTTGAGCTAAGCTGCAGTATATTAAGCCAGTGTACTGTATACTGGGCACAGTGTCCAGCTAAAGCTGACTGCAGACCATTCCTGTTCTCTTTCAAATAATACAGGCAGGCAGTTGAGCTAAGCTGCAGTATATTAAGTCAGTGTACTGTATACTGGGCACAGTGTGCAGCTAAAGCTGACTGCAGACCCTTCCT
The DNA here is from genome assembly GCA_029206835.1 of Rana muscosa. Lineage (NCBI taxonomy): Eukaryota > Metazoa > Chordata > Amphibia > Anura > Ranidae > Rana > Rana muscosa. The sequence goes on along the minus strand of CM055127.1, from coordinate 208,913,670 downwards.
GTTCTATTCATAATAATACAGGCAGGCAGTTGAGCTAAGCTGCAGTATATTAAGTTAGTGTACTGTATACTGGGCACAGTGTGCAGCTAAAGCTGACTGCAGACTATTCCTGTTCTCTTTCAAATAATACAGGCAGGCAGTTGAGCTAAGCTGCAGTATATTAAGTCAGTGTACTGTTTACTGGGCACAGTGTGCAGCTAAAGCTGACTTCAGACCATTCCTGTTCTCTTTCAAATAATACAGACAGGCAGTTGAGCTAAGCTGCAGTATTTTAAGTCAGTGTACTGTATACTGGGCACAGTGTTCAGCTAAAGCTGACTGCAGACCATTCCTGTTCTCTTTCAAATAATACAGACAGGCAGTTGAGCTAAGCTACAGTATATTAAGTCAGTGTACTGTATACTGGGCACAGTGTGCAGCTAAAGCTGACTGCAGACCATCCCTGTTCTCATTTAAATAATACAGGCAGGCATTTGAGCTATGCTGCAGTATATTAAGTCAGTGTACTGTATACTGGGCAGAGTGTGCAGCTAAAGCTGACTGCAGACCATTCCTGTTGTCTTTTAAATAATACAGGCAGGCAGTTGAGCTAAGCTGCAGTATATTAAGTCAGTGTACTGTATACTGGGCACAGTGTTCAGCTAAAGCTGACTGCAGACCATTCCTGTTCTATTCATAATAATACAGGCAGGCAGTTGAGCTAAGCTGCAGTATATTAAGGCAGTGTACTGTATAATGGGCACAGTGTTCAGCTAAAGCTGACTGCAGACCAATCCCGTTCTATTCATAATAATACAGACAGGCAGTTGAGCTAAGCTGCAATATATTAAGTCAGTGTACTGTATACTGGGCACAGTGTTCAGCTAAAGCTGACTGCAGACCATTCCTGTTCTCATTTAAATAATACAGGCAGGCAGTTGAGCTAAGCTGCAGTATATTAAGTCAGTGTACTATATACTATGCACAGTGTGCAGCTGAAGCTGACTGCAGATCATTCATGTTCTCTTTCAAATAATACAGGCATGCAGTTGAGCTAAGCTGCAGTATATTAAGCCAGTGTACTGTATACTGGGCACAGTGTCCAGCTAAAGCTGACTGCAGACCATTCCTGTTCTCTTTCAAATAATACAGGCAGGCAGTTGAGCTAAGCTGCAGTATATTAAGTCAGTGTACTGTATACTGGGCACAGTGTGCAGCTAAAGCTGACTGCAGACCCTTCCTGTTCTATTCATAATAATACAGGCAGGCAGTTGAGCTAAGCTGCAGTATATTAAGTTAGTGTACTGTATACTGGGCACAGTGTGCAGCTAAAGCTGACTGCAGACTATTCCTGTTCTCTTTCAAATAATACAGGCAGGCAGTTGAGCTAAGCTGCAGTATATTAAGTCAGTGTACTGTTTACTGGGCACAGTGTGCAGCTAAAGCTGACTTCAGACCATTCCTGTTCTCTTTCAAATAATACAGACAGGCAGTTGAGCTAAGCTGCAGTATTTTAAGTCAGTGTACTGTATACTGGGCACAGTGTTCAGCTAAAGCTGACTGCAGACCATTCCTGTTCTCTTTCAAATAATACAGACAGGCAGTTGAGCTAAGCTACAGTATATTAAGTCAGTGTACTGTATACTGGGCACAGTGTGCAGCTAAAGCTGACTGCAGACCATCCCTGTTCTCATTTAAATAATACAGGCAGGCATTTGAGCTATGCTGCAGTATATTAAGTCAGTGTACTGTATACTGGGCAGAGTGTGCAGCTAAAGCTGACTGCAGACCATTCCTGTTGTCTTTTAAATAATACAGGCAGGCAGTTGAGCTAAGCTGCAGTATATTAAGTCAGTGTACTGTATACTGGGCACAGTGTTCAGCTAAAGCTGACTGCAGACCATTCCTGTTCTATTCATAATAATACAGGCAGGCAGTTGAGCTAAGCTGCAGTATATTAAGTCAGTGTACTGTATACTGAGTACAGTGTTCAGATAAAGCTGACTGCAGACCATTCCTGTTCTCTTTCAAATAATACAGGCAGGCAGTTGAGCTAAGCTGCAGTATATTAAGTGAGTGTACTGTTTTCTGGGCACAGTGTGCAGCTAAAGCTGACTTCAGACCATTCCTGTTCTCTTTCAAATAATACAGACAGGCAGTTGAGTTAAGCTGAAGTATATTAAGTCAGTGTACTTTATACAGGGCACAGTGTTCAGCTAAAGCTGACTGCAGACCATTCATGTTCTCTTTCAAATAATACAGGCAGGCAGTTGAGCTAAGCTGCAGTATATTAAGTCAGTGAACTATATACTGGGCACAGTGTGCAGCTAAGGCTGACTTCAGACCATTCCTGTTCTCTTTCAAATAATACAGACAGGCAGTTGAGCTAAGCTGCAGTATATTAAGTCAGTGTTTTGTAAAGCTGACTGCAGACCATTCCTGTTCTATTCATAATAATACAGGCAGGCAGTTGAGCTAAGCTGCAGTATATTAAGTCAGTGTACTGTATACTGGGCACAGTGTGCAGCTAAAGCTGACTGCAGACCATTCCTGTTCTCTTTCAAATAATACAGGCAGGCAGTTGAGCTAAGCTGCAGTATATTAAGTCAGTATAATGTATACTATGCAAAGTGTGCAACTAAAGCTGACTGCAGACCATTCCTGTTCTCTTTCAAATAATACAGGCAGGCAGTTTAGCTAAGCTGCAGTATATTAAGTCAGTGTGCTGTATACTGGGCACAATGTGCAGCTAAAGCTGACTGCAGACCATTCCTGTTCTCTTTCAAATAATACAGGCAGGCAGTTGAGCTAAGCTGCAGTATATTAAGTCAGTGTACTGTATACTGGGCACAGTGTTCAGCTAAAGCTGACTGCAGACCATTCCTGTTCTATTCATAATAATACAGGCAGGCAGTTGAGCTAAGCTGCAGTATATTAAGTCAGTGTACTGTATACTGGGCACAGTGTTCAGCTAAAGCTGACTGCAGACCATTCCTGTTCTCTCTCAAATAATACAGGCAGGAAATTGAGCTAAGCTGCAGTATATTAAGTCAGTGATTTGTATAGCTGACTACAGACCATTCCTGTTATATTCATAATAATACAGGCAGGCAGTTGAGCTAAGCTGCAGTATATTAAGTCAGTGTACTGTATACTGGGCACAGTGTTCAGCTAAAGCTTACTGCAGTCCATTCCTGTTCTCATTTAAATAATACAGACAGGCATTTGAGCTAAGCTGCAGTATATTAAGTCAGTGTACTGTATACTGGGCACAGTGTGCAGCTAAAGCTGACTGCAGACCATTCCTGTTCTCTTTCAAATAACACAGGCAGGCAGTTGAGCTAAGCTGCAGTATATTAAGTCAGTATACTGGGCACAGTGTTCAGCTAAAGCTGACTGCAGACCATTCCTGTTCTATTTATAATAATACAGGCAGGCAGTTGAGCTAAGCTGCAGTATATTAAGTCAGTGTACTGTATACTGGGCACAGTGTTCAGCTAAAGCTGACTGCAGACCATTCCTGTTCTCTTTCAAATAATACAGGCAGGCAATTGAGCTAAGCTGCAGTATATTAAGTCAGTGATTTGTATAGCTGTCTACAGACCATTCCTCTTCTATTCATAATAATACAGGCAAGCAGTTGAGCTAAGCTGCAGTATATTAAGTCAGTGTACTGTATGCTGGGCACAGTGTTCAGCTAAAGCTTACTGCAGACCATTCCTGTTCTCTTTCAAATAATACAGGCAGGCAGTTGAGCTAAGCTGCAGTATATTAAGTCAGTGTACTGTATACTGGGCACAGTGTGCAGCTAAAGCTGACTGCAGACCATTCCTGTTCTCTTTCAAATAATACAGGCAGGCAGTTGAGCTAAGCTGCAGTATATTAAGTCAGTGTACTGTATACTGGGTACAGTGTTCAGCTAAAGCTGACTGCAGAACAATTATGTTTTCTTTCAAATAATACAGGCAGGCAGTTGAGCTAAGCTGCAGTATATTAAGTCAGTGAACTGTATACTGGGCACAGTGTGCAGCTAAAGCTGACTTCAGACCATTCCTGTTCTCTTTCAAATAATACAGACAGGCAGTTGAGCTAAGCTGCAGTATATTAAGTCAGTGTTTTGTAAAGCTGACTGCAGACCATTCCTGTTCTATTCATAATAATACAGGCAGGCAGTTGAGCTAAGCTGCAGTATATTAAATCAGTGTACTGTATACTGGGCACAGTGTTCAGCTAAAGCTGACTGCAGACCATTCCTGTTCTCATTTAAATAATACAGACAGGCATTTGAGCTAAGCTGCAGTATATTAAGTCAGTGTACTGTATATTGGGCACAGTGTGCAGCTAAAGCTGACTGCAGACCATTACTGTTCTCTTTCAAATAATACAGGCAGGCAGTTGAGCTAAGCTGCAGTATATTAAGTCAGTATACTGGGCACAGTGTTCAGCTAAAGCTGACTGCAGACCATTCCTGTTCTATTTATAATAATACAGGCAGGCAGTTGAGCTAAGCTGCAGTATATTAAGTCAGTGTACTGTATACTGGGCACAGTGTTCAGCTAAAGCTGACTGCAGACCATTCCTGTTCTCTTTCAAATAATACAGGCAGGCAATTGAGCTAAGCTGCAGTATATTAAGTCAGTGATTTGTATAGCTGACTACAGACCATTCCTCTTCTATTCATAATAATACAGGCAAGCAGTTGAGCTAAGCTGCAGTATATTAAGTCAGTGTACTGTATACTGGGCACAGTGTTCAGCTAAAGCTTACTGCAGACCATTCATGTTCTCTTTCAAATAATACAGGCAGGCAGTTGAGCTAAGCTGCAGTATATTAAGTCAGTGTACTGTATACTGGGCACAGTGTGCAGCTAAAGCTGACTGCAGACCATTCCTGTTCTCTTTCAAATAATACAGGCAGGCAGTTGAGCTAAGCTGCAGTATATTAAGTCAGTGTACTGTATACTGGGTACAGTGTTCAGCTAAAGCTGACTGCAGAACAATTATGTTTTCTTTCAAATAATACAGGCAGGCAGTTGAGCTAAGCTGCAGTATATTAAGTCAGTGAACTGTATACTGGGCACAGTGTGCAGCTAAAGCTGACTTCAGACCATTCCTGTTCTCTTTCAAATAATACAGGCAGGCAGTTTAGCTAAGCTGCCGTATATTAAGTCAGTGTGCTGTATACTGGGCACAATATGCAGCTAAAGCTGACTGCAGACCATTCCTGTTCTCTTTCAAATAATACAGGCAGGCAGTTGAGCTAAGCTGCAGTATATTAAGTCAGTGTACTGTATACTGGGCACAGTGTTCAGCTAAAGCTGACTGCAGACCATTCCTGTTCTATTCATAATAATACAGGCAGGCAGTTGAGCTAAGCTGCAGTATATTAAGTCAGTGTACTGTATACTGGGCACAGTGTTCAGCTAAAGCTGACTGCAGACCATTCCTGTTCTCTCTCAAATAATACAGGCAGGAAATTGAGCTAAGCTGCAGTATATTAAGTCAGTGATTTGTATAGCTGACTACAGACCATTCCTGTTATATTCATAATAATACAGGCAGGCAGTTGAGCTAAGCTGCAGTATATTAAGTCAGTGTACTGTATACTGGGCACAGTGTTCAGCTAAAGCTTACTGCAGTCCATTCCTGTTCTCATTTAAATAATACAGACAGGCATTTGAGCTAAGCTGCAGTATATTAAGTCAGTGTACTGTATACTGGGCACAGTGTGCAGCTAAAGCTGACTGCAGACCATTCCTGTTCTCTTTCAAATAACACAGGCAGGCAGTTGAGCTAAGCTGCAGTATATTAAGTCAGTATACTGGGCACAGTGTTCAGCTAAAGCTGACTGCAGACCATTCCTGTTCTATTTATAATAATACAGGCAGGCAGTTGAGCTAAGCTGCAGTATATTAAGTCAGTGTACTGTATACTGGGCACAGTGTTCAGCTAAAGCTGACTGCAGACCATTCCTGTTCTCTTTCAAATAATACAGGCAGGCAATTGAGCTAAGCTGCAGTATATTAAGTCAGTGATTTGTATAGCTGTCTACAGACCATTCCTCTTCTATTCATAATAATACAGGCAAGCAGTTGAGCTAAGCTGCAGTATATTAAGTCAGTGTACTGTATGCTGGGCACAGTGTTCAGCTAAAGCTTACTGCAGACCATTCCTGTTCTCTTTCAAATAATACAGGCAGGCAGTTGAGCTAAGCTGCAGTATATTAAGTCAGTGTACTGTATACTGGGCACAGTGTGCAGCTAAAGCTGACTGCAGACCATTCCTGTTCTCTTTCAAATAATACAGGCAGACAGTTGAGCTAAGCTGCAGTATATTAAGTCAGTGTACTGTATACTGGGTACAGTGTTCAGCTAAAGCTGACTGCAGAACAATTATGTTTTCTTTCAAATAATACAGGCAGGCAGTTGAGCTAAGCTGCAGTATATTAAGTCAGTGAACTGTATACTGGGCACAGTGTGCAGCTAAAGCTGACTTCAGACCATTCCTGTTCTCTTTCAAATAATACAGACAGGCAGTTGAGCTAAGCTGCAGTATATTAAGTCAGTGTTTTGTAAAGCTGACTGCAGACCATTCCTGTTCTATTCATAATAATACAGGCAGGCAGTTGAGCTAAGCTGCAGTATATTAAATCAGTGTACTGTATACTGGGCACAGTGTTCAGCTAAAGCTGACTGCAGACCATTCCTGTTCTCATTTAAATAATACAGACAGGCATTTGAGCTAAGCTGCAGTATATTAAGTCAGTGTACTGTATATTGGGCACAGTGTGCAGCTAAAGCTGACTGCAGACCATTACTGTTCTCTTTCAAATAATACAGGCAGGCAGTTGAGCTAAGCTGCAGTATATTAAGTCAGTATACTGGGCACAGTGTTCAGCTAAAGCTGACTGCAGACCATTCCTGTTCTATTTATAATAATACAGGCAGGCAGTTGAGCTAAGCTGCAGTATATTAAGTCAGTGTACTGTATACTGGGCACAGTGTTCAGCTAAAGCTGACTGCAGACCATTCCTGTTCTCTTTCAAATAATACAGGCAGGCAATTTAGCTAAGCTGCAGTATATTAAGTCAGTGATTTGTATAGCTGACTACAGACCATTCCTCTTCTATTCATAATAATACAGGCAAGCAGTTGAGCTAAGCTGCAGTATATTAAGTCAGTGTACTGTATACTGGGCACAGTGTTCAGCTAAAGCTTACTGCAGACCATTCATGTTCTCTTTCAAATAATACAGGCAGGCAGTTGAGCTAAGCTGCAGTATATTAAGTCAGTGTACTGTATACTGGGCACAGTGTGCAGCTAAAGCTGACTGCAGACCATTCCTGTTCTCTTTCAAATAATACAGGCAGGCAGTTGAGCTAAGCTGCAGTATATTAAGTCAGTGTACTGTATACTGGGTACAGTGTTCAGCTAAAGCTGACTGCAGAACAATTATGTTTTCTTTCAAATAATACAGGCAGGCAGTTGAGCTAAGCTGCAGTATATTAAGTCAGTGAACTGTATACTGGGCACAGTGTGCAGCTAAAGCTGACTTCAGACCATTCCTGTTCTCTTTCAAATAATACAGGCAGGCAGTTGAGCTAAGCTGCAGTATATTAAGTCAGTGTTTTGTAAAGCTGACTGCAGACCATTCCTGTTCTATTCATAATAATACAGGCAGGCAGTTGAGCTAAGCTGCAGTATATTAAATCAGTGTACTGTATACTGGGCACAGTGTTCAGCTAAAGCTGACTGCAGACCATTCCTGTTCTATTCATAATAATACAGGCAGGCAGTTGAGCTAAGCTGCAGTATATTAAGGCAGTGTACTGTATAATGGGCACAGTGTTCAGCTAAAGCTGACTGCAGACCAATCCCGTTCTATTCATAATAATACAGACAGGCAGTTGAGCTAAGCTGCAATATATTAAGTCAGTGTACTGTATACTGGGCACAGTGTTCAGCTAAAGCTGACTGCAGACCATTCCTGTTCTCATTTAAATAATACAGGCAGGCAGTTGAGCTAAGCTGCAGTATATTAAGTCAGTGTACTATATACTATGCACAGTGTGCAGCTGAAGCTGACTGCAGATCATTCATGTTCTCTTTCAAATAATACAGGCATGCAGTTGAGCTAAGCTGCAGTATATTAAGCCAGTGTACTGTATACTGGGCACAGTGTCCAGCTAAAGCTGACTGCAGACCATTCCTGTTCTCTTTCAAATAATACAGGCAGGCAGTTGAGCTAAGCTGCAGTATATTAAGTCAGTGTACTGTATACTGGGCACAGTGTGCAGCTAAAGCTGACTGCAGACCCTTCCTGTTCTATTCATAATAATACAGGCAGGCAGTTGAGCTAAGCTGCAGTATATTAAGTTAGTGTACTGTATACTGGGCACAGTGTGCAGCTAAAGCTGACTGCAGACTATTCCTGTTCTCTTTCAAATAATACAGGCAGGCAGTTGAGCTAAGCTGCAGTATATTAAGTCAGTGTACTGTTTACTGGGCACAGTGTGCAGCTAAAGCTGACTTCAGACCATTCCTGTTCTCTTTCAAATAATACAGACAGGCAGTTGAGCTAAGCTGCAGTATTTTAAGTCAGTGTACTGTATACTGGGCACAGTGTTCAGCTAAAGCTGACTGCAGACCATTCCTGTTCTCTTTCAAATAATACAGACAGGCAGTTGAGCTAAGCTACAGTATATTAAGTCAGTGTACTGTATACTGGGCACAGTGTGCAGCTAAAGCTGACTGCAGACCATCCCTGTTCTCATTTAAATAATACAGGCAGGCATTTGAGCTATGCTGCAGTATATTAAGTCAGTGTACTGTATACTGGGCAGAGTGTGCAGCTAAAGCTGACTGCAGACCATTCCTGTTGTCTTTTAAATAATACAGGCAGGCAGTTGAGCTAAGCTGCAGTATATTAAGTCAGTGTACTGTATACTGGGCACAGTGTTCAGCTAAAGCTGACTGCAGACCATTCCTGTTCTATTCATAATAATACAGGCAGGCAGTTGAGCTAAGCTGCAGTATATTAAGTCAGTGTACTGTATACTGAGTACAGTGTTCAGATAAAGCTGACTGCAGACCATTCCTGTTCTCTTTCAAATAATACAGGCAGGCAGTTGAGCTAAGCTGCAGTATATTAAGTGAGTGTACTGTTTTCTGGGCACAGTGTGCAGCTAAAGCTGACTTCAGACCATTCCTGTTCTCTTTCAAATAATACAGACAGGCAGTTGAGTTAAGCTGAAGTATATTAAGTCAGTGTACTTTATACAGGGCACAGTGTTCAGCTAAAGCTGACTGCAGACCATTCATGTTCTCTTTCAAATAATACAGGCAGGCAGTTGAGCTAAGCTGCAGTATATTAAGTCAGTGAACTATATACTGGGCACAGTGTGCAGCTAAGGCTGACTTCAGACCATTCCTGTTCTCTTTCAAATAATACAGACAGGCAGTTGAGCTAAGCTGCAGTATATTAAGTCAGTGTTTTGTAAAGCTGACTGCAGACCATTCCTGTTCTATTCATAATAATACAGGCAGGCAGTTGAGCTAAGCTGCAGTATATTAAGTCAGTGTACTGTATACTGGGCACAGTGTGCAGCTAAAGCTGACTGCAGACCATTCCTGTTCTCTTTCAAATAATACAGGCAGGCAGTTGAGCTAAGCTGCAGTATATTAAGTCAGTATAATGTATACTATGCAAAGTGTGCAGCTAAAGCTGACTGCAGACCATTCCTGTTCTCTTTCAAATAATACAGGCAGGCAGTTTAGCTAAGCTGCAGTATATTAAGTCAGTGTGCTGTATACTGGGCACAATGTGCAGCTAAAGCTGACTGCAGACCATTCCTGTTCTCTTTCAAATAATACAGGCAGGCAGTTGAGCTAAGCTGCAGTATATTAAGTCAGTGTACTGTATACTGGGCACAGTGTTCAGCTAAAGCTGACTGCAGACCATTCCTGTTCTATTCATAATAATACAGGCAGGCAGTTGAGCTAAGCTGCAGTATATTAAGTCAGTGTACTGTATACTGGGCACAGTGTTCAGCTAAAGCTGACTGCAGACCATTCCTGTTCTCTCTCAAATAATACAGGCAGGAAATTGAGCTAAGCTGCAGTATATTAAGTCAGTGATTTGTATAGCTGACTACAGACCATTCCTGTTATATTCATAATAATACAGGCAGGCAGTTGAGCTAAGCTGCAGTATATTAAGTCAGTGTACTGTATACTGGGCACAGTGTTCAGCTAAAGCTTACTGCAGTCCATTCCTGTTCTCATTTAAATAATACAGACAGGCATTTGAGCTAAGCTGCAGTATATTAAGTCAGTGTACTGTATACTGGGCACAGTGTGCAGCTAAAGCTGACTGCAGACCATTCCTGTTCTCTTTCAAATAACACAGGCAGGCAGTTGAGCTAAGCTGCAGTATATTAAGTCAGTATACTGGGCACAGTGTTCAGCTAAAGCTGACTGCAGACCATTCCTGTTCTATTTATAATAATACAGGCAGGCAGTTGAGCTAAGCTGCAGTATATTAAGTCAGTGTACTGTATACTGGGCACAGTGTTCAGCTAAAGCTGACTGCAGACCATTCCTGTTCTCTTTCAAATAATACAGGCAGGCAATTGAGCTAAGCTGCAGTATATTAAGTCAGTGATTTGTATAGCTGTCTACAGACCATTCCTCTTCTATTCATAATAATACAGGCAAGCAGTTGAGCTAAGCTGCAGTATATTAAGTCAGTGTACTGTATGCTGGGCACAGTGTTCAGCTAAAGCTTACTGCAGACCATTCCTGTTCTCTTTCAAATAATACAGGCAGGCAGTTGAGCTAAGCTGCAGTATATTAAGTCAGTGTACTGTATACTGGGCACAGTGTGCAGCTAAAGCTGACTGCAGACCATTCCTGTTCTCTTTCAAATAATACAGGCAGGCAGTTGAGCTAAGCTGCAGTATATTAAGTCAGTGTACTGTATACTGGGTACAGTGTTCAGCTAAAGCTGACTGCAGAACAATTATGTTTTCTTTCAAATAATACAGGCAGGCAGTTGAGCTAAGCTGCAGTATATTAAGTCAGTGAACTGTATACTGGGCACAGTGTGCAGCTAAAGCTGACTTCAGACCATTCCTGTTCTCTTTCAAATAATACAGACAGGCAGTTGAGCTAAGCTGCAGTATATTAAGTCAGTGTTTTGTAAAGCTGACTGCAGACCATTCCTGTTCTATTCATAATAATACAGGCAGGCAGTTGAGCTAAGCTGCAGTATATTAAATCAGTGTACTGTATACTGGGCACAGTGTTCAGCTAAAGCTGACTGCAGACCATTCCTGTTCTCATTTAAATAATACAGACAGGCATTTGAGCTAAGCTGCAGTATATTAAGTCAGTGTACTGTATATTGGGCACAGTGTGCAGCTAAAGCTGACTGCAGACCATTACTGTTCTCTTTCAAATAATACAGGCAGGCAGTTGAGCTAAGCTGCAGTATATTAAGTCAGTATACTGGGCACAGTGTTCAGCTAAAGCTGACTGCAGACCATTCCTGTTCTATTTATAATAATACAGGCAGGCAGTTGAGCTAAGCTGCAGTATATTAAGTCAGTGTACTGTATACTGGGCACAGTGTTCAGCTAAAGCTGACTGCAGACCATTCCTGTTCTCTTTCAAATAATACAGGCAGGCAATTGAGCTAAGCTGCAGTATATTAAGTCAGTGATTTGTATAGCTGACTACAGACCATTCCTCTTCTATTCATAATAATACAGGCAAGCAGTTGAGCTAAGCTGCAGTATATTAAGTCAGTGTACTGTATACTGGGCACATTGTTCAGCTAAAGCTTACTGCAGACCATTCATGTTCTCTTTCAAATAATACAGGCAGGCAGTTGAGCTAAGCTGCAGTATATTAAGTCAGTGTACTGTATACTGGGCACAGTGTGCAGCTAAAGCTGACTGCAGACCATTCCTGTTCTCTTTCAAATAATACAGGCAGGCAGTTGAGCTAAGCTGCAGTATATTAAGTCAGTGTACTGTATACTGGGTACAGTGTTCAGCTAAAGCTGACTGCAGAACAATTATGTTTTCTTTCAAATAATACAGGCAGGCAGTTGAGCTAAGCTGCAGTATATTAAGTCAGTGAACTGTATACTGGGCACAGTGTGCAGCTAAAGCTGACTTCAGACCATTCCTGTTCTCTTTCAAATAATACAGGCAGGCAGTTGAGCTAAGCTGCAGTATATTAAGTCAGTGTTTTGTAAAGCTGACTGCAGACCATTCCTGTTCTATTCATAATAATACAGGCAGGCAGTTGAGCTAAGCTGCAGTATATTAAATCAGTGTACTGTATACTGGGCACAGTGTTCAGCTAAAGCTGACTGCATACCATTCCTGTTCTCATTTAAATAATACAGACAGGCATTTGAGCTAAGCTGCAGTATATTAAGTCAGTGTACTGTATATTGGGCACAGTGTGCAGCTAAAGCTGACTGCAGACCATTCCTGTTCTCTTTTAAATAATACAGGCAGGCAGTTGAGCTAAGCTGCAGTATATTAAGTCAGTATACTGGGCACAGTGTTCAGCTAAAGCTGACTGCAGACCATTCATGTTCTCTTTCAAATAATACAGGCAGACAGTTGAGCTAAGCTGCAGTATATTAAGTCAGTATACTGTATACTGGGCACAGTGTGCAGCTAATGCTGACTGCAGACCAGTCCTGTTCTCTTTCAAATAATACAGGCAGGCAATTGAGCTAAACTGCAGTATATTAAGTCAGTGATTTGTATAGCTGACTACAGACCATTCCTGTTCTATTCATAATAATACAGGCAGGCAGTTGAGCTAAGCTGCAGTATATTAAGTCAGTGTACTGTATACTATGCACAGTGTGCAGCTAAAGCTGACTGCATACCATTCCTGTTCTCTTTCAAATAATACAGGCAGACAGTTTAGCTAAGCTGCAGAATATTAAGTCAGTGTACTGTATACTGGGCACAGTGTTCAGCTAAAGCTTACTGCAGACCATTCCTGTTCTCTTTCAAATAATACAGGCAGGCAGTTGAGCTAAGCTGCAGTATATTAAGTCAGTGTACTGTATAATGGGCACAGTGTTCAGCTAAAGCTGACTGCAGACCAATCCAGTTCTATTCATAATAATACAGACAGGCAGTTGAGCTAAGCTGCAGTATATTAAGTCAGTGTACTATATACTATGCACAGTGTGCAGCTAAAGCTGACTGCAGACCATTCGTGTTCTCTTTCAAATAATACAGGCAGGCAGTTGAGCTAAGCTGCAGTATATTAAGTCAGTGTACTGTATACTGGGCACAGTGTCCAGCTAAAGCTGACTTCAGACCATTCCTGTTATCTTTCAAATAATACAGGCAGGCAGTTGAGCTAAGCTGCAGTATATTAAGTCAGTGTACTGTATACTGGGCACAGTGTGCAGCTAAAGCTGACTGCAGACCCTTCCTGTTCTATTCATAATAATACAGGCAGGCAGTTGAGCTAAGCTGCAGTATATTAAGTCAGTGTATTGTTTACTGGGCACAGTGTGCAGCTAAAGCTGAATTCAGACCATTCCTGTTCTCTTTCAAATAATACAGACAGGCAGTTGAGCTAAGCTGCAGTATTTTAAGTCAGTGTACTGTATACTGGGCACAGTGTTCAGCTAAAGCTCACTGCAGACCATTCCTGTTCTATTCATAATAATACAGGCATGCAGTTGAGCTATGCGCAGGAAAATTAAGTCAGTGTACTGTATACTGGGCACAGTGTTCAGCTAAAGCTGACTGCAGACCATTCCTGTTCTCTTTCAAATAATACAGACAGGCAGTTGAGCTAAGCTACAGTATATTAAGTCAGTGTACTGTATACTGGGCACAGTGTGCAGCTAAAGCTGACTGCAGACCATCCCTGTTCTCATTTAAATAATACAGGCAGGCATTTGAGCTATGCTGCATTATATTAAGTCAGTGTACTGTATACTGGGCAGAGTGTGCAGCTAAAGCTGACTGCAGACCATTGCTGTTGTCTTTCAAATAATACAGGCAGGCAGTTGAGCTAAGCTGCAGTATATTAAGTCAGTGTACTGTATACTGGGCACAGTGTTCAGCTAAAGCTGACTGCAGACCATTCCTGTTCTATTCATAATAATACAGGCAGGCAGTTGAGCTAAGCTGCAGTATATTAAGTCAGTGTACTGTATACTGAGTACAGTGTTCAGCTAAAGCTGACTGCAGATCATTCCTGTTCTCTTTCAAATAATACAGGCAGGCAGTTGAGCTAAGCTGCAGTATATTAAGTGAGTGTACTGTTTACTGGGCACAGTGTGCAGCTAAAGCTGACTTCAGACCTTTCCTGTTCTCTTTCAAATAATACAGACAGGCAGTTGAGTTAAGCCGCAGTATATTAAGTCAGTGTACTGTATACAGGGCACAGTGTTCAGCTAAAGCTGACTGCAGACCATTCATGTTCTCTTTCAAATAATACAGGCAGGCAGTTGAGCTAAGCTGCAGTATATTAAGTCAGTGTACTGTATACTGGGCACAGTGTGCAGCTAAAGCTGATTTCAGACCATTCCTGTTCTCTTTTAAATAATACAGACAGGCACTGAAACTAAGCTGCATTGTATTAAGTCAGTGTTTTGTAAAGCTGACTGCAGACCATTCCTGTTCTATTCATAATAATACAGGCAGGCAGTTGAGCTATGCTGCAGTATATTAAGTCAGTGTACTGTATACTGGGTACAGTGTTCAGCTAAAGCTGACTGCAGACCAATTATGTTTTTTTTCAAATAATACAGGCAGGCAGTTGAGCTAAGCTGCAGTATATTAAGTCAGTGAACTATATACTGGGCACAGTGTGCAGCTAAAGCTGACTTCAGACCATTCCTGTTCTCTTTCAAATAATACAGACATGCAGTTGAGCTAAGCTGCAGTATATTAAGTCAGTGTTTTGTAAAGCTGACTGCAGACCATTCCTGTTCTATTCATAATAATACAGGCAGGCAGTTGAGCTAAGCTGCAGTATATTAAGTCAGTGTACTGTATACTGGGCACAGTGTGCAGCTAAAGCTGACTGCAGACCATTCCTGTTCTCTTTCAAATAATACAGGCAGGCAGTTGAGCTAAGCTGCAGTATATTAAGTCAGTATACTGTATACTATGCAAAGTGTGCAACTAAAGCTGACTGCAGACCATTCCTGTTCTCTTTCAAATAATACAGGCAGGCAGTTTAGCTAATCTGCAGTATATTAAGTCAGTGTGCTGTATACTGGGCACAGCGTGCAGCTAAAGCTGACTGCAGACCATTCCTTTTCTCTTTCAAATAATACAGGCAGGCAGTTGAGCTAAGCTGCAGTATATTAAGTCAGTGTACTGTATACTGGGCACAGTGTTCAGCTAAAGCTGACTGCAGACCATTCCTGTTCTATTCATAATAATACAGGCAGGCAGTTGAGCTAAGCTGCAGTATATTAAGTCAGTGTACTGTATACTGGGCACAGTGTTCAGCTAAAGCTGACTGCAGACCATTCCTGTTCTCTCTCAAATAATACAGGCAGGAAATTGAGCTAAGCTGCAGTATATTAAGTCAGTGATTTGTATAGCTGACTACAGACCATTCCTGTTATATTCATAATAATACAGGCAGGCAGTTGAGCTAAGCTGCAGTATATTAAGTCAGTGTACTGTATACTGGGCACAGTGTTCAGCTAAAGCTTACTGCAGACCATTCCTGTTCTCTTTCAAATAATACAGGCAGGCAGTTGAGCTAAGCTGCAGTATATTAAGTCAGTGTACTGTATACTGGGCACAGTGTGCAGCTAAAGCTGACTGCAGACCATTCCTGTTCTCTTTCAAATAATACAGGCAGGCAGTTGAGCTAAGCTGCAGTATATTAAGTCAGTGTACTGTATACTGGGTACAGTGTTCAGCTAAAGCTGACTGCAGAACAATTATGTTTTCTTTCAAATAATACAGGCAGGCAGTTGAGCTAAGCTTCAGTATATTAAGTCAGTGAACTGTATACTGGGCACAGTGTGCAGCTAAAGCTGACTTCAGACCATTCCTGTTCTCTTTCAAATAATACAGACAGGCAGTTGAGCTAAGCTGCAGTATATTAAGTCAGTGTTTTGTAAAGCTGACTGCAGACCATTCCTGTTCTATTCATAATAATACAGGCAGGCAGTTGAGCTAAGCTGCAGTATATTAAATCAGTGTACTGTATACTGGGCACAGTGTTCAGCTAAAGCTGACTGCAGACCATTCCTGTTCTCATTTAAATAATACAGACAGGCATTTGAGCTAAGCTGCAGTATATTAAGTCAGTGTACTGTATATTGGGCACAGTGTGCAGCTAAAGCTGACTGCAGACCATTACTGTTCTCTTTCAAATAATACAGGCAGGCAGTTGAGCTAAGCTGCAGTATATTAAGTCAGTATACTGGGCACAGTGTTCAGCTAAAGCTGACTGCAGACCATTCCTGTTCTATTTATAATAATACAGGCAGGCAGTTGAGCTAAGCTGCAGTATATTAAGTCAGTGTACTGTATACTGGGCACAGTGTTCAGCTAAAGCTGACTGCAGACCATTCCTGTTCTCTTTCAAATAATACAGGCAGGCAATTGAGCTAAGCTGCAGTATATTAAGTCAGTGATTTGTATAGCTGACTACAGACCATTCCTCTTCTATTCATAATAATACAGGCAAGCAGTTGAGCTAAGCTGCAGTATATTAAGTCAGTGTACTGTATACTGGGCACAGTGTTCAGCTAAAGCTTACTGCAGACCATTCCTGTTCTCTTTCAAATAATACAGGCAGGCAGTTGAGCTAAGCTGCAGTATATTAAGTCAGTGTACTGTATACTGGGCACAGTGTGCAGCTAAAGCTGACTGCAGACCATTCATGTTCTCTTTCAAATAATACAGGCAGGCAGTTGAGCTAAGCTGCAGTATATTAAGTCAGTGTACTGTATACTGGGTACAGTGTTCAGCTAAAGCTGACTGCAGAACAATTATGTTTTCTTTCAAATAATACAGGCAGGCAGTTGAGCTAAGCTGCAGTATATTAAGTCAGTGAACTGTATACTGGGCACAGTGTGCAGCTAAAGCTGACTTCAGACCATTCCTGTTCTCTTTCAAATAATACAGGCAGGCAGTTGAGCTAAGCTGCAGTATATTAAGTCAGTGTTTTGTAAAGCTGACTGCAGACCATTCCTGTTCTATTCATAATAATACAGGCAGGCAGTTGAGCTAAGCTGCAGTATATTAAATCAGTGTACTGTATACTGGGCACAGTGTTCAGCTAAAGCTGACTGCAGACCATTCCTGTTCTCATTTAAATAATACAGACAGGCATTTGAGCTAAGCTGCAGTATATTAAGTCAGTGTACTGTATATTGGGCACAGTGTGCAGCTAAAGCTGACTGCAGACCATTCCTGTTCTCTTTTAAATAATACAGGCAGGCAGTTGAGCTAAGCTGCAGTATATTAAGTCAGTATACTGGGCACAGTGTTCAGCTAAAGCTGACTGCAGACCATTCATGTTCTCTTTCAAATAATACAGGCAGACAGTTGAGCTAAGCTGCAGTATATTAAGTCAGTATACTGTATACTGGGCACAGTGTGCAGCTAATGCTGACTGCAGACCAGTCCTGTTCTCTTTCAAATAATACAGGCAGGCAATTGAGCTAAGCTGCAGTATATTAAGTCAGTGATTTGTATAGCTGACTACAGACCATTCCTGTTCTATTCATAATAATACAGGCAGGCAGTTGAGCTAAGCTGCAGTATATTAAGTCAGTGTACTGTATACTATGCACAGTGTGCAGCTAAAGCTGACTGCATACCATTCCTGTTCTCTTTCAAATAATACAGGCAGACAGTTTAGCTAAGCTGCAGAATATTAAGTCAGTGTAATGTATACTGGGCACAGTGTTCAGCTAAAGCTTACTGCAGACCATTCCTGTTCTCTTTCAAATAATACAGGCAGGCAGTTGAGCTAAGCTGCAGTATATTAAGTCAGTGTACTGTATAATGGGCACAGTGTTCAGCTAAAGCTGACTGCAGACCAATCCCGTTCTATTCATAATAATACAGACAGGCAGTTGAGCTAAGCTGCAGTATATTAAGTCAGTGTACTATATACTATGCACAGTGTGCAGCTAAAGCTGACTGCAGACCATTCGTGTTCTCTTTCAAATAATACAGGCAGGCAGTTGAGCTAAGCTGCAGTATATTAAGTCAGTGTACTGTATACTGGGCACAGTGTCCAGCTAAAGCTGACTTCAGACCATTCCTGTTATCTTTCAAATAATACAGGCAGGCAGTTGAGCTAAGCTGCAGTATATTAAGTCAGTGTACTGTATACTGGGCACAGTGTGCAGCTAAAGCTGACTGCAGACCCTTCCTGTTCTATTCATAATAATACAGGCAGGCAGTTGAGCTAAGCTGCAGTATATTAAGTCAGTGTATTGTTTACTGGGCACAGTGTGCAGCTAAAGCTGAATTCAGACCATTCCTGTTCTCTTTCAAATAATACAGACAGGCAGTTGAGCTAAGCTGCAGTATTTTAAGTCAGTGTACTGTATACTGGGCACAGTGTTCAGCTAAAGCTCACTGCAGACCATTCCTGTTCTATTCATAATAATACAGGCATGCAGTTGAGCTAAGCGCAGGAAAATTAAGTCAGTGTACTGTATACTGGGCACAGTGTTCAGCTAAAGCTGACTGCAGACCATTCCTGTTCTCTTTCAAATAATACAGACAGGCAGTTGAGCTAAGCTACAGTATATTAAGTCAGTGTACTGTATACTGGGCACAGTGTGCAGCTAAAGCTGACTGCAGACCATCCCTGTTCTCATTTAAATAATACAGGCAGGCATTTGAGCTATGCTGCAGTATATTAAGTCAGTGTACTGTATACTGGGCAGAGTGTGCAGCTAAAGCTGACTGCAGACCATTGCTGTTGTCTTTCAAATAATACAGGCAGGCAGTTGAGCTAAGCTGCAGTATATTAAGTCAGTGTGCTGTATACTGGGCACAGTGTTCAGCTAAAGCTGACTGCAGACCATTCCTGTTCTATTCATAATAATACAGGCAGGCAGTTGAGCTAAGCTGCAGTATATTAAGTCAGTGTACTGTATACTGAGTACAGTGTTCAGCTAAAGCTGACTGCAGATCATTCCTGTTCTCTTTCAAATAATACAGGCAGGCAGTTGAGCTAAGCTGCAGTATATTAAGTGAGTGTACTGTTTACTGGGCACAGTGTGCAGCTAAAGCTGACTTCAGACCTTTCCTGTTCTCTTTCAAATAATACAGACAGGCAGTTGAGTTAAGCTGCAGTATATTAAGTCAGTGTACTGTATACAGGGCACAGTGTTCAGCTAAAGCTGACTGCAGACCATTCATGTTCTCTTTCAAATAATACAGGCAGGCAGTTGAGCTAAGCTGCAGTATATTAAGTCAGTGTACTGTATACTGGGCACAGTGTGCAGCTAAAGCTGACTTCAGACCATTCCTGTTCTCTTTTAAATAATACAGACAGGCACTGAAACTAAGCTGCATTGTATTAAGTCAGTGTTTTGTAAAGCTGACTGCAGACCATTCCTGTTCTATTCATAATAATACAGGCAGGCAGTTGAGCTATGCTGCAGTATATTAAGTCAGTGTACTGTATACTGGGTACAGTGTTCAGCTAAAGCTGACTGCAGACCAATTATGTTTTTTTTTCAAATAATACAGGCAGGCAGTTGAGCTAAGCTGCAGTATATTAAGTCAGTGAACTATATACTGGGCACAGTGTGCAGCTAAAGCTGACTTCAGACCATTCCTGTTCTCTTTCAAATAATACAGACAGGCAGTTGAGCTAAGCTGCAGTATATTAAGTCAGTGTTTTGTAAAGCTGACTGCAGACCATTCCTGTTCTATTCATAATAATACAGGCAGGCAGTTGAGCTAAGCTGCAGTATATTAAGTCAGTGTACTGTATACTGGGCACAGTGTGCAGCTAAAGCTGACTGCAGACCATTCCTGTTCTCTTTCAAATAATACAGGCAGGCAGTTGAGCTAAGCTGCAGTATATTAAGTCAGTATACTGTATACTATGCAAAGTGTGCAACTAAAGCTGACTGCAGACCATTCCTGTTCTCTTTCAAATAATACAGGCAGGCAGTTTAGCTAATCTGCAGTATATTAAGTCAGTGTGCTGTATACTGGGCACAGCGTGCAGCTAAAGCTGACTGCAGACCATTCCTTTTCTCTTTCAAATAATACAGGCAGGCAGTTGAGCTAAGCTGCAGTATATTAAGTCAGTGTACTGTATACTGGGCACAGTGTTCAGCTAAAGCTGACTGCAGACCATTCCTGTTCTATTCATAATAATACAGGCAGGCAGTTGGGCTAAGCTGCAGTATATTAAGTCAGTGTACTGTATACTGGGCACAGTGTTCAGCTAAAGCTGACTGCAGACCATTCCTGTTCTCTCTCAAATAATACAGGCAGGAAATTGAGCTAAGCTGCAGTATATTAAGTCAGTGATTTGTATAGCTGACTACAGACCATTCCTGTTATATTCATAATAATACAGGCAGGCAGTTGAGCTAAGCTGCAGTATATTAAGTCAGTGTACTGTATACTGGGCACAGTGTTCAGCTAAAGCTTACTGCAGACCATTCCTGTTCTCTTTCAAATAATACAGGCAGACAGTTGAGCTAAGCTGCAGTATATTAAGTCAGTGTACTGTATACTATGCACAGTGTGCAGCTAACGCTGACTGCAGACCATTCCTGTTCTCTTTCAAATAATACAGGCAGGCAATTGAGCTAAGCTGCAGTATATTAAGTCAGTGATTTGTATAGCTGACTACAGACCATTCCTGTTCTATTCATAATAATACAGGCAGGCAGTTGAGCTAAGCTGCAGTATATTAAGTCAGTATACTGGGCACAGTGTTCAGCTAAAGCTGACTGCAGACCATTCCTGTTCTCATTTAAATAATACAGACAGGCATTTGAGCTAAGCTGCAGTATATTAAGTCAGTGTACTGTATACTGGGCACAGTGTGCAGCTAAAGCTGACTGCAGACCATTCCTGTTCTCTTTCAAATAATACAGGCAGGCAGTTGAGCTAAGCTGCAGTATATTAAGTCAGTATACTGTATACTATGCAAAGTGTGCAACTAAAGCTGACTGCAGACCATTCCTGTTCTCTTTCAAATAATACAGGCAGGCAGTTGAGCTAAGCTGCAGTATATTAAGTCAGTGTACTGTATACTGGGCACAGTGTTCAGCTAAAGCTGACTGCAGACCATTCCTGTTCTATTCATAATAATACAGGCAGGCAGTTGAGGTAAGCTGCATTATATTAAGTCAGTGTACTGTATACTGGGCACAGTGTTCAGCTAAAGCTGACTGCAGACCATTCCTGTTCTCTCTCAAATAATACAGGCAGGAAATTGAGCTAAGCTGCAGTATATTAAGTCAGTGATTTGTATAGCTGACTACAGACCATTCCTGTTCTATTCATAATAATACAGGCAGGCAGTTGAGCTAAGCTGCAGTATACTAAGTCAGTGTACTGTATACTGGGCACATTGTTCAGCTAAAGCTGACTGCAGACCATTCCTGTTCTCTTTCAAATAATACAGGCAGACACTTGAGGTAAGCTACAGTATATTAAATCAGTGTACTGTATACTGGGCACAGTGTTCAGCTAAAGCTGACTGCGGACCATTCCTGTTCTCTTTCAAATAATACAGGCAGGCAGTTGAGCTAAGCTGCAGTATATTATGTCAGTGTACTGTATACTGGGCACAGCGTTCAGCTAAAGCTGACTGCAGACCCTTCCTGTTCTATTCATATTAATACAGGCAGGCAGTTGAGCTAAGCTGCAGTATATTAAGTCAGTGTACTGTATACTGGGCACAGTGTTCAGCTAAAGCTGACTGCAGACCATTCCTGTTCTCTTTCAAATAATACAGGCAGGCAGTTGAGCTAAGCTGCAGTATATTAAGTCAGTATACTGGGCACAGTGTTCAGCTAAAGCTGACTGCAGACCATTCCTGTTCTCATTTAAATAATACAGACAGGCATTTGAGCTAAGCTGCAGTATATTAAGTCAGTGTACTGTATACTGGGCACAGTGTGCAGCTAAAGCTGACTGCAGACCATTCCTGTTCTCTTTCAAATAATACAGGCAGGCAGTTGAGCTAAGCTGCAGTATATTACGTCAGTGTACTGTATACTGGGCACAGTGTTCAGCTAAAGCTTACTGCAGACCATTCCTGTTCTCTTTCAAATAATACAGGCAGGCAGTTGAGCTAAGCTGCAGTATATTAAGTCAGTGTACTGTATACTGGGCACAGTATGGAGCTAAAGCTGACTTCAGACCATTCCTGTTCTCTTTCAAATAATACAGACAGGCAGTTGAGCTAAGCTGCAGTATATTAAGTCAGTGATTTGTATAGCTGACTACAGACCATTCCTGTTCTATTCATAATAATACAGGCAGGCAGTTGAGCTAAGCTGCAGTATATTAAGTCAGTGTACTGTATACTGGGCACAGTGTTCAGCTAAAGCTGACTGCAGACCATTCCTGTTTTCTTTCAAATAATACAGGCAGGCAGTTGAGCTAAGCTGCAGTATATTAAGTCAGTGTACTGTATACTGGGCAGAGTGTGCAGCTAAAGCTGACTGCAGACCATTCCTGTTCTCTTTCAAATAATACAGGCAGGCAGTTGAGCTAAGCTGCAGTATATTAAGTCAGTGTACTGTATACTGGGCACAGTGTTCAGCTAAAGCTGACTGCAGACCATTCCTGTTCTCATTTAAATAATACAGACAGGCATTTGAGCTAAGCTGCAGTATATTAAGTCAGTGTACTGTATACTGGGCACAGTGTGCAGCTAAAGCTGACTGCAGACCATTCCTGTTCTCTTTCAAATAATACAGGCAGGCAGTTGAGCTAAGCTGCAGTATATTAAGTCAGTGTACTGTATACTTTGTTACAGTGTTCAGCTAAAGCTGACTGCAGAACAATTATGTTTTCTTTCAAATAATACAGGCAGGCAGTTGAGCTAAGCTGCAGTATATTAAGTCAGTGAACTGTATACTGGGCACAGTGTGCAGCTAAAGCTGACTTCAGACCATTCCTGTTCTCTTTCAAATAATACAGACAGGCAGTTGAGCTAAGCTGCAGTATCTTAAGTCAGTGTTTTGTAAAGCTGACTGCAGACCATTCCTGTTCTATTCATAATAATACAGGCAGGCAGTTGAGCTAAGCTGCAGTATATTAAGTCAGTGTACTGTATACTGGGCACCGTGTTCAGCTAAAGCTGACTGCAGACCATTCCTGTTCTCTTTCAAATAATACAGGCAGGCAGTTGAGCTAAGCTGCAGTATATTAAGTCAGTATACTGGGCACAGTGTTCAGCTAAAGCTGACTGCAGACCATTCCTGTTCTATTTATAATAATACAGGCAGGCAGTTGAGCTAAGCTGCAGTATATTAAGTCAGTGTACTGTATACTGGGCACAGTGTTCAGCTAAAGCTGACTGCAGACCATTCCTGTTCTCTCTCAAATAATACAGGCATGCAATTGAGCTAAGCTGCAGTATATTAAGTCAGTGATTTGTATAGCTGACTACAGACCATTCCTCTTCTATTCATAATAATACAGGCAGGCAGTTGAGCTAAGCGCAGGAAAATTAAGTCAGTGTACTGTATACTGGGCACAGTGTTCAGCTAAAGCTGACTGCAGACCATTCCTGTTCTCTTTCAAATAATACAGACAGGCAGTTGAGCTAAGCTACAGTATATTAAGTCAGTGTACTGTATACTGGGCACAGTGTGCAGCTAAAGATGACTGCAGACCATCCCTGTTCTCATTTAAATAATACAGGCAGGTATTTGAGCTATGCTGCAGTATATTAAGTCAGTGTACTGTATACTGGGCAGAGTGTGCAGCTAAAGCTGACTGCAGACCATTCCTGTTGTCTTTCAAATAATACAGGCAGACAGTTGAGCTAAGCTGCAGTATATTAAGTCAGTGTACTGTATACTGGGCACAGTGTTCAGCTAAAGCTGACTGCAGACCATTCCTGTTCTATTCATAATAATACAGGCAGGCAGTTGAGCTAAGCTGCAGTATATTAAGTCAGTGTACTGTATACTGAGTACAGTGTTCAGCTAAAGCTGACTGCAGATCATTCCTGTTCTCTTTCAAATAATACCGGCAGGCAGTTGAGCTAAGCTGCAGTATATTAAGTGAGTGTACTGTTTACTGGGCACAGTGTGCAGCTAAAGCTGACTTCAGACCATCCCTGTTCTCTTTCAAATAATACAGACAGGCAGTTGAGTTAAGCTGCAGTATATTAAGTCAGTGTACTGTATACAGGGCACAGTGTTCAGCTAAAGCTGACTGCAGACCATTCATGTTCTCTTTCAAATAATACAGGCAGGCAGTTGAGCTAAGCTGCAGTATATTAAGTCAGTATACTGTATACTATGCAAAGTGTGCAACTAAAGCTGACTGCAGACCATTCCTGTTCTCTTTCAAATAATACAGGCAGGCAGTTGAGCTAAGCTGCAGTATATTAAGTCAGTATACTGTATACTATGCAAAGTGTGCAACTAAAGCTGACTGCAGACCATTCCTGTTCTCTTTCAAATAATACAGGCAGGCAGTTTAGCTAATCTGCAGTATATTAAGTCAGTGTGCTGTATACTGGGCACAGCGTGCAGCTAAAGCTGACTGCAGACCATTCCTGTTCTCTTTCAAATAATACAGGCAGGCAGTTGAGCTAAGCTGCAGTATATTAAGTCAGTGTACTGTATACTGGGCACAGTGTTCAGCTAAAGCTGACTGCAGACCATTCCTGTTCTATTCATAATAATACAGGCAGGCAGTTGAGCTAAGCTGCAGTATATTAAGTCAGTGTACTGTATACTGGGCACAGTGTTCAGCTAAAGCTGACTGCAGACCATTCCTGTTCTCTCTCAAATAATACAGGCAGGAAATTGAGCTAAGCTGCAGTATATTAAGTCAGTGATTTGTATAGCTGACTACAGACCATTCCTGTTATATTCATAATAATACAGGCAGGCAGTTGAGCTAAGCTGCAGTATATTAAGTCAGTGTACTGTATACTGGGCACAGTGTTCAGCTAAAGCTTACTGCAGACCATTCCTGTTCTCTTTCAAATAATACAGGCAGACAGTTGAGCTAAGCTGCAGTATATTAAGTCAGTGTACTGTATACTATGCACAGTGTGCAGCTAACGCTGACTGCAGACCATTCCTGTTCTCTTTCAAATAATACAGGCAGGCAATTGAGCTAAGCTGCAGTATATTAAGTCAGTGATTTGTATAGCTGACTACAGACCATTCCTGTTCTATTCATAATAATACAGGCAGGCAGTTGAGCTAAGCTGCAGTATATTAAGTCAGTGTACTGTATACTGGGCACAGTGTTCAGCTAAAGCTGACTGCAGACCATTCCTGTTCTCTTTCAAATAATACAGGCAGACACTTGAGGTAAGCTACAGTATATTAAGTCAGTGTACTGTATACTGGGCACAGTGTTCAGCTAAAGCTGACTGCAGACCATTCCTGTTCTCTTTCAAATAATACAGGCAGGCAGTTGAGCTAAGCTGCAGTATATTATGTCAGTGTACTGTATACTGGGCACAGCGTTCAGCTAAAGCTGACTGCAGACCCTTCCTGTTCTATTCATAATAATACAGGCAGGCAGTTGAGCTAAGCTGCAGTATATTAAGTCAGTGTACTGTATACTGGGCACAGTGTTCAGCTAAAGCTGACTGCAGACCATTCCTGTTCTCTTTCAAATAATACAGGCAGGCAGTTGAGCTAAGCTGCAGTATATTAAGTCAGTATACTGGGCACAGTGTTCAGCTAAAGCTGACTGCAGACCATTCCTGTTCTCATTTAAATAATACAGACAGGCATTTGAGCTAAGCTGCAGTATATTAAGTCAGTGTACTGTATACTGGGCACAGTGTGCAGCTAAAGCTGACTGCAGACCATTCCTAATCTCTTTCAAATAATACAGGCAGGCAGTTGAGCTAAGCTGCAGTATATTACGTCAGTGTACTGTATACTGGGCACAGTGTTCAGCTAAAGCTTACTGCAGACCATTCCTGTTCTCTTTCAAATAATACAGGCAGGCAGTTTAGCTAATCTGCAGTATATTAAGTCAGTGTGCTGTATACTGGGCACAGCGTGCAGCTAAAGCTGACTGCAGACCATTCCTTTTCTCTTTCAAATAATACAGGCAGGCAGTTGAGCTAAGCTGCAGTATATTAAGTCAGTGTACTGTATACTGGGCACAGTGTTCAGCTAAAGCTGACTGCAGACCATTCCTGTTCTATTCATAATAATACAGGCAGGCAGTTGAGCTAAGCTGCAGTATATTAAGTCAGTGTACTGTATACTGGGCACAGTGTTCAGCTAAAGCTGACTGCAGACCATTCCTGTTCTCTCTCAAATAATACAGGCAGGAAATTGAGCTAAGCTGCAGTATATTAAGTCAGTGATTTGTATAGCTGACTACAGACCATTCCTGTTATATTCATAATAATACAGGCAGGCAGTTGAGCTAAGCTGCAGTATATTAAGTCAGTGTACTGTATACTGGGCACATTGTTCAGCTAAAGCTTACTGCAGACCATTCCTGTTCTCTTTCAAATAATACAGGCAGACAGTTGAGCTAAGCTGCAGTATATTAAGTCAGTGTACTGTATACTATGCACAGTGTGCAGCTAACGCTGACTGCAGACCCTTCCTGTTCTATTCATATTAATACAGGCAGGCAGTTGAGCTAAGCTGCAGTATATTAAGTCAGTGTACTGTATACTGGGCACAGTGTTCAGCTAAAGCTGACTGCAGACCATTCCTGTTCTCTTTCAAATAATACAGGCAGGCAGTTGAGCTAAGCTGCAGTATATTAAGTCAGTGTACTGTATACTGGGCACAGTGTTCAGCTAAAGCTGACTGCAGACCATTCCTGTTCTCATTTAAATAATACAGACAGGCATTTGAGCTAAGCTGCAGTATATTAAGTCAGTGTACTGTATACTGGGCACAGTGTGCAGCTAAAGCTGACTGCAGACCATTCCTGTTCTCTTTCAAATAATACAGGCAGGCAGTTGAGCTAAGCTGCAGTATATTATGTCAGTGTACTGTATACTGGGCACAGCGTTCAGCTAAAGCTGACTGCAGACCCTTCCTGTTCTATTCATATTAATACAGGCAGGCAGTTGAGCTAAGCTGCAGTATATTAAGTCAGTGTACTGTATACTGGGCACAGTGTTCAGCTAAAGCTGACTGCAGACCATTCCTGTTCTCTTTCAAATAATACAGGCAGGCAGTTGAGCTAAGCTGCAGTATATTAAGTCAGTATACTGGGCACAGTGTTCAGCTAAAGCTGACTGCAGACCATTCCTGTTCTCATTTAAATAATACAGACAGGCATTTGAGCTAAGCTGCAGTATATTAAGTCAGTGTACTGTATACTGGGCACAGTGTGCAGCTAAAGCTGACTGCAGACCATTCCTGTTCTCTTTCAAATAATACAGGCAGGCAGTTGAGCTAAGCTGCAGTATATTACGTCAGTGTACTGTATACTGGGCACAGTGTTCAGCTAAAGCTTACTGCAGACCATTCCTGTTCTCTTTCAAATAATACAGGCAGGCAGTTGAGCTAAGCTGCAGTATATTAAGTCAGTGTACTGTATACTGGGCACAGTATGGAGCTAAAGCTGACTTCAGACCATTCCTGTTCTCTTTCAAATAATACAGACAGGCAGTTGAGCTAAGCTGCAGTATATTAAGTCAGTGATTTGTATAGCTGACTACAGACCATTCCTGTTCTATTCATAATAATACAGGCAGGCAGTTGAGCTAAGCTGCAGTATATTAAGTCAGTGTACTGTATACTGGGCACAGTGTTCAGCTAAAGCTGACTGCAGACCATTCCTGTTTTCTTTCAAATAATACAGGCAGGCAGTTGAGCTAAGCTGCAGTATATTAAGTCAGTGTACTGTATACTGGGCAGAGTGTGCAGCTAAAGCTGACTGCAGACCATTCCTGTTCTCTTTCAAATAATACAGGCAGGCAGTTGAGCTAAGCTGCAGTATATTAAGTCAGTGTACTGTATACTGGGCACAGTGTTCAGCTAAAGCTGACTGCAGACCATTCCTGTTCTCATTTAAATAATACAGACAGGCATTTGAGCTAAGCTGCAGTATATTAAGTCAGTGTACTGTATACTGGGCACAGTGTGCAGCTAAAGCTGACTGCAGACCATTCCTGTTCTCTTTCAAATAATACAGGCAGGCAGTTGAGCTAAGCTGCAGTATATTAAGTCAGTGTACTGTATACTTTGTTACAGTGTTCAGCTAAAGCTGACTGCAGAACAATTATGTTTTCTTTCAAATAATACAGGCAGGCAGTTGAGCTAAGCTGCAGTATATTAAGTCAGTGAACTGTATACTGGGCACAGTGTGCAGCTAAAGCTGACTTCAGACCATTCCTGTTCTCTTTCAAATAATACAGACAGGCAGTTGAGCTAAGCTGCAGTATCTTAAGTCAGTGTTTTGTAAAGCTGACTGCAGACCATTCCTGTTCTATTCATAATAATACAGGCAGGCAGTTGAGCTAAGCTGCAGTATATTAAGTCAGTGTACTGTATACTGGGCACCGTGTTCAGCTAAAGCTGACTGCAGACCATTCCTGTTCTCTTTCAAATAATACAGGCAGGCAGTTGAGCTAAGCTGCAGTATATTAAGTCAGTATACTGGGCACAGTGTTCAGCTAAAGCTGACTGCAGACCATTCCTGTTCTATTTATAATAATACAGGCAGGCAGTTGAGCTAAGCTGCAGTATATTAAGTCAGTGTACTGTATACTGGGCACAGTGTTCAGCTAAAGCTGACTGCAGACCATTCCTGTTCTCTCTCAAATAATACAGGCATGCAATTGAGCTAAGCTGCAGTATATTAAGTCAGTGATTTGTATAGCTGACTACAGACCATTCCTCTTCTATTCATAATAATACAGGCAGGCAGTTGAGCTAAGCGCAGGAAAATTAAGTCAGTGTACTGTATACTGGGCACAGTGTTCAGCTAAAGCTGACTGCAGACCATTCCTGTTCTCTTTCAAATAATACAGACAGGCAGTTGAGCTAAGCTACAGTATATTAAGTCAGTGTACTGTATACTGGGCACAGTGTGCAGCTAAAGATGACTGCAGACCATCCCTGTTCTCATTTAAATAATACAGGCAGGTATTTGAGCTATGCTGCAGTATATTAAGTCAGTGTACTGTATACTGGGCAGAGTGTGCAGCTAAAGCTGACTGCAGACCATTCCTGTTGTCTTTCAAATAATACAGGCAGACAGTTGAGCTAAGCTGCAGTATATTAAGTCAGTGTACTGTATACTGGGCATAGTGTTCAGCTAAAGCTGACTGCAGACCATTCCTGTTCTATTCATAATAATACAGGCAGGCAGTTGAGCTAAGCTGCAGTATATTAAGTCAGTGTACTGTATACTGAGTACAGTGTTCAGCTAAAGCTGACTGCAGATCATTCCTGTTCTCTTTCAAATAATACCGGCAGGCAGTTGAGCTAAGCTGCAGTATATTAAGTGAGTGTACTGTTTACTGGGCACAGTGTGCAGCTAAAGCTGACTTCAGACCATCCCTGTTCTCTTTCAAATAATACAGACAGGCAGTTGAGTTAAGCTGCAGTATATTAAGTCAGTGTACTGTATACAGGGCACAGTGTTCAGCTAAAGCTGACTGCAGACCATTCATGTTCTCTTTCAAATAATACAGGCAGGCAGTTGAGCTAAGCTGCAGTATATTAAGTCAGTATACTGTATACTATGCAAAGTGTGCAACTAAAGCTGACTGCAGACCATTCCTGTTCTCTTTCAAATAATACAGGCAGGCAGTTGAGCTAAGCTGCAGTATATTAAGTCAGTATACTGTATACTATGCAAAGTGTGCAACTAAAGCTGACTGCAGACCATTCCTGTTCTCTTTCAAATAATACAGGCAGGCAGTTTAGCTAATCTGCAGTATATTAAGTCAGTGTGCTGTATACTGGGCACAGCGTGCAGCTAAAGCTGACTGCAGACCATTCCTGTTCTCTTTCAAATAATACAGGCAGGCAGTTGAGCTAAGCTGCAGTATATTAAGTCAGTGTACTGTATACTGGGCACAGTGTTCAGCTAAAGCTGACTGCAGACCATTCCTGTTCTATTCATAATAATACAGGCAGGCAGTTGAGCTAAGCTGCAGTATATTAAGTCAGTGTACTGTATACTGGGCACAGTGTTCAGCTAAAGCTGACTGCAGACCATTCCTGTTCTCTCTCAAATAATACAGGCAGGAAATTGAGCTAAGCTGCAGTATATTAAGTCAGTGATTTGTATAGCTGACTACAGACCATTCCTGTTATATTCATAATAATACAGGCAGGCAGTTGAGCTAAGCTGCAGTATATTAAGTCAGTGTACTGTATACTGGGCACAGTGTTCAGCTAAAGCTTACTGCAGACCATTCCTGTTCTCTTTCAAATAATACAGGCAGACAGTTGAGCTAAGCTGCAGTATATTAAGTCAGTGTACTGTATACTATGCACAGTGTGCAGCTAACGCTGACTGCAGACCATTCCTGTTCTCTTTCAAATAATACAGGCAGGCAATTGAGCTAAGCTGCAGTATATTAAGTCAGTGATTTGTATAGCTGACTACAGACCATTCCTGTTCTATTCATAATAATACAGGCAGGCAGTTGAGCTAAGCTGCAGTATATTAAGTCAGTGTACTGTATACTGGGCACAGTGTTCAGCTAAAGCTGACTGCAGACCATTCCTGTTCTCTTTCAAATAATACAGGCAGACACTTGAGGTAAGCTACAGTATATTAAGTCAGTGTACTGTATACTGGGCACAGTGTTCAGCTAAAGCTGACTGCAGACCATTCCTGTTCTCTTTCAAATAATACAGGCAGGCAGTTGAGCTAAGCTGCAGTATATTATGTCAGTGTACTGTATACTGGGCACAGCGTTCAGCTAAAGCTGACTGCAGACCCTTCCTGTTCTATTCATAATAATACAGGCAGGCAGTTGAGCTAAGCTGCAGTATATTAAGTCAGTGTACTGTATACTGGGCACAGTGTTCAGCTAAAGCTGACTGCAGACCATTCCTGTTCTCTTTCAAATAATACAGGCAGGCAGTTGAGCTAAGCTGCAGTATATTAAGTCAGTATACTGGGCACAGTGTTCAGCTAAAGCTGACTGCAGACCATTCCTGTTCTCATTTAAATAATACAGACAGGCATTTGAGCTAAGCTGCAGTATATTAAGTCAGTGTACTGTATACTGGGCACAGTGTGCAGCTAAAGCTGACTGCAGACCATTCCTGTTCTCTTTCAAATAATACAGGCAGGCAGTTGAGCTAAGCTGCAGTATATTACGTCAGTGTACTGTATACTGGGCACAGTGTTCAGCTAAAGCTTACTGCAGACCATTCCTGTTCTCTTTCAAATAATACAGGCAGGCAGTTTAGCTAATCTGCAGTATATTAAGTCAGTGTGCTGTATACTGGGCACAGCGTGCAGCTAAAGCTGACTGCAGACCATTCCTTTTCTCTTTCAAATAATACAGGCAGGCAGTTGAGCTAAGCTGCAGTATATTAAGTCAGTGTACTGTATACTGGGCACAGTGTTCAGCTAAAGCTGACTGCAGACCATTCCTGTTCTATTCATAATAATACAGGCAGGCAGTTGAGCTAAGCTGCAGTATATTAAGTCAGTGTACTGTATACTGGGCACAGTGTTCAGCTAAAGCTGACTGCAGACCATTCCTGTTCTCTCTCAAATAATACAGGCAGGAAATTGAGCTAAGCTGCAGTATATTAAGTCAGTGATTTGTATAGCTGACTACAGACCATTCCTGTTATATTCATAATAATACAGGCAGGCAGTTGAGCTAAGCTGCAGTATATTAAGTCAGTGTACTGTATACTGGGCACATTGTTCAGCTAAAGCTTACTGCAGACCATTCCTGTTCTCTTTCAAATAATACAGGCAGGAAATTGAGCTAAGCTGCAGTATATTAAGTCAGTGTTTTGTAAAGCTGACTGCAGACCATTCCTGTTCTATTCATAATAATACAGGCAGGCAGTTGAGCTATGCTGCAGTATATTAAGTCAGTGTACTGTATACTGGGTACAGTGTTCAGCTAAAGCTGACTGCAGACCAATTATGTTTTTTTTTCAAATAATACAGGCAGGCAGTTGAGCTAAGCTGCAGTATATTAAGTCAGTGAACTATATACTGGGCACAGTGTGCAGCTAAAGCTGACTTCAGACCATTCCTGTTCTCTTTCAAATAATACAGACAGGCAGTTGAGCTAAGCTGCAGTATATTAAGTCAGTGTTTTGTAAAGCTGACTGCAGACCATTCCTGTTCTATTCATAATAATACAGGCAGGCAGTTGAGCTAAGCTGCAGTATATTAAGTCAGTGTACTGTATACTGGGCACAGTGTGCAGCTAAAGCTGACTGCAGACCATTCCTGTTCTCTTTCAAATAATACAGGCAGGCAGTTGAGCTAAGCTGCAGTATATTAAGTCAGTATACTGTATACTATGCAAAGTGTGCAACTAAAGCTGACTGCAGACCATTCCTGTTCTCTTTCAAATAATACAGGCAGGCAGTTTAGCTAATCTGCAGTATATTAAGTCAGTGTGCTGTATACTGGGCACAGCGTGCAGCTAAAGCTGACTGCAGACCATTCCTTTTCTCTTTCAAATAATACAGGCAGGCAGTTGAGCTAAGCTGCAGTATATTAAGTCAGTGTACTGTATACTGGGCACAGTGTTCAGCTAAAGCTGACTGCAGACCATTCCTGTTCTATTCATAATAATACAGGCAGGCAGTTGGGCTAAGCTGCAGTATATTAAGTCAGTGTACTGTATACTGGGCACAGTGTTCAGCTAAAGCTGACTGCAGACCATTCCTGTTCTCTCTCAAATAATACAGGCAGGAAATTGAGCTAAGCTGCAGTATATTAAGTCAGTGATTTGTATAGCTGACTACAGACCATTCCTGTTATATTCATAATAATACAGGCAGGCAGTTGAGCTAAGCTGCAGTATATTAAGTCAGTGTACTGTATACTGGGCACAGTGTTCAGCTAAAGCTTACTGCAGACCATTCCTGTTCTCTTTCAAATAATACAGGCAGACAGTTGAGCTAAGCTGCAGTATATTAAGTCAGTGTACTGTATACTATGCACAGTGTGCAGCTAACGCTGACTGCAGACCATTCCTGTTCTCTTTCAAATAATACAGGCAGGCAATTGAGCTAAGCTGCAGTATATTAAGTCAGTGATTTGTATAGCTGACTACAGACCATTCCTGTTCTATTCATAATAATACAGGCAGGCAGTTGAGCTAAGCTGCAGTATATTAAGTCAGTATACTGGGCACAGTGTTCAGCTAAAGCTGACTGCAGACCATTCCTGTTCTCATTTAAATAATACAGACAGGCATTTGAGCTAAGCTGCAGTATATTAAGTCAGTGTACTGTATACTGGGCACAGTGTGCAGCTAAAGCTGACTGCAGACCATTCCTGTTCTCTTTCAAATAATACAGGCAGGCAGTTGAGCTAAGCTGCAGTATATTAAGTCAGTATACTGTATACTATGCAAAGTGTGCAACTAAAGCTGACTGCAGACCATTCCTGTTCTCTTTCAAATAATACAGGCAGGCAGTTGAGCTAAGCTGCAGTATATTAAGTCAGTGTACTGTATACTGGGCACAGTGTTCAGCTAAAGCTGACTGCAGACCATTCCTGTTCTATTCATAATAATACAGGCAGGCAGTTGAGGTAAGCTGCATTATATTAAGTCAGTGTACTGTATACTGGGCACAGTGTTCAGCTAAAGCTGACTGCAGACCATTCCTGTTCTCTCTCAAATAATACAGGCAGGAAATTGAGCTAAGCTGCAGTATATTAAGTCAGTGATTTGTATAGCTGACTACAGACCATTCCTGTTCTATTCATAATAATACAGGCAGGCAGTTGAGCTAAGCTGCAGTATACTAAGTCAGTGTACTGTATACTGGGCACATTGTTCAGCTAAAGCTGACTGCAGACCATTCCTGTTCTCTTTCAAATAATACAGGCAGACACTTGAGGTAAGCTACAGTATATTAAATCAGTGTACTGTATACTGGGCACAGTGTTCAGCTAAAGCTGACTGCGGACCATTCCTGTTCTCTTTCAAATAATACAGGCAGGCAGTTGAGCTAAGCTGCAGTATATTATGTCAGTGTACTGTATACTGGGCACAGCGTTCAGCTAAAGCTGACTGCAGACCCTTCCTGTTCTATTCATATTAATACAGGCAGGCAGTTGAGCTAAGCTGCAGTATATTAAGTCAGTGTACTGTATACTGGGCACAGTGTTCAGCTAAAGCTGACTGCAGACCATTCCTGTTCTCTTTCAAATAATACAGGCAGGCAGTTGAGCTAAGCTGCAGTATATTAAGTCAGTATACTGGGCACAGTGTTCAGCTAAAGCTGACTGCAGACCATTCCTGTTCTCATTTAAATAATACAGACAGGCATTTGAGCTAAGCTGCAGTATATTAAGTCAGTGTACTGTATACTGGGCACAGTGTGCAGCTAAAGCTGACTGCAGACCATTCCTGTTCTCTTTCAAATAATACAGGCAGGCAGTTGAGCTAAGCTGCAGTATATTACGTCAGTGTACTGTATACTGGGCACAGTGTTCAGCTAAAGCTTACTGCAGACCATTCCTGTTCTCTTTCAAATAATACAGGCAGGCAGTTGAGCTAAGCTGCAGTATATTAAGTCAGTGTACTGTATACTGGGCACAGTATGGAGCTAAAGCTGACTTCAGACCATTCCTGTTCTCTTTCAAATAATACAGACAGGCAGTTGAGCTAAGCTGCAGTATATTAAGTCAGTGATTTGTATAGCTGACTACAGACCATTCCTGTTCTATTCATAATAATACAGGCAGGCAGTTGAGCTAAGCTGCAGTATATTAAGTCAGTGTACTGTATACTGGGCACAGTGTTCAGCTAAAGCTGACTGCAGACCATTCCTGTTTTCTTTCAAATAATACAGGCAGGCAGTTGAGCTAAGCTGCAGTATATTAAGTCAGTGTACTGTATACTGGGCAGAGTGTGCAGCTAAAGCTGACTGCAGACCATTCCTGTTCTCTTTCAAATAATACAGGCAGGCAGTTGAGCTAAGCTGCAGTATATTAAGTCAGTGTACTGTATACTGGGCACAGTGTTCAGCTAAAGCTGACTGCAGACCATTCCTGTTCTCATTTAAATAATACAGACAGGCATTTGAGCTAAGCTGCAGTATATTAAGTCAGTGTACTGTATACTGGGCACAGTGTGCAGCTAAAGCTGACTGCAGACCATTCCTGTTCTCTTTCAAATAATACAGGCAGGCAGTTGAGCTAAGCTGCAGTATATTAAGTCAGTGTACTGTATACTTTGTTACAGTGTTCAGCTAAAGCTGACTGCAGAACAATTATGTTTTCTTTCAAATAATACAGGCAGGCAGTTGAGCTAAGCTGCAGTATATTAAGTCAGTGAACTGTATACTGGGCACAGTGTGCAGCTAAAGCTGACTTCAGACCATTCCTGTTCTCTTTCAAATAATACAGACAGGCAGTTGAGCTAAGCTGCAGTATCTTAAGTCAGTGTTTTGTAAAGCTGACTGCAGACCATTCCTGTTCTATTCATAATAATACAGGCAGGCAGTTGAGCTAAGCTGCAGTATATTAAGTCAGTGTACTGTATACTGGGCACCGTGTTCAGCTAAAGCTGACTGCAGACCATTCCTGTTCTCTTTCAAATAATACAGGCAGGCAGTTGAGCTAAGCTGCAGTATATTAAGTCAGTATACTGGGCACAGTGTTCAGCTAAAGCTGACTGCAGACCATTCCTGTTCTATTTATAATAATACAGGCAGGCAGTTGAGCTAAGCTGCAGTATATTAAGTCAGTGTACTGTATACTGGGCACAGTGTTCAGCTAAAGCTGACTGCAGACCATTCCTGTTCTCTCTCAAATAATACAGGCATGCAATTGAGCTAAGCTGCAGTATATTAAGTCAGTGATTTGTATAGCTGACTACAGACCATTCCTCTTCTATTCATAATAATACAGGCAGGCAGTTGAGCTAAGCGCAGGAAAATTAAGTCAGTGTACTGTATACTGGGCACAGTGTTCAGCTAAAGCTGACTGCAGACCATTCCTGTTCTCTTTCAAATAATACAGACAGGCAGTTGAGCTAAGCTACAGTATATTAAGTCAGTGTACTGTATACTGGGCACAGTGTGCAGCTAAAGATGACTGCAGACCATCCCTGTTCTCATTTAAATAATACAGGCAGGTATTTGAGCTATGCTGCAGTATATTAAGTCAGTGTACTGTATACTGGGCAGAGTGTGCAGCTAAAGCTGACTGCAGACCATTCCTGTTGTCTTTCAAATAATACAGGCAGACAGTTGAGCTAAGCTGCAGTATATTAAGTCAGTGTACTGTATACTGGGCACAGTGTTCAGCTAAAGCTGACTGCAGACCATTCCTGTTCTATTCATAATAATACAGGCAGGCAGTTGAGCTAAGCTGCAGTATATTAAGTCAGTGTACTGTATACTGAGTACAGTGTTCAGCTAAAGCTGACTGCAGATCATTCCTGTTCTCTTTCAAATAATACCGGCAGGCAGTTGAGCTAAGCTGCAGTATATTAAGTGAGTGTACTGTTTACTGGGCACAGTGTGCAGCTAAAGCTGACTTCAGACCATCCCTGTTCTCTTTCAAATAATACAGACAGGCAGTTGAGTTAAGCTGCAGTATATTAAGTCAGTGTACTGTATACAGGGCACAGTGTTCAGCTAAAGCTGACTGCAGACCATTCATGTTCTCTTTCAAATAATACAGGCAGGCAGTTGAGCTAAGCTGCAGTATATTAAGTCAGTATACTGTATACTATGCAAAGTGTGCAACTAAAGCTGACTGCAGACCATTCCTGTTCTCTTTCAAATAATACAGGCAGGCAGTTGAGCTAAGCTGCAGTATATTAAGTCAGTATACTGTATACTATGCAAAGTGTGCAACTAAAGCTGACTGCAGACCATTCCTGTTCTCTTTCAAATAATACAGGCAGGCAGTTTAGCTAATCTGCAGTATATTAAGTCAGTGTGCTGTATACTGGGCACAGCGTGCAGCTAAAGCTGACTGCAGACCATTCCTGTTCTCTTTCAAATAATACAGGCAGGCAGTTGAGCTAAGCTGCAGTATATTAAGTCAGTGTACTGTATACTGGGCACAGTGTTCAGCTAAAGCTGACTGCAGACCATTCCTGTTCTATTCATAATAATACAGGCAGGCAGTTGAGCTAAGCTGCAGTATATTAAGTCAGTGTACTGTATACTGGGCACAGTGTTCAGCTAAAGCTGACTGCAGACCATTCCTGTTCTCTCTCAAATAATACAGGCAGGAAATTGAGCTAAGCTGCAGTATATTAAGTCAGTGATTTGTATAGCTGACTACAGACCATTCCTGTTATATTCATAATAATACAGGCAGGCAGTTGAGCTAAGCTGCAGTATATTAAGTCAGTGTACTGTATACTGGGCACAGTGTTCAGCTAAAGCTTACTGCAGACCATTCCTGTTCTCTTTCAAATAATACAGGCAGACAGTTGAGCTAAGCTGCAGTATATTAAGTCAGTGTACTGTATACTATGCACAGTGTGCAGCTAACGCTGACTGCAGACCATTCCTGTTCTCTTTCAAATAATACAGGCAGGCAATTGAGCTAAGCTGCAGTATATTAAGTCAGTGATTTGTATAGCTGACTACAGACCATTCCTGTTCTATTCATAATAATACAGGCAGGCAGTTGAGCTAAGCTGCAGTATATTAAGTCAGTGTACTGTATACTGGGCACAGTGTTCAGCTAAAGCTGACTGCAGACCATTCCTGTTCTCTTTCAAATAATACAGGCAGACACTTGAGGTAAGCTACAGTATATTAAGTCAGTGTACTGTATACTGGGCACAGTGTTCAGCTAAAGCTGACTGCAGACCATTCCTGTTCTCTTTCAAATAATACAGGCAGGCAGTTGAGCTAAGCTGCAGTATATTATGTCAGTGTACTGTATACTGGGCACAGCGTTCAGCTAAAGCTGACTGCAGACCCTTCCTGTTCTATTCATAATAATACAGGCAGGCAGTTGAGCTAAGCTGCAGTATATTAAGTCAGTGTACTGTATACTGGGCACAGTGTTCAGCTAAAGCTGACTGCAGACCATTCCTGTTCTCTTTCAAATAATACAGGCAGGCAGTTGAGCTAAGCTGCAGTATATTAAGTCAGTATACTGGGCACAGTGTTCAGCTAAAGCTGACTGCAGACCATTCCTGTTCTCATTTAAATAATACAGACAGGCATTTGAGCTAAGCTGCAGTATATTAAGTCAGTGTACTGTATACTGGGCACAGTGTGCAGCTAAAGCTGACTGCAGACCATTCCTAATCTCTTTCAAATAATACAGGCAGGCAGTTGAGCTAAGCTGCAGTATATTACGTCAGTGTACTGTATACTGGGCACAGTGTTCAGCTAAAGCTTACTGCAGACCATTCCTGTTCTCTTTCAAATAATACAGGCAGGCAGTTTAGCTAATCTGCAGTATATTAAGTCAGTGTGCTGTATACTGGGCACAGCGTGCAGCTAAAGCTGACTGCAGACCATTCCTTTTCTCTTTCAAATAATACAGGCAGGCAGTTGAGCTAAGCTGCAGTATATTAAGTCAGTGTACTGTATACTGGGCACAGTGTTCAGCTAAAGCTGACTGCAGACCATTCCTGTTCTATTCATAATAATACAGGCAGGCAGTTGAGCTAAGCTGCAGTATATTAAGTCAGTGTACTGTATACTGGGCACAGTGTTCAGCTAAAGCTGACTGCAGACCATTCCTGTTCTCTCTCAAATAATACAGGCAGGAAATTGAGCTAAGCTGCAGTATATTAAGTCAGTGATTTGTATAGCTGACTACAGACCATTCCTGTTATATTCATAATAATACAGGCAGGCAGTTGAGCTAAGCTGCAGTATATTAAGTCAGTGTACTGTATACTGGGCACATTGTTCAGCTAAAGCTTACTGCAGACCATTCCTGTTCTCTTTCAAATAATACAGGCAGACAGTTGAGCTAAGCTGCAGTATATTAAGTCAGTGTACTGTATACTATGCACAGTGTGCAGCTAACGCTGACTGCAGACCCTTCCTGTTCTATTCATATTAATACAGGCAGGCAGTTGAGCTAAGCTGCAGTATATTAAGTCAGTGTACTGTATACTGGGCACAGTGTTCAGCTAAAGCTGACTGCAGACCATTCCTGTTCTCTTTCAAATAATACAGGCAGGCAGTTGAGCTAAGCTGCAGTATATTAAGTCAGTGTACTGTATACTGGGCACAGTGTTCAGCTAAAGCTGACTGCAGACCATTCCTGTTCTCATTTAAATAATACAGACAGGCATTTGAGCTAAGCTGCAGTATATTAAGTCAGTGTACTGTATACTGGGCACAGTGTGCAGCTAAAGCTGACTGCAGACCATTCCTGTTCTCTTTCAAATAATACAGGCAGGCAGTTGAGCTAAGCTGCAGTATATTATGTCAGTGTACTGTATACTGGGCACAGCGTTCAGCTAAAGCTGACTGCAGACCCTTCCTGTTCTATTCATATTAATACAGGCAGGCAGTTGAGCTAAGCTGCAGTATATTAAGTCAGTGTACTGTATACTGGGCACAGTGTTCAGCTAAAGCTGACTGCAGACCATTCCTGTTCTCTTTCAAATAATACAGGCAGGCAGTTGAGCTAAGCTGCAGTATATTAAGTCAGTATACTGGGCACAGTGTTCAGCTAAAGCTGACTGCAGACCATTCCTGTTCTCATTTAAATAATACAGACAGGCATTTGAGCTAAGCTGCAGTATATTAAGTCAGTGTACTGTATACTGGGCACAGTGTGCAGCTAAAGCTGACTGCAGACCATTCCTGTTCTCTTTCAAATAATACAGGCAGGCAGTTGAGCTAAGCTGCAGTATATTACGTCAGTGTACTGTATACTGGGCACAGTGTTCAGCTAAAGCTTACTGCAGACCATTCCTGTTCTCTTTCAAATAATACAGGCAGGCAGTTGAGCTAAGCTGCAGTATATTAAGTCAGTGTACTGTATACTGGGCACAGTATGGAGCTAAAGCTGACTTCAGACCATTCCTGTTCTCTTTCAAATAATACAGACAGGCAGTTGAGCTAAGCTGCAGTATATTAAGTCAGTGATTTGTATAGCTGACTACAGACCATTCCTGTTCTATTCATAATAATACAGGCAGGCAGTTGAGCTAAGCTGCAGTATATTAAGTCAGTGTACTGTATACTGGGCACAGTGTTCAGCTAAAGCTGACTGCAGACCATTCCTGTTTTCTTTCAAATAATACAGGCAGGCAGTTGAGCTAAGCTGCAGTATATTAAGTCAGTGTACTGTATACTGGGCAGAGTGTGCAGCTAAAGCTGACTGCAGACCATTCCTGTTCTCTTTCAAATAATACAGGCAGGCAGTTGAGCTAAGCTGCAGTATATTAAGTCAGTGTACTGTATACTGGGCACAGTGTTCAGCTAAAGCTGACTGCAGACCATTCCTGTTCTCATTTAAATAATACAGACAGGCATTTGAGCTAAGCTGCAGTATATTAAGTCAGTGTACTGTATACTGGGCACAGTGTGCAGCTAAAGCTGACTGCAGACCATTCCTGTTCTCTTTCAAATAATACAGGCAGGCAGTTGAGCTAAGCTGCAGTATATTAAGTCAGTGTACTGTATACTTTGTTACAGTGTTCAGCTAAAGCTGACTGCAGAACAATTATGTTTTCTTTCAAATAATACAGGCAGGCAGTTGAGCTAAGCTGCAGTATATTAAGTCAGTGAACTGTATACTGGGCACAGTGTGCAGCTAAAGCTGACTTCAGACCATTCCTGTTCTCTTTCAAATAATACAGACAGGCAGTTGAGCTAAGCTGCAGTATCTTAAGTCAGTGTTTTGTAAAGCTGACTGCAGACCATTCCTGTTCTATTCATAATAATACAGGCAGGCAGTTGAGCTAAGCTGCAGTATATTAAGTCAGTGTACTGTATACTGGGCACCGTGTTCAGCTAAAGCTGACTGCAGACCATTCCTCTTCTCTTTCAAATAATACAGGCAGGCAGTTGAGCTAAGCTGCAGTATATTAAGTCAGTATACTGGGCACAGTGTTCAGCTAAAGCTGACTGCAGACCATTCCTGTTCTATTTATAATAATACAGGCAGGCAGTTGAGCTAAGCTGCAGTATATTAAGTCAGTGTACTGTATACTGGGCACAGTGTTCAGCTAAAGCTGACTGCAGACCATTCCTGTTCTCTCTCAAATAATACAGGCATGCAATTGAGCTAAGCTGCAGTATATTAAGTCAGTGATTTGTATAGCTGACTACAGACCATTCCTCTTCTATTCATAATAATACAGGCAGGCAGTTGAGCTAAGCGCAGGAAAATTAAGTCAGTGTACTGTATACTGGGCACAGTGTTCAGCTAAAGCTGACTGCAGACCATTCCTGTTCTCTTTCAAATAATACAGACAGGCAGTTGAGCTAAGCTACAGTATATTAAGTCAGTGTACTGTATACTGGGCACAGTGTGCAGCTAAAGATGACTGCAGACCATCCCTGTTCTCATTTAAATAATACAGGCAGGTATTTGAGCTATGCTGCAGTATATTAAGTCAGTGTACTGTATACTGGGCAGAGTGTGCAGCTAAAGCTGACTGCAGACCATTCCTGTTGTCTTTCAAATAATACAGGCAGACAGTTGAGCTAAGCTGCAGTATATTAAGTCAGTGTACTGTATACTGGGCACAGTGTTCAGCTAAAGCTGACTGCAGACCATTCCTGTTCTATTCATAATAATA
The DNA here is from genome assembly GCA_029206835.1 of Rana muscosa. NCBI lineage: Eukaryota > Metazoa > Chordata > Amphibia > Anura > Ranidae > Rana > Rana muscosa. The sequence goes on along the minus strand of CM055127.1, from coordinate 208,871,609 downwards.
CAGGCAGGCAGTTGAGCTAAGCTGCAGTATATTAAGTCAGTGTACTGTATACTGAGTACAGTGTTCAGCTAAAGCTGACTGCAGATCATTCCTGTTCTCTTTCAAATAATACCGGCAGGCAGTTGAGCTAAGCTGCAGTATATTAAGTGAGTGTACTGTTTACTGGGCACAGTGTGCAGCTAAAGCTGACTTCAGACCATCCCTGTTCTCTTTCAAATAATACAGACAGGCAGTTGAGTTAAGCTGCAGTATATTAAGTCAGTGTACTGTATACAGGGCACAGTGTTCAGCTAAAGCTGACTGCAGACCATTCATGTTCTCTTTCAAATAATACAGGCAGGCAGTTGAGCTAAGCTGCAGTATATTAAGTCAGTATACTGTATACTATGCAAAGTGTGCAACTAAAGCTGACTGCAGACCATTCCTGTTCTCTTTCAAATAATACAGGCAGGCAGTTGAGCTAAGCTGCAGTATATTAAGTCAGTATACTGTATACTATGCAAAGTGTGCAACTAAAGCTGACTGCAGACCATTCCTGTTCTCTTTCAAATAATACAGGCAGGCAGTTTAGCTAATCTGCAGTATATTAAGTCAGTGTGCTGTATACTGGGCACAGCGTGCAGCTAAAGCTGACTGCAGACCATTCCTGTTCTCTTTCAAATAATACAGGCAGGCAGTTGAGCTAAGCTGCAGTATATTAAGTCAGTGTACTGTATACTGGGCACAGTGTTCAGCTAAAGCTGACTGCAGACCATTCCTGTTCTATTCATAATAATACAGGCAGGCAGTTGAGCTAAGCTGCAGTATATTAAGTCAGTGTACTGTATACTGGGCACAGTGTTCAGCTAAAGCTGACTGCAGACCATTCCTGTTCTCTCTCAAATAATACAGGCAGGAAATTGAGCTAAGCTGCAGTATATTAAGTCAGTGATTTGTATAGCTGACTACAGACCATTCCTGTTATATTCATAATAATACAGGCAGGCAGTTGAGCTAAGCTGCAGTATATTAAGTCAGTGTACTGTATACTGGGCACAGTGTTCAGCTAAAGCTTACTGCAGACCATTCCTGTTCTCTTTCAAATAATACAGGCAGACAGTTGAGCTAAGCTGCAGTATATTAAGTCAGTGTACTGTATACTATGCACAGTGTGCAGCTAACGCTGACTGCAGACCATTCCTGTTCTCTTTCAAATAATACAGGCAGGCAATTGAGCTAAGCTGCAGTATATTAAGTCAGTGATTTGTATAGCTGACTACAGACCATTCCTGTTCTATTCATAATAATACAGGCAGGCAGTTGAGCTAAGCTGCAGTATATTAAGTCAGTGTACTGTATACTGGGCACAGTGTTCAGCTAAAGCTGACTGCAGACCATTCCTGTTCTCTTTCAAATAATACAGGCAGACACTTGAGGTAAGCTACAGTATATTAAGTCAGTGTACTGTATACTGGGCACAGTGTTCAGCTAAAGCTGACTGCAGACCATTCCTGTTCTCTTTCAAATAATACAGGCAGGCAGTTGAGCTAAGCTGCAGTATATTATGTCAGTGTACTGTATACTGGGCACAGCGTTCAGCTAAAGCTGACTGCAGACCCTTCCTGTTCTATTCATAATAATACAGGCAGGCAGTTGAGCTAAGCTGCAGTATATTAAGTCAGTGTACTGTATACTGGGCACAGTGTTCAGCTAAAGCTGACTGCAGACCATTCCTGTTCTCTTTCAAATAATACAGGCAGGCAGTTGAGCTAAGCTGCAGTATATTAAGTCAGTATACTGGGCACAGTGTTCAGCTAAAGCTGACTGCAGACCATTCCTGTTCTCATTTAAATAATACAGACAGGCATTTGAGCTAAGCTGCAGTATATTAAGTCAGTGTACTGTATACTGGGCACAGTGTGCAGCTAAAGCTGACTGCAGACCATTCCTGTTCTCTTTCAAATAATACAGGCAGGCAGTTGAGCTAAGCTGCAGTATATTACGTCAGTGTACTGTATACTGGGCACAGTGTTCAGCTAAAGCTTACTGCAGACCATTCCTGTTCTCTTTCAAATAATACAGGCAGGCAGTTTAGCTAATCTGCAGTATATTAAGTCAGTGTGCTGTATACTGGGCACAGCGTGCAGCTAAAGCTGACTGCAGAACAATTATGTTTTCTTTCAAATAATACAGGCAGGCAGTTGAGCTAAGCTGCAGTATATTAAGTCAGTGAACTGTATACTGGGCACAGTGTGCAGCTAAAGCTGACTTCAGACCATTCCTGTTCTCTTTCAAATAATACAGGCAGGCAGTTTAGCTAAGCTGCCGTATATTAAGTCAGTGTGCTGTATACTGGGCACAATATGCAGCTAAAGCTGACTGCAGACCATTCCTGTTCTCTTTCAAATAATACAGGCAGGCAGTTGAGCTAAGCTGCAGTATATTAAGTCAGTGTACTGTATACTGGGCACAGTGTTCAGCTAAAGCTGACTGCAGACCATTCCTGTTCTATTCATAATAATACAGGCAGGCAGTTGAGCTAAGCTGCAGTATATTAAGTCAGTGTACTGTATACTGGGCACAGTGTTCAGCTAAAGCTGACTGCAGACCATTCCTGTTCTCTCTCAAATAATACAGGCAGGAAATTGAGCTAAGCTGCAGTATATTAAGTCAGTGATTTGTATAGCTGACTACAGACCATTCCTGTTATATTCATAATAATACAGGCAGGCAGTTGAGCTAAGCTGCAGTATATTAAGTCAGTGTACTGTATACTGGGCACATTGTTCAGCTAAAGCTTACTGCAGACCATTCCTGTTCTCTTTCAAATAATACAGGCAGACAGTTGAGCTAAGCTGCAGTATATTAAGTCAGTGTACTGTATACTATGCACAGTGTGCAGCTAACGCTGACTGCAGACCATTCCTGTTCTCTTTCAAATAATACAGGCAGGCAATTGAGCTAAGCTGCAGTATATTAAGTCAGTGATTTGTATAGCTGACTACAGACCATTCCTGTTCTATTCATAATAATACAGGCAGGCAGTTGAGCTAAGCTGCAGTATATTAAGTCAGTATACTGGGCACAGTGTTCAGCTAAAGCTGACTGCAGACCATTCCTGTTCTCATTTAAATAATACAGACAGGCATTTGAGCTAAGCTGCAGTATATTAAGTCAGTGTACTGTATACTGGGCACAGTGTGCAGCTAAAGCTGACTGCAGACCATTCCTGTTCTCTTTCAAATAATACAGGCAGGCAGTTGAGCTAAGCTGCAGTATATTAAGTCAGTATACTGTATACTATGCAAAGTGTGCAACTAAAGCTGACTGCAGACCATTCCTGTTCTCTTTCAAATAATACAGGCAGGCAGTTGAGCTAAGCTGCAGTATATTAAGTCAGTGTACTGTATACTGGGCACAGTGTTCAGCTAAAGCTGACTGCAGACCATTCCTGTTCTATTCATAATAATACAGGCAGGCAGTTGAGGTAAGCTGCAGTATATTAAGTCAGTGTACTGTATACTGGGCACAGTGTTCAGCTAAAGCTGACTGCAGACCATTCCTGTTCTCTCTCAAATAATACAGGCAGGAAATTGAGCTAAGCTGCAGTATATTAAGTCAGTGATTTGTATAGCTGACTACAGACCATTCCTGTTCTATTCATAATAATACAGGCAGGCAGTTGAGCTAAGCTGCAGTATATTAAGTCAGTGTACTGTATACTGGGCACAGTGTTCAGCTAAAGCTGACTGCAGACCATTCCTGTTCTCTTTCAAATAATACAGGCAGACACTTGAGGTAAGCTACAGTATATTAAATCAGTGTACTGTATACTGGGCACAGTGTTCAGCTAAAGCTGACTGCGGACCATTCCTGTTCTCTTTCAAATAATACAGGCAGGCAGTTGAGCTAAGCTGCAGTATATTATGTCAGTGTACTGTATACTGGGCACAGCGTTCAGCTAAAGCTGACTGCAGACCCTTCCTGTTCTATTCATATTAATACAGGCAGGCAGTTGAGCTAAGCTGCAGTATATTAAGTCAGTGTACTGTATACTGGGCACAGTGTTCAGCTAAAGCTGACTGCAGACCATTCCTGTTCTCTTTCAAATAATACAGGCAGGCAGTTGAGCTAAGCTGCAGTATATTAAGTCAGTATACTGGGCACAGTGTTCAGCTAAAGCTGACTGCAGACCATTCCTGTTCTCATTTAAATAATACAGACAGGCATTTGAGCTAAGCTGCAGTATATTAAGTCAGTGTACTGTATACTGGGCACAGTGTGCAGCTAAAGCTGACTGCAGACCATTCCTGTTCTCTTTCAAATAATACAGGCAGGCAGTTGAGCTAAGCTGCAGTATATTACGTCAGTGTACTGTATACTGGGCACAGTGTTCAGCTAAAGCTTACTGCAGACCATTCCTGTTCTCTTTCAAATAATACAGGCAGGCAGTTGAGCTAAGCTGCAGTATATTAAGTCAGTGTACTGTATACTGGGCACATTATGGAGCTAAAGCTGACTTCAGACCATTCCTGTTCTCTTTCAAATAATACAGACAGGCAGTTGAGCTAAGCTGCAGTATATTAAGTCAGTGATTTGTATAGCTGACTACAGACCATTCCTGTTCTATTCATAATAATACAGGCAGGCAGTTGAACTAAGCTGCAGTATATTAAGTCAGTGTACTGTATACTGGGCACAGTGTTCAGCTAAAGCTGACTGCAGACCATTCCTGTTCTCTTTCAAATAATACAGGCAGGCAGTTGAGCTAAGCTGCAGTATATTAAGTCAGTGTACTGTATACTGGGCAGAGTGTGCAGCTAAAGCTGACTGCAGACCATTCCTGTTCTCTTTCAAATAATACAGGCAGGCAGTTGAGCTAAGCTGCAGTATATTAAGTCAGTGTACTGTATACTGGGCACAATGTTCAGCTAAAGCTGACTGCAGACCATTCCTGTTCTCATTTAAATAATACAGACAGGCATTTGAGCTAAGCTGCAGTATATTAAGTCAGTGTACTGTATACTGGGCACAGTGTGCAGCTAAAGCTGACTGCAGACCATTCCTGTTCTCTTTCAAATAATACAGGCATGCAGTTGAGCTAAGCTGCAGTATATTAAGTCAGTGTACTGTATACTTTGTTACAGTGTTCAGCTAAAGCTGACTGCAGAACAATTATGTTTTCTTTCAAATAATACAGGCAGGCAGTTGAGCTAAGCTGCAGTATATTAAGTCAGTGAACTGTATACTGGGCACAGTGTGCAGCTAAAGCTGACTTCAGACCATTCCTGTTCTCTTTCAAATAATACAGACAGGCAGTTGAGCTAAGCTGCAGTATATTAAGTCAGTGTTTTGTAAAGCTGACTGCAGACCATTCCTGTTCTATTCATAATAATACAGGCAGGCAGTTGAGCTAAGCTGCAGTATATTAAGTCAGTGTACTGTATACTGGGCACCGTGTTCAGCTAAAGCTGACTGCAGACCATTCCTGTTCTCATTTAAATAATACAGACAGGCATTTGAGCTAAGTTGCAGTATATTAAGTCAGTGTACTGTATATTGGGCACAGTGTGCAGCTAAAGCTGACTGCAGACCATTCCTGTTCTCTTTCAAATAATACAGGCAGGCAGTTGAGCTAAGCTGCAGTATATTAAGTCAGTATACTGGGCACAGTGTTCAGCTAAAGCTGACTGCAGACCATTCCTGTTCTATTTATAATAATACAGGCAGGCAGTTGAGCTAAGCTGCAGTATATTAAGTCAGTGTACTGTATACTGGGCACAGTGTTCAGCTAAAGCTGACTGCAGACCATTCCTGTTCTCTCTCAAATAATACAGGCAGGCAATTGAGCTAAGCTGCAGTATATTAAGTCAGTGATTTGTATAGCTGACTACAGACCATTCCTCTTCTATTCATAATAATACAGGCAGGCAGTTGAGCTAAGCGCAGGAAAATTAAGTCAGTGTACTGTATACTGGGCACAGTGTTCAGCTAAAGCTGACTGCAGACCATTCCTGTTCTCTTTCAAATAATACAGACAGGCAGTTGAGCTAAGCTACAGTATATTAAGTCAGTGTACTGTATACTGGGCACAGTGTGCAGCTAAAGATGACTGCAGACCATCCCTGTTCTCATTTAAATAATACAGGCAGGTATTTGAGCTATGCTGCAGTATATTAAGTCAGTGTACTGTATACTGGGCAGAGTGTGCAGCTAAAGCTGACTGCAGACCATTCCTGTTGTCTTTCAAATAATACAGGCAGGCAGTTGAGCTAAGCTGCAGTATATTAAGTCAGTGTACTGTATACTGGGCACAGTGTTCAGCTAAAGCTGACTGCAGACCATTCCTGTTCTATTCATAATAATACAGGCAGGCAGTTGAGCTAAGCTGCAGTATATTAAGTCAGTGTACTGTATACTGAGTACAGTGTTCAGCTAAAGCTGACTGCAGATCATTCCTGTTCTCTTTCAAATAATACCGGCAGGCAGTTGAGCTAAGCTGCAGTATATTAAGTGAGTGTACTGTTTACTGGGCACAGTGTGCAGCTAAAGCTGACTTCAGACCATCCCTGTTCTCTTTCAAATAATACAGACAGGCAGTTGAGTTAAGCTGCAGTATATTAAGTCAGTGTACTGTATACAGGGCACAGTGTTCAGCTAAAGCTGACTGCAGACCATTCATGTTCTCTTTCAAATAATACAGGCAGGCAGTTGAGCTAAGCTGCAGTATATTAAGTCAGTGTTTTGTAAAGCTGACTGCAGACCATTCCTGTTCTATTCATAATAATACAGGCAGGCAGTTGAGCTATGCTGCAGTATATTAAGTCAGTGTACTGTATACTGGGTACAGTGTTCAGCTAAAGCTGACTGCAGACCAATTATGTTTTTTTTTCAAATAATACAGGCAGGCAGTTGAGCTAAGCTGCAGTATATTAAGTCAGTGAACTATATACTGGGCACAGTGTGCAGCTAAAGCTGACTTCAGACCATTCCTGTTCTCTTTCAAATAATACAGACAGGCAGTTGAGCTAAGCTGCAGTATATTAAGTCAGTGTTTTGTAAAGCTGACTGCAGACCATTCCTGTTCTATTCATAATAATACAGGCAGGCAGTTGAGCTAAGCTGCAGTATATTAAGTCAGTGTACTGTATACTGGGCACCGTGTTCAGCTAAAGCTGACTGCAGACCATTCCTGTTCTCATTTAAATAATACAGACAGGCATTTGAGCTAAGTTGCAGTATATTAAGTCAGTGTACTGTATATTGGGCACAGTGTGCAGCTAAAGCTGACTGCAGACCATTCCTGTTCTCTTTCAAATAATACAGGCAGGCAGTTGAGCTAAGCTGCAGTATATTAAGTCAGTATACTGGGCACAGTGTTCAGCTAAAGCTGACTGCAGACCATTCCTGTTCTATTTATAATAATACAGGCAGGCAGTTGAGCTAAGCTGCAGTATATTAAGTCAGTGTACTGTATACTGGGCACAGTGTTCAGCTAAAGCTGACTGCAGACCATTCCTGTTCTCTCTCAAATAATACAGGCAGGCAATTGAGCTAAGCTGCAGTATATTAAGTCAGTGATTTGTATAGCTGACTACAGACCATTCCTCTTCTATTCATAATAATACAGGCAGGCAGTTGAGCTAAGCGCAGGAAAATTAAGTCAGTGTACTGTATACTGGGCACAGTGTTCAGCTAAAGCTGACTGCAGACCATTCCTGTTCTCTTTCAAATAATACAGACAGGCAGTTGAGCTAAGCTACAGTATATTAAGTCAGTGTACTGTATACTGGGCACAGTGTGCAGCTAAAGATGACTGCAGACCATCCCTGTTCTCATTTAAATAATACAGGCAGGTATTTGAGCTATGCTGCAGTATATTAAGTCAGTGTACTGTATACTGGGCAGAGTGTGCAGCTAAAGCTGACTGCAGACCATTCCTGTTGTCTTTCAAATAATACAGGCAGGCAGTTGAGCTAAGCTGCAGTATATTAAGTCAGTGTACTGTATACTGGGCACAGTGTTCAGCTAAAGCTGACTGCAGACCATTCCTGTTCTATTCATAATAATACAGGCAGGCAGTTGAGCTAAGCTGCAGTATATTAAGTCAGTGTACTGTATACTGAGTACAGTGTTCAGCTAAAGCTGACTGCAGATCATTCCTGTTCTCTTTCAAATAATACCGGCAGGCAGTTGAGCTAAGCTGCAGTATATTAAGTGAGTGTACTGTTTACTGGGCACAGTGTGCAGCTAAAGCTGACTTCAGACCATCCCTGTTCTCTTTCAAATAATACAGACAGGCAGTTGAGTTAAGCTGCAGTATATTAAGTCAGTGTACTGTATACAGGGCACAGTGTTCAGCTAAAGCTGACTGCAGACCATTCATGTTCTCTTTCAAATAATACAGGCAGGCAGTTGAGCTAAGCTGCAGTATATTAAGTCAGTATACTGTATACTATGCAAAGTGTGCAACTAAAGCTGACTGCAGACCATTCCTGTTCTCTTTCAAATAATACAGGCAGGCAGTTGAGCTAAGCTGCAGTATATTAAGTCAGTATACTGTATACTATGCAAAGTGTGCAACTAAAGCTGACTGCAGACCATTCCTGTTCTCTTTCAAATAATACAGGCAGGCAGTTTAGCTAATCTGCAGTATATTAAGTCAGTGTGCTGTATACTGGGCACAGCGTGCAGCTAAAGCTGACTGCAGACCATTCCTGTTCTCTTTCAAATAATACATGCAGGCAGTTGAGCTAAGCTGCAGTATATTAAGTCAGTGTACTGTATACTGGGCACATTGTTCAGCTAAAGCTGACTGCAGACCATTCCTGTTCTATTCATAATAATACAGGCAGGCAGTTGAGCTAAGCTGCAGTATATTAAGTCAGTGTACTGTATACTGGGCACAGTGTTCAGCTAAAGCTGACTGCAGACCATTCCTGTTCTCTCTCAAATAATACAGGCAGGAAATTGAGCTAAGCTGCAGTATATTAAGTCAGTGATTTGTATAGCTGACTACAGACCATTCCTGTTATATTCATAATAATACAGGCAGGCAGTTGAGCTAAGCTGCAGTATATTAAGTCAGTGTACTGTATACTGGGCACAGTGTTCAGCTAAAGCTTACTGCAGACCATTCCTGTTCTCTTTCAAATAATACAGGCAGACAGTTGAGCTAAGCTGCAGTATATTAAGTCAGTGTACTGTATACTATGCACAGTGTGCAGCTAACGCTGACTGCAGACCATTCCTGTTCTCTTTCAAATAATACAGGCAGGCAATTGAGCTAAGCTGCAGTATATTAAGTCAGTGATTTGTATAGCTGACTACAGACCATTCCTGTTCTATTCATAATAATACAGGCAGGCAGTTGAGCTAAGCTGCAGTATATTAAGTCAGTGTACTGTATACTGGGCACAGTGTTCAGCTAAAGCTGACTGCAGACCATTCCTGTTCTCTTTCAAATAATACAGGCAGACACTTGAGGTAAGCTACAGTATATTAAGTCAGTGTACTGTATACTGGGCACAGTGTTCAGCTAAAGCTGACTGCAGACCATTCCTGTTCTCTTTCAAATAATACAGGCAGGCAGTTGAGCTAAGCTGCAGTATATTATGTCAGTGTACTGTATACTGGGCACAGCGTTCAGCTAAAGCTGACTGCAGACCCTTCCTGTTCTATTCATAATAATACAGGCAGGCAGTTGAGCTAAGCTGCAGTATATTAAGTCAGTGTACTGTATACTGGGCACAGTGTTCAGCTAAAGCTGACTGCAGACCATTCCTGTTCTCTTTCAAATAATACAGGCAGGCAGTTGAGCTAAGCTGCAGTATATTAAGTCAGTATACTGGGCACAGTGTTCAGCTAAAGCTGACTGCAGACCATTCCTGTTCTCATTTAAATAATACAGACAGGCATTTGAGCTAAGCTGCAGTATATTAAGTCAGTGTACTGTATACTGGGCACAGTGTGCAGCTAAAGCTGACTGCAGACCATTCCTGTTCTCTTTCAAATAATACAGGCAGGCAGTTGAGCTAAGCTGCAGTATATTATGTCAGTGTACGGTATACTGGGCACAGCGTTCAGCTAAAGCTGACTGCAGACCCTTCCTGTTCTATTCATAATAATACATGCAGGCAGTTGAGCTAAGCTGCAGTATATTAAGTCAGTGTACTGTATACTGGGCACAGTGTTCAGCTAAAGCTGACTGCAGACCATTCCTGTTCTCTTTCAAATAATACAGGCAGGCAGTTGAGCTAAGCTGCAGTATATTAAGTCAGTATACTGGGCACAGTGTTCAGCTAAAGCTGACTGCAGACCATTCCTGTTCTCATTTAAATAATACAGACAGGCATTTGAGCTAAGCTGCAGTATATTAAGTCAGTGTACTGTATACTGGGCACAGTGTGCAGCTAAAGCTGACTGCAGACCATTCCTGTTCTCTTTCAAATAATACAGGCAGGCAGTTGAGCTAAGCTGCAGTATATTACGTCAGTGTACTGTATACTGGGCACAGTGTTCAGCTAAAGCTTACTGCAGACCATTCCTGTTCTCTTTCAAATAATACAGGCAGGCAGTTTAGCTAATCTGCAGTATATTAAGTCAGTGTGCTGTATACTGGGCACAGCGTGCAGCTAAAGCTGACTGCAGACCATTCCTTTTCTCTTTCAAATAATACAGGCAGGCAGTTGAGCTAAGCTGCAGTATATTAAGTCAGTGTACTGTATACTGGGCACAGTGTTCAGCTAAAGCTGACTGCAGACCATTCCTGTTCTATTCATAATAATACAGGCAGGCAGTTGAGCTAAGCTGCAGTATATTAAGTCAGTGTACTGTATACTGGGCACAGTGTTCAGCTAAAGCTGACTGCAGACCATTCCTGTTCTCTCTCAAATAATACAGGCAGGAAATTGAGCTAAGCTGCAGTATATTAAGTCAGTGATTTGTATAGCTGACTACAGACCATTCCTGTTATATTCATAATAATACAGGCAGGCAGTTGAGCTAAGCTGCAGTATATTAAGTCAGTGTACTGTATACTGGGCACAGTGTTCAGCTAAAGCTTACTGCAGACCATTCCTGTTCTCTTTCAAATAATACAGGCAGACAGTTGAGCTAAGCTGCAGTATATTAAGTCAGTGTACTGTATACTATGCACAGTGTGCAGCTAACGCTGACTGCAGACCATTCCTGTTCTCTTTCAAATAATACAGGCAGGCAATTGAGCTAAGCTGCAGTATATTAAGTCAGTGATTTGTATAGCTGACTACAGACCATTCCTGTTCTATTCATAATAATACAGGCAGGCAGTTGAGCTAAGCTGCAGTATATTAAGTCAGTATACTGGGCACAGTGTTCAGCTAAAGCTGACTGCAGACCATTCCTGTTCTCATTTAAATAATACAGACAGGCATTTGAGCTAAGCTGCAGTATATTAAGTCAGTGTACTGTATACTGGGCACAGTGTGCAGCTAAAGCTGACTGCAGACCATTCCTGTTCTCTTTCAAATAATACAGGCAGGCAGTTGAGCTAAGCTGCAGTATATTAAGTCAGTATACTGTATACTATGCAAAGTGTGCAACTAAAGCTGACTGCAGACCATTCCTGTTCTCTTTCAAATAATACAGGCAGGCAGTTGAGCTAAGCTGCAGTATATTAAGTCAGTGTACTGTATACTGGGCACAGTGTTCAGCTAAAGCTGACTGCAGACCATTCCTGTTCTATTCATAATAATACAGGCAGGCAGTTGAGGTAAGCTGCAGTATATTAAGTCAGTGTACTGTATACTGGGCACAGTGTTCAGCTAAAGCTGACTGCAGACCATTCCTGTTCTCTCTCAAATAATACAGGCAGGAAATTGAGCTAAGCTGCAGTATATTAAGTCAGTGATTTGTATAGCTGACTACAGACCATTCCTGTTCTATTCATAATAATACAGGCAGGCAGTTGAGCTAAGCTGCAGTATATTAAGTCAGTGTACTGTATACTGGGCACAGTGTTCAGCTAAAGCTGACTGCAGACCATTCCTGTTCTCTTTCAAATAATACAGGCAGACACTTGAGGTAAGCTACAGTATATTAAATCAGTGTACTGTATACTGGGCACAGTGTTCAGCTAAAGCTGACTGCGGACCATTCCTGTTCTCTTTCAAATAATACAGGCAGGCAGTTGAGCTAAGCTGCAGTATATTATGTCAGTGTACTGTATACTGGGCACAGCGTTCAGCTAAAGCTGACTGCAGACCCTTCCTGTTCTATTCATATTAATACAGGCAGGCAGTTGAGCTAAGCTGCAGTATATTAAGTCAGTGTACTGTATACTGGGCACAGTGTTCAGCTAAAGCTGACTGCAGACCATTCCTGTTCTCTTTCAAATAATACAGGCAGGCAGTTGAGCTAAGCTGCAGTATATTAAGTCAGTATACTGGGCACAGTGTTCAGCTAAAGCTGACTGCAGACCATTCCTGTTCTCATTTAAATAATACAGACATGCATTTGAGCTAAGCTGCAGTATATTAAGTCAGTGTACTGTATACTGGGCACAGTGTGCAGCTAAAGCTGACTGCAGACCATTCCTGTTCTCTTTCAAATAATACAGGCAGGCAGTTGAGCTAAGCTGCAGTATATTACGTCAGTGTACTGTATACTGGGCACAGTGTTCAGCTAAAGCTTACTGCAGACCATTCCTGTTCTCTTTCAAATAATACAGGCAGGCAGTTGAGCTAAGCTGCAGTATATTAAGTCAGTGTACTGTATACTGGGCACAGTATGGAGCTAAAGCTGACTTCAGACCATTCCTGTTCTCTTTCAAATAATACAGACAGGCAGTTGAGCTAAGCTGCAGTATATTAAGTCAGTGATTTGTATAGCTGACTACAGACCATTCCTGTTCTATTCATAATAATACAGGCAGGCAGTTGAACTAAGCTGCAGTATATTAAGTCAGTGTACTGTATACTGGGCACAGTGTTCAGCTAAAGCTGACTGCAGACCATTCCTGTTCTCTTTCAAATAATACAGGCAGGCAGTTGAGCTAAGCTGCAGTATATTAAGTCAGTGTACTGTATACTGGGCAGAGTGTGCAGCTAAAGCTGACTGCAGACCATTCCTGTTCTCTTTCAAATAATACAGGCAGGCAGTTGAGCTAAGCTGCAGTATATTAAGTCAGTGTACTGTATACTGGGCACAGTGTTCAGCTAAAGCTGACTGCAGACCATTCCTGTTCTCATTTAAATAATACAGACAGGCATTTGAGCTAAGCTGCAGTATATTAAGTCAGTGTACTGTATACTGGGCACAGTGTGCAGCTAAAGCTGACTGCAGACCATTCCTGTTCTCTTTCAAATAATACAGGCATGCAGTTGAGCTAAGCTGCAGTATATTAAGTCAGTGTACTGTATACTTTGTTACAGTGTTCAGCTAAAGCTGACTGCAGAACAATTATGTTTTCTTTCAAATAATACAGACAGGCAGTTGAGCTAAGCTGCAGTATATTAAGTCAGTGTTTTGTAAAGCTGACTGCAGACCATTCCTGTTCTATTCATAATAATACAGGCAGGTAGTTGAGCTAAGCTGCAGTATATTAAGTCAGTGTACTGTATACTGGGCACCGTGTTCAGCTAAAGCTGACTGCAGACCATTCCTGTTCTCATTTAAATAATACAGACAGGCATTTGAGCTAAGTTGCAGTATATTAAGTCAGTGTACTGTATATTGGGCACAGTGTGCAGCTAAAGCTGACTGCAGACCATTCCTGTTCTCTTTCAAATAATACAGGCAGGCAGTTGAGCTAAGCTGCAGTATATTAAGTCAGTATACTGGGCACAGTGTTCAGCTAAAGCTGACTGCAGACCATTCCTGTTCTATTTATAATAATACAGGCAGGCAGTTGAGCTAAGCTGCAGTATATTAAGTCAGTGTACTGTATACTGGGCACAGTGTTCAGCTAAAGCTGACTGCAGACCATTCCTGTTCTCTCTCAAATAATACAGGCAGGCAATTGAGCTAAGCTGCAGTATATTAAGTCAGTGATTTGTATAGCTGACTACAGACCATTCCTCTTCTATTCATAATAATACAGGCAGGCAGTTGAGCTAAGCGCAGGAAAATTAAGCCAGTGTACTGTATACTGGGCACAGTGTTCAGCTAAAGCTGACTGCAGACCATTCCTGTTCTCTTTCAAATAATACAGACAGGCAGTTGAGCTAAGCTACAGTATATTAAGTCAGTGTACTGTATACTGGGCACAGTGTGCAGCTAAAGATGACTGCAGACCATCCCTGTTCTCATTTAAATAATACAGGCAGGTATTTGAGCTATGCTGCAGTATATTAAGTCAGTGTACTGTATACTGGGCAGAGTGTGCAGCTAAAGCTGACTGCAGACCATTCCTGTTGTCTTTCAAATAATACAGGCAGGCAGTTGAGCTAAGCTGCAGTATATTAAGTCAGTGTACTGTATACTGGGCACAGTGTTCAGCTAAAGCTGACTGCAGACCATTCCTGTTCTATTCATAATAATACAGGCAGGCAGTTGAGCTAAGCTGCAGTATATTAAGTCAGTGTACTGTATACTGAGTACAGTGTTCAGCTAAAGCTGACTGCAGATCATTCCTGTTCTCTTTCAAATAATACCGGCAGGCAGTTGAGCTAAGCTGCAGTATATTAAGTGAGTGTACTGTTTACTGGGCACAGTGTGCAGCTAAAGCTGACTTCAGACCATCCCTGTTCTCTTTCAAATAATACAGACAGGCAGTTGAGTTAAGCTGCAGTATATTAAGTCAGTGTACTGTATACAGGGCACAGTGTTCAGCTAAAGCTGACTGCAGACCATTCATGTTCTCTTTCAAATAATACAGGCAGGCAGTTGAGCTAAGCTGCAGTATATTAAGTCAGTGTTTTGTAAAGCTGACTGCAGACCATTCCTGTTCTATTCATAATAATACAGGCAGGCAGTTGAGCTATGCTGCAGTATATTAAGTCAGTGTACTGTATACTGGGTACAGTGTTCAGCTAAAGCTGACTGCAGACCAATTATGTTTTTTTTTCAAATAATACAGGCAGGCAGTTGAGCTAAGCTGCAGTATATTAAGTCAGTGAACTATATACTGGGCACAGTGTGCAGCTAAAGCTGACTTCAGACCATTCCTGTTCTCTTTCAAATAATACAGACAGGCAGTTGAGCTAAGCTGCAGTATATTAAGTCAGTGTTTTGTAAAGCTGACTGCAGACCATTCCTGTTCTATTCATAATAATACAGGCAGGCAGTTGAGCTAAGCTGCAGTATATTAAGTCAGTGTACTGTATACTGGGCACAGTGTGCAGCTAAAGCTGACTGCAGACCATTCCTGTTCTCTTTCAAATAATACAGGCAGGCAGTTGAGCTAAGCTGCAGTATATTAAGTCAGTATACTGTATACTATGCAAAGTGTGCAACTAAAGCTGACTGCAGACCATTCCTGTTCTCTTTCAAATAATACAGGCAGGCAGTTTAGCTAATCTGCAGTATATTAAGTCAGTGTACTGTATACTGGGCACAGTGTTCAGCTAAAGCTGACTGCAGACCATTCCTGTTCTATTCATAATAATACAGGCAGGCAGTTGAGCTAAGCTGCAGTATATTAAGTCAGTGTACTGTATACTGGGCACAGTGTTCAGCTAAAGCTGACTGCAGACCATTCCTGTTCTCTCTCAAATAATACAGGCAGGAAATTGAGCTAAGCTGCAGTATATTAAGTCAGTGATTTGTATAGCTGACTACAGACCATTCCTGTTATATTCATAATAATACAGGCAGGCAGTTGAGCTAAGCTGCAGTATATTAAGTCAGTGTACTGTATACTGGGCACAGTGTTCAGCTAAAGCTTACTGCAGACCATTCCTGTTCTCTTTCAAATAATACAGGCAGACAGTTGAGCTAAGCTGCAGTATATTAAGTCAGTGTACTGTATACTATGCACAGTGTGCAGCTAACGCTGACTGCAGACCATTCCTGTTCTCTTTCAAATAATACAGGCAGGCAATTGAGCTAAGCTGCAGTATATTAAGTCAGTGATTTGTATAGCTGACTACAGACCATTCCTGTTCTATTCATAATAATACAGGCAGGCAGTTGAGCTAAGCTGCAGTATATTAAGTCAGTGTACTGTATACTGGGCACAGTGTTCAGCTAAAGCTGACTGCAGACCATTCCTGTTCTCTTTCAAATAATACAGGCAGACACTTGAGGTAAGCTACAGTATATTAAGTCAGTGTACTGTATACTGGGCACAGTGTTCAGCTAAAGCTGACTGCAGACCATTCCTGTTCTCTTTCAAATAATACAGGCAGGCAGTTGAGCTAAGCTGCAGTATATTATGTCAGTGTACTGTATACTGGGAACAGCGTTCAGCTAAAGCTGACTGCAGACCCTTCCTGTTCTATTCATAATAATACAGGCAGGCAGTTGAGCTAAGCTGCAGTATATTAAGTCAGGGTACTGTATACTGGGCACAGTGTTCAGCTAAAGCTGACTGCAGACCATTCCTGTTCTCTTTCAAATAATACAGGCAGGCAGTTGAGCTAAGCTGCAGTATATTAAGTCAGTATACTGGGCACAGTGTTCAGCTAAAGCTGACTGCAGACCATTCCTGTTCTCATTTAAATAATACAGACAGGCATTTGAGCTAAGCTGCAGTATATTAAGTCAGTGTACTGTATACTGGGCACAGTGTGCAGCTAAAGCTGACTGCAGACCATTCCTGTTCTCTTTCAAATAATACAGGCAGGCAGTTGAGCTAAGCTGCAGTATATTACGTCAGTGTACTGTATACTGGGCACAGTGTTCAGCTAAAGCTTACTGCAGACCATTCCTGTTCTCTTTCAAATAATACAGGCAGGCAGTTGAGCTAAGCTGCAGTATATTAAGTCAGTGTACTGTATACTGGGCACAGTATGGAGCTAAAGCTGACTTCAGACCATTCCTGTTCTCTTTCAAATAATACAGACAGGCAGTTGAGCTAAGCTGCAGTATATTAAGTCAGTGATTTGTATAGCTGACTACAGACCATTCCTGTTCTATTCATAATAATACAGGCAGGCAGTTGAGCTAAGCTGCAGTATATTAAGTCAGTGTACTGTATACTGGGCACAGTGTTCAGCTAAAGCTGACTGCAGACCATTCCTGTTCTCTTTCAAATAATACAGGCAGGCAGTTGAGCTAAGCTGCAGTATATTAAGTCAGTATACTGGGCACAGTGTTCAGCTAAAGCTGACTGCAGACCATTCCTGTTCTCATTTAAATAATACAGACAGGCATTCGAGCTAAGCTGCAGTATATTAAGTCAGTGTACTGTATACTGGGCACAGTGTGCAGCTAAAGCTGACTGCAGACCATTCCTGTTCTCTTTCAAATAATACAGGCAGGCAGTTGAGCTAAGCTGCAGTATATTACGTCAGTGTACTGTATACTGGGCACAGTGTTCAGCTAAAGCTTACTGCAGACCATTCCTGTTCTCTTTCAAATAATACAGGCAGGCAGTTGAGCTAAGCTGCAGTATATTAAGTCAGTGTACTGTATACTGGGCACAGTATGGAGCTAAAGCTGACTTCAGACCATTCCTGTTCTCTTTCAAATAATACAGACAGGCAGTTGAGCTAAGCTGCAGTATATTAAGTCAGTGATTTGTATAGCTGACAACAGACCATTCCTGTTCTATTCATAATAATACAGGCAGGCAGTTGAGCTAAGCTGCAGTATATTAAGTCAGTGTACTGTATACTGGGCACAGTGTTCAGCTAAAGCTGACTGCAGACCATTCCTGTTCTCTTTCAAATAATACAGGCATACACTTGAGCTAAGCTGCAGTATATTAAGTCAGTGTACTGTATACTGGGCACAGCGTTCAGCTAAAGCTGACTGCAGACCCTTCCTGTTCTATTCATAATAATACAGGCAGGCAGTTGAGCTAAGCTGCAGTATATTAAGTCAGTGTACTGTATACTGGGCGCAGTGTTCAGCTAAAGCTGACTGCAGACCATTCCTGTTCTCTTTCAAATAATACAGGCAGGCAGTTGAGCTAAGCTGCAGTATATTAAGTCAGTGTACTGTATACTGGGCAGAGTGTGCAGCTAAAGCTGACTGCAGACCATTCCTGTTCTCTTTCAAAGAATACAGGCAGGCAGTTGAGCTAAGCTGCAGTATATTAAGTCAGTGTACTGTATACTGGGCACAGTGTTCAGCTAAAGCTGACTGCAGACCATTCCTGTTCTCATTTAAATAATACAGACAGGCATTTGAGCTAAGCTGCAGTATATTAAGTCAGTGTACTGTATACTGGGCACAGTGTGCAGCTAAAGCTGACTGCAGACCATTCCTGTTCTCTTTCAAATAATACAGGCAGGCAGTTGAGCTAAGCTGCAGTATATTAAGTCAGTGTACTGTATACTTTGTTACAGTGTTCAGCTAAAGCTGACTGCAGAACAATTATGTTTTCTTTCAAATAATACAGGCAGGCAGTTGAGCTAAGCTGCAGTATATTAAGTCAGTGAACTGTATACTGGGCACAGTGTGCAGCTAAAGCTGACTTCAGACCATTCCTGTTCTCTTTCAAATAATACAGACAGGCAGTTGAGCTAAGCTGCAGTATATTAAGTCAGTGTACTGTATACTGGGCACCGTGTTCAGCTAAAGCTGACTGCAGACCATTCCTGTTCTCATTTAAATAATACAGACAGGCATTTGAGCTAAGCTGCAGTATATTAAGTCAGTGTACTGTATATTGGGCACAGTGTGCAGCTAAAGCTGACTGCAGACCATTCCTGTTCTCTTTCAAATAATACAGGCAGGCAGTTGAGCTAAGCTGCAGTATATTAAGTCAGTATACTGGGCACAGTGTTCAGCTAAGGCTGACTGCAGACCATTCCTGTTCTATTTATAATAATACAGGCAGGCAGTTGAGCTAAGCTGCAGTATATTAAGTCAGTGTACTGTATACTGGGCACAGTGTTCAGCTAAAGCTGACTGCAGACCATTCCTGTTCTCTCTCAAATAATACAGGCAGGCAATTGAGCTAAGCTGCAGTATATTAAGTCAGTGATTTGTATAGCTGACTACAGACCATTCCTGTTATATTCATAATAATACAGGCAGGCAGTTGAGCTAAGCTGCAGTATATTAAGTCAGTGTACTGTATACTGAGCACAGTGTTCAGCTAAAGCTGACTGCAGACCATTCCTGTTCTCTTTCAAATAATACAGGCAGACACTTGAGCTAAGCTGCAGTATATTAAGTCAGTGTACTGTATACTGGGCACAGTGTTCAGCTAAAGCTGACTGCAGACCATTCCTGTTCTCATTTAAATAATACAGACAGGCATTTGAGCTAAGCTGCAGTATATTAAGTCAGTGTACTGTATACTGGGCACAGTGTGCAGCTAAAGCTGACTGCAGACCATTCCTGTTCTCTTTCAAATAATACAGGCAGACACTTGAGGTAAGCTACAGTATATTAAGTCAGTATACTGGACACAGTGTTCAGCTAAATCTGACTGCAGACCATTCCTGTTCTATTTATAATAATACAGGCAGGCAGTTGAGCTAAGCTGCAGTATATTAAGTCAGTGTACTGTATACTGGGCACAGTGTTCAGCTAAAGCTGACTGCAGACCATTCCTGTTCTCTTTCAAATAATACAGGCAGACAGTTGAGCTAAGCTGCGGTATATTAAGTCAGTGTACTGTATACTGGGCACAGTGTGCAGCTAAAGCTGACTGCAGACCATTCCTGTTCTCTTTCAAATAATACAGGCAGGCAATTGAGCTAAGCTGCAGTATATTAAGTCAGTGATTTGTATAGCTGACTACAGACCATTCCTGTTCTATTCATAATAATACATGCAGGCAGTTGAGCTAAGCTGCAGTATATTAAGTCAGTGTAATGTATACTGGACACTGTGTGCAGCTAAAGCTGACTCCAGACCATTCCTGTTTTCATTTAAATAATACAGGCAGGCAGTTGAGCTAAGCTGCAGTATATTAAGTCAGTGTACTATGTACTATGCACAGTGTGCAGCTAAAGCTGACTGCAGACCATTCATGTTCTCTTTCAAATAATACAGGCAGGCAGTTGAGCTAAGCTGCAGTATATTAAGTCAGTGTACTGTATACTGGTCACAGTGTCCATCTAAAGCTGATCGCAGACCATTCCTGTTCGCTTTCAAATAATACAGGCAGGCAGTTGAGCTAAGCTGCAGTATATTAAGTCAGTGTGCTGTATACTGGGCACAGTGTGCAGCTAAAGCTGACTGCAGACACTTCCTGTTCTATTCATAATAATACAGGCAGGCAGTTGAGCTAAGCTGCAGTATATAAAGTTAGTGTACTGTATACTGGGCACAGTGTGCAGCTAAAGCTGACTGCAGACTATCCCTGTTCTCTTTCAAATAATACAGGCAGGCAGTTGAGCTAAGCTGCAGTATATTACGTCAGTGTACTGTATACTGGGCACAGTGTTCAGCTAAAGCTTACTGCAGACCATTCCTGTTCTCTTTCAAATAATACAGGCAGGCAGTTGAGCTAAGCTGCAGTATATTAAGTCAGTGTACTGTATACTGGGCACAGTATGGAGCTAAAGCTGACTTCAGACCATTCCTGTTCTCTTTCAAATAATACAGACAGGCAGTTGAGCTAAGCTGCAGTATATTAAGTCAGTGATTTGTATAGCTGACAACAGACCATTCCTGTTCTATTCATAATAATACAGGCAGGCAGTTGAGCTAAGCTGCAGTATATTAAGTCAGTGTACTGTATACTGGGCACAGTGTTCAGCTAAAGCTGACTGCAGACCATTCCTGTTCTCTTTCAAATAATACAGGCATACACTTGAGCTAAGCTGCAGTATATTAAATCAGTGTACTGTATACTGGGCACAGCGTTCAGCTAAAGCTGACTGCAGACCCTTCCTGTTCTATTCATAATAATACAGGCAGGCAGTTGAGCTAAGCTGCAGTATATTAAGTCAGTGTACTGTATACTGGGCGCAGTGTTCAGCTAAAGCTGACTGCAGAACAATTATGTTTTCTTTCAAATAATACAGGCAGGCAGTTGAGCTAAGCTGCAGTATATTAAGTCAGTGAACTGTATACTGGGCACAGTGTGCAGCTAAAGCTGACTTCAGACCATTCCTGTTCTCTTTCAAATAATACAGACAGGCAGTTGAGCTAAGCTGCAGTATATTAAGTCAGTGTACTGTATACTGGGCACCGTGTTCAGCTAAAGCTGACTGCAGACCATTCCTGTTCTCATTTAAATAATACAGACAGGCATTTGAGCTAAGCTGCAGTATATTAAGTCAGTGTACTGTATATTGGGCACAGTGTGCAGCTAAAGCTGACTGCAGACCATTCCTGTTCTCTTTCAAATAATACAGGCAGGCAGTTGAGCTAAGCTGCAGTATATTAAGTCAGTATACTGGGCACAGTGTTCAGCTAAGGCTGACTGCAGACCATTCCTGTTCTATTTATAATAATACAGGCAGGCAGTTGAGCTAAGCTGCAGTATATTAAGTCAGTGTACTGTATACTGGGCACAGTGTTCAGCTAAAGCTGACTGCAGACCATTCCTGTTCTCTCTCAAATAATACAGGCAGGCAATTGAGCTAAGCTGCAGTATATTAAGTCAGTGATTTGTATAGCTGACTACAGACCATTCCTGTTATATTCATAATAATACAGGCAGGCAGTTGAGCTAAGCTGCAGTATATTAAGTCAGTGTACTGTATACTGAGCACAGTGTTCAGCTAAAGCTGACTGCAGACCATTCCTGTTCTCTTTCAAATAATACAGGCAGACACTTGAGCTAAGCTGCAGTATATTAAGTCAGTGTACTGTATACTGGGCACAGTGTTCAGCTAAAGCTGACTGCAGACCATTCCTGTTCTCATTTAAATAATACAGACAGGCATTTGAGCTAAGCTGCAGTATATTAAGTCAGTGTACTGTATACTGGGCACAGTGTGCAGCTAAAGCTGACTGCAGACCATTCCTGTTCTCTTTCAAATAATACAGGCAGACACTTGAGGTAAGCTACAGTATATTAAGTCAGTATACTGGACACAGTGTTCAGCTAAATCTGACTGCAGACCATTCCTGTTCTCTTTCAAATAATACAGGCAGGCAGTTGAGCTAAGCTGCAGTATATTAAGTCAGTGTACTGTATACTGGGCACAGTGTTCAGCTAAAGCTGACTGCAGGCCATTCCTGTTCTCATTTAAATAATACAGACAGGCATTTGAGCTAAGCTGCAGTATATTAAGTCAGTGTACTGTATACTGGGCACAGTGTCCAGCTAAAGCTGACTGCAGACCATTCCTGTTCTCTTTCAAATAATAAAGGCAGGCAGTTGAGCTAAGCTGCAGTATATTAAGTCAGTGTACTGTATACTTTGTTACAGTGTTCAGCTAAAGCTGACTGCAGAACAATTATGTTTTCTTTCAAATAATACAGACAGGCAGTTGAGCTAAGCTGCAGTATATTAAGTCAGTGTTTTGTAAAGCTGACTGCAGACCATTCCTGTTCTATTCATAATAATACAGGCAGGCAGTTGAGCTAAGCTGCAGTATATTAAGTCAGTGTACTGTATACTGGGCACCGTGTTCAGCTAAAGCTGACTGCAGACCATTCCTGTTCTCATTTAAATAATACAGACATGCATTTGAGCTAAGCTGCAGTATATTAAGTCAGTGTACTGTATATTGGGTACAGTGTGCAGCTAATGCTGACTGCAGACCATTCCTGTTCTCTTTCAAATAATACAGGCAGGCAGTTGAGCTAAGCTGCAGTATATTAAGTCAGTATACTGGGCACAGTGTTCAGCTAAAGCTGACTGCAGACCATTCCTGTTCTATTTATAATAATACAGGCAGGCAGTTGAGCTAAGCTGCAGTATATTAAGTCAGTGTACTGTATACTGGGCACAGTGTTCAGCTAAAGCTGACTGCAGACCATTCATGTTCTCTCTCAAATAATACAGGCAGGCAATTGAGCTAAGCTGCAGTATATTAAGTCAGTGATTTGTATAGCTGACTACAGACCATTCATGTTATATTCATATTAATACAGGCAGGCAGTTGAGCTAAGCTGCAGTATATTAAGTCAGTGTACTGTATACTGGGCACAGTGTTCAGCTAAAGCTTACTGCAGACCATTCCTGTTTTCTTTCAAATAATACAGGCAGGCAGTTGAGCTAAGCTGCAGTATATTAAGTCTGGGTACTGTATACTATGCACAGTGTGCAGCTAAAGCTGACTGCAGACCATTCCTGTTCTCTTTCAAATAATACAGGCAGGCAATTGAGCTAAGCTGCAGTATATTAAGTCAGTGATTTGTATAGCTGACTACAGACCATTCCTGTTCTATTCATAATAATACAGGCAGGCAGTTGAGCTAAGCTGCAGTATATTAAGTCAGTGTACTGTATACTGAGCACAGTGTTCAGCTAAAGCTGACTGCAGACCATTCCTGTTCTCTTTCAAATAATACATGCAGACACTTGAGCTAAGCTGCAGTATATTAAGTCAGTGTACTGTATACTGGGCACAGTGTTCACCTAAAGCTGACTGCAGACCATTCCTGTTCTCTTTCAAATAATACAGGCAGGCAGTTGAGCTAAGCTGCAGTATATTAAGTCAGTGATTTGTATAGCTGACTACAGACCATTCCTGTTCTATTCATAATAATACAGGCAGGCAGTTGAGCTAAGCTGCAGTATATTAAGTCAGTGTACTGTATACTGGGCACAGCGTTCAGCTAAAGCTGACTGCAGACCCTTCCTGTTCTATTCATAATAATACAGGCAGGCAGTTGAGCTAAGCTGCAGTATATTAAGTCAGTGTACTGTATACTGGGCACAGTGTTCAGCTAAAACTGACTGCAGACCATTCCTGTTCTCTTTCAAATAATACAGGCAGGCAGTTGAGCTAAGCTGCAGTATATTAAGTCAGTGTACTGTATACTGGGCAGAGTGTGCAGCTAAAGCTGACTGCAGACCATTCATGTTCTCTTTCAAATAATACAGGCAGGCAGTTGAGCTAAGCTGCAGTATATTAAGTCAGTGTACTGTATACTGG
Source organism: Rana muscosa (assembly GCA_029206835.1). NCBI lineage: Eukaryota > Metazoa > Chordata > Amphibia > Anura > Ranidae > Rana > Rana muscosa. The sequence goes on along the minus strand of CM055127.1, from coordinate 208,847,529 downwards.
GCACAGTGGTCAGCTAAAGCTGACTGCAGACCATTCCTGTTCTCATTTAAATAATACAGACAGGCATTTGAGCTAAGCTGCAGTATATTAAGTCAGTGTACTGTATACTGGGCACAGTGTGCAGCTAAAGCTGACTGCAGACCATTCCTGTTATCTTTCAAATAATACAGGCAGGCAGTTGAGCTAAGCTGCAGTATATTAAGTCAGTATACTGGGCACAGTGTTCAGCTAAAGCTGACTGCAGACCATTCCTGTTCTATTTATAATAATACAGGCAGGCAGTTGAGCTAAGCTGCAGTATATTAAGTCAGTGTACTGTATACTGGGCACAGTGTTCAGCTAAAGCTGACTGCAGACCATTCCTGTTCTCTTTCAAATAATACAGGCAGACAGTTGAGCTAAGCTGCAGTATATTAAGTCAGTGTACTGTATACTGGGCACAGTGTGCAGCTAAAGCTGACTGCAGACCATTCCTGTTCTCTTTCAAATAATACAGGCAGGCAATTGAGCTAAGCTGCAGTATATTAAGTCAGTGATTTGTATAGCTGACTACAGACCATTCCTGTTCTATTCATAATAATACAGGCAGGCAGTTGAGCTAAGCTGCAGTATATTAAGTCAGTGTACTGTATACTGAGCACAGTGTTCAGCTAAAGCTGACTGCAGACCATTCCTGTTCTCTTTCAAATAATACAGGCAGACACTTGAGCTAAGCTGCAGTATATTAAGTCAGTGTACTGTATACTGGGCACAGTGTTCAGCTAAAGCTGACTGCAGACCATTCCTGTTCTCATTTAAATAATACAGACAGGCATTTGAGCTAAGCTGCAGTATATTAAGTCAGTGTACTGTATACTGGGCACAGTGTGCAGCTAAAGCTGACTGCAGACCATTCCTGTTCTCTTTCAAATAATACAGGCAGACACTTGAGGTAAGCTACAGTATATTAAGTCAGTATACTGGACACAGTGTTCAGCTAAATCTGACTGCAGACCATTCCTGTTCTATTTATAATAATACAGGCAGGCAGTTGAGCTAAGCTGCAGTATATTAAGTCAGTGTACTGTATACTGGGCACAGTGTTCAGCTAAAGCTGACTGCAGACCATTCCTGTTCTCTTTCAAATAATACAGGCAGACAGTTGAGCTAAGCTGCGGTATATTAAGTCAGTGTACTGTATACTGGGCACAGTGTGCAGCTAAAGCTGACTGCAGACCATTCCTGTTCTCTTTCAAATAATACAGGCAGGCAATTGAGCTAAGCTGCAGTATATTAAGTCAGTGATTTGTATAGCTGACTACAGACCATTCCTGTTCTATTCATAATAATACAGGCAGGCAGTTGAGCTAAGCTGCAGTATATTAAGTCAGTGTAATGTATACTGGACACTGTGTGCAGCTAAAGCTGACTCCAGACCATTCCTGTTTTCATTTAAATAATACAGGCAGGCAGTTGAGCTAAGCTGCAGTATATTAAGTCAGTGTACTATGTACTATGCACAGTGTGCAGCTAAAGCTGACTGCAGACCATTCATGTTCTCTTTCAAATAATACAGGCAGGCAGTTGAGCTAAGCTGCAGTATATTAAGTCAGTGTACTGTATACTGGTCACAGTGTCCATCTAAAGCTGATCGCAGACCATTCCTGTTCGCTTTCAAATAATACAGGCAGGCAGTTGAGCTAAGCTGCAGTATATTAAGTCAGTGTGCTGTATACTGGGCACAGTGTGCAGCTAAAGCTGACTGCAGACACTTCCTGTTCTATTTATAATAATACAGGCAGGCAGTTGAGCTAAGCTGCAGTATATAAAGTTAGTGTACTGTATACTGGGCACAGTGTGCAGCTAAAGCTGACTGCAGACTATCCCTGTTCTCTTTCAAATAATACAGGCAGGCAGTTGAGCTAAGCTGCAGTATATTACGTCAGTGTACTGTATACTGGGCACAGTGTTCAGCTAAAGCTTACTGCAGACCATTCCTGTTCTCTTTCAAATAATACAGGCAGGCAGTTGAGCTAAGCTGCAGTATATTAAGTCAGTGTACTGTATACTGGGCACAGTATGGAGCTAAAGCTGACTTCAGACCATTCCTGTTCTCTTTCAAATAATACAGACAGGCAGTTGAGCTAAGCTGCAGTATATTAAGTCAGTGATTTGTATAGCTGACAACAGACCATTCCTGTTCTATTCATAATAATACAGGCAGGCAGTTGAGCTAAGCTGCAGTATATTAAGTCAGTGTACTGTATACTGGGCACAGTGTTCAGCTAAAGCTGACTGCAGACCATTCCTGTTCTCTTTCAAATAATACAGGCATACACTTGAGCTAAGCTGCAGTATATTAAGTCAGTGTACTGTATACTGGGCACAGCGTTCAGCTAAAGCTGACTGCAGACCCTTCCTGTTCTATTCATAATAATACAGGCAGGCAGTTGAGCTAAGCTGCAGTATATTAAGTCAGTGTACTGTATACTGGGCGCAGTGTTCAGCTAAAGCTGACTGCAGACCATTCCTGTTCTCTTTCAAATAATACAGGCAGGCAGTTGAGCTAAGCTGCAGTATATTAAGTCAGTGTACTGTATACTGGGCAGAGTGTGCAGCTAAAGCTGACTGCAGACCATTCCTGTTCTCTTTCAAATAATACAGGCAGGCAGTTGAGCTAAGCTGCAGTATATTAAGTCAGTGTACTGTATACTGGGCACAGTGTTCAGCTAAAGCTGACTGCAGACCATTCCTGTTCTCATTTAAATAATACAGACAGGCATTTGAGCTAAGCTGCAGTATATTAAGTCAGTGTACTGTATACTGGGCACAGTGTGCAGCTAAAGCTGACTGCAGACCATTCCTGTTCTCTTTCAAATAATACAGGCAGGCAGTTGAGCTAAGCTGCAGTATATTAAGTCAGTGTACTGTATACTTTGTTACAGTGTTCAGCTAAAGCTGACTGCAGAACAATTATGTTTTCTTTCAAATAATACAGGCAGGCAGTTGAGCTAAGCTGCAGTATATTAAGTCAGTGAACTGTATACTGGGCACAGTGTGCAGCTAAAGCTGACTTCAGACCATTCCTGTTCTCTTTCAAATAATACAGACAGGCAGTTGAGCTAAGCTGCAGTATATTAAGTCAGTGTACTGTATACTGGGCACCGTGTTCAGCTAAAGCTGACTGCAGACCATTCCTGTTCTCATTTAAATAATACAGACAGGCATTTGAGCTAAGCTGCAGTATATTAAGTCAGTGTACTGTATATTGGGCACAGTGTGCAGCTAAAGCTGACTGCAGACCATTCCTGTTCTCTTTCAAATAATACAGGCAGGCAGTTGAGCTAAGCTGCAGTATATTAAGTCAGTATACTGGGCACAGTGTTCAGCTAAGGCTGACTGCAGACCATTCCTGTTCTATTTATAATAATACAGGCAGGCAGTTGAGCTAAGCTGCAGTATATTAAGTCAGTGTACTGTATACTGGGCACAGTGGTCAGCTAAAGCTGACTGCAGACCATTCCTGTTCTCATTTAAATAATACAGACAGGCATTTGAGCTAAGCTGCAGTATATTAAGTCAGTGTACTGTATAATGGGCACAGTGTTCAGCTAAAGCTGACTGCAGACCAATCCCGTTCTATTCATAATAATACAGGCAGACAGTTGAGCTAAGCTGCAGTATATTAAGTCAGTATACTGTATACTGGGCACAGTGTGCAGCTAAAGCTGACTGCAGACCATTCCTGTTCTCTCTCAAATAATACAGGCAGGCAATTGAGCTAAGCTGCAGTATATTAAGTCAGTGATTTGTATAGCTGACTACAGACCATTCCTGTTATATTCATAATAATACAGGCAGGCAGTTGAGCTAAGCTGCAGTATATTAAGTCAGTGTACTGTATACTGAGCACAGTGTTCAGCTAAAGCTGACTGCAGACCATTCCTGTTCTCTTTCAAATAATACAGGCAGACACTTGAGCTAAGCTGCAGTATATTAAGTCAGTGTACTGTATACTGGGCACAGTGTTCAGCTAAAGCTGACTGCAGACCATTCCTGTTCTCATTTAAATAATACAGACAGGCATTTGAGCTAAGCTGCAGTATATTAAGTCAGTGTACTGTATACTGGGCACAGTGTGCAGCTAAAGCTGACTGCAGACCATTCCTGTTCTCTTTCAAATAATACAGGCAGACACTTGAGGTAAGCTACAGTATATTAAGTCAGTATACTGGACACAGTGTTCAGCTAAATCTGACTGCAGACCATTCCTGTTCTCTTTCAAATAATACAGGCAGGCAGTTGAGCTAAGCTGCAGTATATTAAGTCAGTGTACTGTATACTGGGCACAGTGTTCAGCTAAAGCTGACTGCAGGCCATTCCTGTTCTCATTTAAATAATACAGACAGGCATTTGAGCTAAGCTGCAGTATATTAAGTCAGTGTACTGTATACTGGGCACAGTGTCCAGCTAAAGCTGACTGCAGACCATTCCTGTTCTCTTTCAAATAATAAAGGCAGGCAGTTGAGCTAAGCTGCAGTATATTAAGTCAGTGTACTGTATACTTTGTTACAGTGTTCAGCTAAAGCTGACTGCAGAACAATTATGTTTTCTTTCAAATAATACAGACAGGCAGTTGAGCTAAGCTGCAGTATATTAAGTCAGTGTTTTGTAAAGCTGACTGCAGACCATTCCTGTTCTATTCATAATAATACAGGCAGGCAGTTGAGCTAAGCTGCAGTATATTAAGTCAGTGTACTGTATACTGGGCACCGTGTTCAGCTAAAGCTGACTGCAGACCATTCCTGTTCTCATTTAAATAATACAGACATGCATTTGAGCTAAGCTGCAGTATATTAAGTCAGTGTACTGTATATTGGGTACAGTGTGCAGCTAATGCTGACTGCAGACCATTCCTGTTCTCTTTCAAATAATACAGGCAGGCAGTTGAGCTAAGCTGCAGTATATTAAGTCAGTATACTGGGCACAGTGTTCAGCTAAAGCTGACTGCAGACCATTCCTGTTCTATTTATAATAATACAGGCAGGCAGTTGAGCTAAGCTGCAGTATATTAAGTCAGTGTACTGTATACTGGGCACAGTGTTCAGCTAAAGCTGACTGCAGACCATTCATGTTCTCTCTCAAATAATACAGGCAGGCAATTGAGCTAAGCTGCAGTATATTAAGTCAGTGATTTGTATAGCTGACTACAGACCATTCATGTTATATTCATATTAATACAGGCAGGCAGTTGAGCTAAGCTGCAGTATATTAAGTCAGTGTACTGTATACTGGGCACAGTGTTCAGCTAAAGCTTACTGCAGACCATTCCTGTTTTCTTTCAAATAATACAGGCAGGCAGTTGAGCTAAGCTGCAGTATATTAAGTCTGGGTACTGTATACTATGCACAGTGTGCAGCTAAAGCTGACTGCAGACCATTCCTGTTCTCTTTCAAATAATACAGGCAGGCAATTGAGCTAAGCTGCAGTATATTAAGTCAGTGATTTGTATAGCTGACTACAGACCATTCCTGTTCTATTCATAATAATACAGGCAGGCAGTTGAGCTAAGCTGCAGTATATTAAGTCAGTGTACTGTATACTGAGCACAGTGTTCAGCTAAAGCTGACTGCAGACCATTCCTGTTCTCTTTCAAATAATACATGCAGACACTTGAGCTAAGCTGCAGTATATTAAGTCAGTGTACTGTATACTGGGCACAGTGTTCACCTAAAGCTGACTGCAGACCATTCCTGTTCTCTTTCAAATAATACAGGCAGGCAGTTGAGCTAAGCTGCAGTATATTAAGTCAGTGATTTGTATAGCTGACTACAGACCATTCCTGTTCTATTCATAATAATACAGGCAGGCAGTTGAGCTAAGCTGCAGTATATTAAGTCAGTGTACTGTATACTGGGCACAGCGTTCAGCTAAAGCTGACTGCAGACCCTTCCTGTTCTATTCATAATAATACAGGCAGGCAGTTGAGCTAAGCTGCAGTATATTAAGTCAGTGTACTGTATACTGGGCACAGTGTTCAGCTAAAACTGACTGCAGACCATTCCTGTTCTCTTTCAAATAATACAGGCAGGCAGTTGAGCTAAGCTGCAGTATATTAAGTCAGTGTACTGTATACTGGGCAGAGTGTGCAGCTAAAGCTGACTGCAGACCATTCATGTTCTCTTTCAAATAATACAGGCAGGCAGTTGAGCTAAGCTGCAGTATATTAAGTCAGTGTACTGTATACTGGGCACAGTGGTCAGCTAAAGCTGACTGCAGACCATTCCTGTTCTCATTTAAATAATACAGACAGGCATTTGAGCTAAGCTGCAGTATATTAAGTCAGTGTACTGTATACTGGGCACAGTGTGCAGCTAAAGCTGACTGCAGACCATTCCTGTTATCTTTCAAATAATACAGGCAGGCAGTTGAGCTAAGCTGCAGTATATTAAGTCAGTATACTGGGCACAGTGTTCAGCTAAAGCTGACTGCAGACCATTCCTGTTCTATTTATAATAATACAGGCAGGCAGTTGAGCTAAGCTGCAGTATATTAAGTCAGTGTACTGTATACTGGGCACAGTGTTCAGCTAAAGCTGACTGCAGACCATTCCTGTTCTCTTTCAAATAATACAGGCAGACAGTTGAGCTAAGCTGCAGTATATTAAGTCAGTGTACTGTATACTGGGCACAGTGTGCAGCTAAAGCTGACTGCAGACCATTCCTGTTCTCTTTCAAATAATACAGGCAGGCAATTGAGCTAAGCTGCAGTATATTAAGTCAGTGATTTGTATAGCTGACTACAGACCATTCCTGTTCTATTCATAATAATACAGGCAGGCAGTTGAGCTAAGCTGCAGTATATTAAGTCAGTGTAATGTATACTGGACACTGTGTGCAGCTAAAGCTGACTGCAGACCATTCCTGTTTTCATTTAAATAATACAGGCAGGCAGTTGAGCTAAGCTGCAGTATATTAAGTCAGTGTACTATATACTATGCACAGTGTGCAGCTAAAGCTGACTGCAGACCATTCATGTTCTCTTTCAAATAATACAGGCAGGCAGTTGAGCTAAGCTGCAGTATATTAAGTCAGTGTACTGTATACTGGGCACAGTGTCCAGCTAAAGCTGACTGCAGACCATTTCTGTTCTCTTTCAAGTAATACAGGCAGGCAGTTGAGCTAAGCTGCAGTATATTAAGTCAGTGTACTGTATACTGGGCACAGTGTGCAGCTAAAGCTGACTGCAGACCCTTCCTGTTCTATTCATAATAATACAGGCAGGCAGTTGAGCTAAGCTGCAGTATATTAAGTTAGTGTACTGTATACTGGGCACAGTGTGCAGCTAAAGCTGACTGCAGACTATTCCTGTTCTCTTTCAAATAATACAGGCAGGCAGTTGAGCTAAGCTGCAGTATATGAACTCAGTGTACTGTTTACTGGGCACAGTGTGCAGCTAAAGCTGACTTCAGACCATTCCTGTTCTCTTTCAAATAATACAGACAGGCAGTTGAGCTAAGCTGCAGTATATTAAGTCAGTGCACTGTATACTGGGCACAGTGTTCAGCTAAAGCTGACTGCAGACCATTACTGTTCTATTCATAATAATACAGGCAGGCAGTTGAGCTAAGCTGCAGTATTTTAAGTCAGTGTACTGTATACTGGGCACAGTGTTCAGCTAAAGCAGACTGCAGACCATTCCTGTTCTATTCATAATAATACAGGCAGGCAGCTGAGCTAAGCTGCAGTATATTAAGTCAGTGTACTGTATACTGGGCACAGTGTTCAGCTAAAGCTGACTGCAGACCATTCCTGTTCTCTTTCAAATAATACAGGCAGGCAGTTGAGCTAAGCTGCAGTATATTAAGTCAGTGTACTGTATACTGGGCACAGTGTTCAGCTAAAGCTGACTGCAGACCATTCCTGTTCTCATTTAAATAATACAGACAGGCATTTGAGCTAAGCTGCAGTATATTAAGTCAGTGTACTGTATACTGGGCACAGTGTGCAGCTAAAGCTGACTGCAGACCATTCCTGTTCTCTTTCAAATAATACAGGCAGGCAGTTGAGCTAAGCTGCAGTATATTAAGTCAGTATACTGGGCACAGTGTTCAGCTAAAGCTGACTGCAGACCATTCCTGTTCTATTTATAATAATACAGGCAGGCAGTTGAGCTAAGCTGCAGTATATTAAGTCAGTGTACTGTATACTGGGCACAGTGTTCAGCTAAAGCTGACTGCAGACCATTCCTGTTCTCTTTCAAATAATACAGGCAGACAGTTGAGCTAAGCTGCAGTATATTAAGTCAGTGTACTGTATACTGGGCACAGTGTGCAGCTAAAGCTGACTGCAGACCATTCATGTTCTCTTTCAAAAAATACAGGCATGCAATTGAGCTAAGCTGCAGTATATTAAGTCAGTGATTTGTATAGCTGACTACAGACCATTCCTGTTCTATTCATAATAATACAGGCAGGCAGTTGAGCTAAGCTGCAGTATATTAAGTCAGTGTAATGTATACTGGACACTGTGTGCAGCTAAAGCTGACTGCAGACCATTCCTGTTTTCATTTAAATAATACAGGCAGGCAGTTGAGCTAAGCTGCAGTATATTAAGTCAGTGTACTATATACTATGCACAGTGTGCAGCTAAAGCTGACTGCAGACCATTCATGTTCTCTTTCAAATAATACAGGCAGGCAGTTGAGCTAAGCTGCAGTATATTAAGTCAGTGTACTGTATACTGGGCACAGTGTCCAGCTAAAGCTGACTGCAGACCATTCCTGTTCTCTTTCAAGTAATACAGGCAGGCAGTTGAGCTAAGCTGCAGTATATTAAGTCAGTGTACTGTATACTGGGCACAGTGTGCAGCTAAAGCTGACTGCAGACCCTTCCTGTTCTATTCATAATAATACAGGCAGGCAGTTGAGCTAAGCTGCAGTATATTAAGTTAGTGTACTGTATACTGGGCACAGTGTGCCGCTAAAGCTGACTGCAGACTATTCCTGTTCTCTTTCAAATAATACAGGCAGGCAGTTGAGCTAAGCTGCAGTATATGAAGTCAGTGTACTGGTTACTGGGCACAGTGTGCAGCTAAAGCTGACTTCAGACCATTCCTGTTCTCTTTCAAATAATACAGACAGGCAGTTGAGCTAAGCTGCAGTATATTAAGTCAGTGCACTGTATACTGGGCACAGTGTTCAGCTAAAGCTGACTGCAGACCATTACTGTTCTATTCATAATAATACAGGCAGGCAGTTGAGCTAAGCTGCAGTATTTTAAGTCAGTGTACTGTATACTGGGCACAGTGTTCAGCTAAAGCAGACTGCAGACCATTCCTGTTCTATTCATAATAATACAGGCAGGCAGTTGAGCTAAGCTGCAGTATATTAAGTCAGTGTACTGTATACTGGGCACAGTGTTCAGCTAAAGCTGACTGCAAACCATTCCTGTTCTATTCATAATAATACAGGCAGGCAGTTGAGCTAAGCTGCAGTATATTAAGTCAGTGTACTGTATACTGGGCACAGTGGTCAGCTAAAGCTGACTGCAGACCATTCCTGTTCTCATTTAAATAATACAGACAGGCATTTGAGCTAAGCTGCAGTATATTAAGTCAGTGTACTGTATACTGGGCACAGTGTGCAGCTAAAGCTGACTGCAGACCATTCCTGTTATCTTTCAAATAATACAGGCAGGCAGTTGAGCTAAGCTGCAGTATATTAAGTCAGTATACTGGGCACAGTGTTCAGCTAAAGCTGACTGCAGATCATTCCTGTTCTATTTATAATAATACAGGCAGGCAGTTGAGCTAAGCTGCAGTATATTAAGTCAGTGTACTGTATACTGGGCACAGTGTTCAGCTAAAGCTGACTGCAGACCATTCCTGTTCTCTTTCAAATAATACAGGCAGACAGTTGAGCTAAGCTGCAGTATATTAAGTCAGTGTACTGTATACTGGGCACAGTGTGCAGCTAAAGCTGACTGCAGACTATTCCTGTTCTCTTTCAAATAATACAGGCAGGAAATTGAGCTAAGCTGCAGTATATTAAGTCAATGATTTGTATAGCTGACTACAGACCATTCCTGTTCTATTCATAATAATACAGGCAGGCAGTTGAGCTAAGCTGCAGTATATTAAGTCAGTGTACTGTATACTGGGCACAGTGTTCAGCTAAAGCTGACTGCAGACCATTCCTGTTCTCTTTCAAATAATACAGGCATACACTTGAGCTAAGCTGCAGTATATTAAGTCAGTGTTCTGTATACTGGGCACAGCGTTCAGCTAAAGCTGACTGCAGACCCTTCCTGTTCTATTCATAATAATACAGGCAGGCAGTTGAGCTAAGCTGCAGTATATTAAGTCAGTGTACTGTATACTGGGCACAGTGTTCAGCTAAAGCTGACTGCAGACCATTCCTGTTCTCTTTCAAATAATACAGGCAGGCAGTTGAGCTAAGCTGCAGTATATTAAGTCAGTGTACTGTATACTGGGCAGAGTGTGCAGCTAAAGCTGACTGCAGACCATTCCTGTTCTCTTTCAAATAATACAGGCAGGCAGTTGAGCTAAGCTGCAGTATATTAAGTCAGTGTACTGTATACTGGGCACAGTGTTCAGCTAAAGCTGACTGCAGGCCATTCCTGTTCTCATTTAAATAATACAGACAGGCATTTGAGCTAAGCTGCAGTATATTAAGTCAGTGTACTGTATACTGGGCACAGTGTGCAGCTAAAGCTGACTGCAGACCATTCCTGTTCTCTTTCAAATAATAAAGGCAGGCAGTTGAGCTAAGCTGCAGTATATTAAGTCAGTGTACTGTATACTTTGTTACAGTGTTCAGCTAAAGCTGACTGCAGAACAATTATGTTTTCTTTCAAATAATACAGGCAGGCAGTTGAGCTAAGCTGCAGTATATTAAGTCAGTGTTTTGTAAAGCTGACTGCAGACCATTCCTGTTCTATTCATAATAATACCGGCAGGCAGTTGAGCTAAGCTGCAGTATATTAAGTCAGTGTACTGCATACTGGGCACCGTGTTCAGCTAAAGCTGACTGCAGACCATTCCTGTTCTCATTTAAATAATACAGACATGCATTTGAGCTAAGCTGCAGTATATTAAGTCAGTGTACTGTATATTGGGCACAGTGTGCAGCTAATGCTGACTGCAGACCATTCCAGTTCTCTTTCATATAATACAGGCAGGCAGTTGAGCTAAGCTGCAGTATATTAAGTCAGTATACTGGGCACAGTGTTCAGCTAAAGCTGACTGCAGACCATTCCTGTTCTATTTATAATAATACAGGCAGGCAGTTGAGCTAAGCTGCAGTATATTAAGTCAGTGTACTGTATACTGGGCACAGTGTTCAGCTAAAGCTGACTGCAGACCATTCCTGTTCTCTCTCAAATAATACAGGCAGGCAATTGAGCTAAGCTGCAGTATATTAAGTCAGTGATTTGTATAGCTGACTACAGACCATTCCTGTTATATTCATATTAATACAGGCAGGCAGTTGAGCTAAGCTGCAGTATATTAAGTCAGTGTACTGTATACTGGGCACAGTGTTCAGCTAAAGCTTACTGCAGACCATTCCTGTTTTCTTTCAAATAATACAGGCAGGCAGTTGAGCTAAGCTGCAGTATATTAAGTCTGGGTACTGTATACTATGCACAGTGTGCAGCTAAAGCTGACTGCAGACCATTCCTGTTCTCTTTCAAATAATACAGGCAGGCAATTGAGCTAAGCTGCAGTATATTAAGTCAGTGATTTGTATAGCTGACTACAGACCATTCCTGTTCTATTCATAATAATAAAGGCAGGCAGTTGAGCTAAGCTGCAGTATATTAAGTCAGTGTACTGTATACTGAGCACAGTGTTCAGCTAAAGCTGACTGCAGACCATTCCTGTTCTCTTTCAAATAATACAGGCAGGCAGTTGAGCTAAGCTGCAGTATATTAAGTCAGTGATTTGTATAGCTGACTACAGACCATTCCTGTTCTATTCATAATAATACAGGCAGGCAGTTGAGCTAAGCTGCAGTATATTAAGTCAGTGTACTGTATACTGGGCACAGCGTTCAGCTAAAGCTGACTGCAGACCCTTCCTGTTCTATTCATAATAATACAGGCAGGCAGTTGAGCTAAGCTGCAGTATATTAAGTCAGTGTACTGTATACTGGGCACAGTGTTCAGCTAAAGCTGACTGCAGACCATTCCTGTTCTCTTTCAAATAATACAGGCAGGCAGTTGAGCTAAGCTGCAGTATATTAAGTCAGTGTACTGTATACTGGGCATAGTGTGCAGCTAAAGCTGACTGCATACCATTCCTGTTCTCTTTCAAATAATACAGGCAAGCAGTTGAGCTAAGCTGCAGTATATTAAGTCAGTGTACTGTATACTGGGCACAGTGGTCAGCTAAAGCTGACTGCAGACCATTCCTGTTCTCATTTAAATAATACAGACAGGCATTTGAGCTAAGCTGCAGTATATTAAGTCAGTGTACTGTATACTGGGCACAGTGTGCAGCTAAAGCTGACTGAAGACCATTCCTGTTATCTTTCAAATAATACAGGCAGGCAGTTGAGCTAAGCTGCAGTATATTAAGTCAGTATACTGGGCACAGTGTTCAGCTAAAGCTGACTGCAGACCATTCCTGTTCTATTTATAATAATACAGGCAGGCAGTTGAGCTAAGCTGCAGTATATTAAGTCAGTGTACTGTATACTGGGCACAGTGTTCAGCTAAAGCTGACTGCAGACCATTCCTGTTCTCTTTCAAATAATACAGGCAGACAGTTGAGCTAAGCTGCAGTATATTAAGTCAGTGTACTGTATACTGGGCACAGTGTGCAGCTAAAGCTGACTGCAGACCATTCCTGTTCTCTTTCAAATAATACAGGCAGGCAATTGAGCTAAGCTGCAGTATATTAAGTCAGTGATTTGTATAGCTGACTACAGACCATTCCTGTTCTATTCATAATAATACAGGCAGGCAGTTGAGCTAAGCTGCAGTATATTAAGTCAGTGTAATGTATACTGGACACTGTGTGCAGCTAAAGCTGACTGCAGACCATTCCTGTTTTCATTTAAATAATACAGGCAGGCAGTTGAGCTAAGCTGCAGTATATTAAGTCAGTGTACTATATACTATGCACAGTGTGCAGCTAAAGCTGACTGCAGACCATTCATGTTCTCTTTCAAATAATACAGGCAGGCAGTTGAGCTAAGCTGCAGTATATTAAGTCAGTGTACTGTATACTGGGCACAGTGTCCAGCTAAAGCTGACTGCAGACCATTTCTGTTCTCTTTCAAGTAATACAGGCAGGCAGTTGAGCTAAGCTGCAGTATATTAAGTCAGTGTACTGTATACTGGGCACAGTGTGCAGCTAAAGCTGACTGCAGACTATTCCTGTTCTCTTTCAAATAATACAGGCAGGCAGTTGAGCTAAGCTGCAGTATATTAAGTCAGTGCACTGTATACTGGGCACAGTGTTCAGCTAAAGCTGACTGCAGACCATTACTGTTCTATTCATAATAATACAGGCAGGCAGTTGAGCTAAGCTGCAGTATTTTAAGTCAGTGTACTGTATACTGGGCACAGTGTTCAGCTAAAGCTGACTGCAGACCATTCCTGTTCTCTTTCAAATAATACAGGCAGGCAGTTGAGCTAAGCTGCAGTATGTTAAGTCAGTGTACTGTATACTGGGCACAGTGTTCAGCTAAAGCTGACTGCAGACCATTCCTGTTCTCATTTAAATAATACAGACAGGCATTTGAGCTAAGCTGCAGTATATTAAGTCAGTGTACTGTATACTGGGCACAGTGTGCAGCTAAAGCTGACTGCAGACCATTCCTGTTCTCTTTCAAATAATACAGGCAGGCAGTTGAGCTAAGCTGCGGTATATTAAGTCAGTATACTGGGCACAGTGTTCAGCTAAAGCTGACTGCAGACCATTCCTGTTCTATTTATAATAATACAGGCAGGCAGTTGAGCTAAGCTGCAGTATATTAAGTCAGTGTACTGTATACTGGGCACAGTGTCAAGCTAAAGCTGACTGCAGACCATTCCTGTTCTCTTTCAAGTAATACAGGCAGGCAGTTGAGCTAAGCTGCAGTATATTAAGTCAGTGTACTGTATACTGGGCACAGTGTGCAGCTAAAGCTGACTGCAGACCCTTCCTGTTCTATTCATAATAATACAGGCATGCAGTTGAGCTAAGCTGCAGTATATTAAGTTAGTGTACTGTATACTGGGCACAGTGTGCAGCTAAAGCTGACTGCAGACTATTCCTGTTCTCTTTCAAATAATACAGGCAGGCAGTTGAGCTAAGCTGCAGTATATGAAGTCAGTGTACTGTTTACTGGGCACAGTGTGCAGCTAAAGCTGACTTCAGACCATTCCTGTTCTCTTTCAAATAATACAGACAGGCAGTTGAGCTAAGCTGCAGTATATTAAGTCAGTGCACTGTATACTGGGCACAGTGTTCAGCTAAAGCTGACTGCAGACCATTACTGTTCTATTCATAATAATACAGGCAGGCAGTTGAGCTAAGCTGCAGTATTTTAAGTCAGTGTACTGTATACTGGGCACAGTGTTCAGCTAAAGCAGACTGCAGACCATTCCTGTTCTATTCATAATAATACAGGCAGGCAGTTGAGCTAAGCTGCAGTATATTAAGTCAGTGTACTGTATACTGGGCACAGTGTTCAGCTAAAGCTGACTGCAAACCATTCCTGTTCTATTCATAATAATACAGGCAGACAGTTGAGCTAAGCTGCAGTATATTAAGTCAGTGTACTGTATACTGGGCACAGTGGTCAGCTAAAGCTGACTGCAGACCATTCCTGTTCTCATTTAAATAATACAGACAGGCATTTGAGCTAAGCTGCAGTATATTAAGTCAGTGCACTGTATACTGGGCACAGTGTGCAGCTAAAGCTGACTGCAGACCATTCCTGTTATCTTTCAAATAATACAGGCAGGCAGTTGAGCTAAGCTGCAGTATATTAAGTCAGTATACTGGGCACAGTGTTCAGCTAAAGCTGACTGCAGACCATTCCTGTTCTATTTATAATAATACAGGCAGGCAGTTGAGCTAAGCTGCAGTATATTAAGTCAGTGTACTGTATACTGGGCACAGTGTTCAGCTAAAGCTGACTGCAGACCATTCCTGTTCTCTTTCAAATAATACAGGCAGACAGTTGAGCTAAGCTGCAGTATATTAAGTCAGTGTACTGTATACTGGGCACAGTGTGCAGCTAAAGCTGACTGCAGACCATTCCTGTTCTCTTTCAAATAATACAGGCAGGCAATTGAGCTAAGCTGCAGTATATTAAGTCAGTGATTTGTATAGCTGACTACAGACCATTCCTGTTCTATTCATAATAATACAGGCAGGCAGTTGAGCTAAGCTGCAGTATATTAAGTCAGTGTAATGTATACTGGACACTGTGTGCAGCTAAAGCTGACTGCAGACCATTCCTGTTTTCATTTAAATAATACAGGCAGGCAGTTGAGCTAAGCTGCAGTATATTAAGTCAGTGTACTATATACTATGCACAGTGTGCAGCTAAAGCTGACTGCAGACCATTCATGTTCTCTTTCAAATAATACAGGCAGGCAGTTGAGCTAAGCTGCAGTATATTAAGTCAGTGTACTGTATACTGGGCACAGTGTCCAGCTAAAGCTGACTGCAGACCATTCCTGTTCTCTTTCAAGTAATACAGGCAGGCAGTTGAGCTAAGCTGCAGTATATTAAGTCAGTGTACTGTATACTGGGCACAGTGTGCAGCTAAAGCTGACTGCAGACCCTTCCTGTTCTATTCATAATAATACAGGCAGGCAGTTGAGCTAAGCTGCAGTATATTAAGTTAGTGTACTGTATACTGGGCACAGTGTGCCGCTAAAGCTGACTGCAGACTATTCCTGTTCTCTTTCAAATAATACAGGCAGGCAGTTGAGCTAAGCTGCAGTATATGAAGTCAGTGTACTGGTTACTGGGCACAGTGTGCAGCTAAAGCTGACTTCAGACCATTCCTGTTCTCTTTCAAATAATACAGACAGGCAGTTGAGCTAAGCTGCAGTATATTAAGTCAGTGCACTGTATACTGGGCACAGTGTTCAGCTAAAGCTGACTGCAGACCATTACTGTTCTATTCATAATAATACAGGCAGGCAGTTGAGCTAAGCTGCAGTATTTTAAGTCAGTGTACTGTATACTGGGCACAGTGTTCAGCTAAAGCAGACTGCAGACCATTCCTGTTCTATTCATAATAATACAGGCAGGCAGTTGAGCTAAGCTGCAGTATATTAAGTCAGTGTACTGTATACTGGGCACAGTGTTCAGCTAAAGCTGACTGCAAACCATTCCTGTTCTATTCATAATAATACAGGCAGGCAGTTGAGCTAAGCTGCAGTATATTAAGTCAGTGTACTGTATACTGGGCACAGTGGTCAGCTAAAGCTGACTGCAGACCATTCCTGTTCTCATTTAAATAATACAGACAGGCATTTGAGCTAAGCTGCAGTATATTAAGTCAGTGTACTGTATACTGGGCACAGTGTGCAGCTAAAGCTGACTGCAGACCATTCCTGTTATCTTTCAAATAATACAGGCAGGCAGTTGAGCTAAGCTGCAGTATATTAAGTCAGTATACTGGGCACAGTGTTCAGCTAAAGCTGACTGCAGACCATTCCTGTTCTATTTATAATAATACAGGCAGGCAGTTGAGCTAAGCTGCAGTATATTAAGTCAGTGTACTGTATACTGGGCACAGTGTTCAGCTAAAGCTGACTGCAGACCATTCCTGTTCTCTTTCAAATAATACAGGCAGACAGTTGAGCTAAGCTGCAGTATATTAAGTCAGTGTACTGTATACTGGGCACAGTGTGCAGCTAAAGCTGACTGCAGACTATTCCTGTTCTCTTTCAAATAATACAGGCAGGAAATTGAGCTAAGCTGCAGTATATTAAGTCAATGATTTGTATAGCTGACTACAGACCATTCCTGTTCTATTCATAATAATACAGGCAGGCAGTTGAGCTAAGCTGCAGTATATTAAGTCAGTGTACTGTATACTGGGCACAGTGTTCAGCTAAAGCTGACTGCAGACCATTCCTGTTCTCTTTCAAATAATACAGGCAGACACTTGAGCTAAGCTGCAGTATATTAAGTCAGTGTTCTGTATACTGGGCACAGCGTTCAGCTAAAGCTGACTGCAGACCCTTCCTGTTCTATTCATAATAATACAGGCAGGCAGTTGAGCTAAGCTGCAGTATATTAAGTCAGTGTACTGTATACTGGGCACAGTGTTCAGCTAAAGCTGACTGCAGACCATTCCTGTTCTCTTTCAAATAATACAGGCAGGCAGTTGAGCTAAGCTGCAGTATATTAAGTCAGTGTACTGTATACTGGGCAGAGTGTGCAGCTAAAGCTGACTGCAGACCATTCCTGTTCTCTTTCAAATAATACAGGCAGGCAGTTGAGCTAAGCTGCAGTATATTAAGTCAGTGTACTGTATACTGGGCACAGTGTTCAGCTAAAGCTGACTGCAGGCCATTCCTGTTCTCATTTAAATAATACAGACAGGCATTTGAGCTAAGCTGCAGTATATTAAGTCAGTGTACTGTATACTGGGCACAGTGTGCAGCTAAAGCTGACTGCAGACCATTCCTGTTCTCTTTCAAATAATAAAGGCATGCAGTTGAGCTAAGCTGCAGTATATTAAGTCAGTGTACTGTATACTTTGTTACAGTGTTCAGCTAAAGCTGACTGCAGAACAATTATGTTTTCTTTCAAATAATACAGGCAGGCAGTTGAGCTAAGCTGCAGTATATTAAGTCAGTGTTTTGTAAAGCTGACTGCAGACCATTCCTGTTCTATTCATAATAATACCGGCAGGCAGTTGAGCTAAGCTGCAGTATATTAAGTCAGTGTACTGCATACTGGGCACCGTGTTCAGCTAAAGCTGACTGCAGACCATTCCTGTTCTCATTTAAATAATACAGACATGCATTTGAGCTAAGCTGCAGTATATTAAGTCAGTGTACTGTATATTGGGCACAGTGTGCAGCTAATGCTGACTGCAGACCATTCCAGTTCTCTTTCATATAATACAGGCAGGCAGTTGAGCTAAGCTGCAGTATATTAAGTCAGTATACTGGGCACAGTGTTCAGCTAAAGCTGACTGCAGACCATTCCTGTTCTATTTATAATAATACAGGCAGGCAGTTGAGCTAAGCTGCAGTATATTAAGTCAGTGTACTGTATACTGGGCACAGTGTTCAGCTAAAGCTGACTGCAGACCATTCCTGTTCTCTCTCAAATAATACAGGCAGGCAATTGAGCTAAGCTGCAGTATATTAAGTCAGTGATTTGTATAGCTGACTACAGACCATTCCTGTTATATTCATATTAATACAGGCAGGCAGTTGAGCTAAGCTGCAGTATATTAAGTCAGTGTACTGTATACTGGGCACAGTGTTCAGCTAAAGCTTACTGCAGACCATTCCTGTTTTCTTTCAAATAATACAGGCAGGCAGTTGAGCTAAGCTGCAGTATATTAAGTCTGGGTACTGTATACTATGCACAGTGTGCAGCTAAAGCTGACTGCAGACCATTCCTGTTCTCTTTCAAATAATACAGGCAGGCAATTGAGCTAAGCTGCAGTATATTAAGTCAGTGATTTGTATAGCTGACTACAGACCATTCCTGTTCTATTCATAATAATAAAGGCAGGCAGTTGAGCTAAGCTGCAGTATATTAAGTCAGTGTACTGTATACTGAGCACAGTGTTCAGCTAAAGCTGACTGCAGACCATTCCTGTTCTCTTTCAAATAATACAGGCAGGCAGTTGAGCTAAGCTGCAGTATATTAAGTCAGTGATTTGTATAGCTGACTACAGACCATTCCTGTTCTATTCATAATAATACAGGCAGGCAGTTGAGCTAAGCTGCAGTATATTAAGTCAGTGTACTGTATACTGGGCACAGCGTTCAGCTAAAGCTGACTGCAGACCCTTCCTGTTCTATTCATAATAATACAGGCAGGCAGTTGAGCTAAGCTGCAGTATATTAAGTCAGTGTACTGTATACTGGGCACAGTGTTCAGCTAAAGCTGACTGCAGACCATTCCTGTTCTCTTTCAAATAATACCGGCAGGCAGTTGAGCTAAGCTGCAGTATATTAAGTCAGTGTACTGTATACTGGGCAGAGTGTGCAGCTAAAGCTGACTGCATACCATTCCTGTTCTCTTTCAAATAATACAGGCAAGCAGTTGAGCTAAGCTGCAGTATATTAAGTCAGTGTACTGTATACTGGGCACAGTGGTCAGCTAAAGCTGACTGCAGACCATTCCTGTTCTCATTTAAATAATACAGACAGGCATTTGAGCTAAGCTGCAGTATATTAAGTCAGTGTACTGTATACTGGGCACAGTGTGCAGCTAAAGCTGACTGAAGACCATTCCTGTTATCTTTCAAATAATACAGGCAGGCAGTTGAGCTAAGCTGCAGTATATTAAGTCAGTATACTGGGCACAGTGTTCAGCTAAAGCTGACTGCAGACCATTCCTGTTCTATTTATAATAATACAGGCAGGCAGTTGAGCTAAGCTGCAGTATATTAAGTCAGTGTACTGTATACTGGGCACAGTGTTCAGCTAAAGCTGACTGCAGACCATTCCTGTTCTCTTTCAAATAATACAGGCAGACAGTTGAGCTAAGCTGCAGTATATTAAGTCAGTGTACTGTATACTGGGCACAGTGTGCAGCTAAAGCTGACTGCAGACCATTCCTGTTCTCTTTCAAATAATACAGGCAGGCAATTGAGCTAAGCTGCAGTATATTAAGTCAGTGATTTGTATAGCTGACTACAGACCATTCCTGTTCTATTCATAATAATACAGGCAGGCAGTTGAGCTAAGCTGCAGTATATTAAGTCAGTGTAATGTATACTGGACACTGTGTGCAGCTAAAGCTGACTGCAGACCATTCCTGTTTTCATTTAAATAATACAGGCAGGCAGTTGAGCTAAGCTGCAGTATATTAAGTCAGTGTACTATATACTATGCACAGTGTGCAGCTAAAGCTGACTGCAGACCATTCATGTTCTCTTTCAAATAATACAGGCAGGCAGTTGAGCTAAGCTGCAGTATATTAAGTCAGTGTACTGTATACTGGGCACAGTGTCCAGCTAAAGCTGACTGCAGACCATTTCTGTTCTCTTTCAAGTAATACAGGCAGGCAGTTGAGCTAAGCTGCAGTATATTAAGTCAGTGTACTGTATACTGGGCACAATGTGCAGCTAAAGCTGACTGCAGACTATTCCTGTTCTCTTTCAAATAATACAGGCAGGCAGTTGAGCTAAGCTGCAGTATATTAAGTCAGTGCACTGTATACTGGGCACAGTGTTCAGCTAAAGCTGACTGCAGACCATTACTGTTCTATTCATAATAATACAGGCAGGCAGTTGAGCTAAGCTGCAGTATTTTAAGTCAGTGTACTGTATACTGGGCACAGTGTTCAGCTAAAGCTGACTGCAGACCATTCCTGTTCTCTTTCAAATAATACAGGCAGGCAGTTGAGCTAAGCTGCAGTATGTTAAGTCAGTGTACTGTATACTGGGCACAGTGTTCAGCTAAAGCTGACTGCAGACCATTCCTGTTCTCATTTAAATAATACAGACAGGCATTTGAGCTAAGCTGCAGTATATTAAGTCAGTGTACTGTATACTGGGCACAGTGTGCAGCTAAAGCTGACTGCAGACCATTCCTGTTCTCTTTCAAATAATACAGGCAGGCAGTTGAGCTAAGCTGCGGTATATTAAGTCAGTATACTGGGCACAGTGTTCAGCTAAAGCTGACTGCAGACCATTCCTGTTCTATTTATAATAATACAGGCAGGCAGTTGAGCTAAGCTGCAGTATATTAAGTCAGTGTACTGTATACTGGGCACAGTGTCAAGCTAAAGCTGACTGCAGACCATTCCTGTTCTCTTTCAAGTAATACAGGCAGGCAGTTGAGCTAAGCTGCAGTATATTAAGTCAGTGTACTGTATACTGGGCACAGTGTGCAGCTAAAGCTGACTGCAGACCCTTCCTGTTCTATTCATAATAATACAGGCATGTAGTTGAGCTAAGCTGCAGTATATTAAGTTAGTGTACTGTATACTGGGCACAGTGTGCAGCTAAAGCTGACTGCAGACTATTCCTGTTCTCTTTCAAATAATACAGGCAGGCAGTTGAGCTAAGCTGCAGTATATGAAGTCAGTGTACTGTTTACTGGGCACAGTGTGCAGCTAAAGCTGACTTCAGACCATTCCTGTTCTCTTTCAAATAATACAGACAGGCAGTTGAGCTAAGCTGCAGTATATTAAGTCAGTGCACTGTATACTGGGCACAGTGTTCAGCTAAAGCTGACTGCAGACCATTACTGTTCTATTCATAATAATACAGGCAGGCAGTTGAGCTAAGCTGCAGTATTTTAAGTCAGTGTACTGTATACTGGGCACAGTGTTCAGCTAAAGCAGACTGCAGACCATTCCTGTTCTATTCATAATAATACAGGCAGGCAGTTGAGCTAAGCTGCAGTATATTAAGTCAGTGTACTGTATACTGGGCACAGTGTTCAGCTAAAGCTGACTGCAAACCATTCCTGTTCTATTCATAATAATACAGGCAGACAGTTGAGCTAAGCTGCAGTATATTAAGTCAGTGTACTGTATACTGGGCACAGTGGTCAGCTAAAGCTGACTGCAGACCATTCCTGTTCTCATTTAAATAATACAGACAGGCATTTGAGCTAAGCTGCAGTATATTAAGTCAGTGCACTGTATACTGGGCACAGTGTGCAGCTAAAGCTGACTGCAGACCATTCCTGTTATCTTTCAAATAATACAGGCAGGCAGTTGAGCTAAGCTGCAGTATATTAAGTCAGTATACTGGGCACAGTGTTCAGCTAAAGCTGACTGCAGACCATTCCTGTTCTATTTATAATAATACAGGCAGGCAGTTGAGCTAAGCTGCAGTATATTAAGTCAGTGTACTGTATACTGGGCACAGTGTTCAGCTAAAGCTGACTGCAGACCATTCCTGTTCTCTTTCAAATAATACAGGCAGACAGTTGAGCTAAGCTGCAGTATATTAAGTCAGTGTACTGTATACTGGGCACAGTGTGCAGCTAAAGCTGACTGCAGACCATTCCTGTTCTCTTTCAAATAATACAGGCAGGCAATTGAGCTAAGCTGCAGTATATTAAGTCAGTGATTTGTATAGCTGACTACAGACCATTCCTGTTCTATTCATAATAATACAGGCAGGCAGTTGAGCTAAGCTGCAGTATATTAAGTCAGTGTAATGTATACTGGACACTGTGTGCAGCTAAAGCTGACTGCAGACCATTCCTGTTTTCATTTAAATAATACAGGCAGGCAGTTGACCTAAGCTGCAGTATATTAAGTCAGTGTACTATATACTATGCACAGTGTGCAGCTAAAGCTGACTGCAGACCATTCATGTTCTCTTTCAAATAATACAGGCAGGCAGTTGAGCTAAGCTGCAGTATATTAAGTCAGTGTACTGTATACTGGGCACAGTGTCCAGCTAAAGCTGACTGCAGACCATTCCTGTTCTCTTTCAAGTAATACAGGCAGGCAGTTGAGCTAAGCTGCAGTATATTAAGTCAGTGTACTGTATACTGGGCACAGTGTGCAGCTAAAGCTGACTGCAGACCCTTCCTGTTCTATTCATAATAATACAGGCAGGCAGTTGAGCTAAGCTGCAGTATATTAAGTTAGTGTACTGTATACTGGGCACAGTGTGCAGCTAAAGCTGACTGCAGACTATTCCTGTTCTCTTTCAAATAATACAGGCAGGCAGTTGAGCTAAGCTGCAGTATATGAAGTCAGTGTACTGTTTACTGGGCACAGTGTGCAGCTAAAGCTGACTTCAGACCATTCCTGTTCTCTTTCAAATAATACAGACAGGCAGTTGAGCTAAGCTGCAGTATATTAAGTCAGTGCACTGTATACTGGGCACAGTGTTCAGCTAAAGCTGACTGCAGACCATTACTGTTCTATTCATAATAATACAGGCAGGCAGTTGAGCTAAGCTGCAGTATTTTAAGTCAGTGTACTGTATACTGGGCACAGTGTTCAGCTAAAGCAGACTGCAGACCATTCCTGTTCTATTCATAATAATACAGGCAGGCAGCTGAGCTAAGCTGCAGTATATTAAGTCAGTGTACTGCATACTGGGCACAGTGTTCAGCTAAAGCTGACTGCAGACCATTCCTGTTCTCTTTCAAATAATACAGGCAGGCAGTTGAGCTAAGCTGCAGTATATTAAGTCAGTGTACTGTATACTGGGCACAGTGTTCAGCTAAAGCTGACTGCAGACCATTCCTGTTCTCATTTAAATAATACAGACAGGCATTTGAGCTAAGCTGCAGTATATTAAGTCAGTGTACTGTATACTGGGCACAGTGTGCAGCTAAAGCTGACTGCAGACCATTTCTGTTCTCTTTCAAATAATACAGGCAGGCAGTTGAGCTAAGCTGCAGTATATTAAGTCAGTATACAGGGCACAGTGTTCAGCTAAAGCTGACTGCAGACCATTCCTGTTCTATTTATAATAATACAGGCAGGCAGTTGAGCTAAGCTGCAGTATATTAAGTCAGTGTACTGTATACTGGGCACAGTGTTCAGCTAAAGCTGACTGCAGACCATTCCTGTTCTCTTTCAAATAATACAGGCAGACAATTGAGCTAAGCTGCAGTATATCAAGTCAGTGTACTGTATACTGGGCACAGTGTGCAGCTAAAGCTGACTGCAGACCATTCCTGTTCTCTTTCAAATAATGCAGGCATGCAATTGAGCTAAGCTGCAGTATATTAAGTCAGTGATTTGTATAGCTGACTACAGACCATTCCTGTTCTATTCATAATAATACAGGCAGGCAGTTGAGCTAAGCTGCAGTATATTAAGTCAGTGTAATGTATACTGGACACTGTGTGCAGCTAAAGCTGACTGCAGACCATTCCTGTTTTCATTTAAATAATACAGGCAGGCAGTTGAGCTAAGCTGCAGTATATTAAGTCAGTGTACTATATACTATGCACAGTGTGCAGCTAAAGCTGACTGCAGACCATTCATGTTCTCTTTCAAATAATACAGGCAGGCAGTTGAGCTAAGCTGCAGTATATTAAGTCAGTGTACTGTATACTGGGCACAGTGTGCAGCTAAAGCTGACTGCAGACCCTTCCTGTTCTATTCATAATAATACAGGCAGGCAGTTGAGCTAAGCTGCAGTATATTAAGTTAGTGTACTGTATACTGGGCACAGTGTGCAGCTAAAGCTGACTGCAGACTATTCCTGTTCTCTTTCAAATAATACAGGCAGGCAGTTGAGCTAAGCTGCAGTATATGAAGTCAGTGTACTGTTTACTGGGCACAGTGTGCAGCTAAAGCTGACTTCAGACCATTCCTGTTCTCTTTCAAATAATACAGACAGGCAGTTGAGCTAAGCTGCAGTATATTAAGTCAGTGCACTGTATACTGGGCACAGTGTTCAGCTAAAGCTGACTGCAGACCATTACTGTTCTATTCATAATAATTCAGGCAGGCAGTTGAGCTAAGCTGCAGTATTTTAAGTCAGTGTACTGTATACTGGGCACAGTGTTCAGCTAAAGCAGACTGCAGACCATTCCTGTTCTATTCATAATAATACAGGCAGGCAGTTGAGCTAAGCTGCAGTATATTAAGTCAGTGTACTGTATACTGGGCACAGTGTTCAGCTAAAGCTGACTGCAAACCATTCCTGTTCTATTCATAATAATACAGGCAGGCAGTTGAGCTAAGCTGCAGTATATTAAGTCAGTGTACTGTATACTTTGCACAGTGTGCAGCTAAAGCTGACTGCAGACCATTCCTGTTCTCTTTCAAATAATACAGGCAGGCAGTTTAGCTAAGCTGCAGAATATTAAGTCAGTGTACTGTATACTGGGCACAGTGTTCAGCTAAAGCTTACTGCAGACCATTCCTGTTCTCTTTCAAATAATACAGGCAGGCAGTTGAGCTAAGCTGCAGTATATTAAGTCAGTGTACTGTATAATGGGCACAGTGTTAAGCTAAAGCAGACTGCAGACCAATCCCGTTCTATTCATAATAATACAGACAGGCAGTTGAGCTAAGCTGCAGTATATTAAGTCAGTGTACTGTATACTGGACACTGTGTGCAGCTAAAGCTGACTGCAGACCATTCCTGTTCTCATTTAAATAATACAGGCAGGCAGTTGAGCTAAGCTGCAGTATATTATGTCAGTGTACTGTATACTGGGCACAGCGTTCAGCTAAAGCTGACTGCAGACCCTTCCTGTTCTATTCATAATAATACAGGCAGGCAGTTGAGCTAAGCTGCAGTATATTAAGTCAGTATACTGTATACTGGGCACAGTGTTCAGCTAAAGCTAACTGCAGACCATTCCTGTTCTCATTTAAATAATACAGACAGGCATTTGAGCTAAGCTGCAGAATATTAAGTCAGTGTACTGTATACTGGGCACAGTGTGCAGCTAAAGCTGACTGCAGACCATTCCTGTTCTCTTTCAAATAATACAGGCAGGCAGTTGAGCTAAGCTGCAGTATATTAAGTCAGTATACTGGGCACAGTGTTCAGCTAAAGCTGACTGCAGACCATTCCTGTTCTATTTATAATAATACAGGCAGGCAGTTGAGCTAAGCTGCAGTATATTAAGTCAGTGTACTGTATACTGGGCACAGTGTGCAGCTAAAGCTGACTGCAGACCATTCCTGTTCTCTTTCAAATAATACAGGCAGGCAATTGAGCTAAGCTGCAGTATATTAAGTCAGTGATTTGTATAGCTGACTACAGACCATTCCTGTTCTATTCATAATAATACAGGCAGGCAGTTGAGCTAAGCTGCAGTATATTAAGTCAGTGTAATGTATACTGGACACTGTGTGCAGCTAAAGCTGACTGCAGACCATTCCTGTTTTCATTTAAATAATACCGGCAGGCAGTTGAGCTAAGCTGCAGTATATTAAGTCAGTGTACTATATACTATGCACAGTGTGCAGCTAAAGCTGACTGCAGACCATTCATGTTCTCTTTCAAATAATACAGGCAGGCAGTTGAGCTAAGCTGCAGTATATTAAGTCAGTGTACTGTATACTGGGCACAGTGTGCAGCTAAAGCTGACTGCAGACTATTCCTGTTCTCTTTCAAATAATATAGGCAGGCAGTTGAGCTAAGCTGCAGTATATGAAGTCAGTGTACTGTTTACTGGGCACAGTGTGCAGCTAAAGCTGACTTCAGACCATTCCTGTTCTCTTTCAAATAATACAGACAGGCAGTTGAGCTAAGCTGCAGTATATTAAGTCAGTGCACTGTATACTGGGCACAGTGTTCAGCTAAAGCTGACTGCAGACCATTACTGTTCTATTCATAATAATACAGGCATGCAGTTGAGCTAAGCTGCAGTATTTTAAGTCAGTGTACTGTATACTGGGCACAGTGTTCAGCTAAAGCAGACTGCAGACCATTCCTGTTCTATTCATAATAATACAGGCAGGCAGTTGAGCTAAGCTGCAGTATATTAAGTCAGTGTACTGTATACTGGGCACAGTGTTCAGCTAAAGCTGACTGCAAACCATTCCTGTTCTATTCATAATAATACAGGCAGGCAGTTGAGCTAAGCTGCAGTATATTAATTCAGTGTACTGTATACTTTGCACAGTGTGCAGCTAAAGCTGACTGCAGACCATTCCTGTTCTCTTTCAAATAATACAGGCAGGTAGTTTAGCTAAGCTGCAGAATATTAAGTCAGTGTACTGTATACTGGGCACAGTGTTCAGCTAAAGCTTACTGCAGACCATTCCTGTTCTCTTTCAAATAATACAGGCAGGCAGTTGAGCTAAGCTGCAGTATATTAAGTCAGTGTACTGTATAATGGGCACAGTGTTAAGCTAAAGCAGACTGCAGACCAATCCCGTTCTATTCATAATAATACAGACAGGCAGTTGAGCTAAGCTGCAGTATATTAAGTCAGTGTACTGTATACTGGGCACTGTGTGCAGCTAAAGCTGACTGCAGACCATTCCTGTTCTCATTTAAATAATACAGGCAGGCAGTTGAGCTAAGCTGCAGTATATTAAGTCAGTGTACTATATACTATGCACAGTGTGCAGCTAAAGTTGACTGCAGACCATTCATGTTCTCTTTCAAATAATACAGGAAGGCAGTTGAGCTAAGCTGCAGTATATTAAGTCAGTGTACTGTATACTGGGAACAGTGTCCAGCTAAAGCTTACTGCAGACCATTCCTGTTCTCTTTCAAATAATACAGGCAGGCAGTTGAGCTAAGCTGCAGTATATTAAGTCAGTGTACTGTATACTGGGCACAGTGTGCAGCTAAAGCTGACTGCAGACCCTCCCTGTTCTATTCATAATAATACAGGCAGGCAGTTGAGCTAAGCTGCAGTATATTAAGTTAGTGTACTGTATACTGGGCACAGTGTGCAGCTAAAGCTGACTGCAGACTATTCCTGTTCTCTTTCAAATAATACAGGCAGGCAGTTGAGCTAAGCTGCAGTATATTAAGTCAGTGTACTGTATACTGGGCACAGTGTTCAGCTAAAGCTGACTGCAGACCATTCCTGTTCTATTTATAATAATACAGGCAGGCAGTTGAGCTAAGCTGCAGTATATTAAGTCAGTGTACTGTATACTGGGCACAGTGTTCAGCTAAAGCTGACTGCAGACCATTCCTGTTCTCTTTCAAATAATACAGGCAGACAGTTGAGCTAAGCTGCAGTATATTAAGTCAGTGTACTGTATACTGGGCACAGTGTGCAGCTAAAGCTGACTGCAGACCATTCCTGTTCTCTTTCAAATAATACAGGCAGGCAATTGAGCTAAGCTGCAGTATATTAAGTCAGTGATTTGTATAGCTGACTACAGACCATTCCTGTTCTATTCATAATAATACAGGCAGGCAGTTGAGCTAAGCTGCAGTATATTAAGTCAGTGTAATGTATACTGGACACTGTGTGCAGCTAAAGCTGACTGCAGACCATTCCTGTTTTCATTTAAATAATACAGGCAGGCAGTTGAGCTAAGCTGCAGTATATTAAGTCAGTGTACTATATACTATGCACAGTGTGCAGCTAAAGCTGACTGCAGACCATTCATGTTCTCTTTCAAATAATACAGGCAGGCAGTTGAGCTAAGCTGCAGTATATTAAGTCAGTGTACTGTATACTGGGCACAGTGTCCAGCTAAAGCTGACTGCAGACCATTCCTGTTCTCTTTCAAGTAATACAGGCAGGCAGTTGAGCTAAGCTGCAGTATATTAAGTCAGTGTACTGTATACTGGGCACAGTGTGCAGCTAAAGCTGACTGCAGACCCTTCCTGTTCTATTCATAATAATACAGGCAGGCAGTTGAGCTAAGCTGCAGTATATTAAGTTAGTGTACTGTATACTGGGCACAGTGTGCAGCTAAAGCTGACTGCAGACTATTCCTGTTCTTTTTCAAATAATACAGGCAGGCAGTTGAGCTAAGCTGCAGTATATGAAGTCAGTGTACTGTTTACTGGGCACAGTGTGCAGCTAAAGCTGACTTCAGACCATTCCTGTTCTCTTTCAAATAATACAGACAGGCAGTTGAGCTAAGCTGCAGTATATTAAGTCAGTGCACTGTATACTGGGCACAGTGTTCAGCTAAAGCTGACTGCAGACCATTACTGTTCTATTCATAATAATACAGGCAGGCAGTTGAGCTAAGCTGCAGTATTTTAAGTCAGTGTACTGTATACTGGGCACAGTGTTCAGCTAAAGCAGACTGCAGACCATTCCTGTTCTATTCATAATAATACAGGCAGGCAGCTGAGCTAAGCTGCAGTATATTAAGTCAGTGTACTGCATACTGGGCACAGTGTTCAGCTAAAGCTGACTGCAGACCATTCCTGTTCTCTTTCAAATAATACAGGCAGGCAGTTGAGCTAAGCTGCAGTATATTAAGTCAGTGTACTGTATACTGGGCACAGTGTTCAGCTAAAGCTGACTGCAGACCATTCCTGTTCTCATTTAAATAATACAGACAGGCATTTGAGCTAAGCTGCAGTATATTAAGTCAGTGTACTGTATACTGGGCACAGTGTGCAGCTAAAGCTGACTGCAGACCATTCCTGTTCTCTTTCAAATAATACAGGCAGGCAGTTGAGCTAAGCTGCAGTATATTAAGTCAGTATACAGGGCACAGTGTTCAGCTAAAGCTGACTGCAGACCATTCCTGTTCTATTTATAATAATACAGGCAGGCAGTTGAGCTAAGCTGCAGTATATTAAGTCAGTGTACTGTATACTGGGCACAGTGTTCAGCTAAAGCTGACTGCAGACCATTCCTGTTCTCTTTCAAATAATACAGGCAGACAATTGAGCTAAGCTGCAGTATATCAAGTCAGTGTACTGTATACTGGGCACAGTGTGCAGCTAAAGCTGACTGCAGACCATTCCTGTTCTCTTTCAAATAATGCAGGCATGCAATTGAGCTAAGCTGCAGTATATTAAGTCAGTGATTTGTATAGCTGACTACAGACCATTCCTGTTCTATTCATAATAATACAGGCAGGCAGTTGAGCTAAGCTGCAGTATATTAAGTCAGTGTAATGTATACTGGACACTGTGTGCAGCTAAAGCTGACTGCAGACCATTCCTGTTTTCATTTAAATAATACAGGCAGGCAGTTGAGCTAAGCTGCAGTATATTACGTCAGTGTACTATATACTATGCACAGTGTGCAGCTAAAGCTGACTGCAGACCATTCATGTTCTCTTTCAAATAATACAGGCAGGCAGTTGAGCTAAGCTGCAGTATATTAAGTCAGTGTACTGTATACTGGGCACAGTGTGCAGCTAAAGCTGACTGCAGACCCTTCCTGTTCTATTCATAATAATACAGGCAGGCAGTTGAGCTAAGCTGCAGTATATTAAGTTAGTGTACTGTATACTGGGCACAGTGTGCAGCTAAAGCTGACTGCAGACTATCCCTGTTCTCTTTCAAATAATACAGGCAGGCAGTTGAGCTAAGCTGCAGTATATGAAGTCAGTGTACTGTTTACTGGGCACAGTGTGCAGCTAAAGCTGACTTCAGACCATTCCTGTTCTCTTTCAAATAATACAGACAGGCAGTTGAGCTAAGCTGCAGTATATTAAGTCAGTGCACTGTATACTGGGCACAGTGTTCAGCTAAAGCTGACTGCAGACCATTACTGTTCTATTCATAATAATTCAGGCAGGCAGTTGAGCTAAGCTGCAGTATTTTAAGTCAGTGTACTGCATACTGGGCACAGTGTTCAGCTAAAGCAGACTGCAGACCATTCCTGTTCTATTCATAATAATACAGGCAGGCAGTTGAGCTAAGCTGCAGTATATTAAGTCAGTGTACTGTATACTGGGCACAGTGTTCAGCTAAAGCTGACTGCAAACCATTCCTGTTCTATTCATAATAATACAGGCAGGCAGTTGAGCTAAGCTGCAGTATATTAAGTCAGTGTACTGTATACTTTGCACAGTGTGCAGCTAAAGCTGACTGCAGACCATTCCTGTTCTCTTTCAAATAATACAGGCAGGCAGTTTAGCTAAGCTGCAGAATATTAAGTCAGTGTACTGTATACTGGGCACAGTGTTCAGCTAAAGCTTACTGCAGACCATTCCTGTTCTCTTTCAAATAATACAGGCAGGCAGTTGAGCTAAGCTGCAGTATATTAAGTCAGTGTACTGTATAATGGGCACAGTGTTAAGCTAAAGCAGACTGCAGACCAATCCCGTTCTATTCATAATAATACAGACAGGCAGTTGAGCTAAGCTGCAGTATATTAAGTCAGTGTACTGTATACTGGACACTGTGTGCAGCTAAAGCTGACTGCAGACCATTCCTGTTCTCATTTAAATAATACAGGCAGGCAGTTGAGCTAAGCTGCAGTATATTATGTCAGTGTACTGTATACTGGGCACAGCGTTCAGCTAAAGCTGACTGCAGACCCTTCCTGTTCTATTCATAATAATACAGGCAGGCAGTTGAGCTAAGCTGCAGTATATTAAGTCAGTATACTGTATACTGGGCACAGTGTTCAGCTAAAGCTAACTGCAGACCATTCCTGTTCTCATTTAAATAATACAGACAGGCATTTGAGCTAAGCTGCAGTATATTAAGTCAGTGTACTGTATACTGGGCACAGTGTGCAGCTAAAGCTGACTGCAGACCATTCCTGTTCTCTTTCAAATAATACAGGCAGGCAGTTGAGCTAAGCTGCAGTATATTAAGTCAGTATACTGGGCACAGTGTTCAGCTAAAGCTGACTGCAGACCATTCCTGTTCTATTTATAATAATACAGGCAGGCAGTTGAGCTAAGCTGCAGTATATTAAGTCAGTGTACTGTATACTGGGCACAGTGTGCAGCTAAAGCTGACTGCAGACCATTCCTGTTCTCTTTCAAATAATACAGGCAGGCAATTGAGCTAAGCTGCAGTATATTAAGTCAGTGATTTGTATAGCTGACTACAGACCATTCCTGTTCTATTCATAATAATACAGGCAGGCAGTTGAGCTAAGCTGCAGTATATTAAGTCAGTGTAATGTATACTGGACACTGTGTGCAGCTAAAGCTGACTGCAGACCATTCCTGTTTTCATTTAAATAATACCGGCAGGCAGTTGAGCTAAGCTGCAGTATATTAAGTCAGTGTACTATATACTATGCACAGTGTGCAGCTAAAGCTGACTGCAGACCATTCATGTTCTCTTTCAAATAATACAGGCAGGCAGTTGAGCTAAGCTGCAGTATATTAAGTCAGTGTACTGTATACTGGGCACAGTGTGCAGCTAAAGCTGACTGCAGACTATTCCTGTTCTCTTTCAAATAATATAGGCAGGCAGTTGAGCTAAGCTGCAGTATATGAAGTCAGTGTACTGTTTACTGGGCACAGTGTGCAGCTAAAGCTGACTTCAGACCATTCCTGTTCTCTTTCAAATAATACAGACAGGCAGTTGAGCTAAGCTGCAGTATATTAAGTCAGTGCACTGTATACTGGGCACAGTGTTCAGCTAAAGCTGACTGCAGACCATTACTGTTCTATTCATAATAATACAGGCATGCAGTTGAGCTAAGCTGCAGTATTTTAAGTCAGTGTACTGTATACTGGGCACAGTGTTCAGCTAAAGCAGACTGCAGACCATTCCTGTTCTATTCATAATAATACAGGCAGGCAGTTGAGCTAAGCTGCAGTATATTAAGTCAGTGTACTGTATACTGGGCACAGTGTTCAGCTAAAGCTGACTGCAAACCATTCCTGTTCTATTCATAATAATACAGGCAGGCAGTTGAGCTAAGCTGCAGTATATTAATTCAGTGTACTGTATACTTTGCACAGTGTGCAGCTAAAGCTGACTGCAGACCATTCCTGTTCTCTTTCAAATAATACAGGCAGGTAGTTTAGCTAAGCTGCAGAATATTAAGTCAGTGTACTGTATACTGGGCACAGTGTTCAGCTAAAGCTTACTGCAGACCATTCCTGTTCTCTTTCAAATAATACAGGCAGGCAGTTGAGCTAAGCTGCAGTATATTAAGTCAGTGTACTGTATAATGGGCACAGTGTTAAGCTAAAGCAGACTGCAGACCAATCCCGTTCTATTCATAATAATACAGACAGGCAGTTGAGCTAAGCTGCAGTATATTAAGTCAGTGTACTGTATACTGGGCACTGTGTGCAGCTAAAGCTGACTGCAGACCATTCCTGTTCTCATTTAAATAATACAGGCAGGCAGTTGAGCTAAGCTGCAGTATATTAAGTCAGTGTACTATATACTATGCACAGTGTGCAGCTAAAGTTGACTGCAGACCATTCATGTTCTCTTTCAAATAATACAGGAAGGCAGTTGAGCTAAGCTGCAGTATATTAAGTCAGTGTACTGTATACTGGGAACAGTGTCCAGCTAAAGCTTACTGCAGACCATTCCTGTTCTCTTTCAAATAATACAGGCAGGCAGTTGAGCTAAGCTGCAGTATATTAAGTCAGTGTACTGTATACTGGGCACAGTGTGCAGCTAAAGCTGACTGCAGACCCTCCCTGTTCTATTCATAATAATACAGGCAGGCAGTTGAGCTAAGCTGCAGTATATTAAGTTAGTGTACTGTATACTGGGCACAGTGTGCAGCTAAAGCTGACTGCAGACTATTCCTGTTCTCTTTCAAATAATACAGGCAGGCAGTTGAGCTAAGCTGCAGTATATTAAGTCAGTGTACTGTATACTGGGCACAGTGTGCAGATAAAGCTGACTGCAGACCATTCCTGTTCTCATTTAAATAATACAGGCAGGCAGTTGAGCTAAGCTGCAGTATATTATGTCAGTGTACTGTATACTGGGCACAGCGTTCAGCTAAAGCTGACTGCAGACCCTTCCTGTTCTATTCATAATAATACAGGCAGGCAGTTGAGCTAAGCTGCAGTATATTAAGTCAGTGTCCTGTATACTGGGCACAGTGTTCAGCTAAAGCTGACTGCAGACCATTCCTGTTCTCTTTCAAATAATACAGGCAGGCAGTTGAGCTAAGCTGCAGTATATTAAGTCAGTATACTGGGCACAGTGTTCAGCTAAAGCTGGATACAGACCATTCCTGTTCTCATTTAAATAATACTGACAGGCATTTGAGCTAAGCTGCAGTATATTAAGTCAGTGTACTGTATACTGGGCACAGTGTGCAGCTAAAGCTGACTGCAGACCATTCCTGTTCTCTTTCAAATAATACAGGCAGGCAGTTGAGCTAAGCTGCAGTATATTAAGTCAGTATACTGTATACTGGGCACAGTGTTCAGCTAAAGCTGACTGCAGACCATTCCTGTTCTCATTTAAATAATACAGGCAGGCATTTGAGCTAAGCTGCAGTATATTAAGTCAGTGTACTGTATACTGGGCACAGTGTGCAGCTAAAGCTGACTGCAGACCATTCCTGTTCTCTTTCAAATAATACAGGCAGGCAGTTGAGCTAAGCTGCAGTATATTAAGTCAGTATACTGGGCACAGTGTTCAGCTAAAGCTGACTGCAGACCATTCCTGTTCTATTTATAATAATACAGGCAGGCAGTTGAGCTAAGCTGCAGTATATTAAGTCAGTGTACTGTATACTGGGCACAGTGTTCAGCTAAAGCTGACTGCAGACCATTCCTGTTCTCTTTCAAATAATACAGGCAGACAGTTGAGCTAAGCTGCAGTATATTAAGTCAGTGTACTGTATACTGGGCACTGTCAGGGTCACCTGTGGCCAGGTGACAGATGCACACCGTAGGGGGACAGGAGTGCACCGCGAGGTAGTGAACCCTATGGCTGGCTTCTGTGGATAGGAAACTGGGTGGTTGTGGAAAGCGGGACCAGAGGAGCACAACCGGGATCCCAACGGAAGCGAGAGCCAAGATTCCCCAGGGCGCGGAGTCTAAGACCCAGCTGGTCTTCTCCAGGGCCTCTAGTGGTGAGGATGTTACGCTGCAGGCTGGGACCAGGTCGCGGCCCCTGGAGTTTCCTAGCTCACGCCCCGTAGGATAAGGGGAAGCAGCAGCACACGATAGAGAGAACCGAATAACAAGCCGAAGGTCAGGGGCCACAAGCAGACAAGGATAACGAAGAACGAGC
The DNA here is from genome assembly GCA_029206835.1 of Rana muscosa. Taxonomy (NCBI): domain Eukaryota; kingdom Metazoa; phylum Chordata; class Amphibia; order Anura; family Ranidae; genus Rana; species Rana muscosa. The sequence continues at coordinate 208,812,861 of CM055127.1, read as the reverse complement.
CGAAGGTCAAGGGTCACGAGCAGACAGGGATGGTCGGGGACAAGCCAATAACGTAACAGAGAGACAGACGTAGCACACGGCAGGCAGGAACCCAAACACACAATGCCTAACAAACACGTTGATCAGCCAAGCAGGCTTGCAGTGCACAGGTTAATATAGTGTTCAGTGATAGGGCCTGGGGTGGAGTCAGGCTGGGAGGAGATTATAAAGGAAGCCAGGTGAAGGAGGTCTGGTCTCTAGATGAACACATGAGGAGGAAGGTAAGATGGCAGACAGACATTAATGCATATCCATGACAGTACCCTCCCTCTTATGGGCCCTCCCCCGCCTGGACCCAGGCTTAAAGGGAAATCTCTGATGAAACCTTCTCAACAGATGAGGTGCAGCGACATCAGATGCAGCGATCCAAGACGCCTCCTCAGGACCAAAACCTCTCCAATGCACAAGGTACTGAAGAATGCCTCTGCAGAGCCGAGAATCCAGAACTTGTCTAACCTCGTACTTAAAATTATCCTCAGAGACCGAAAACGAGGTAGGGAGATGACAAGAAGATCTATTGAGGACCAAAGGCTCTCTAGGAATAAGCAAGGGCATGAGAGGATCAACAGGAATCTGAGGAGGGTCCCCTAGACCCTTAAAGGGGAACTGGTCATCTTGCACAGGACCATCAGACTGGGCAGATGTCAGTGGAACCCTGAAGTCAGGTTGGTTAGAAGGTGACATGTCGCCGGAGTCAAGCTGAATAGCTGAAGGACAAGCAGAATGTCCCGAACAAGAAAAAGTAAGAGGCTCACTGGGCATGGGCTGGGCTGGCATAACTAGTACAGAGGCAGAGTGAATAGCTGAGTCAGGTGTAGCGACTACCTGAATCGCATCGCAAGACGTAGCGACTGCAGGACTTGTAGACAAGCTAGCCTGGCTGTGCGTCCAAGGGTGGTTAGGGACAGAGAAATGTAAATGGTTATGCAACCTGGAATGAATGACCGGCTCAGATTCACAGGGGGCAACCTTGGGTAGACAGGAGGAGGAACAGGAGGGACCCCAAGCCAGGATCTGTCCAGTAGTCCAGTCCACATGAGGAGAATGGAGCTGTAACCATGGGAGACCCAAAATTATAGGCGTTGAGGCCTTGGGTAAGATAAGGAAGGATATCCACTCCTGGTGGAGTGTCCCTACCGACATCTTAACAGGGAGGGTCTGGAAGCGGATAGGTCCCCCTGGGAGAACAGTACCATCAATCGCCAAGACCACCAATGGCGTGGTGAGGGGCAAAAGAGTAAGTCTCATGGACGATGCGATTTCCCAGTCCATGAAATTACCAGCGGCTCCGGAATCCAGATATGCTGAGACCGAATGAGAAGAAGCACCAACATGAAGGAACACAGAAAGCAGAAGACGAGAAGGGGAAGGTGATATTTCTGGGTCCAATACTCCACTTTCCAGATGAAGTGGACCCGAACGTTTTTCTGGACAAAGAGAGCAAGTGTCACGAAAATGACCTTTGCCCCCACAGTAAAGACACAGACCAAGAGTTCTGCGCCTAGCACGTTCCTCGGGGGATAGCCTGGTCCGACCCAGCTGCATGGGTTCCTCAGCTGGTAGGAGATGCTCTACGGGTCGAAGAGAGGGGAGCTCAGGCTGACTAAGAACCAAGGAGGGCTGGCGTTGCTTTTCTAAGGTCCTCTCCTGAAAGCGAATATCGATCTGGTTACACAAGGAGATAACGCCGGCCAGATCAGTGGGGATGGTTCTTCCAGCTAATTCATCCTTCACTCTATCAGACAGGCCATGCAAAAAGGTTGCGACTAAGGCCTCATTGTTCCAGCTCAACTCAGCCGACAGTATGCGGAAATGAAGGGCATACTGTCCCACAGAAGCAGACTCTTGGCGGAGACGTAAAAGGGTGCTGGCCGCTGAAGAGACACGAGCCGGTTCTTCGAAGATATTCCGAAAAAGTTTCAAGAAACCAGACAGGCTAGAAACCACTGGATCATTCAGTTCCCACAGAGGGGCTGCCCAGGCTAAAGCTTCACCAGAGAGGAGGGAAATGATATAGGCTACCTTAGCCCGATCAGACAGGAAGTTTTGGGGCTGGAGCTCAAAATGAATCGTGCATTGGCTAAGGAACCCCCTGCAAGCCTTGGAGTCCCCAGAGAAACGGGACGGAGCTGGCAGTTGTAGCGAGTGTGTGGCTGCGACTGGTGCAATAGGTGCAGCCGCTGATTGTATTTGAGGTTGCGGATTCAGGGTTCCCAAGGAGGCCTGAAGCTGCTTGAAGCGAGAAGCCAGATCCTGGAGGAATCGCATCACCTGAGTCTGATTCGATTCCTGGGTTTCAAGTCTGCAAACTATGCCCTGCAATGGATCATCCGCGGGTAGCGGGATGTCAGCCGGGTTCATGGCTGATCAAACTGTCAGGGTCACCTGTGGCCAGGTGACAGATGCACACCGTAGGGGGACAGGAGTGCACCGCGAGGTAGTGAACCCTATGGCTGGCTTCTGTGGATAGGAAACTGGGTGGTTGTGGAAAGCGGGACCAGAGGAGCACAACCGGGATCCCAACGGAAGCGAGAGCCAAGATTCCCCAGGGCGCGGAGTCTAAGACCCAGCTGGTCTTCTCCAGGGCCTCTAGTGGTGAGGATGTTACGCTGCAGGCTGGGACCAGGTCGCGGCCCCTGGAGTTTCCTAGCTCACGCCCCGTAGGATAAGGGGAAGCAGCAGCACACGATAGAGAGAACCGAATAACAAGCCGAAGGTCAGGGGCCACAAGCAGACAAGGATAACGAAGAACGAGCCGAAGGTCAAGGGTCACGAGCAGACAGGGATGGTCGGGGACAAGCCAATAACGTAACAGAGAGACAGACGTAGCACACGGCAGGCAGGAACCCAAACACACAATGCCTAACAAACACGTTGATCAGCCAAGCAGGCTTGCAGTGCACAGGTTAATATAGTGTTCAGTGATAGGGCCTGGGGTGGAGTCAGGCTGGGAGGAGATTATAAAGGAAGCCAGGTGAAGGAGGTCTGGTCTCTAGATGAACACATGAGGAGGAAGGTAAGATGGCAGACAGACATTAATGCATATCCATGACAGGCACAGTGTGCAGCTAAAGCTGACTGCAGACCATTCCTGTTCTCTTTCAAATAATACAGGCAGGCAATTGAGCTAAGCTGCAGTATATTAAGTCAGTGATTTGTATAGCTGACTACAGACCATTCCTGTTCTATTCATAATAATACAGGCAGGCAGTTGAGCTAAGCTGCAGTATATTAAGTCAGTGTAATGTATACTGGACACTGTGTGCAGCTAAAGCTGACTGCAGACCATTCCTGTTTTCATTTAAATAATACAGGCAGGCAGTTGAGCTAAGCTGCAGTATATTAAGTCAGTGTACTATATACTATGCACAGTGTGCAGCTAAAGCTGACTGCAGACCATTCATGTTCTCTTTCAAATAATACAGGCAGGCAGTTGAGCTAAGCTGCAGTATATTAAGTCAGTGTACTGTATACTGGGCACAGTGTCCAGCTAAAGCTGACTGCAGACCATTCCTGTTCCCTTTCAAGTAATACAGGCAGGCAGTTGAGCTAAGCTGCAGTATATTAAGTCAGTGTACTGTATACTGGGCACAGTGTGCAGCTAAAGCTGACTGCAGGCCCTTCCTGTTCTATTCATAATAATACAGGCAGGCAGTTGAGCTAAGCTGCAGTATATTAAGTTAGTGTACTGTATACTGGGCACAGTGTGCAGCTAAAGCTGACTGCAGACTATTCCTGTTCTCTTTCAAATAATACAGGCAGGCAGTTGAGCTAAGCTGCAGTATATGAAGTCAGTGTACTGTTTACTGGGCACAGTGTGCAGCTAAAGCTGACTTCAGACCATTCCTGTTCTCTTTCAAATAATACAGACAGGCAGTTGAGCTAAGCTGCAGTATATTAAGTCAGTGCACTGTATACTGGCACAGTGTTCAGCTAAAGCTGACTGCAGACCATTACTGTTCTATTCATAATAATACAGGCAGGCAGTTGAGCTAAGCTGCAGTATTTTAAGTCAGTGTACTGTATTCTGGGCACAGTGTTCAGCTAAAGCAGACTGCAGACCATTCCTGTTATATTCATAATAATACAGGCAGGCAGTTGAGCTAAGCTGCAGTATATTAAGTCAGTGTACTGTATACTGGGCACAGTGTTCAGCTAAAGCTGACTGCAGACCCTTCCTGTTCTATTCATAATAATACAGGCAGGCAGTTGAGCTAAGCTGCAGTATATTAAGTTAGTGTACTGTATACTGGGCACATTGTGCAGCTAAAGCTGATTGCAGACTATTCCTGTTCTCTTTCAAATAATACATGCAGGCAGTTGAGCTAAGCTGCAGTATATTAAGTCAGTGTACTGTATACTGGGCACAGTGTGCAGATAAAGCTGACTGCAGACCATTCCTGTTCTCATTTAAATAATACAGGCAGGCAGTTGAGCTAAGCTGCAGTATATTATGTCAGTGTACTGTATACTGGGCACAGCGTTCAGCTAAAGCAGACTGCAGACCCTTCCTGTTCTATTCATAATAATACAGGCAGGCAGTTGAGCTAAGCTGCAGTATATTAAGTCAGTGTCCTGTATACTGGGCACAGTGTTCAGCTAAAGCTGACTGCAGACCATTCCTGTTCTCTTTCAAATAATACAGGCAGGCAGTTGAGCTAAGCTGCAGTATATTAAGTCAGTATACTGGGCACAGTGTTCAGATAAAGCTGACTACAGACCATTCCTGTTCTCATTTAAATAATACAGACAGGCATTTGAGCTAAGCTGCAGTATATTAAGTCAGTGTACTGTATACTGGGCACAGTGTGCAGCTAAAGCTGACTGCAGACCATTCCTGTTCTCTTTCAAATAATACAGGCAGGCAGTTGAGCTAAGCTGCAGTATATTAAGTCAGTATACTGTATACTGGGCACAGTGTTCAGCTAAAGCTGACTGCATACCATTCCTGTTCTCATTTAAATAATACAGACAGGCATTTGAGCTAAGCTGCAGTATATTAAGTCAGTGTACTGTATACTGGGCACAGTGTGCAGCTAAAGCTGACTGCAGACCATTCCTGTTCTCTTTCAAATAATACAGGCAGGCAGTTGAGCTAAGCTGCAGTATATTAAGTCAGTATACTGGGCACAGTGTTCAGCTAAAGCTGACTGCAGACCATTCCTGTTCTATTTATAATAATACAGGCAGGCAGTTGAGCTAAGCTGCAGTATATTAAGTCAGTGTACTGTATACTGGGCACAGTGTTCAGCTAAAGCTGACTGCAGACCATTCCTGTTCTCTTTCAAATAATACAGGCAGACAGTTGAGCTAAGCTGCAGTATATTAAGTCAGTGTACTGTATACTGGGCACAGTGTGCAGCTAAATCTGACTGCAGACCATTCCTGTTCTCTTTCAAATAATACAGGCAGGCAATTGAGCTAAGCTGCAGTATATTAAGTCAGTGATTTGTATAGCTGACTACAGACCATTCCTGTTCTATTCATAATAATACAGGCAGGCAGTTGAGCTAAGCTGCAGTATATTAAGTCAGTGTAATGTATACTGGACACTGTGTGCAGCTAAAGCTGACTGCAGACCATTCCTGTTTTCATTTAAATAATACAGGCAGGCAGTTGAGCTAAGCTGCAGTATATTAAGTCAGTGTACTATATACTATGCACAGTGTGCAGCTAAAGCTGACTGCAGACCATTCATGTTCTCTTTCAAATAATACAGGCAGGCAGTTGAGCTAAGCTGCAGTATATTAAGTCAGTATACTGTATACTGGGCACAGTGTGCAGCTAATGCTGACTGCAGACCAGTCCTGTTCTCTTTCAAATAATACAGGCAGGCAATTGAGCTAAGCTGCAGTATATTAAGTCAGTGATTTGTATAGCTGACTACAGACCATTCCTGTTCTATTCATAATAATACAGGCAGGCAGTTGAGCTAAGCTGCAGTATATTAAGTCAGTGTACTGTATACTGGGCACTGTGTGCAGCTAAAGCTGACTGCAGACCCTTCCTGTTCTATTCATAATAATACAGGCAGGCAGTTGAGCTAAGCTGCAGTATATTAAGTTAGTGTACTGTATACTGGGCACAGTGTGCAGCTAAAGCTGACTGCAGACTATTCCTGTTCTCTTTCAAATAATACAGGCAGGCAGTTGAGCTAAGCTGCAGTATATTAAGTCAGTGTACTGTTTACTGGGCACAGTGTGCAGCTAAAGCTGACTTCAGACCATTCCTGTTCTCTTTCAAATAATACAGGCAGGCAGTTGAGCTAAGCTGCAGTATATTAAGTCAGTGTACTGTTTACTGGGCACAGTGTGCAGCTAAAGCTGACTTCAGACCATTCCTGTTCTCTTTCAAATAATACAGACAGGCAGTTGAGCTAAGCTGCAGTATATTAAGTCAGTGCACTGGATACTGGGCACAGTGTTCAGCTAAAGCTGACTGCAGACCATTACTGTTCTATTCATAATAATACAGGCAGGCAGTTGAGCTAAGCTGCAGTATTTTAAGTCAGTGTACTGTATTCTGGGCACAGTGTTCAGCTAAAGCAGACTGCAGACCATTCCTGTTCTATTCATAATAATACAGGCAGGCAGTTGAGCTAAGCTGCAGTATATTAAGTCAGCGTACTGTATACTGGGCACAGTGTTCAGCTAAAGCTGACTGCAAACCATTCCTGTTCTATTCATAATAATACAGGCAGGCAGTTGAGCTAAGCTGTAGTATATTAAATCAGTGTACTGTATACTTTGCACAGTGTGCAGCTAAAGCTGACTGCAGACCATTCCTGTTCTCTTTCAAATAATACAGGCAGGTAGTTTAGCTAAGCTGCAGAATATTAAGTCAGTGTACTGTATACTGGGCACAGTGTTCAGCTAAAGCTTACTGCAGACCATTCCTGTTCTCTTTCAAATAATACAGGCAGGCAGTTGAGCTAAGCTGCAGTATATTAAGTCAGTGTACTGTATAATGGGCACAGTGTTAAGCTAAAGCAGACTGCAGACCAATCCCGTTCTATTCATAATAATACAGACAGGCAGTTGAGCTAAGCTGCAGTATATTAAGTCAGTGTACTGTATACTGGGCACTGTGTGCAGCTAAAGCTGACTGCAGACCATTCCTGTTCTCATTTAAATAATACAGGCAGGCAGTTGAGCTAAGCTGAAGTATATTAAGTCAGTGTACTATATACTATGCACAGTGTGCAGCTAAAGTTGACTGCAGACCATTCATGTTCTCTTTCAAATAATACAGGAAGGCAGTTGAGCTAAGCTGCAGTATATTAAGTCAGTGTACTGTATACTGGGAACAGTGTCCAGCTAAAGCTTACTGCAGACCATTCCTGTTCTCTTTCAAATAATACAGACAGGCAGTTGAGCTAAGCTGCAGTATATTAAGTCAGTGTACTGTATACTGGGCACAGTGTGCAGCTAAAGCTGACTGCAGACCCTTCCTGTTCTATTCATAATAATACAGGCAGGCAGTTGAGCTAAGCTGCAGTATATTAAGTTAGTGTACTGTATACTGGGCACAGTGTGCAGCTAAAGCTGACTGCAGACTATTCCTGTTCTCTTTCAAATAATACAGGCAGGCAGTTGAGCTAAGCTGCAGTATATTAAGTCAGTGTACTGTATACTGGGCGCAGTGTGCAGATAAAGCTGACTGCAGACCATTCCTGTTCTCATTTAAATAATACAGGCAGGCAGTTGAGCTAAGCTGCAGTATATTATGTCAGTGTACTGTATACTGGGCACAGCGTTCAGCTAAAGCTGACTGCAGACCCTTCCTGTTCTATTCATAATAATACAGGCAGGCAGTTGAGCTAAGCTGCAGTATATTAAGTCAGTGTCCTGTATACTGGGCACAGTGTTCAGCTAAAGCTGACCGCAGACCATTCCTGTTCTCTTTCAAATAATACAGGCAGGCAGTTGAGCTAAGCTGCAGTATATTAAGTCAGTATACTGGGCAGTGTTCAGCTAAAGCTGACTTCAGACCATTCCTGTTCTCATTTAAATAATACAGACAGGCATTTGAGCTAAGCTGCAGTATATTAAGTCAGTATACTGGGCACAGTGTTCAGCTAAAGCTGACTGCAGACCATTCCTGTTCTATTTATAATAATACAGGCAGGCAGTTGAGCTAAGCTGCAGTATATTAAGTCAGTGTACTGTATACTGGGCACAGTGTTCAGCTAAAGCTGACTGCAGACCATTCCTGTTCTCTTTCAAATAATACAGGCAGGCAATTGAGCTAAGCTGCAGTATATTAAGTCAGTGATTTGTATAGCTGTCTACAGACCATTCCTCTTCTATTCATAATAATACAGGCAAGCAGTTGAGCTAAGCTGCAGTATATTAAGTCAGTGTACTGTATACTGGGCACAGTGTTCAGCTAAAGCTTACTGCAGACCATTCCTGTTCTCTTTCAAATAATACAGGCAGGCAGTTGAGCTAAGCTGCAGTATATTAAGTCAGTGTACTGTATACTGGGCACAGTGTGCAGCTAAAGCTGACTGCAGACCATTCCTGTTCTCTTTCAAATAATACAGGCAGGCAGTTGAGCTAAGCTGCAGTATATTAAGTCAGTGTACTGTATACTGGGTACAGTGTTCAGCTAAAGCTGACTGCAGAACAATTATGTTTTCTTTCAAATAATACAGGCAGGCAGTTGAGCTAAGCTGCAGTATATTAAGTCAGTGAACTGTATACTGGGCACAGTGTGCAGCTAAAGCTGACTTCAGACCATTCCTGTTCTCTTTCAAATAATACAGATAGGCAGTTGAGCTAAGCTGCAGTATATTAAGTCAGTGTTTTGTAAAGCTGACTGCAGACCATTCCTGTTCTATTCATAATAATACAGGTAGGCAGTTGAGCTAAGCTGCAGTATATTAAATCAGTGTACTGTATACTGGGCACAGTGTTCAGCTAAAGCTGACTGCAGACCATTCCTGTTCTCATTTAAATAATACAGACAGGCATTTGAGCTAAGCTGCAGTATATTAAGTCAGTGTACTGTATATTGGGCACAGTGTGCAGCTAAAGCTGACTGCAGACCATTCCTGTTCTCTTTCAAATAATACAGGCAGGCAGTTGAGCTAAGCTGCAGTATATTAAGTCAGTATACTGGGCACAGTGTTCAGCTAAAGCTGACTGCAGACCATTCATGTTCTCTTTCAAATAATACAGGCAGACAGTTGAGCTAAGCTGCAGTATATTAAGTCAGTATACTGTATACTGGGCACAGTGTGCAGCTAATGCTGACTGCAGACCAGTCCTGTTCTCTTTCAAATAATACAGGCAGGCAATTGAGCTAAGCTGCAGTATATTAAGTCAGTAATTTGTATAGCTGACTACAGACCATTCCTGTTCTATTCATAATAATACAGGCAGGCAGTTGAGCTAAGCTGCAGTATATTAAGTCAGTGTACTGTATACTATGCACAGTGTGCAGCTAAAGCTGACTGCAGACCATTCCTGTTCTCTTTCAAATAATACAGGCAGACAGTTTAGCTAAGCTGCAGAATATTAAGTCAGTGTACTGTATACTGGGCACAGTGTGCAGCTAAAGCTGACTGCAGACCATTCCTGTTCTCTTTCAAATAATACAGGCAGGCAGTTGAGCTAAGCTGCAGTATATTAAGTCAGTATACTGGGCACAGTGTTCAGCTAAAGCTGACTGCAGACCATTCCTGTTCTATTTATAATAATACAGGCAGGCAGTTGAGCTAAGCTGCAGTATATTAAGTCAGTGTACTGTATACTGGGCACAGTGTTCAGCTAAAGCTGACTGCAGACCATTCCTGTACTCTTTCAAATAATACAGGCAGGCAATTGAGCTAAGCTGCAGTATATTAAGTCAGTGATTTGTATAGCTGACTACAGACCATTCCTCTTCTATTCATAATAATACAGACAAGCAGTTGAGCTAAGCTGCAGTATATTAAGTCAGTGTACTGTATACTGGGCACAGTGTTCAGCTAAAGCTTACTGCAGACCATTCCTGTTCTCTTTCAAATAATACAGGCAGGCAGTTGAGCTAAGCTGAAGTATATTAAGTCAGTGTACTGTATACTGGGCACAGTGTGCAGCTAAAGCTGACTGCAGACCATTCCTGTTCTCTTTCAAATAATACAGGCAGGCAGTTGAGCTAAGCTGCAGTATATTAAGTCAGTGTACTGTATACTGGGTACAGTGTTCAGCTAAAGCTGACTGCAGAACAATTATGTTTTCTTTCAAATAATACAGGCAGGCAGTTGAGCTAAGCTGCAGTATATTAAATCAGTGAACTGTATACTGGGCACAGTGTGCAGCTAAAGCTGACTTCAGACCATTCCTGTTCTCTTTCAAATAATACAGACAGGCAGTTGAGCTAAGCTGCAGTATATTAAGTCAGTGTTTTGTAAAGCTGACTGCAGACCATTCCTGTTCTATTCATAATAATACAGGCAGGCAGTTGAGCTAAGCTGCAGTATATTAAATCAGTGTACTGTATACTGGGCACAGTGTTCAGCTAAAGCTGACTGCAGACCATTCCTGTTCTCATTTAAATAATACAGACAGACATTTGAGCTAAGCTGCAGTATATTAAGTCAGTGTACTGTATATTGGGCACAGTGTGCAGCTAAAGCTGACTGCAGACCATTCCTGTTCTCTTTCAAATAATACAGGCAGGCAGTTGAGCTAAGCTGCAGTATATTAAGTCAGTATACTGGGCACAGTGTTCAGCTAAAGCTGACTGCAGACCATTCATGTTCTCTTTCAAATAATACAGGCAGACAGTTGAGCTAAGCTGCAGTATATTAAGTCAGTATACTGTATACTGGGCACAGTGTGCAGCTAATGCTGACTGCAGACCAGTCCTGTTCTCTTTCAAATAATACAGGCAGGCAGTTGAGCTAAGCTGCAGTATATTAAGTCAGTGTACTGTATACTGGGCACAGTGTTCAGCTAAAGCTTACTGCAGACCATTCCTGTTCTCTTTCAAATAATACAGGCAGGCAGTTGAGCTAAGCTGCAGTATATTAAGTCAGTGTACTGTATAATGGGCACAGTGTTCAGCTAAAGCTGACTGCAGACCAATCCCGTTCTATTCATAATAATACAGACAGGCAGTTGAGCTAAGCTGCAGTATATTAAGTCAGTGTACTATATACTATGCACAGTGTGCAGCTAAAGCTGACTGCAGACCATTCATGTTCTCTTTCAAATAATACAGGCAGGCAGTTGAGCTAAGCTGCAGTATATTAAGTCAGTGTACTGTATACTGGGCACAGTGTCCAGCTAAAGCTGACTTCAGACCATTCCTGTTATCTTTCAAATAATACAGGTAGGCAGTTGAGCTAAGCTGCAGTATATTAAGTCAGTGTACTGTATACTGGGCACAGTGTGCAGCTAAAGCTGACTGCAGACCCTTCCTGTTCTATTCATAATAATACAGGCAGGCAGTTGAGCTAAGCTGCAGTATATTAAGTTAGTGTACTGTATACTGGGCACAGTGTGCAGCTAAAGCTGACTGCAGACTATTCCTGTTCTCTTTCAAATAATACAGGCAGGCAGTTGAGCTAAGCTGCAGTATATTAAGTCAGTGTATTGTTTACTGGGCACAGTGTGCAGCTAAAGCTGAATTCAGACCATTCCTGTTCTCTTTCAAATAATACAGACAGGCAGTTGAGCTAAGCTGCAGTATTTTAAGTCAGTGTACTGTATACTGGGCACAGTGTTCAGCTAAAGCTCACTGCAGACCATTCCTGTTCTATTCATAATAATACAGGCAGGCAGTTGAGCTAAGCGCAGGAAAATTATGTCAGTGAACTGTATACTGGGCACAGTGTTCAGCTAAAGCTGACTGCAGACCATTCCTGTTCTCTTTCAAATAATACAGACAGGCAGTTGAGCTAAGCTACAGTATATTAAGTCAGTGTACTGTATACTGGGCACAGTGTGCAGCTAAAGCTGACTGCAGACCATTCCTGTTCTCTTTCAAATAATACAGGCAGGCAGTTGAGCTAAGCTGCAGTATATTAAGTGAGTGTACTGTTTACTGGGCACAGTGTGCAGCTAAAGCTGACTTCAGACCATTCATGTTCTCTTTCAAATAATACAGACAGGCAGTTGAGTTAAGCTGCAGTATATTAAGTCAGTGTACTGTATACAGGGCACAGTGTTCAGCTAAAGCTGACTGCAGACCATTCATGTTCTCTTTCAAATAATACAGGCAGGCAGTTGAGCTAAGCTGCAGTATATTAAGTCAGTGTACTGTATACTGGGCACAGTGTGCAGCTAAAGCTGACTTCAGACCATTCCTGTTCTCTTTTAAATAATACAGACAGGCACTTAAACTAAGCTGCATTGTATTAAGTCAGTGTTTTGTAAAGCTGACTGCAGACCATTCCTGTTCTATTCATAATAATACAGGCAGGCAGTTGAGCTATGCTGCAGTATATTAAGTCAGTGTACTGTATACTGGGTACAGTGTTCAGCTAAAGCTGACTGCAGACCAATTATGTTTTTTTTTTCAAATAATACAGGCAGGCAGTTGAGCTAAGCTGCAGTATATTAAGTCAGTGAACTATATACTGGGCACAGTGTGCAGCTAAAGCTGACTTCAGACCATTCCTGTTCTCGTTCAAATAATACAGACAGGCAGTTGAGCTAAGCTGCAGTATATTAAGTCAGTGTTTTGTAAAGCTGACTGCAGACCATTCCTGTTCTATTCATAATAATACAGGCAGGCAGTTGAGCTAATCTGCAGTATATTAAGTCAGTGTACTGTATACTGGGCACAGTGTTCAGCTAAAGCTGACTGCAGACCATTCCTGTTCTATTCATAATAATACAGGCAGGCAGTTGAGCTAAGCTGCAGTATATTAAGTCAGTGTACTGTATACTGGGCACAGTGTTCAGCTAAAGCTGACTGCAGACCATTCCTGTTCTCTCTCAAATAATACAGGCAGGAAATTGAGCTAAGCTGCAGTATATTAAGTCAGTGTTTTGTAAAGCTGACTGCAGACCATTCCTGTTCTATTCATAATAATACAGGCAGGCAGTTGAGCTAAGCTGCAGTATATTCAGTCAGTATACTGTATACTATGCAAAGTGTGCAACTAAAGCTGACTGCAGACCATTCCTGTTCTCTTTCAAATAATACAGGCAGGCAGTTTAGCTAATCTGCAGTATATTAAGTCAGTGTGCTGTATACTGGGCACAGCGTGCAGCTAAAGCTGACTGCAGACCATTCCTGTTCTCTTTCAAATAATGCAGGCAGGCAGTTGAGCTAAGCTGCAGTATATTAAGTCAGTGTACTGTATACTGGGCACAGTGTTCAGCTAAAGCTGACTGCAGACCATTCCTGTTCTATTCATAATAATACAGGCAGGCAGTTGAGCTAAGCTGCAGTATATTAAGTCAGTGTACTGTATACTGGGCACAGTGTTCAGCTAAAGCTGACTGCAGACCATTCCTGTTCTCTCTCAAATAATACAGGCAGGAAATTGAGCTAAGCTGCAGTATATTAAGTCAGTGATTTGTATAGCTGACTACAGACCATTCCTGTTATATTCATAATAATACAGGCAGGCAGTTGAGCTAAGCTGCAGTATATTAAGTCAGTGTACTGTATACTGGGCACAGTGTTCAGCTAAAGCTTACTGCAGACCATTCCTGTTCTCTTTCAAATAATACAGGCAGACAGTTGAGCTAAGCTGCAGTATATTAAGTCAGTGTACTGTATACTATGCACAGTGTGCAGCTAACGCTGACTGCAGACCATTCCTGTTCTCTTTCAAATAATACAGGCAGGCAATTGAGCTAAGCTGCAGTATATTAAGTCAGTGATTTGTATAGCTGACTACAGACCATTCATGTTCTATTCATAATAATACAGGCAGGCAGTTGAGCTAAGCTGCAGTATATTAAGTCAGTGTACTGTATACTGGGCACAGTGTTCAGCTAAAGCTGACTGCAGACCATTCCTGTTCTCTTTCAAATAATACAGGCAGACACTTGAGGTAAGCTACAGTATATTAAGTCAGTGTACTGTATACTGGGCACAGTGTTCAGCTAAAGCTGACTGCAGACCATTCCTGTTCTCTTTCAAATAATACAGGCAGGCAGTTGAGCTAAGCTGCAGTATATTATGTCAGTGTACTGTATACTGGGCACAGCGTTCAGCTAAAGCTGACTGCAGACCCTTCCTGTTCTATTCATAATAATACAGGCAGGCAGTTGAGCTAAGCTGCAGTATATTAAGTCAGTGTACTGTATACTGGGCACAGTGTTCAGCTAAAGCTGACTGCAGACCATTCCTGTTCTATTCATAATAATACAGGCAGGCAGTTGAGCTAAGCTGCAGTATATTAAGTCAGTGTACTGTATACTGGGCACAGTGTTCAGCTAAAGCTGACTGCAGACCATTCCTGTTCTCTTTCAAATAATACAGGCAGACACTTGAGGTAAGCTACAGTATATTAAGTCAGTGTACTGTATACTGGGCACAGTGTTCAGCTAAAGCTGACTGCAGACCATTCCTGTTCTCTTTCAAATAATACAGGCAGGCAGTTGAGCTAAGCTGCAGTATATTATGTCAGTGTACTGTATACTGGGCACAGCGTTCAGCTAAAGCTGACTGCAGACCCTTCCTGTTCTATTCATAATAATACAGGCAGGCAGTTGAGCTAAGCTGCAGTATATTAAGTCAGTGTACTGTATACTGGGCACAGTGTTCAGCTAAAGCTGACTGCAGACCCTTCCTGTTCTATTCATAATAATACAGGCAGGCAGTTGAGCTAAGCTGCAGTATATTAAGTCAGTGTACTGTATACTGGGCACAGTGTTCAGCTAAAGCTGACTGCAGACCATTCCTGTTCTATTCATAATAATACAGGCAGGCAGTTGAGCTAAGCTGCAGTATATTAAGTCAGTGTACTGTATACTGGGCACAGTGTTCAGCTAAAGCTGACTGCAGACCATTCCTGTTCTCTTTCAAATAATACAGGCAGACACTTGAGGTAAGCTACAGTATATTAAGTCAGTGTACTGTATACTGGGCACAGTGTTCAGCTAAAGCTGACTGCAGACCATTCCTGTTCTCTTTCAAATAATACAGGCAGGCAGTTGAGCTAAGCTGCAGTATATTAAGTCAGTATACTGGGCACAGTGTTCAGCTAAAGCTGACTGCAGACCATTCATGTTCTCATTTAAATAATACAGACAGGCATTTGAGCTAAGCTGCAGTATATTAAGTCAGTGTACTGTATACTGGGCACAGTGTGCAGCTAAAGCTGACTGCAGACCATTCCTGTTCTCTTTCAAATAATACAGGCAGGCAGTTGAGCTAAGCTGCAGTATATTAAGTCAGTATACTGTATACTATGCAAAGTGTGCAACTAAAGCTGACTGCAGACCATTCCTGTTCTCTTTCAAATAATACAGGCAGGCAGTTTAGCTAATCTGCAGTATATTAAGTCAGTGTGCTGTATACTGGGCACAGCGTGCAGCTAAAGCTGACTGCAGACCATTCCTGTTCTCTTTCAAATAATACAGGTAGGCAGTTGAGCTAAGCTGCAGTATATTAATTCAGTGTACTGTATACTGGGCACAGTGTTCAGCTAAAGCTGACTGCAGACCATTCCTGTTCTATTCATAATAATACAGACAGGCAGTTGAGCTAAGCTGCAGTATATTAAGTCAGTGTACTGTATACTGGGTACATTGTTCAGCTAAAGCTGACTGCAGACCATTCCTGTTCTCTCTCAAATAATACAGGCAGGAAATTGAGCTAAGCTGCAGTATATTAAGTCAGTGATTTGTATAGCTGACTACAGACCATTCCTGTTATATTCATAATAATACAGTCAGGCAGTTGAGCTAAGCTGCAGTATATTAAGTCAGTGTACTGTATACTGGGCACAGTGTTCAGCTAAAGCTTACTGCAGACCATTCCTGTTCTCTTTCAAATAATACAGGCAGACAGTTGAGCTAAGCTGCAGTATATTAAGTCAGTGTACTGTATACTATGCACAGTGTGCAGCTAACGCTGACTGCAGACCATTCCTGTTCTCTTTCAAATAATACAGGCAGGCAATTGAGCTAAGCTGCAGTATATTAAGTCAGTGATTTGTATAGCTGACTACAGACCATTCCTGTTCTATTCATAATAATACAGGCAGGCAGTTGAGCTAAGCTGCAGTATATTAAGTCAGTGTACTGTATACTGGGCACAGTGTTCAGCTAAAGCTGACTGCAGACCATTCCTGTTCTCTTTCAAATAATACAGGCAGACACTTGAGGTAAGCTACAGTATATTAAGTCAGTGTACTGTATACTGGGCACAGTGTTCAGCTAAAGCTGACTGCGGACCATTCCTGTTCTCTTTCAAATAATACAGGCAGGCAGTTGAGCTAAGCTGCAGTATATTATGTCAGTGTACTGTATACTGGGCACAGCGTTCAGCTAAAGCTGACTGCAGACCCTTCCTGTTCTATTCATAATAATACAGGCAGGCAGTTGAGCTAAGCTGCAGTATATTAAGTCAGTGTACTGTATACTGAGTACAGTGTTCAGCTAAAGCTGACTGCAGATCATTCCTGTTCTCTTTCAAATAATACAGGCAGGCAGTTGAGCTAAGCTGCAGTATATTAAGTGAGTGTACTGTTTACTGGGCACAGTGTGCAGCTAAAGCTGGCTTCAGACCATTCCTGTTCTCTTTCAAATAATACAGACAGGCAGTTGAGTTAAGCTGCAGTATATTAAGTCAGTGTACTGTATACAGGGCACAGTGTTCAGCTAAAGCTGACTGCAGACCATTCCTGTTCTCTTTCAAATAATACAGGCAGGCAGTTGAGCTAAGCTGCAGTATATTAAGTCAGTGTACTGTATACTGGGCACAGTGTGCAGCTAAAGCTGACTGCAGACCATTCCTGTTCTCTTTCAAATAATACAGGCAGGCAGTTGAGCTAAGCTGCAGTATATTAAGTCAGTATACTGTATACTATGCAAAGTGTGCAACTAAAGCTGACTGCAGACTCCTGTTCTCTTTCAAATAATACAGGCAGGCAGTTTAGCTAATCTGCAGTATATTAAGTCAGTGTGCTGTATACTGGGCACAGCGTGCAGCTAAAGCTGACTGCAGACCATTCCTGTTCTCTTTCAAATAATACAGGCAGGCAGTTGAGCTAAGCTGCAGTATATTAAGTCAGTGTACTGTATACTGGGCACAGTGTTCAGCTAAAGCTGACTGCAGACCATTCCTGTTCCATTCATAATAATACAGGCAGGCAGTTGAGCTAAGCTGCAGTATATTAAGTCAGTGTACTGTATACTGGGCACAGTGTTCAGCTAAAGCTGACTGCAGACCATTCCTGTTCTCTCTCAAATAATACAGGCAAGAAATTGAGCTAAGCTGCAGTATATTAAGTCAGTGATTTGTATAGCTGACTACAGACCATTCCTGTTATATTCATAATAATACAGGCAGGCAGTTGAGCTAAGCTGCAGTATATTAAGTCAGTGTACTGTATACTGGGCACAGTGTTCAGCTAAAGCTTACTGCAGACCATTCCTGTTCTCTTTCAAATAATACAGGCAGACAGTTGAGCTAAGCTGCAGTATATTAAGTCAGTGTACTGTATACTATGCACAGTGTGCAGCTAACGCTGTCTGCAGACCATTCCTGTTCTCTTTCAAATAATACAGGCAGGCAGTTGAGCTAAGCTGCAGTATTTTATGTCAGTGTACTGTATACTGGGCACAGCGTTCAGCTAAAGCTGACTGCAGACCCTTCCTGTTCTATTCATAATAATACAGGCAGGCAGTTGAGCTAAGCTGCAGTATATTAAGTCAGTGTACTGTATACTGGGCACAGTGTTCAGCTAAAGCTGACTGCAGACCATTCCTGTTCTCTTTCAAATAATACAGGCAGGCAGTTGAGCTAAGCTGCAGTATATTAAGTCAGTATACTGGGCACAGTGTTCAGCTAAAGCTGACTGCAGACCATTCCTGTTCTCATTTAAATAATACAGACAGGCATTTGAGCTAAGCTGCAGTATATTAAGTCAGTGTACTGTATACTGGGCACAGTGTGCAGCTAAAGCTGACTGCAGACCATTCCTGTTCTCTTTAAAATAATACAGGCAGGCAGTTGAGCTAAGCTGCAGTATATTACGTCAGTGTACTGTATACTGGGCACAGTGTTCAGCTAAAGCTTACTGCAGACCATTCCTGTTCTCTTTCAAATAATACAGGCAGGCAGTTGAGCTAAGCTGCAGTATATTAAGTCAGTGTACTGTATACTGGGCACAGTATGGAGCTAAAGCTGACTTCAGACCATTCCTGTTCTCTTTCAAATAATACAGACAGGCAGTTGAGCTAAGCTGCAGTATATTAAGTCAGTGATTTGTATAGCTGACTACAGACCATTCCTGTTCTATTCATAATAATACAGGCAGGCAGTTGAGCTAAGCTGCAGTATATTAAGTCAGTGTACTGTATACTGGGCACAGTGTTCAGCTAAAGCTGACTGCAGACCATTCCTGTTCTCTTTCAAATAATACAGGCAGGCAGTTGAGCTAAGCTGCAGTATATTAAGTCAGTGTACTGTATACTGGGCAGAGTGTGCAGCTAAAGCTGACTGCAGACCATTCCTGTTCTCTTTCAAATAATACAGGCAGGCAGTTGAGCTAAGCTGCAGTATATTAAGTCAGTGTACTGTATACTGGGCACAGTGTTCAGCTAAAGCTGACTGCAGACCATTCCTGTTCTCATTTAAATAATACAGACAGGCATTTGAGCTAAGCTGCAGTATATTAAGTCAGTGTACTGTATACTGGGCACAGTGTGCAGCTAAAGCTGACTGCAGACCATTCATGTTCTCTTTCAAATAATACAGGCAGGCAGTTGAGCTAAGCTGCAGTATATTAAGTCAGTGTACTGTATACTTTGTTACAGTGTTCAGCTAAAGCTGACTGCAGAACAATTATGTTTTCTTTCAAATAATACAGGCAGGCAGTTGAGCTAAGCTGCAGTATATTAAGTCAGTGAACTGTATACTGGGCACAGTGTGCAGCTAAAGCTGACTTCAGACCATTCCTGTTCTCTTTCAAATAATACAGACAGGCAGTTGAGCTAAGCTGCAGTATATTAAGTCAGTGTTTTGTAAAGCTGACTGCAGACCATTCCTGTTCTATTCATAATAATACAGGCAGGCAGTTGAGCTAAGCTGCAGTATATTAAGTCAGTGTACTGTATACTGGGCACCGTGTTCAGCTAAAGCTGACTGCAGACCATTCCTGTTCTCATTTAAATAATACAGACAGGCATTTGAGCTAAGCTGCAGTATATTAAGTCAGTGTACTGTATATTGGGCACAGTGTGCAGCTAAAGCTGACTGCAGACCATTCCTGTTCTCTTTCAAATAATACAGGCAGGCAGTTGAGCTAAGCTGCAGTATATTAAGTCAGTATACTGGGCACAGTGTTCAGCTAAAGCTGACTGCAGACCATTCCTGTTCTATTTATAATAATACAGGCAGGCAGTTGAGCTAAGCTGCAGTATATTAAGTCAGTGTACTGTATACTGGGCACAGTGTTCAGCTAAAGCTGACTGCAGACCATTCCTGTTCTCTCTCAAATAATACAGGCAGGCAATTGAGCTAAGCTGCAGTATATTAAGTCAGTGATTTGTATAGCTGACTACAGACCATTCCTCTTCTATTCATAATAATACAGGCAGGCAGTTGAGCTAAGCGCAGGAAAATTAAGTCAGTGTACTGTATACTGGGCACAGTGTTCAGCTAAAGCTGACTGCAGACCATTCCTGTTCTCTTTCAAATAATACAGACAGGCAGTTGAGCTAAGCTACAGTATATTAAGTCAGTGTACTGTATACTGGGCACAGTGTGCAGCTAAAGATGACTGCAGACCATCCCTGTTCTCATTTAAATAATACAGGCAGGCATTTGAGCTATGCGGCAGTATATTAAGTCAGTGTACTGTATACTGGGCAGAGTGTGCAGCTAAAGCTGACTGCAGACCATTCCTGTTGTCTTTCAAATAATACAGGCAGGCAGTTGAGCTAAGCTGCAGTATATTAAGTCAGTGTACTGTATACTGGGCACAGTGTTCAGCTAAAGCTGACTGCAGACCATTCCTGTTCTATTCATAATAATACAGGCAGGCAGTTGAGCTAAGCTGCAGTATATTAAGTCAGTGTACTGTATACTGAGTACAGTGTTCAGCTAAATCTGACTGCAGATCATTCCTGTTCTCTTTCAAATAATACAGGCAGGCAGTTGAGCTAAGCTGCAGTATATTAAGTGAGTGTACTGTTTACTGGGCACAGTGTGCAGCTAAAGCTGACTTCAGACCATTCCTGTTCTCTTTCAAATAATACAGACAGGCAGTTGAGTTAAGCTGCAGTATATTAAGTCAGTGTACTGTATACAGGGCACAGTGTTCAGCTAAAGCTGACTGCAGACCATTCATGTTCTCTTTCAAATAATACAGGCAGGCAGTTGAGCTAAGCTGCAGTATATTAAGTCAGTGTACTGTATACTGGGCACAGTGTGCAGCTAAAGCTGACTTCAGACCATTCCTGTTCTCTTTTAAATAATACAGACAGGCACTTAAACTAAGCTGCATTATATTAAGTCAGTGTTTTGTAAAGCTGACTGCAGACCATTCCTGTTCTATTCATAATAATACAGGCAGGCAGTTGAGCTATGCTGCAGTATATTAAGTCAGTGTACTGTATACTGGGTACAGTGTTCAGCTAAAGCTGACTGCAGACCAATTATGTTTTTTTTTTCAAATAATACAGGCAGGCAGTTGAGCTAAGCTGCAGTGTATTAAGTCAGTGAACTATATACTGGGCACAGTGTGCAGCTAAAGCTGACTTCAGACCATTCCTGTTCTCTTTCAAATAATACAGGCAGGCAGTTGAGCTAAGCTGCAGTATATTAAGTCAGTATACTGGGCACAGTGTTCAGCTAAAGCTGACTGCAGACCATTCCTGTTCTATTTATAATAATACAGGCAGGCAGTTGAGCTAAGCTGCAGTATATTAAGTCAGTGTACTGTATACTGGGCACAGTGTTCAGCTAAAGCTGACTGCAGACCATTCATGTTCTCTCTCAAATAATACAGGCAGGCAATTGAGCTAAGCTGCAGTATATTAAGTCAGTGATTTGTATAGCTGACTACAGACCATTCCTCTTCTATTCATAATAATACAGGCAGGCAGTTGAGCTAAGCGCAGGAAAATTAAGTCAGTGTACTGTATACTGGGCACAGTGTTCAGCTAAAGCTGACTGCAGACCATTCCTGTTCTCTTTCAAATAATACAGACAGGCAGTTGAGCTAAGCTACAGTATATTAAGTCAGTGTACTGTATACTGGGCACAGTGTGCAGCTAAAGATGACTGCAGACCATCCCTGTTCTCATTTAAATAATACAGGCAGGCATTTGAGCTATGCGGCAGTATATTAAGTCAGTGTACTGTATACTGGGCAGAGTGTGCAGCTAAAGCTGACTGCAGACCATTCCTGTTGTCTTTCAAATAATACAGGCAGGCAGTTGAGCTAAGCTGCAGTATATTAAGTCAGTGTACTGTATACTGGGCACAGTGTTCAGCTAAAGCTGACTGCAGACCATTCCTGTTCTATTCATAATAATACAGGCAGGCAGTTGAGCTAAGCTGCAGTATATTAAGTCAGTGTACTGTATACTGAGTACAGTGTTCAGCTAAATCTGACTGCAGATCATTCCTGTTCTCTTTCAAATAATGCAGGCAGGCAGTTGAGCTAAGCTGCAGTATATTAAGTGAGTGTACTGTTTACTGGGCACAGTGTGCAGCTAAAGCTGACTTCAGACCATTCCTGTTCTCTTTCAAATAATACAGACAGGCAGTTGAGTTAAGCTGCAGTATATTAAGTCAGTGTACTGTATACAGGGCACAGTGTTCAGCTAAAGCTGACTGCAGACCATTCATGTTCTCTTTCAAATAATACAGGCAGGCAGTTGAGCTAAGCTGCAGTATATTAAGTCAGTGTACTGTATACTGGGCACAGTGTGCAGCTAAAGCTGACTTCAGACCATTCCTGTTCTCTTTTAAATAATACAGACAGGCACTTAAACTAAGCTGCATTATATTAAGTCAGTGTGTTGTAAAGCTGACTGCAGACCATTCCTGTTCTATTCATAATAATACAGGCAGGCAGTTGAGCTATGCTGCAGTATATTAAGTCAGTGTACTGTATACTGGGTACAGTGTTCAGCTAAAGCTGACTGCAGACCAATTATGTTTTTTTTTCAAATAATACAGGCAGGCAGTTGAGCTAAGCTGCAGTGTATTAAGTCAGTGAACTATATACTGGGCACAGTGTGCAGCTAAAGCTGACTTCAGACCATTCCTGTTCTCTTTCAAATAATACAGACAGGCAGTTGAGCTAAGCTGCAGTATATTAAGTCAGTGCTTTGTAAAGCTGACTGCAGACCATTCCTGTTCTATTCATAATAATACAGGCAGGCAGTTGAGCTAAGCTGCAGTATATTAAGTCAGTGTACTGTATACTGGGCACAGTGTGCAGCTAAAGCTGACTGCAGACCATTCCTGTTCTCTTTCAAATAATACAGGCAGGCAGTTGAGCTAAGCTGCAGTATATTAAGTCAGTATACTGTATACTATGCAAAGTGTGCAACTAAAGCTGACTGCAGACCATTCCTGTTCTCTTTCAAATAATACAGGCAGGCAGTTTAGCTAATCTGCAGTATATTAAGTCAGTGTGCTGTATACTGGGCACAGCGTGCAGCTAAAGCTGACTGCAGACCATTCCTGTTCTCTTTCAAATAATACAGGCAGGCAGTTGAGCTAAGCTGCAGTATATTAAGTCAGTGTACTGTATACTGGGCACAGTGTTCAGCTAAAGCTGACTGCAGACCATTCCTGTTCTCTCTCAAATAATACAGGCAGGAAATTGAGCTAAGCTGCAGTATATTAAGTCAGTGATTTGTATAGCTGACTACAGACCATTCCTGTTATATTCATAATAATACAGGCAGGTAGTTGAGCTAAGCTGCAGTATATTAAGTCAGTGTACTGTATACTGGGCACAGTGTTCAGCTAAAGCTTACTGCAGACCATTCCTGTTCTCTTTCAAATAATACAGGCAGGCAGTTGAGCTAAGCTGCAGTATATTAAGTCAGTGTACTGTATACTATGCACAGTGTGCAGCTAACGCTGACTGCAGACCATTCCTGTTCTCTTTCAAATAATACAGGCAGGCAATTGAGCTAAGCTGCAGTATATTAAGTCAGTGATTTGTATAGCTGACTACAGACCATTCCTGTTCTATTCATAATAATACAGGCAGGCAATAGAGCTAAGCTGCAGTATATTAAGTCAGTGTACTGTATACTGGGCACAGTGTTCAGCTAAAGCTGACTGCAGACCATTCCTGTTCTCTTTCAAATAATACAGGCAGGCAGTTGAGCTAAGCTGCAGTATATTATGTCAGTGTACTGTATACTGGGCACAGCGTTCAGCTAAAGCTGACTGCAGACCCTTCCTGTTCTATTCATAATAATACAGGCAGGCAGTTGAGCTAAGCTGCAGTATATTAAGTCAGTGTACTGTATACTGGGCACAGTGTTCAGCTAAAGCTGACTGCAGACCATTCCTGTTCTCTTTCAAATAATACAGGCAGGCAGCTGAGCTAAGCTGCAGTATATTAGGTCAGTATACTGGGCACAGTGTTCAGCTAAAGCTGACTGCAGACCATTCCTGTTCTCATTTAAATAATACAGACAGGCATTTGAGCTAAGCTGCAGTATATTAAGTCAGTGTACTGTATACTGGGCACAGTGTGCAGCTAAAGCTGACTGCAGACCATTCCTGTTCTCTTTCAAATAATACAGGCAGGCAGTTGAGCTAAGCTGCAGTATATTATGTCAGTGTACTGTATACTGGGCACAGTGTTCAGCTAAAGCTTACTGCAGACCATTCCTGTTCGCTTTCAAATAATACAGGCAGGCAGTTGAGCTAAGCTGCAGTATATTAAGTCAGTGTACTGTATACTGGCCACAGTATGGAGCTAAAGCTGACTTCAGACCATTCCTGTTCTCTTTCAAATAATACAGACAGGCAGTTGAGCTAAGCTGCAGTATATTAAGTCAGTGATTTGTATAGCTGACTACAGACCATTCCTGTTCTATTCATAATAATACAGGCAGGCAGTTGAGCTAAGCTGCAGTATATTAAGTCAGTGTACTGTATACTGGGCACAGTGTTCAGCTAAAGCTGACTGCAGACCATTCCTGTTCTCTTTCAAATAATACAGGCAGACACTTGAGCTAAGCTGCAGTATATTAAGTCAGTGTACTGTATACTGGGCACAGCGTTCAGCTAAAGCTGACTGCAGACCCTTCCTGTTCTATTCATAATAATACAGGCAGGCAGTTGAGCTAAGCTGCAGTATATTAAGTCAGTGTACTGTATACTGGGCACAGTGTTCAGCTAAAGCTGACTGCAGACCATTCCTGTTCTCTTTCAAATAATACAGGCAGGCAGTTGAGCTAAGCTGCAGTATATTAAGTCAGTGTACTGTATACTGGGCAGAGTGTGCAGCTAAAGCTGACTGCAGACCATTCCTGTTCTCTTTCAAATAATACAGGCAGGCAGTTGAGCTAAGCTGCAGTATATTAAGTCAGTGTACTGTATACTGGGCACAGTGTTCAGCTAAAGCTGACTGCAGACCATTCCTGTTCTCATTTAAATAATACAGACAGGCATTTGAGCTAAGCTGCAGTATATTAAGTCAGTGTACTGTATACTGGGCACAGTGTGCAGCTAAAGCTGACTGCAGACCATTCCTGTTCTCTTTCAAATAATACAGGCAGGCAGTTGAGCTAAGCTGCAGTATATTAAGTCAGTGTACTGTATACTTTGTTACAGTGTTCAGCTAAAGCTGACTGCAGAACAATTATGTTTTCTTTCAAATAATACAGGCAGGCAGTTGAGCTAAGCTGCAGTATATTAAGTCAGTGAACTGTATACTGGGCACAGTGTGCAGCTAAAGCTGACTTCAGACCATTCCTGTTCTCTTTCAAATAATACAGACAGGCAGTTGAGCTAAGCTGCAGTATATTAAGTCAGTGTACTGTATACTGGGCACCGTGTTCAGCTAAAGCTGACTGCAGACCATTCCTGTTCTCATTTAAATAATACAGACAGGCATTTGAGCTAAGCTGCAGTATATTAAGTCAGTGTACTGTATATTGGCCACAGTGTGCAGCTAAAGCTGACTGCAGACCGTTCCTGTTCTCTTTCAAATAATACAGGCAGGCAGTTGAGCTAAGCTGCAGTATATTAAGTCAGTATACTGGGCACAGTGTTCAGCTAAAGCTGACTGCAGACCATTCCTGTTCTATTTATAATAATACAGGCAGGCAGTTGAGCTAAGCTGCAGTATATTACGTCAGTGTACTGTATACTGGGCACAGTGTTCAACTAAAGCTGACTGCAGACCATTCCTGTTCTCTCTCAAATAATACAGGCAGGCAATTGAGCTAAGCTGCAGTATATTAAGTCAGTGATTTGTATAGCTGACTACAGACCATTCCTGTTATATTCATAATAATACAGGCAGGCAGTTGAGCTAAGCTGCAGTATATTAAGTCAGTGTACTGTATACTGAGCACAGTGTTCAGCTAAAGCTGACTGCAGACCATTCCTGTTCTCTTTCAAATAATACAGGCAGGCATTTGAGCTAAGCTGCAGTATATTAAGTCAGTGTACTGTATACTGGGCACAGTGTGCAGCTAAAGCTGACTGCAGACCATTCCTGTTCTCTTTCAAATAATACAGGCAGGCAGTTGAGCTAAGCTGCAGTATATTAAGTCAGTATACTGGGCACAGTGTTCAGCTAAAGCTGACTGCAGACCATTCCTGTTCTATTTATAATAATACAGGCAGGCAGTTGAGCTAAGCTGCAGTATATTAAGTCAGTGTACTGTATACTGGGCACAGTGTTCAGCTAAAGCAGACTGCAGACCATTCCTGTTCTCTTTCAAATAATACAGGCAGACAGTTGAGCTAAGCTGCAGTATATTAAGTCAGTGTACTGTATACTGGGCACAGTGTGCAGCTAAAGCTGACTGCAGACCATTCCTGTTCTCTTTCAAATAATACAGGCAGGCAATTGAGCTAAGCTGCAGTATATTAAGTCAGTGATTTGTATAGCTGACTACAGACCATTCCTGTTCTATTCATAATAATACAGGCAGGCAGTTGAGCTAAGCTGCAGTATATTAAGTCAGTGTAATGTATACTGGACACTGTGTGCAGCTAAAGCTGACTGCAGACCATTCCTGTTTTCATTTAAATAATACAGGCAGGCAGTTGAGCTAAGCTGCAGTATATTAAGTCAGTGTACTATGTACTATGCACAGTGTGCAGCTAAAGCTGACTGCAGACCATTCATGTTCTCTTTCAAATAATACAGGCAGGCAGTTGAGCTAAGCTGCAGTATATTAAGTCAGTATACTGGGCACAGTGTTCAGCTAAAGCTGACTGCAGACCATTCCTGTTCTATTTATAATAATACAGGCAGGCAGTTGAGCTAAGCTGCAGTATATTAAGTCAGTGTACTGTATACTGGGCACAGTGTTCAGCTAAAGCTGACTGCAGACCATTCCTGTTCTCTTTCAAATAATACAGGCAGACAGTTGAGCTAAGCTGCAGTATATTAAGTCAGTGTACTGTATACTGGGCACAGTGTGCAGCTAAAGCTGACTGCAGACCATTCCTGTTCTCTTTCAAATAATACAGGCAGGCAATTGAGCTAAGCTGCAGTATATTAAGTCAGTGATTTGTATAGCTGACTACAGACCATTCATGTTCTATTCATAATAATACAGGCAGGCAGTTGAGCTAAGCTGCAGTATATTAAGTCAGTGTAATGTATACTGGACACTGTGTGCAGCTAAAGCTGACTGCAGACCATTCCTGTTTTCATTTAAATAATACAGGCAGGCAGTTGAGCTAAGCTGCAGTATATTAAGTCAGTGTACTATGTACTATGCACAGTGTGCAGCTAAAGCTGACTGCAGACCATTCATGTTCTCTTTCAAATAATACAGGCAGGCAGTTGAGCTAAGCTGCAGTATATTAAGTCAGTGTACTGTATACTGGTCACAGTGTCCATCTAAAGCTGATCGCAGACCATTCCTGTTCTCTTTCAAATAATACAGGCAGGCAGTTGAGCTAAGCTGCAGTATATTAAGTCAGTGTACTGTATACTGGGCACAGTGTGCAGCTAAAGCTGACTGCAGACACTTCCTGTTCTATTCATAATAATACAGGCAGGCAGTTGAGCTAAGCTGCAGTATATAAAGTTAGTGTACTGTATACTGGGCACAGTGTGCAGCTAAAGCTGACTGCAGACTATTCCTGTTCTCTTTCAAATAATACAGGCAGGCAGTTGAGCTAAGCTGCAGTATATGAAGTCAGTGTACTGTTTACTGGGCACAGTGTGCAGCTAAAGCTGACTTCAGACCATTCCTGTTCTCTTTCAAATAATACAGACAGGCAGTTGAGCTAAGCTGCAGTATATTAAGTCAGTGTACTGTATACTGAGCACAGTGTTCAGCTAAAGCTGACTGTAGACCATTCCTGTTCTCTTTCAAATAATACATGCAGACACTTGAGCTAAGCTGCAGTATATTAAGTCAGTGTACTGTATAATGGGCACAGTGTTCAGCTAAAGCTGACTGCAGACCATTCCTGTTCTCTTTCAAATAATACAGGCAGGCAGTTGAGCTAAGCTGCAGTATATTAAGTCAGTGATTTGTATAGCTGACTACAGACCATTCCTGTTCTATTCATAATAATACAGGCAGGCAGTTGAGCTAAGCTGCAGTATATTAAGTCAGTGTACTGTATACTGGGCACAGTGTTCAGCTAAAGCTGACTGCAGACCATTCCTGTTCTCTTTCAAATAATACAGGCAGACACTTGAGCTAAGCTGCAGTATATTAAGTCAGTGTTCTGTATACTGGGCACAGCGTTCAGCTAAAGCTGACTGCAGACCATTCCTGTTCTCTTTCAAATAATACAGGCAGGCAGTTGAGCTAAGCTGCAGTATATTAAGTCAGTGATTTGTATAGCTGACTACAGACCATTCCTGTTCTATTCATAATAATACAGGCAGGCAGTTGAGCTAAGCTGCAGTATATTAAGTCAGTGTACTGTATACTGGGCACAGTGTTCAGCTAAAGCTGACTGCAGACCTTTCCTGTTCTCTTTCAAATAATACAGGCAGGCAGTTGAGCTAAGCTGCAGTATATTAAGTCAGTGTACTGTATACTGGGCAGAGTGTGCAGCTAAAGCTGACTGCAGACCATTCCTGTTCTCTTTCAAATAATACAGGCAGGCAGTTGAGCTAAGCTGCAGTATATTAAGTCAGTGTACTGTATACTGGGCACAGTGTTCAGCTAAAGCTGACTGCAGGCCATTCCT
The DNA here is from genome assembly GCA_029206835.1 of Rana muscosa. Taxonomy (NCBI): domain Eukaryota; kingdom Metazoa; phylum Chordata; class Amphibia; order Anura; family Ranidae; genus Rana; species Rana muscosa. The sequence goes on along the minus strand of CM055127.1, from coordinate 208,784,319 downwards.
GTTCTCATTTAAATAATACAGACAGGCATTTGAGCTAAGCTGCAGTATATTAAGTCAGTGTACTGTATACTGGGCACAGTGTGCAGCTAAAGCTGACTGCAGACCATTCCTGTTCTCTTTCAAATAATACAGGCAGGCAGTTGAGCTAAGCTGCAGTATATTAAGTCAGTGTACTGTATACTTTGTTACAGTGTTCAGCTAAAGCTGACTGCAGAACAATTATGTTTTCTTTCAAATAATACAGGCAGGCAGTTGAGCTAAGCTGCAGTATATTAAGTCAGTGAACTGTATACTGGGCACAGTGTGCAGCTAAAGCTGACTTCAGACCATTCCTGTTCTCTTTCAAATAATACAGACAGGCAGTTGAGCTAAGCTGCAGTATATTAAGTCAGTGTTTTGTAAAGCTGACTGCAGACCATTCCTGTTCTATTCATAATAATACAGGCAGGCAGTTGAGCTAAGCTGCAGTATATTAAGTCAGTGTACTGTATACTGGGCACAGTGTTCAGCTAAAGCTGACTGCAGACCATTCCTGTTCTCATTTAAATAATACAGACATGCATTTGAGCTAAGCTGCAGTATATTAAGTCAGTGTACTGTATATTGGGCACAGTGTGCAGCTAATGCTGACTGCAGACCATTCCTGTTCTCTTTCAAATAATACAGGCAGGCAGTTGAGCTAAGCTGCAGTATATTAAGTCAGTATACTGGGCACAGTGTTCAGCTAAAGCTGACTGCAGACCATTCCTGTTCTATTTATAATAATACAGGCAAGCAGTTGAGCTAAGCTGCAGTATATTAAGTCAGTGTACTGTATACTGGGCACAGTGTTCAGCTAAAGCTGACTGCAGACCATTCCTGTTCTCTTTCAAATAATACAGGCAGGCAGTTGAGCTAAGCTGCAGTATATTAAGTCAGTGATTTGTATAGCTGACTACAGACCATTCCTGTTCTATTCATAATAATACAGGCAGGCAGTTGAGCTAAGCTGCAGTATATTAAGTCAGTGTACTGTATACTGGGCACAGTGTTCAGCTAAAGCTGACTGCAGACCATTCCTGTTCTCTTTCAAATAATACAGGCAGACACTTGAGCTAAGCTGCAGTATATTAAGTCAGTGTTCTGTATACTGGGCACAGCGTTCAGCTAAAGCTGACTGCAGACCATTCCTGTTCTCTTTCAAATAATACAGGCAGGCAGTTGAGCTAAGCTGCAGTATATTAAGTCAGTGATTTGTATAGCTGACTACAGACCATTCCTGTTCTATTCATAATAATACAGGCAGGCAGTTGAGCTAAGCTGCAGTATATTAAGTCAGTGTACTGTATACTGGGCACAGTGTTCAGCTAAAGCTGACTGCAGACCATTCCTGTTCTCTTTCAAATAATACAGGCAGGCAGTTGAGCTAAGCTGCAGTATATTAAGTCAGTGTACTGTATACTGGGCAGAGTGTGCAGCTAAAGCTGACTGCAGACCATTCCTGTTCTCTTTCAAATAATACAGGCAGGCAGTTGAGCTAAGCTGCAGTATATTAAGTCAGTGTACTGTATACTGGGCACAGTGTTCAGCTAAAGCTGACTGCAGGCCATTCCTGTTCTCATTTAAATAATACGGACAGGCATTTGAGCTAAGCTGCAGTATATTAAGTCAGTGTACTGTATACTGGGCACAGTGTGCAGCTAAAGCTGACTGCAGACCATTCCTGTTCTCTTTCAAATAATACAGGCAGGCAGTTGAGCTAAGCTGCAGTATATTAAGTCAGTGTACTGTATACTTTGTTACAGTGTTCAGCTAAAGCTGACTGCAGAACAATTATGTTTTCTTTCAAATAATACAGGCAGGCAGTTGAGCTAAGCTGCAGTATATTAAGTCAGTGAACTGTATACTGGGCACAGTGTGCAGCTAAAGCTGACTTCAGACCATTCCTGTTCTCTTTCAAATAATACAGACAGGCAGTTGAGCTAAGCTGCAGTATATTAAGTCAGTGTTTTGTAAAGCTGACTGCAGACCATTCCTGTTCTATTCATAATAATACAGGCAGGCAGTTGAGCTAAGCTGCAGTATATTAAGTCAGTGTACTGTATGCTGGGCACCGTGTTCAGCTAAAGCTGACTGCAGACCATTCCTGTTCTCATTTAAATAATACAGACATGCATTTGAGCTAAGCTGCAGTATATTAAGTCAGTGTACTGTATATTGGGCACAGTGTGCAGCTAATGCTGACTGCAGACCATTCCTGTTCTCTTTCAAATAATACAGGCAGGCAGTTGAGCTAAGCTGCAGTATATTAAGTCAGTATACTGGGCACAGTGTTCAGCTAAAGCTGACTGCAGACCATTCCTGTTCTATTTATAATAATACAGGCAAGCAGTTGAGCTAAGCTGCAGTATATTAAGTCAGTGTACTGTATACTGGGCACAGTGTTCAGCTAAAGCTGACTGCAGACCATTCCTGTTCTCTCTCAAATAATACAGGCAGGCAATTGAGCTAAGCTGCAGTATATTAAGTCAGTGATTTGTATAGCTGACTACAGACCATTCCTGTTATATTCATATTAATACAGGCAGGCAGTTGAGCTAAGCTGCAGTATATTAAGTCAGTGTACTGTATACTGGGCACAGTGTTCAGCTAAAGCTTACTGCAGACCATTCCTGTTTTCTTTCAAATAATACAGGCAGGCAGTTGAGCTAAGCTGCAGTATATTAAGTCTGGGTACTGTATACTATGCACAGTGTGCAGCTAAAGCTGTCTGCAGACCATTCCTGTTCTCTTTCAAATAATACAGGCAGGCAATTGAGCTAAGCTGCAGTATATTAATTCAGTGATTTGTATAGCTGACTACAGACCATTCCTGTTCTATTCATAATAATACAGGCATGCAGTTGAGCTAAGCTGCAGTATATTAAGTCAGTGTACTGTATACTGAGCACAGTGTTCAGCTAAAGCTGACTGCAGACCATTCCTGTTCTCTTTCAAATAATACATGCAGACACTTGAGCTAAGCTGCAGTATAATAAGTCAGTGTACTGTATACTGGGCACAGTGTTCACCTAAAGCTGACTGCAGACCATTCCTGTTCTCTTTCAAATAATACAGGCAGGCAGTTGAGCTAAGCTGCAGTATATTAAGTCAGTGATTTGTATAGCTGACTACAGACCATTCCTGTTCTATTCATAATAATACAGGCAGGCAGTTGAGCTAAGCTGCAGTATATTAAGTCAGTGTACTGTATACTGGGCACAGCGTTCAGCTAAAGCTGACTGCAGACCCTTCCTGTTCTATTCATAATAATACCGGCAGGCAGTTGAGCTAAGCTGCAGTATATTAAGTCAGTGTACTGTATACTGGGCACAGTGTTCAGCTAAAGCTGACTGCAGACCATTCCTGTTCTCTTTCAAATAATACAGGCAGGCAGTTGAGCTAAGCTGCAGTATATTAAGTCAGTGTACTGTATACTGGGCAGAGTGTGCAGCTAAAGCTGACTGCAGACCATTCCTGTTCTCTTTCAAATAATACAGGCAGGCAGTTGAGCTAAGCTGCAGTATATTAAGTCAGTGTACTGTATACTGGGCACAGTGTGCAGCTAAAGCTGACTGCAGACCATTCCTGTTATCTTTCAAATAATACAGGCAGGCAGTTGAGCTAAGCTGCAGTATATTAAGTCAGTATACTGGGCACAGTGTTCAGCTAAAGCTGACTGCAGACCATTCCTGTTCTATTTATAATAATACAGGCAGGCAGTTGAGCTAAGCTGCAGTATATTAAGTCAGTGTACTGTATACTGGGCACAGTGTTCAGCTAAAGCTGACTGCAGACCATTCCTGTTCTCTTTCAAATAATACAGGCAGACAGTTGAGCTAAGCTGCAGTATATTAAGTCAGTGAACTGTATACTGGGCACAGTGTGCAGCTAAAGCTGACTGCAGACCATTCCTGTTCTCTTTCAAATAATACAGGCAGGCAATTGAGCTAAGCTGCAGTATATTAAGTCAGTGATTTGTATAGCTGACTACAGACCATTCCTGTTCTATTCATAATAATACAGGCAGGCAGTTGAGCTAAGCTGCAGTGTATTAAATCAGTGTAATGTATACTGGACACTGTGTGCAGCTAAAGCTGACTGCAGACCATTCCTGTTTTCATTTAAATAATACAGGCAGGCAGTTGAGCTAAGCTGCAGTATATTAAGTCAGTGTACTATATACTATGCACAGTGTGCAGCTAAAGCTGACTGCAGACCATTCATGTTCTCTTTCAAATAATACAGGCAGGCAGTTGAGCTAAGCTGCAGTATATTAAGTCAGTGTACTGTATACTGGGCACAGTGTGCAGCTAAAGCTGACTGCAGACTATTCCTGTTCTCTTTCAAATAATACAGGCAGGCAGTTGAGCTAAGCTGCAGTATATTAAGTCAGTGTACTGTTTACTGGGCACAGTGTGCAGCTAAAGCTGACTTCAGACCATTCCTGTTCTCTTTCAAATAATACAGACAGGCAGTTGAGCTAAGCTGCAGTATATTAAGTCAGTGCACTGTATACTGGGCACAGTGTTCAGCTAAAGGTGACTGCAGACCATTACTGTTCTATTCATAATAATACAGGCAGGCAGTTGAGCTAAGCTGCAGTATTTTAAGTCAGTGTACTGTATACTGGGCACAGTGTTCAGCTAAAGCAGACTGCAGACCATTCCTGTTCTATTCATAATAATACAGGCAGGCAGCTGAGCTAAGCTGCAGTATATTAAGTCAGTGTACTGTATACTGGGCACAGTGTTCAGCTAAAGCTGACTGCAGACCATTCCTGTTCTCTTTCAAATAATACAGGCAGGCAGTTGAGCTAAGCTGCAGTATATTAAGTCAGTGTACTGTATACTGGGCAGAGTGTGCAGCTAAAGCTGACTGCAGACCATTCCTGTTCTCTTTCAAATAATACAGGCAGGCAGTTGAGCTAAGCTGCAGTATATTAAGTCAGTGTACTGTATACTGGGCACAGTGTTCAGCTAAAGCTGACTGCAGACCATTCCTGTTCTCATTTAAATAATACAGACAGGCATTTGAGCTAAGCTGCAGTATATTAAGTCAGTGTACTGTATACTGGGCACAGTGTGCAGCTAAAGCTGACTGCAGACCATTCCTGTTCTCTTTCAAATAATACAGGCAGGCAGTTGAGCTAAGCTGCAGTATATTAAGTCAGTATACTGGGCACAGTGTTCAGCTAAAGCTGACTGCAGACCATTCCTGTTCTATTTATAATAATACATGCAGGCAGTTGAGCTAAGCTGCAGTATATTAAGTCAGTGTACTGTATACTGGGCACAGTGTTCAGCTAAAGCTGACTGCAGACCATTCCTGTTCTCTTTCAAATAATACAGGCAGACAGTTGAGCTAAGCTGCAGTATATTAAGTCAGTGTACTGTATACTGGGCACAGTGTGCAGCTAAAGCTGACTGCAGACCATTCCTGTTCTCTTTCAAATAATACAGGCATGCAATTGAGCTAAGCTGCAGTATATTAAGTCAGTGATTTGTATAGCTGACTACAGACCATTCCTGTTCTATTCATAATAATACAGGCAGGCACTTGAGCTAAGCTGCAGTATATTAAGTCAGTGTAATGTATACTGGACACTGTGTGCAGCTAAAGCTGACTGCAGACCATTCCTGTTTTCATTTAAATAATACAGGTAGGCAGTTGAGCTAAGCTGCAGTATATTAAGTCAGTGTACTATATACTATGCACAGTGTGCAGCTAAAGCTGACTGCAGACCATTCATGTTCTCTTTCAAATAATACAGGCAGGCAGTTGAGCTAAGCTGCAGTATATTAAGTCAGTGTACTGTATACTGGGCACAGTGTCCAGCTAAAGCTGACTGCAGACCATTCCTGTTCTCTTTCAAGTAATACAGGCAGGCAGTTGAGCTAAGCTGCAGTATATTAAGTCAGTGTACTGTATACTGGGCACAGTGTGCAGCTAAAGCTGACTGCAGACCCTTCCTGTTCTATTCATAATAATACAGGCAGGCAGTTGAGCTAAGCTGCAGTATATTAAGTTAGTGTACTGTATACTGGGCACAGTGTGCAGCTAAAGCTGACTGCAGACTATTCCTGTTCTCTTTCAAATAATACAGGCAGGCAGTTGAGCTAAGCTGCAGTATATGAAGTCAGTGTACTGTTTACTGGGCACAGTGTGCAGCTAAAGCTGACTTCAGACCATTCCTGTTCTCTTTCAAATAATACAGACAGGCAGTTGAGCTAAGCTGCAGTATATTAAGTCAGTGCACTGTATACTGGGCACAGTGTTTAGCTAAAGCTGACTGCAGACCATTACTGTTCTATTCATAATAATACAGGCAGGCAGTTGAGCTAAGCTGCAGTATTTTAAGTCAGTGTACTGTATACTGGGCACAGTGTTCAGCTAAAGCAGACTGCAGACCATTCCTGTTCTATTCATAATAATACAGGCAGGCAGTTGAGCTAAGCTGCAGTATATTAAGTCAGTGTACTGTATACTGGGCACAGTGTTCAGCTAAAGCTGACTGCAAACCATTCCTGTTCTATTCATAATAATACAGGCAGGCAGTTGAGCTAAGCTGCAGTATATTAAGTCAGTGTACTGTATACTTTGCACAGTGTGCAGCTAAAGCTGACTGCAGACCAGTCCTGTTCTCTTTCAAATAATACAGGCAGGCAGTTTAGCTAAGCTGCAGAATATTAAGTCAGTGTACTGTATACTGGGCACAGTGTTCAGCTAAAGCTTACTGCAGACCATTCCTGTTCTCTTTCAAATAATACAGGCAGGCAGTTGAGCTAAGCTGCAGTATATTAAGTCAGTGTACTGTATAATGGGCACAGTGTTAAGCTAAAGCAGACTGCAGACCAATCCCGTTCTATTCATAATAATACAGACAGGCAGTTGAGCTAAGCTGCAGTATATTAAGTCAGTGTACTATATACTATGCACAGTGTGCAGCTAAAGTTGACTGCAGACCATTCATGTTCTCTTTCAAATAATACAGGAAGGCAGTTGAGCTAAGCTGCAGTATATTAAGTCAGTGTACTGTATACTGGGAACAGTGTCCAGCTAAAGCTTACTGCAGACCATTCCTGTTCTCTTTCAAATAATACAGGCAGGCAGTTGAGCTAAGCTGCAGTATATTAAGTCAGTGTACTGTATACTGGGCACAGTGTGCAGCTAAAGCTGACTGCAGACCCTTCCTGTTCTATTCATAATAATACAGGCAGGCAGTTGAGCTAAGCTGCAGTATATTAAGTTAGTGTACTGTATACTGGGCACAGTGTGCAGCTAAAGCTGACTGCAGACTATTCCTGTTCTCTTTCAAATAATACAGGCAGGCAGTTGAGCTAAGCTGCAGTATATTAAGTCAGTGTACTGTATACTGGGCACAGTGTGCAGATAAAGCTGACTGCAGACCATTCCTGTTCTCATTTAAATAATACAGGCAGGCAGTTGAGCTAAGCTGCAGTATATTATGTCAGTGTACTGTATACTGGGCACAGCGTTCAGCTAAAGCTGACTGCAGACCCCTCCTGTTCTATTCATAATAATACAGGCAGGCAGTTGAGCTAAGCTGCAGTATATTAAGTCAGTGTCCTGTATACTGGGCACAGTGTTCAGCTAAAGCTGACTGCAGACCATTCCTGTTTTCTTTCAAATAATACAGGCAGGCAGTTGAGCTAAGCTGCAGTATATTAAGTCAGTATACTGGGCACAGTGTTCAGCTAAAGCTGACTACAGACCATTCCTGTTCTCATTTAAATAATACAGACAGGCATTTGAGCTAAGCTGCAGTATATTAAGTCAGTGTACTGTATACTGGGCACAGTGTGCAGCTAAAGCTGACTGCAGACCATTCCTGTTCTCTTTCAAATAATACAGGCAGGCAGTTGAGCTAAGCTGCAGTATATTAAGTCAGTATACTGGGCACAGTGTTCAGCTAAAGCTGACTGCAGACCATTCCTGTTCTATTTATAATAATACGGGCAGGCAGTTGAGCTAAGCTGCAGTATATTAAGTCAGTGTACTGTATACTGGGCACAGTGTTCAGCTAAAGCTGACTGCAGACCATTCCTGTTCTCTTTCAAATAATACAGGCAGACAGTTGAGCTAAGCTGGAGTATATTAAGTCAGTGTACTGTATACTGGGCACAGTGTGCAGCTAAAGCTGACTGCAGACCATTCCTGTTCTCTTTCAAATAATACAGGCAGGCAATTGAGCTAAGCTGCAGTATATTAAGTCAGTGATTTGTATAGCTGACTACAGACCATTCCTGTTCTATTCATAATAATACAGGCAGGCAGTTGAGCTAAGCTGCAGTATATTAAGTCAGTGTAATGTATACTGGACACTGTGTGCAGCTAAAGCTGACTGCAGACCATTCCTGTTTTTATTTAAATAATACAGGCAGGCAGTTGAGCTAAGCTGCAGTATATTAAGTCAGTGTACTATATACTATGCACAGTGTGCAGCTAAAGCTGACTGCAGACCATTCATGTTCTCTTTCAAATAATACAGGCAGGCAGTTGAGCTAAGCTGCAGTATATTAAGTCAGTGTACTGTATACTGGGCACAGTGTCCAGCTAAAGCTGACTGCAGACCATTCCTGTTACCTTTCAAGTAATACAGGCAGGCAGTTGAGCTAAGCTGCAGTATATTAAGTCAGTGTACTGTTTACTGGGCACAGTGTGCAGCTAAAGCTGACTGCAGACCCTTCCTGTTCTATTCATAATAATACAGGCAGGCAGTTGAGCTAAGCTGCAGTATATTAAGTTAGTGTACTGTATACTGGGCACAGTGTTCAGCTAAAGCTGACTGCAGACTATTCCTGTTCTCTTTCAAATAATACAGGCAGGCAGTTGAGCTAAGCTGCAGTATATGAAGTCAGTGTACTGTTTACTGGGCACAGTGTGCAGCTAAAGCTGACTTCAGACCATTCCTGTTCTCTTTCAAATAATACAGACAGGCAGTTGAGCTAAGCTGCAGTATATTAAGTCAGTGCACTGTATACTGGGCACAGTGTTCAGCTAACGCTGACTGCAGACCATTACTGTTCTATTCATAATAATACAGGCAGGCAGTTGAGCTAAGCTGCAGTATTTTCAGTCAGTGTACTGTATACTGGGCACAGTGTTCAGCTAAAGCAGACTGCAGACCATTCCTGTTCTATTCATAATAATACAGGCAGGCAGTTGAGCTAAGCTGCAGTATATTAAGTCAGTGTACTGTATACTGGGCACAGTGTTCAGCTAAAGCTGACTGCAAACCATTCCTGTTCTATTCATAATAATACAGGCAGGCAGTTGAGCTAAGCTGCAGTATATTAAGTCAGTGTACTGTATACTTTGCACAGTGTGCAGCTAAAGCTGACTGCAGACCATTCCTGTTCTCTTTCAAATAATACAGTCAGGTAGTTTAGCTAAGCTGCAGAATATTAAGTCAGTGTACTGTATACTGGGCACAGTGTTCAGCTAAAGCTTACTGCAGACCATTCCTGTTCTCTTTCAAATAATACAGGCAGGCAGTTGAGCTAAGCTGCAGTATATTAAGTCAGTGTACTGTATAATGGGCACAGTGTTAAGCTAAAGCAGACTGCAGACCAATCCCGTTCTATTCATAATAATACAGACAGGCAGTTGAGCTAAGCTGCAGTATATTAAGTCAGTGTACTGTATACTGGGCACTGTGTGCAGCTAAAGCTGACTGCAGACCATTCCTGTTCTCATTTAAATAATACAGGCAGGCAGTTGAGCTAAGCTGCAGTATATTAAGTCAGTGTACTATATACTATGCACAGTGTGCAGCTAAAGTTGACTGCAGACCATTCATGTTCTCTTTCAAATAATACAGGAAGGCAGTTGAGCTAAGCTGCAGTATATTAAGTCAGTGTACTGTATACTGGGAACAGTGTCCAGCTAAAGCTTACTGCAGACCATTCCTGTTCTCTTTCAAATAATACAGGCAGGCAGTTGAGCTAAGCTGCAGTATATTAAGTCAGTGTACTGTATACTGGGCACAGTGTGCAGCTAAAGCTGACTGCAGACCCTTCCTGTTCTATTCATAATAATACAGGCAGGCAGTTGAGCTAAGCTGCAGTATATTAAGTTAGTGTACTGTATACTGGGCACAGTGTGCAGCTAAAGCTGACTGCAGACTATTCCTGTTCTCTTTCAAATAATACAGGCAGGCAGTTGAGCTAAGCTGCAGTATATTAAGTCAGTGTACTGTATACTGGGCACAGCGTTCAGCTAAAGCTGACTGCAGACCCTTCCTGTTCTATTCATAATACTACAGGCAGGCAGTTGAGCTAAGCTGCAGTATATTAAGTCAGTGTCCTGTATACTGGGCACAGTGTTCAGCTAAAGCTGACCGCAGACCATTCCTGTTCTCTTTCAAATAATACAGGCATGCAGTTGAGCTAAGCTGCAGTATATTAAGTCAGTATACTGGGCAGTGTTCAGCTAAAGCTGACTACAGACCATTCCTGTTCTCATTTAAATAATACAGACAGGCATTTGAGCTAAGCTGCAGTATATTAAGTCAGTGTACTGTATACTGGGCACAGTGTGCAGCTAAAGCTGACTGCAGACCATTCCTGTTCTCTTTCAAATAATACAGGCAGGCAGTTGAGCTAAGCTGCAGTATATTAAGTCAGTATACTGGGCACAGTGTTCAGCTAAAGCTGACTGCAGACCATTCCTGTTCTATTTATAATAATACAGGCAGGCAGTTGAGCTAAGCTGCAGTATATTAAGTCAGTGTACTGTATACTGGGCACAGTGTTCAGCTAAAGCTGACTGCAGACCATTCCTGTTCTCATTCAAATAATACAGGCAGGCAATTGAGCTAAGCTGCAGTATATTAAGTCAGTGATTTGTATAGGTGACTACAGACCATTCCTGTTCTATTCATAATAATACAGGCAGGCAGTTGAGCTAAGCTGCAGTATATTAAGTCAGTGTACTGTATACTGGGCACAGTGTTCAGCTAAAGCTTTCTGCAGACCATTCCTGTTCTCTTTCAAATAATACAGGCAGGCAGTTGAGCTAAGCTGCAGTATATTAAGTCAGTGTACTGTATACTGGGCACAGTATGGAGCTAAAGCTGACTTCAGACCATTCCTGTTCTCTTTCAAATAATACAGACAGGCAGTTGAGCTAAGCTTATGTTCAATCCAATATGTAGGCAGGACCACCAGGAGATTAAAAGATCGTCTATACGATCATCTCTATGATATCGACAAAAACCACACAACAAACGTAGCGCGACACTGGAATGTAGCTCATAACAAGGACACTTCCAGTTTAGTTATACAAGGCCTAGAGAAAATTGCAAGACCTTTGAGAGGAGGCGACAAGTTTAACCTCCTGTGCAGACAAGAAGTGCGGTGGATTTTTATTTTAAATACTAGACGACCTTCTGGATTGAATTTTGAGTGGGACATTTCCCACTTTTATTAACTTATTAATCCATCATGTTTGGTCATTTTCCCCTTTTTTGTTTTCCACCGCACTCGCTGTCTGCTGTAGCCACCTTTTTGTAAATCATCTAAGGTGTTCATTCTTGTACACAAGGCTCATTGCGCATTCTACAGTTTTACAGGATTTAAATGCCACACCAGTTTCATACACTTATGACATTATGCATATGACAGTCATATAGATCATGGTCATGGCATTTCTATCCTGTTACTTTGTTGTCTTGGATCTCATTGCATCACCCGATTGGAGTGATGAGGCCCATGTGTGGATTTCTTTCCACACCTGGGCTCCACACTTGAATCCATGCCCTGCTCAAAAACTCTTATTCAATCAAGTATAAAATTGAACCACATTAAAATTAAAATTAAAATTAAGAATTAAAAAATTGGTACTAATTATTTGATTTATTAATACAGGACATTACCATTGCTTAGTTTTTCCTTCTGTTGTTTTCCATCTTTTGCTCAATCTTCATATACAGTGGAATCCTCTCTCTTTTTTCTTGTTTTTCCAATATGGCTTTGGTTACAGCTGATCCCAGCCATTTAACACACACAATATTGTATATATATTTTTGACACATTTTGCCACTGGACAGGCATGTCATAAATTAAAAAAGTTCATATACAATATTCACGTGTGTGTCAAAAACCAAAATAATAAAAAATAAAAATAAAAAATAAAAATAAAATTAAATGAGAATTAAATAATCAAATCAAATTTTAATTTAATTAAATAAAACAAGAAAACGATAACTTGCACATATGCAAAATATATGTGTGTGTTTCGATTCGATCATCTATATGTATATATATTGCTAGTAGGGTTCGCCTCCATATTCATCCACTATATCTGCATGCCTTTTTGGAGGTTAGCATAATTTATGTCTTATAGTATCAATACCAGACATATATATTGATCAACACATACACTTTAATAATCTTGCCCCTCCTCAAATAGACATGCAGAATGGTTACACAGGATGAATTAATTTTATCTATAGTTAAACAACAATTACACACATATTTTTAACATACATCTCAACAACATTAACTCATTGTGGTTTTATGTTTAGTATCTAGTTGTATTAATTCTAGTTTTTGGAACATCTAGGTTTTTGTACACAAAAAGAATAATTATTATTGTTTTCATCTTTTTCATTATTTATGATTTTAGATATTTATATTTATATTCATATCTATTTTATTTATTTTCATGAATTCAATGCCAATATTAAGATTTATGTACAGCTCACCCCTTTTTCGGCTCCGACCAGTTTCCACTTTTTTCAACTTACACTACTCATGCACTTTGGGGGTTTTTTGTTGTGTTTTGTTTTGTTTTTGTTCTTTACTCCATTATAGCATCCCTATTTCGGATGCACCATACACGTGTCATACATAGTTGTTCACGTTATAGATAAAACAATTGTTCAAAGCACTTGTCCTGCGTTAAACAGTCACATATTTATCTAATATCTTTTTCGATCTGGAGTTTTTACTCCTTTTCACTCAGTTTTCAAATACCTTTATGCACTCTACACATATGTGTAAGATCTTACGTGCCAATTCTCATTAATGGTTTTGGCATTTAACAGGTGCTTCACAAACACGGAGTGTAATAGACCTAAATTAGTGCCTAATATTCTACCACTGTGTTCAACAGCTCTCATTGGCTGAGAGGTTTTTCAGATCACCTTATATACACAGTTCTGGTCACTTACACTTTAGCTATGAGTAAGCATCACACCCTGATGTGAAACGCGTTAGCTGTCACCCTGCATGTCCTTTCACTTTTGATTGCCTTTGGATGGATTTTGCTTATTTATTTATTTTTGGATTTTTTTGGCATTTTAATTTTCTTCATTAATAAAGCGTTTAACCAGAGTGCGGCAGTCCAGATAACTTCGTCTCCAGTTAGCTTTAGTTGCATACTGTGCACAGGATACAGTACACTGACTGAAAATACTGCAGCTGCCTGACTGCCTGTGGTATTATTAGGAATAGAACACCAGCAATTGTCTGCAGTTAGCTTTAGTTGCACACTGTGCAAAGGATACAGTACACTGACTGAAAATACTGCAGCTGCCTGCCTGTCTGTGGTATTATAAGGAATAGAACACCAGCAATTGTCTGCAGTTAGCTTTAGTTGCACACTGTGCATAGGATACAGTACCCTGACTGAATATACTGCAGCTGCCTGCCTGTGGTATTATTAGGAAGAGAACATCAGCAATTGTCTGCAGTTAGCTTTAGTTGCACACTGTGCACAGGATACAGTACACTGACTGAAAATACTGCAGCTGTCTGCCTGCCTGTGGTATTATTATAAAGAGAACACCAGAAATTGTATGCCGTTAGCTTTAGTTGCACACTGTGCACAGGATACAGTACACCGACTAAAAATACTGCAGCGCCTGCCTGCCTGTGGTATTATTAGGAAGAGAACACCAGCAATTGTCTGCAGTTAGCTTTAGTTGCACACTGTGCACAGGATAAAGTACACTGACTAAAAATACTGCAGCTGCCTACCTGCCTGTGGAATTATTAGGAATAGAACACCAGCAATTGTCTGAAGTTAGCTTTAGTTGCACACTGTGCACAGGATACAGTACCCTAACTGAATATACTGCAGCTGCCGGCCTGAGGTATTATTAGGAAGAGAACACCAGCAATTGTCTGCAGTTAGCTTTAGTTGCACACTGTGCACAGGATAAAGTACACTGACTAAAAATACTGCAGCTGCCTGCCTGTGGTATTATAAGGAAGAGAACACCAGCAATTGTCTGCAGTTAACTTTAGTTGCACACTGTGCACAGGATAAAGTACACTGACTAAAAATACTGCAGCTGCCTGCCTGTGGTATTATAAGGAAGAGAACACCAGCAATTGTCTGCAGTTAACTTTAGTTGCACACTGTGACCAGGATAAGGTACACTGACTTAAAATACTGCAGCTGTCTGCCTGTGGTTTTATTAGGAAGAGAACACCAGCAATTGTCTACAGGTAGCTTTAGTTGCACACTGTGCATAGGATACAGTACACTGACTGAAAATACTGCAGTGCCTGCCTGCCTGTGGTATTATTAGGAAGAGAACACCAGCAATTGTCTGCAGTTAGCTTTAATTGCACACTGTGCACAGGATAATGTACACTGACTAAAAATACTGCAGCGCCTGCCTGCCTGTGGTATTATTAGGAAGAGAACACCAGCAATTGTCTGCAGTTAGCCTTAGTTGCACACTGTGCACATTATACAGTACACTGACTGAAAATACTGCAGCTGCCTGCCTGTGGTATTATTAGGAAGATAACACCAGCAATTGTCTGCAGTTAGCTTTAGTTGCACACTGTGCATAGGATACAGTACACTGACTGAAAATACTGCAGCTGCCTGCCTGCGGTATTATTACAAAGGGAACACCACAAATTGTATGCAGTTAGCTTTAGTTGCACACTGTGCACAGGATACAGTACCCTGACTGAATATACTGCAGCTGCCTGCCTGTGGTATTATTAGGAAGAGAACACCAGCAATTGTCTGCAGTTAGCTTTAGTTGCACACTGTGCACAGGATACAGTACACTGACTGAAAATACTGCAGCTGTCCGCCTGCCTGTGGTATTATTATAAAGAGAACACCAGAAATTGTATGCAGTTAGCTTTAGTTGCACACTGTGCACAGGATACAGTACACTGACTGAAAAAACTGCAGCTGACTGCCTGCCTGTGGTATTATTACTAAGAGAACACCACAAATTGTATGCAGTTCGCTTTAGTTGCACACTGTGCACAGGATACAGTACACTGACTGAAAATACTGCAGCTGCCTGCCTGTGGTAATTTTAGGAAGAGAACACCAGCAATTGTCTGCAGTTAGCTTTAGTTGCACACTGTGCATAGGATACAGTACACTGACTGAAAATACTGCAGCTGCCTGCCTGTGGTATTATAAGGAAAAGAACACCAGCAATTGACTGCAATTAGTTTGAGTTGCACACTGTGCACAGGATACAGTACACTTTCTAATAATACCACAGACAGGCAGGCAGCTGCAGTATTTTTAGTCAGTGTACTTTATCCTGTGCACAGTGTGCAACTAAAGCTAACTGCAGATAATTGCTGGTGTTCTCTTCCTAATAATATTACTAAACATAATTATTATTATGTTTAGTAAGAGAACACCAGTACTTGTCTGCAGTTAGCTTTAGTTGCACACTGTGCACAGGATACAGTACACCGACTAAAAATACTGCAGCACCTGCCTGCCTGTGGTATTATTAGGAAGAGAACACCATCAATTGTCTGCAGTTAGCTTTAGTTGCACACTGTGCACAGGATAAAGTACACTGACTAAAAATACTGCAGCTGCCTGCCCGTCTGTGGTATTATTAGAAAGAGAACACCAGCAATTGTCTACAGTTAGCTTTAGTTGCATACTGTGCATAGGATACAGTACACTGACTGAAAATACTGCAGCTGCCTGCCTGTGGTATTATAAGGAATAGAACACCAGCAATTGTCTGCAGTTAGCTTTAGTTGCACACTGTGCACAGGATACAGTACACTGACTGAATATACTGCAGCTGCCTGCCTGTGGTATTATTAGGAAGAGAACACCAGCAATTGTCTGCAGTTAGCGTGAGTTGCACACTGTGCACAGGATAAAGTACACTGACTGAAAATACTGCAGCTGCCTGCCTCTCTGTGGTATTATAAGGAATAGAACACCAGCAATTGTCTGCAGTTAGCTTTAGTTGCACACTGTGCACAGGATACAGTACCCTGACTGAATATACTGCAGCTGCCTGCCTGTGGTATTATTAGGAAGAGAACACCAGCAATTGTCTGCAGTTAGCTTTAGTTGCACACTGTGCACAGGATAAAGTACACTGACTAAAAATACTGCAGCTGCCTGCCTGTCTGTGGTATTATTAGAAAGAGAACACCAGCAATTGTCTACAGTTAGCTTTAGTTGCATACTGTGCATAGGATACAGTACACTGACTGAAAATACTGCAGCTGCCTGCCTGTGGTATGTTTAGTAAGAGAACACCAGTACTTGTCTGCAGTTAGCTTTAGTTGCACACTGTGCACAGGATACAGTACACCGACTAAAAATACTGCAGCACCTGCCTGCCTGTGGTATTATTAGGAAGAGAACACCAGCAATTGTCTGCAGTTAGCTTTAGTTGCACACTGTGCACAGGATAAAGTACACTGACTAAAAATACTGCAGCTGCCTGCCTGTCTGTGGTATTATTAGAAAGAGAACACCAGCAATTGTCTACAGTTAGCTTTAGTTGCATACTGTGCATAGGATACAGTACACTGACTGAAAATACTGCAGCTGCCTGCCTGTGGTATTATAAGGAATAGAACACTAGCAATTGTCTGCAGTTAGCTTTAGTTGCACACTGTGCACAGGATACAGTACACTGACTGAATATACTGCAGCTGCCTGCCTGTGGTATTATTAGGAAGAGAACACCAGCAATTGTCTGCAGTTACCTTTAGTTACACACTGTGAACAGTATAAGGTACACTGACTTAAAATACTGCAGCTGTCTGCCTGTGGTTTTATTAGGAAGAGAACACCAGCAATTGTCTGCAGTTAGCTTTAGTTGCATACTGTGCACAGGATACAATACACTGAGTGAAAATACTGCAGCTGCCTGCCTGCCTGTGGTATTATTAGGAATAGAACACCAGCAATTGTCTGCAGTTAGCTTTAGTTGCACACTGTGCACAGGATACAGTACACTGACTGAAAATACTGCAGCTGCCTGCCTGTGGTATTATAAGGAAGAGAACACCAGCAATTGTCTACCGTTAGTTTGAGTTGCACACTGTGCACAGGATACAGTACACTGAATGAAAATACTGCAGCTGTCTGCCTGCCTGTGGTATTATTAGGAAGAGAACACCAGCAATTGTCTGCAGTTAGCTTTAGTTGCACACTGTGCACAGGATACAGTACACTGACTGAAAACACTGCAGCTGCCTGCCTGCCTGTGGTATTATTTATAAAGAGAACACCAACAATTGTCTGCAGTTAGCTTTAGTTGCACACTGTGCACAGGATACAGTACCCTGACTGAATATACTGCAGCTGCCTGCCTGTGGTATTATTAGAAAGAGAACACCAGCAATTGTCTGCAGTTAGCTTTAGTTGCACACTGTGCACAGGATACAGTACACTGACTGAAAATACGGCAGCTGTCCGCCTGCCTGTGGTATTATTATAAAGAGAACACCACAAATTGTATGCAGTTAGCTTTAGTTGCACACTGTGCACAGGATACAGTACACTGACTGAAAATACTGCAGCTGCCTGCCTGTGGTATTATTAGGAAGAGAACACCAGCAATTGTCTGCAGTTAGCTTTAGTTGCACACTGTGCATAGGATACATTACACTGACTGAAAATACTGCAGCTGCCTGCCTGTGGTATTATAAGGAAGAGAACACCAGCAATTGACTGCAGTTAGTTTGAGTTGCACACTGTGCACAGGATACAGTACACTGACTGAAAATACTGCAGCTGCCTGCCTGCCTATGGTATTATTACTAAGAGAACACCAGTAATTGTCTGCAGTTGGCTTTAGTTGCACACTGTGCACAGGATACAGTACACTGACTGAAAATACTGCAGCTGCCTGCTTCCTACGTGTGGTATGTTTAGTAAGAGAACACCAGTACTTGTCTGCAGTTAGCTTTAGTTGCACATTGTGCACAGGATACAGTACACCGACTAAAAATACTGCAGCACCTGCCTGCATGTGGTATTATTAGGAAGAGAACACCAGCAATTGTCTGCAGTTAGCTTTAGTTGCACACTGTGCACAGGATAAAGTACACTGACTAAAAATACTGCAGCTGCCTGCCTGTCTGTGGTATTATTAGAAAGAGAACACCAGCAATTGTCTACAGTTAGCTTTAGTTGCATACTGTGCATAGGATACAGTACACTGACTGAAAATACTGCAGCTGCCTGCCTGTGGTATTATAAGGAATAGAACACCAGCAATTGTCTGCAGTTAGCTTTAGTTGCACACTGTGCACAGGATACAGTACACTGACTGAATATACTGCAGCTGCCTGCCTGTGGTATTATTAGGAAGAGAACACCAGCAATTGTCTGCAGTTAGCGTGAGTTGCACACTGTGCACAGGATAAAGTACACTGACTGAAAATACTGCAGCTGCCTGCCTCTCTGTGGTATTATAAGGAATAGAACACCAGCAATTGTCTGCAGTTAGCTTTAGTTGCACACTGTGCACAGGATACAGTACCCTGACTGAATATACTGCAGCTGCCTGCCTGTGGTATTATTATAAAGAGAACACAAGAAATTGTATGCAGTTAGCTTTAGTTGCACACTGTGCACAGGATACAGTACACTGACTGAAAAAACTGTAGCTGACTGCCTGCCTGTGGTATTATTACTAAGAGAACACCACAAATTGTATGCAGTTAGCTTTAGTTGCACACTGTGCACAGGATACAGTACACTGACTGAAAATACTGCAGCTGCCTGCCTGTGGTATTATTAGGAAGAGAACACCAGCAATTGTCTGCAGTTAGCTTTAGTTGCACACTGTGCATAGGATACAGTACACTGACTGAAAATACTGCAGCTGCCTGCCTGTGGTATTATAAGGAAGAGAACACCAGCAATTGACTGCAGTTAGTTTGAGTTGCACACTGTGCACATGATACAGTACACTGACTGAAAATACTGCAGCTGCCTGCCTGCCTGTGGTATTATTAGGAAGAGAACACCAGTAATTGTCTGCAGTTGGCTTTAGTTGCACACTGTGCACAGGATACAGTACACTGACTGAAAATACTGCAGCTGCCTGCTTCCTACGTGTGGTATGTTTAGTAAGAGAACACCAGCCATTGTCTGCAGTTACCTTTAGTTGCACACTGTGAACAGTATAAGGTACACTGACTTAAAATACTGCAGCTGTCTGCCTGTGGTTTTATTAGGAAGAGAACACCAGCAATTGTCTGCAGTTAGCTTTAGTTGCATACTGTGCACATGATACAGTACACTGACTGAAAATACTGCAGCTGCCTGCCTGCCTGTGGTATTATTAGGAATAGAACACCAGCAATTGTCTGCAGTTAGCTTTAGTTGCACACTGTGCACAGGATAAAGTACACTGACTGAAAATACTGCAGCTGCCTGCCTGTCTGTGGTATTATAAGGAATAGAACACCAGCAATTGTCTGCAGTTAGCTTTAGTTGCACACTGTGCACAGGATACAGTACCCTGACTGAATATACTGCAGCTGCCTGCCTGTGGTATTATTAGGAAGAGAACACCAGCAATTGTCTGCAGTTAGCTTTAGTTGCACACTGTGCACAGGATAGAGTACACTGACTAAAAATACTGCAGCTGCCTGCCTGTCTGTGGTATTATTAGAAAGAGAACACCAGCAATTGTCTACAGTTAGCTTTAGTTGCACACTGTGCATAGGATACAGCACACTGACTGAAAATACTGCAGCTGCCTGCCTGTGGTAATATAAGGAAGAGAACACCAGCAATTGTCTGCAGTTAGTTTGAGTTGCACACTGTGCACAGGATACAGTGCACTGAATGAAAATACTGCAGCTGTCTGCCTGCCTGTGGTATTATTAGGAAGAGAACACCAGCAATTGTCTGCAGTTAGCGTGAGTTGCACACTGTGCACAGGATAAAGTACACTGACTGAAAATACTGCAGCTGCCTGCCTGTCTGTGGTATTATAAGGAATAGAACACCAGCAATTGTCTGCAGTTAGCTTTAGTTGCACACTGTGCACAGGATACAGTACCCTGACTGAATATACTGCAGCTGCCTGCCTGTGGTATTATTAGGAAGAGAACACCAGCAATTGTCTGCAGTTAGCTTTAGTTGCACACTGTGCACAGGATACAGTACACTGACTGAAAATACTGCAGCTGTCCGCCTGCCTGTGGTATTATTATAAAGAGAACACCATAAATTGTATGCAGTTAGATTTAGTTGCACACTGTGCCCAGGATACAGTACACTGACTGAAAAAAATGCAGCTGCCTGCCTATGGTATTATTAGGAAGAGAACACCAGCAATTGTCTGCAGTTAGCTTTAGTTGCACACTGTGCATAGGATACAGTACACTGACTGAAAATACTGCAGCTGCCTGCCTGTGGTATTATAAGGAAGAGCACACCAGCAATTGACTGCAGTTAGTTTGAGTTGCACACTGTGCACAGGATACAGTACACTGACTGAAAATACTGCAGCTGCCTGCCTGCCTATGGTATTATTAGGAAGCGAACACCAGTAATTGTCTGCAGTTGGCTTTAGTTGCACACTGTGCACAGGATACAGTACACTGACTGAAAAAACTGCAGCTGCCTGCCTATGGTATTATTAGGAAGAGAACACCAGCAATTGTCTGCAGTTAGCTTTAGTTGCACACTGTGCATAGGATACAGTACACTGACTGAAAATACTGCAGCTGCCTGCCTGTGGTATTATAAGGAAGAGCACACCAGCAATTGACTGCAGTTAGTTTGAGTTGCACACTGTGCACAGGATACAGTACACTGACTGAAAATACTGCAGCTGCATGCCTGCCTATGGTATTATTAGGAAGCGAACACCAGTAATTGTCTGCAGTTGGCTTTAGTTGCACACTGTGCACAGGATACAGTACACTGACTGAAAATACTGCAGCTGCCTGCTTCCTACGTGTGGTATGTTTAGTAAGAGAACACCAGTACTTGTCTGCAGTTAGCTTTAGTTGCACACTGTGCACAGGATACAGTACACCGACTAAAAATACTGCAGCACCTGCCTGCCTGTGGTATTATTAGGAAGAGAACACCAGCAATTGTCTGCAGTTAGCTTTAGTTGCACACTGTGCACAGGATAGAGTACACTGACTAAAAATACTGCAGCTGCCTGCCTGTCTGTGGTATTATTAGAAAGAGAACACCAGCAATTGTCTACAGTTAGCTTTAGTTGCACACTGTGCATAGGATACAGTACACTGACTGAAAATACTGCAGCTGCCTGCCTGTGGTAATATAAGGAAGAGAACACCAGCAATTGTCTGCAGTTAGTTTGAGTTGCACACTGTGCACAGGATACAGTACACTGAATGAAAATACCACAGCTGTCTGCCTGCATGTGGTATTATTAGGAAGAGAACACCAGCAATTGTCTGCAGTTAGCTTTAGTTGCACACTGTGCACAGGATACAGTACCCTGACTGAATATACTGCAGCTGCCTGCCTGTGGTATTATTAGAAAGAGAACACCAGAAATTGTCTGCAGTTAGCGTGAGTTGCACACTGTGCACAGGATAAAGTACACTGACTGAAAATACTGCAGCTGCCTGCCTGTCTGTGGTATTATAAGGAATAGAACACCAGCAATTGTCTGCAGTTAGCTTTAGTTGCACACTGTGCACAGGATACAGTACCCTGACTGAATATACTGCAGCTGCCTGCCTGTGGTATTATTAGGAAGAGAACACCAGCAATTGTCTGCAGTTAGCTTTAGTTGCACACTGTGCACAGGATACAGTACACTGACTAAAATACTGCAGCTGTCCGCCTGCCTGTGGTATTATTATAAAGAGAACACCATAAATTGTATGCAGTTAGATTTAGTTGCACACTGTGCACAGGATACAGTACACTGACTGAAAATACTGCAGCTGCCTGCCTGTGGTATTATAAGGAAGAGCACACCAGTAATTGTCTGCAGTTAGCTTTAGTTGCACACTGTGCACAGGATACAGTACACTGACTGAAAATACTGCAGCTGCCTGCTTCCTATGTGTGGTATGTTTAGTAAGAGAACACCAGTAATTGTCTGCAGTTAGCTTAAGTTGCACACTGTGCACAGGATAATGTACACTGACTAAAAATACTGCAGCTGCCTGCCTGCCTGTGGTATTATTAGAAAGAGAACACCAGCAATTGTCTACAGTTAGCTTTAGTTGCACACTGTGCATAGGATACAGTACACGGACTGAAAATACTGCAGCTGCCTGCCTGTGGTATTATAAGGAAGAGAACACCAGCAATTGTCTGCAGTTAGTTTGAGTTGCACACTGTGCACAGAATACAGTACACTGACTGAAAATACTGCAGCTGCCTGTCTGCCTGTGGTATTATAAGGAAGAGAACACCAGTAATTGTCTGCAGTTAGCTTTAGTTGCACACTGTGCACATGATACAGTACACTGACTGAAAATACTGCAGCTGCCTGCTTCCTATGTGTGGTATGTTTAGTAAGAGAACACCAATAATTGTCTGCAGTTAGCTTTAGTTGCACACTGTGCACAGGATACAGTACACTGACTGAAAATACTGCAGCTGCCTGCCTGCCTGTGGTATTATTAGGAAGAGAACACCAGCAAATGTCTGCAGTTAGTTTGAGTTGCACACTGTGCACAGGATACAGTACACTGACTGAAAATACTGCAGCTGTCTGCCTGTGGTATTATTAGGAAGAGAACACCAGCAATTGTCTGCAGTCAACTTTAGTTGCACACTGTGAACAGGATAAGGTACACTGACTTAAAATACTGCATCTGTCTGCCTGTGGTTTTATTAGGAAGAGAACACCAGCAATTGTCTGCAGGTAGCTTTAGTTGCATACTGTTCACAGGATACAGTACACTGACTGAAAATACTGCAGCTGCCTGCCTGCCTGTGGTATTATTAGGAAGAGAACACCAGCAACTGTCTGCAGTTAGCTTTAGTAGCACACTGTGCACAGGCTAACGCCCACTGACTAAAAATACTGCAGCTGCCTGCCTGCCTGTGGTACTATTAGAAAGAGAACACCAGCAATTGTCTACAGTTAGCTTTAGTTGCACACTGTGCATAGGATACAGTACACGGACTGAAAATACTGCAGCTGCCTGCCTGTGGTATTATAAGGAAGAGAACACCAGCAATTGTCTGCAGTTAGTTTGAGTTGCACACTGTGCACAGGATACAGTACACTGACTGAAAATACTGCAGCTGCCTGCCTGCCTGTGGTATTCTTAGGAAGAGAACACCAGTAATTGTCTGCAGTTAGCTTTAGTTGCACACTGTGCACAGGATACAGTACACTGACTGAAAATACTGCAGCTGCCTGCTTCCTATTTGTGGTATGTTTAGTAAGAGAACACCAGTAATTGTCTGCAGTTAGCTTTAGTTGCACACTGTGCTCAGGATACAGTACACTGACTGAAAATACTGCAGCTGCCTGCCTGCCTGTGGTATTATTAGGAAGAGAACACCAGCAAATGTCTGCAGTTAGTTTGAGTTGCACACTGTGCACAGGATACAGTACACTGACTGAAAATACTGTAGCTGTCTGCCTGCCTGTGGTATTAATATAAAGAGAACACCAGAAATTGTATGCAGTTAGTTTTAGTTGCACACTGTGCACAGGATACAGTACACTGACTGAAAATACTGCAGCTGCCTGCCTGCCTGCCTGTGGTATTATTAGGAAGAGAACACCAGTAATTGTCTGCAGTTAGCTTTAGTTGCACACTGTGCACAGGATACAGTACACTGACTGAAAATACTGCAGCTGCCTGCTTCCTATGTGTGGTATGTTTAGTAAGAGAACACCAGTAATTGTCTGCAGTTAGCATTAGTTGCACACTGTGCACAGGATACAGTACACCGACTAAAAATACTGCAGCTGCCTGCCTGCCTGTGGTACTATTAGAAAGAGAACACCAGCAATTGTCTGCAGATAGCTTTAGTTGCACACTGTGCACAGGATACAGTACCCTAACTGAATATACTGCAGCTGCCTGCCTGTGGTATTATTAGGAAGAGAACACCAGCAAATGTCTGCAGTTAGTTTGAGTTGCACACTGTGCACAGGATACAGTACACTGACTGAAAATACTGTAGCTGTCTGCCTGCCTGTGGTATTAATATAAAGAGAACCACAGACATTGTATGCAGTTAGTTTTAGTTGCACACTGTGCACAGGATACAGTACACTGACTGAAAATACTGCAGCTGCCTGCCTGCCTGTGGTATTATTAGGAAGAGAACACCAATAATTGTCTACAGTTAGCTTTAGTTGCACACTGTGCACAGGATACAGTACACTGACTAAAAATACTGCAGCTGCCTGCCTGCCTGCGGTATTATTAGGAAGAGAACACCAGCAAATGTCTGCAGTTAGTTTGAGTTGCACACTGTGCACAGGATACAGTACACTGACTGAAAAAACTGCAGCTGCCTGCCTGCCTGCGGTATTATTACAAAGAGAACACCACAAATTGTATGCAGTTAGCTTTAGTTGCACACTGTGCACAGGATACAGTACACTGACTGAAAATACTGCAGCTGCCTGCCTGTAATATTATTAGGAAGAGAACACCAGCAATTGTCTGCAGTTAGCTTTAGTTGCACACTGTGCATAGGATACAGTACACTGACTGAAAATACTGCAGCTGCCTGCCTGTGGTATTATAAGGAAGAGCACACCAGCAATTGACTGCAGTTAGTTTGAGTTGCACACTGTGCACAGGATACATTACACTGACTGAAAATACTGCAGCTGCCTGCCTGCCTATGGTATTATTAGGAAGCGAACACCAGTAATTGTCTGCAGTTGGCTTTAGTTGCACACTGTGCACAGGATACAGTACACTGACTGAAAATACTGCAGCTGCCTGCTTCCTACGTGTGGTATGTTTAGTAAGAGAACACCAGTACTTGTCTGCAGTTAGCTTTAGTTGCACACTGTGCACAGGATACAGTACACCGACTAAAAATACTGCAGCACCTGCCTGCCTGTGGTATTATTAGGAAGAGAACACCAGCAATTGTCTGCAGTTAGCTTTAGTTGCACACTGTGCACAGGATAGAGTACACTGACTAAAAATACTGCAGCTGCCTGCCTGTCTGTGGTATTATTAGAAAGAGAACACCAGCAATTGTCTACAGTTAGCTTTAGTTGCACACTGTGCATAGGATACAGTACACTGACTGAAAATACTGCAGCTGCCTGCCTGTGGTAATATAAGGAAGAGAACACCAGCAATTGTCTGCAGTTAGTTTGAGTTGCACACTGTGCACAGGATACAGTACACTGAATGAAAATACCACAGCTGTCTGCCTGCATGTGGTATTATTAGGAAGAGAACACCAGCAATTGTCTGCAGTTAGCTTTAGTTGCACACTGTGCACAGGATACAGTACCCTGACTGAATATACTGCAGCTGCCTGCCTGTGGTATTATTAGAAAGAGAACACCAGAAATTGTCTGCAGTTAGCGTGAGTTGCACACTGTGCACAGGATAAAGTACACTGACTGAAAATACTGCAGCTGCCTGCCTGTCTGTGGTATTATAAGGAATAGAACACCAGCAATTGTCTGCAGTTAGCTTTAGTTGCACACTGTGCACAGGATACAGTACCCTGACTGAATATACTGCAGCTGCCTGCCTGTGGAATTATTAGGAAGAGAACACCAGCAATTGTCTGCAGTTAGCTTTAGTTGCACACTGTGCACAGGATACAGTACACTGACTAAAATACTGCAGCTGTCCGCCTGCCTGTGGTATTATTATAAAGAGAACACCATAAATTGTATGCAGTTAGATTTAGTTGCACACTGTGCACAGGATACAGTACACTGACTGAAAATACTGCAGCTGCCTGCCTGTGGTATTATAAGGAAGAGCACACCAGTAATTGTCTGCAGTTAGCTTTAGTTGCACACTGTGCACAGGATACAGGACACTGACTGAAAATACTGCAGCTGCCTGCTTCCTATGTGTGGTATGTTTAGTAAGAGAACACCAGTAATTGTCTGCAGTTAGCTTAAGTTGCACACTGTGCACAGGATAATGTACACTGACTAAAAATACTGCAGCTGCCTGCCTGCCTGTGGTATTATTAGAAAGAGAACACCAGCAATTGTCTACAGTTAGCTTTAGTTGCACACTGTGCATAGGATACAGTACACGGACTGAAAATACTGCAGCTGCCTGCCTGTGGTATTATAAGGAAGAGAACACCAGCAATTGTCTGCAGTTAGTTTGAGTTGCACACTGTGCACAGAATACAGTACACTGACTGAAAATACTGCAGCTGCCTGTCTGCCTGTGGTATTATAAGGAAGAGAACACCAGTAATTGTCTGCAGTTAGCTTTAGTTGCACACTGTGCACATGATACAGTACACTGACTGAAAATACTGCAGCTGCCTGCTTCCTATGTGTGGTATGTTTAGTAAGAGAACACCAATAATTGTCTGCAGTTAGCTTTAGTTGCACACTGTGCACAGGATACAGTACACTGACTGAAAATACTGCAGCTGCCTGCCTGCCTGTGGTATTATTAGGAAGAGAACACCAGCAAATGTCTGCAGTTAGTTTGAGTTGCACACTGTGCACAGGATACAGTACACTGACTGAAAATACTGCAGCTGTCTGCCTGTGGTATTATTAGGAAGAGAACACCAGCAATTGTCTGCAGTCAACTTTAGTTGCACACTGTGAACAGGATAAGGTACACTGACTTAAAATACTGCAGCTGTCTGCCTGTGGTTTTATTAGGAAGAGAACACCAGCAATTGTCTGCAGGTAGCTTTAGTTGCATACTGTTCACAGGATACAGTACACTGACTGAAAATACTGCAGCTGCCTGCCTGCCTGTGGTATTATTAGGAAGAGAACACCAGCAATTGTCTGCAGTTAGCTTTAGTAGCACACTGTGCACAGGCTAACGCCCACTGACTAAAAATACTGCAGCTGCCTGCCTGCCTGTGGTACTATTAGAAAGAGAACACCAGCAATTGTCTACAGTTAGCTTTAGTTGCACACTGTGCATAGGATACAGTACACGGACTGAAAATACTGCAGCTGCCTGCCTGTGGTATTATAAGGAAGAGAACACCAGCAATTGTCTGCAGTTAGTTTGAGTTGCACACTGTGCACAGGATACAGTACACTGACTGAAAATACTGCAGCTGCCTGCCTGCCTGTGGTATTCTTAGGAAGAGAACACCAGTAATTGTCTGCAGTTAGCTTTAGTTGCACACTGTGCACAGGATACAGTACACTGACTGAAAATACTGCAGCTGCCTGCTTCCTATTTGTGGTATGTTTAGTAAGAGAACACCAGTAATTGTCTGCAGTTAGCTTTAGTTGCACACTGTGCTCAGGATACAGTACACTGACTGAAAATACTGCAGCTGCCTGCCTGCCTGTGGTATTATTAGGAAGAGAACACCAGCAAATGTCTGCAGTTAGTTTGAGTTGCACACTGTGCACAGGATACAGTACACTGACTGAAAATACTGTAGCTGTCTGCCTGCCTGTGGTATTAATATAAAGAGAACACCAGAAATTGTATGCAGTTAGTTTTAGTTGCACACTGTGCACAGGATACAGTACACTGACTGAAAATACTGCAGCTGCCTGCCTGCCTGTGGTATTATTAGGAAGAGAACACCAGTAATTGTCTGCAGTTAGCTTTAGTTGCACACTGTGCACAGGATACAGTACACTGACTGAAAATACTGCAGCTGCCTGCTTCCTATGTGTGGTATGTTTAGTAAGAGAACACCAGTAATTGTCTGCAGTTAGCATTAGTTGCACACTGTGCACAGGATACAGTACACCGACTAAAAATACTGCAGCTGCCTGCCTGCCTGTGGTACTATTAGAAAGAGAACACCAGCAATTGTCTGCAGATAGCTTTAGTTGCACACTGTGCACAGGATACAGTACCCTAACTGAATATACTGCAGCTGCCTGCCTGTGGTATTATTAGGAAGAGAACACCAGCAAATGTCTGCAGTTAGTTTGAGTTGCACACTGTGCACAGGATACAGTACACTGACTGAAAATACTGTAGCTGTCTGCCTGCCTGTGGTATTAATATAAAGAGAACCACAGACATTGTATGCAGTTAGTTTTAGTTGCACACTGTGCACAGGATACAGTACACTGACTGAAAATACTGCAGCTGCCTGCCTGCCTGTGGTATTATTAGGAAGAGAACACCAACAATTGTCTACAGTTAGCTTTAGTTGCACACTGTGCACAGGATACAGTACACTGACTAAAAATACTGCAGCTGCCTGCCTGCCTGCGGTATTATTAGGAAGAGAACACCAGCAAATGTCTGCAGTTAGTTTGAGTTGCACACTGTGCACAGGATACAGTACACTGACTGAAAAAACTGCAGCTGCCTGCCTGCCTGCGGTATTATTACAAAGAGAACACCACAAATTGTATGCAGTTAGCTTTAGTTGCACACTGTGCACAGGATACAGTACACTGACTGAAAATACTGCAGCTGCCTGCCTGTGATATTATTAGGAAGAGAACACCAGCAATTGTCTGCAGTTAGATTTAGTTCCACACTGTGCACAGGATACAGTACACTGACTGAAAATAATGCAGCTGTCTGCCTGTGATATTATTAGGAAGAGAACACCAGCAATTGTCTGCAGTCAAGTTTAGTTGCACACTGTGAACAGGATAAGGTACACTGACTTAAAATACTGCAGCTGTCTGCCTGTGGTTTTAATTGGAAGAGAACACCAGCAATTGTCTGCAGGTAGCTTTAGTTGCACACTGTGCATAGGATACAGTACACTGACTGAAAATACTGCAGCTGTCTGCCTGTGATATTATTAGGAAGAGAACACCAGCAATTGTCTGCAGTCAAGTTTAGTTGCACACTGTGAACAGGATAAGGTACACTGACTTAAAATACTGCAGCGCCTGCCTGCCTGTGGTATTATTAGGAAGAGAACACCAGCAATTGTCTGCAGTTAGCTTTAGTTGCACACTGTGCACAGGATACAGTACACCAACTAAAAATACTGCAGCGCCTGCCTATATGTGG
Organism: Rana muscosa; assembly: GCA_029206835.1. NCBI lineage: Eukaryota > Metazoa > Chordata > Amphibia > Anura > Ranidae > Rana > Rana muscosa. The sequence goes on along the minus strand of CM055127.1, from coordinate 208,754,947 downwards.
TATTATTAGGAAGAGAACACCAGCAATTGTCTGCAGTTAGCTTAAGTTGCACACTGTGCACAGGATAAAGTACACTGACTAAAAATACTGCAGCTGCCTACCTGCCTGTGGTATTATTAGGAATAGAACACCAGCAATTGTCTGCAGTTAGCTTTAGTTGCACACTGTGCACAGGATACAGTACCCTAACTGAATATACTGCAGCTGCCGGCTTGTGGTATTATTAGGAAGAGAACACCAGCAATTGTCTGCAGTTAGCTTTAGTTGCACACTGTGCACAGTATAAAGTACACTGACTAAAAATACTGCAGCTGTCTGCCTGTGGTTTTATTAGGAAGAGAACACCAGCAATTGTCTACAGGTAGCTTTAGTTGCACACTGTGCATAGGATACAGTACACTGACTGAAAATACTGCAGCGCCTGCCTGCCTGTGGTATTATTAGGAAGAGAACACCAGCAATTGTCTGCAGTTAGCTTTAGTTGCACACTGTGCACAGGATAATGTACACTGACTAAAAATACTGCAGCGCCTGCCTGCCTGTGGTAATATTAGGAAGAGAACACCAGCAATTGTCTGCAGTTAGCTTTAGTTGCACACTGTGCACAGGATACAGTACACCGACTAAAAATACTGCAGCTGCCTGCCTGTGGTATTATTAGGAAGAGAACACAGGCAATTGTCTGCAGTTAGCTTTAGTTGCACACTGTGCACAGGATAAAGTACATTGACTAAAAATACTGCAGCTGCCTGCCTGTGGTATTATTAGAAAGAGAACACCAGAAATTGTCTGCAGTTAGCGTGAGTTGCACACTGTGCACATTATACAGTACACTGACTGAAAATACTGCAGCTGCCTTCCTGTGGTATTATTACGAATAGAACACCAGCAATTGTCTGCAGTTAGCTTTAGTTGCACACTGTGCACAGGATACAGTACACTGACTGAATATACTGCAGCTGCCTGCTTGTGGTATTATTAAGAAGATAACACCAGCAATTGTCTGCAGTTAGCTTTAGTTGCACACTGTGAACAGGATAAGGTACACTGACTTAAAATACTGCAGCTGTCTGCCTGTGGTTTTATTAGGAAGAGAACACCAGCAATTGTCTGCAGTTAGCTTTAGTTGCACACTGTGCATAGGATACAGTACACTGACTGAAAATACTGCAGCTGCCTGCCTGTGGTATTATAAGGAAGAGAACACCAGCAATTGTCTGCAGTTAGTTTGAGTTGCACACTGACACAGGATACAGTACACTGACTGAAAATACTGCAGCTGCCTGTCTGCCTGTGGTATTATTAGGAATAGAACACCAGTAATTGTCTGCAGTTAGCTTTAGTTACACACTGTGCACAGGATACAGTACACTGACTGAAAATACTGCAGCTGCCTGCTTCCTATGTGTGGTATGTTTAGTAAGAGAACACCAGTAATTGTCTGCAGTTAGCTTTAGTTGCACACTGTGCACAGGATACAGTACACTGACTGAAAATACTGCAGCTGACTGCCTGCCTGTGGTATTATTAGGAAGAGAACACCAGCACATGTCTGCAGTTAGTTTGAGTTGCACACTGTGCACAGGATACAGTACACTGACTGAAAATACTGCAGCTGCCTGCCTGCCTGTGATATTATTAGGAAGAGAATACCAGCAATTGTCTGCAGTTGGATTTAGTTCCACACTGTGCACAGGATACAGTACACCGACTAAAAATACTGCAGCTGTCTGCCTGTGGTATTATTAGGAAGAGAACACCAGCAATTGTCTGCAGTCAACTTTAGTTGCACACTGTGAACAGGATAAGGTACACTGACTTAAAATACTGCAGCTGTCTGCCTGTGGTTTTATTAGGAATAGAACACCAGCAATTGTCTTCAGGTAGCTTTAGTTGCACACTGTGCATAGGATACAGTACACTGACTCAAAATACTGCAGCACCTGCCTGCCTGTGGTATTATTAGGAAGAGAACACCAGCAATTGTCTGCAGTTAGCTTTAGTTGCACAATGTGCACAGGATACAGTACCCTAACTGAATATACTGCAGCTGCCTGCCTGTGGTATTATTAGGAAGAGTACACCAGCAATTGTCTGCAGTTAGCTTTCGTTGCACACTGTGCAATGGATAAAGTACACTGACTAAAAATACTGCAGCTGCCTGCCTGCCTGTGGTATTATTAGGAATAGAACACCAGCAATTGTCTGCAGTTAGCTTTAGTTGCACACTGTGCACAGGATACAGTACCCTGACTGAATATAATGCAGCTGCCTGCCTGTGGTATTATTAGGAAGAGAACACCAGCAATAATCCGCAGTTAGCTTTAGTTGCACACTGTGCACAGGATAAAGTACACTGACTAAAAATACTGCAGCTGCCTGCCTGCCTGTGGTATTATTATAAAGAGAACACCAGAAATTGTCTGCAGTTAGCGTGAGTTGCACACTGTGCACATGATACAGTACACTGACTGAAAATACTGCAGCTGCCTGCCTGTGGTATTATTAGGAATAGAACACCAGCAATTGTCTGCAGTTAGCTTTAGTTGCACACTGTGCACAGGATACAGTACACTGACTGAATATACTGCAGCTGCCTGCCTGTGGTATTATTAGGAAGAGAACACCAGCAATTGTCTGCAGTTAACTTTAGTTGCACACTGTGAACAGGATAAGGTACACTGACTTGAAATACTGCAGCTGTCTGCCTGTGGTTTTATTAGGAAGAGAACACCAGCAATTGTCTGCAGTTAGCTTTAGTTGCATACTGTGCACAGGATACAGTACACTGACTGAAAATACTGCAGCTGCCTGCCTGCCTGTGGTATTATTAGGAATAGAACACCAGCAATTGTCTGCAGTTAGGTTTAGTTGCACACTGTGCACAGGATACAGTACACTGACTGAAAATACTGCAGCTGCCTGCCTGTGGTATTATAAGGAAGAGAACACCAGCAATTGTCTGCAGTTAGTTTGAGTTCCACACTGTGCACAGGATACAGTACACTGAATGAAAATACTGCAGCTGCCTGCCTGTGGTATTATTAGGAAGAGAACACCAGCAATTGTCTGCAGTTAGCTTTAGTTGCACACTGTGCACAGGATACAGTACACTGACTGAAAACACTGCAGCTGCCTGCCTGCCTGTGGTATTATTAGGAAGATAACACCAACAATTGTCTGCAGTTAGCTTTAGTTGCACACTGTGCACAGGATACAGTACCCTGACTGAATATACTACAGCTGCCTGCCTGTGGTATTATTAGGAAGAGAGCACCAGCAATTGTCTGCAGTTAGCTTTAGTTGCACACTGTGCACATGATACAGTACACTGACTGAAAATACTGCAGCTGTCTGCCTGCCTGTGGTATTATTATAAAGAGAACACCAGAAATTGTATGCAGTTAGCTTTAGTTGCACACTGTGCACAGGATACAGTACACTGACTGAAAAAACTGCAGCTGCCTGCCTGCCTGTGGTATTATTACAAAGAGAACACCACAAATTGTATGTAGTTAGCTTTAGTTGCACACTGTGCACAGGATACAGTACACTGACTGAAAATACTGAAGCTGCCTGCCTGTGGTATTATTAGGAAGAGAACACCAGCAATTGTCTGAAGTTAGCTTTAGTTGCACACTGTGCATAGGATACAGTACACTGACTGAAAATTCTGCAGCTGCCTGCCTGTGGTATTATAAGGAAGAGAACACCAGCAATTGTCTGCAGTTAGATTGAGTTGCACACTGTGCACAGGATACAGTACACTGACTGAAAATACTGCAGCTTCCTGCTTCCTACGTGTGGTATGTTTAGTAAAAGAACACCAGCAATTGTCTGCAGTTAGCTTTAGTTGCACAATGTGCACAGGATAAAGTACACTGACTAAAAATACTCCAGCTGCATGCCTGTCTGTGGTATTATTAGAAAGAGAACACCAGCAATTGTCTGCAGTTAGTTTGAGTTGCACACTGTGCACAGGATACAGTACACTGACTGAAAATACTGCAGCTGCCTGCCTGTGATATTATTAGGAAGAGAACACCAGCAATTGTCTGCAGTTAGCTTTAGTTCCACACTGTGCACAGGATACAGTACACTGACTGAAAATACTGCAGCTGTCTGCCTGTGGTATTATTAGGAAGAGAACACCAGCAATTGTCTGCAGTCAACTTTAGTTGCACACTGTGAACAGGATAAGGTACACTGACTTAAAATACTGCAGCTGTCTGCCTGTGGTTTTATTAGGAAGAGAACACCAGCAATTGTCTGCAGGTAGCTTTAGTTGCACACTGTGCATAGGATACAGTACACTGACTGAAAATACTGCAGTGCCTGCCAGCCTGTGGTATTATTAGGAAGAGAACACCAGCAATTGTCTGCAGTTAGCTTTAGTTGCACACTGTGCACAGGATACAGTACACCGACTAAAAATACTGCAGTGCCTGCCTGCCTGTGGTATTATTAGGAAGAGAACACCAGCAATTGTCTGCAGTTAGCTTTAGTTGCACACTGTGCACAGGATAAAGTACACTGACTAAAAATACTGCAGCTGCCTACCTGCCTGTGGTATTATTAGGAATAGAACACCAGCAATTGTCTGCAGTTAGCTTTAGTTGCACACTGTGCACAGGATACAGTACCCTAACTGAATATACTGCAGCTGCCTGCATGTGGTATTATTAGGAAGAGAACACCAGCAATTGTCTGCAGTTAGCTTTCGTTGCACACTGTGCACAGGATAAAGTACACTGACTAAATATACTGCAGCTGCCTGCCTGCCTGTGGTATTATTAGGAATAGAACACCAGCAATTGTCTGCAGTTAGATTTAGTTGCACACTGTGCACAGGATACAGTACCCTGACTGAATACACTGCAGCTGCCTGCCTGTGGTATTATTAGGAAGAGAACACCAGCAATTGTCTGCAGTTAGCTTTAGTTGCACACTGTTCACAGGATAAAGTACACTGACTAAAATACTGCAGCTGCCTGCCTGCCTGTGGTATTATTAGGAATAGAACACCAGCAATTGTCTGCAGTTAGCTTTAGTTGCACACTGTGCACAGGATACAGTACCCTGACTGAATATACTGCAGCTGCCTGCCTGTGGTATTATTAGGAAGAGAACACCAGCAATTGTCTGCAGTTAGCTTTAGTTGCACACTGTGCACAGGATAAAGTACACTGACTAAAAATTCTCCAGCTGCCTGCCTGCCTGCCTGTGGTATTATTAGAAAGAGAACACCAGAAATTGTCTGCAGTTAGCGTGAGTTGCACACTGTGCACATGATACAGTACACTGACTGAAAATACTGCAGCTGCCTGCCTGTGATATTATTAGGAATAGAACACCAGCAATTGTCTGCAGTTAGCTTTAGTTGCACACTGTGCACAGGATACAGTACACTGACTGAATATACTGCAGCTGCCTGCCTGCGGTAATATTAGGAAGAGAACACCAGCAATTGTCTGCAGTTAACTTTAGTTGCACACTGTGAACAGGATAAGGTACACTGACTTAAAATACTGCAGCTGTCTGCCTGTGGTTTTATTAGGAAGAGAACACCAGCAATTGTCTGCAGTTAGCTTTAGTTGCATACTGTGCACAGGATATAGTACACTGACTGAAATTACTGCAGCTGCCTGCCTGCCTGTGGTATTATTAGGAATAGAACACCAGCAATTGTCTGCAGTTAGCTTTAGTTGCACACTGTGCACAGGATACAGTACACTGACTGAAAATACTGTAGCTGCCTGCCTGTGGTATTATAAGGAAGAGAACACCAGCAATTGTCTGCAGTTAGTTTGAGTTGCACACTGTGCACAGGATACAGTACACTGAATGAAAATACTGCAGCTGCCTGCCTGCCTGTGGTATTATTAGGAAGAGAACACCAGCAATTGTCTGCAGTTAGCTTTAGTTGCACACTGTGCACAGGATACAGTACACTGACTGAAAACACTGCATCTGCCTGCCTGCCTGTGGTATTATTAGGAAGAGAACACCAACAATTGTTTGCAGTTAGCTTTAGTTGCACACTGTGCACAGGATACAGTACACTGACTGAAAATACTGCAGCTGTCTGCCTGCCTGTGGTATTATTATAAAGAGAACATCAGAAATTGTATGCAGTTAGCTTTAGTTGCACACTGTGCACAGGATACAGTACACTGACTGAAAAAAACTGCAGCTGCCTGCCTGCCTGTGGTATTATTACAAAGAGAACACCACAAATTGTATGTAGTTAGCTTTAGTTGCACACTGTGCACAGGATACAGTACACTGACTGAAAATACTGCAGCTGCCTGCCTGTGGTATTATTAGGAAGAGAACACCAGCCATTGTCTGCAGTTAGCTTTAGTTGCACACTGTGCATAGGATACAGTACACTGACTGAAAATACTGCAGCTGCCTGCCTGTGGTATTATAAGGAAGAGAACACCAGTAATTGTCTGCAGTTGGCTTTAGTTGCTCACTGTGCACAGGATACAGTACACTGACTGAAAATACTGCAGCTGCCTGCTTCCTACGTGTGGTATGTTTAGTAAGAGAACACCAGTACTTGTCTGCAGTTAGCTTTAGTTGCACACTGTGCACAGGATACAGTACACCGACTAAAAATACAACAGCACCTGCCTGCCTGTGGTATTATTAGGAAGAGAACACCAGCAATTGTCTGCAGTTAGCTTTAGTTGCACACTGTGCACAGGATAAAGTACACTGACTAAAAATACTGCAGCTGCCTGCCTGTCTGTGGAATTATTAGAAAGAGAACACCAGCAATTGTCTACAGTTAGCTTTAGTTGCACACTGTGCATAGGATACAGTACACTGACTGAAAATACTGCAGCTGCCTGCTTGTGGTATTATAAGGAATAGAACACCAGCAATTGTCTGCAGTTAGCTTTAGTTGCAAACTGTGCACAGGATACAGTACACTGACTGAATATACTGCAGCTGCCTGCCTGTGGTTTTATTAGGAAGAGAACACCATCAATTGTCTGCAGTTAGCTTTAGTTGCATACTGTGCACAGGATACAGTACACTGACTGAAAATACTGCAGCTGCCTGCCTGCCTGTGGTATTATTAGGAATAGAACACCAGCAATTGTCTGCAGTTAGCTTTAGTTGCACACTGTGCACAGGGTACATTACACTGACTGAAAATACTGCAGCTGCCTGCCTGTAGTATTATAAGGAATAGAACACCAACAATTGTCTGCAGTTAGCTTTAGTTGCACACTGTGCATAGGATACAATACACTGACGGAAAATACTGCAGCTGCCTGCCTGTGGTATTATAAGGAAGAGAACACCAGCAATTGACTGCAGTTACCTTTAGTTGCACACTGTGAACAGGATAATGTACACTGACTTAAAATACTGCAGCTGTCTGCCTGTGGTTTTATTAGGAAGAGAACACCAGCATTTGTCTGCAGTTAGCTTTAGTTGCACACTGTGCACAGGATAGAGTACACTGACTAAAAATACTGCAGCTGCCTGCCTGTCTGTGGTATTATTAGAAAGAGAACACCAGCAATTGTCTGCAGTTAGCTTTAGTTGCACACTGTGCACAGGATACAGTACACTGACTGAAAATACTGCAGCTGCCTGCTTCCTATGTGTGGTATGTTTAGTAAGAGAACACCAGTAATTGTCTGCAGTTAGCTTTAGTTGCACACTGTGCACAGGATACAGTACACCGACTAAAAATACTGCAGCGCCTGCCTGCCTGTGGTATTATTAGGAAGAGAACACCAGCAATTGTCTGCAGTTAGCTTTAGTTGCACACTGTGCACAGGATACAGTACACCGACTAAAAATACTGCAGCGCCTGCCTGCCTGTGGTATTATTAGGAAGAGAACACCAGCAATTGTCTGCAGTTAGCTTTAGTTGCACAATGTGCACAGGATACAGTACCCTAACTGAATATACTGCAGCTGCCTGCCTGTGGTATTATTTGGAAGAGTACACCAGCAATTGTCTGCAGTTAGCTTTCGTTGCACACTGTGCACAGGATACAGTACACTGACTGAAAATACTGCAGCTGCCTTTCTGCCTGTGGTATTATTAGGAAGAGAACACCAGTAATTGTCTGCAGTTAGCTTTAGTTACACACTGTGCACAGGATACAGTACACTGACTGAAAATACTGCAGCTGCCTGCTTCCTATGTGTGGCATGTTTAGTAAGAGTACACCAGTAATTGACTGCAGTTAGCTTTAGTTGCACACTGTGCACAGGATACAGTACACTGACTGAAAATACTGCAGCTGCCTGCCTGCCTGTGGTATTATTAGGAAGAGAACACCAGCAATTGTCTGCGGTTAGCTTTAGTTGCACACTGTGCACAGGATAATGTACACCAACTAAAAATACTGCAGCTGCCTGCCTGCCTGTGGTATTATTAGAAAGAGAACACCAGCAATTGTCTACAGTTAGCTTTAGTTGCACACTGTGCATAGGATACAGTACACGGACTGAAAATACTGCAGCTGCCTGCCTGTGGTATTATAAGGAAGAGAACACCAGCAATTGTCTGCAGTTAGTTTGAGTTGCACACTGTGCACAGGATACAGTACACTGACTGAAAATACTGCAGCTGCCTTTCTACCTGTGGTATTATTAGGAAGAGAACACCAGTAATTGTCTGCAGTTAGCTTTAGTTACACACTGTGCACAGGATACAGTACACTGACTGAAAATACTGCAGCTGCCTGCTTCCTATGTGTGGTATGTTTAGTAAGAGAACACCAGTAATTGTCTGCAGTTAGCTTTAGTTGCACACTGTGCACAGGATACAGTACACTGACTGAAAATACTGCAGCTGCCTGCCTGCCTGTGGTATTATTAGGAAGAGAACACCAGCAAATGTCTGCAGTTAGTTTGAGTTGCACACTGTGCACAGGATACAGTACACTGACTGAAAATGCTGCAGCTGTCTGCCTGCCTGTGATATTATTAGGAAGAGAATACCAGCAATTGTCTGCAGTTAGCTTTCGTTGCACACTGTGCACAGGATACAGTACCCTGACTGAATATACTGCAGCTGCCTGCCTGTGGTATTATTAGGAAGAGTACACCAGCAATTGTCTGCAGTTAGCTTTAGTTGCACACTGTGCACAGGATACAGTACCCTGACTGAATATACTGCAGCTGCCTGCCTGTGGTATTATTAGGAAGAGAACACCAGCAATAGTCCGCAGTTAGCTTTAGTTGCACACTGTGCACATGATAAAGTACACTGACTAAAAATACTGCAGCTGCCTGCCTGCCTGTGGTATTATTATAAAGAGAACACAAGAAATTGTCTGCAGTTAGCGTGAGTTGCACACTGTGCACATGATACAGTACACTGACTGAAAATACTGCAGCTGCCTGCCTGTGGTATTATTAGGAATAGAACACCAGCAATTGTCTGCAGTTAGCTTTAGTTGCACACTGTGCACAGGATACAGTACACTGACTGAATATACTGCAGCTGCCTGCCTGTGGTATTATTAGGAAGAGAACACCAGCAATTGTCTGCAGTTAACTTTAGTTGCACACTGTGAACAGGATAAGGTACACTGACTTAAAATACTGCAGCTGTCTGCCTGTGGTTTTATTAGGAAGAGAACACCAGCAATTGTCTGCAGTTAGCTTTAGTTGCATACTGTGCACAGGATACAGTACACTGACTGAAAATACTGCAGCTGCCTGCCTGCCTGTGGTATTATTAGGAATAGAACACCAGAAATTGTCTACAGTTAGCTTTAGTTGCACACTGTGCACATGATACAGTACACTGACTGAAAACACTGCAGCTGCCTGCCTGCCTGTGGTATTATTAGGAAGATAACACCAACAATTGTCTGCAGTTAGCTTTAGTTGCACACTGTGCACAGGATACAGTACCCTGACTGAATATACTGCAGCTGCCTGCCTGTGGTATTATTAGGAAGAGAACACCAGAAATTGTATGCAGTTAGCTTTAGTTGCACACTGTGCACATGATACAGTACACTGACTGAAAACACTGCAGCTGCCTGCCTGCCTGTGGTATTATTAGGAAGATAACACCAGCAATTGTCTGCAGTTAGCTTTAGTTGCACACTGTGCACATGATACAGTACACTGACTGAAAATACTGCAGCTGTCTGCCTGCCTGTGGTATTATTATAAAGAGAACACCAGAAATTGTATGCAGTTAGCTTTAGTTGCACACTGTGCACAGGATACAGTACACTGACTGAAAAAACTGCAGCTGCCTGTGGTATTATTACAAAGAGAACACCACAAATTGTCTGCAGTTAGCTTTAGTTGCACACTGTGCATAGGATACAGTACACTGACTGAAAATACTGCAGCTGCCTGCCTGTGGTATTATAAGGAAGAGAACACCAGCAATTGTCTGCAGTTAGATTGAGTTGCACACTGTGCACAGGATACAGTACACTGACTGAAAATACTGCAGCTTCCTGCTTCCTACGTGTGGTATGTTTAGTAAGAGAACACCAGCAATTGTCTACAGTTAGCTTTAGTTGCACACTGTGCATAGGATACAGTACACTGACTGAAAATACTGCAGCTGCCTGCCTGTGATATTATTAGGAAGAGAACACCAGCAATTGTCTGCAGTTAGCTTTAGTTCCACACTGTGCACAGGATACAGTACACTGACTGAAAATACTGCAGCTGTCTGCCTGTGGTATTATTAGGAAGAGAACACCAGCAATTGTCTGCAGTCAACTTTAGTTGCACACTGTGAACAGGATAAGGTACACTGACTTAAAATACTGCAGTTGTCTGCCTGTGGTTTTATTAGGAAGAGAACACCAGCAATTGTCTGCAGGTAGCTTTAGTTGCACACTGTGCATAGGATACAGTACACTGACTGAAAATACTGCAGCGCCTGCCTGCCTGTGGTATTATTAGGAAGAGAACACCAGCAATTGTCTGCAGTTAGCTTTAGTTGCACACTGTGCACAGGATAAAGTACACTGACTAAAAATACTGCAGCTGCCTACCTGCCTGTGGTATTATTAGGAATAGAACACCAGCAATTGTCTGCAGTTAGCTTTAGTTGCACACTGTGCACAGGATACAGTACCCTAACTGAATATACTGCAGCTGCCTGCCTGTGGTATTATTAGGAAGAGAACACCAGCAATTGTCTGCAGTTCGCTTTCGTTGCACACTGTGCACAGGATAAAGTACACTGACTAAAAATACTGCAGCTGCCGGCCTGCCTGTGGTATTATTAGGAATAGAACACCAGCAATTGTCTGCAGTTAGATTTAGTTGCACACTGTGCACATGATACAGTACACTGACTGAAAATACTGCAGCTGCCTGCCTGTGGTATTATTAGGAATAGAACACCAGCAATTGTCTGCAGTTAGCTTTAGTTGCACACTGTGCACAGGATACAGTACACTGACTGAATATACTGCAGCTGCCTGCCTGCCTGTGGTATTATTAGGAATAGAACACCAGCAATTGTCTGCAGTTAGCTTTAGTTGCACACTGTGCACAGGATACAGTACACTGACTGAAAATACTGCAGCTGCCTGCCTGTGGTATTATAAGGAAGAGAATACCAGCAATTGTCTGCAGTTAGCTTTAGTTGCACACTGTGCATAGGATACAATACACTGACTGAAAATACTGCAGCTGCCTGACTGTGGTATTATAAGGAAGAGAACACCAGCAATTGACTGCAGTTACCTTTAGTTGCACACTGTGAACAGGATAAGGTACACTGACTTAAAATACTGCAGCTGTCTGCCTGTGGTTTTATTAGGAAGAGAACACCAGCAATTGTCTGCAGTTAGCTTTAGTTGCACACTGTGCACATGATAGAGTACACTGACTAAAAATACTGCAGCTGCCTGCCTGTCTGTGGTATTATTAGAAAGAGAACACCAGCAATTGTCTACAGTTAGCTTTAGTTGCACACTGTGCACAGGATACAGTACACTGACTGAAAATACTGCAGCTGCCTGCTTCCTATGTGTGGTATGTTTAGTAAGAGAACACCAGTAATTGTCTGCAGTTAGCTTTAGTTGCACACTGTGCACAGGATACAGTACACTGACTAAAAATACTGCAGCGCCTGCCTGCCTGTGGTATTATTAGGAAGAGAACACCAGCAATTGTCTGCAGTTAGCTTTAGTTGCACAATGTGCACAGGATACAGTACACCGACTAAAAATACTGCAGCGCCTGCCTGCCTGTGGTATTATTAGGAAGAGAACACCAGCAATTGTCTGCAGTTAGCTTTAGTTGCACAATGTGCACAGGATACAGCACCCTAACTGAATATACTGCAGCTGCCTGCCTGTGGTATTATTAGGAAGAGTACACCAGCAATTGTCTGCAGTTAGCTTTCGTTGCACACTGTGCACAGGATACAGTACACTGATTGAAAATCCTGCAGCTGCCTGCCTGCCTGTGGTATTATTAGGAAGAGAACACCAGCAATTGTCTGCGGTTAGCTTTAGTTGCACACTGTGCACAGGATAATGTACACCAACTAAAAATACTGCAGCTGCCTGCCTGCCTGTGGTATTATTAGAAAGAGAACACCAGCAATTGTCTACAGTTAGCTTTAGTTGCACACTGTGCATAGGATACAGTACACGGACTGAAAATACTGCAGCTGCCTGCCTGTGGTATTATAAGGAAGAGAACACCAGCAATTGTCTGCAGTTAGTTTGAGTTGCACACTGTGCACAGGATACAGTACACTGACTGAAAATACTGCAGCTGCCTTTCTACATGTGGTATTATTAGGAAGAGAACACCAGTAATTGTCTGCAGTTAGCTTTAGTTACACACTGTGCACATGATACAGTACACTGACTGAAAATAATGCAGCTGCCTGCTTCCTATGTGTGGTATGTTTAGTAAGAGAACACCAGTAATTGTCTGCAGTTAGCTTTAGTTGCACACTGTGCACAGGATACAGTACACTGACTGAAAATACTGCAGCTGCCTGCCTGCCTGTGGTATTATTAGGAAGAGAACACCAGCAAATATCTGCAGTTAGTTTGAGTTGCACACTGTGCACAGGATACAGTACACTGACTGAAAATACTGCAGCTGCCTGCCTGCCTGTGATATTATTAGGAAGAGAATACCAGCAATTGTCTGCAGTTGGATTTAGTTCCACACTGTGCACAGGATACAGTACACTGACTGAAAATACTGCAGCTGTCTGCCTGTGGTATTATTAGGAAGAGAACACCAGCAATTGTCTGCAGTCAACTTTAGTTGCACACTGTGAACAGGATAAGGTACACTGACTTAAAATACTGCAGCTGTCTGCCTGTGGTTTTATTAGGAAGAGAACACCAGCAATTGTCTGCAGGTAGCTTTAGTTGCACACTGTGCATAGGATACAGTACACTGACTCAAAATACTGCAGCGCCTGCCTGACTGTGGTATTATTAGGAAGAGAACTCCAGCAATTGTCTGCAGTTAGCTTTAGTTGCACACTGTGCACAGGATACAGTACACCGACTAAAAATACTGCAGCGCCTGCCTGCCTGTGGTATTATTAGGAAGAGAACACCAGCAATTGTCTGCAGTTAGCTTTAGTTGCACAATGTGCACAGGATACAGTACCCTAACTGAATATACTGCAGCTGCCTGCCTGTGGTATTATTAGGAAGAGTACACCAGCAATTGTCTGTAGTTAGCTTTAGTTGCACACTGTGCACAGGATACAGTACCCTGACTGAATATACTGCAGCTGCCTGCCTGTGGTATTATTAGGAAGAGAACACCAGCAATTGTCTGCAGTTAGCTTTAGTTGCACACTGTGCACATGATACAGTACACTGACTGAAAATACTGCAGCTGTCTGCCTGCCTGTGGTATTATTATAAAGAGAACACCAGAAATTGTATGCAGTTAGCTTTAGTTGCACACTGTGCACAGGATACAGTACACTGACTGAAAAAACTGCAGCTGCCTGCCTGCCTGTGGTATTATTACAAAGAGAACACCACAAATTGTCTGCAGTTAGCTTTAGTTGCACACTGTGCATAGGATACAGTACACTGACTGAAAATACTGCAGCTGCCTGCCTGTGGTATTATAAGGAAGAGAACACCAGCAATTGTCTACAGTTAGATTGAGTTGCACACTGTGCACAGGATACAGTACACTGACTGAAAATACTGCAGCTTCCTGCTTCCTACGTGTGGTATGTTTAGTAAGAGAACAACAGCAATTGTCTGCAGTTAGCTTTAGTTGCACAATGTGCACAGGATAAAGTACACTGACTAAAAATACTGCAGCTGCCTGCCTGTCTGTGGTATTATTAGAAAGAGAACACCAGCAATTGTCTACAGTTAGCTTTAGTTGCACACTGTGCATAGGATACAGTACACGGACTGAAAATACTGCAGCTGCCTGCCTGTGGTATTATAAGGAAGAGAACACCAGCAATTGTCTGCAGTTGGTTTGAGTTGCACACTGTGCACAGGATACAGTACACTGACTGAAAATACTGCAGCTGCCTGCCTGTGATATTATTAGGAAGAGAACACCAGCAATTGTCTGCAGTTAGCTTTAGTTCCACACTGTGCACAGGATACAGTACACTGACTGAAAATACTGCAGATGTCTGCCTGTGGTATTATTAGGAAGAGAACACCAGCAATTGTCTGCAGTCAACTTTAGTTGCACACTGTGAACAGGATAAGGTACACTGACTTAAAATACTGCAGCTGTCTGCCTGTGGTTTTATTAGGAAGAGAACCCCAGCAATTGTCTGCAGGTAGCTTTAGTTGCACACTGTGCATAGGATACAGTACACTGACTGAAAATACTGCAGCGCCTGCCTGCCTGTGGTATTATTAGGAAGAGAACACCAGCAATTGTCTGCAGTTAGCTTTAGTTGCACACTGTGCACAGGATAAAGTACACTGACTAAAAATACTGCAGCTGCCTACCTGCCTGTGGTATTATTAGGAATAGAACACCAGCAATTGTCTGCAGTTAGCTTTAGTTGCACACTGTGCACATGATACAGTACCCTAACTGAATATACTGCAGCTGCCTGCGTGTGGTATTATTAGGAAGAGAACACCAGCAATTGTCTGCAGTTAGCTTTCGTTGCACACTGTGCACAGGATAAAGTACACTGACTAAAAATACTGCAGCTGCCTGCCTGCCTGTGGTATTATTAGGAATAGAACACCAGCAATTGTCTGCAGTTAGATTTAGTTGCACACTGTGCACATGATACAGTACACTGACTGAAAATACTGCAGCTGCCTGCCTGTGGTATTATTAGGAATAGAACACCAGCAATTGTCTGCAGTTAGCTTTAGTTGCACACTGTGCACAGGATACAGTACACTGACTGAATATACTGCAGCTGCCTGCCTGTGGTAATATTAGGAAGAGAACACCAGCAATTGTCTGCAGTTAACTTTAGTTGCACACTGTGAACAGGATAATGTACACTGACTTAAAATACTGCAGCTGTCTGCCTGTGGTTTTATTAGGAAGAGAACACCAGCAATTGTCTGCAGTTAGCTTTAGTTGCATACTGTGCACAGGATACAGTACACTGACTGAAATTACTGCAGCTGCCTGCCTGCCTGTGGTATTATTAGGAAAAGAACACCAGCAATTGTCTGCAGTTAGCTTTAGTTGCACACTGTGCACAGGATACAGTACACTGACTGAAAATACTGTAGCTGCCTGCCTGTGGTATTATAAGGAAGAGAACACCAGCAATTGTCTGCAGTTAGTTTGAGTTGCACACTGTGCACAGGATACAGTACACTGAATGAAAATACTGCAGCTGCCTGCCTGCCTGTGGTATTATTAGGAAGAGAACACCAGCAATTGTCTGCAGTTAGCTTTAGTTGCACACTGTGCACAGGATACAGTACACTGACTGAAAACACTGCAGCTGCCTGCCTGCCTGTGGTATTATTAGGAAGAGAACACCAACAATTGTCTGCAGTTAGCTTTAGTTGCACACTGTGCACAGGATACAGTACACTGACTGAAAATACTGCAGCTGTCTGCCTGCCTGTGGTATTATTATAAAGAGAACATCAGAAATTGTATGCAGTTAGCTTTAGTTGCACACTGTGCACAGGATACAGTACACTGACTGAAAAAAACTGCAGCTGCCTGCCTGCCTGCCTGTGGTATTATTACAAAGAGAACACCACAAATTGTATGTAGTTAGCTTTAGTTGCACACTGTGCACATGATACAGTACACTGACTGAAAATACTGAAGCTGCCTGCCTGTGGTATTATTAGGAAGAGAACACCAGCAATTGTCTGCAGTTAGATTGAGTTGCACACTGTGCACAGGATACAGTACACTGACTGAAAATACTTCAGCTGCCTGCTTCCTACGTGTGGTATGTTTAGTAAGAGAACACCAGCAATTGTCTGCAGTTAGCTTTAGTTGCACACTGTGCACAGGATACAGTACACTGACTGAAAAAACTGCAGCTGCCTGCCTGCCTGAGGTATTATTACAAAGAGAACACCACAAATTGTATGTAGTTAGCTTTAGTTGCACACTGTGCACAGGATACAGTACACTGACTGAAAATACTGCAGCTGCCTGCCTGTGGTATTATAAGGAAGAGAACACCAGCAATTGTCTGCAGTTAGATTGAGTTGCACACTGTGCACAGGATACAGTACACTGACTGAAAATACTTCAGCTGCCTGCTTCCTACGTGTGGTATGTTTAGTAAGAGAACACCAGCAATTGTCTGCAGTTAGCTTTAGTTGCACAATGTGCACAGGATAAAGTACACTGACTAAAAATACTGCAGCTGCCTGCCTGTTTGTGGTATTATTAGAAAGAGAACAACAGCAATTGTCTACAGTTAGCTTTAGTTGCACACTGTGCATAGGATACAGTACCCGGACTGAAAATACTGCAGCTGCCTGCCTGTGGTATTATAAGGAAGAGAACACCAGCAATTGTCTGCAGTTAGCTTTAGTTGCACACTGTGCACAGGATACAGTACACTGACTGAAAATACTGCAGCTGCCTGCCTGTGTTATTATTAGGAAGAGAACACCAGCAATTGTCTGCAGTTAGTTTGAGTTGCACACTGTGCACAGGATACAGTACACTGACTGAAAATACTGCAGCTGCCTGCCTGCCTGTGGTATTATTAGGAAGAGAACACCAGTAATTGTCTGCAGTTAGCTTTAGTTGCACACTGTGCACAGGATACAGTACACTGACTGAAAATACTGCAGCTGCCTGCTTCCTATGTGTGGTATGTTTAGTAAGAGAACACCAGTAATTGTATGTAGTTAGCTTTAGTTGCACACTGTGCACAGGATACAGTTCACTGACTGAAAATACTGCAGCTGCCTGCCTGCCTGTGGTATTATTAGGAAGAGAACACCAGTAATTGTCTGCAGTTAGCTTTAGTTGCACACTGTGCACAGGATACAGTACACTGACTGAAAATACTGCAGCTGCCTGCTTCCTATGTGTGGTATGTTTAGTAAGAAAACACCAAAAATTGTATGCAGTTAGCTTTAGTTGCACACTGTGCACAGGATACAGTACACTGACTGAAAATACTGCAGCTGACTGCCTGTGGTATTATAAGGAAGAGAACACCAGCAATTGTCTGCAGTTAGTTTGAGTTGCACACTGTGCACAGGATACAGTACACTGACTGAAAATACTGCAGCTGCCTGCCTGCCTATGGTATTATTAGGAAGAGAACACCAGTAATTGTCTGCAGTTAGCTTTAGTTGCACACTGTGCACAGGATACAGTACACTGACTGAAAATACTGCAGCTGCCTGCTTCCTATGTGTGGTATGTTTAGAAAGAGAACACCAGTAATTGTCTGCAGTTAGCTTTAGTTGCACACTGTGCACAGGATACAGTACACCGACTAAAAATACTGCAGCGCCTGCCTGTGGTCTTATTAGGAAGAGAACACCAGCAATTGTCTGCAGTTAGCTTTAGTTGCACACTGTGCACAGGATAAAGTACACTGACTAAAAATACTGCAGCTGCCTGCCTGCCTGTGGTATTATTAGAAAGAGAACACCAGAAATTGTCTGCTGTTAGCCTGAGTTGCACACTGTGCACAGGATACAGTACACTGACTGAAAATACTGCAGCTGCCTGCCTGCCTGTAGTATTATTAGGAATAGAACACCAGCAATTGTCTGCAGTTAGCTTTAGTTGCACACTGTGCACAGGATACAGTACCCTGACTGAATATACTGCAGCTGCCTGCCTGTGGTATTATTAGGAAGAGAACACCAGCAATTGTCTGCAGTTAGCTTTAGTTGCACACTGTGCACAGGATACAGTACACTGACTGAAAATACTGCAGCTGCCTGCCTGCCTGTGGTATTATTAGGAAGAGAACACCAACAATTGTCTGCAGTTAGCTTTAGTTGCACACTGTGCACAGGATACAGTACACTGACTAAAAATACTGCAGCTGTCTTCCTGCGGTATTATTAGGAAGAGAACACCAGCAATTGTCTGCAGTTAGCTTTAGTTGCACACTGTGCACAGGATAAAGTACACTGACTAAAAATACTGCAGCTGCCTGCCTGCCTGTGGTATTATTAGAAAGAGAACACCAGAAATTGTCTGCTGTTAGCGTGAGTTGCACACTGTGCACAGGATAAAGTACACTGACTGAAAATACTGCAGCTGCCTGCCTGCCTGTGGTATTTTTAGGAATAGAACACCAGCAATTGTCTGCAGTTAGCTTCAGTTGCACACTGTGCACAGGATACAGTACCCTGACTGAATATACTGCAGCTGCCTGCCTGTGGTATTATTAGGAAGAGAACACCAGCAATTGTCTTCAGTTAACTTTAGTTGCACACTGTGCACAGGATAAGGTACAGTGACTTAAAATACTGCAGCTGTCTGCCTGCGGTATTATTAGGAAGAGAACACCAGCAATTATCTGCAGTTAGCTTTAGTTGCACACTGTGCGCAGGATACAGTACCTTGACTGAATATACTGCAGCTGTCTGCCTGTGGTATTTATAGGAAGAGAACACCAGCAATTGTCTGCAGTCGACGTTAGTTGCACACTGTGAACAGGATAAGGTACACTGACTTAAAATACTGCAGCTGTCTTCCTGCGGTATTATTAGAAAGAGAACACCAGCAATTGTCTGCAGTTAGCTTTAGTTGCACACTGTGCACAGGATAAAGTACACTGACTAAAAATACTGCAGCTGCCTGCCTGCCTGTGGTATTATTAGAAAGAGAACACCAGAAATTGTCTGCTGTTAGCGTGAGTTGCACACTGTGCACAGGATAAAGTACACTGACTGAAAATACTGCAGCTGCCTGCCTGCCTGTGGTATTTTTAGGAATAGAACACCAGCAATTGTCTGCAGTTAGCTTCAGTTGCACACTGTGCACAGGATACAGTACCCTGACTGAATATACTGCAGCTGCCTGCCTGTGGTATTATTAGGAAGAGAACACCAGCAATTGTCTTCAGTTAACTTTAGTTGCACACTGTGCACAGGATAAGGTACAGTGACTTAAAATACTGCAGCTGTCTGCCTGCGGTATTATTAGGAAGAGAACACCAGCAATTATCTGCAGTTAGCTTTAGTTGCACACTGTGCGCAGGATACAGTACCTTGACTGAATATACTGCAGCTGTCTGCCTGTGGTATTTATAGGAAGAGAACACCAGCAATTGTCTGCAGTCGACTTTAGTTGCACACTGTGAACAGGATAAGGTACACTGACTTAAAATACTGCAGCTGTCTTCCTGCGGTATTATTAGAAAGAGAACACCAGCAATTGTCTGCAGTTAGCTTTAGTTGCACACTGTGCGCAGGATACAGTACCTTGACTAAATATACTGCAGCTGTCTGCCTGTGGTATTTATAGGAAGAGAACACCAGCAATTGTCTGCAGTCGACTTTAGTTGCACACTGTGAACAGGATAAGGTACACTGACTTAAAATACTGCAGCTGTCTGCCTGTGGTATTATTAGGAAGAGAACAGCAGCAAATGTCTGCAGTTAGTTTGAGTTGCACACTGTGCACAGGATACAGTACACTGACTGAAAGTACTGCAGCTGTCTGCCTGCCTGTGGTATTATTATACAGAGAACACCAGAAATTGTCTGCAGTTAGCTTTAGTTGCACACTTTGCACAGGATACAGTACACTGACTGAAAACACTGCAGCTGCCTGCCTGCCTGTGGTATTATTACAAAGAGAACACCACAAATTGTATGCAGTTAGCTTTAGTTGCACACTGTGCACAGGATACAGAACACTGACTGAAAAAAACTGCAGCTGCCTGCCTGTGGTATTATTAGGAAGAGAACACCAGCAATTATCTGCAGGTAGCTTTAGTTGCACACTGTGCACAGGATACAGTACACTGACTGAAAATACTGCAGCACCTGACTGCCTGTGGTAATATTAGGAAGAGAACAACAGCAATTGTCTGCAGTTAGCTTTAGTTGCACACTGTGCACAGGATACAGTACACCGACTAAAAATACTGCAGCGCCTGCCTGTGGTCTTATTAGGAAGAGAACACCAGCAATTGTCTGCAGTTAGCTTTAGTTGCACACTGTGCACAGGATAAAGTACACTGACTAAAAATACTGCAGCTGCCTGCCTGCCTGTGGTATTATTAGAAAGAGAACACCAGCAATTGTCTGCTGTTAGCCTGAGTTGCACACTGTGCACAGGATACAGTACACTGACTGAAAATACTGCAGCTGCCTGCCTGCCTGTAGTATTATTAGGAATAGAACACCAGCAATTGTCTGCAATCAGCTTTAGTTGCACACTGTGCACAGGATACAGTACCCTGACTGAATATACTGCAGCTGCCTGCCTGTGGTATTATTAGGAAGAGAACACCAGCAATTGTCTTCAGTTAACTTTAGTTGCACACTGTGAACAGGATAAGGTACACTGACTTAAAATAGTGCAGCTGTCTGCCTGTGGTTTTATTAGGAAGAGAACACCAGCAATTGTCTGCAGTTAGCTTTAGTTGCACACTGTGCACAGGATAAAGTACACTGACTGAAAATACTGCAGCTGCCTGCCTGCCTGTGGTATTATTAGGAATAGAACACCAGCAATTGTCTGCAGTTAGCTTTAGTTGCACACTGTGCACATGATAAAGTACACTGACTAAAAATACTGCAGCTGTCTTCCTGCGGTATTATTAGGAAGAGAACACCAGCAATTGTCTGCAGTTAGCTTTAGTTGCACACTGTGCACAGGATAAAGTACACTGACTAAAAATACTGCAGCTGCCTGCCTGCCTGTGGTATTATTAGAAAGAGAACACCAGAAATTGTCTGCTGTTAGCGTGAGTTGCACACTGTGCACAGGATAAAGTACACTGACTGAAAATACTGCAGCTGCCTGCCTGCCTGCCTGTGGTATTATTAGGAATAGAACACCAGCAATTGTCTGCAGTTAGCTTTAGTTGCACACTGTGCACAGGATACAGTACACTGACTGAATATACTGCAGCTGCCTGCCTGTGGTATTATTAGGAAGAGAACACCAGCAATTGTCTTCAGTTAACTTTAGTTGCACACTGTGCACAGGATAAGGTACACTGACTTAAAATACTGCAGCTGTCTGCCTGCGGTATTATTAGGAAGAGAACACCAGCAATTGTCTGCAGTTAGCTTTAGTTGCACACTGTGCGCAGGATACAGTACCTTGACTGAATATACTGCAGCTGTCTGCCTGTGGTATTTATAGGAAGAGAACACCAGCAATTGTCTGCAGTCGACTTTAGTTGCACACTGTGAACAGGATAAGGTACACTGACTTAAAATACTGCAGCTGTCTTCCTGCGGTATTATTAGAAAGAGAACACCAGCAATTGTCTGCAGTTAGCTTTAGTTGCACACTGTGCGCAGGATACAGTACCTTGACTAAATATACTGCAGCTGTCTGCCTGTGGTATTTATAGGAAGAGAACACCAGCAATTGTCTGCAGTCGACTTTAGTTGCACACTGTGAACAGGATAAGGTACACTGACTTAAAATACTGCAGCTGTCTGCCTGTGGTATTATTAGGAAGAGAACAGCAGCAAATGTCTGCAGTTAGTTTGAGTTGCACACTGTGCACAGGATACAGTACACTGACTGAAAGTACTGCAGCTGTCTGCCTGCCTGTGGTATTATTATACAGAGAACACCAGAAATTGTATGCAGTTAGCTCGAGTTGCACACTGTGCACAGGATACAGTACACTAACTGAAAATACTGCAGCTGCCTGCCTTCCTGTGGTATTATTAGGAATAGAACACCAGCAATTGTCTGCAGTTAGATTTAGTTGCACACTGTGCACAGGATACAGTACACTGACTGAAAATACTGCAGCTGCCTGCCTGCCTGCGGTATTATTACAAAGAGAACACCACAAATTGTATGCAGTTAGCTTTAGTTGCACACTGTGCACAGGATACAGAACACTGACTGAAAAAACTGCAGCTGCCTGCCTGTGGTATTATTAGGAAGAGAACACCAGCAATTGTCTGCAGGTAGCTTTAGTTGCACACTGTGCACAGGATACAGTACACTGACTGAAAATACTGCAGCACCTGACTGCCTGTGGTAATATTAGGAAGAGAACATCAGCAATTGTCTGCAGTTAGCTTTAGTTGCACACTGTGCACAGGTTAAAGTACACTGACTAAAAATACTGCAGCTGCCTGCCTGCCTGTGGTATTATTAGAAAGAGAACACCAGAAATGATCTGCAGTTAGCGTGAGTTGCACACTGTGCACAGGATACAGTACACTGACTGAAAATACTGCAGCTGTCTGCCTGTGGTATTATTAGGAAGAGAACACCAGTAATTGTCTGTAGTTAGCTTTAGTTGCACACTGTGCACAGGATACAGTACACTGACTGAAAATACTGCAGCTGCCTGCTTCCTATGTGTGGTATGTTTAGTAAGAGAACACCAGTAATTGTATGTAGTTAGCTTTAGTTGCACACTGTACACAGGATACAGTACACTGACTGAAAATACTGCAGCTGCCTGCCTGTGGTATTATAAGGAAGAGAACACCAGCAATTGTCTGCAGTTAGTTAGACTTGCACACTGTGCACAGGATACAGTACACTGACTGAAAATACTGCAGCTGTGTGCCTGCCTGTGGTATTATTATACAGAGAACACCAGAAATTGTATGCAGTTAGCTCGAGTTGCACACTGTGCACAGGATACAGTACACTGACTGAAAATACTGCACCTGCCTGCCTGCCTGTGGTATTATTAGGAATAGAACACCAGCAATCGTCTGCAGTTAGATTTAGTTGCACACTGTGCACAGGATACAGTACACTGACTGAATATACTGCAGCTGCCTGCCTGTGGTATTATTAGGAAGAGAACACCAGCAATTGTCTGCAGTTAGCTTTAGTTGCACACTGTACACAGGATACAGTACACTGACTGAAAATACTGCAGCTGCCTGCCTGTGGTATTATAAGGAAGAGAACACCAGCAATTGTCTGCAGTTAGTTTGAGTTGCACACTGTGCACATGATACAGTACACTGACTGAAAATACTGCAGCTACCTGCCTGTGGTATTATTAGGAAGAGACACCAGCAATTGTCTGCAGTTAGCTTTAGTTGCACACTGTGCATAGGATACAGTACACTGACTCAAAGCCATGGAGACCCAGAGACGGCCGATGGTCTTGTGGATCGTGTGGAGAAATACTTGGCTACAGAGAACCTGACGGCCTCTTCCAGAGACACTCGGACTTTCCACCCTAAGACCAGACCATCCCCAGGGGCGGATAAGAGGATTCCAAGGGGTGAGGGTGGAGAGAGTGAGAGGGTGGGAGCTCTACCCCAAGTTTGGCGAGAACAGCCTGGGAAATCAGCGGCTCAAGAGGCCGCAAGAAGGATCGTTTGCTACCGCTGCCGGCAAGCGGGACATATTGCAGCCAATTGCCCGGTTGTGGAGGAACCCATGCAGTGTGACTTTCTGACGGGCAGACGTCAGTCGCTGTGTGCGACAGTCGCATGCACTGCCATTCGAGGAACTGAGAAACATTTATGCAAAATGTGTGTTAATGGTAGAAATGTTGTGGTATTGCTGGATTCAGGTAGCCTTGTGACCCTGATAAAGGCTGAGTTAGTTAAAACAGAGGTCTCTGGGAATAGCAAGGTAGCTGTTATTTGTGTGCATGGGGACACCCGAGAGTATCCAGTGACTACAGTGTGTTTCGAGACCCCCAAAGGTACCCTCTCTCATCCAGTGGGCTTAGGATCTCAGTTACCGCATGACGCCATTGTGGGAAGGGATTTTCCGAAGTTCTGGGAACTGTGGGATGATCCTGAGCCCCCACTGGTGCCCCTATGTACCAGGAATGTGATAGCCAGAACTCCCCTGAGAGTGGTGAGGACTCTCCAGAATTTCCCTTATCAGTATTGGCAGGGGAGACTCAAGAAACTGGAGAGGAGCCCACCTCCTCAGACGAAAACCTACCGTCTGTGGAGTTTTCTGATCTTGAGGTTCACAGGGAAAACTTTGCCACAGAACAGTTGAAAGACCCCGCCCTAATAAAGGCACGGGAAAACGTAGTGAAAATAGATGGCGAGTTAGTGAACCCAGATAATACCTGCACTTACCCATACTTCAGCGTAGAGAAGGACCTACTGTATCGGGTGGCAAAAAGGGCAGAAGAAACCGTTGAGCAGCTTGTGGTGCCCAAACCTTACAGGAAGTTGGTGTTGGAGTTGGCCCATGGGCACATTCTTGGAGGTCATCTGGGGACAGAGAAAACCCGAGAGAGGGTATTACAGAGATTCTATTGGCCGGGGGTGATGAAGGACATAGAAAATTATTGTTCCTCCTGCCCTGTGTGTCAGAGGTCGGCCCCGATGCCACATTTCCGTAGCCCTCTGGTCCCTCTACCCATCATTGAGGTCCCGTTTGAGAGGATCGCCATGGATTTGGTAGGTCCTATAATCAAGTCCGCTAGGGGGCACCAGTACATATTAGTTATAATGGACTATGCCACCCGTTATCCAGAAGCGATCCCTCTCCGAAATACCTCGGCCAAAACCATAGCCAAAGAGCTATCTCTTGTGTTTAGCCGGGTGGGTATTTGTAAAGAACTGCTTACGGACCAAGGTACACCCTTTATGTCCCGGGTTATGAAGGAGCTGTGTAAATTGTTCAAAGTGACGCAATTACGTACATCTGTGTATCACCCCCAAACCGATGGGCTGGTTGAAAGGTTCAACAAAACCCTAAAACAAATGTTGAAGAAAGTGGTGGATAGAGATGGAAAGGATTGGGACTGTCTACTTCCTTATCTGATGTTTGCTATTAGGGAGGTGCCCCAATCCTCTACGGGATTCTCCCCCTTTGAGTTACTGTATGGGAGACACCCAAGAGGGCTGTTGGATATTGCCAAGGAAACTTGGGAAAGTGAGAGTTCTCCCCACAGGAGTGTGATTGAGCATGTCGCCCTGATGCAAGACCGAATTGCACAGGTAATGCCCATCGTGAAGGAACATTTGGCCCAAGCGCAGTTAGCACAGCAGAGAGTGTACAACCGTGGAGCCAAGACCCGTACCTTTTCCCCGGGGGATAGGATACTGGTACTTGTCCCTACGGTTGAAAGTAAATTCCTTGCCAAATGGCAAGGCCCCTATGAGATAATGGAAAAAGTGAGCGAAGTGAATTACAAGGTCAGACAACCAGGAAGGCGAAAGCCCGAACAGATCTATCACGTTAATCTGTTGAAAGCCTGGAGGGATAGAGAGTCCCTAGTCGCAGACACTTGGTCACCAGCTCAAACTGGTTGCGTGATTCCGGAGGTTGGAATAGCAGCCACCTTGTCACAACCCCAACAACAGGAGGTTAAGGAGTTTGTGCTTCGCAACAAGGAGGTATTCTCTGAGCTGCCGGGACAAACATCTGGGGTAGAGCATGACATCATTACCCCGCCCGGTGAAAGGGTGAAGTTAAAACCCTATCGGATCCCAGAGGCCCGACGGGAGGCAATACGGGAGGAAGTACAGAAAATGCTGAACTTAGGGGTGATAGAGGAGTCCCAAAGTGATTGGTCT
This sequence comes from Rana muscosa, assembly GCA_029206835.1. NCBI lineage: Eukaryota > Metazoa > Chordata > Amphibia > Anura > Ranidae > Rana > Rana muscosa. The sequence continues at coordinate 208,728,854 of CM055127.1, read as the reverse complement.
AGTCCCATTGTGTTGGTGCCTAAACCGGATGGGAGCTGGCGATTTTGTAACGATTTTCGACAGTTGAACAAAGTTACAAAATTTGACACCTACCCCATGCCACGTATAGATGAGTTGATCGACCGGCTGGGAACAGCCCGATACATGACGACTCTTGACCTCACAAAAGGGTATTGGCAAATCCCCCTGGCCAAGTCGGCCAAAGAGAAAACCGCATTTGTAACCCCAGACGGGGCGTTCCAATATAAAAGAATGCCGTTCGGGTTACAGAATGCGCCGGCCACATTCCAGTGGAAAATGGACCAGATGCTGAGGCCCCATCGGAAGTATGCTGCGGCTTACCTGGATGACATAATTGTCCATAGCACAGATTGGGCCTCACATCTGCCAAAAGTGCAAGCAGTCCTGGACTCTGTTCGGGAAGCGGGGTTTACGGCTAACCCCAAGAAGTGTACCATTGGGCAGGAGGAGGCCAAATATCTTGGGTACACCATTGGGAGGGGAGTAATAAAACCCCAACTCAACAAAGTCGAGGCCATCCAGAGTTGGCCACGTCCCAACAGCAAGAAGCAGGTACGAGCCTTTCTGGGAATCGCTGGGTATTATCGGCGATTCATTCCCCACTTTGCTACTAAGGCTGTGCCCCTAACCAACCTGACGAAGGGGAAAGGGTCGGTCATGATTAAATGGACCCCCGAGGCTGAGGCAGCATTCCAATTCTTGAAACAAGCCTTATGTAGCCAGCCAGTGTTGTACTCACCCGACTTCTCTAAAGACTTTGTCGTACAAAGTGATGCGTCAGATGTGGGGTTAGGAGCAGTATTGTCCCAGGTCTGGAACGGGGAAGAGCACCCAGCCATTTACCTCAGCAGGAAGTTGAAGTCCCATGAGGTAAATTACGCCACCGTTGAAAAGGAGTGTTTAGCGGTGAAGTGGGCTCTAGATTCCCTTCGGTACTACCTGCTAGGTAGGCACTTTGACATGGTTACGGATCACGCTCCGTTAAAGTGGATGGCTCAAAACAAGGAAACAAATAGAAGAGTGAATAGGTGGTTCCTGGCCCTCCAGGAATTCAACTTCACAGTAAAGCATCGCCCTGGCGTTCAAATGGGGAATGTGGATGCTTTGTCTCGAGTACATGAATGCCTGATTGCTGGTGTTCCAACCCCGAGGTTAAAACAAGAGGGGGGGTATGTGACAGCAGGAAGGTAAAGTCACCTGGTTGCATCCAGGGGGGTAGATATATTTCGCCCAGATTCAGGCTTTACGCCGACTTATACAACTAGGTGGAGAGTTGTATAAGGCTAGTGGGCTCATGGATGACTCATACCTCTAGGGAGAGTGTGGGGCGTCGTACAGACAGGGAGTTGATGAGGCCAGCTGAAGCTTGTCAGCTCATTTAGGCCTCTATAAGAACTCCCAGATTCATTAGGTGTTAGCTCATGCCTGGAACCAGACCTGTGTGGACTGTCTAGGGAGAGTGAACCCCTGTGCGGTGAGACAAAGCCTGTGTGGCTATTTGCTTGGACATTTAAAACCAGGGACTTAGGGACTAGGACAGCACTAGGCTGATCCCAGTTGTTAGTTAGGAAACCTGTATGTTTAGTCAGAGGTCAAGTTGACCAGGATTTATTTTGTTTATGTTTCTTTTGCTTTGCTGTGTTTTGTCACTGTAAATAGAAAATAAACCGCACCTTTATGATTTTGAAAACCACAACCACCGTTTGCTGGGCCTGTTTTTGTGTGGGGAGCCCATCTCGGGGGTCACACACACCCGCTGCCGAGCTAACCCCCTCACAGTACACTGACTAAAAATACTGCAGCTGCCTACCTGCCTGTGGTATTATTAGGAATAGAACACCAGCAATTGTCTGCAGTTAGCTTTAGTTGCACACTGTGCACAGGATACAGTACCCTAACTGAATATACTGCAGCTGCCTGCCTGTGGTATTATTAGGAATAGAACACCAGCAATTGTCTGCAGTTAGCTTTCGTTGCACACTGTGCACAGGATAAAGTACACTGACTAAAAATACTGCAGCTGCCTGCCTGCCTGTGGTATTATTAGGAATAGAACACCAGCAATTGTCTGCAGTTAGCTTTAGTTGCACACTGTGCACAGGATACAGTACACTGACTGAATATACTGCAGCTGCCTGCCTGTGGTAATATTAGGAAGAGAACACCAGCAATTGTCTGCAGTTAACTTTAGTTGCACACTGTGAACAGGATAAGGTACACTGACTTAAAATACTGCAGCTGTCTGCCTGTGGTTTTATTAGGAAGAGAACACCAGCAATTGTCTGCAGTTAGCTTTAGTTGCATACTGTGCACAGGATACAGTACACTGACTGAAATTACTGCAGCTGCCTGCCTGCCTGTGGTATTATTAGGAATAGAACACCAGCAATTGTCTGCAGTTAGCTTTAGTTGCACACTGTGCACAGGATACAGTACACTGACTGAAAATACTGTAGCTGCCTGCCTGTGGTATTATAAGGAAGAGAACACCAGCAATTGTCTGCAGTTAGTTTGAGTTGCACACTGTGCACAGGATACAGTACACTGAATGAAAATACTGCAGCTGCCTGCCTGCCTGTGGTATTATTAGGAAGAGAACACCAGCAATTGTCTGCAGTTAGCTTTAGTTGCACACTGTGCACAGGATACAGTACACTGACTGAAAACACTGCAGCTGCCTGCCTGCCTGTGGTATTATTAGGAAGAGAACACCAACAATTGTCTGCAGTTAGCTTTAGTTGCACACTGTGCACAGGATACAGTACACTGACTGAAAATACTGCAGCTGTCTGCCTGCCTGTGGTATTATTATAAAGAGAACATCAGAAATTGTATGCAGTTAGCTTTAGTTGCACACTGTGCACAGGATACAGTACACTGACTGAAAAAAACTGCAGCTGCCTGCCTGCCTGCCTGTGGTATTATTACAAAGAGAACACCACAAATTGTATGTAGTTAGCTTTAGTTGCACACTGTGCACATGATACAGAACACTGACTGAAAATACTGAAGCTGCCTGCCTGTGGTATTATTAGGAAGAGAACACCAGCAATTGTATGCAGTTAGATTGAGTTGCACACTGTGCACAGGATACAGTACACTGACTGAAAATACTTCAGCTGCCTGCTTCCTACGTGTGGTATGTTTAGTAAGAGAACACCAGCAATTGTCTGCAGTTAGCTTTAGTTGCACACTGTGCACAGGATACAGTACACTGACTGAAAAAACTGCAGCTGCCTGCCTGCCTGAGGTATTATTACAAAGAGAACACCACAAATTGTATGTAGTTAGCTTTAGTTGCACACTGTGCACAGGATACAGTACACTGACTGAAAATACTGCAGCTGCCTGCCTGTGGTATTATAAGGAAGAGAACACCAGCAATTGTCTGCAGTTAGATTGAGTTGCACACTGTGCACAGGATACAGTACACTGACTGAAAATACTTCAGCTGCCTGCTTCCTACGTGTGGTATGTTTAGTAAGAGAACACCAGCAATTGTCTGCAGTTAGCTTTAGTTGCACAATGTGCACAGGATAAAGTACACTGACTAAAAATACTGCAGCTGCCTGCCTGTTTGTGGTATTATTAGAAAGAGAACACCAGCAATTGTCTACAGTTAGCTTTAGTTGCACACTGTGCATAGGATACAGTACCCGGGCTGAAAATACTGCAGCTGCCTGCCTGTGGTATTATAAGGAAGAGAACACCAGCAATTGTCTGCAGTTAGCTTTAGTTGCACACTGTGCACAGGATACAGTACACTGACTGAAAATAATGCAGCTGCCTGCCTGTGTTATTATTAGGAAGAGAACACCAGCAATTGTCTGCAGTTAGTTTGAGTTGCACACTGTGCACAGGATACAGTACACTGACTGAAAATACTGCAGCTGCCTGCCTGCCTGTGGTATTATTAGGAAGAGAACACCAGTAATTGTCTGCAGTTAGCTTTAGTTGCACACTGTGCACAGGATACAGTACACTGACTGAAAATACTGCAGCTACCTGCTTCCTATGTGTGGTATGTTTAGTAAGAGAACACCAGTAATTGTATGTAGTTAGCTTTAGTTGCACACTGTGCACAGGATACAGTTCACTGACTGAAAATACTGCAGCTGCCTGCCTGCCTGTGGTATTATTAGGAAGAGAACATCAGTAATTGTCTGCAGTTAGCTTTAGTTGCACACTGTGCACAGGATACAGTACACTGACTGAAAATACTGCAGCTGCCTGCTTCCTATGTGTGGTATGTTTAGTAAGAAAACACCAAAAATTGTATGCAGTTAGCTTTAGTTGCACACTGTGCACAGGATACAGTACACTGACTGAAAATACTGCAGCTGACTGCCTGTGGTATTATAAGGAAGAGAACACCAGCAATTGTCTGCAGTTAGTTTGAGTTGCACACTGTGCACAGGATACAGTACACTGACTGAAAATACTGCAGCTGCCTGCCTGCCTATGGTATTATTAGGAAGAGAACACCAGTAATTGTCTGCAGTTAGCTTTAGTTGCACACTGTGCACAGGATACAGTACACTGACTGAAAATACTGCAGCTGCCTGCTTCCTATGTGTGGTATGTTTAGAAAGAGAACACCAGTAATTGTCTGCAGTTAGCTTTAGTTGCACACTGTGCACAGGATACAGTACACCGACTAAAAATACTGCAGCGCCTGCCTGTGGTCTTATTAGGAAGAGAACACCAGCAATTGTCTGCAGTTAGCTTTAGTTGCACACTGTGCACAGGATAAAGTACACTGACTAAAAATACTGCAGCTGCCTGCCTGTGGTATTATTAGAAAGAGAACACCAGAAATTGTCTGCTGTTAGCCTGAGTTGCACACTGTGCACAGGATACAGTACACTGACTGAAAATACTGCAGCTGCCTGCCTGCCTGTAGTATTATTAGGAATAGAACACCAGCAATTGTCTGCAGTTAGCTTTAGTTGCACACTGTGCACAGGATACAGTACCCTGACTGAATATACTGCAGCTGCCTGCCTGTGGTATTATTAGGAAGAGAACACCAGCAATTGTCTTCAGTTAACTTTAGTTGCACACTGTGAACAGGATAAAGTACACTGACTAAAAATACTGCAGCTGCCTGCCTGCCTGTGGTATTATTAGAAAGAGAACACCAGAAATTGTCTGCTGTTAGCGTGAGTTGCACACTGTGCACAGGATAAAGTACACTGACTGAAAATACTGCAGCTGCCTGCCTGCCTGTGGTATTTTTAGGAATAGAACACCAGCAATTGTCTGCAGTTAGCTTCAGTTGCACACTGTGCACAGGATACAGTACCCTGACTGAATATACTGCAGCTGCCTGCCTGTGGTATTATTAGGAAGAGAACACCAGCAATTGTCTTCAGTTAACTTTAGTTGCACACTGTGCACAGGATAAGGTACAGTGACTTAAAATACTGCAGCTGTCTGCCTGCGGTATTATTAGGAAGAGAACACCAGCAATTATCTGCAGTTAGCTTTAGTTGCACACTGTGCGCAGGATACAGTACCTTGACTGAATATACTGCAGCTGTCTGCCTGTGGTATTTATAGGAAGAGAACACCAGCAATTGTCTGCAGTCGACTTTAGTTGCACACTGTGAACAGGATAAGGTACACTGACTTAAAATACTGCAGCTGTCTTCCTGCGGTATTATTAGAAAGAGAACACCAGCAATTGTCTGCAGTTAGCTTTAGTTGCACACTGTGCGCAGGATACAGTACCTTGACTAAATATACTGCAGCTGTCTGCCTGTGGTATTTATAGGAAGAGAACACCAGCAATTGTCTGCAGTCGACTTTAGTTGCACACTGTGAACAGGATAAGGTACACTGACTTAAAATACTGCAGCTGTCTGCCTGTGGTATTATTAGGAAGAGAACAGCAGCAAATGTCTGCAGTTAGTTTGAGTTGCACACTGTGCACAGGATACAGTACACTGACTGAAAGTACTGCAGCTGTCTGCCTGCCTGTGGTATTATTATACAGAGAACACCAGAAATTGTATGCAGTTAGCTCGAGTTGCACACTGTGCACAGGATACAGTACACTAACTGAAAATACTGCAGCTGCCTGCCTTCCTGTGGTATTATTAGGAATAGAACACCAGCAATTGTCTGCAGTTAGATTTAGTTGCACACTGTGCACAGGATACAGTACACTGACTGAAAATACTGCAGCTGCCTGCCTGTGGTAATATTAGGAAGAGAACACCAGCAATTGTCTGCAGTTAACTTTAGTTGCACGCTGTGAACAGGATAAGGTACACTGACTTAAAATACTGCAGCTGTCTGCCTGTGGTTTTATTAGGAAGAGAACACCAGCAATTGTCTGCAGTTAGCTTTAGTTGCACACTTTGCACAGGATACAGTACACTGACTGAAAACACTGCAGCTGCCTGCCTGCCTGTGGTATTATTACAAAGAGAACACCACAAATTGTATGCAGTTAGCTTTAGTTGCACACTGTGCACAGGATACAGAACACTGACTGAAAAAAACTGCAGCTGCCTGCCTGTGGTATTATTAGGAAGAGAACACCAGCAATTGTCTGCAGGTAGCTTTAGTTGCACACTGTGCACAGGATACAGTACACTGACTGAAAATACTGCAGCACCTGACTGTCTGTGGTAATATTAGGAAGAGAACAACAGCAATTGTCTGCAGTTAGCTTTAGTTGCACACTGTGCACAGGATACAGTACACCGACTAAAAATACTGCAGCGCCTGCCTGTGGTCTTATTAGGAAGAGAACACCAGCAATTGTCTGCAGTTAGCTTTAGTTGCACACTGTGCACAGGATAAAGTACACTGACTAAAAATACTGCAGCTGCCTGCCTGCCTGTGGTATTATTAGGAAGAGAACACCAGCAATTGTCTGCTGTTAGCCTGTGTTGCACACTGTGCACAGGATACAGTACACTGACTGAAAATACTGCAGCTGCCTGCCTGCCTGTAGTATTATTAGGAATAGAACACCAGCAATTGTCTGCAATCAGCTTTAGTTGCACACTGTGCACAGGATACAGTACCCTGACTGAATATACTGCAGCTGCCTGCCTGTGGTATTATTGGGAAGAGAACACCAGCAATTGTCTTCAGTTAACTTTAGTTGCACACTGTGAACAGGATAAGGTACACTGACTTAAAATAGTGCAGCTGTCTGCCTGTGGTTTTATTAGGAAGAGAACACCAGCAATTGTCTGCAGTTAGCTTTAGTTGCACACTGTGCACAGGATACAGTACACTGACTGAAAATACTGCAGCTGCCTGCCTGCCTGTGGTATTATTAGGAAGAGAACACCAACAATTGTCTGCAGTTAGCTTTAGTTGCACACTGTGCACAGGATAAAGTACACTGACTGAAAATACTGCAGCTGCCTGCCTGCCTGTGGTATTATTAGGAATAGAACACCAGCAATTGTCTGCAGTTAGCTTTAGTTGCACACTGTGCACAGGATAAAGTACACTGACTAAAAATACTGCAGCTGTCTTCCTGCGGTATTATTAGGAAGAGAACACCAGCAATTGTCTGCAGTTAGCTTTAGTTGCACACTGTGCACAGGATAAAGTACACTGACTAAAAATACTGCAGCTGCCTGCCTGCCTGTGGTATTATTAGAAAGAGAACACCAGAAATTGTCTGCTGTTAGCGTGAGTTGCACACTGTGCACAGGATAAAGTACACTGACTGAAAATACTGCAGCTGCCTGCCTGCCTGTGGTATTATTAGGAATAGAACACCAGAAATTGTCTGCTGTTAGCGTGAGTTGCACACTGTGCACAGGATACAGTACACTGACTGAATATACTGCAGCTGCCTGCCTGTGGTATTATTAGGAAGAGAACACCAGCAATTGTCTTCAGTTAACTTTAGTTGCACACTGTGCACAGGATAAGGTACAATGACTTAAAATACTGCAGCTGTCTGCCTGCGGTATTATTAGGAAGAGAACACCAGCAATTGTCTGCAGTTAGCTTTAGTTGCACACCGTGCACAGGATACAGTACCTTGACTGAATATACTGCAGCTGTCTGCCTGTGGTATTTATAGGAAGAGAACACCAGCAATTGTCTGCAGTCGACTTTAGTTGCACACTGTGAACAGGATAAGGTACACTGACTTAAAATACTGCAGCTGTCTTCCTGCGGTATTATTAGAAAGAGAACACCAGCAATTGTCTGCAGTTAGCTTTAGTTGCACACTGTGCGCAGGATACAGTACCTTGACTAAATATACTGCAGCTGTCTGCCTGTGGTATTTATAGGAAGAGAACACCAGCAATTGTCTGCAGTCGACTTTAGTTGCACACTGTGAACAGGATAAGGTACACTGACTTAAAATACTGCAGCTGTCTGCCTGTGGTATTATTAGGAAGAGAACAGCAGCAAATGTCTGCAGTTAGTTTGAGTTGCACACTGTGCACAGGATACAGTACACTGACTGAAAGTACTGCAGCTGTCTGCCTGCCTGTGGTATTATTATACAGAGAACACCAGAAATTGTATGCAGTTAGCTCGAGTTGCACACTGTGCACAGGATACAGTACACTAACTGAAAATACTGCAGCTGCATGCCTTCCTGTGGTATTATTAGGAATAGAACACCAGCAATTGTCTGCAGTTAGATTTAGTTGCACACTGTGCACAGGATACAGTACACTGACTGAAAATACTGCAGCTGCCTGCCTGCCTGTGGTATTATTACAAAGAGAACACCACAAATTGTATGCAGTTAGCTTTAGTTGCACACTGTGCACAGGATACAGAACACTGACTGAAAAAACTGCAGCTGCCTGCCTGTGGTATTATTAGGAAGAGAACACCAGCAATTGTCTGCAGGTAGCTTTAGTTGCACACTGTGCACAGGATACAGTACACTGACTGAAAATACTGCAGCACCTGACTGCCTGTGGTAATATTAGGAAGAGAACAACATCAATTGTCTGCAGTTAGCTTTAGTTGCACACTGTGCACAGGTTAAAGTACACTGACTAAAAATACTGCAGCTGCCTGCCTGCCTGTGGTATTATTAGAAAGAGAACACCAGAAATGATCTGCAGTTAGCGTGAGTTGCACACTGTGCACAGGATACAGTACACTGACTGAAAATACTGCAGCTGCCTGCCTGTGGTATTATTAGGAAGAGAACACCAGCAATTGTCTGCAGTTAACTTTAGTTGCACACTGTGAACAGGATAAGGTACACTGACTTAAAATACTGCATCTGTCTGCCTGTGGTATTATTAGGAAGAGAACACCAGTAATTGTCTGTAGTTAGCTTTAGTTGCACACTGTGCACAGGATACAGTACACTGACTGAAAATACTGCAGCAGCCTGCTTCCTATGTGTGGTATGTTTAGTAAGAGAACACCAGTAATTGTATGTAGTTAGCTTTAGTTGCACACTGTACACAGGATACAGTACACTGACTGAAAATACTGCAGCTGCCTGCCTGTGGTATTATAAGGAAGAGAACACCAGAAATTGTCTGCAGTTAGTTAGACTTGCACACTGTGCACAGGATACAGTACACTGACTGAAAATACTGCAGCTGTCTGCCTGCCTGTGGTATTATTATACAGAGAACACCAGAAATTGTATGCAGTTAGCTCGAGTTGCACAGTGTGCACAGGATACAGTACACTGACTGAAAATACTGCAGCTGCCTGCCTGCCTGTGGTATTATTAGGAATAGAACACCAGCAATTGTCTGCAGTTAGATTTAGTTGCACACTGTGCACAGGATACAGTACACTGACTGAATATACTGCAGCTGCCTGCCTGTGGTATTATTAGGAAGAGAACACCAGCAATTGTCTGCAGTTAGCTTTAGTTGCACACTGTGCACATGATACAGTACACTGACTGAAAATACTGCAGCTGCCTGCTTCCTATGTGTGGTATGTTTAGAAAGAGAACACCAGTAATTGTCTGCAGTTAGCTTTAGTTGCACACTGTGCACAGGATACAGTACACCGACTAAAAATACTGCAGCGCCTGCCTGCCTGTGGTCTTATTAGGAAGAGAACACCAGCAATTGTCTGCAGTTAGCTTTAGTTGCACACTGTGCACAGGATAAAGTACACTGACTAAAAATACTGCAGCTGCCTGCCTGCCTGTGGTTTTATTAGAAAGAGAACACCAGAAATTGTCTGCTGTTAGCCTGAGTTGCACACTGTGCACAGGATACAGTACACTGACTGAAAATACTGCAGCTGCCTGCCTGCCTGTGGTATTATTAGGAATAGAACACCAGCAATTGTCTGCAGTTAGCTTTAGTTGCACACTGTGCACAGGATACATTACCCTGACTGAATATACTGCAGCTGCCTGCCTGTGGTATTATTAGGAAGAGAACACCAGCAATTGTATGCAGTTAACTTTAGTTGCACACTGTGAACAGGATAAGGTACACTGACTTAAAATAGTGCAGCTGTCTGCCTGTGGTTTTATTAGGAAGAGAACACCAGCAATTGTCTGCAGTTAGCTTTAGTTGCACACTGTGCACAGGATACAGTACACTGACTGAAAATACTGCAGCTGCCTGCCTGCCTGTGGTATTATTAGGAAGAGAACACCAACAATTGTCTGCAGTTAGCTTTAGTTGCACACTGTGCACAGGATACAGCACACTGTTTGAATAAACTGTGCCTGCCTGCCTGTGGTATTATTACAAAGAGAACACCACAAATTGTATGCAGTTAGCTTTAGTTGCACACTGTGCACAGGATATAGTACACTGACTGAAAATACTGCAGCTGACTGCCTGTGGTATTGTAAGGAAGAGAACACCAGCAATTGTCTGCAGTTAGTTTGAGTTGCACACTGTGCACAGGATACAGTACACTGACTGAAAATACTGCAGCTGCCTGCCTGCCTATGTTATTATTAGGAAGAGAACACCAGTAATTGTCTGCAGTTAGCTTTAGTTGCACACTGTGCACAGGATACAGTACACTGACTGAAAATACTGCAGCTGCCTGCTTCCTATGTGTGGTATGTTTAGAAAGAGAACACCAGTAATTGTCTGCAGTTAGCTTTAGTTGCACACTGTGCACAGGATAAAGTACACTGACTAAAAATACTGCAGCTGCCTGCCTGCCTGTGGTATTATTAGAAAGAGAACACCAGAAATTGTCTGCTGTTAGCGTGAGTTGCACACTGTGCACAGGATACAGTACACTGACTGAAAAAACTGTGCCTGCCTGCCTGTGGTATTATTACAAGGAGAACACCTCAAATTGTATGCAGTTAGCTTTAGTTGCACACTGTGCACAGGATACAGTACACTGACTGAAAATACTGCAGCTGACTGCCTGTGGTATTATAAGGAAGAGAACACCAGCAATTGTCTGCAGTTAGTTTGAGTTGCACACTGTGCACAGGATACAGTACACTGACTGAAAATACTGCAGCTGCCTGCCTGACTGTGGTCTTATTAGGAAGAGAACACCAGCAATTGTCTGCAGTTAGCTTTAGTTGCACACTGTGCACAGGATAAAGTACACTGACTAAAAATACTGCAGCTGCCTGCCTGCCTGTGGTATTATTAGAAAGAGAACACCAGAAATTGTCTGCTGTTAGCGTGAGTTGCACACTGTGCACAGGATAAAGTACACTGACTGAAAATACTGCAGCTGCCTGCCTGCCTGTGGTATTATTAGGAATAGAACACCAGCAATTGTCTGCAGTTAGCTTTAGTTGCACACTGTGCACAGGATACAGTACCCTGACTGAATATACTGCAGCTGCCTGCCTGTGGTATTATTAGGAAGAGAACACCAGCAATTTTCTTCAGTTAACTTTAGTTGCACACTGTGAACAGGATAAGGTACACTGACTTAAAAAAGTGCAGCTGTCTGCCTGTGGTTTTATTAGGAAGAGAACACCAGCAATTGTCTGCAGTTAGCTTTAGTTGCACACTGTGCACAGGATACAGTACACTGACTGAAAATACTGCAGCTACCTGCCTGTGGTATTATTAGGAAGAGAACACCAGCAATTGTCTTCAGTTAACTTTAGTTGCACACTGTGCACAGGATAAGGTACACTGACTTAAAATACTGCAGCTGTCTGCCTGCGGTATTATTAGGAAGAGAACACCAGCAATTGTCTGCAGTTAGCTTTAGTTGCACACTGTGCACAGGATACAGTACCTTGACTGAATATACTGCAGCTGTCTGCCTGTGGTATTTATAGGAAGAGAACACCAGCAATTGTCTGCAGTCGACTTTAGTTGCACACTGTGAACAGGATAAGGTACACTGACTTAAAATACTGCAGCTGCCTGCCTGCCTGTGGTATTATTAGGAAGAGAACACCAGCAAATGTCTACAGTTAGTTTGAGTTGCACACTGTGCACAGGATACAGTACACTGACTGAAAGTACTGCAGCTGTCTGCCTGCCTGTGGTATTATTATACAGAGAACACCAGAAATTGTATGCAGTCAGCTCGAGTTGCACACTGTGCACAGGATACAGTACACTGACTGAAAATACTGCAGCTGTCTGCCTGCCTGTGGTATTATTATACAGAGAACACCAGAAATTGTATGCAGTTAGCTCGAGTTGCACACTGTGCACAGGATACAGTACACTAACTGAAAATACTGCAGCTGCCTGCCTTCCTGTGGTATTATTAGGAATAGAACACCAGCAATTGTCTGCAGTTAGATTTAGTTGCACACTGTGCACATGATACAGTACACTGACTGAAAATACTGCAGCTGTCTGCCTGTGGTTTTATTAGGAAGAGAACACCAGCAATTGTCTGCAGTTAGCTTTAGTTGCACACTTTGCACAGGATACAGTACACTGACTGAAAAAACTGCAGCTGCCTGCCTGCCTGTGGTATTATTACAAAGAGAACACCACAAATTGTATGCAGCTAGCTTTAGTTGCACACTGTGCACAGGATACAGAACACTGACTGAAAAAAATGCAGCTGCCTGCCTGTGGTATTATTAGGAAGAGAACACCAGCAATTGTCTGCAGGTAGCTTTAGTTGCACACTGTGCACAGGATACAGTACACTGACTGAAAATACTGCAGCACCTGACTGCCTGTGGTAATATTAGGAAGAGTACAACAGCAATTGTCTGCAGTTAGCTTTAGTTGCACACTGTGCACAGGATAAAGTACACTGACTAAAAATACTGCAGCTGCCTGCCTGCCTGTGGTATTATTAGAAAGAGAACACCAGAAATTATCTGCAGTTAGCGTGAGTTGCACACTGTGCACAGGATACAGTACACTGACTGAAAATACTGCAGCTGCCTGCCTGTGGTATTATTAGGAAGAGAACACCAGCAATTGTCTGCAGTTAACTTTAGTTACACACTGTGAACAGGATAAGGTACACTGACTTAAAATACTGCAGCTGTCTGCCTGTGTTTTTATTAGGAAGAGAAAACCAGCAATTGTCTGCAGTTAGCTTTAGTTGCACACTTTGCACAGGATACAGTACACTTAGTGAAAATACTGCAGCTGCCTGCCTGTGGTATTATTAGGAAGAGAACACCAGCAATTGTCTGCAGTTAGTTTGAGTTGCACACTGTGCACAGGATACAGTACACTGACTGAAAATACTGCAGCTGCCTGCCTGCCTGTGGTATTATTAGGAAGAGAACACCAGCAATTGTCTGTAGTTAGCTTTAGTTGCACACTGTGCACAGGATACAGTACACTGACTGAAAATACTGCAGCTGAATTGTGGCGGAGCCGGCGGCCGGAGCGGATGGTGTGGTGAGAGGAGAGCTCCGTCACATCAGGGGATTATCAGCAACTAAAAGCGGCTTTTGAGGCTGGAAAAATACCCATCCGAGCGGCGGAATACAGGAGGAACCCCGCTAGTGACATGGCCAAACGAAAGGACAGAGAAGGACCCAGGAAATTGACAGATTTCTATCCCCACATAGCAGGCAGGAGCGGCCAAGATGGCGCCGCGGCAGGGCTGTCTGCATCACAGCGCCATGAGGAGGAGAATGGCGCGATCTACAACTTGCAAGGTGAGTCGCTGGACAGAAATCATCCTCAGCTCCCCCATCCCTCCCCATCCAGCAGCCCTGTAAAACAAAAATGGAGGGTCAATCCCCCAGGAGCAGATAGCAGTGAACAGGGATGAGCCGAACACCCCCCTGTTCAGTTCGCACCAGAACCTGCGAACAGACAAAATGTTGGTGTAAACTTTAGAACCCTATTAAATACAATGAACTCGAACGTTCGAAATCTAAAGTGTTAATTATAAAGGCTAATATGCAAGTTATTGTCCTAAAAAGTGTTTGGGGACCCGGGTCCTGCCCCAGGGGACATGTATCAATGCAAAAAGAAGTTTTAAAAACGGCCGTTTTTTCGGGAGCAGTGATTTTAATAATGCTTAAAATGAAAAAATAAAAGTGAAATATTCCTTTAAATTTCGTACCTGGGGGTGTGTATGATATGCATGTGAAGTGGCGCATGTTTCCCGTGCTTAGAACTGTCCCTGCAAAAAATGTCATTTTTGAAAGAAAAAAATGCATTTAAAACTGACTCGCGGCTATTAATGAATTGTCGGCTCCCGGCAATACATACAAAAGTCATTGATAAAAAAAAAAAGCGTGGGGGTTCCCCAGAATTCAATTACCAGGCCCTTCAGGTCTGGAATGGATATTAAGGGGAACCCCGCCGCAAATTTAAAAAAAAATTGACGTGGGGTTCCCCCAAATATCCATTCCAGGCCCTTCAGATCTGGCATGGATTTTAAGGGGAACTCCACCCCAAATTTAAAAAAAAATGGCGTGGAGTCCCCCTAAAAATCCATACCAGACCCCTTATCCGAGCACGCAACCTGGCCGGCCTCCTGAACCGTACCAAGCCACATGCCCTCAACATGGGGAGGATGTCCCCATGTTGATGGGGACAAGGGCCTCATCCCCACAACCCTTGCCCGGTGGTTGTGGGGGTCTGCGGGCGGGGGGCTTATCGGAATCTGGAAGACCCCTTTAACAAAGAGGACCCCCAGATCCCGCCCCCCCCTATGTGAATTGGTAAGGGGTACATTGTACCCCTACCATTTCACGAAGAAAGCGTAAAAAAATGTTTAAAAAAACACACAAACACCTTGAAAAAGTCCTTTATTTAAAAAAAAAAAAAAAAAACATTCCAGCGGTGAAATCCAGTGTCCCGCGGCGATCCCGATGTCCAGCGCTGTCCTTCATTGGTTGTGCCTGAGCGGACCTGATGGGGAACTCCCTCTCAGTATTTTAAATGTATAGACCCGCCCCTTCTAAAGTTCCCCATCAGGTCCGCTCAGCGGACCAGATGCGGAACATGAGAAGGGGCGGGTCTATACATGTATTACCAAAGTGAGAGCAGTTCCCCATCAGGTCCGCCCCCTCGGTATGTCGGACCCGCCTACGTCATTGGCCTGAGCGGGGAACTTCCTTCACTATGTAAATTTAAATTTACATAGTGAAGGAAGTTCCCCGCTCAGGCCAATGACGTAGGCGGGTCCGACATACCGAGGGGGCGGACCTGATGGGGAACTGCTCTCACTTTGGTAATACATGTATAGACCCGCCCCTTCTCATGTTCCGCATCTGGTCCGCTGAGCGGACCTGATGGGGAACTTTAGAAGGGGCGGGTCTATACATTTAAAATACTGAGAGGGAGTTCCCCATCAGGTCCGCTCAGGCACAACCAATGAAGGACAGCGCTGGACATCGGGATCGCCGCGGGACACTGGATTTCACCGCTGGAATGTTTATTTATTTATTTTTTTAAATAAAGGACTTTTTCAAGGTGTTTGTGTGTTTTTTTAAACATTTTTTTATGCTTTCTTCGTGAAATGGTAGGGGTACAATGTACCCCTTACCAATTCACATAGGGGGGGCCGGGATCTGGGGGTCCTCTTTGTTAAAGGGGTCTTCCAGATTCCGATAAGCCCCCCGCCCGCAGACCCCCACAACCACCGGGCAAGGGTTGTGGGGATGAGGCCCTTGTCCCCATCAACATGGGGACATCCTCCCCATGTTGAGGGCATGTGGCTTGGTACGGTTCAGGAGGGAGGGGGGCCGCTCTCTCGTCCCCCCTTTTCCCCTGCGGCCGGCCAGGTTGCGTGCTCGGATAAGGGGTCTGGTATGGATTTTTGGGGGGACTCCACGCCATTTTTTTTTAAATTTGGGGTGGAGTTCCCCTTAAAATCCATGCCAGATCTGAAGGGCCTGGAATGGATATTTGGGGGAACCCCACGTCAATTTTTTTTTAAATTTGCGGCGGGGTTCCCCTTAATATCCATTCCAGACCTGAAGGGCCTGGTAATTGAATTCTGGGGAACCCCCACGCTTTTTTTTTTTTTTTATCAATGACTTGTGTATGTATTGCCGGGAGCCCACAATATATTAATAGCCGCGAGTCAGTTTTAAATGCATTTTTTTCTTTCAAAAATGACATTTTTTTACAGGGACAGTTCTAAGCACGGGAAACATGCGCCACTTCACATGCATATCATACACACCCCCCAGGTACGAAATTTAAAGGAATATTTCACTTTTATTTTTTCATTTTAAGCATTATTAAAATCACTGCTCCCGAAAAAACGGCCATTTTTAAAACTTCTTTTTGCATTGATACATGTCCCCTGGGGCAGGACCCGGGTCCCCAAACACTTTTTAGGACAATAACTTGCATATAAGCCTTTATAATTAACACTTTAGATTTCTCCCATAGATTTTTCGAATTTGCCACGAACACCCCAATTTGTTCGCTGTTCGGCGAACGGGCGAACAGGCAATGTTCGAGTCGAACATGAGTTCGACTCGAACTCGAAGCTCATCCCTAGCAGTGAACAGGAGAAGGGAGGTAGTGACATGGAGCAGGCTGACTCCTATACCCAGAAGCTGGACGCTATGCCTGTCTCTGGTCAGCCCATGACTGATATTTTCATGAAAGAAATGATACTGAATCTGAGAGGGGCCATCCAGCAAGACATAGCTCACCTCACCCACTTCACACGCAAGTAACTGAGTGCTATGGGAGAAAGGGTTACCTATATGGAAACTAAAATGGATGACTTCTCTGCAGCCCACAATGAGCTAGTGGATGCTCATGTAGATTTAGAAGATGAGCTCAAAGCCCTCCGCTTAAAGGTCTCTGACCTCGAAGATCGCTCTCGCAGGAATAATGTGAAGTTTAGAGGAATTCCTGAAACAGTTAAACCTGCTGAACTGAGTTCATTCCTTCAACGGCTAATGAAAAAAGCAATCCCTTCTCTCACTGCCTCGGATGTCATTATCGACAGAGCACATAGGCTGCACAAACCACAACATCTCCCTGAGAAAATCCCCAGAGATGTGATCGCCAGAATTCATTTATTTCATATCAAAGATCAACTTATGAGATTTTCCAGACTGAACAGCTCCCTCCCGGACCCATATGCTGGGATCACAATATACGCTGACCTCTCACAGGCCACCATGAAAGCTAGGAATAATCTGATCCCAGTTACTAAAATGCTAAGGAATCACAAGATCCTCTATAGATGGCGCTTCCCTGCTAAAATCATTTTGGAGAAAAACAATGAATGGTACACCATCTCTTCCCTGGACAAAGGCCTGGAGCTACTCCGCAAGTGGGGACTTCTCCCCCAGGACGACTACCCTGACTCTATGGACCAGACCCCGTCCAGATCAAACATCAACAATTGTCGCAGTACCAGGAACAACCGTGACACTTAGACATCCCTAAAATACGTTGGATTTGTTTATTCTGTGATACTTGACGTAATTGTAGCCGTATTAGTGCAATTGTGACAGAGAAAATTAAGTACTGTCCGTGATACTTTTTTTATTTGCACTAACATAGAATTTTTCAGGACAAGCTTTCGGGGTATGTCCCCTTCTTCAAGGTCCAAGCTGTACTGATTCACAATTTTTTTAGCAGAATGTTGAAACAAAACAAGAAAAAAATCTCAGAGGGAAAGGAAAAAAACACATACAAATCAATGGTAATAAAGATAGCAGCAGAGTTAGTGAGATAAGACAGAGTTAGTGAGATAAGACAGAGGGAGAGCTATAGACTTGAGGGGGGAGATGCTAGTCACAGAGGGGGTCATAAAACCTTAGTATAATGGGTAAGGAAACCAATATCCAAATTTAGGCCATTCGTTTTTGTGTTAAAAAGAATTATCATTCTTAGTTCAAATGTTTTCCTTTCCTGGATAGTTCTGAAATTCCCTTTAAGAACTAAAACATTGAGGTCTTCTATAGTGTGGTCCGGTTGTGAGAAGTGATGTCCCACAGGTGTGCAGAAACTCTCTTCTTTATGTTCCCTGATGGTATGTCTGTGAAAATTCATCCTCGCTTGCAACTTCTGTCCTGTTTCACCAACATAAGATCCTTTGCCACACCTGTTGCATTGGATGAGGTACACAACATTACTGGAGGTACAGTTGTAAGATCCCATGATGGTGAAGGTCCCATTGGGTGTGTGACACTTTTGGATAGATTGATCTGGTTGCACAGTTTGCAGCGTTTTTTATTGCAGGGTTTGCTTCCATTATTTGTTACTTCATAATCAGAGTGAAGTTTCCTGCTGATTAGTTTGTGTCTGAGGTTGGGTGGTTGTCTGAAAGCCAATAATGGGGGTTGTTGGAATATTTCTTTCAGAGTTTCATCCTCTGTTATAATGGGCTGTAAATCTTTGATTATCTTTTTGATCCCTTCTAGTGTTGGGTTGTATGTGGTGACTAGAGGTACTCGGTTATTTGTTTTTTTCTCTTTGTATTGGAGGAGATTTTCTCTTCGGGTTTTCAAGGCTGTGTTTATGCTGTTGTTGATGGTTTTGTCTTTATATCCTTTCTTCTGGAAAGAAAGCACAAATTTCTTCTGGAAAAAAAGCACAAATACATGCTGCCCAAAATTCACAAGCCAGGAAATCCAGGCAGACCCATTATAACAGGTATGAATACACTTACCGAACATATCTCAGGCCTTATAGAAAACATGTTAAAACCGTTAGTCATGAACACTACTAGTTTCCTGCAAGACACCACTGCTTTTCTGAACAAGCTTAACAATATACAACAATTACCACCAAATACACTTCTAGTCACTATGGATGTAGAATCTCTGTACAGTAACATCCCTCACAAGGATGGGTTGGCAGCATGTCACAGACTCTTATCATCCACACCAAACCACAAATACACGGCTGAGGATGTTACACAGCTCATCGAATTTATTCTTACACACAACTACTTCACTTTCAACAATGACATCTATCTCCAATGTATGGGTACTGCTATGGGAAGCAAAATGGCACCCCAATATGCAAACTTATTTATGGCTGACCTGGAGGACAAATTCCTGAACAGCATACAACAAAAGCCATACAGATATTATCGCTATATTGATGATATCTTCATGATATGGACTGAAGGTGAAGAAAATCTAAACCAATTCTTCTCATTGATCAACACTTTTCACCCATCTATCAAACTAAAAATGGACTATTCGAACACACATGTCAACTTCCTAGACACTACAGTATACATCAGGGATGACAAGCTTCACACTTCCATATACAGAAAACCGACTGACCGATGCAGCTATCTTCATAGTTCCAGTTTTCATCCCCAACACACTAAACGAGCCATCATACACAGCCAGGCCATCAGATACCACCGAATTTGTTCAGACCCAGAAGTCAGAGATAAACATCTCAGAACACTGGCAGGCTCTTTCCAGAAGAAAGGATATAAAGACAAAACCATCAACAACAGCATAAACACAGCCTTGAAAACCCGAAGAGAAAATCTCCTCCAATACAAAGAGAAAAAAACAAATAACCGAGTACCTCTAGTCACCACATACAACCCAACACTAGAAGGGATCAAAAAGATAATCAAAGATTTACAGCCCATTATAACAGAGGATGAAACTCTGAAAGAAATATTCCAACAACCCCCATTATTGGCTTTCAGACAACCACCCAACCTCAGACACAAACTAATCAGCAGGAAACTTCACTCTGATTATGAAGTCACAAATAATGGAAGCAAACCCTGCAATAAAAAACACTGCAAACTGTGCAACCAGATCAATCTATCCAAAAGTGTCACACACCCAATGGGACCTTCACCATCATGGGATCTTACAACTGTACCTCCAGTAATGTTGTGTACCTCATCCAATGCAACAGGTGTGGCAAAGGATCTTATGTTGGTGAAACAGGACAGAAGTTGCAAGCGAGGATGAATTTTCACAGACATACCATCAAGGAACATAAAGAAGAGAGTTTCTGCACACCTGTGGGACATCACTTCTCACAACCGGACCACACTATAGAAGACCTCAATGTTTTAGTTCTTAAAGGGAATTTCAGAACTATCCAGGAAAGGAAAACATTTGAACTAAGAATGATAATTCTTTTTAACACAAAAACGAATGGCCTAAATTTAGATATTGGTTTCCTTACCCATTATACTAAGGTTTTATGACCCCCTCTGTGACTAGCATCTCCCCCCTCAAGTCTATAGCTCTCCCTCTGTCTTATCTCACTAACTCTGTCTTATCTCACTAACTCTGCTGCTATCTTTATTACCATTGATTTGTATGTGTTTTTTTTCCTTTCCCTCTGAGATTTTTTTCTTGTTTTGTTTCAATATTCTGCTAAAAAAATTGTGAATCAGTACTGCTTGGACCTTGAAGAAGGGGACATACCCCGAAAGCTTGTCCTGAAAAATTCTATGTTAGTGCAAATAAAAAAAGTATCACGGACAGTACTTAATTTTCTTTATTCTGTGATGAAATACCTAGTTTCCTCATGACACCTTCTATGCCTCATCTGCCTTCTGACGTCGCCGAAATAATCTCCTGATGTTCGGCTGACAAGGTAAACACCTTAATGACTTTACCCCAATACTGCGTTTGGGATCATCCCAAATCTATCCTATTGCTGTTGACTGTTCTAACTTTTAGTTCTCTGACCATTGACGTTGCAATGGTCACTTGTGGTTATATAGTCTGGAGAATCCAGACTACTGTTTTAAAATCCAACTTACAGATTCTCACTGCTAATTCATTAATTCCTCACTTCAAGCAATACTTATTCTGCGCCACTAGATGTCACCAAAGCACCACAAACGAAAATAATGACACTTAAACTTTTATCTGTCAATGCTAGAGGGCTCAACTCCCCATTTAAGTGTAGATCTCTATGGAAAACCGCCCTGGACAAGACATGTGATGTGTTATTTGCGCAAGAAACCCACTTTTTGGATCACAACACCCCGAGATGCTCCCATAAAAATTTCTGCATGTTTTTACGGCAAATAACTCCAGTAAAACAAATGGGGTGTTGATAGCTATTAAGGACTCAGTGTCTTTTAAGCTCCTAAATGAACAATATGATAGTAATGGTAGGTATATTATCCTTGTGTCCGAAATTAACAATGAAATATACACTCTGGTGAATTTGTATGCGCCAAACAAACACCCGATAAGATTCATTCGCAAAACTATACAAAAAGTTAACAAAATGAAAAAAGGTAATTTAGTGATATGTGGAGATTTTAATGTAATCATGAATGATATGCTTGACTCCTCCTCTGCGGGGCGGAGACAAAGACCAACCCTAGATCATTTTTGTCTGGGGGAAGACCTCTATGACCCGTGGCGCTGTCTCTGATCCACAGAGAGGGACTACACCTACTTCTCACCGATGCACAAGAGTTATTCTAGGATTTACTATTTCCTCACAGACAAATATACTTTACAAAAAGTAATCAAGGCGGACATTCACTCCATCACTTGGTCTGACCATGCCCCCATCACCATTGACATAACTTCCGCTAACAAAACGAATGCTTCGCCCCTATGGCGTAATAACACCTACCTACTCTCCCAACCCCACATTAAAGAGGAAGTCCACAAGAAACTACTAGAATTCTTTGAGTTTAACGAAACCCCTAGTACTCCCACCTCCACAGTCTGGTGCGCGCATAAAGCCTTCTCGAGAGGCACCCTGATCCAGATAGCAGCCAGAGAAAAGAAGAAAAAAAAAACTTATAACGCAACTTCATGACCGGATAGCCGACTTAGAAATTAAGCATAAAAAAAATGGGGACCACTCCTTACTACAACAACTGAATTCTAGCAGGGAAGAACTGAGACTGGTGTTAAAATCAGACTATGACCTTTACTACAAAAGACTCCAATTATCATACTACTCCCAGAACAATAGAGCAGGTAAACGGTTAGCAGCTCAACTGAAGAAAAAGCAAACGCAAGCGAAGATATCATTGCTCAAACATCCCACTAACGACAACTCATATCAAAATCCCAAAGACATAGCGAATGCATTTAAAGACTTTTACGAAACCCTGTATAACCTCAACCAGGACAAAACTACTCACCAACCCACAGAAGCAGAAATCACTGACTTTCTCAAATGTATTGACCTACCATCTATAGATCAGAGAACGCTAGACAAAATTAATGAACCTTTTACAGAGGACGAAATCGAGGAAGTAATTAAGAAACTCCCCAAACATAAATCCCCGGGAGCTGACGGGTTCTCAGCCGAATACTATCAAGCATTCTCATCACTACTCACCCCCCGATTGGTGGAGCTGTACAACACAGCTGCAACCACAAGTGCTTTCCCCAAAGAAATGCTCCAAGCCATTATAGTAACCATTCAAAAACCAGGGAAAGATCCTGCCCACCCCCAGAACTACAGACCCATCTCACTCTTGAATTCGGACCTTAAAATATATGCAAAGGCTTTAGCAAACAGATTACTACATATAACCCCCACACTCATAGGACTAGATCAAGTAGGATTTGTTAAGGGCAGACAGGCCCCAGATGGCACTAGAAAAATGATAAACCTACTTAGAAATGCGGAACTCACACACACGCCTAGCATCTTTGTCGCCTTGGACGCGGAAAAGGCGTTTGATAGAGTCCACTGGTCTTACCTGTCACATACACTACATAAATTTGGAATACATGGATTCCTGCACTCAGCGGTCATGTCTTTATATACTAATCCATCGGCCAGGGTCTTTACATCAGGAATGCTCTCTGATTTCTTCAACCTGACTAATGGAACGAGACAGGGTTGCCCACTGTCCCCAATTGTCTTCTCACTAGCAATAGAACCCCTAGCAGAACTCGTTAGGTCTACCACAGAAGTTACAGGACTCCAAATAGGGAACACAGAACATAAAATAGGTCTGTTCGCGGATGATGTGATCCTTACCCTGACCAACCCATTAACTTCCCTAAGGAACGCCACAGAACTTATGCACGATTTTGGGAAAATAACATATTATAAAGTCAATACTTCTAAATGTTTTGCCCTACCCCTTCATACCCCCCCACAACAGTAAACAGGCTCAAGCTACTATTCCCCTGCACATGGGATGCCCCATCCATCACCTACTTAGGTATACAACTGACCCACCCTACAGCCAAGCTATATTCTGATAACTTCCTACCCTTTTAGATCAGATCAAGAAAGACTTTGCACAATTGTCCAAAATTCAATGGATAGGGCGGATAGCAGCTTACCAGATGCAAGTATTCCCAAAGATCCTCTATCTTTTCAGAACTATTCCAATCCCTATCCCTCATACATTTTTGTCTGAGCTGGCAAAACATCTGAACAAATACATATGGGCGAATAAAAAACCCAGAATAGCGTTAAAAAACCTCTATATACACAAAAATGCGGGTGGGGGAAGCTTACCGAATGCTTTTGCCTACTACATAGCATCCATAATGGACCAACTGAAATTTTGGTTCTCATGCCAGGAAGACAATCTCTGGAACCAAATAGAGAGAGAGGTGACTCCGAGCCATGATATCATTGCTTTACTAATGGCACCCACGATTCATCATAAACCCCTGATACCAGACTACCCCACGATACAGGCCACACTTGCAGCATGGTCTCTATTCACCAAGTTGAAATTCCCAGAGGAACGCACCCATACATTAGATATCCCTTTGACGACCTACACTTTTCTTATTCAAAACTTTTTGACACATCACTGGAAAAAAAAGGGAATACATTTTAACATGTCAGACATAACGCAGACCACAGCACTCGACTTTCTCATGATACAACAGAGTTACAGTAAAATGAACCCTCACACCACCACTAAGGTTCCATTAGCAATCTGGGACTTCCTCCTGAATAAAAGCAAAAACAACTCTAGGGGTATATCACTCTCCTACAGATTCAGTAACCAACAACTACACTACTCCAAAACCCCAGCAATGCTCAAATGGGAGGTGGAACTACAAACATCCTTTACATTTCCTCAATGGCTAACTGCTATTAAATATAATAGAACATCCTCAGCCTGTGTGGACCATTGGGACAACTCGTGCAAAATACTACATAGGTGGTACATCACGCCGACACGCTTACACATAATAAGACCCACTCTCTCCCCACTTTGTTGGAGGGACTGTCAGAACAGGGGTAATCTCCTTCACATTATGTGGCATTGTAGCATACTACAAAAATTTTGGGGAGACGTGTTTCAGCTTATATCGGACATTTCTAAAATGAATTACGTACCCTCTCCAGAATTAGCTCTTCTTACATTAGGGATAGAACTCTTCCCATATACATGTAGAAAAGTGATTGTACATATCCTTCATGCTGCCCGTATCTCTATAGCAGCAAAATGGAGAACCACGAATCCTCCAACCGTATTGGAAGTAATAAATAGAGTAAATACCCAGAGTTTAATGGAGAGGATGCTTGCGTATAAACTAGATAGAATACATGTATACCACAAATTCTGGGATCCCTGGCCTCCGCTACATAATACCCCCTAGCATTGGTTAGACTATATGCTGATTGCAAGTATAAAAGCAGAATGATGTCCTGTGGTGCAGTAGAATTCTCAGGGCAGTGTAGTTGGTACTAGCACTAGTATCTTAATCCGCCTGCATACAGGTATTGTAGTAATGTTCAAATAGTTAATGTTCACAACATGACTATAACTTCAGTTATACTATTTCTCCGTCATAGGACGGTAGCTATAAAGTAAACCCGTGGGCAACTCGAGTCGGCCAAACTCTGGGCCGTGATCTCTGTACCTGGACTTGCTTATAGCTAGCCTGCTCACAGTGTGATACCGGAAGGGGTGACAGGCTCTATGACAAATATGATAAATCTGCCTTAAGGTCCAGGACTGATACAATGGAGTTGATACTCCTGAGTCAACATAGTGTTACAAGAAAGATGGAAATCTCCTATGATGAGTGGCATATTGTTTCCTTGTATGCAGTTATGGCTGATGTAGCTTTCTACAGTAATGTGCATTTGTTGCAACGATGCCTGTATGTTACTTCTGTTTTCTCAATAAATAAAAATTTAAAGTTAAAAAAAAGAAAATACTGCAGCTGCCTGCTTCCTATGTGTGGTATGTTTAGTAAGGGAACACCAGTAATTGTATGTAGTTAGCTTTAGTTGCACACTGTACACAGGATACAGTACACTGACTGAAAATACTGCAGCTGCCTGCCTGTGGTATTATAAGGAAGAGAACACCAGCAATTGTCTGCAGTTAGTTAGACTTGCACACTGTGCACAGGATACAGTACACTGACTGAAAATACTGCAGATGTCTGCCTGCCTGTGGTATTATTATACAGAGAACACCAGAAATTGTATGCAGTTAGCTCGAGTTGCACACTGTGCACAGGATACAGTACACTGACTGAAAATACTGCAGCTGCCTGCCTGCCTGTGGTATTATTAGGAATAGAACACCAGCAATTGTCTGCAGTTAGATTTAGTTGCACACTGTGCACAGGATACAGTACACTGACTGAATATACTGCAGCTGCCTGCCTGTGGTATTATTAGGAAGAGAACACCAGCAATTGTCTGCAGTTAGATTTAGTTGCACACTGTACACAGGATACAGTACACTGACTGAAAATACTGCAGCTGCCTGCCTGTGGTATTATAAGGAAGAGAACACCAGCAATTGTCTGCAGTTAGTTTGAGTTGCACACTGTGCACATGATACAGTACACTGACTGAAAATACTGCAGCTGCCTGCCTGTGGTATTATTAGGAAGAGACACCAGCAATTGTCTGCAGTTAGCTTTAGTTGCACACTGTGCATAGGATACAGTACACTGACTGAAAATACTGCAGCTGCCTGCCTGTGGTATCATAAGGAAGAGAACACCAGCAATTTTCTGCAGTTAGTTTGAGTTGCACACTGTGCACAGGATACGGTACACTGACTGAAAATACTGCAGCTGCCTGCCTGCCTGTGGTATTTTTAGGAAGATAACACCAGTAATTGTCTGCAGTTAGCTTTAGTTGCACACTGTGCACAGGATACAGTACACTGACTGAAAATACTGCAGCTGTCTGCCTGCCTTTGGTATTATTATAAAGAGAACACCAGAAAGTTTATGCAGTTAGCTTTAGTTGCACACTGTGCACAGGATACAGTACACTGACTGAAAATACTGCAGCTGCCTGCCTGCCTGTGGTATTATTAGGAAGAGAACACCAACAATTGTCTGCAGTTAGCTTTAGTTGCACACTGTGCACAGGATACAGTACACTGACTGAAAAAACTGCAGCTGCCTGCCTGCCTGTGGCATTATTACAAAGAGAACACCACAAATTATATGCAATTAGCTTTAGTTGCACACTGTGCACAGGATACAGTACACTGACTGAAAATACTGCAGCTGCCTGCCTGTGGTAGTATTAGGAAGAGAACACCAGTAATTGTCTGCAGTTAGCTTTAGTTGCACACTGTGCACAGGATACAGTACACTGACTGAAAATACTGCAGCTGCCTGCTTCCTATGTGTGGTATGTTTAGTAAGAGAATACCAGTAATTGTCTGCAGTTAGCTTTAGTTGCACACTGTGCACAGGATACAGTACACCGTCTAAAAATACTGCAGCGCCTGCCTGCCTGTGGTATTATTAGGAAGAGAACACCAGCAATTGTCTGCAGTTAGCTTTAGTTGCACACTGTGCACAGGATACAGTACACTGACTGAAAACACTGCAGCTGCCTGCCTGCCTGTGGTATTTATAGGAAGAGAACCCCAGCAATTGTCTGCATTCGACTTTAGTTGCACATTGTGAACAGGATAAGGTACACTGACTTAAACTACTGCAGCTGTCTGCCTGTGGTATTATTAGGAAGAGAACACCAGCAAATGTCTGCAGTTAGATTGAGTTGCACACTGTGCACAGGATACAGTACACTGACTGAAAATACTGCAGCTGTCTGCCTGCCTGTGGTATTATTATACAGAGAACACCAGACATTGTCTGCAGTTAGATTTAGTTGCACACTGTGCACAGGATACAGTACACTGACTGAATATACTGCAGCTGCCTGCCTGTGGTATTATTAGGAAGAGAACACCAGCAATTGTCTGCAGTTAGCTTTAGTTGCATACTGTACACAGGATACAGTACACTGACTGAAAATACTGCAGCTGCCTGCCTGTGGTATTATAAGGAAGAGAACACCAGCAATTGTCTGCAGTTAGTTTGAGTTGCACACTGTGCACATGATACAGTACACTGACTGAAAATACTGCAGCTGCCTGCCTGTGGTATTATTAGGAAGAGACACCAGCAATTGTCTGCAGTTAGATTTAGTTGCACACTGTGCATAGGATACAGTACACTGACTGAAAACACTGCAGCTGCCTGCCTGTGGTATCATAAGGAAGAGAACACCAGCAATTTTCTGCAGTTAGTTTGAGTTGCACACTGTGCACATGATACGGTACACTGACTGAAAATACTGCAGCTGCCTGCCTGCCTGTGGTATTTTTAGGAAGATAACACCAGTAATTGTCTGCAGTTAGCTTTAGTTGCACACTGTGCACAGGATACAGTACACTGACTGAAAATACTGCAGCTGTCTGCCTGCCTTTGGTATTATTATAAAGAGAACACCAGAAATTGTATGCAGTCAGCTTTAGTTGCACACTGTGCACAGGATACAGTACACTGACTGAAAATACTGCAGCTGCCTGCCTGCCTGTGGTATTATTAGGAAGAGAACACCAACAATTGCCTGCAGTTAGCTTTAGTTGCACACTGTACACAGGATACAGTACACTGACTGAAAATACTGCAGCTGCCTGCCTGTGGTATTATAAGGAAGAGTACACCAGCAATTGTCTGCAGTTAGTTTGAGTTGCACACTGTGCACATGATACAGTACACTGACTGAAAATACTGCAGCTGCCTGCCTGTGGTATTATTAGGAAGAGACACCAGCAATTGTCTGCAGTTAAATTTAGTTGCACACTGTGCATAGGATACAGTACACTGACTGAAAATACTGCAGCTGCCTGCCTGTGGTATCATAAGGAAGAGAACACCAGCAATTTTCTGCAGTTAGTTTGAGTTGCACACTGTGCACATGATACGGTACACTGACTGAAAATACTGCAGCTGCCTGCCTGCCTGTGGTATTTTTAGGAAGATAACACCAGTAATTGTCTGCAGTTAGCTTTAGTTGCACACTGTGCACAGGATACAGTACACTGACTGAAAATACTGCAGCTGTCTGCCTGCCTTTGGTATTATTATAAAGAGAACACCAGAAATTGTATGCAGTTAGCTTTAGTTGCACACTGTGCACAGGATACAGTACACTGACTGAAAATACTGCAGCTGCCTGCCTGCCTGTGGTATTATTAGGAAGAGAACACCAACAATTGCCTGCAGTTAGCTTTAGTTGCACACTGTGCACAGGATACAGTACACTGACTGAAAAAACTGCAGCTGCCTGCCTGCCTGTGGTATTATTACAAAGAGAACACCACAAATTATATGCAATTAGCTTTAGTTGCACACTGTGCACAGGATACAGTACACTGACTGAAAATACTGCAGCTGCCTGCCTGTGGTATTATTAGGAAGAGAACACCAGTAATTGTCTGCAGTTAGCTTTAGTTGCACACTGTGCACATGATACAGTACACTGACTGAAAATACTGCATCTGCCTGCTTCCTATGTGTGGTATGTTTAGTAAGAGAATACCAGTAATTGTCTGCTGTTAGCTTTAGTTGCACACTGTGCACAGGATACAGTACATCGTCTAAAAATACTGCAGCACATGCCTGCCTGTGGTATTATTAGGAAGAGAACACCAGCAATTGTCTGCAGTTAGCTTTAGTTGCACACTGTGCACAGGATACAGTACACTGACTGAAAACACTGCAGCTGCCTGCCTGCCTGTGGAATTTATAGGAAGAGAACCCCAGCAATTGTCTGCAGTCGACTTTAGTTGCACACTGTGAACAGGGTAAGGTACACTGACTTAAACTACTGCAGCTGTCTGCCTGTGGTATTATTAGGAAGAGAACACCAGCAAATGTCTGCAGTTAGATTGAGTTGCACACTGTGCACAGGATACAGTACACTGACTGAAAATACTGCAGCTGTCTGCCTGCCTGTGGTATTATTATACAGAGAACACCAGAAATTGTCTGCAGTTAGCTTTAGTTGCACACTGTGCACAGGATACAGTACACTGACTGAAAATACTGCAGCTGCCTGCATGTGGTATCATAAGGAAGAGAACACCAGCAATTTTCTGCAGTTAGTTTGAGTTGCACACTGTGCACAGGATACGGTACACTGACTGAAAATACTGCAGCTGCCTGCCTGCCTGTGGTATTTTTAGGAAGATAACACCAGTAATTGTCTGCAGTTAGCTTTAGTTGCACACTGTGCACAGGATACAGTACACTGACTGAAAAAAACTGCAGCTGCCTGCCTGCCTGTGGTATTATTACAAAAAGAACACCACAAATTATATGCAATTAGCTTTAGTTGCACACTGTGCACAGGATACAGTACACTGACTGAAAATACTGCAGCTGCCTGCCTGTGGTATTATTAGGAAGAGAACACCAGTAATTGTCTGCAGTTAGCTTTAGTTGCACACTGTGCACAGGATACAGTACACTGACTGAAAATACTGCAGCTGCCTGCTTCCTATGTGTGGTATGTTTAGTAAGAGAATACCAGTAATTGTCTGCAGTTAGCTTTAGTTGCACACTGTGCACAGGATACAGTACACCGTCTAAAAATACTGCAGCACCTGCCTGCCTGTGGTATTTATAGGAAGAGAACCCCAGCAATTGTCTGCAGTCGACTTTAGTTGCACACTGTGAACAGGATAAGGTACACTGACTTAAAATACTGCAGCTGTCTGCCTGTGGTATTATTAGGAAGAGAACACCAGCAAATGTCTGCAGTTAGATTGAGTTGCACACTGTGCACAGGATACAGTACACTGACTGAAAATACTGCAGCTGTCTGCCTGCCTGTGGTATTATTATACAGAGAACACCAGAAATTGTCTGCAGTTAGCTTTAGTTGCACACTGTGCACAGGATACAGTACACTGACTGAAAATACTGCAGCTGCCTGCCTGTGGTATTATTAGGAAGAGAACATCAGCAAATGTCTGCAGTTAGTTTGAGTTGCACACTGTGCACAGGATACAGTACACTGTCTGAAAATACTGCAGCTGTCTGCCTGCCTGTGGTATTATTATAAAGAGAACACCAGAAATTGCATGCAGTTAGCTATAGTTGCACACTGTGCACAGGATACAGTACACTGACTGAAAATACTGCAGCTGCCTGCCTGCCTGTGGTATTATTAGGAATAGAACACCAGCAATTGTCTGCAATTAGATTTAGTTGCACACTGTGCACAGGATACAGTACACTGACTGAATATACTACAGCTGCCTGCCTGTGGTATTATTAGGAAGAGAACACCAGCAATTGTCTGCAGTTAACTTTAGTTGCAACCTGTGAAAAGGATAAGGTACACTGACTTAAAATACTGCAGCTGTCTACCTGTGGTTTTATTAGGAAGAGAACACCAGCAATTGTCTGCAGTTAGCTTTAGTTGCACACTGTGCACAGGATACAGTACACTGACTTAAAATACTGCAGCTGCCTGCCTGCGGTATTATTAGGAAGAGAACACCAGCAATTGTCTGCAGTTAGCTTTAGTTGCACACTGTACACAGGATACAGTACACTGACTGAAAATACTGCAGCTGCCTGCCTGTGGTATTATAAGGAAGAGAAAACCAGCAATTGTCTGCAGTTAGTTAGACTTGCACACTGTGCACAGGATACAGTACACTGACTGAAAATACTGCAGCTGCCTGCCTGCCTGTGGTATTATTAGGAAGAGAACACCAGCAATTGTTTGCAGTTAGCTTTAGTTGCACACTGTGCACAGGATGAAGTACACTGACTAAAAATTCTGCAGCTGCCTGCCTGCCTGTGGTATTATTAGGAATAGAACACCAGCAATTGTCTGCAGTTAGCTTTAGTTGCACACTGTGCCCAGGATACAGTACACTCACTGAATATACTGCAGCTGCCTGCCTGTGGTATTATTAGGAGGAGAACACCAGCAATTGTCTGCAGTTAGCTTTAGTTGCACACTGTGCATAGGATACAGTACACTGAGTGAAAATATTGCAGCTGCCTGCCTGTGGTATTATAAGGAAGAGAGCACCAGCCATTGTCTGCAGTTAGTTTGAGTTGCACACTGTGCACAGGATACAGTACACTGACTGAAAATACTGCAGCTGCCTGCCTGCCTGTGGTATTATTAGGAAGAGACACCAGCAAATGTCTGCAGTTAGTTTTGGTAGCACACTGTGCACAGGATACAGTACACTGACTGAAAATACTGCAGCTGCCTGCCTGTCTGCCTGTGGTATTATTAGGAAGAGAACAAAAAACAATTGTCTGCAGTTAGCTTTAGTTGCACACTGTGCACAGGATACAGTACACTGACTGAAAATACTGCAGCTGCCTGCCTGCCTGCCTGCCTGTGGTATTATTAGGAAGAGAACACCAGAAAGTGTCTGCAGTTAGCGCGAGTTGCACACTGTGCACATGATACAGTACACCAACTAAAAATACTGCAGCGCCTGCCTGCCTGTGGTACTATTAGGAAGAGAACACCAGCAATTGTCTGCAGTTAGCTTTAGTTGCACACTGTGCACAGGATACAGTACACTGACTGAATATACTGCAGCTGCCTGCCTGTGGTATTATTAGGAAGAGAACACCAGCAATTGTCTGCAGTTAACTTTAGTTGCACACTGTGAACAGGATAAGGTACACTGACTTAAAATACTGCAGCTGTCTGCCTGTGGTATTATTAGGAAGAGAACACCATCAAATGTCTGCAGTTAGATTGAGTTGCACACTGTGCACAGGATACAGTACACTGACTGAAAATACTGCAGCTGTCTGCCTGCCTGTGGTATTATTATACAGAGAACACCAGACATTGTCTGCAGTTAGATTTAGTTGCACACTGTGCACAGGATACAGTACACTGACTGAATATACTGCAGCTGCCTGCCTGTGGTATTATTAGGAAGAGAACACCAGCAATTGTCTGCAGTTAGTTTGAGTTGCACACTGTGCACATGATACATTCCACTGACTGAAAATACTGCAGCTGCCTGCCTGTGGTATTATTAGGAAGAGACACCAGCAATTGTCTGCAGTTATATTTAGTTGCACACTGTGCATAGGATACAGTACACTGACTGAAAATACTGCAGCTGCCTGCCTGTGGTATCATAAGGAAGAGAACACCAGCAATTTTCTGCAGTTAGTTTGAGTTGCACACTGTGCACATGATACGGTACACTGACTGAAAATACTGCAGCTGCCTGCCTGCCTGTGGTATTTTTAGGAAGATAACACCAGTAATTGTCTGCAGTTAGCTTTAGTTGCACACTGTGCACAGGATACAGTACACTGACTGAAAATACTGCAGCTGTCTGCCTGCCTTTGGTATTATTATAAAGAGAACACCAGAAATTGTATGCAGTTAGCTTTAGTTGCACACTGTGCACAGGATACAATACACTGACTGAAAATACTGCAGCTGCCTGCCTGCCTGCCTGTGGTATTATTACAAAGAGAACACCACAAATTATATGCAATTAGCTTTAGTTGCACACTGTGCACAGGATACAGTACACTGACTGAAAATACTGCAGCTGCCTGCCTGTGGTAGTATTAGGAAGAGAACACCAGTAATTGTCTGCAGTTAGCTTTAGT
The DNA here is from genome assembly GCA_029206835.1 of Rana muscosa. Taxonomy (NCBI): domain Eukaryota; kingdom Metazoa; phylum Chordata; class Amphibia; order Anura; family Ranidae; genus Rana; species Rana muscosa. Next base: position 208,695,688 of record CM055127.1, on the reverse strand, counting down.
TGCACACTGTGCACAGGATACAGTACACTGACTGAAAATACTGCAGCTGCCTGCTTCCTATGTGTGGTATGTTTAGCAAGAGAATACCAGTAATTGTCTGCAGTTAGCTTTAGTTGCACACTGTGCACAGGATACAGTACACCGTCTAAAAATACTGCAGCGCCTGCCTGCCTGTGGTATTATTAGGAAGAGAACACCAGCAATTGTCTGCAGTTAGCTTTAGTTGCACACTGTGCACAGGATACAGTACACTGACTGAAAACACTGCAGCTGCCTGCCTGCCTGTGGAATTTATAGGAAGAGAACCCCAGCAATTGTCTGCAGTCGACTTTAGTTGCACACTGTGAACAGGGTAAGGTACACTGACTTAAACTACTGCAGCTGTCTGCCTGTGGTATTATTAGGAAGAGAACACCAGCAAATGTCTGCAGTTAGATTGAGTTGCACACTGTGCACAGGATACAGTACACTGACTGAAAATACTGCAGCTGTCTGCCTGCCTGTGGTATTATTATACAGAGAACACCAGAAATTGTCTGCAGTTAGCTTAAGTTGCACACTGTGCACAGGATACAGTACACTGACTGAAAATACTGCAGCTGCCTGCCTGTGGTATTATTAGGAAGAGAACATCAGCAAATGTCTGCAGTTAGTTTGAGTTGCACACTGTGCACAGGATACAGTACACTGTCTGAAAATACTGCAGCTGTCTGCCTGCCTGTGGTATTATTATAAAGAGAACATCAGAAATTGCATGCAGTTAGCTATAGTTGCACACTGTGCACAGGATACAGTACACTGACTGAAAATACTGCAGCTGCCTGCATGTGGTATCATAAGGAAGAGAACACCAGCAATTTTCTGCAGTTAGTTTGAGTTGCACACTGTGCACAGGATACGGTACACTGACTGAAAATACTGCAGCTGCCTGCCTGCCTGTGGTATTTTTAGGAAGATAACACCAGTAATTGTCTGCAGTTAGCTTTAGTTGCACACTGTGCACAGGATACAGTACACTGACTGAAAATACTGCAGCTGTCTGCCTGCCTTTGGTATTATTATGAAGAGAACCCCAGAAATTGTATGCAGTTAGCTTTAGTTGCACACTGTGCACATGATACAGTACACTGACTGAAAATACTGCAGCTGCCTGCCTGCCTGTGGTATTATTAGGAAGAGAACACCAACAATTGTCTGCAGTTAGCTTTAGTTGCACACTGTGCACAGGATACAGTACACTGACTGAAAAAACTGCAGCTGCCTGCCTGCCTGTGGTATTATTACAAAGAGAACACCACAAATTATATGCAATTAGCTTTAGTTGCACACTGTGCACAGGATACAGTGCACTGACTGAAAATACTGCAGCTGCCTGCCTGTGGTATTATTAGGAAGAGAACACCAGTAATTGTCTGCAGTTAGCTTTAGTTGCACACTGTGCACAGGATACAGTACACTGACTGAAAATACTGCAGCTGCCTGCTTCCTATGTGTGGTATGTTTAGTAAGAGAATACCAGTAATTGTCTGCAGTTAGCTTTAGTTGCACACTGTGCACAGGATACAGTACACCGTCTAAAAATACTGCAGCACCTGCCTGCCTGTGGTATTTATAGGAAGAGAACCCCAGCAATTGTCTGCAGTCGACTTTAGTTGCACACTGTGAACAGGATAAGGTACACTGACTTAAAATACTGCAGCTGTCTGCCTGTGGTATTATTAGGAAGAGAACACCAGCAAATGTCTGCAGTTAGATTGAGTTGCACACTGTGCACAGGATACAGTACACTGACTGAAAATACTGCAGCTGTCTGCCTGCCTGTGGTATTATTATACAGAGAACACCAGAAATTGTCTGCAGTTAGCTTTAGTTGCACACTGTGCACAGGATACAGTACACTGACTGAAAATACTGCAGCTGCCTGCCTGTGGTATTATTAGGAAGAGAACATCAGCAAATGTCTGCAGTTAGTTTGAGTTGCACACTGTGCACAGGATACAGTACACTGTCTGAAAATACTGCAGCTGTCTGCCTGCCTGTGGTATTATTATAAAGAGAACACCCGAAATTGCATGCAGTTAGCTATAGTTGCACACTGTGCACAGGATACAGTACACTGACTGAAAATACTGCAGCTGCCTGCCTGCCTGCCTGTGGTATTATTAGGAATAGAACACCAGCAATTGTCTGCAATTAGATTTAGTTGCACACTGTGCACAGGATACAGTACACTGACTGAATATACTGCAGCTGCCTGCCTGTGGTATTATTAGGAAGAGAACACCAGCAATTGTCTGCAGTTAACTTTAGTTGCAACCTGTGAACAGGATAAGGTACACTGACTTAAAATACTGCAGCTGTCTGCCTGTGGTTTTATTAGGAAGAGAACACCAGCAATTGTCTGCAGTTAGCTTTAGTTGCACACTGTGCACAGGATACAGTACACTGACTTAAAATACTGCAGCTGCCTGCCTGCGGTATTATTAGGAAGAGAACACCAGCAATTGTCTGCAGTTAGCTTTAGTTGCACACTGTACACAGGATACAGTACACTGACTGAAAATACTGCAGCTGCCTGCCTGTGGTATTATAAGGAAGAGAAAACCAGCAATTGTCTGCAGTTAGTTAGACTTGCACACTGTGCACAGGATACAGTACACTGACTGAAAATACTGCAGCTGCCTGCCTGCATGTGGTATTATTAGGAAGATAACACCAGCAATTGTTTGCAGTTAGCTTTAGTTGCACACTGTGCACAGGATGAAGTACACTGACTAAAAATACTGCAGCTGCCTGCCTGCCTGTGGTATTATTAGGAATAGAACACCAGCAATTGTCTGCAGTTAGCTTTAGTTGCACACTGTGCCCAGGATACAGTACACTCACTGAATATACTGCAGCTGCCTGCCTGTGGTATTATTAGGAAGAGAACACCAGCAATTGTCTGCAGTTAGCTTTAGTTGCACACTGTGCATAGGATACAGTACACTGAGTGAAAATATTGCAGCTGCCTGCCTGTGGTATTATAAGGAAGAGAGCACCAGCCATTGTCTGCAGTTAGTTTGAGTTGCACACTGTGCACAGGATACAGTACACTGACTGAAAATACTGCAGCTGCCTGCCTGCCTGTGGTATTATTAGGAAGAGAACACCAGAAATTGTCTGCAGTTAGCGCGAGTTGCACACTGTGCACATGATACAGTACACCAACTAAAAATACTGCAGCGCCTGCCTGCCTGTGGTACTATTAGGAAGAGAACACCAGCAATTGTCTGCAGTTAGCTTTAGTTGCACACTGTGCACATGATACAGTACACTGACTGAATATACTGCAGCTGCCTGCCTGTGGTATTATAAGGAAGAGAACACCAGCAATTGTCTGCAGTTAGTTTGAGTTGCACACTGTGCACAGGATACAGTACACTGACTGAAAATACTGCAGCTGCCTGCCTGCCTGTGGTATTATTAGGAAGAGACACCAGCAAATGTCTGCAGTTAGTTTTAGTTGCACACTGTGCACAGGATACAGTACACTGACTGAAAATACGGCAGCTGCCTGTCTGCCTGTGGTATTATTAGGAAGAGAACACCAACAATTGTCTGCAGTTAGCTTTAGTTGCACACTGTGCACATGATACAGTACACTGACTGAAAATACTGCAGCTGCCTGCCTGCCTGCCTGCCTGTGATATTATTAGGAAGAGAACACCAGCAATTGTCTGCAGTTAATTTGAGTTGCACACTGTGCACAGGATACAGTACACTGACTGAAAATACTGCAGCTGCCTGCTTCCTATGTGTGGTATGTTAAGTAAGAGAACACCAGTAATTGTCTGCAGTTAGCTTTAATTGCACACTGTGCACAGGATACAGTACACCGACTAAAAATACTGCAGCGCCTGCCTGCCTGTGGTATTATTAGGAAGAGAACACCAGCAATTGTCTGCAGTTAGCTTTAGTTGCGCACTGTGCACAGGATAAAGTACACTGACTGAAAATACTGCAGCTGCCTGCCTGCCTGTGGTATTATTAGGAAGAGAACACCAGCAAATGTCTGCAGTTAGCTTGAGTTGCACACTGTGCACATGATACATTACACTGACTGAAAATTCTACAGCACCTGACTGCCTGTGGTATTATTAGGAAGAGAACACCAGCAATAGTCTGCAGTTAGATTTAGTTGCACACTGTGCACAGGATACAGTACACTGACTGAATATACTGCAGCTGCCTGCCTGTGGTATTATTAGGAAGAGAACACCAGCAATTGTCTGCAGTTAACTGTAGTTGCACGCTGTGAACAGGATAAGGTACACTGACTTAAAATACTGCAGCTGTCTGCCTGTGGTTTTATTAGGAAGAGAACACCAGCAATTGTCTGCAGTTAGCTTTAGTTGCACACTGTGCACAGAATACAGTACACTGACTGAAAATACTGCAGCTGCCTGCCTGTGGTATTATAAGGAAGAGAACACCAGTAAATGTCTGCAATTAGTTTGAGTTGTACACTGTGCACAGGATACAGTACACTGACTGAAAATACTGCAGCTGTCTGCCTGCCTGTGGTATTATTATAATGAGAACACCAGAAATTGTATGCAGTTAGCTTTAGTTGCACACTGTGCACAGGATACAGTACACTGACTGAAAATACTGCAGCTGCCTGCCTGTCTGCCTGTGGTATTATTAGGAAGAGAACACCAGCAATTGTCTGCAGTTAGCTTTAGTTGCACACTGTACACAGGATACAGTACACTGACTGAAAATACTGCAGGTGCCTGCCTGTGGTATTATAAGGAAGAGAACACCAGCAATTGTCTGCAGTTAACTTTAGTTGCACACTGTGAACAGGATAAGGTACACTGACTTAAAATACTGCAGCTGTCTGCATGTGGTTTTATTAGGAAGAGAACACCAGCAATTGTCTGCAGTTAGCTTTAGTTGCACACTGTGCATAGGATACAGTGCACTGACTGAAAATACTGCAGCTGCCTGCCTGTGGTATTATAAGGAAGAGAACACCAGTAATTGTCTGCAGTTAGTTTGAGTTGCACACTGTGCACAGGATACAGTACACTGACTGAAAATACTGCAGCTGCCTGCCTGCCTGTGGTATTATTAGAAAGAGAATACCAGAAATTGTCTGCAGTTAGGATGAGTTGCACACTGTGCACAGGATACAGTACACTGACTGAAAATACTGCAGCTGCCTGCCTTCCTGTGGTATTATTAGGAATAGAACACCAGCAATTGTCTGCAGTTAGCTTTAGTTGCACACTGTGCACAGGATACAGTACACTGACTGAATATACTGCAGCTGCCTGCCTGTGGTATTATTAGGAAGAGAACACCAGCAATTGTCTGCAGTTAACTTTAGTTGCACACTGTGAACAGGATAAGGTACACTGACTTAAAATACTGCAGCTGTCTGCATGTGGTTTTATTAGGAAGAGAACACCAGCAATTGTCTGCAGTTAGCTTTAGTTGCACACTGTGCACAGGATACAGTACACTGACTGAAAATACTGCAGCTGCCTGTCTGCCGGTGGTATTATTAGGAAGTGAACACCAGCAATTGTCTGCAGTTAGCTTTAGTTGCACACTGTGCATAGGATACAGTGCACTGACTGAAAATACTGCAGCTGCCTGCCTGTGGTATTATAAGGAAGAGAACACCAGTAATTGTCTGCAGTTAGTTTGAGTTGCACACTGTGCACAGGATACAGTACACTGACTGAAAATACTGCAGCTGCCTGTCTGCCTGTGGTATTATTAGGAAGAGAACACCAGTAATTGTCTGCAGTTAGCTTTAGTTGCACACTGTGCACAGGATACAGTACATTGACTGAAAATACTGCAGCTGCCTGCTTCCTATGTGTGGTATGTTTAGTAAGAGAACACCAGTAATTTTCTGCAGTTAGCTTTAGTTGCACACTGTGCACAGGATAAAGTACACCGACTAAAAATACTGCAGCGCCTGCCTGCCTGTGGTATTATTAGGAAGAGAACACCAACAATTTTCTGCAGTTAGCTTTAGTTGCACACTGTGCACATGATACAGTACACTGACTGAAAAAACTGCAGCTGCCTGCCTGCCTGTGGTATTATTACAAAGAGAACACCACAAATTGTATGCAGTTAGCTTTAGTTGCACACTGTGCACAGGATAAGGTACACTGACTTAAAATACTGCAGCTGACTGTCTGTGGTATTATTAGGAAGAGAACACCAGCAATAGTCTGCAGTTAGCTTTAGTTGCACACTGTGCACAGGATACAGTACACTGACTGAAAATACTGCAGCGCCTGCCTGCCTGTGGTATTATTAGAAAGAGAACACCAGAAATTGTCTGCAGTTAGCGTGAGTTGCACACTGTGCACAGGATACAGTACACTGACTGAATATACTGCAGCTGCCTGCCTGTGGTATTATTAGGAAGAGAACACCAGAAATTGTCTGCAGTTAGCTTTAGTTGCACACTGTGCATAGGATACAGTACACTGAGTGAACATATTGCAGCTGCCTGCCTGTGGTATTATAAGGAAGAGAGCACCAGCCATTGTCTGCAGTTAGTTTGAGTTGCACACTGTGCACAGGATACAGTACACTGACTGAAAATACTACAGCTGCCTGCCTGTGGTATTATTAGGAAGAGACACCAGCAAATGTCTGCAGTTAGTTTTGGTAGCACACTGTGCACAGGATACAGTACACTGACTGAAAATACTGCAGCTGCCTGCCTGTCTGCCTGTGGTATTATTAGGAAGAGAACACCAACAATTGTCTGCAGTTAGCTTTAGTTGCACACTGTGCACAGGATACAGTACACTGATTGAAAATACTACAGCACCTGACTGCCTGTGGTATTATTAGGAAGAGAACACCAGCAATTGTCTGCAGTTAGCGTGAGTTGCACACTGTGCACAGGATACAGTACACTGACTGAAAATACTGCAGCTGCCTGCCTGCCTGTGGTATTCTTAGGAATAGAACACCAGCAATTGTCTGCAGTTAGCTTTAGTTGCACACTGTGCACAGGATACAGTACACTGACTGAAAATACTGCAGCTGCCTACCTTGGGTATTATTAGGAAGAGAACACCAGCAATTGTCTGCAGTTAGCTTTAGTTGCACACTGTGCACAGGATACAGTAGACTGACTGAAAATACTGCAGCTGTCTGCCTGCCTGTGGTATTATTATACAGAGAACACCAGAAATTGTATGCAGTTAGCTCGAGTTGCACACTGTGCACAGGATACAGTACACTGACTGAAAATACTGCAGCTGCCTGCCTGCCTGTGGTATTATTAGGAATAGAACACCAGCAATTGTCTGCAGTTAGATTTAGTTGCACACTGTGCACAGGATACAGTACACTGACTGAATATACTGCAGCTGCCTGCGTGTGGTATTATTAGGAAGAGAACACCAGCAATTGTCTGCAGTGTGTTTGAGTTGCACACTGTGCACAGGATACAGTACACTGACTGAAAATACTGCAGCTGCCTGCCTGTGGTATTATTAGGAAGAGACACCAGCAATTGTCTGCAGTTAGCTTTAGTTGCACACTGTGCATAGGATACAGTACACTGACTAAAATTACTGCAGTTGCCTGCCTGTGGTATTATAAGTAAGAGAACACCAGCAATTGTCTGCAGTTAACTTTAGTTGCACACTGTGAACAGGATAAGGTACACTGACTTAAAATACTGCAGCTGTCTGCCTGTGGTTTTATTAGGAAGAGAACACCAGCAATTGTCTGCAGTTAGCTTTAGTTGCACACTGTGCACAGGATACAGTACACTGACTGAAAATACTGCAGCTGCCTGCCTGCCTGTGGTATTATTAGGAAGACAACACCAGTAATTGTCTGCAGTTAGCTTTAGTTGCACACTGTGCACATGATACAGTACACCGATTAAAAATACTGCAGCGCCTGCCTGCCTGTGGTACTATTAGGAAGAGAACACCAGCAATTGTCTGCAGTTAGCTTTAGTTGCACACTGTGCACAGGATACAGTAGACTGACTAAAAATACTGCAGCTGTCTGCCTGCCTGTGGTATTATTATACAGAGAACACCAGAAATTGTATGCAGTTAGCTCGAGTTGCACACTGTGCACAGGATACAGTACACTGACTGAAAATACTGCAGCTGCCTGCCTGCCTGTGGTATTATTAGGAATAGAACACCAGTAATTGTCTGCAGTTAGATTTAGTTGCACACTGTGCACAGGATACAGTACACTGACTGAATATACTGCAGCTGCCTGCCTGTGGTATTATTAGGAAGAGAACACCAGCAATTGTCTGCAGTTAGCTTTAGTTGCACACTAGTACACAGGATACAGTACACTGACTGAAAATACTGCAGCTGCCTGCCTGTGGTATTATAAGTAAGAGAACACCAGCAATTGTCTGCAGTTAGTTTGAGTTGCACACTGTGCACAGGATACAGTACACTGACTGAAAATACTGCAGCTGCCTGCCTGTGGTATTATTAGGAAGAGACACCAGCAATTGTCTGCAGTTAGCTTTAGTTGCACACTGTGCATAGGATACAGTACACTGACTGAAAATACTACAGCTGCCTGCCTGTGGTATTATAAGGAAGAGAACACCAACAATTGTCTGCAGTTAGTTTAAGTTGCACACTGTGCACAGGATACAGTACACTGACTGAAAATACTGCAGCTGCCTGCCTGCCTGTGGTATTATTAGGAAGAGAACACCAGTAATTGTCTGCAGTTAGCTTTAGTTGCACACTGTGCACAGGATACAGTACACTGACTGAAAATACTGCAGCTGCATGTTTCCTATGTGTGGTATGTTTAGTAAGAGAACACCAGTAATTGTCTGCAGTTAGCTTTAGTTGCGCACTGTGCACAGGATACAGTACACTGATTGAAAATACTACAGCACCTGACTGCCTGTGGTATTATTAGGAAGAGAACACCAGCAATTGTCTGCAGTTAGCTTTAGTTGCAAACTGTGCACAGGATACAGTACACTGACTAAAAATACTGCAGCTGCCTGCCTGCCTGTGGTATTATTAGAAAGAGAACACCAGCAATTGTCTGCAGTTAGCGTGAGTTGCACACTGTGCACAGGATACAGTACACTGACTGAAAATACTGCAGCTGCCTGCCTGCCTGTGGTATTTTTAGGAATAGAACACCAGCAATTGTCTGCAGTTAGCTTTAGTTGCACACTGTGCACAGGATACAGTACACTGACGGAAAATACTGCAGCTGCCTGCCTTGGGTATTATTAGGAAGAGAACACCAGCAATTGTCTGCAGTTAGCTTTAGTTGCACACTCTGCATAGGATGCAGTACACTGATTGAAAATACTTCAGCTGCCTGCCTGTGGTATTATAAGGAAGAGAACACCAGCAATTGGCTGCAGTTAGTTTGAGTTGCACACTGTGCACAGGATACAGTACACTGACTGAAAATACTGCAGCTGCCTGCCTGCCTGCCTGCCTGTGGTATTATTAAGAAGAGAACACCAGTAATTGTCTTCAGTTAGATTTAGTTGCACACTGTACACATGATACAGTACACTGACTGAAAATACTGCAGCTGCCTGCTTCCTATGTGTGGTATGTTTAGTAAGAGAACACAAGTAATTGTCTGCAGTTAGCTTTAGTTGCACACTGTGCACAGGATACAGTACACTGACTAAAAATACTGCAGCTGCCTGCCTGCCTGTGGTACTATTAGGAAGAGAACACCAGAAATTGTCTGCAGTTAGCTTTAGTTGCACACTGTGCACAGGATACAGTACACTGACTGAAAATACTGCAGCTGTCTGCCTGCCTGTGGTATTATTATACAGAGAACACCAGAAATTGTATGCAGTTAGCTCGAGTTGCACACTGTGCACAGGATACAGTACACTGACTGAAAATACTGCAGCTGCCTGCCTGCCTGTGGTATTATTAGGAATAGAACACCAGCAATTGTCTGCAGTTAGATTTAGTTGCACACTGTGCACAGGATACAGTACACTGACTGAATATACTGCAGCTGCCTGCCTGTGGTATTATTAGGAAGAGAACACCAGCAATTGTCTGCAGTTAGCTTTAGTTGCACACTGTACACATGATACAGTACACTGACTGAAAATACTGCAGCTGCCTGCCTGTGGTATTATAAGGAAGAGAACACCAGCAATTGTCTGCAGTTAGTTTGAGTTGCACACTGTGCACAGGATACAGTACACTGACTGAAAATACTGCAGCTGCCTGCCTGCCTGTGGTATTATTAGGAAGAGACACCAGCAAATGTATGCAGTTAGTTTGAATTGCACACTGTGCACAGGATACAGTACACTGACTGAAAATACTGCAGCTGCCTGCCTGTCTGCCTGTGGTATTATTAGGAAGAGAACACCAACACTTGTCTGCAGTTAGCTTTAGATGCACACTGTGCACATGATACAGTACAGTGACTGAAAATACTGCAGCTGCCTGCCTGCCTGTGGTATTATTAGGAAGAGAACACCAGTAATTGTCTGCAGTTAGCTTTAGTTGCACACTGTGCACATGATACAGCACACTGACTGAAAATACTGCAGCTGCCTGCTTCCTATGTGTGGTATGTTTAGTAAGAGAACACCAGTAATTGTCTGCAGTTAGCTTTAATTGCACACTGTGCACAGGATACAGTACACCGACTAAAAATACTGCAGCGCCTGCCTGCCTGTGGTATTATTAGGAAGAGAACACCAGCAATTGTCTGCAGTTAGCTTTAGTTGCGCACTGTGCACAGGATAAAGTACACTGACTGAAAATACTGCAGCTGCCTGCCTGCCTGTGGTATTATTAGGAAGAGAACACCAGCAAATGTCTGCAGTTAGCTTGAGTTGTACACTGTGCACAGGATACAGTACACTGACTGAAAATACTACAGCACCTGACTGCCTCTGGTATTATTAGGAAGAGAACACCAGCAATTGTCTGCAGTTAGCTTTAGTTGCACACTGTGCACAGGATACAGTACACTGACTGAAAATACTGCAGCTGTCTGCCTGCCTGTGGTATTATTATACAGAGAACACCAGAAATTGTATGCAGTTAGATCGAGTTGCACACTGTGCACGGGATACAGTACACTGACTGAAAATACTGCAGCTGCCTGCCTGTGGTATTATTAGGAAGAGAACACCAGCAATTGTCTGCAGTTAACTTTAGTTGCACGCTGTGAACAGGATAAGGTACACTGACTTAAAATACTGCAGCTGTCTGCCTGTGGTTTTATTTGGAAGAGAACACCAGCAATTGTCTGCAGTTAGCTTTAGTTGCACACTGTGCACATGATACAGTACACTGACTTAAAATACTTTAGCTGCCTGCCTGCGGTATTATTAGGAAGAGAACACCAGCAATTGTCTGCATTTAGCTTTAGTTGCACACTGTACACAGGATACAGTACACTGACTGAAAATACTGCAGCTGCCTGCCTGTCTACCTGTGGTATTATTAGGAAGAGAACACCAACAATTGTCTGCAGTTAGCTTTAGTTGCACACTGTGCACAGGATACAGAACACTGACTGAAAATACTGCAGCTGCCTGCCTGCCTGCATGTGGTATTATTAGGAAGAGAACACCAGCAATTGTCTGCAGTTAGCTTTAGTTGCACACTGTGCACAGGATACAGTACACTGACTGAAAATACTGCAGCTGCCTGTCTGCCGGTGGTATTATTAGGAATAGAACACCAGCAATTGTCTGCAGTTAGCTTTAGTTGCACACTGTGCACAGGATACAGTACACTGACTGAAAATACTGCAGCTGCCTGCTTCCTATGTGTGGTATGTTTAGTAAGAGAACACAAGTAATTGTCTGCAGTTAGCTTTAGTTGCACACTCTGCTTAGGATGCAGTACACTGATTGAAAATACTGCAGCTGCCTGCCTGTGGTATTATAAGGAAGAGAACACCAGCAATTGTCTGCAGTTAGTTTGAGTTGCACACTGTGCACAGGATACAGTACACTGACTGAAAATACTGCAGCTGCCTGCCTGTGGTATTATTAGGAAGAGAACACCAGTAATTGTCTGCAGTTAGCTTTAGTTGCACACTGTGCACATGATACAGTACACTGACTGAAAATACTGCAGCTGCCTGCTTCCTATGTGTGGTATGTTTAGTAAGAGAACACAAGTAATTGTCTGCAGTTAGCTTTAGTTGCACACTGTGCACAGGATACAGTACACTGACTAAAAATACTGCAGCTGCCTGCCTGCCTGTGGTACTATTAGGAAGAGAACACCAGCAATTGTCTGCAGTTAGCTTTAGTTGCACACTGTGCACAGGATACAGTACACTGACTGAAAATACTGCAGCTGTCTGCCTGCCTGTGGTATTATTATACAGAGAACACCAGAAATTGTATGCAGTTAGCTCGAGTTGCACACTGTGCACAGGATACAGTACACTGACTGAAAATACTGCAGCTGCCTGCCTGCCTGTGGTATTATTAGGAATAGAACACCAGCAATTGTCTGCAGTTAGCTTTAGTTGCACACTGTGCACAGGATACAGTACACTGACGGAAAATACTGCAGCTGCCTGCCTTGTGTATTATTAGGAAGAGAACACCAGAAATTGTCTGCAGTTAGCTTTAGTTGCACACTCTGCATAGGATGCAGTACACTGATTGAAAATACTGCAGCTGCCTGCCTGTGGTATTATAAGGAAGAGAACACCAGCAATTGTCTGCAGTTAGTTTGAGTTGCACACTGTGCACATGATACAGTACACTGACTGAAAATACTGCAGCTGCCTGCCTGTGGTATTATTAGGAAGAGAACACCAGTAATTGTCTGCAGTTAGCTTTAGTTGCACACTGTGCACATGATACAGTACACTGACTGAAAATACTGCAGCTGCCTGCTTCCTATGTGTGGTATGTTTAGTAAGAGAACACAAGTAATTGTCTGCAGTTAGCTTTAGTTGCACACTGTGCACAGGATACAGTACACTGACTGAAAATAATGCAGCTGTCTGCCTGCCTGTGGTATTATTATACAGAGAACACCAGAAATTGTATGCAGTTAGCTCGAGTTGCACACTGTGCACAGGATACAGTACACTGACTGAAAATACTGCAGCTGCCTGCCTGCCTGTGGTATTATTAGGAATAGAACACCAGCAATTGTCTGCAGTTAGATTTAGTTGCACACTGTGCACATGATACAGTACACTTACTGAATATACTGCAGCTGCCTGCCTGTGGTATTATTAGGAAGAGAACACCAGCAATTGTCTGCAGTTAGCTTTAGTTGCACACTGTACACAGGATACAGTACACTGAGTGAAAATACTGCAGCTGCCTGCCTGTGGTATTATAAGGAAGAGAACACCAGCAATTGTCTGCAGTTAGTTTGAGTTGCACACTGTGCACAGGATACAGTACACTGACTGAAAATACTGCAGCTGTCTGCCTGCCTGTGGTATTATTATAATGAGAACACCAGAAATTGTATGCAGTTAGCTTTAGTTGCACACTGTGCACAGGATAAAGTACACTGACTGAAAATACTGCAGCTGCCTGCCTGTCTGCCTGTGGTATTATTAGGAAGAGAACACCAACACTTGTCTGCAGTTAGCTTTAGTTGCACACTGTGCACAGGATACAGTACACTGACTGAAAATACTGCAGCTGCCTGCCTGCCTGTGGTATTATTAGGAAGAGAACACCAGTAATTGTCTGCAGTTAGCTTTAGTTGCACACTGTGCACATGATACAGCACAATGACTGAAAATACTGCAGCTGCCTGCCTGCGGTGTTATTAGGAAGAGAACACCAGCAATTTTCTGCAGTTAGCTTTAGTTGCACACTGTGCACAGGATACAGTACACTGACTGAAAATACTGCAGCTGCCTGCCTGTGGTATTACAAGGAAGAGAACACCAGCAATTGTCTGCAGTTAGTTTGAGATGCACACTGTGCATAGGATACAGTACACTGACTGAAAATACTGCAGCTGTCTGCCTGCCTGTGGTATTATTAGGAAGAGAACAACAGCAATTGTCTGCAGTTAGCTTTAGTTGCACACTGTGCACAGGATACAGTACACTGACTGAAAAAAACTGCAGCTGCCTGCCTGCCTGTGGTATTATTACAAAGAGAACACCAGCAATTGTCTGCAGTTAGTTTGAGTTGCACACTGTGCACAGGATAAGGTACACTGACTTAAAATACTGCAGCGCCTGCCTGCCTGTGGTATTATTAGGAAGAGAACACCAGCAATTGTCTGCAGTTAGCTTTAGTTGCGCACTGTGCACAGGATAAAGTACACTGACTGAAAATACTGCAGCTGCCTGCCTGCCTGTGGTATTATTAGGAAGAGAACACCAGCAAATGTCTGCAGTTAGCTTGAGTTGCACACTGTGCACAGGATACAGTACACTGACTGAAAATACTACAGCACCTGACTGCCTGTGGTATTATTAGGAAGAGAACACCAGCAATTGTCTGCAGTTAGCTTTAGTTGCACACTGTGCACAGGATACAGTACACTGACTGAAAATACTGCAGCTGTCTGCCTGCCTGTGGTATTATTATACCGAGAACACCAGAAATTGTATGCAGTTAGATCGAGTTGCACACTGTGCACGGGATACAGTACACTGACTGAAAATACTGCAGCTGTCTGCCTGCCTGTGGTATTATTATAATGAGAACACCAGAAATTGTATGCAGTTAGCTTTAGTTGCACACTGTGCACAGGATACAGTACACTGACTGAAAATACTGCAGCTGCCTGTATGAGGTATTATAAGGAAGAGAACACCAGCAATTGTCTGCAGTTAGTTTGAGTTGCACACTGTGCACAGGATACAGTACACTGACTGAAAATACTGCAGCTGCCTGCCTGCCTGTGGTATTATTAGGAAGAGACACCAGCAAATGTCTGCAGTTAGTTTGAATTGCACACTGTGCACAGGATACAGTACACTGACTGAAAATACTGCAGCTGTCTGCCTGCCTGTGGTATTATTATAATGAGAACACCAGAAATTGTATGCAGTTAGCTTTAGTTGCACACTGTGCACAGGATACAGTACACTGACTGAAAATACTGCAGCTGCCTGCCTGTCTGCCTGTGGTATTATTAGGAAGAGAACACCAACACTTGTCTGCAGTTAGCTTTAGATGCACACTGTGCACATGATACAGTACAGTGACTGAAAATACTGCAGCTGCCTGCCTGCCTGTGTTATTATTAGGAAGAGAACACCAGTAATTGTCTGCAGTTAGCTTTAGTTGCACACTGTGCACATGATACAGTACACTGACTGAAAATACTGCAGCTGCCTGCTTCCTATGTGTGGTATGTTTAGTAAGAGAACACCAGTAATTGTCTGCAGTTAGCTTTAATTGCACACTGTGCACATGATACAGTACACTGACTGAAAATACTACAGCACCTGACTGCCTGTGGTATTATTAGGAAGAGAACACCAGCAATTGTCTGCAGTTAGCTTTAGTTGCACACTGTGCACAGGATACAGTACACTGACTGAAAATACTGCAGCTGTCTGCCTGCCTGTGGTATTATTATACATAGAACACCAGAAATTGTATGCAGTTAGATCGAGTTGCACACTGTGCACGGGATACAGTACACTGACTGAAAATACTGCAGCTGCCTGCCTGTGGTATTATTAGGAAGAGAACACCAGCAATTGTCTGCAGTTAACTTTATTTGCACGCTGTGAACAGGATAAGGTACACTGACTTAAAATACTGCAGCTGTCTGCCTGTGGTTTTATTATGAAGAGAACACCAGCAATTGTCTGCAGTTAGCTTTAGTTGCACACTGTGCACATGATACAGTACACTGACTTAAAATACTTTAGCTGCCTGCCTGCGGTATTATTAGGAAGAGAACACCAGCAATTGTCTGCATTTAGCTTTAGTTGCACACTGTACACAGGATACAGTACACTGACTGAAAATACTGCAGCTGCCTGCCTGTCTGCCTGTGGTATTATTAGGAAGAGAACACCAACAATTGTCTGCAGTTAGCTTTAGTTGCACACTGTGCACAGGATACAGAACACTGACTGAAAATACTGCAGCTGCCTGCCTGCCTGCCTGTGGTATTATTAGGAAGAGAACACCCGCAATTGTCTGCAGTTAGCTTTAGTTGCACACTGTGCACAGGATACAGTACACTGACTGAAAATACTGCAGCTGCCTGTCTGCCGGTGGTATTATTAGGAATAGAACACCAGCAATTGTCTGCAGTTAGCTTTAGTTGCACACTGTGCACAGGATACAGTACACTGACGGAAAATACTGCAGCTGCCTGCCTTGGGTATTATTAGGAAGAGAACACCAGAAATTGTCTGCAGTTAGCTTTAGTTGCACACTCTGCATAGGATGCAGTACACTGATTGAAAATACTGCAGCTGCCTGCCTGTGGTATTATAAGGAAGAGAACACCAGCAATTGTCTGCAGTTAGTTTGAGTTGCACACTGTGCACAGGATACAGTACACTGACTGAAAATACTGCAGCTGCCTGCCTGTGGTATTATTAGGAAGAGAACACCAGTAATTGTCTGCAGTTAGCTTTAGTTGCACACTGTGCACATGATACAGTACACTGACTGAAAATACTGCAGCTGCCTGCTTCCTATGTGTGGTATGTTTAGTAAGAGAACACAAGTAATTGTCTGCAGTTAGCTTTAGTTGCACACTGCGCACAGGATACAGTACACTGACTAAAAATACTGCAGCTGCCTGCCTGCCTGTGGTACTATTAGGAAGAGAACACCAGCAATTGTCTGCAGTTAGCTTTAGTTGCACACTGTGCACAGGATACAGTACACTGACTGAAAATACTGCAGCTGTCTGCCTGCCTGTGGTATTATTATACAGAGAACACCAGAAATTGTATGCAGTTAGCTCGAGTTGCACACTGTGCACAGGATACAGTACACTGACTGAAAATACTGCAGCTGCCTGCCTGCCTGTGGTATTATTAGGAATAGAACACCAGCAATTGTCTGCAGTTAGATTTAGTTGCACACTGTGCACAGGATACAGTACACTTACTGAATATACTGCAGCTGCCTGCCTGTGGTATTATTAGGAAGAGAACACCAGCAATTGTCTGCAGTTAGCTTTAGTTGCACACTGTACACAGGATACAGTGCACTGAGTGAAAATACTGCAGCTGCCTGCCTGTGGTATTATAAGGAAGAGAACACCAGCAATTGTCTGCAGTTAGTTTGAGTTGCACACTGTGCACAGGATACAGTACACTGACTGAAAATACTGCAGCTGTCTGCCTGCCTGTGGTATTATTATAATGAGAACACCAGAAATTGTATGCAGTTAGCTTTAGTTGCACACTGTGCACAGGATAAAGTACACTGACTGAAAATACTGCAGCTGCCTGCCTGTCTGCCTGTGGTATTATTAGGAAGAGAACACCAACACTTGTCTGCAGTTAGCTTTAGTTGCACACTGTGCACAGGATACAGTACACTGACTGAAAATACTGCAGCTGCCTGCCTGCCTGTGGTATTATTAGGAAGAGAACACCAGTACTTGTCTGCAGTTAGCTTTAGTTGCACACTGTGCACATGATACAGCACAATGACTGAAAATACGGCAGCTGCCTGCCTGCGGTGTTATTAGGAAGAGAACACCAGCAATTTTCTGCAGTTAGCTTTAGTTGCACACTGTGCACAGGATACAGTACACTGACTGAAGATACTGCAGCTGCCTGCCTGTGGTATTACAAGGAAGAGAACACCAGCAATTGTCCGCAGTTAGTTTGAGATTTACACTGTGCATAGGATACAGTACACTGACTGAAAATACTGCAGCTGTCTGCCTGCCTGTGGTATTATTAGGAAGAGAACAACAACAATTGTCTGCAGTTAGCTTTAGTTGCACACTGTGCACAGGATACAGTACACTGACTGAAAAAACTGCAGCTGCCTGCCTGCCTGTGGTATTATTACAAAGAGAACACCAGCAATTGTCTGCAGTTAGTTTGAGTTGCACACTGTGCACAGGATAAGGTACACTGACTTAAAATACTGCAGCGCCTGCCTGCCTGTGGTATTATTAGGAAGAGAACACCAGCAATTGTCTGCAGTTAGCTTTAGTTGCGCACTGTGCACAGGATAAAGTACACTGACTGAAAATACTGCAGCTGCCTGCCTGCCTGTGGTATTATTAGGAAGAGAACACCAGCAAATGTCTGCAGTTAGCTTGAGTTGCACACTGTGCACAGGATACAGTACACTGACTGAAAATACTACAGCACCTGACTGCCTGTGGTATTATTAGGAAGAGAACACCAGCAATTGTCTGCAGTTAGCTTTAGTTGCACACTGTGCACAGGATACAGTACACTGACTGAAAATACTGCAGCTGTCTGCCTGCCTGTGGTATTATTATACAGAGAACACCAGAAATTGTATGCAGTTAGATCGAGTTGCACACTGTGCACGGGATACAGTACCCTGGCTGAAAATACTGCAGCTGCCTGCCTGTGGTATTATTAGGAAGAGAACACCAGCAATTGTCTGCAGTTAACTGTAGTTGCACGCTGTGAACAGGATAAGGTACACTGACTTAAAATACTGCAGCTGTCTGCCTGTGGTTTTATTAGGAAGAGAACACCAGCAATTGTCTGCAGTTAGCTTTAGTTGCACACTGTGCACAGGATACAGTACACTGACTTAAAATACTTTAGCTGCCTGCCTGCGGTATTATTAGGAAGAGAACACCAGCAATTGTCTGCATTTAGCTTTAGTTGCACACTGTACACAGGATACAGTACACTGACTGAAAATACTGCAGCTGCCTGCCTGTCTGCCTGTGGTATTATTAGGAAGAGAACACCAACAGTTGTCTGCAGTTAGCTTTAGTTGCACACTGTGCACAGGATACAGAACACTGACTGAAAATACTGCAGCTGCCTGCCTGCCTGCCTGTGGTATTATTAGGAAGAGAACACCAGCAATTGTCTGCAGTTAGCTTTAGTTGCACACTGTGCACAGGATACAGTACACTGACTGAAAATACTGCAGCTGCCTGTCTGCCGGTGGTATTATTAGGAATAGAACACCAGCAATTGTCTGCAGTTAGCTTTAGTTGCACACTGTGCACAGGATACAGTACACTGACGGAAAATACTGCAGCTGCCTGCCTTGGGTATTATTAGGAAGAGAACCCCAGAAATTGTCTGCAGTTAGCTTTAGTTGCACACTCTGCATAGGATGCAGTACACTGATTGAAAATACTGCAGCTGCCTGCCTGTGGTATTATAAGGAAGAAAACACCAGCAATTGTCTGCAGTTAGTTTGAGTTGCACACTGTGCACAGGATACAGTACACTGACTGAAAATACTGCAGCTGTCTGCCTGCCTGTGGTATTATTATAATGAGAACACCAGAAAGTGTATGCAGTTAGCTTTAGTTGCACACTGTGCACAGGATAAAGTACACTGACTGAAAATACTGCAGCTGCCTGCCTGTCTGCCTGTGGTATTATTAGGAAGAGAACACCAGCAAATGTCTGCAGTTAGCTTGAGTTGCACACTGTGCACAGGATACAGTACACTGACTGAAAATACTACAGCACCTGACTGCCGGTGGTATTATTAGGAAGAGAACACCAGCAATTGTCTGCAGTTAGCTTTAGTTGCACACTGTGCACAGGATACAGTACACTGACTGAAAATACTGGAGCTGTCTGCCTTCCTGTTGTATTATTATACAGAGAACACCAGAAATAGTATGCAGTTAGATGGAGTTGCACACTGTGCACGGGATACAGTACACTGACTGAAAATACTGCAGCTGCCTGCCTGTGGTATAATTAGGAAGAGAACACCAGCAATTGTCTGCAGTTAACTTTAGTTGCACGCTGTGAACAGGATAAGGTACACTGACTTAAAATACTGCAGCTGTCTGCCTGTGGTTTTATTAGGAAGAGAACGCCAGCAATTGTCTGCAGTTAGCTTTAGTTGCACACTGTGCACAGGATACAGTACACTGACTTAAAATACTTTAGCTGCCTGCCTGCGGTATTATTAGGAAGAGAACACCAGCAATTGTCTGCATTTAGCTTTAGTTGCACACTGTACACAGGATACAGTACACTGACTGAAAATACTGCAGCTGCCTGCCTGTCTACCTGTGGTATTATTAGGAAGAGAACACCAACAAGTGTCTGCAGTTAGCTTTAGTTGCACACTGTGCACAGGATACAGTACACTGACTGAAAATACTGCAGCGCATGTCTGTCGGTGGTATTATTAGGAAGAGAACACCATCAATTGTCTGCAGTTAGCTTTAGTTGTACACTGCATAGGATAAAGTACACTGACTAAAAATACTGCAGCTGCCTGCCTGCCTGTGGTATTATTAGAAAGAGAACACCAGAAATTGTCTGCAGTTAGCATGAGTTGCACACTGTGCACAGGATACAGTACACTGACTGAAAATACTGCAGCGCCTGTTTGTCGGTGGTATTATTAGGAAGAGAACACCATCAATTGTCTGCAGTTAGCTTTAGTTGTACACTGCATAGGATAAAGTACACTGACTAAAAATACTGCAGCTGCCTGCCTGCCTGTGGTATTATTAGGAAGAGAACACCAGCAATTGTCTGCAGTTAACTTTAGTTGCACACTGTGAACAGGATAAGGTACACTGACTTAAAATAATGCAGCTGTCTGCATGTGGTTTTATTAGGAAGAGAACACCAGCAATTGTCTGCAATTAGCTTTAGTTGCACACTGTGCACAGAATACAGTACACTGACTGAAAATACTGCAGCTGCCTGCCTGTGGTATTATTAGAAAGTGAACACCAGCAATTGTCTGCAGTTAGCTTTAGTTGCACACTGTGCATAGGATACAGTACACTGACTGAAAATACTGCATATGCCTGTCTGTGGTATTATAAGGGAGAGAACACCAGCAATTGTCTGCAGTTAGTTTGAGTTGCACACTGTGCACAGGATACAGTACACTGACTGAAAATACTGCAGCTGCCTGTCTGCCTGTGGTATTATTAGGAAGAGAACACCAGTAATTGTCTGCAGTTAGCTTTAGTTGCACACTGTGCACAGGATACAGTACACTGACTGAAAATACTGCAGCTGCCTGCTTCCTATGTGTGGTATGTTTAGTAAGAGAACACCGGTAATTGTCTGCAGTTAGCTTTAGTTGCACACTGTGCACATGATAAAGTACACTGTCTGAAAATACTGCAGCTGCCTGCCTGCCTGTGGTATTATTAGGAAGATAACACAAGCAATTGTCTGCAGTTAGCTTTAGTTGCACACTGTGCACAGGATAAGGTAAACTGACTGAAAATACTGCAGCTGCCTGCCTGCTTGTGGTTTTATTAGAAATAGAACACCAGCAATTGTCTGCAGTTAGCTTTAGTTGCACACTGTGCACAGGATACAGTACACTGACTGAATATACTACAGCTGCCTGCCTGTGGTATTATTAGGAAGAGAACACCAGCAATTGTCTGCAATTAACTTTAGTTACACACTGTGAACAGGATAATGTACACTGACTTAAAATACTGCAGCTGTCTGCCTGTAGTTTTATTAGGAAGAGAACACCAGCAATTGTCTGCAGTTAGCTTTAGTTGCACAATGTGCACAGGATACAGCACAATGACTGAAAATACTGCAGCTGCCTGCCTGCGGTGTTATTAGGAAGAGAACACCAGCAATTTTCTGCAGTTAGCTTTAGTTGCACACTGTGCACAGGATACAGTACACTGACTAAAAATACTGCAGCTGCCTGCCTGTGGTATTACAAGGAAGAGAACACCAGCAATTGTCCGCAGTTAGTTTGAGATGCACACTGTGCATAGGATACAGTACACTGACTGAAAATACTGCAGCTGTCTGCCTGCCTGTGGTATTATTAGGAAGAGAACAACAACAATTGTCTGTAGTTAGCTTTAGTTGCACACTGTGCACAGGATACAGTACACTGACTGAAAAAAACTGCAGCTGCCTGCCTGCCTGTGGTATTATTACAAAGAGAACACCAGCAATTGTCTGCAGTTAGTTTGAGTTGCACACTGTGCACAGGATAATGTACACTGACTTAAAATACTGCAGCGCCTGCCTGCCTGCCTGTGGTATTATTAGGAAGAGAACACCAGCAATTGTCTGCAGTTAGCTTTAGTTGCACACTGTGCACAGGATAAAGTACACTGACTAAAAATACTGCAGCTGCCTGCCTGTGGTATTATTAGAAAGAGAACACCAGAAATTGTCTGCTATTAGCGTGAGTTGCACACTGTGCACAGGATACAGTACACTGACTGAAAATACTGCAGCTGTCTGCCTGCCTGTGGTATTATTCTAAAGAGAACACCAGCAATTGTCTGCAGTTAGCTTTAGTTGCACACTGTGCACAGGATACGGTACACTGACTGAATATACTGCAGCTGCCTGCCTGTGGTATTATTAGAAAGAGAAGACCAGAAATTGTCTGCTATTAGCGTGAGTTGCACACTGTGCACAGGATACAGTACACTGACTGAAAATACTGCAGCTGTCTGCCTGCCTGTGGTATTATTCTAAAGAGAAAACCAGCAATTGTCTGCAGTTAGCTTTAGTTGCACACTGTGCATAGGATACAGTACACTGACTGAAAATACTGCAGCTGCCTGCCTGTGGTATTATAAGGAAGAGAACACCAGCAATTTTCTGTCGTTAGTTTGAGTTGCACACTGTGCACAGGATACAGTACACTGACTGAAAATACTGCAGCTGCCTGTCTGCCTGTGGTATTATTAGGAAGAGAACACCAGTAATTGTCTGCAGTTAGCTTTAGTTGCACACTGTGCACAGGATACAGTACACTGACTTAAAATACTGTGGCTGCCTGCATCCTATGTGTGGTATGTTTAGTAAGAGAACACCAGTAATTGTCTGCAGTTAGCTTTAGTTGCACACTGTGTTCCAGATAAGGTACACTGACTGAAAATACTGCAGCTGCCTGCCTGTTTGTGGTTTTATTAGGAAGAGAACACCAGCAATTGTCTGCAGCTAGCTTTAGTTGCACACTGTGCATAGGATACAGTACACTGACTGAATATACTGCAGCTGCCTGCCTGTGGTATTATTAGGAAGAGAACACCAGCAATTGTCTGCAGTTAACTTTAGTTGCACACTGTGAACAGGATAAGGTACACTGACTTAAAATACTGCAGCTGTCTGCATGTGGTTTTATTAGGAAGAGAACACCAGCAATTGTCTGCAATTAGCTTTAGTTGCACACTGTGCACAAGATACAGTACACTGACTGAAAATACTGCAGCTGCCTGCCTGTGGTATTATTAGGAAGTGAACACCAGCAATTGTCTGCAGTTAGCTTTAGTTGCACACTGTGCACAGGATACAGTACACTGACTGAAAAAACTGCAGCTGCCTGCCTGCCTGTGGTATTATTACAAAGAGAACACCACAAATTGTATGCAGTTAGCTTTAGTTGCACACTGTGCACAGGATAAGGTACACTGACTTAAAATACTGCAGCTGTCTGCCTGTGGTATTATTAGGAAGAGAACACCAGTAATTGTCTGCAGGTAGCTTTAGTTGCACACTGTGCACAGGATACAGTACACTGACTGAAAATACTGCAGCGCATGCCTGCCTGTGGTATTATAAGGAAGAGAACACCAGCAATTGTCTGCAGTTAGTTTGAGTTGCACACTGTGCACAGGATACAGTACACTGACTGAAAATACTGCAGCTGTCTGCCTGCCTGTGGTATTATTATAATGAGAACACCAGAAATTGTATGCAGTTAGCTTTAGTTGCACACTGTGCACAGGATAAAGTACACTGGCTGAAAATACTGCAGCTGCCTGCCTGTCTGCCTGTGGTATTATTAGGAAGAGAACACCAACACTTGTCTGCAGTTAGATTTAGTTGCACACTGTGCACAGGATACAGTACACTGACTGAAAATACTGCAGCTGCCTGCCTGCCTGTGGTATTATTAGGAAGAGAACACCAGTAATTGTCTGCAGTTAGCTTTAGTTGCACACTGTGCACATGATACAGCACAATGACTGAAAATACTGCAGCTGCCTGCCTGCGGTGTTATTAGGAAGAGAACACCAGCAATTTTCTGCAGTTAGCTTTAGTTGCACACTGTGCACAGGATACAGTACACTGACTGAAAATACTGCAGCTGCCTGCCTGTGGTATTACAAGGAAGAGAACACCAGCAATTGTCCGCAGTTAGTTTGAGATGCACACTGTGCATAGGATACAGTACACTGACTGAAAATACTGCAGCTGTCTGCCTGCCTGTGGTATTATTAGGAAGAGAACAACAACAATTGTCTGCAGTTAGCTTTAGTTGCACACTGTGCACAGGATACAGTACACTGACTGAAAAAAACTGCAGCTGCCTGCCTGCCTGTGGTATTATTACAAAGAGAACACCAGCAATTGTCTGCAGTTAGTTTGAGTTGCACACTGTGCACAGGATAAGGTACACTGACTTAAAATACTGCAGCGCCTGCCTGCCTGTGGTATTATTAGCAAGAGAACACCAGCAATTGTCTGCAGTTAGCTTTAGTTGCGCACTGTGCACATGATAAAGTACACTGACTGAAAATACTGCAGCTGCCTGCCTGCCTGTGGTATTATTAGGAAGAGAACACCAGCAAATGTCTGCAGTTAGCTTGAGTTGCACACTGTGCACAGGATACAGTACACTGACTGAAAATACTACAGCACCTGACTGCCTGTGGTATTATTAGGAAGAGAACACCAGCAATTGTCTGCAGTTAGCTTTAGTTGCACACTGTGCACAGGATACAGTACACTGACTGAAAATACTGCAGCTGTCTGCCTGCCTGTGGTATTATTATACAGAGAACACCAGAAATTGTATGCAGTTAGATCGAGTTGCACACTGTGCACGGGATACAGTACACTGACTGAAAATACTGCAGCTGCCTGCCTGTGGTATTATTAGGAAGAGAACACCAGCAATTGTCTGCAGTTAACTTTAGTTGCACGCTGTGAACAGGATAAGGTACACTGACTTAAAATACTGCAGCTGTCTGCTTGTGTTTTTATTAGGAAGAGAACACCAGCAATTGTCTGCAGTTAGCTTTAGTTGCACACTGTGCACAGGATACAGTACACTGACTTAAAATACTTTAGCTGCCTGCCTGCGGTATTATTAGGAAGAGAACACCAGCAATTGTCTGCATTTAGCTTGAGTTGCACACTGTACACAGGATACAGTACACTGACTGAAAATACTGCAGCTGCCTGCCTGTCTGCCTGTGGTATTATTAGGAAGAGAACACCAACAATTGTCTGCAGTTAGCTTTAGTTGCACACTGTGCACAGGATACAGAACACTGACTGAAAATACTGCAGCTGCCTGCCTGCCTGCCTGTGGTATTATTAGGAAGAGAACACCAGCAATTGTCTGCAGTTAGCTTTAGTTGCACACTGTGCACAGGATACAGTACACTGACTGAAAATACTGCAGCTGCCTGTCTGCCGGTGGTATTATTAGGAATAGAACACCAGCAATTGTCTGCAGTTAGCTTTAGTTGCACACTGTGCACAGGATACAGTACACTGACTGAATATACTACAGCTGCCTGCCTGTGGTATTATTAGGAAGAGAACACCAGCAATTGTCTGCAATTAACTTTAGTTACACACTGTGAACAGGATAATGTACACTGACTTAAAATACTGCAGCTGTCTGCCTGTGGTTTTATTAGGAAGAGAACACCAGCAATTGTCTGCAGTTAGCTTTAGTTGCACAATGTGCACAGGATACAGCACAATGACTGAAAATACTGCAGCTGCCTGCCTGCGGTGTTATTAGGAAGAGAACACCAGCAATTTTCTGCAGTTAGCTTTAGTTGCACACTGTGCACAGGATACAGTACACTGACTGAAAATACTGCAGCTGCCTGCCTGTGGTATTACAAGGAAGAGAACACCAGCAATTGTCCGCAGTTAGTTTGAGATGCACACTGTGCATAGGATACAGTACACTGACTGAAAATACTGCAGCTGTCTGCCTGCCTGTGGTATTATTAGGAAGAGAACAACAACAATTGTCTGTAGTTAGCTTTAGTTGCACACTGTGCACAGGATACAGTACACTGACTGAAAAAAACTGCAGCTGCCTGCCTGCCTGTGGTATTATTACAAAGAGAACACCAGCAATTGTCTGCAGTTAGTTTGAGTTGCACACTGTGCACAGGATAATGTACACTGACTTAAAATACTGCAGCGCCTGCCTGCCTGTGGTATTATTAGGAAGAGAACACCAGCAATTGTCTGCAGTTAGCTTTAGTTGCACACTGTGCACAGGATAAAGTACACTGACTAAAAATACTGCAGCTGCCTGCCTGTGGTATTATTAGAAAGAGAACACCAGAAATTGTCTGCTATTAGCGTGAGTTGCACACTGTGCACAGGATACAGTACACTGACTGAAAATAATGCAGCTGTCTGCCTGCCTGTGGTATTATTCTAAAGAGAACACCAGCAATTGTCTGCAGTTAGCTTTAGTTGCACACTGTGCACAGGATACGGTACACTGACTGAAAATACTGCAGCGCCTGCCTGTGGTATTATTAGGAAGAGAACACCAGCAAATGTTTGCAGTTAGTTTGAGTTGCACACTGTGCACAGGATACAGTACACTGACTGAAAATACTGCAGCTGTCTGCCTGCCTGTGGTATTATTCTAAAGAGAACACCAGCAATTGTCTGCAGTTAGCTTTAGTTGCACACTGTGCACAGGATACGGTACACTGACTGAATATACTGCAGCTGCCTGCCTGTGGTATTATTAGGAAGAGAACACCAGCAATTGTCTGCAGTTAGCTTTAGTTGCACACTGTGCACAGGATACGGTACACTGACTGAATATACTGCAGCTGCCTGCCTGTGGTATTATTAGAAAGAGAAGACCAGAAATTGTCTGCTATTAGCGTGAGTTGCACACTGTGCACAGGATACAGTACACTGACTGAAAATACTGCAGCTGTCTGCCTGCCTGTGGTATTATTCTAAAGAGAACACCAGCAATTGTCTGCAGTTAGCTTTAGTTGCACACTGTGCATAGGATACAGTACACTGACTGAAAATACTGCAGCTGCCTGCCTGTGGTATTATAAGGAAGAGAACACCAGCAATTTTCTGCCGTTAGTTTGAGTTGCACACTGTGCACAGGATACAGTACACTGACTGAAAATACTACAGCTGCCTGTCTGCCTGTGGTATTATTAGGAAGAGAACACCAGTAATTGTCTGCAGTTAGCTTTAGTTGCACACTGTGCACAGGATACAGTACACTGACTTAAAATACTGTGGCTGCCTGCATCCTATGTGTGGTATGTTTAGTAAGAGAACACCAGTAATTGTCTGCAGTTAGCTTTAGTTGCACACTGTGTTCCAGATAAGGTACACTGACTGAAAATACTGCAGCTGCCTGCCTGTTTGTGGTTTTATTAGGAAGAGAACACCAGCAATTGTCTGCAGCTAGCTTTAGTTGCACACTGTGCATAGGATACAGTACACTGACTGAATATACTGCAGCTGCCTGCCTGTGGTATTATTAGGAAGAGAACACCAGCAATTGTCTGCAGTTAACTTTAGTTGCACACTGTGAACAGGATAAGGTACACTGACTTAAAATACTGCAGCTGTCTGCATGTGGTTTTATTAGGAAGAGAACACCAGCAATTGTCTGCAATTAGCTTTAGTTGCACACTGTGCACAAGATATAGTACACTGACTGAAAATACTGCAGCTGTCTGCCTGCCTGTGGTATTATTCTAAAGAGAACACCAGCAATTGTCTGCAGTTAGCTTTAGTTGCACACTGTGCATAGGATACAGTACACTGACTGAAAATACTGCAGCTGCCTGCCTGTGGTATTATAAGGAAGAGAACACCAGCAATTTTCTGCCGTTAGTTTGAGTTGCACACTGTGCACAGGATACAGTACACTGACTGAAAATACTACAGCTGCCTGTCTGCCTGTGGTATTATTAGGAAGAGAACACCAGTAATTGTCTGCAGTTAGCTTTAGTTGCACACTGTGCACAGGATACAGTACACTGACTTAAAATACTGTGGCTGCCTGCATCCTATGTGTGGTATGTTTAGTAAGAGAACACCAGTAATTGTCTGCAGTTAGCTTTAGTTGCACACTGTGTTCCAGATAAGGTACACTGACTGAAAATACTGCAGCTGCCTGCCTGTTTGTGGTTTTATTAGGAAGAGAACACCAGCAATTGTCTGCAGCTAGCTTTAGTTGCACACTGTGCATAGGATACAGTACACTGACTGAATATACTGCAGCTGCCTGCCTGTGGTATTATTAGGAAGAGAACACCAGCAATTGTCTGCAGTTAACTTTAGTTGCACACTGTGAACAGGATAAGGTACACTGACTTAAAATACTGCAGCTGTCTGCATGTGGTTTTATTAAGAAGAGAACACCAGCAATTGTCTGCAATTAGCTTTAGTTGCACACTGTGCACAAGATATAGTACACTGACTGAAAATACTGCAGCTGCCTGCCTGTGGTATTATTAGGAAGTGAACACCAGCAATTGTCTGCAGTTAGCTTTAGTTGCACACTGTGCACAGGATACAGTACACTGACTGAAAAAACTGCAGCTGCCTGCCTGCCTGTGGTATTATTACAAAGAGAACACCACAAATTGTATGCAGTTAGCTTTAGTTGCACACTGTGCACAGGATAAGGTACACTGACTTAAAATACTGCAGCTGTCTGCCTGTGGTATTATTAGGAAGAGAACACCAGTAATTGTCTGCAGGTAGCTTTAGTTGCACACTGTGCACAGGATACAGTACACTGACTGAAAATACTGCAGCGCATGCCTGCCTCTGGTATTATAAGGAAGAGAACACCAGCAATTGTCTGCAGTTAGTTTGAGTTGCACACTGTGCACAGGATACAGTACACTGACTGAAAATACTGCAGCTGTCTGCCTGCCTGTGGTATTATTATAATGAGAACACCAGAAATTGTATGCAGTTAGCTTTAGTTGCACACTGTGCACAGGATAAAGTACACTGACTGAAAATACTGCAGCTGCCTGCCTGTCTGCCTGTGGTATTATTAGGAAGAGAACACCAACACTTGTCTGCAGTTAGCTTTAGTTGCACACTGTGCACAGGATACAGTACACTGACTGAAAATACTGCAGCTGCCTGCCTGCCTGTGGTATTATTAGGAAGAGAACACCAGTAATTGTCTGCAGTTAGCTTTAGTTGCACACTGTGCACATGATACAGCACAATGACTGAAAATACTGCAGCTGCCTGCCTGCGGTGTTATTAGGAAGAGAACACCAGCAATTTTCTGCAGTTAGCTTTAGTTGCACACTGTGCACAGGATACAGTACACTGACTGAAAATACTGCAGCTGCCTGCCTGTGGTATTACAAGGAAGAGAACACCAGCAATTGTCCGCAGTTAGTTTGAGATGCACACTGTGCATAGGATACAGTACACTGACTGAAAATACTGCAGCTGTCTGCCTGCCTGTGGTATTATTAGGAAGAGAACAACAACAATTGTCTGCAGTTAGCTTTAGTTGCACACTGTGCACAGGATACAGTACACTGACTGAAAAAAACTGCAGCTGCCTGCCTGCCTGTGGTATTATTACAAAGAGAACACCAGCAATTGTCTGCAGTTAGTTTGAGTTGCACACTGTGCACAGGATAAGGTACACTGACTTAAAATACTGCAGCGCCTGCCTGCCTGTGGTATTATTAGCAAGAGAACACCAGCAATTGTCTGCAGTTAGCTTTAGTTGCGCACTGTGCACAGGATAAAGTACACTGACTGAAAATACTGCAGCTGCCTGCCTGCCTGTGGTATTATTAGGAAGAGAACACCAGCAAATGTCTGCAGTTAGCTTGAGTTGCACACTGTGCACAGGATACAGTACACTGACTGAAAATACTACAGCACCTGACTGCCTGTGGTATTATTAGGAAGAGAACACCAGCAATTGTCTGCAGTTAGCTTTAGTTGCACACTGTGCACAGGATACAGTACACTGACTGAAAATACTGCAGCTGTCTGCCTGCCTGTGGTATTATTATACAGAGAACACCAGAAATTGTATGCAGTTAGATCGAGTTGCACACTGTGCACGGGATACAGTACACTGACTGAAAATACTGCAGCTGCCTGCCTGTGGTATTATTAGGAAGAGAACACCAGCAATTGTCTGAAGTTAACTTTAGTTGCACGCTGTGAACAGGATAAGGTACACTGACTTAAAATACTGCAGCTGTCTGCTTGTGTTTTTATTAGGAAGAGAACACCAGCAATTGTCTGCAGTTAGCTTTAGTTGCACACTGTGCACAGGATACAGTACACTGACTTAAAATACTTTAGCTGCCTGCCTGCAGTATTATTAGGAAGAGAACACCAGCAATTGTCTGCATTTAGCTTGAGTTGCACACTGTACACAGGATACAGTACACTGACTGAAAATACTGCAGCTGCCTGCCTGTCTGCCTGTGGTATTATTAGGAAGAGAACACCAACAATTGTCTGCAGTTAGCTTTAGTTGCACACTGTGCACAGGATACAGAACACTGACTGAAAATACTGCAGCTGCCTGCCTGCCTGTGGTATTATTAGGAAGAGAACACCAGCAATTGTCTGCAGTTAGCTTTAGTTGCACACTGTGCACAGGATACAGTACACTGACTGAAAATACTGCAGCTGCCTGTCTGCCGGTGGTATTATTAGGAATAGAACACCAGCAATTGTCTGCAGTTAGCTTTAGTTGCACACTGTGCACAGGATACAGTACACTGACGGAAAATACTGCAGCTGCCGGCCTTGGGTATTATTAGGAAGAGAACACCAGAAATTGTCTGCAGTTAGCTTTAGTTGCACACTCTGCATAGGATGCAGTACACTGATTGAAAATACTGCAGCTGCCTGCCTGTGGTATTATAAGGAAGAGAACACCAGCAATTGTCTGCAGTTAGTTTGAGTTGCACACTGTGCACAGAATACAGTACACTGACTGAAAATACTGCAGCTGCCTGCCTGCCTGTGGTATTATTATAATGAGAACACCAGAAATTGTATGCAGTTAGCTTTAGTTGCACACTGTGCACAGGATAAAGTACACTGACTGAAAATACTGCAGCTGCCTGCCTGCCTGTGGTATTATTAGAAAGAGAACACCAGAAATTGTCTGCAGTTAGCATGAGTTGCACACTGTGCACAGGATACAGTACACTGACTGAAAATACTGCAGCTGCCTTCCTGCCTTTGGTATTATTAGGAATAGAACACCAGCAATTGTCTGCAGTTAGCTTTAGTTGCACACTGTGCACAGGATATAGTACACTGACTGAATATACTGCAGCTGCCTGCTTGTGGTATTATTAGGAAGAGAACACCAGCAATTGTCTGCAGTTAACTTTAGTTGCACACTGTGAACAGGATAAGGTACACTGACTTAAAATAATGCAGCTGTCTGCATGTGGTTTTATTAGGAAGAGAACACCAGCAATTGTCTGCAATTAGCTTTAGTTGCACACTGTGCACAGAATACAGTACACTGACTGAAAATACTGCAGCTGCCTGCCTGTGGTATTATTAGGAAGTGAACACCAGCAATTGTCTGCAGTTAGCTTTAGTTGCACACTGTGCATAGTATACAGTACACTGACTGAAAATACTGCAGCTGCCTGCCTGTGGTATTATAAGGGAGAGAACACCAGCAATTGTCTGCAGTTAGTTTGAGTTGCACACGGTGCACAGGATACAGTACACTGACTGAAAATACTGCAGCTGCCTGTCTGCCTGTGGTATTATTAGGAAGAGAACACCAGTAATTGTCTGCAGTTAGCTTTAGTTGCACACTGTGCACAGGATACAGTACACTGACTCAAAATACTGCAGCTGCCTGCTTCCTATGTGTGGTATGTTTAGTAAGAGAACACCGGTAACTGTCTGCAGTTAGCTTTAGTTGCACACTGTGCACAGGATACAGTACACTGACTGAAAATACTGCAGCTGCCTGCTTCCTATGTGTGGTATGTTTAGTAAGAGAACACCGGTAATTGTCTGCAGTTAGCTTTAGTTGCACACTGTGCACAGGATAAAGTACACTGGCTGAAAATACTGCAGCTGTCTGCCTGCCTGTGGTATTATTAGGAAGAGAACATCAGCAATTGTCTGCAGTTAGCTTTCGTTGCACACTGTGCACAGGTTAAGGTACACTGACTGAAAATACTGCAGCTGCCTGCCTGCTTGTGGTTTTATTAGAAATAGAACACCAGCAATTGTCTGCAGTTAGCTTTAGTTGCACACTGTGCACAGGATACAGTACACTGACTGAATATACTACAGCTGCCTGCCTGTGGTATTATTAGGAAGAGAACACCAGCAATTGTCTGCAATTAACTTTAGTTACACACTGTGAACAGGATAATGTACACTGACTTAAAATACTGCAGCTGTCTGCCTGTGGTTTTATTAGGAAGAGAACACCAGCAATTGTCTGCAGTTAGCTTTAGTTGCACACTGTGCACAGGATACAGTACACTGACTGAAAATACTGCAGCTGCCTGCCTGTGGTATTACAAGGAAGAGAACACCAGCAATTGTCCGCAGTTAGTTTGAGATGCACACTGTGCATAGGATACAGTACACTGACTGAAAATACTGCAGCTGTCTGCCTGCCTGTGGTATTATTAGGAAGAGAACAACAACAATTGTCTGCAGTTAGCTTTAGTTGCACACTGTGCACAGGATACAGTACACTGACTGAAAAAAACTGCAGCTGCCTGCCTGCCTGTGGTATTATTACAAAGAGAACACCAGCAATTGTCTGCAGTTAGTTTGAGTTGCACACTGTGCACATGATAATGTACACTGACTTAAAATACTGCAGCGCCTGCCTGCCTGTGGTATTATTAGGAAGAGAACACCAGCAATTGTCTGCAGTTAGCTTTAGTTGCACACTGTGCACAGGATAAATTACACTGACTAAAAATACTGCAGCTGCCTGCCTGTGGTATTATTAGAAAGAGAACACCAGAAATTGTCTGCTATTAGCGTGAGTTGCACACTGTGCACAGGATACAGTACACTGACTGAAAATACTGCAGCTGTCTGTCTGCCTGTGGTATTATTCTAAAGAGAACACCAGCAATTGTCTGCAGTTAGCTTTAGTTGCACACTGTGCACAGGATACGGTACACTGACTGAAAATACTGCAGCTGCCTGCCTGTGGTATTACAAGGAAGAGAACACCAGCAATTGTCCGCAGTTAGTTTGAGATGCACACTGTGCATAGGATACAGTACACTGACTGAAAATACTGCAGCTGTCTGCCTGCCTGTGGTATTATTAGGAAGAGAACAACAACAATTGTCTGCAGTTAGCTTTAGTTGCACACTGTGCACAGGATACAGTACACTGACTGAAAAAAACTGCAGCTGCCTGCCTGCCTGTGGTATTATTACAAAGAGAACACCAGCAATTGTCTGCAGTTAGTTTGAGTTGCACACTGTGCACGTGATAATGTACACTGACTTAAAATACTGCAGCGCCTGCCTGCCTGTGGTATTATTAGGAAGAGAACACCAGCAATTGTCTGCAGTTAGCTTTAGTTGCACACTGTGCACAGGATAAATTACACTGACTAAAAATACTGCAGCTGCCTGCCTGTGGTATTATTAGAAAGAGAACACCAGAAATTGTCTGCTATTAGCGTGAGTTGCACACTGTGCACAGGATACAGTACACTGACTGAAAATACTGCAGCTGTCTGTCTGCCTGTGGTATTATTCTAAAGAGAACACCAGCAATTGTCTGCAGTTAGCTTTAGTTGCACACTGTGCACAGGATACGGTACACTGACTGAAAATACTGCAGTGCCTGCCTGTGGTATTATTAGGAAGAGAACACCAGCAAATGTTTGCAGTTAGTTTGAGTTGCACACTGTGCACAGGATACAGTACACTGACTGAAAATACTGCAGCTGCCTGCCTGCCTGTGGTATTATTCTAAAGAGAACACCAGCAATTGTCTGCAGTTAGCTTTAGTTGCACACTGTGCACATGATACGGTACACTGCCTGAATATACTGCAGCTGCCTGCCTGTGGTATTATTAGGAAGAGAACACCAGCAATTGTCTGCAGTTAGCTTTAGTTGCACACTGTGCACAGGATACGGTACACTGACTGAATATACTGCAGCTGCCTGCCTGTGGTATTATTAGAAAGAGAAGACCAGAAATTGTCTGCTATTAGCGTGAGTTGCACACTGTGCACAGGATACAGTACACTGACTGAAAATACTGCAGCTGTCTGGCTGCCTGTGGTATTATTCTAAAG
The DNA here is from genome assembly GCA_029206835.1 of Rana muscosa. NCBI lineage: Eukaryota > Metazoa > Chordata > Amphibia > Anura > Ranidae > Rana > Rana muscosa. The sequence goes on along the minus strand of CM055127.1, from coordinate 208,661,248 downwards.
AGAACACCAGCAATTGTCTGCAGTTAGCTTTAGTTGCACACTGTGCATAGGATACAGTACACTGACTGAAAATACTGCAGCTGCCTGCCTGTGGTATTATTAGGAAGTGAACACCAGCAATTGTCTGCAGTTAGCTTTAGTTGCACACTGTGCATAGGATACAGTACACTGACTGAAAATACTGCAACTGCCTGCCTGTGGTATTATAAGGAAGAGAACACCAGCAATTGTCTGCAGTTAGCTTTAGTTGCACACTGTGAGCAGGATAAGGTACACTGAATTAAAATACTGCAGCTGTCTGCCTGTGGTTTTATTAGGAAGAGAACACCAGCAATTGTATGCAGTTAGCTTTAGTTGCACACTGTGCACATGATACAGTACACTGACTGAAAATACTGCAGCTGCTTGCCTGTGGTATTATTAGGAAGTGAACACCAGCAATTGTCTGCAGTTAGCTTTAGTTGCACACTGTGCATAGGATACAGTACACTGACTGAAAATACTGCAGCTGCCTGCCTGTGGTATTATAAGGAAGAGAACACCAGCAATTGTCTGCAGTTAGTTTGAGTTGCACACTGTGCACAGGATACAGTACACTGACTGAAAATACTGCAGCTGCCTGTCTGCCTGTGGTATTATTAGGAAGAGAACACCAGTATTTGTCTGCAGTTAGCTTTAGTTGCACACTGTGCACAGGATACAGTACACTGACTTAAAATACTGTGGCTGCCTGCTTCCTATGTGTGGTATGTTTAGTAAGAGAACACCAGTAATTGTCAGCAGTTAGCTTTAGTTGCACACTGTGCACAGGCTAAAGTACACTGGCTGAAAATACTGCAGCTGCCTGCCTGCCTGTGGTATTATTAGGAAGAGAACACCAGCAAATGTCTGCAGTTAGCTTTAGTTGCACACTGTGCATAGGATACAGTACACTGACTGAATATACTGCAGCTGCCTGCCTGTGGTATTATTAGAAAGAGAAGACCAGAAATTGTCTGCTATTAGCGTGAGTTGCACACTGTGCACAGGATACAGTACACTGACTGAAAATACTGCAGCTGTCTGGCTGCCTGTGGTATTATTCTAAAGAGAACACCAGCAATTGTCTGCAGTTAGCTTTAGTTGCACACTGTGCATAGGATACAGTACACTGACTGAAAATACTGCAGCTGCCTGCCTGTGGTATTATAAGGAAGAGAACACCAGCAATTTTCTGCAGTTAGTTTGAGTTGCACACTGTGCACAGGATACAGTACACTGACTGAAAATACTGCAGCTGCCTGCATCCTATGTGTGGTATGTTTAGTAAGAGAACACCAGTAATTGTCTGCAGTTAGCTTTAGTTGCACACTGTGCACAGGATAAAGTACACTGGCTGAAAATACTGCAGCTGCCTGCCTGCCTGTGGTATTATTAGGAAGAGAACACCAGCAAATGTCTGCAGTTAGCTTGTGTTGCACAATGTGCACAGGATACAGTACACTGACTGAAAATACTACAGCACCTGACTGCCTGTGGTATTATTAGGAAGAGAACACCAGCAATTGTCTGCAGTTAGCTTTAGTTGCACACTGTGTTCCAGATAAGGTACACTGACTGAAAATACTGCAGCTGCCTGCCTGCTTGTGGTTTTATTAGGAAGAGAACACCAGCAATTGTCTGCAGCTAGCTTTAGTTGCACACTGTGCATAGGATAAGGTACACTGAGTTAAAATACTGCAGCTGTCTGCATGTGGTTTTATTAGGAAGAGAACACCAGCAATTGTCTGCAGTTAAATTTAGTTGCACACTGTGAACAGGATAAGGTACACTGAGTTAAAATACTGCAGCTGTCTGCATGTGGTTTTATTAGGAAGAGAACACCAGCAATTGTCTGCAATTAGCTTTAGTTGCACACTGTGCACAGGATACAGTACACTGACTGAAAATACTGCAGCTGCCTGCCTGTGGTATTATTAGGAAGTGAACACCAGCAATTGTCTGCAGTTAGCTTTAGTTGCACACTGTGCATAGGATACAGTACACTGACTGAAAATACTGCAACTGCCTGCCTGTGGTATTATAAGGAAGAGAACACCAGCAATTGTCTGCAGTTAGTTTGAGTTGCACACTGTGCACAGGATACAGTACACTGACTGAAAAAACTGCAGCTGCCTGCCTGCCTGTGGTATTATTAAAAAGAGAACACCACAAATTGTATGCAGTTAGCTTTAGTTGCACACTGTGCACAGGATAAGGTACACTGACTTAAAATACTGCAGCTGTCTGCCTGTGGTATTATTAGGAAGAGAACACCAGTAATTGTCTGCAGGTAGCTTTAGTTGCACACTGTGCACAGGATACAGTACACTGACTGAAAATACTGCAGCGCATGCCTGCCTGTGGTATTATTAGGAAGAGAACACCAGCAATTGTCTGCAGTTAGCTTTAGTTGCACACTGTGCACAGGATAAAGTACACTGACTAAAAATACTGCAGCTGCCTGCCTGCCTGCCTGTGGTATTATTAGGAATAGAACACCAGCAATTGTCTGCAGTTAGCTTTAGTTGCACACTGTGCACAGGATACGGTACACTGACTGAATATACTGCAGCTGCCTGCCTGTGGTATTATTAGGAAGAGAACACCAGCAATTGTCTGCAGTTAGCTTTAGTTGCACACTGTGTTCCAGATGAGGTACACTGACTGAAAATACTGCAGCTGCCTGCCTGCTTGTGGTTTTATTAGGAAGAGAACACCAGCAATTGTCTGCAGCTAGCTTTAGTTGCACACTGTGCATAGGATACAGTACACTGACTGAATATACTGCAGCTGCCTGTGGTATTATTAGGAAGAGAACACCATCAATTGTCTGCAGTTAACTTTAGTTGCACACTGTGAACAGGATAAGGTACACTGACTTAAAATACTGCAGCTGTCTGCATGTGGTTTTATTAGGAAGAGAACACCAGCAATTGTCTGCAATTAGCTTTAGTTGCACACTGTGCACAGGATACAGTACACTGACTGAAAATACTGCAGCTGCCTGCCTGTGGTATTATTAGGAAGTGAACACCAGCAATTGTCTGCAGTTAGCTTTAGTTGCACACTGTGCATAGGATACAGTACACTGACTGAAAATACTGCAACTGCCTGCCTGTGGTATTATAAGGAAGAGAACACCAGCAATTGTCTGCAGTTAGTTTGAGTTGCACACTGTGCACAGGATACAGTACACTGACTGAAAAAACTGCAGCTGCCTGCCTGCCTGTGGTATTATTACAAAGAGAACACCACAAATTGTATGCAGTTAGCTTTAGTTGCACACTGTGCACAGGATAAGGTACACTGACTTAAAATACTGCAGCTGTCTGCCTGTGGTATTATTAGGAAGAGAACACCAGTAATTGTCTGCAGGTAGCTTTAGTTGCACACTGTGCACAGGATACAGTACACTGACTGAAAATACTGCAGCGCATGCCTGCCTGTGGTATTATTAGGAAGAGAACACCAGCAATTGTCTGCAGTTAGCTTTAGTTGCACACTGTGCACAGGATAAAGTACACTGACTAAAAATACTGCAGCTGCCTGCCTGCCTGTGGTATTATTAGAAAGAGAACACCAGAAATTGTCTGCAGTTAACATGAGTTGCACACTGTGCACAGGATACAGTACACTGACTGAAAATACTGCATCTGCCTGCCTGCCTGCCTGTGGTATTATTAGGAATAGAACACCACCAATTGTCTGCAGTTAGCTTTAGTTGCACACTGTGCACAGGATACGGTACACTGACTGAATATACTGCAGCTGCCTGCCTGTGGTATTATTAGGAAGAGAACACCAGCAATTGTCTGCAGTTAACTTTAGTTGCACACTGTGAGCAGGATAAGGTACACTGACTTAAAATACTGCAGCTGTCTGCCTGTGGTTTTATTAGGAAGAGAACACCAGCAATTGTCTGCAGTTAGCTTTAGTTGCACACTGTGCACAGGATACAGTACACTGACTGAAAAAACTGCAGCTGCCTGCCTGTGGTATTATTAGGAAGTGAACACCAGCAATTGTCTGCAGTTAGCTTTAGTTGCACACTGTGCATAGGATACAGTACACAGATTAAAAATACTGCAGCTGCCTGCCTGTGGTATTATTAGGAAGTGAACACCAGCAATTGTCTGCAGTTAGCTTTAGTTGCACGCTGTGCATAGGATACAGTACACTGACTTAAAATACTGTGGCTGCCTCCTTCCTATGTGTGGTATGTTTAGTAAGAGAACACCAGTAATTGTCTGCAGTTAGCTTTAGTTGCACACTGTGCACAGGATAAAGTACACTGGCTGAAAATACTGCAGCTGCCTGTCTGCCTGTGGTATTATTAGGAAGAGAACACCAGCAATTGTCTGCAGTTAGCTTTAGTTGCACACTGTGCACAGGATAAGGTACACTGACTGAAAATACTGCAGCTGCCTGCCTGCTTGTGGTTTTATTAGGAAGAGAACACCAGCAATTGTCTGCAGTTAGCTTTAGTTGCACACTGTGCATAGGATACAGTACACTGACTGAAAATACTGCAGCTGCCTGCCTGCTTGTGGTATTATTAGGAAGAGAACACCAGCAATTGTCTGCAGTTAACTTTAGTTGCACACTGCGAACAGGATAAGGTACGCTGACTTAAAATACTGCAGCTGTTTGCATGTGGTTTTATTAGGAAGAGAACACCAGCAATTGTCTGCAGTTAACTTTAGTTGCAAACTGTGAACAGGATGATGTACACTGACTTAAAATACTGCAGCTGTCTGCCTGTGGTTTTATTAGGAAGAGAACACCAGTAATTGTCTGCAGTTAGCTTTAGTTGCACACTGTGCACAGGATACAGTACACTGACTGAAAATACTGCAGCTGCCTGCCTGCCTGCCTGTGGTATTATTAGGAAGAGAACACCAGCAAATGTTTGCAGTTAGTTTGAGTTGCACACTGTGCACAGGATACAGTACACTGACTGAAAATACTGCAGCTGTCTGCCTGCCTGTGGTATTATTCTAAAGAGAACACCAGAAATTGTATGCAGGTAGCTTTAGTTGCACACTGTGCACAGGATAAGGTACACTGACTTAAAATACTGCAGCTGCCTGCCTGTGGTATTATTAGGAAGAGAACACCAGTAATTGTCTGCAGGTAGCTTTAGTTGCACACTGTGCACAGGATAAAGTACACTGACTAAAAATACTGCAGCTGCCTGTCTGTGGTATTATTAGAAAGAGAACACCAGAAATTGTCTGCTATTAGCGTGAGTTGCACACTGTGCACAGGATACAGTACACTGACTGAAAATACTGCAGCTGCCTGCCTGCCTGTGGTATTATTAGGAAGAGAACACCAGCAACTGTCTGCAGTTAGTTTGAGTTGCACACTGTGCACAGGATACAGTACACTGACTGAAAATACTGCAGCTGCCTGTGGTATTATTAGGAAGAGAACACCAGTAATTGTCTGCAGTTAGCTTTAGTTGCACACTGTGCACATGATACAGTACACTGACTGAAAATACTGCAGCTGCCTGCTACCTATGTGTGGTATGTTTAGTAAGAGAACACCAGTAATTGTCTGCAGTTAGCTTTAGTTGCACACAGTGCACAGGATACAGTACACTGACTGAATATACTGCAGCTGCCTGCCTGTGGTATTATTAGGAAGAGAACACAAGCAATTGTCTGCAGTTAACTTTAGTTGCACACTGTGAGCAGGATAAGGTACACTGACTTAAAATACTGCAGCTGTCTGCCTGTGGTTTTATTAGGAAGAGAACACCAGCAATTGTCTGCAGTTAACTTTAGTTGCACACTGTGCACAGGATACAGTACACTGACTGAAAATACTGCAGCTGCTTGCCTGTGGTATTATTAGGAAGTGAACACCAGCAATTGTCTGCAGTTAGCTTTAGTTTCACACTGTGCATAGGATACAGTACACTGACTGAAAATACTGCAGCTGCCTGCCTGTGGTATTATAAGGAAGAGAACACCAGCAATTGTCTGCAGTTAGTTTGAGTTGCACACTGTGCACAGGATACAGTACACTGACTAAAAAAATACTGCAGCTGCCTATCTGCCTGTGGTATTATTAGGAAGAGAACACCAGTATTTGACTGCAGTTAGCTTTAGTTGCACACTGTGCACAGGATACAGTACACTGACTTAAAATACTGTGGCTGCCTGCTTCCTATGTGTGGTATGTTTAGTAAGAGAACACCAGTAATTGTCTGCAGTTAGCTTTAGTTGCACACTGTGCACAGGATAAAGTACACTGGCTGAAAATACTGCAGCTGCCTGCCTGCCTGTGGTATTATTAGGAAGAGAACACCAGCAAATGTCTGCTATTAGCGTGAGTTGCACACTGTGCACAGGATACAGTACACTGACTGAAAATACTGCAGCTGCCTGCCTGCCTGTGGTATTATTAGGAATAGAACACCAGCAATTGTCTGCAGTTAGCTTTAGTTGCACACTGTGAGCAGGATAAGGTACACTGACTTAAAATACTGCAGCTGTCTGCCTGTGGTTTTATTAGGAAGAGAACAACCAGCAATTGCATGCAGTTAGCTTTAGTTGCACACTGTGCACATGATACAGTACACTGACTGAAAATACTGCAGCTGCTTGCCTGTGGTATTATTAGGAAGTGAACACCAGCAATTGTCTGCAGTTAGCTTTAGTTGCACACTGTGCATAGGATACAGTACACTGACTGAAAATACTGCAGCTGCCTGCCTGCTTGTGGTATTATTAGGAAGAGAACACCAGCAATTGTCTGCAGTTAACTTTAGTTGCACACTGCGAACAGGATAAGGTACACTGACTTAAAATACTGCAGCTGTTTGCATGTGGTTTTATTAGGAAGAGAACACCAGCAATTGTCTGCAGTTAACTTTAGTTGCAAACTGTGAACAGGATGATGTACACTGACTTAAAATACTGCAGCTGCCTGCCTGTGGTATTATTAGAAAGAGAACACCAGAAATTGTCTGCTATTAGCGTGAGTTGCACACTGTGCACAGGATACAGTACACTGACTGAAAATACTGCAGCTGCCTGCCTGCCTGTGGTATTATTAGGAAGAGAACACCAGCAACTGTCTGCAGTTAGTTTGAGTTGCACACTGTGCACACGATACAGTACACTGACTGAAAATACTGCAGCTGCCTGTGGTATTATTAGGAAGAGAACACCAGTAATTGTCTGCAGTTAGCTTTAGTTGCACACTGTGCACATGATACAGTACACTGACTGAAAATACTGCAGCTGCCTGCTACCTATGTGTGGTATGTTTAGTAAGAGAACACCAGTAATTGTCTGCAGTTAGCTTTAGTTGCACACAGTGCACAGGATACAGTACACTGACTGAATATACTGCAGCTGCCTGCCTGTGGTATTATTAGGAAGAGAACACCAGCAATTGGCTGCAGTTAACTTTAGTTGCACACTGTGAGCAGGATAAGGTACACTGACTTAAAATACTGCAGCTGTCTGCCTGTGGTTTTATTAGGAAGAGAACACCAGCAATTGTCTGCAGTTAACTTTAGTTGCACACTGTGCACAGGATACAGTACACTGACTGAAAATACTGCAGCTGCTTGCCTGTGGTATTATTAGGAAGTGAACACCAGCAATTGTCTGCAGTTAGCTTTAGTTTCACACTGTGCATAGGATACAGTACACTGACTGAAAATACTGCAGCTGCCTGCCTGTGGTATTATAAGGAAGAGAACACCAGCAATTGTCTGCAGTTAGTTTGAGTTGCACACTGTGCACAGGATACAGTACACTGACTAAAAAAATACTGCAGCTGCCTATCTGCCTGTGGTATTATTAGGAAGAGAACACCAGTATTTGACTGCAGTTAGCTTTAGTTGCACACTGTGCACAGGATACAGTACACTGACTTAAAATACTGTGGCTGCCTGCTTCCTATGTGTGGTATGTTTAGTAAGAGAACACCAGTAATTGTCTGCAGTTAGCTTTAGTTGCACACTGTGCACAGGATAAAGTACACTGGCTGAAAATACTGCAGCTGCCTGCCTGCCTGTGGTATTATTAGGAAGAGAACACCAGCAAATGTCTGCCATTAGCGTGAGTTGCACACTGTGCACAGGATACAGTACACTGACTGAAAATACTGCAGCTGCCTGCCTGCCTGTGGTATTATTAGGAATAGAACACCAGCAATTGTCTGCAGTTAGCTTTAGTTGCACACTGTGAGCAGGATAAGGTACACTGACTTAAAATACTGCAGCTGTCTGCCTGTGGTTTTATTAGGAAGAGAACAACCAGCAATTGCATGCAGTTAGCTTTAGTTGCACACTGTGCACATGATACAGTACACTGACTGAAAATACTGCAGCTGCTTTCCTGTGGTATTATTAGGAAGTGAACACCAGCAATTGTCTGCAGTTAGCTTTAGTTGCACACTGTGCATAGGATACAGTACACTGACTGAAAATACTGCAGCTGCCTGCCTGTGGTATTATAAGGAAGAGAACACCAGCAATTGTCTGCAGTTAGTTTGAGTTGCACACTGTGCACAGGATACAGTACACTGACTTTAAATACTGCAGCTGCCTGTCTGCCTGTGGTATTATTAGGAAGAGAACACCAGTATTTGTCTGCAGTTAGCTTTAGTTGCACACTGTGCACAGGATACAGTACACTGACTTAAAATACTGTGGCTGCCTGCTTCCTATGTGTGGTATGTTTAGTAAGAGAACACCAGTAATTGTCAGCAGTTAGCTTTAGTTGCACACTGTGCACAGGCTAAAGTACACTGGCTGAAAATACTGCAGCTGCCTGCCTGCCTGTGGTATTATTAGGAAGAGAACACCAGCAAATGTCTGCAGTTAGCTTTAGTTGCACACTGTGCATAGGATACAGTACACTGACTGAATATACTGCAGCTGCCTGCCTGTGGTATTATTAGGAAGAAAACACCAGCAATTGTCTGCAGTTAACTTTAGTTGCACACTGTGAACAGGATAAGGTACACTGACTTAAAATACTGCAGCTGTCTGCATGTGGTTTTATTAGGAAGAGAACACCAGCAATTGTCTGCAATTAGCTTTAGTTGCACACTGTGCACAGGATACAGTACACTGACTGAAAATACTGCAGCTGCCTGCTACCTATGTGTGGTATGTTTAGTAAGAGAACACCAGTAATTGTCTGCAGTTAGCTTTAGTTGCACACAGTGCACAGGATACAGTACACTGACTGAATATACTGCAGCTGCCTGCCTGTGGTATTATTAGGAAGAGAACACCAGCAATTGTCTGCAGTTAGTTTGAGTTGCACACTGTGCACAGGATACAGTACACTGACTGAAAATACTGCAGCTGTCTGTGGTATTATTAGGAAGAGAACACCAGTAATTGTCTGCAGTTAGCTTTAGTTGCACACTGTGCACATGATACAGTACACTGACTGAAAATACTGCAGCTGCCTGCTACCTATGTGTGGTATGTTTAGTAAGAGAACACCAGTAATTGTCTGCAGTTAGCTTTAGTTGCACACAGTGCACAGGATACAGTACACTGACTGAATATACTGCAGCTGCCTGCCTGTGGTATTATTAGGAAGAGAACACCAGCAATTGTCTGCAGTTAACTTTAGTTGCACACTGTGAGCAGGATAAGGTACACTGACTTAAAATACTGCAGCTGTCTGCCTGTGGTTTTATTAGGAAGAGAACAACAGCAATTGTCTGCAGTTAACTTTAGTTGCACACTGTGCACAGGATACAGTACACTGACTGAAAATACTGCAGCTGCTTGCCTGTGGTATTATTAGGAAGTGAACACCAGCAATTGTCTTCAGTTAGCTTTAGTTTCACACTGTGCATAGGATACAGTACACTGACTGAAAATACTGCAGCTGCCTGCCTGTGGTATTATAAGGAAGAGAACACCAGCAATTGTCTGCAGTTAGTTTGAGTTGCACACTGTGCACAGGATACAGTACACTGACTAAAAAAATACTGCAGCTGCCTATCTGCCTGTGGTATTATTAGGAAGAGAACACCAGTATTTGTCTGCAGTTAGCTTTAGTTGCACACTGTGCACAGGATACAGTACACTGACTTAAAATAATGTGGCTGCCTGCTTCCTATGTGTGGTATGTTTAGTAAGAGAACACCAGTAATTGTCTGCAGTTAGCTTTAGTTGCACACTGTGCACAGGATAAAGTACACTGGCTGAAAATACTGCAGCTGCCTGCCTTCCTGTGGTATTATTAGGAGGAGAACACCAGCAAATGTCTGCAGTTAGCTTTAGTTGCACACTGTGTATAGGATACAGTACACTGACTGAATATACTGCAGCTGCCTGCCTGTGGTATTATTAGGAAGAAAACACCAGCAATTGTCTGCAGTTAACTTTAGTTGCACACTGTGAACAGGATAAGGTACACTGACTTAAAATACTGCAGCTGTCTGCATGTGGTTTTATTAGGAAGAGAACACCAGCAATTGTCTGCAATTAGCTTTAGTTGCACACTGTGCACAGGATACAGTACACTGACTGAAAATACTGCAGCTGCCTGCCTGTGGTATAATTAGGAAGTGAACACCAGCAATTGTCTGCAGTTAGCTTTAGTTGCACACTGTGCATAGGATACAGTACACTGACTGAAAATACTGCAGCTGCCTGCCTGTGGTATTATAAGGAAGAGAACACCAGCAATTGTCTGCAGTTAGTTTGAGTTGCACACTGTGCACAGGATACAGTACACTGACTGAAAATACTGCAGCTGCCTGTCTGCCTGTGGTATTATTAGGAAGAGAACACCAGTAATTGTCTGCAGTTAGCTTTAGTTGCACACTGTGCACAGGATACAGTACACTGACTGAAAATACTGCAGCTGCCTGCTACCTATGTGTGGTATGTTTAGTAAGAGAACACCAGTAATTGTCTGCAGTTAGCTTTAGTTGCACACAGTGCACAGGATACAGTACACCGACTAAAAATACTGCAGCACCTGCCTGCCTGTGGTATTATTAGGAAGAGAACAGCAGCAATTGTCTGCAGTTAGCTTTAGTTGTACACTGTGCACAGGATAAAGTACACTGGCTGAAAATACTGCAGCTGCCTGCCTGCCTGTGGTATTATTAGGAAGAGAACACCAGCAATTGTCTGCAGTTAGCTTTAGTTGCACACTGTGCACAGGATAAGGTACACTGACTGAAAATACTGCAGCTGCCTGCCTGCTTGTGGTTTTATTAGAAAGAGAACACCAGCAATTGTCTGCAGTTAGCTTTAGTTGCACACTGTGCACAGGATACAGTACACTGACTGAATATACTACAGCTGCCTGCCTGTGGTATTATTAGGAAGAGAACACCAGCAATTGTCTGCCATTAACTTTAGTTGCACACTGCGAACAGGATAATGTACACTGACTGAAAATACTGCAGCTGTCTGCCTGTGGTTTTATTAGGAAGAGAACACCAGCAATTGTCTGCAGTTAGCTTTAGTTGCACACTGTGCACAGGATACAGCACAATGACTGAAAATACTGCAGCTGCCTTCCTGCGGTGTTATTAGGAAGAGAACACCAGCAATTGTCTGCAGTTAGCTTTAGTTGCACACTGTGCACAGGATACAGTACACTGACTAAAAATACTGCAGCTGCCTTCCTGCCTGTGGTATTATTAGAAAGAGAACACCAGAAATTGTCTGCAGTTAGCGTGAGTTGCACACTGTGCACAGGATACAGTACACTGACTGAAAATACTGCAGCTGCCTGCCTGCGGTATTATTAGGAAGAGAACACCAGCAATTGTCTGCAGTTAACTTTAGTTGCACACTGTGAGCAGGATAAGGTACACTGACTTAAAATACTGCAGCTGTCTGCCTGTGGTTTTATTAGGAAGAGAACACCAGCAATTGTCTGCAGTTAGCTTTAGTTGCACACTGTGCACAGGATACAGTACACTGACTGAAAATACTGCAGCTGCTTGCCTGTGGTATTATTAGGAAGTGAACACCAGCAATTGTCTGCAGTTAGCTTTAGTTGCACACTGTGCATAGGATACAGTACACTGACTGAAAATACTGCAGCTGCCTGCCTGTGGTATTATAAGGAAGAGAACACCAGCAATTGTCTGCAGTTAGTTTGAGTTGCACACTGTGCACAGGATACAGTACACTGACTGAAAATACTGCAGCTGCATGTCTGCCCGTGGTATTATTAGGAAGAGAACACCAGTAATTGTCTGCAGTTAGCTTTAGTTGCACCTTGTGCACAGGATACAGTACACTGACTTAAAATACTGTGGCTGCCTGCTTCCTATGTGTGGTATGTTTAGTAAGAGAACACCAGTAATTGTCTGCAGTTAGCTTTAGTTGCACACTGTGCACAGGATAAAGTACTCTGGCTGAAAATACTGCAGCTGCCTGCCGGCCTGTGGTATTATTAGGAAGAGAACACCAGCAAATGTCTGCAGTTAGCTTGAGTTGCACACTGTGCACAGGATACAGTACACTGACTGAAAATACTACAGTACCTGACTGCCTGTGGTATTATTAGGAAGAGAACACCAGCAATTGTCTGCAGTTAGCTTTAGTTGCACACTGTGCACATGATAACGTACACTGGCTGAAAATACTGCAGCTGCCTGCCTGCCTGTGGTATTATTAGGTAGAGAACACCAGCAATTGTCTGCAGTTAGCTTTAGTTGCACACTGTGCACAGGATAAGGTACACTGACTGAAAATAGTGCAGCTGCCTGCCTGCGTGTGGTTTTATTAGAAAGAGAACACCAGCAATTGTCTGCAATTAACTTTAGTTGCACACTGTGAACAGGATAATGTACACTGACTTAAAATCCTGCAGCTGTCTGCCTGTGGTTTTATTAGGAAGAGAACACCAGCAATTGTCTGCAGTTAGCTTTAGTTGCACACTGTGCACAGGATACAGCACAATGACTGAAAATATTGCAGCTGCCTGCCTGCGGTGTTATTAGGAAGAGAACACCAGCAATTGTCTGCAGTTAGCTTTAGTTGCACACTGTGCACAGGATACAGTACACTGACTGAAAATACTGCAGCTGCCTGCCTGTGGTATTATAAGGAAGAGAACATCAGCAATTGTCCGCAGTTAGTTTGAGTTGCACACTGTGCACAGGATACAGTACACTGACTGAAAATACTGCAGCTGTCTGCCTGCCTGTGGGATTATTCTAAAGAGAACACCAGAAATTGTATGCAGTTAGCTTTAGTTGCACACTGTGCACAGGATACAGTACACTGACTGAAAATACTGCAGCTGCCTGCCTGCCTGTGGTATTATTAGGAAGAGAACAGCAACAATTGTCTGCAGTTAGCTTTAGTTGCACACTGTGCACAGGATACAGTACACTGGCTGAAAATACTGCAGCTGCCTGCCTGCCTGTGGTATTATTACAAAGAGAACACCACAAAATGTATGCAGTTATCTTTAGTTGCACACTGTGCACTGGATATAATGTACACTGACTTAAAATACTGCAGCTGTCTGCCTGTGGTATTATTAGGAAGAGAACACCAGTAATTGTCTGCAGGTAGCTTTAGTTGCACACTGTGCACAGGATAAGGTACACTGACTACAAATACTGCAGCTGCCTGCCTGCCTGCCTGTGGTATTATTAGAAAGAGAACACCAGAAATTGTCTGCAGTTAGCGTGAGTTGCACACTGTGCACAGGATACAGTACACTGGCTGAAAATACTGCAGTGCCTGCCTGCCTCTGGTATTATTAGGAAGAGAACACCAGCAATTGTCTGCAGTTAGCTTTAGTTGCACACTGTGCACAGGATAAAGTACACTGACTAAAAATACTGCAGCTGCCTGCCTGCCTGCCTGTGGTATTATTAGAAAGAGAACACCAGAAATTGTCTGCAGTTAGCGTGAGTTGCACACTGTGCACAGGATACAGTACACTGACTGAAAATACTGCAGCTGCCTGCCTGCCTGTGGTATTATTAGGAATAGAACACCAGCAATTGTCTGCAGTTAGCTTTAGTTGCACACTGTGCACAGGATACAGTACACTGACTGAATATACTGCAGCTGCCTGCCTGTGGTATTATTAGGAAGAGAACACCAGCAATTGTCTGCAGTTAACTTTAGTTGCACACTGTGAGCAGGATAAGGTACACTGTCTTAAAATACTGCAGCTGTCTGCCTGTGGTTTTATTAGGAAGAGAACACCAGCAATTGTCTGCAGTTAGCTTTAGTTGCACACTGTGCACAGGATACAGTACACTGACTGAAAATACTGCAGCTGCCTGCCTGTGGTATTATTAGGAATTGAACACCAGCAATTGTCTGCAGTTAGCTTTAGTTGCACACTGTGCATAGGATACAGTACACTGACTGAAAATACTGCAGCTGCCTGCCTGTGGTATTATAAGGAAGAGAACACCAGCAATTGTCTGCAGTTAGTTTGAGTTGCACACTGTGCACAGGATACAGCACACTGACTGAAAATACTGCAGCTGCCTGTCTGCCTGTGGTATTATTAGGAAGAGAAAACCAGTAATTGTCTGCAGTTAGCTTTAGTTGCACACTGTGCACAGGATACAGTACTCTGACTTAAAATACTGCAGCTAGCTGCTTCCTATGTGTGGTATGTTTAGTAAGAGAACACCAGTAATTGTCTGCAGTTAGCTTTAGTTGCACACTGTGCACAGGATAAAGTACACTGGCTGAAAATACTGCAGCTGTCTGCCTGCCTGTGATATTATTAGGAAAAGAACACCAGCAAATGTCTGCAGTTAGCTTGAGTTGCACACTGTGCACAGGATACAGTACACTGACTGAAAATACTACAGCACCTGACTGCCTGTGGTATTATTAGGAAGAGAACACCAGCAATTGTCTGCAGTTAGCTTTAGTTGCACACTGTGCACAGGATAAGGTACACTGACTGAACATACTGCAGCTGCCTGCCTGCTTGTGGTTTTATTAGGAAGAGAACACCAGCAATTGTCTGCAGTTAGCTTTAGTTGCACACTGTGCACAGGATACAGTCCACTGACTGAATATACTACAGCTGCCTGCCTGTGGTATTATTAGGAAGAGAACACCAGCAATTGTCTGCAGTTAACTTTAGTTGCACACTGTGAACAGGATAATTTACACTGACTTAAAATACTGCAGCTGTCTGCCTGTGGTTTTATTAGGAAGAGAACACCAGCAATTGCCTGCAGTTAGCTTTAGTTGCACACTGTGCACAGGATACAGCACAATGACTGAAAATACTGCAGCTGCCTGCGGTGTTATTAGGAAGAGAACACCAGCAATTGTCTGCAGTTAGCTTTAGTTGCACACTATGCACAGGATACAGTACACTGCCTGAAAATACTGCAGCTGCCTGCCTGTGGTATTATAAGGAAGAGAACACCAGCAATTGTCTGCAGTTAGTTTGAGTTGCACACTGTGCACAGGATACAGTACACTGACTGAAAATACTGCAGCTGCCTGCCTGCCTGGGGTATTATTAGAAAGAGAACCCCAGCAAATGTTTGCAGTTAGTTTGAGTTGCACACTGTGCACAGGATACAGTGCACTGACTGAAAATACTGCAGCGCCTGCCTGCCTGTGGTATTATTAGGAAGAGAACACCAGCAATTGTCTGCAGTTAGCTTTAGTTGCACACTGTGCACAGGATAAAGTACACTGACTAAAAATACTGCAGCTGCCTGCCTGCCTGTGGTATTATTAGAAAGAGAACACCAGAAATTGTCTGCAGTTAGCTTTAGTTGCACACTGTGCACAGGATAAGGTACACTGACTGAAAATACTGCAGCTGCCTGCCTGCTTGTGGTTTTATTAGGAAGAGAACACCAGCAATTGTCCGCAGTTAGTTTGAGTTGCACACTGTGCACAGGATACAGTACACTGACTGAAAATACAGCAGCTGCCTGCCTGTGGTATTATTAGGAAGAGAACACCAGCAAATGTTTGCAGTTAGTTTGAGTTGCACACTGTGCACAGGATACAGTACACTGACTGAAAATACTGCAGCTGTCTGCCTGCCTGTGGTATTATTCTAAAGAGAACACCAGAAATTGTATGCAGTTAACTTTAGTTGCACACTGTGCACAGGATACAGTACACTGACTGAAAATACTACAGCTGCCTGCCTGCCTGTGGTATTATTAGGAAGAGAACACCACAAATTGTATGCAGTTATCTTTAGTTGCACACTGTGCACAGGATAAGGTACACTGACTTAAAATACTGCAGCTGTCTGCCTGTGGTATTATTAGGAAGAGAACACCAGTAATTGTCTGCAGGTAGCTTTAGTTGCACACTGTGCACATGATACAGTACACTGACTGAAAATACTGCAGCGCCTGCCTGCCTGTGGTATTATTAGGAAGAGAACACCAGCAATTGTCTGCAGTTAGCTTTAGTTGCACACTGTGCACATGATAAAATACACTGACTAAAAATACTGCAGCTGCCTGCCTGCCTGTGGTATTATTAGAAAGAGAACACCAGACATTGTCTGCAGTTAGCGTAAGTTGCACACTGTGCACAGGATACAGTACACTGACTGAAAATACTGCAGCTGCCTGCCTGCCTGTGGTATTATTAGGAAGAGAACACCAGCAATTGTCTGCAGTTAGCTTTAGTTGCACACTGTGCACAGGATAAAGTACACTGACTGAATATACTGCAGCTGCCTGCCTGTGGTATTATTAGGAAGAGAACACCAGCAATTGTCTGCAGTTAACTTTAGTTGCACACTGTGAGCAGGATAAGGTACACTGACTTAAAATACTGCAGCTGTCTGCCTGTGGTTTTATTAGGAAGAGCACACCAGCAAGTGTCTGCAGTTAGCTTTAGTTGCACACTGTGCACAGGATACATTACACTGACTGAAAATACTGCAGCTGCCTGCCTGTGGTATTATTAGGAAGTGAACACCAGCAATTGTCTGCAGTTAGCTTTAGTTGCACACTGTGCATAGGATACAGTACACTGACTGAAAAAACTGCAGCTGCCTGCCTGCCTGGGGTATTATTACAAAGAGAACACCACAAATTGTATGCAGTTATCTTTAGTTGCACACTGTGCACAGGATAAGGTACACTGACTTAAAATACTGCAGCTGTCTGCCTGTGGTATTATTAGGAAGAGAACACCAGTAATTGTCTGCAGGTAGCTTTAGTTGCACACTGTGCAGAGGAAACCTCACACTGACTGAAAATACTGCAGCTGCCTGCCTGCCTGTGGTATTATTAGGAAGAGAACACCAACAATTGTCTGCAGTTAGCTTTAGTTGCACACTGTGCACAGGATACAGTATACTGACTGAAAAAACTGCAGCTGCCTGCCTGCCTGTGGTATTATTACAAAGAGAACACCACAAATTGTATGCAGTTATCTTTAGTTGCACACTGTGCACAGGATAAGGTACACTGACTTAAAATACTGCAGCTGTCTGCCTGTGGTATTATTAGGAAGAGAACACCAGTAATTGTCTGCAGGTAGCTTTAGTTGCACACTGTGCACAGGATACAGTACACTGACTGAAAATACTGCAGCGCCTGCCTGCCTGTGGTATTATTAGGAAGAGAACACCAGCAATTGTCTGCAGTTAGCTTTAGTTGCACACTGTGCACATGATAAAATACACTGACTAAAAATACTGCAGCTGCCTGCCTGCCTGTGGTATTATTAGAAAGAGAACACCAGACATTGTCTGCAGTTAGCGTAAGTTGCACACTGTGCACAGGATACAGTACACTGACTGAAAATACTGCAGCTGCCTGCCTGCCTGTGGTATTATTAGGAAGAGAACACCAGCAATTGTCTGCAGTTAGCTTTAGTTGCGCACTGTGCACAGGATAAAGTACACTGACTGAATATACTGCAGCTGCCTGCCTGTGGTATTATTAGGAAGAGAACACCAGCAATTGTCTGCAGTTAACTTTAGTTGCACACTGTGAGCAGGATAAAGTACAGTGACTTAAAATACTGCAGCTGTCTGCCTGTGGTTTTATTAGGAAGAGCACACCAGCAATTGTCTGCAGTTAGCTTTAGTTGCACACTGTGCACAGGATACATTACACTGACTGAAAATACTGCAGCTGCCTGCCTGTGGTATTATTAGGAAGTGAACACCAGCAATTGTCTGCAGTTAGCTTTAGTTGCACACTGTGCATAGGATACAGTACACTGACTGAAAATACTGCAGCTGCCTGCCTGTGGTATTATAAGGAAGAGAACACCAGCAATTGTCTGCAGTTAGTTTGAGTTGCACACTGTGCACAGTATACAGCACACTGACTGAAAATACTGCAGCTGCCTGTCTGCCTGTGGTATTATTAGGAAGAGAACACCTGTAATTGTCTGCAGTTAGCTTTAGTTGCACACTGTGCACAGGATACAGTACACTGACTTAAAATACTGCAGCTGCCTGCTTCCTATGTGTGGTATGTTTAGTAAGAGAACACCAGTAATTGTCTGCAGTTAGCTTGAGTTGCACACTGTGCACAGGATACAGTACACTACCTGAAAATACTACAGCACCTGACTGCCTGTGGTATTATTATGAAGAGAACACCAGCAATTGTCTGCAGTTAGCTTTAGTTGCACACTGTGCACAGGATAAGGTACACTGACTGAAAATACTGCAGCTGCCTGCCTGCTTTTGGTTTTATTAGGAAGAGAACACCAGCAATTGTCTGCAGTTAGCTTTAGTTGCACACTGTGCACATGATACAGTACACTGACTGAATATACTGCAGCTGCCTGCCTGTGGTATTATTAGGAAGAAAACACCATCAATTGTCTGCAGTTAACTTTAGTTGCACACTATGAACAGGATAATGTACACTGACTTAAAATACTGCAGCTGTCTGCCTGTGGTTTTATTAGGAAGAGAACACCAGCAATTGTCTGCAGTTAGCTTTAGTTGCACACTGTGCACAGGATACAGCACAATGACTGAAAATACTGCAGCTGCCTGCCTGCGGTGTTATTAGGAAGAGAACACCAGCAATTGTCTGCAGTTAGCTTTAGTTGCACACTGTGCACAGGATACAGTACACTGACTGAAAATACTGCAGCTGCCTGCCTGTGGTATTATAAGGAAGAGAACACCAGCAATTGTCCGCAGTTAGTTTGAGTTGCACACTGTGCACAGGATGCAGTGCACTGACTGAAAATACTGCAGCTGCCTGCCTGCCTGTGGTATTATCAGGAAGAGAACACCAGCAAATGTTTGCAGTTAGTTTGAGTTGCACACTGTGCACAGGATACAGTACACTGACTGAAAATACTGCAGCTGTCTGCCTGCCTGTGGTATTATTCTAAAGAGAACACCAGAATATGTATACAGTTAGCTTTAGTTGCACACTGTGCACAGGATACAGTACACTGACTGAAAATACTGCAGCTGCCTGCCTGCCTGTGGTATTATTAGGAAGAGAACAGCAACAATTGTCTGCAGTTAGCTTTAGTTGCACACTGTGCACAGGATACAGTACACTGACTGAAAAAACTGCAGCTGCCTGCCTGCCTGTGGTATTATTACAAAGAGAACACCACAAATTGTATGCAGTTATCTTTAGTTGCACACTGTGCACAGGATAAGGTACACTGACTTAAAATACTGCAGCTGTCTGCCTGTGGTATTATTAGGAAGAGAACACCAGTAATTGTCTGCAGGTAGCTTTAGTTGCACACTGTGCACAGGATAAGGTACACTGACTTAAAATACTGCAGCTGTCTGCCTGTGGTATTATTAGGAAGAGAACACCAGTAATTGTCTGCAGGTAGCTTTAGTTGCACACTGTGCACAGGATACAGTACACTGACTGAAAATACTGCAGTGCCTGCCTGCCTGTGGTATTATTAGGAAGAGAACACCAGCAATTGTCTGCAGTTAGCTTTAGTTGCACACTGTGCACAGGATAAAGTACACTGACTAAAAATACTGCAGCTGCCTGCCTGTGGTATTATTAGAAAGAGAACACCAGAAATTGTCTGCTATTAGCGTGAGTTGCCCACTGTGCACAGGATACAGTACACTGATTGAAAATACTGCAGCTGCCTGCCTGCTTGTGGTATTATTAGGAATAGAACACCAGCAATTGTCTGCAGGTAGCTTTAGTTGCACACTGTGCACAGGATACGGTACACTGACTGAATATACTGCAGCTGCCTGCCTGTGGTATTATTAGGAAGAGAACACCAGCAATTGTCTGCAGTTAACTTTAGTTGCACACTGTGAGCAGGATAAGGTACACTGACTTAAAATACTGCAGCTGTCTGCCTGTGGTTTTATTAGGAAGAGAACACCAGCAATTGTCTGCAGTTAGCTTTAGTTGCACACTGTGCACAGGATACAGTACACTGACTGAAAATACTGCAGCTGCTTACCTGTGGTATTATTAGGAAGTGAACACCAGCAATTGTCTGCAGTTAGCTTTAGTTGCACACTGTGCATAGGATACAGTACACTGACTGAAAATACTGCAGCTGCCTGCCTGTGGTATTATAAGGAAGAGAACACCAGCAATTGTCTGCAGTTAGTTTGAGTTGCACACTGTGCACAGGATACAGTACACTGACTGAAAATACTGCAGCTGCCTGTCTGCCTGTGGTATTATTAGGAAGAGAACACCAGTATTTGTCTGCAGTTAGCTTTAGTTGCACACTGTGCACAGGATACAGTACACTGACTTAAAATACTGTGGCTGCCTGCTTCCTATGTGTGGTATGTTTAGTAAGAGAACACCAGTAATTGTCTGCAGTTAGCTTTAGTTGCACACTGTGCACTTGATAAAGTACACTGGCTGAAAATACTGCAGCTGCCTGCCTGCCTGTGGTATTATTAGGAAGAGAACACCAGCAAATGTCTGCAGTTAGCTTTAGTTGTACACTGTGCATATGATACAGTACACTGACTGAATATAGTGCAGCTGCCTGCCTGTGGTATTATTAGGAAGAAAACACCAGCAATTGTCTGCAGTTAACTTTAGTTGCACACTGTGAACAGGATAAGGTACACTGACTTAAAATACTGCAGCTGTCTGCATGTGGTTTTATTAGGAAGAGAACACCAGCAATTGTCTGCAATTAGCTTTAGTTGCACACTGTGCACAGGATACAGTACACTGACTGAAAATACTGCAGCTGCCTGCCTGTGGTATAATTAGGAAGTGAACACCAGCAATTGTCTGCAGATTGCTTTAGTTGCACACTGTGCATAGGATACAGTACACTGACTGAAAATACTGCAGCTGCCTGCCTGTGGTATTATAAGGAAGAGAACACCAACAATTGTCTGCAGTTAGTTTGAGTTGCACACGGTGCACAGGATACAGTACACTGACTGAAAATACTGCAGCTGCCTGTCTGCCTGTGGTATTATTAGGAAGAGAACACCAGTAATTGTCTGCAGTTAGCTTTAGTTGCACACTGTGCACAGGATACAGTACACTGACTGAAAATACTGCAGCTGCCTGCTTCCTATGTGTGGTATGTTTAGTAAGAGAACACCAGTAATTGTCTGCAGTTAGCTTTAGTTGCACACTGTGCACAGGATACAGTACACCGACTAAAAATACTGCAGCGCCTGCCTGCCTGTGGTATTATTATGAAGAGAACAGCAGCAATTGTCTGCAGTTAGCTTTAGTTGCACACTGTGCACAGGATAAAGTACACTGGCTGAAAATACTGCAGCTGTCTGCCTGCGTGTGGTATTATTAGGAAGAGAACACCAGCAATTGTCTGCAGTTAGCTTTAGTTGCACACTGTGCACAGGATAAGGTACACTGACTGAAAATACTGCAGCTGCCTGCCTGATTGTGGTTTTATTAGAAAGAGAACACCAGCAATTGTCTGCAGTTAGCTTTAGTTGCACACTGTGCACAGGATACAGTACACTGACTGAATATACTACAGCTGCCTGCCTGTGGTATTATTAGGAAGAGAACACCAGCAATTTTCTTCAGATAACTTTAGTTGCACACTGTGAACAGGATAAGGTACACTGACTTAAAATAGTGCAGCTGTCTGCCTGTGGTTTTATTAGGAAGAGAACACCAGCAATTGTCTGCAGTTAGCTTTAGTTGCACACTGTGCACAGGATACAGTACACTGACTGAAAATACTGCAGCTACCTGCCTGTGGTATCATTAGGAAGAGAACACCAGCAATTGTCTTCAGTTAACTTTAGTTGCACACTGTGCACAGGATAAGGTACACTGACTTAAAATACTGCAGCTGTCTGCCTGCGGTATTATTAGGAAGAGAACACCAGCAATTGTCTGCAGTTAGCTTTAGTTGCACACTGTGCACAGGATACAGTACCTTGACTGAATATACTGCAGCTGTCTGCCTGTGGTATTTATAGGAAGAGAACACCAGCAATTGTCTGCAGTCGACTTTAGTTGCACACTGTGAACAGGATAAGGTACACTGACTTAAAATACTGCAGCTGTCTGCCTGTGGTATTATTAGGAAGAGAACACCAGCAAATGTCTACAGTTAGTTTGAGTTGCACACTGTGCACAGGTTACAGTACACTGACTGAAAGTACTGCAGCTGTCTGCCTGCCTGTGGTATTATTATAAAGAGAACACCAGAAATTGTATGCAGTTAGCTCGAGTTGCACACTGTGCACAGGATACAGTACACTGACTGAAAGTACTGCAGCTGTCTGCCTGCCTGTGGTATTATTATACAGAGAACACCAGAAATTGTATGCAGTTAGCTCGAGTTGCACACTGTGCACAGGATACAGTACACTAACTGAAAATACTGCAGCTGCCTGCCTTCCTGTGGTATTATTAGGAATAGAACACCAGCAATTGTCTGCAGTTAGATTTAGTTGCACACTGTGCACATGATACAGTACACTGACTGAAAATACTGCAGCTGTCTGCCTGTGGTTTTATTAGGAAGAGAACACCAGCAATTGTCTGCAGTTAGCTTTAGTTGCACACTTTGCACAGGATACAGTACACTGACTGAAAAAACTGCAGCTGCCTGCCTGCCTGTGGTATTATTACAAAGAGAACACCACAAATTGTATGCAGCTAGCTTTAGTTGCACACTGTGCACAGGATACAGAACACTGACTGAAAAAACTGCAGCTGCCTGCCTGTGGTATTATTAGGAAGAGAACACCAGCAATTGTCTGCAGGTAGCTTTAGTTGCACACTGTGCACAGGATACAGTACACTGATTGAAAATACTGCAGCACCTGACTGCCTGTGGTAATATTAGGAAGAGTACAACAGCAATTGTCTGCAGTTAGCTTTAGTTGCACACTGTGCACAGGATAAAGTACACTGACTAAAAATACTGCAGCTGCCTGCCTGCCTGTGGTATTATTAGAAAGAGAACACCAGAAATTATCTGCAGTTAGCGTGAGTTGCACACTGTGCACAGGATACAGTACACTGACTGAAAATACTGCAGCTGTCTGCCTGTGGTATTATTAGGAAGAGAACACCAGCAATTGTCTGCAGTTAACTTTAGTTACACACTGTGAACAGGATAAGGTACACTGACTTAAAATACTGCAGCTGTCTGCCTGTGTTTTTATTAGGAAGAGAAAACCAGCAATTGTCTGCAGTTAGCTTTAGTTGCACACTGTGCACAGGATACAGTACACTTACTGAAAATACTGCAGCTGCCTGCCTGTGGTATTATTAGGAAGAGAACACCAGCAATTGTCTGCAGTTAGTTTGAGTTGCACACTGTGCACAGGATACAGTACACTGACTGAAAATACTGCAGCTGCCTGCCTGCCTGTGGTATTATTAGGAAGAGAACACCAGTAATTGTCTGTAGTTAGCTTTAGTTGCACACTGTGCACAGGATACAGTACACTGACTGAAAATACTGCAGCTGAATTGTGGCGGAGCCGGCGGCCGGAGCGGATGGTGTGGTGAGAGGAGAGCTCCGTCACATCAGGGGATTATCAGCAACTAAAAGCGGCTTTTGAGGCTGGAAAAATACCCATCCGAGCGGCGGAATACAGGAGGAACCCCGCTAGTGACATGGCCAAACGAAAGGACAGAGAAGGACCCAGGAAATTGACAGATTTCTATCCCCACATAGCAGGCAGGAGCGGCCAAGATGGCGCCGCGGCAGGGCTGTCTGCATCACAGCGCCATGAGGAGGAGAATGGCGCGATCTACAACTTGCAAGGTGAGTCGCTGGACAGAAATCATCCTCAGCTCCCCCATCCCTCCCCATCCAGCAGCCCTGTAAAACAAAAATGGAGGGTCAATCCCCCAGGAGCAGATAGCAGTGAACAGGGATGAGCCGAACACCCCCCTGTTCGGTTCGCACCAGAACCTGCGAACAGACAAAATGTTCGTGTAAACTTTAGAACCCTATTAAATACAATGAACTCGAACGTTCGAAATCTAAAGTGTTAATTATAAAGGCTAATATGCAAGTTATTGTCCTAAAAAGTGTTTGGGGACCCGGGTCCTGCCCCAGGGGACATGTATCAATGCAAAAATAAGTTTTAAAAACGGCCGTTTTTTCGGGAGCAGTGATTTTAATAATGCTTAAAATGAAAAAAATGAAAGTGAAATATTCCTTTAAATTTCGTACCTGGGGGGTGTGTATGATATGCATGTGAAGTGGCGCATGTTTCCCGTGCTTAGAACTGTCCCTGCAAAAAATGTCATTTTTGAAAGAAAAAAATGCATTTAAAACTGACTCGCGGCTATTAATGAATTGTCGGCTCCCGGCAATACATACAAAAGTCATTGATAAAAAAAAAAAAAGCGTGGGGGTTCCCCAGAATTCAATTACCAGGCCCTTCAGGTCTGGAATGGATATTAAGGGGAACCCCGCCACAAATTTAAAAAAAAATTGACGTGGGGTTCCCCCAAATATCCATTCCAGGCCCTTCAGATCTGGCATGGATTTTAAGGGGAACTCCACCCCAAATTTAAAAAAAAATGGCGTGGAGTCCCCCTAAAAATCCATACCAGACCCCTTATCCGAGCACGCAACCTGGCCAGCCGCAGGGGAAAAGGGGGGGACGAGAGAGCGGCTCCCCCTCCCTCCTGAACCGTACCAAGCCACATGCCCTCAACATGGGGAGGATGTCCCCATGTTGATGGGGACAAGGGCCTCATCCCCACAACCCTTGCCCGGTGGTTGTGGGGGTCTGCGGGCGGGGGGCTTATCGGAATCTGGAAGACCCCTTTAACAAAGAGGACCCCCAGATCCCGCCCCCCCCCTATGTGAATTGGTAAGGGGTACATTGTACCCCTACCATTTCACGAAGAAAGCGTAAAAAAATGTTTAAAAAAACACACAAACACCTTGAAAAAGTCCTTTATTAAAAAAAAAAAAAAAAAAAAACATTCCAGCGGTGAAATCCAGTGTCCCGCGGTGATCCCGATGTCCAGCGCTGTCCTTCATTGGTTGTGCCTGAGCGGACCTGATGGGGAACTCCCTCTCAGTATTTTTAAATGTATAGACCCGCCCCTTCTAAAGTTCCCCATCAGGTCCGCTCAGCGGACCAGATGCGGAACATGAGAAGGGGCGGGTCTATACATGTATTACCAAAGTGAGAGCAGTTCCCCATCAGGTCCGCCCCCTCGGTATGTCGGACCCGCCTACGTCATTGGCCTGAGCGGGGAACTTCCTTCACTATGTAAATTTAAATTTACATAGTGAAGGAAGTTCCCCGCTCAGGCCAATGACGTAGGCGGGTCCGACATACCGAGGGGGCGGACCTGATGGGGAACTGCTCTCACTTTGGTAATACATGTATAGACCCGCCCCTTCTCATGTTCTGCATCTCGTCCGCTGAGCGGACCTGATGGGGAACTTTAGAAGGGGCGGGTCTATACATTTAAAATACTGAGAGGGAGTTCCCCATCAGGTCCGCTCAGGCACAACCAATGAAGGACAGCGCTGGACATCGGGATCGCCGCGGGACACTGGATTTCACCGCTGGAATGTTTATTTATTTTTTTAAATAAAGGACTTTTTCAAGGTGTTTGTGTGTTTTTTTAAACATTTTTTTACGCTTTCTTCGTGAAATGGTAGGGGTACAATGTACCCCTTACCAATTCACATAGGGGGGGGCGGGATCTGGGGGTCCTCTTTGTTAAAGGGGTCTTCCAGATTCCGATAAGCCCCCCGCCCGCAGACCCCCACAACCACCGGGCAAGGGTTGTGGGGATGAGGCCCTTGTCCCCATCAACATGGGGACATCCTCCCCATGTTGAGGGCATGTGGCTTGGTACGGTTCAGGAGGGAGGGGGGCCGCTCTCTCGTCCCCCCCTTTTCCCCTGCGGCTGGCCAGGTTGCGTGCTCGGATAAGGGGTCTGGTATGGATTTTTAGGGGGACTCCACGCCATTTTTTTTTAAATTTGGGGTGGAGTTCCCCTTAAAATCCATGCCAGATCTGAAGGGCCTGGAATGGATATTTGGGGGAACCCCACGTCAATTTTTTTTTAAATTTGCGGCGGGGTTCCCCTTAATATCCATTCCAGACCTGAAGGGCCTGGTAATTGAATTCTGGGGAACCCCCACGCTTTTTTTTTTTTTTTTATCAATGACTTGTGTATGTATTGCCGGGAGCCGACAATTCATTAATAGCCGCGAGTCAGTTTTAAATGCATTTTTTTCTTTCAAAAATGACATTTTTTGCAGGGACAGTTCTAAGCACGGGAAACATGCGCCACTTCACATGCATATCATACACACCCCCCAGGTACAAAATTTAAAGGAATATTTCACTTTTATTTTTTCATTTTAAGCATTATTAAAATCACTGCTCCCGAAAAAACGGCCGTTTTTAAAACTTCTTTTTGCATTGATACATGTCCCCTGGGGCAGGACCCGGGTCCCCAAACACTTTTTAGGACAATAACTTGCATATAAGCCTTTATAATTAACACTTTAGATTTCTCCCATAGATATTTCGAATTTGCCACGAACACCCCAATTTGTTCGCTGTTCGGCGAACGGGCGAACAGGCAATGTTCGAGTCGAACATGAGTTCGACTCGAACTCGAAGCTCATCCCTAGCAGTGAACAGGAGAAGGGAGGTAGTGACATGGAGCAGGCTGACTCCTATACCCAGAAGCTGGACGCTATGCCTGTCTCTGGTCAGCCCATGACTGATATTTTCATGAAAGAAATGATACTGAATCTGAGAGGGGCCATCCAGCAAGACATAGCTCACCTCACCCACTTCACACGCAAGTAACTGAGTGCTATGGGAGAAAGGGTTACCTATATGGAAACTAAAATGGATGACTTCTCTGCAGCCCACAATGAGCTAGTGGATGCTCATGTAGATTTAGAAGATGAGCTCAAAACCCTCCGCTTAAAGGTCTCTGACCTCGAAGATCGCTCTCGCAGGAATAATGTGAAGTTTAGAGGAATTCCTGAAACAGTTAAACCTGCTGAACTGAGTTCATTCCTTCAACGGCTAATGAAAAAAGCAATCCCTTCTCTCACTGCCTCGGATGTCATTATCGACAGAGCACATAGGCTGCACAAACCACAACATCTCCCTGAGAAAATCCCCAGAGATGTGATCGCCAGAATTCATTTCTTTCATATCAAAGATCAACTTATGAGATTTTCCAGACTGAACAGCTCCCTCCCGGACCCATATGCTGGGATCACAATATACGCTGACCTCTCACAGGCCACCATGAAAGCTAGGAATAATCTGATCCCAGTTACTAAAATGCTAAGGAATCACAAGATCCTCTATAGATGGCGCTTCCCTGCTAAAATCATTTTGGAGAAAAACAATGAATGGTACACCATCTCTTCCCTGGACAAAGGCCTGGAGCTACTCCGCAAGTGGGGACTTCTCCCCCAGGACGACTACCCTGACTCTATGGACCAGACCCCGTCCAGATCAAACATCAACAATTGTCGCAGTACCAGGAACAACCGTGACACTTAGACATCCCTAAAATACGTTGGATTTGTTTATTCTGTGATACTTGACGTAATTGTAGCCGTATTAGTGCAATTGTGACAGAGAAAATTAAGTACTGTCCGTGATACTTTTTTTATTTGCACTAACATAGAATTTTTCAGGACAAGCTTTCGGGGTATGTCCCCTTCTTCAAGGTCCAAGCTGTACTGATTCACAATTTTTTTAGCATCTCAGAGGGAAAGGAAAAAAAAACACATACAAATCAATGGTAATAAAGATAGCAGCAGAGTTAGTGAGATAAGACAGAGTTAGTGAGATAAGACAGAGGGAGAGCTATAGACTTGAGGGGGGAGATGCTAGTCACAGAGGGGGTCATAAAACCTTAGTATAATGGGTAAGGAAACCAATATCCAAATTTAGGCCATTCGTTTTTGTGTTAAAAAGAATTATCATTCTTAGTTCAAATGTTTTCCTTTCCTGGATAGTTCTGAAATTCCCTTTAAGAACTAAAACATTGAGGTCTTCTATAGTGTGGTCCGGTTGTGAGAAGTGATGTCCCACAGGTGTGCAGAAACTCTCTTCTTTATGTTCCCTGATGGTATGTCTGTGAAAATTCATCCTCACTTGCAACTTCTGTCCTGTTTCACCAACATAAGATCCTTTGCCACACCTGTTGCATTGGATGAGGTACACAACATTACTGGAGGTACAGTTGTAAGATCCCATGATGGTGAAGGTCCCATTGGGTGTGTGACACTTTTGGATAGATTGATCTGGTTGCACAGTTTGCAGCGTTTTTTATTGCAGGGTTTGCTTCCATTATTTGTTACTTCATAATCAGAGTGAAGTTTCCTGCTGATTAGTTTGTGTCTGAGGTTGGGTGGTTGTCTGAAAGCCAATAATGGGGGTTGTTGGAATATTTCTTTCAGAGTTTCATCCTCTGTTATAATGGGCTGTAAATCTTTGATTATCTTTTTGATCCCTTCTAGTGTTGGGTTGTATGTGGTGACTAGAGGTACTCGGTTATTTGTTTTTTTCTCTTTGTATTGGAGGAGATTTTCTCTTCGGGTTTTCAAGGCTGTGTTTATGCTGTTGTTGATGGTTTTGTCTTTATATCCTTTCTTCTGGAAAGAAAGCACAAATTTCTTCTGGAAAGAAAGCACAAATTTCTTCTGGAAAGAAAGCACAAATACATGCTGCCCAAAATTCACAAGCCAGGAAATCCAGGCAGACCCATTATAACAGGTATGAATACACTTACCGAACATATCTCAGGCCTTATAGAAAACATGTTAAAACCGTTAGTCATGAACACTACTAGTTTCCTGCAAGACACCACTGATTTTCTGAACAAGCTTAACAATATACAACAATTACCACCAAATACACTTCTAGTCACTATGGATGTAGAATCTCTGTAAAGTAACATCCCTCACAAGGATGGGTTGGCAGCATGTCACAGACTCTTATCATCCACACCAAACCACAAATACACGGCTGAGGATGTTACACAGCTCATCGAATTTATTCTTACACACAACTACTTCACTTTCAACAATGACATCTATCTCCAATGTATGGGTACTGCTATGGGAAGCAAAATGGCACCCCAATATGCAAACTTATTTATGGCTGACCTGGAGGACAAATTCCTGAACAGCATACAACAAAAGCCATACAGATATTATCGCTATATTGATGATATCTTCATGATATGGACTGAAGGTGAAGAAAATCTAAACCAATTCTTCTCATTGATCAACACTTTTCACCCATCTATCAAACTAAAAATGGACTATTCGAACACACATGTCAACTTCCTAGACACTACAGTATACATCAGGGATGACAAGCTTCACACTTCCATATACAGAAAACCGACTGACCGATGCAGCTATCTTCATAGTTCCAGTTTTCATCCCCAACACACTAAACGAGCCATCATACACAGCCAGGCCATCAGATACCACCGAATTTGTTCAGACCCAGAAGTCAGAGATAAACATCTCAGAACACTGGCAGGCTCTTTCCAGAAGAAAGGATATGAAGACAAAACCATCAACAACAGCATAAACACAGCCTTGAAAACCCGAAGAGAAAATCTCCTCCAATACAAAGAGAAAAAAACAAATAACCGAGTACCTCTAGTCACCACATACAACCCAACACTAGAAGGGATCAAAAAGATAATCAAAGATTTACAGCCCATTATAACAGAGGATGAAACTCTGAAAGAAATATTCCAACAACCCCCATTATTGGCTTTCAGACAACCACCCAACCTCAGACACAAACTAATCAGCAGGAAACTTCACTCTGATTATGAAGTCACAAATAATGGAAGCAAACCCTGCAATAAAAAACGCTGCAAACTGTGCAACCAGATCAATCTATCCAAAAGTGTCACACACCCAATGGGACCTTCACCATCATGGGATCTTACAACTGTACCTCCAGTAATGTTGTGTACCTCATCCAATGCAACAGGTGTGGCAAAGGATCTTATGTTGGTGAAACAGGACAGAAGTTGCAAGCGAGGATGAATTTTCACAGACATACCATCAAGGAACATAAAGAAGAGAGTTTCTGCACACCTGTGGGACATCACTTCTCACAACCGGACCACACTATAGAAGACCTCAATGTTTTAGTTCTTAAAGGGAATTTCAGAACTATCCAGGAAAGGAAAACATTTGAACTAAGAATGATAATTCTTTTTAACACAAAAACGAATGGCCTAAATTTAGATATTGGTTTCCTTACCCATTATACTAAGGTTTTATGACCCCCTCTGTGACTAGCATCTCCCCCCTCAAGTCTATAGCTCTCCCTCTGTCTTATCTCACTAACTCTGTCTTATCTCACTAACTCTGCTGCTATCTTTATTACCATTGATTTGTATGTGTTTTTTTTCCTTTCCCTCTGAGATTTTTTTCTTGTTTTGTTTCAATATTCTGCTAAAAAAATTGTGAATCAGTACTGCTTGGACCTTGAAGAAGGGGACATACCCCGAAAGCTTGTCCTGAAAAATTCTATGTTAGTGCAAATACAAAAAGTATCACGGACAGTACTTAATTTTCTTTATTCTGTGATGAAATACCTAGTTTCCTCATGACACCTTCTATGCCTCATCTGCCTTCTGACGTCGCCGAGATAATCTCCTGATGTTCGGCTGACAAGGTAAACACCTTAATGACTTTACACCAATACTGCGTTTGGGATCATCCCAAATCTATCCTATTGCTGTTGACTGTTCTAACTTTTAGTTCTCTGACCATTGACGTTGCAATGGTCACTTGTGGTTATATAGTCTGGAGAATCCAGACTACTGTTTTAAAATCCAACTTACAGATTCTCACTGCTAATTCATTAATTCCTCACTTCAAGCAATACTTATTCTGCGCCACTAGATGTCACCGAAGCACCACAAACGAAAATAATGACACTTAAACTTTTATCTGTCAATGCTAGAGGGCTCAACTCCCCATTTAAGTGTAGATCTCTATGGAAAACCGCCCTGGACAAGACATGTGATGTGTTATTTGCGCAAGAAACCCACTTTTTGGATCACAACACCCCGAGATGCTCCCATAAAAATTTCTGCATGTTTTTACGGCAAATAACTCCAGTAAAACAAATGGGGTGTTGATAGCTATTAAGGACTCAGTGTCTTTTAAGCTCCTAAATGAACAATATGATAGTAATGGTAGGTATATTATCCTTGTGTCCGAAATTAACAATGAAATATACACTCTGGTGAATTTGTATGCGCCAAACAAACACCCGATAAGATTCATTCGCAAAACTATACAAAAAGTTAACAAAATGAAAAAAGGTAATTTAGTGATATGTGGAGATTTTAATGTAATCATGAATGATATGCTTGACTCCTCCTCTGCGGGGCGGAGACAAAGACCAACCCTAGATCATTTTTGTCTGGGGGAAGACCTCTATGACCCGTGGCGCTGTCTCTGATCCACAGAGAGGGACTACACCTACTTCTCACCGATGCACAAGAGTTATTCTAGGATTTACTTTTTCCTCACAGACAAATATACTTTACAAAAAGTAATCAAGGCGGACATTCACTCCATCACTTGGTCTGACCATGCCCCCATCACCATTGACATAACTTCCGCTAACAAAACGAATGCTTCGCCCCTATGGCGTAATAACACCTACCTACTCTCCCAACCCCACATTAAAGAGGAAGTCCACAAGAAACTACTAGAATTCTTTGAGTTTAACGAAACCCCTAGTACTCCCACCTCCACAGTCTGGTGCGCGCATAAAGCCTTCTCGAGAGGCACCCTGATCCAGATAGCAGCCAGAGAAAAGAAGAAAAAAAAAAACTTATAACGCAACTTCATGACCGGATAGCCGACTTAGAAATTAAGCATAAAAAAATGGGGACCACTCCTTACTACAACAACTGAATTCTAGCAGGGAAGAACTGAGACTGGTGTTAAAATCAGACTATGACCTTTACTACAAAAGACTCCAATTATCATACTACTCCCAGAACAATAGAGCAGGTAAACGGTTAGCAGCTCAACTGAAGAAAAAGCAAACGCAAGCGAAGATATCATTGCTCAAACATCCCACTAACGACAACTCATATCAAAATCCCAAAGACATAGCGAATGCATTTAAAGACTTTTACGAAACCCTGTATAACCTCAACCAGGACAAAACTACTCACCAACCCACAGAAGCAGAAATCACTGACTTTCTCAAATGTATTGACCTACCATCTATAGATCAGAGAACGCTAGACAAAATTAATGAACCTTTTACAGAGGACGAAATCGAGGAAGTAATTAAGAAACTCCCCAAACATAAATCCCCGGGAGCTGACGGGTTCTCAGCCGAATACTATCAAGCATTCTCATCACTACTCACCCCCCCGATTGGTGGAGCTGTACAACACAGCTGCAACCACAAGTGCTTTCCCCAAAGAAATGCTCCAAGCCATTATAGTAACCATTCAAAAACCAGGGAAAGATCCTGCCCACCCCCAGAACTACAGACCCATCTCACTCTTGAATTCGGACCTTAAAATATATGCAAAGGCTTTAGCAAACAGATTACTACATATAACCCCCACACTCATAGGACTAGATCAAGTAGGATTTGTTAAGGGCAGACAGGCCCCAGATGGCACTAGAAAAATGATAAACCTACTTAGAAATGCGGAACTCACACACACGCCTAGCATCATTGTCGCCTTGGACGCGGAAAAGGCGTTTGATAGAGTCCACTGGTCTTACCTGTCACATACACTACATAAATTTGGAATACATGGATTCCTGCACTCAGCGGTCATGTCTTTATATACTAATCCATCGGCCAGGGTCTTTACATCAGGAATGCTCTCTGATTTCTTCAACCTGACTAATGGAACGAGACAGGGTTGCCCACTGTCCCCAATTGTCTTCTCACTAGCAATAGAACCCCTAGCAGAACTCGTTAGGTCTACCACAGAAGTTACAGGACTCCAAATAGGGAACACAGAACATAAAATAGGTCTGTTCGCGGATGATGTGATCCTTACCCTGACCAACCCATTAACTTCCCTAAGGAACGCCACAGAACTTATGCACGATTTTGGGAAAATAACATATTATAAAGTCAATACTTCTAAATGTTTTGCCCTACCCCTTCATACCCCCCCCACAACAGTAAACAGGCTCAAGCTACTATTCCCCTGCACATGGGATGCCCCATCCATCACCTACTTAGGTATACAACTGACCCACCCTACAGCCAAGCTATATTCTGATAACTTCCTACCCTTTTAGATCAGATCAAGAAAGACTTTGCACAATTGTCCAAAATTCAATGGATAGGGCGGATAGCAGCTTACCAGATGCAAGTATTCCCAAAGATCCTCTATCTTTTCAGAACTATTCCAATCCCTATCCCTCATACATTTTTGTCTGAGCTGGCAAAACATCTGAACAAATACATATGGGCGAATAAAAAACCCAGAATAGCGTTAAAAAACCTCTATATACACAAAAATGCGGGTGGGGGAAGCTTACCGAATGCTTTTGCCTACTACATAGCATCCATAATGGACCAACTGAAATTTTGGTTCTCATGCCAGGAAGACAATCTCTGGAACCAAATAGAGAGAGAGGTGACTCCGAGCCATGATATCATTGCTTTACTAATGGCACCCACGATTCATCATAAACCCCTGATACCAGACTACCCCACGATACAGGCCACACTTGCAGCATGGTCTCTATTCACCAAGTTGAAATTCCCAGAGGAACGCACCCATACATTAGATATCCCTTTGACGACCTACACTTTTCTTATTCAAAACTTTTTGACACATCACTGGAAAAAAAAGGGAATACATTTTAACATGTCAGACATAACGCAGACCACAGCACTCGACTTTCTCATGATACAACAGAGTTACAGTAAAATGAACCCTCACACCACCACTAAGGTTCCATTAGCAATCTGGGACTTCCTCCTGAATAAAAGCAAAAACAACTCTAGGGGTATATCACTCTCCTACAGATTCAGTAACCAACGACTACACTACTCCAAAACCCCAGTGATGCTCAAATGGGAGGTGGAACTACAAACATCCTTTACATTTCCTCAATGGCTAACTGCTATTAAATATAATAGAACATCCTCAGCCTGTGTGGACCATTGGGACAACTCGTGCAAAATACTACATAGGTGGTACATCACGCCGACACGCTTACACATAATAAGACCCACTCTCTCCCCACTTTGTTGGAGGGACTGTCAGAACAGGGGTAATCTCCTTCACATTATGTGGCATTGTAGCATACTACAAAAATTTTGGGGAGACGTGTTTCAGCTTATATCGGACATTTCTAAAATGAATTACGTACCCTCTCCAGAATTAGCTCTTCTTACATTAGGGATAGAACTCTTCCCATATACATGTAGAAAAGTGATTGTACATATCCTTCATGCTGCCCGTATCTCTATAGCAGCAAAATGGAGAACCACGAATCCTCCAACCGTACTGGAAGTAATAAATAGAGTAAATACCCAGAGTTTAATGGAGAGGATGCTTGCGTATAAACTAGATAGAATACATGTATACCACAAATTCTGGGATCCCTGGCCTCCGCTACATAATACCCCCTAGCATTGGTTAGACTATATGCTGATTGCAAGTATAAAAGCAGAATGATGTCCTGTGGTGCAGTAGAATTCTCAGGGCAGTGTAGTTGGTACTAGCACTAGTATCTTAATCCGCCTGCATACAGGTATTGTAGTAATGTTCAAATAGTTAATGTTCACAACATGACTATAACTTCAGTTATACTATTTCTCCGTCATAGGACGGTAGCTATAAAGTAAACCCGTGGGCAACTCGAGTCGGCCAAACTCTGGGCCGTGATCTCTGTACCTGGACTTGCTTATAGCTAGCCTGCTCACAGTGTGATACCGGAAGGGGTGACAGGCTCTATGACCAAA
Organism: Rana muscosa; assembly: GCA_029206835.1. Taxonomy (NCBI): domain Eukaryota; kingdom Metazoa; phylum Chordata; class Amphibia; order Anura; family Ranidae; genus Rana; species Rana muscosa. Next base: position 208,625,858 of record CM055127.1, on the reverse strand, counting down.
TGTTAAATCTGCCTTAAGGTCCAGGACTGATACAATGGAGTTGATACTCCTGAGTCAACATAGTGTTACAAGAAAGATGGAAATCTCCTATGATGAGTGGCATATTGTTTCCTTGTATGCAGTTATGGCTGATGTAGCTTTCTACAGTAATGTGCATTTGTTGCAACGATGCCTGTATGTTACTTCTGTTTTCTCAATAAATAAAAATTTAAAGTTAAAAAAAAAGAAAATACTGCAGCTGCCTGCTTCCTATGTGTGGTATGTTTAGTAAGGGAACACCAGTAATTGTATGTAGTTAGCTTTAGTTGCACACTGTACACAGGATACAGTACACTGACTGAAAATACTGCAGCTGCCTGCCTGTGGTATTATAAGGAAGAGAACACCAGCAATTGTCTGCAGTTAGTTAGACTTGCACACTGTGCACAGGATACAGTACACTGACTGAAAATACTGCAGCTGTCTGCCTGCCTCTGGTATTATTATACAGAGAACACCAGAAATTGTATGCAGTTAGCTCGAGTTGCACACTGTGCACATGATACAGTACACTGACTGAAAATACTGCAGCTGCCTGCCTGCCTGTGGTATTATTAGGAATAGAACACCAGCAATTGTCTGCAGTTAGATTTAGTTGCACACTGTGCACAGGATACAGTACACTGACTGAATATACTGCAGCTGCCTGCCTGTGGTATTATTAGGAAGAGAACACCAGCAATTGTCTGCAGTTAGATTTAGTTGCACACTGTACACAGGATACAGTACACTGACTGAAAATACTGCAGCTGCCTGCCTGTGGTATTATAAGGAAGAGAACACCAGCAATTGTCTGCAGTTAGTTTGAGTTGCACACTGTGCACATGATACAGTACACTGACTGAAAATACTGCAGCTGCCTGCCTGTGGTATTATTAGGAAGAGACACCAGCAATTGTCTGCAGTTAGCTTTAGTTGCACACTGTGCATAGGATACAGTACACTGACTGAAAATACTGCAGCTGCCTGCCTGTGGTATCATAAGGAAGAGAACACCAGCAATTTTCTGCAGTTAGTTTGAGTTGCACACTGTGCACAGGATACGGTACACTGACTGAAAATACTGCAGCTGCCTGCCTGCCTGTGGTATTTTTAGGAAGATAACACCAGTAATTGTCTGCAGTTAGCTTTAGTTGCACACTGTGCACAGGATACAGTACACTGACTGAAAATACTGCAGCTGTCTGCCTGCCTTTGGTATTATTATAAAGAGAACACCAGAAATTGTATGCAGTTAGCTTTAGTTGCACACTGTGCACAGGATACAGTACACTGACTGAAAATACTGCAGCTGCCTGCCTGCCTGTGGTATTATTAGGAAGAGAACACCAACAATTGTCTGCAGTTAGCTTTAGTTGCACACTGTGCACAGGATACAGTACACTGACTGAAAAAACTGCAGCTGCCTGCCTGCCTGTGGTATTATTACAAAGAGAACACCACAAATTATATGCAATTAGCTTTAGTTGCACACTGTGCACAGGATACAGTACACTGACTGAAAATACTGCAGCTGCCTGCCTGTGGTAGTATTAGGAAGAGAACACCAGTAATTGTCTGCAGTTAGCTTTAGTTGCACACTGTGCACAGGATACAGTACACTGACTGAAAATACTGCAGCTGCCTGCTTCCTATGTGTGGTATGTTTAGTAAGATAATACCAGTAATTGTCTGCAGTTAGCTTTAGTTGCACACTGTGCACAGGATACAGTACACCATCTAAAAATACTGCAGTGCCTGCCTGCCTGTGGTATTATTAGGAAGAGAACACCAGCAATTGTCTGCAGTTAGCTTTAGTTGCACACTGTGCACAGGATACAGTACACTGACTGAAAACACTGCAGCTGCCTGCCTGCCTGTGGTATTTATAGGAAGAGAACCCCAGCAATTGTCTGCAGTCGACTTTAGTTGCACACTGTGAACAGGATAAGGTACACTGACTTAAACTACTGCAGCTGTCTGCCTGTGGTATTATTAGGAAGAGAACACCAGCAAATGTCTGCAGTTAGATTGAGTTGCACACTGTGCACAGGATACAGTACACTGACTGAAAATACTGCAGCTGTCTGCCTGCCTGTGGTATTATTATACAGAGAACACCAGACATTGTCTGCAGTTAGATTTAGTTGCACACTGTGCACAGGATACAGTACACTGACTGAATATACTGCAGCTGCCTGCCTGTGGTATTATTAGGAAGAGAACACCAGCAATTGTCTGCAGTTAGCTTTAGTTGCACACTGTACACAGGATACAGTACACTGACTGAAAATACTGCAGCTGCCTGCCTGTGGTATTATAAGGAAGAGAACACCAGCAATTGTCTGCAGTTAGTTTGAGTTGCACACTGTGCACATGATACAGTACACTGACTGAAAATACTGCAGCTGCCTGCCTGTGGTATTATTAGGAAGAGACACCAGCAATTGTCTGCAGTTAGATTTAGTTGCACACTGTGCATAGGATACAGTACACTGACTGAAAACACTGCAGCTGCCTGCCTGTGGTATCATAAGGAAGAGAACACCAGCAATTTTCTGCAGTTAGTTTGAGTTGCACACTGTGCACATGATACGGTACACTGACTGAAAATACTGCAGCTGCCTGCCTGCCTGTGGTATTTTTAGGAAGATAACACCAGTAATTGTCTGCAGTTAGCTTTAGTTGCACACTGTGCACAGGATACAGTACACTGACTGAAAATACTGCAGCTGTCTGCCTGCCTTTGGTATTATTATAAAGAGAACACCAGAAATTATATGCAGTTAGCTTTAGTTGCACACTGTGCACAGGATACAGTACACTGACTGAAAATACTGCAGCTGCCTGCCTGCCTGTGGTATTATTAGGAAGAGAACACCAACAATTGCCTGCAGTTAGCTTTAGTTGCACACTGTACACAGGATACAGTACACTGACTGAAAATACTGCAGCTGCCTGCCTGTGGTATTATAAGGAAGAGAACACCAGCAATTGTCTGCAGTTAGTTTGAGTTGCACACTGTGCACATGATACAGTACACTGACTGAAAATACTGCAGCTGCCTGCCTGTGGTATTATTAGGAAGAGACACCAGCAATTGTCTGCAGTTAGATTTAGTTGCACACTGTGCATAGGATACAGTACACTGACTGAAAATACTGCAGCTGCCTGCCTGTGGTATCATAAGGAAGAGAACACCAGCAATTTTCTGCAGTTAGTTTGAGTTGCACACTGTGCACATGATACGGTACACTGACTGAAAATACTGCAGCTGCCTGCCTGCCTGTGGTATTTTTAGGAAGATAACACCAGTAATTGTCTGCAGTTAGCTTTAGTTGCACACTGTGCACAGGATACAGTACACTGACTGAAAATACTGCAGCTGTCTGCCTGCCTTTGGTATTATTATAAAGAGAACACCAGAAATTGTATGCAGTTAGCTTTAGTTGCACAATGTGCACAGGATACAGTACACTGACTGAAAATACTGCAGCTGCCTGCCTGCCTGTGGTATTATTAGGAAGAGAACACCAACAATTGCCTGCAGTTAGCTTTAGTTGCACACTGTGCACAGGATACAGTACACTGACTGAAAAAACTGCAGCTGCCTGCCTGCCTGTGGTATTATTACAAAGAGAACACCACAAATTATATGCAATTAGCTTTAGTTGCACACTGTGCACAGGATACAGTACACTGACTGAAAATACTGCAGCTGCCTGCCTGTGGTATTATTAGGAAGAGAACACCAGTAATTGTCTGCAGTTAGCTTTAGTTGCACACTGTGCACAGGATACAGTACACTGACTGAAAATACTGCAGCTGCCTGCTTCCTATGTGTGGTATGTTTAGTAAGAGAATACCAGTAATTGTCTGCAGTTTGCTTTAGTTGCACACTGTGCACAGGATACAGTACACCGTCTAAATATACTGCAGCACCTGCCTGCCTGTGGTATTTATAGGAAGAGAACCCCAGCAATTGTCTGCAGTCGACTTTAGTTGCACACTGTGAACAGGATAAGGTACACTGACTTAAAATACTGCAGCTGTCTGCCTGTGGTATTATTAGGAAGAGAACACCAGCAAATGTCTGCAGTTAGATTGAGTTGCACACTGTGCACAGGATACAGTACACTGACTGAAAATACTGCAGCTGTCTGCCTGCCTGTGGTATTATTATACAGAGAACACCAGAAATTGTCTGCAGTTAGCTTTAGTTGCACACTGTGCACAGGATACAGTACACTGACTGAAAATACTGCAGCTGCCTGCCTGTGGTATTATTAGGAAGAGAACATCAGCAAATGTCTGCAGTTAGTTTGAGTTGCACACTGTGCACAGGATACAGTACACTGTCTGAAAATACTGCAGCTGTCTGCCTGCCTGTGGTATTATTATAAAGAGAACACCAGAAATTGCATGCAGTTAGCTATAGTTGCACACTGTGCACAGGATACAGTACACTGACTGAAAATACTGCAGCTGCCTGCCTGCCTGTGGTATTATTAGGAATAGAACACCAGCAATTGTCTGCAATTAGATTTAGTTGCACACTGTGCACAGGATACAGTACACTGACTGAATATACTACAGCTGCCTGCCTGTGGTATTATTAGGAAGAGAACACCAGCAATTGTCTGCAGTTAACTTTAGTTGCAACCTGTGAAAAGGATAAGGTACACTGACTTAAAATACTGCAGCTGTCTACCTGTGGTTTTATTAGGAAGAGAACACCAGCAATTGTCTGCAGTTAGCTTTAGTTGCACACTGTGCACAGGATACAGTACACTGACTTAAAATACTGCAGCTGCCTGCCTGCGGTATTATTAGGAAGAGAACACCAGCAATTGTCTGCAGTTAGCTTTAGTTGCACACTGTACACAGGATACAGTACACTGACTGAAAATACTGCAGCTGCCTGCCTGTGGTATTATAAGGAAGAGAAAACCATCAATTGTCTGCAGTTAGTTAGACTTGCACACTGTGCACAGGATACAGTACACTGACTTAAAATACTGCAGCTGCCTGCCTGCCTGTGGTATTATTAGGAAGAGAACACCAGCAATTGTTTGCAGTTAGCTTTAGTTGCACACTGTGCACAGGATGAAGTACACTGACTAAAAATTCTGCAGCTGCCTGCCTGCCTGTGGTATTATTAGGAATAGAACACCAGCAATTGTCTGCAGTTAGCTTTAGTTGCACACTGTGCACAGGATACAGTACACTGACTGAAAATACTGCAGCTGCCTGCCTGCCTGTGGTATTATTAGGAAGAGACACCAGCAAATGTCTGCAGTTAGTTTTGGTAGCACACTGTGCACAGGATACAGTACACTGACTGAAAATACTGCAGCTGCCTGCCTGTCTGCCTGTGGTATTATTAGGAAGAGAACACCAACAATTGTCTGCAGTTAGCTTTAGTTGCACACTGTGCACAGGATACAGTACACTGACTGAAAATACTGCAGCTGCCTGCCTACCTGCCTGCCTGTGGTATTATTAGGAAGAGAACACCAGAAATTGTCTGCAGTTAGCGCGAGTTGCACACTGTGCACATGATACAGTACACCAACTAAAAATACTGCAGCGCCTGCCTGCCTGTGGTACTATTAGGAAGAGAACACCAGCAATTGTCTGCAGTTAGCTTTAGTTGCACACTGTGCACAGGATACAGTACACTGACTGAATATACTGCAGCTGCCTGCCTGTGGTATTATAAGGAAGAGAACACCAGCAATTGTCTGCAGTTAACTTTAGTTGCACACTGTGAACAGGATAAGGTACACTGACTTAAAATACTGCAGCTGTCTGCCTGTGGTATTATTAGGAAGAGAACACAATCAAATGTCTGCAGTTAGATTGAGTTGCACACTGTTCACAGGATACAGTACACTGACTGAAAATACTGCAGCTGTCTGCCTGCCTGTGGTATTATTATACAGAGAACACCAGACATTGTCTGCAGTTAGATTTAGTTGCACACTGTGCACAGGATACAGTACACTGACTGAATATACTGCAGCTGCCTGCCTGTGGTATTATTAGGAAGAGAACACCAGCAATTGTCTGCAGTTAGCTTTAGTTGCACACTGTACACAGGATACAGTACACTGACTGAAAATACTGCAGCTGTCTGCCTGCCTGTGGTATTATTATACAGAGAACACCAGACATTGTCTGCAGTTAGATTTAGTTGCACACTGTGCACATGATACAGTACACTGACTGAATATACTGCAGCTGCCTGCCTGTGGTATTATTAGGAAGAGAACACCAGCAATTGTCTGCAGTTAGCTTTAGTTGCACACTGTACACAGGATAAAGGTACACTGACTGAAAATACTGCAGCTGCCTGCCTGTGGTATTATAAGGAAGAGAACACCAGTAATTGTCTGCAGTTAGTTTGAGTTGCACACTGTGCACATGATACGGTACACTGACTGAAAATACTGCAGCTGCCTGCCTGCCTGTGGTATTTTTAGGAAGATAACACCAGTAATTGTCTGCAGTTAGCTTTAGTTGCACACTGTGCACAGGATACAGTACACTGACTGAAAATACTGCAGCTGTCTGCCTGCCTTTGGTATTATTATAAAGAGAACACCAGAAATTATATGCAGTTAGCTTTAGTTGCACACTGTGCACAGGATACAGTACACTGACTGAAAATACTGCAGCTGCCTGCCTGCCTGTGGTATTATTAGGAAGAGAACACCAACAATTGCCTGCAGTTAGCTTTAGTTGCACACTGTACACAGGATACAGTACACTGACTGAAAATACTGCAGCTGCCTGCCTGTGGTATTATAAGGAAGAGAACACCAGCAATTGTCTGCAGTTAGTTTGAGTTGCACACTGTGCACATGATACAGTACACTGACTGAAAATACTGCAGCTGCCTGCCTGTGGTATTATTAGGAAGAGACACCAGCAATTGTCTGCAGTTAGATTTAGTTGCACACTGTGCATAGGATACAGTACACTGACTGAAAATACTGCAGCTGCCTGCCTGTGGTATCATAAGGAAGAGAACACCAGCAATTTTCTGCAGTTAGTTTGAGTTGCACACTGTGCACATGATACGGTACACTGACTGAAAATACTGCAGCTGCCTGCCTGCCTGTGGTATTTTTAGGAAGATAACACCAGTAATTGTCTGCAGTTAGCTTTAGTTGCACACTGTGCACAGGATACAGTACACTGACTGAAAATACTGCAGCTGTCTGCCTGCCTTTGGTATTATTATAAAGAGAACACCAGAAATTGTATGCAGTTAGCTTTAGTTGCACAATGTGCACAGGATACAGTACACTGACTGAAAATACTGCAGCTGCCTGCCTGCCTGTGGTATTATTAGGAAGAGAACACCAACAATTGCCTGCAGTTAGCTTTAGTTGCACACTGTGCACAGGATACAGTACACTGACTGAAAAAACTGCAGCTGCCTGCCTGCCTGTGGTATTATTACAAAGAGAACACCACAAATTATATGCAATTAGCTTTAGTTGCACACTGTGCACAGGATACAGTACACTGACTGAAAATACTGCAGCTGCCTGCCTGTGGTATTATTAGGAAGAGAACACCAGTAATTGTCTGCAGTTAGCTTTAGTTGCACACTGTGCACAGGATACAGTACACTGACTGAAAATACTGCAGCTGCCTGCTTCCTATGTGTGGTATGTTTAGTAAGAGAATACCAGTAATTGTCTGCAGTTTGCTTTAGTTGCACACTGTGCACAGGATACAGTACACCGTCTAAATATACTGCAGCACCTGCCTGCCTGTGGTATTTATAGGAAGAGAACCCCAGCAATTGTCTGCAGTCGACTTTAGTTGCACACTGTGAACAGGATAAGGTACACTGACTTAAAATACTGCAGCTGTCTGCCTGTGGTATTATTAGGAAGAGAACACCAGCAAATGTCTGCAGTTAGATTGAGTTGCACACTGTGCACAGGATACAGTACACTGACTGAAAATACTGCAGCTGTCTGCCTGCCTGTGGTATTATTATACAGAGAACACCAGAAATTGTCTGCAGTTAGCTTTAGTTGCACACTGTGCACAGGATACAGTACACTGACTGAAAATACTGCAGCTGCCTGCCTGTGGTATTATTAGGAAGAGAACATCAGCAAATGTCTGCAGTTAGTTTGAGTTGCACACTGTGCACAGGATACAGTACACTGTCTGAAAATACTGCAGCTGTCTGCCTGCCTGTGGTATTATTATAAAGAGAACACCAGAAATTGCATGCAGTTAGCTATAGTTGCACACTGTGCACAGGATACAGTACACTGACTGAAAATACTGCAGCTGCCTGCCTGCCTGTGGTATTATTAGGAATAGAACACCAGCAATTGTCTGCAATTAGATTTAGTTGCACACTGTGCACAGGATACAGTACACTGACTGAATATACTACAGCTGCCTGCCTGTGGTATTATTAGGAAGAGAACACCAGCAATTGTCTGCAGTTAACTTTAGTTGCAACCTGTGAAAAGGATAAGGTACACTGACTTAAAATACTGCAGCTGTCTACCTGTGGTTTTATTAGGAAGAGAACACCAGCAATTGTCTGCAGTTAGCTTTAGTTGCACACTGTGCACAGGATACAGTACACTGACTTAAAATACTGCAGCTGCCTGCCTGCGGTATTATTAGGAAGAGAACACCAGCAATTGTCTGCAGTTAGCTTTAGTTGCACACTGTACACAGGATACAGTACACTGACTGAAAATACTGCAGCTGCCTGCCTGTGGTATTATAAGGAAGAGAAAACCATCAATTGTCTGCAGTTAGTTAGACTTGCACACTGTGCACAGGATACAGTACACTGACTTAAAATACTGCAGCTGCCTGCCTGCCTGTGGTATTATTAGGAAGAGAACACCAGCAATTGTTTGCAGTTAGCTTTAGTTGCACACTGTGCACAGGATGAAGTACACTGACTAAAAATTCTGCAGCTGCCTGCCTGCCTGTGGTATTATTAGGAATAGAACACCAGCAATTGTCTGCAGTTAGCTTTAGTTGCACACTGTGCACAGGATACAGTACACTGACTGAAAATACTGCAGCTGCCTGCCTGCCTGTGGTATTATTAGGAAGAGACACCAGCAAATGTCTGCAGTTAGTTTTGGTAGCACACTGTGCACAGGATACAGTACACTGACTGAAAATACTGCAGCTGCCTGCCTGTCTGCCTGTGGTATTATTAGGAAGAGAACACCAACAATTGTCTGCAGTTAGCTTTAGTTGCACACTGTGCACAGGATACAGTACACTGACTGAAAATACTGCAGCTGCCTGCCTACCTGCCTGCCTGTGGTATTATTAGGAAGAGAACACCAGAAATTGTCTGCAGTTAGCGCGAGTTGCACACTGTGCACATGATACAGTACACCAACTAAAAATACTGCAGCGCCTGCCTGTGGTACTATTAGGAAGAGAACACCAGCAATTGTCTGCAGTTAGCTTTAGTTGCACACTGTGCACAGGATACAGTACACTGACTGAATATACTGCAGCTGCCTGCCTGTGGTATTATAAGGAAGAGAACACCAGCAATTGTCTGCAGTTAACTTTAGTTGCACACTGTGAACAGGATAAGGTACACTGACTTAAAATACTGCAGCTGTCTGCCTGTGGTATTATTAGGAAGAGAACACAATCAAATGTCTGCAGTTAGATTGAGTTGCACACTGTTCACAGGATACAGTACACTGACTGAAAATACTGCAGCTGTCTGCCTGCCTGTGGTATTATTATACAGAGAACACCAGACATTGTCTGCAGTTAGATTTAGTTGCACACTGTGCACAGGATACAGTACACTGACTGAATATACTGCAGCTGCCTGCCTGTGGTATTATTAGGAAGAGAACACCAGCAATTGTCTGCAGTTAGCTTTAGTTGCACACTGTACACAGGATACAGTACACTGACTGAAAATACTGCAGCTGTCTGCCTGCCTGTGGTATTATTATACAGAGAACACCAGACATTGTCTGCAGTTAGATTTAGTTGCACACTGTGCACATGATACAGTACACTGACTGAATATACTGCAGCTGCCTGCCTGTGGTATTATTAGGAAGAGAACACCAGCAATTGTCTGCAGTTAGCTTTAGTTGCACACTGTACACAGGATAAAGGTACACTGACTGAAAATACTGCAGCTGCCTGCCTGTGGTATTATAAGGAAGAGAACACCAGTAATTGTCTGCAGTTAGTTTGAGTTGCACACTGTGCACATGATACATTCCACTGACTGAAAATACTGCAGCTGCCTGCCTGTGGTATTATTAGGAAGAGACACCAGCAATTGTCTGCAGTTATATTTAGTTGCACACTGTGCATAGGATACAGTACACTGACTGAAAATACTGCAGCTGCCTGCCTGTGGTATCATAAGGAAGAGAACACCAGCAATTTTCTGCAGTTAGTTTGAGTTGCACACTGTGCACATGATACGGTACACTGACTGAAAATACTGCAGCTGCCTGCCTGCCTGTGGTATTTTTAGGAAGATAACACCAGTAATTGTCTGCAGTTAGCTTTAGTTGCACACTGTGCACAGGATACAGTACACTGACTGAAAATACTGCAGCTGTCTGCCTGCCTTTGGTATTATTATAAAGAGAACACCAGAAATTGTATGCAGTCAGCTTTAGTTGCACACTGTGCACAGGATACAGTACACTGACTGAAAATACTGCAGCTGCCTGCCTGCCTGCCTGTGGTATTATTAGGAAGAGAACACCAACAATTGCCTGCAGTTAGCTTTAGTTGCACACTGTGCATAGGATACAGTACACTGACTGAAAAAACTGCAGCTGCCTGCCTGCCTGTGGTATTATTACAAAGAGAACACCACAAATTATATGCAATTAGCTTTAGTTGCACACTGTGCACAGGATACAGTACACTGACTGAAAATACTGCAGCTGCCTGCCTGTGGTATTATTAGGAAGAGAACACCAGTAATTGTCTGCAGTTAGCTTTAGTTGCACACTGTGCACAGGATACAGTACACTGACTGAAAATACTGCAGCTGCCTGCTTCCTATGTGTGGTATGTTTAGTAAGAGAATACCAGTAATTGTCTGCAGTTAGCTTTAGTTGCACACTGTGCACAGGATACAGTACACCGTCTAAAAATACTGCAGCGCCTGCCTGCCTGTGGTATTATCAGGAAGAGAACACCAGCAATTGTCTGCAGTTAGCTTTAGTTGCACACTGTGCACAGGATACAGTACACTGACTGAAAACACTGCAGCTGCCTGCCTGCCTGTGGTATTTATAGGAAGAGAACCCCAGCAATTGTCTGCAGTCGACTTTAGTTGCACACTGTGAACAGGGTAAGGTACACTGACTTAAACTACTGCAGCTGTCTGCCTGTGGTATTATTAGGAAGAGAACACCAGCAAATGTCTGCAGTTAGATTGAGTTGCACACTGTGCACAGGATACAGTACACTGACTGAAAATACTGCAGCTGTCTGCCTGCCTGTGGTATTATTATACAGAGAACACCAGAAATTGTCTGCAGTTAGCTTTAGTTGCACACTGTGCACAGGATACAGTACACTGACTGAAAATACTGCAGCTGCCTGCCTGTGGTATTATTAGGAAGAGAACATCAGCAAATGTCTGCAGTTAGTTTGAGTTGCACACTGTGCACAGGATACAGTACACTGTCTGAAAATACTGCAGCTGTCTGCCTGCCTGTGGTATTATTATAAAGAGAACATCAGAAATTGCATGCAGTTAGCTATAGTTGCACACTGTGCACAGGATACAGTACACTGACTGAAAATACTGCAGCTGCCTGCCTGCCTGTGGTATTTTTAGGAAGATAACACCAGTAATTGTCTGCAGTTACCTTTAGTTGCACACTGTGCACAGGATACAGTACACTGACTGAAAATACTGCAGCTGTCTGCCTGCATTTGGTATTATTATAAAGAGAACACCAGAAATTGTATGCAGTTAGCTTTAGTTGCACACTGTGCACATGATACAGTACACTGACTGAAAATACTGCAGCTGCCTGCCTGCCTGTGGTATTATTAGGAAGAGAACACCAACAATTGTCTGCAGTTAGCTTTAGTTGCACACTGTGCACAGGATACAGTACACTGACTGAAAAAACTGCAGCTGCCTGCCTGCCTGTGGTATTATTACAAAGAGAACACCACAAATTATATGCAATTAGCTTTAGTTGCACACTGTGCACAGGATACAGTACACTGACTGAAAATGCTGCAGCTGCCTGCCTGTGGTATTATTAGGAAGAGAACACCAGTAATTGTCTGCAGTTAGCTTTAGTTGCACACTGTGCACAGGATACAGTACACTGACTGAAAATACTGCAGCTGCCTGCTTCCTATGTGTGGTATGTTTAGTAAGAGAATACCAGTAATTGTCTGCAGTTTGCTTTAGTTGCACACTGTGCACAGGATACAGTACACCGTCTAAATATACTGCAGCACTTGCCTGCCTGTGGTATTTATAGGAAGAGAACCCCAGCAATTGTCTGCAGTCGACTTTAGTTGCACACTGTGAACAGGATAAGGTACACTGACTTAAAATACTGCAGCTGTCTGCCTGTGGTATTATTAGGAAGATAACACCAGCAAATGTCTGCAGTTAGATTGAGTTGCACACTGTGCACAGGATACAGTACACTGACTGAAAATACTGCAGCTGTCTGCCTGCCTGTGGTATTATTATACAGAGAACACCAGAAATTGTCTGCAGTTAGCTTTAGTTGCACACTGTGCACAGGATACAGTACACTGACTGAAAATACTGCAGCTGCCTGCCTGTGGTATTATTAGGAAGAGAACATCAGCAAATGTCTGCAGTTAGATTGAGTTGCACACTGTGCACAGGATACAGTACACTGTCTGAAAATACTGCAGCTGTCTGCCTGCCTGTGGTATTATTATAAAGAGAACACCAGAAATTGCATGCAGTTAGCTATAGTTGCACACAGTGCACAGGATACAGTACACTGACTGAAAATACTGCAGCTGCCTGCCTGCCTGTGGTATTATTAGGAATAGAACACCAGCAATTGTCTGCAATTAGATTTAGTTGCACACTGTGCACAGGATACAGTACACTGTCTGAAAATACTGCAGCTGTCTGCCTGCCTGTGGTATTATTATAAAGAGAACACCAGAAATTGCATGCAGTTAGCTATAGTTGCACACTGTGCACAGGATACAGTACACTGACTGAATATACTACAGCTGCCTGCCTGTGGTATTATTAGGAAGAGAACACCAGCAATTGTCTGCAGTTAACTTTAGTTGCAACCTGTGAAAGGGATAAGGTACACTGACTTAAAATACTGCAGCTGTCTACCTGTGGTTTTATTAGGAAGAGAACACCAGCAATTGTCTGCAGTTAGCTTTAGTTGCACACTGTGCACAGGATACAGTACACTGACTTAAAATACTGCAACTGCCTGCCTGCGGTATTATTAGGAAGAGAACACCAGCAATTGTCTGCAGTTAGCTTTAGTTGCACACTGTACACATGATACAGTACACTGACTGAAAATACTGCAGCTGCCTGCCTGTGGTATTATAAGGAAGAGAAAACCAGCAATTGTCTGCAGTTAGTTAGACTTGCACACTGTGCACAGGATACAGTACACTGACTGAAAATACTGCAGCTGCCTGCCTGCCTGTGGTATTATTAGGAAGAGAACACCAGCAATTGTTTGCAGTTAGCTTTAGTTGCACACTGTGCACAGGATGAAGTACACTGACTAAAAATTCTGCAGCTGCCTGCCTGCCTGTGGTATTATTAGGAATAGAACACCAGCAATTGTCTGCAGTTAGCTTTAGTTGCACACTGTGCACAGGATACAGTACACTGAGTGAAAATATTGCAGCTGCCTGCCTGCGGTATTATAAGGAAGAGAGCACCAGCCATTGTCTGCAGTTAGTTTGAGTTGCACACTGTGCACAGGATACAGTACACTGACTGAAAATACTGCAGCTGCCTGCCTGCCCGTGGTATTATTAGGAAGAGACACCAGCAAATGTCTGCAGTTAGTTTTGGTAGCACACTGTGCACAGGATACAGTACACTGACTGAAAATACTGCAGCTGCCTGCTTCCTATGTGTGGTATGTTTAGTAAGAGAATACCAGTAATTGTCTGCAGTTAGCTTTAGTTGCACACTGTGCACAGGATACAGTACACCGTCTAAAAATACTGCAGCGCCTGCCTGCCTGTGGTATTATTAGGAAGAGAACACCAGCAATTGTCTGCAGTTAGCTTTAGTTGCACACTGTGCACAGGATACAGTACACTGACTGAAAACACTGCAGCTGCCTGCCTGCCTGCCTGTGGAATTTATAGGAAGAGAACCCCAGCAATTGTCTGCAGTCGACTTTAGTTGCACACTGTGAACAGGGTAAGGTACACTGACTTAAACTACTGCAGCTGTCTGCCTGTGGTATTATTAGGAAGAGAACACCAGCAAATGTCTGCAGTTAGATTGAGTTGCACACTGTGCACAGGATACAGTACACTGACTGAAAATACTGCATCTGTCTGCCTGCCTGTGGTATTATTATACAGAGAACACCAGAAAGTGTCTGCAGTTAGCTTTAGTTGCACACTGTGCACAGGATACAGTACACTGACTGAAAATACTGCAGCTGTCTGCCTGCCTGTGGTATTATTATACAGAGAACACCAGAAATTGTCTGCAGTTAGCTTTAGTTGCACACTGTGCACAGGATACAGTACACTGACTGAAAATACTGCAGCTGCCTGCCTGTGGTATTATTAGGAAGAGAACATCAGCAAATGTATGCAGTTAGTTTGAGTTGCACACTGTGCACAGGATACAGTACACTGTCTGAAAATACTGCAGCTGTCTGCCTGCCTGTGGTATTATTATAAAGAGAACATCAGAAATTGCATGCAGTTAGCTATAGTTGCACACTGTGCACAGGATACAGTACACTGACTGAAAATACTGCAGCTGCCTGCATGTTGTATCATAAGGAAGAGAACACCAGCAATTTTCTGCAGTTAGTTTGAGTTGCACACTGTGCACAGGATAAGGTACACTGACTGAAAATACTGCAGCTGCCTGCCTGCCTGTGGTATTTTTAGGAAGATAACACCAGTAATTGTCTGCAGTTACCTTTAGTTGCACACTGTGCACAGGATACAGTACACTGACTGAAAATACTGCAGCTGTCTGCCTGCCTTTGGTATTATTATAAAGAGAACGCCAGAAATTGTATGCAGTTAGCTTTAGTTGCACACTGTGCACATGATACAGTACACTGACTGAAAATACTGCAGCTGCCTGCCTGCCTGTGGTATTATTAGGAAGAGAACACCAACAATTGTCTGCAGTTAGCTTTAGTTGCACACTGTGCACAGGATACAGTACACTGACTGAAAAAACTGCAGCTGCCTGCCTGCCTGTGGTATTATTACAAAGAGAACACCACAAATTATATGCAATTAGCTTTAGTTGCACACTGTGCACAGGATACAGTACACTGACTGAAAATACTGCAGCTGCCTGCCTGTGGTATTATTAGGACGAGAACACCAGTAATTGTCTGCAGTTAGCTTTAGTTGCACACTGTGCACAGGATACAGTACACTGACTGAAAATACTGCAGCTGCCTGCTTCCTATGTGTGGTATGTTTAGTAAGAGAATACCAGTAATTGTCTGCAGTTTGCTTTAGTTGCACACTGTGCACAGGATACAGTACACCGTCTAAATATACTGCAGCACCTGCCTGCCTGTGGTATTTATAGGAAGAGAACCCCAGCAATTGTCTGCAGTCGACTTTAGTTGCACACTGTGAACAGGATAAGGTACACTGACTTAAAATACTGCAGCTGTCTGCCTGTGGTATTATTATACAGAGAACACCAGAAATTGTCTGCAGTTAGCTTTAGTTGCACACTGTGCACAGGATACAGTACACTGACTGAAAATACTGCAGCTGCCTGCCTGTGGTATTATTAGGAAGAGAACATCAGCAAATGTCTGCAGTTAGTTTGAGTTGCACACTGTGCACAGGATACAGTACACTGTCTGAAAATACTGCAGCTGTCTGCCTGCCTGTGGTATTATTATAAAGAGAACACCAGAAATTGCATGCAGTTAGCTATAGTTGCACACTGTGCACAGGATACAGTACACTGACTGAAAATACTGCAGCTGCCTGCCTGCCTGTGGTATTATTAGGAATAGAACACCAGCAATTGTCTGCAATTAGATTTAGTTGCACACTGTGCACAGGATACAGTACACTGACTGAATATACTACAGCTGCCTGCCTGTGGTATTATTAGGAAGAGAACACCAGCAATTGTCTGCAGTTAACTTTAGTTGCAACCTGTGAAAAGGATAAGGTACACTGACTTAAAATACTGCAGCTGTCTACCTGTGGTTTTATTAGGAAGAGAACACCAGCAATTGTCTGCAGTTAGCTTTAGTTGCACACTGTGCACAGGATACAGTACACTGACTTAAAATACTGCAGCTGCCTGCCTGCGGTATTATTAGGAAGAGAACACCAGCAATTGTCTGCAGTTAGCTTTAGTTGCACACTGTACACAGGATACAGTACACTGACTGAAAATACTGCAGCTGCCTGCCTGTGGTATTATAAGGAAGAGAAACCCAGCAATTGTCTGCAGTTAGTTAGACTTGCACACTGTGCACAGGATACAGTACACTGACTGAAAATACTGCAGCTGCCTGCCTGCCTGTGGTATTATTAGGAAGAGAACACCAGCAATTGTTTGCAGTTAGCTTTAGTTGCACACTGTGCACAGTATGAAGTACATTGACTAAAAATTCTGCAGCTGCCTGCCTGCCTGTGGTATTATTAGGAATAGAACACCAGCAATTGTCTGCAGTTAGCTTTAGTTGCACACTGTGCACAGGATACAGTACACTGAGTGAAAATATTGCAGCTGCCTGCCTGTGGTATTATAAGGAAGAGAGCACCAGCCATTGTCTGCAGTTAGTTTGAGTTGCACACTGTGCACATGATACAGTACACTGACTGAAAATACTGCAGCTGCCTGCCTGCCTGTGGTATTATTAGGAAGAGACACCAGCAAATGTCTGCAGTTAGTTTTGGTAGCACACTGTGCACAGGATACAGTACACTGACTGAAAATACTGCAGCTGCCTGCCTGTCTGCCTGTGGTATTATTAGGAAGAGAACACCAACAATTGTCTGCAGTTAGCTTTAGTTGCACACTGTGCACAGGATACAGTACACTGACTGAAAATACTGCAGCTGCCTGCCTACCTGCCTGCCTGTGGTATTATTAGGAAGAGAACACCAGAAATTGTCTGCAGTTAGCGCGAGTTGCACACTGTGCACATGATACAGTACACCAACTAAAAATACTGCAGCGCCTGCCTGCCTGTGGTACTATTAGGAAGAGAACACCAGCAATTGTCTGCAGTTAGCTTTAGTTGCACACTGTGCACAGGATACAGTACACTGACTGAATATACTGCAGCTGCCTGCCTGTGGTATTATAAGGAAGAGAACACCAGCAATTGTCTGCAGTTAACTTTAGTTGCACACTGTGAACAGGATAAGGTACACTGACTTAAAATACTGCAGCTGTCTGCCTGTGGTAGTATTAGGAAGAGAACACAATCAAATGTCTGCAGTTAGATTGAGTTGCACACTGTGCACAGGATACAGTACACTGACTGAAAATACTGCAGCTGTCTGCCTGCCTGTGGTATTATTATACAGAGAACACCAGACATTGTCTGCAGTTAGATTTAGTTGCACACTGTGCACAGGATACAGTACACTGACTGAATATACTGCAGCTGCCTGCCTGTGGTATTATTAGGAAGAGAACACCAGCAATTGTCTGCAGTTAGCTTTAGTTGCACACTGTACACAGGATACAGTACACTGACTGAAAATACTGCAGCTGTCTGCCTGCCTGTGGTATTATTATACAGAGAACACCAGACATTGTCTGCAGTTAGATTTAGTTGCACACTGTGCACAGGATACAGTACACTGACTGAATATACTGCAGCTGCCTGCCTGTGGTATTATTAGGAAGAGAACACCAGCAATTGTCTGCAGTTAGCTTTAGTTGCACACTGTACACAGGATACAGTACACTGACTGAAAATACTGCAGCTGCCTGCCTGTGGTATTATAAGGAAGAGAACACCAGCAATTGTCTGCAGTTAGTTTGAGTTGCACACTGTGCACATGATACATTCCACTGACTGAAAATACTGCAGCTGCCTGCCTGTGGTATTATTAGGAAGAGACACCAGCAATTGTCTGCAGTTATATTTAGTTGCACACTGTGCATAGGATACAGTACACTGACTGAAAATACTGCAGCTGCCTGCCTGTGGTATCATAAGGAAGAGAACACCAGCAATTTTCTGCAGTTAGTTTGAGTTGCACACTGTGCACATGATACGGTACACTGACTGAAAATACTGCAGCTGCCTGCCTGCCTGTGGTATTTTTAGGAAGATAACACCAGTAATTGTCTGCAGTTAGCTTTAGTTGCACACTGTGCACAGGATACAGTACACTGACTGAAAATACTGCAGCTGTCTGCCTGCCTTTGGTATTATTATAAAGAGAACACCAGAAATTGTATGCAGTTAGCTTTAGTTGCACACTGTGCACAGGATACAGTACACTGACTGAAAATACTGCAGCTGCCTGCCTGCCTGCCTGTGGTATTATTAGGAAGAGAACACCAACAATTGCCTGCAGTTAGCTTTAGTTGCACACTGTGCACAGGATACAGTACACTGACTGAAAAAACTGCAGCTGCCTGCCTGCCTGTGGTATTATTACAAAGAGAACACCACAAATTATATGCAATTAGCTTTAGTTGCACACTGTGCACAGGATACAGTACACTGACTGAAAATACTGCAGCTGCCTGCCTGTGGTATTATTAGGAAGAGAACACCAGTAATTGTCTGCAGTTAGCTTTAGTTGCACACTGTGCACAGGATACAGTACACTGACTGAAAATACTGCAGCTGCCTGCTTCCTATGTGTGGTATGTTTAGTAAGAGAATACCAGTAATTGTCTGCAGTTAGCTTTAGTTGCACACTGTGCACAGGATACAGTACACCGTCTAAAAATACTGCAGC
Source organism: Rana muscosa (assembly GCA_029206835.1). Classification (NCBI taxonomy): domain Eukaryota; kingdom Metazoa; phylum Chordata; class Amphibia; order Anura; family Ranidae; genus Rana; species Rana muscosa. Next base: position 208,606,655 of record CM055127.1, on the reverse strand, counting down.
GCCTGCCTGCCTGTGGTATTATTAGGAAGAGAACACCAGCAATTGTCTGCAGTTAGCTTTAGTTGCACACTGTGCACAGGATACAGTACACTGACTGAAAACACTGCAGCTGCCTGCCTGCCTGTGGAATTTATAGGAAGAGAACCCCAGCAATTGTCTGCAGTCGACTTTAGTTGCACACTGTGAACAGGGTAAGGTACACTGACTTAAACTACTGCAGCTGTCTGCCTGTGGTATTATTAGGAAGAGAACACCAGCAAATGTCTGCAGTTAGATTGAGTTGCACACTGTGCACAGGATACAGTACACTGACTGAAAATACTGCAGCTGTCTGCCTGCCTGTGGTATTATTATACAGAGAACACCAGAAATTGTCTGCAGTTAGCTTTAGTTGCTCACTGTGCACAGGATACAGTACACTGACTGAAAATACTGCAGCTGCCTGCCTGTGGTATTATTAGGAAGAGAACATCAGCAAATGTCTGCAGTTAGTTTGAGTTGCACACTGTGCACAGGATACAGTACACTGTCTGAAAATACTGCAGCTGTCTGCCTGCCTGTGGTATTATTATAAAGAGAACATCAGAAATTGCATGCAGTTAGCTATAGTTGCACACTGTGCACAGGATACAGTACACTGACTGAAAATACTGCAGCTGCCTGCATGTGGTATCATAAGGAAGAGAACACCAGCAATTTTCTGCAGTTAGTTTGAGTTGCACACTGTGCACAGGATACGGTACACTGACTGAAAATAATGCAGCTGCCTGCCTGCCTGTGGTATTTTTAGGAAGATAACACCAGTAATTGTCTGCAGTTACCTTTAGTTGCACACTGTGCACAGGATACAGTACACTGACTGAAAATACTGCAGCTGTCTGCCTGCCTTTGGTATTATTATAAAGAGAACACCAGAAATTGTATGCAGTTAGCTTTAGTTGCACACTGTGCACATGATACAGTACACTGACTGAAAATACTGCAGCTGCCTGCCTGCCTGTGGTATTATTAGGAAGAGAACACCAACAATTGTCTGCAGTTAGCTTTAGTTGCACACTGTGCACAGGATACAGTACACTGACTGAAAAAACTGCAGCTGCCTGCCTGCCTGTGGTATTATTACAAAGAGAACACCACAAATTATATGCAATTAGCTTTAGTTGCACACTGTGCACATGATACAGTACACTGACTGAAAATACTGCAGCTGCCTGCCTGTGGTATTATTAGGAAGAGAACACCAGTAATTGTCTGCAGTTAGCTTTAGTTGCACACTGTGCACAGGATACAGTACACTGACTGAAAATACTGCAGCTGCCTGCTTCCTATGTGTGGTATGTTTAGTAAGAGAATACCAGTAATTGTCTGCAGTTAGCTTTAGTTGCACACTGTGCACAGGATACAGTACACCGTCTAAAAATACTGCAGCGCCTGCCTGCCTGTGGTATTTATAGGAAGAGAACCCCAGCAATTGTCTGCAGTCGACTTTAGTTGCACACTGTGAACAGGATAAGGTACACTGACTTAAAATACTGCAGCTGTCTGCCTGTGGTATTATTAGGAAGAGAACACCAGCAAATGTCTGCAGTTAGATTGAGTTGCACACTGTGCACAGGATACAGTACACTGACTGAAAATACTGCAGCTGTCTGCCTGCCTGTGGTATTATTATACAGAGAACACCAGAAATTGTCTGCAGTTAGCTTTAGTTGCACACTGTGCACAGGATACAGTACACTGACTGAAAATACTGCAGCTGCCTGCCTGTGGTATTATTAGGAAGAGAACATCAGCAAATGTCTGCAGTTAGTTTGAGTTGCACACTGTGCACAGGATACAGTACACTGTCTGAAAATACTGCAGCTGTCTGCCTGCCTGTGGTATTATTATAAAGAGAACACCAGAAATTGCATGCAGTTAGCTATAGTTGCACACTGTGCACAGGATACAGTACACTGACTGAAAATACTGCAGCTGCCTGCCTGCCTGTGGTATTATTAGGAATAGAACACCAGCAATTGTCTGCAATTAGATTTAGTTGCACAATGTGCACAGGATACAGTACACTGACTGAATATACTGCAGCTGCCTGCCTGTGGTATTATTAGGAAGAGAACACCAGCAATTGTCTGCAGTTAACTTTAGTTGCAACCTGTGAACAGGATAAGGTACACTGACTTAAAATACTGCAGCTGTCTGCCTGTGGTTTTATTAGGAAGAGAACACCAGCAATTGTCTGCAGTTAGCTTTAGTTGCACACTGTGCACAGGATACAGTACACTGACTTAAAATACTGCAGCTGCCTGCCTGCGGTATTATTAGGAAGAGAACACCAGCAATTGTCTGCAGTTAGCTTTAGTTGCACACTGTACACAGGATACGGTACACTGACTGAAAATACTGCAGCTGCCTGCCTGTGGTATTATAAGGAAGAGAAAACCAGCAATTGTCTGCAGTTAGTTAGACTTGCACACTGTGCACAGGATACAGTACACTGACTGAAAATACTGCAGCTGCCTGCCTGTGGTATTATTAGGAAGATAACACCAGCAACTGTTTGCAGTTAGCTTTAGTTGCACACTGTTCACAGGATGAAGTACACTGACTAAAAATACTGCAGCTGCCTGCCTGCCTGTGGTATTATTAGGAATAGAACACCAGCAATTGTCTGCAGTTAGCTTTAGTTGCACACTGTGCCCAGGATACAGTACACTCACTGAATATACTGCAGCTGCCTGCCTGTGGTATTATTAGGAAGAGAACACCAGCAATTGTCTGCAGTTAGCTTTAGTTGCACACTGTGCATAGGATACAGTACACTGAGTGAAAATATTGCAGCTGCCTGCCTGTGGTATTATAAGGAAGAGAGCACCAGCCATTGTCTGCAGTTAGTTTGAGTTGCACACTGTGCACAGGATACAGTACACTGACTGAAAATACTGCAGCTGCCTGCCTGCCTGTGGTATTATTAGGAAGAGACACCAGCAAATGTCTGCAGTTAGTTTTGGTAGCACACTGTGCACAGGATACAGTACACTGACTGAAAATACTGCAGCTGCCTGCCTGTCTGCCTGTGGTATTATTAGGAAGAGAACACCAACAATTGTCTGCAGTTAGCTTTAGTTGCACACTGTGCACAGGATACAGTACACTGACTGAAAATACTGCAGCTGCCTGCCTGCCTGCCTGTGGTATTATTAGGAAGAGAACACCAGAAATTGTCTGCAGTTAGCGCGAGTTGCACACTGTGCACATGATACAGTACACCAACTAAAAATACTGCAGCGCCTGCCTGCCTGTGGTACTATTAGGAAGAGAACACCAGCAATTGTCTGCAGTTAGCTTTAGTTGCACACTGTGCACAGGATACAGTACACTGACTGAATATACTGCAGCTGCCTGCCTGTGGTATTATAAGGAAGAGAACACCAGCAATTGTCTGCAGTTAGTTTGAGTTGCACACTGTGCACAGGATACAGTACACTGACTGAAAATACTGCAGCTGCCTGCCTGCCTGTGGTATTATTAGGAAGAGACACCAGCAAATGTCTGCAGTTAGTTTTAGTTGCACACTGTGCACAGGATACAGTACACTGACTGAAAATACTGCAGCTGCCTGCCTGTCTGCCTGTGGTATTATTAGGAAGAGAACACCAACAATTGTCTGCAGTTAGCTTTAGTTGCACACTGTGCACATGATACAGTACACTGACTGAAAATACTGCAGCTGCCTGCCTGCCTGCCTGCCTGTGATATTATTAGGAAGAGAACACCAGCAATTGTCTGCAGTTAATTTGAGTTGCACACTGTGCACAGGATACAGTACACTGACTGAAAATACTGCAGCTGCCTGCCTGCCTGTGGTATTATTAGGAAGAGAACACCAATAATTGTCTGCAGTTAGCTTTAGTTGCACACTGTGCACATGATACAGTACACTGACTGAAAATACTGCAGCTGCCTGCTTCCTATGTGTGGTATGTTAAGTAAGAGAACACCAGTAATTGTCTGCAGTTAGCTTTAATTGCACACTGTGCACAGGATACAGTACACCGACTAAAAATACTGCAGCGCCTGCCTGCCTGTGGTATTATTAGGAAGAGAACACCAGCAATTGTCTGCAGTTAGCTTTAGTTGCGCACTGTGCACAGGATAAAGTACACTGACTGAAAATACTGCAGCTGCCTGCCTGCCTGTGGTATTATTAGGAAGAGAACACCAGCAAATGTCTGCAGTTAGCTTTAGTTGCACACTGTGCACAGGATACAGTACACTGACTGAAAATTCTACAGCGCCTGACTGCCTGTGGTATTATTAGGAAGAGAACACCAGCAATTGTCTGCAGTTAGATTTAGTTGCACACTGTGCACAGGATACAGTACACTGACTGAATATACTGCAGCTGCCTGCCTGTGGTATTATTAGGAAGAGAACACCAGCAATTGTCTGCAGTTAACTTTAGTTGCACGCTGTGAACAGGATAAGGTACACTGACTTAAAATACTGCAGCTGTCTGCCTGTGGTTTTATTAGGAAGAGAACACCAGCAATTGTCTGCAGTTAGCTTTAGTTGCACACTGTGCACAGAATACAGTACACTGACTGAAAATACTGCAGCTGTCTGCCTGCCTGTGGTATTATTATAATGAGAACACCAGAAATTGTATGCAGTTAGCTTTAGTTGCACACTGTGCACAGGATACAGTACACTGACTGAAAATACTGCAGCTGCCTGCCTGTCTGCCTGTGGTATTATTAGGAAGAGAACACCAACAATTGTGTGCAGTTAGATTTAGTTGCACACTGTGCACAGGATACAGAACACTGACTGAAAATACTGCAGCTGCCTGCCTGTGGTATTATTAGGAAGAGAACACCAGCAATTGTCTGCAGTTAGCTTTAGTTGCACACTGTACACAGGATACAGTACACTGACTGAAAATACTGCAGGTGCCTGCCTGTGGTATTATAAGGAAGAGAACACCAGCAATTGTCTGCAGTTAGTTTGAGTTGCACACTGTACACATGATACAGTACACTGACTGAAAATACTGCAGTGCCTGTCTGCCGGTGGTATTATTAGGAAGAGAACACCAGTAATTGTCTGCAGTTAGCTTTAGTTGCACACTGTGCATAGGATAAAGTACACTGACTGAAAATACTGCAGCTGACTGCCTGCCTGTGGTATTATTAGAAAGAGAATACCAGAAATTGTCTGCAGTTAGGATGAGTTGCACACTGTGCACAGGATACAGTACACTGACTGAAAATACTGCAGCTGCCTGCCTGCCTGTGGTATTATTAGGAATAGAACACCAGCAATTGTCTGCAGTTAGCTTTAGTTGCACACTGTGCACAGGATACAGTACACTGACTGAATATACTGCAGCTGCCTGCCTGTGGTATTATTAGGAAGAGAACACCAGCAATTGTCTGCAGTTAACTTTAGTTGCACACTGTGAACAGGATAAGGTACACTGACTTAAAATACTGCAGCTGTCTGCATGTGGTTTTATTAGGAAGAGAACACCAGCAATTGTCTGCAGTTAGCTTTAGTTGCACACTGTGCACAGGATACAGTACACTGACTGAAAATACTGCAGCTGCCTGCCTGTGGTATTATTAGGAAGTGAACACCAGCAATTGTCTGCAGTTAGCTTTAGTTGCACACTGTGCATAGGATACAGTACACTGACTGAAAATACTGCAGCTGCCTGCCTGTGGTATTATAAGGAAGAGAACACCAGTAATTGTCTGCAGTTAGTTTGAGTTGCACACTGTGCACAGGATACAGTACACTGACTGAAAATACTGCAGCTGCCTGCTTCCTATGTGTGGTATGTTTAGTAAGAGAACACCAGTAATTTTCTGCAGTTAGCTTTAGTTGCACACTGTGCACAGGATAAAGTACACCGACTAAAAATACTGCAGCGCCTGCCTGCCTGTGGTATTATTAGGAAGAGAACACCAACAATTTTCTGCAGTTAGCTTTAGTTGCACACTGTGCACAGGATACAGTACACTGACTGAAAAAACTGCAGCTGCCTGCCTGCCTGTGGTATTATTACAAAGAGAACACCACAAATTGTATGCAGTTAGCTTTAGTTGCACACTGTGCACAGGATAAGGAACACTGACTTAAAATACTGCAGCTGACTGTCCGTGGTATTATTAGGAAGAGAACACCAGCAATAGTCTGCAGTTAGCTTTAGTTGCACACTGTGCACAGGATACAGTACACTGACTGAAAATACTGCAGCGCCTGCCTGCCTGTGGTATTATTAGAAAGAGAACACCAGAAATTGTCTGCAGTTAGCGTGAGTTGCACACTGTGCACAGGATACAGTACACTGACTGAATATACTGCAGCTGCCTGCCTGTGGTATTATTAGGAAGAGAACACCAGAAATTGTCTGCAGTTAGCTTTAGTTGCACACTGTGCATAGGATACAGTACACTGATTGAAAATACTACAGCACCTGACTGCCTGTGGTATTATTAGGAAGAGAACACCAGCAATTGTCTGCAGTTAGCTTTAGTTGCACACTGTGCACAGGATACAGTACACTGACTAAAAATACTGCAGCTGCCTGCCTGCCTGTGATATTATTAGAAAGAGAACACCAGCAATTGTCTGCAGTTAGCGTGAGTTGCACACTGTGCACAGGATACAGTACACTGACTGAAAATACTGCAGCTGCCTGCCTGCCTGTGGTATTCTTAGGAATAGAACACCAGCAATTGTCTGCAGTTAGCTTTAGTTGCACACTGTGCACAGGATACAGTACACTGACTGAAAATACTGCAGCTGCCTACCTTGGGTATTATTAGGAAGAGAACACCAGCAATTGTCTGCAGTTAGCTTTAGTTGCACACTCTGCATAGGATGCAGTACACTGATTGAAAATACTGCAGCTGCCTGCCTGTGGTATTATAAGGAAGAGAACACCAGCAATTGTCTGCAGTTAGCTCGAGTTGCACACTGTGCACAGGATACAGTACACTGACTGAAAATACTGCAGCTGCCTGCCTGCCTGTGGTATTATTAGGAATAGAACACCAGCAATTGTCTGCAGTTAGATGTAGTTGCACACTGTGCACAGGATACAGTACACTGACTGAATATACTGCAGCTGCCTGCCTGTGGTATTATTAGGAAGAGAACACCAGCAATTGTCTGCAGTTTGTTTGAGTTGCACACTGTGCACAGGATACAGTACACTGACTGAAAATACTGCAGCTGCCTGCCTGTGGTATTATTAGGAAGAGTACACCAACAATTGCCTGCAGTTAGCTTTAGTTGCACACTGTGCATAGGATACAGTACACTGACTGAAAATACTGCAGCTGCCTGCCTGCCTGTGGTATTATTAGGAAGACAACACCAGTAATTGTCTGCAGTTAGCTTTAGTTGCACACTGTGCACATGATACAGTACACTGACTGAAAATACTGCAGCTGCCTGCTTCCAATGTGTGGTATGTTTAGTAAGAGAACACGAGTAATTGTCTGCAGTTAGCTTTAGTTGCACACTGTGCACAGGATACAGTACACCGATTAAAAATACTGCAGCGCCTGCCTGCCTGTGGTACTATTAGGAAGAGAACACCAGCAATTGTCTGCAGTTAGCTTTAGTTGCACACTGTGCACAGGATACAGTAGACTGACTAAAAATACTGCAGCTGTCTGCCTGCCTGTGGTATTATTATACAGAGAACACCAGAAATTGTATGCAGTTAGCTCGAGTTGCACACTGTGCACAGGATACAGTACACTGACTGAAAATACTGCAGCTGCCTGTGGTATTATTAGGAATAGAACACCAGTAATTGTCTGCAGTTAGATTTAGTTGCACACTGTGCACAGGATACAGTACACTGACTGAATATACTGCAGCTGCCTGCCTGTGGTATTATTAGGAAGAGAACACCAGCAAATGTCTGCAGTTAGCTTGAGTTGTACACTGTGCACAGGATACAGTACACTGACTGAAAATACTACAGCACCTGACTGCCTGTGGTATTATTAGGAAGAGAACACCAGCAATTGTCTGCAGTTAGCTTTAGTTGCACACTGTGCACAGGATACAGTACACTGACTGAAAATACTGCAGCTGTCTGCCTGCCTGTGGTATTATTATACAGAGAACACCAGAAATTGTATGCAGTTAGATCGAGTTGCACACTGTGCACGGGATACAGTACACTGACTGAAAATACTGCAGCTGCCTGCCTGTGGTATTATTAGGAAGAGAACACCAGCAATTGTCTGCAGTTAACTTTAGTTGCACGCTGTGAACAGGATAAGGTACACTGAGTTAAAATACTGCAGCTGTCTGCCTGTGGTTTTATTAGGAAGAGAACACCAGCAATTGTCTGCATTTAGCTTTAGTTGCACACTGTACACAGGATACAGTACACTGACTGAAAATACTGCAGCTGCCTGCCTGTCTGCCTGTGGTATTATTAGGAAGAGAACACCAACAATTGTCTGCAGTTAGCTTTAGTTGCACACTGTGCACAGGATACAGAACACTGACTGAAAATACTGCAGCTGCCTGCCTGCCTGCCTGTGGTATTATTAGGAAGAGAACACCAGCAATTGTCTGCAGTTAGCTTTAGTTGCACACTGTGCACAGGATACAGTACACTGACTGAAAATACTGCAGCTGCCTGTCTGCCGGTGGTATTATTAGGAATAGAACACCAGCAATTGTCTGCAGTTAGCTTTAGTTGCACACTGTGCACAGGATACAGTACACTGACGGAAAATACTGCAGCTGCCTGCCTTGGGTATTATTAGGAAGAGAACACCAGAAATTGTCTGCAGTTAGCTTTAGTTACACACTCTGCATAGGATGCAGTACACTGATTGAAAATACTGCAGCTGCCTGCCTGTGGTATTATAAGGAAGAGAACACCAGCAATTGTCTGCAGTTAGTTTGAGTTGCACACTGTGCACAGGATACAGTACACTGACTGAAAATACTGCAGCTGCCTGCCTGTGGTATTATTAGGAAGAGAACACCAGTAATTGTCTGCAGTTAGCTTTAGTTGCACAATGTGCACATGATACAGTACACTGACTGAAAATACTGCAGCTGCCTGCTTCCTATGTGTGGTATGTTTAGTAAGAGAACACAAGTAATTGTCTGCAGTTAGCTTTAGTTGCACACTGTGCACAGGATACAGTACACTGACTAAAAATACTGCAGCTGCCTGCCTGCCTGTGGTACTATTAGGAAGAGAACACCAGCAATTGTCTGCAGTTAGCTGTAGTTGCACACTGTGCACAGGATACAGTACACTGACTGAAAATACTGCAGCTGTCTGCCTGCCTGTGGTATTATTATACAGAGAACACCAGAAATTGTATGCAGTTAGCTCGAGTTGCACACTGTGCACAGGATACAGTACACTGACTGGAAATACTGCAGCTGCCTGCCTGCCTGTGGTATTATTAGGAATAGAACACCAGCAATTGTCTGCAGTTAGATTTAGTTGCACACTGTGCACAGGATACAGTACACTTACTGAATATACTGCAGCTGCCTGCCTGTGGTATTATTAGGAAGAGAACACCAGCAATTGTCTGCAGTTAGCTTTAGTTGCACACTGTACACAGGATACAGTACACTGAGTGAAAATACTGCACCTGCCTGCCTGTGGTATTATAAGGAAGAGAACACTAGCAATTGTCTGCAGTTAGTTTGAGTTGCACACTGTGCACAGGATACAGTACACTGACTGAAAATACTGCAGCTGTCTGCCTGCCTGTGGTATTATTATAATGAGAACACCAGAAATTGTATGCAGTTAGCTTTAGTTGCACACTGTGCACAGGATAAAGTACACTGACTGAAAATACTGCAGCTGCCTGCCTGTCTGCCTGTGGTATTATTAGGAAGAGAACACCAACACTTGTCTGCAGTTAGCTTTAGTTGCACACTGTGCACAGGATACAGTACACTGACTGAAAATACTGCAGCTGCCTGCCTGCCTGTGGTATTATTAGGAAGAGAACACCAGTAATTGTCTGCAGTTAGCTTTAGTTGCACACTGTGCACATGATACAGCACAATGACTGAAAATACTGCAGCTGCCTGCCTGCGGTGTTATTAGGAAGAGAACACCAGCAATTTTCTGCAGTTCGCTTTAGTTGCACACTGTGCACAGGATACAGTACACTGACTGAAAATACTGCAGCTGCCTGCCTGTGGTATTACAAGGAAGAGAACACCAGCAATTGTCCGCAGTTAGTTTGAGATGCACACTGTGCATAGGATACAGTACACTGACTGAAAATACTGCAGCTGTCTGCCTGCCTGTGGTATTATTAGGAAGAGAACAACAACAATTGTCTGCAGTTAGCTTTAGTTGCACACTGTGCACAGGATACAGTACACTGACTGAAAAAAACTGCAGCTGCCTGCCTGCCTGTGGTATTATTACAAAGAGAACACCAGCAATTGTCTGCAGTTAGTTTGAGTTGCACACTGTGCACAGGATAAGGTACACTGACTTAAAATACTGCAGCGCCTGCCTGCCTGTGGTATTATTAGGAAGAGAACACCAGCAATTGTCTGCAGTTAGCTTTAGTTGCGCACTGTGCACAGGATAAAGTACACTGACTGAAAATACTGCAGCTGCCTGCCTGCCTGTGGTATTATTAGGAAGAGAACACCAGCAAATGTCTGCAGTTAGCTTGAGTTGCACACTGTGCACAGGATACAGTACACTGACTGAAAATACTACAGCACCTGACTGCCTGTGGTATTATTAGGAAGAGAACACCAGCAATTGTCTGCAGGTAGCTTTAGTTGCACACTGTGCACAGGATACAGTACACTGACTGAAAATACTGCAGCTGTCTGCCTGCCTGTGGTATTATTATACAGAGAACACCAGAAATTGTATGCAGTTAGATCGAGTTGCACACTGTGCATGGGATACAGTACACTGACTGAAAATACTGCAGCTGTCTGCCTGCCTGTGGTATTATTATAATGAGAACACCAGAAATTGTATGCAGTTAGCTTTAGTTGCACACTGTGCACAGGATACAGTACACTGACTGAAAATACTGCAGCTGCCTGTATGAGGTATTATAAGGAAGAGAACACCAGCAATTGTCTGCAGTTAGTTTGAGTTGCACACTGTGCACAGGATACAGTACACTGACTGAAAATACTGCAGCTGCCTGCCTGCCTGTGGTATTATTAGAAAGAGACACCAGCAAATGTCTGCAGTTAGTTTGAATTGCACACTGTGCACAGGATACAGTACACTGACTGAAAATACTGCAGCTGTCTGCCTGCCTGTGGTATTATTATAATGAGAACACCAGAAATTGTATGCAGTTAGCTTTAGTTGCACACTGTGCACAGGATACAGTACACTGACTGAAAATACTGCAGCTGCCTGCCTGTCTGCCTGTGGTATTATTAGGAAGAGAACACCAACACTTGTCTGCAGTTAGCTTTAGATGCACACGGTGCACATGATACAGTACAGTGACTGAAAATACTGCAGCTGCCTGCCTGCCTGTGTTATTATTAGGAAGAGAACACCAGTAATTGTCTGCAGTTAGCTTTAGTTGCACACTGTGCACATGATACAGTACACTGACTGAAAATACTGCAGCTGCCTGCTTCCTATGTGTGGTATGTTTAGTAAGAGAACACCAGTAATTGTCTGCAGTTAGCTTTAATTGCACACTGTGCACAGGATACAGTACACCGACTAAAAATACTGCAGCGCCTGCCTGCCTGTGGTATTATTAGGAAGAGAACACCAGCAATTGTCTGCAGTTAGCTTTAGTTGCGCACTGTGCACAGGATAAAGTACACTGACTGAAAATACTGCAGCTGCCTGCCTGCCTGTGGTATTATTAGGAAGAGAACACCAGCAAATGTCTGCAGTTAGCTTGAGTTGTACACTGTGCACAGGATACAGTACACTGACTGAAAATACTACAGCACCTGACTGCCTGTGGTATTATTAGGAAGAGAACACCAGCAATTGTCTGCAGTTAACTTTAGTTGCATGCTGTGAACAGGATAAGGTACACTGACTTAAAATACTGCAGCTGTCTGCCTGTGGTTTTATTAGGAAGAGAACACCAGCAATTGTCTGCAGTTAGCTTTAGTTGCACACTGTGCACATGATACAGTACACTGACTTAAAATACTTTAGCTGCCTGCCTGCGGTATTATTAGGAAGAGAACAAAAGCAATTGTCTGCATTTAGCTTTAGTTGCACACTGTACACAGGATACAGTACACTGACTGAAAATACTGCAGCTGCCTGCCTGTCTGCCTGTGGTATTATTAGGAAGAGAACACCAACAATTGTCTGCAGTTAGCTTTAGTTGCACACTGTGCACAGGATACAGAACACTGACTGAAAATACTGCAGCTGCCTGCCTGCCTGCCTGTGGTATTATTAGGAAGAGAACACCAGCAATTGTCTGCAGTTAGCTTTAGTTGCACACTGTGCACAGGATACAGTACACTGACTGAAAATACTGCAGCTGCCTGTCTGCCGGTGGTATTATTAGGAATAGAACACCAGCAATTGTCTGCAGTTAGCTTTAGTTGCACACTGTGCACAGGATACAGTACACTGATGGAAAATACTGCAGATGCCTGCCTTGGGTATTATTAGGAAGAGAACACCAGAAATTGTCTGCAGTTAGCTTTAGTTGCACACCCTGCATAGGATGCAGTACACTGATTGAAAATACTGCAGCTGCCTGCCTGTGGTATTATAAGGAAGAGAACACCAGCAATTGTCTGCAGTTAGTTTGAGTTGCACACTGTGCACAGGATACAGTACACTGACTGAAAATACTGCAGCTGCCTGCCTGTGGTATTATTAGGAAGAGAACACCAGTAATTGTCTGCAGTTAGCTTTAGTTGCACACTGTGCACAGGATACAGCACAATGACTGAAAATACTGCAGCTGCCTGCCTGCGGTGTTATTAGGAAGAGAACACCAGCAATTGTCTGCAGTTAGCTTTAGTTGCACACTTTGCACAGGATACAGTACACTGACTGAAAATACTGCAGCTGCCTGCCTGTGGTATTATAAGGAAGAGAACACCAGCAATTGTCCGCAGTTAGTTTGAGTTGCACACTGTGCACAGGATACAGTACACTGACTGAAAATACTTCAGCTGCCTGCCTGCATGTGGTATTATTAGGAAGAGAACAGCAACAATTGTCTGCAGTTAGCTTTAGTTGCACACTGTGCACAGGATACAGTGCACTGACTGAAAAAACTGCAGCCCCCTGCCTGCCTGTGGTATTATTACAAAGAGAACACCACAAATTGTATGCAGTTATCTTTAGTTGCACACTGTGCACAGGATAAGGTACACTGACTTAACATACTGCAGCTGTCTGCCTGTGGTATTATTATGAAGAGAACACCAGTAATTGTCTGCAGGTAGCTTTAGTTGCACACTGCGCACATGATACAGTACACTGGCTGAAAATACTGCAGCGCCTGCCTGCCTGTGGTATTATTAGGAAGAGAACACCAGCAATTGTCTGCAGTTAGCTTTAGTTGCACACTGTGCACAGGATAAAGTACACTGACTAAAAATACTGCATCTGCCTGCCTGCCTGTGGTATTATTAGAAAGAGAACACCAGAAATTGTCTGCAGTTAGCGTGAGTTGCACACTGTGGACAGAATACAGTACACTGACTGAAAATACTGCAGCTGCCTGCCTGCCTGTGGTATTATTAGGAAGAGAACACCAGCAATTGTCTGCAGTTAGCTTTAGTTGCACACTGTGCACAGGATACAGTACACTGACTGAAAATACTGCAGCTGCCTGCCTGTGGTATTCTTAGGAATTGAACACCAGCAATTGTCTGCAGTTAGCTTTAGTTACACACTGTGCATAGGATACAGTACACTGACTGAAAATACTGCAGCTGCCTGCCTGTGGTATTATAAGGAAGAGAACACCAGCAATTGTCTGCAGTTAGTTTGAGTTGCACACTGTGCACAGGATACAGCACACTGACTGAAAATACTGCAGCTGCCTGTCTGCCTGTGGTATTATTAGGAAGAGAAAACCAGTAATTGTCTGCAGTTAAATTTAGTTGCACACTGCGAGCAGGATAAGGTACACTGACTTAAAATACTGCAGCTGTCTGCCTGTGGTTGTATTAGGAAGAGAACACCAGCAATTGTCTTCAGTTAGCTTTAGTTGCACACTGTGCACAGGATACAGTACACTGACTGAAAATACTGCAGCTGCCTGCCTGTGGTATTATTAGGAATTGAACACCAGCAATTGTCTGCAGTTAGCTTTAGTTGCACACTGTGCATAGGATACAGTACACTGACTTAAAATACTGCAGCTGCCTGCCTGTGGTATTATAAGGAAGAGAACACCAGCAATTGTCTGCAGTTAGTTTGAGTTGCACACTGTGCACAGGATACAGCACACTGACTGAAAATACTGCAGCTGCCTGTCTGCCTGTGGTATTATTAGGAAGAGAAAACCAGTAATTGTCTGCAGTTAGCTTCAGTTGCACACTGTGCACAGGATACAGTACACTGACTGAAAATACTACAGCACCTGACTGCCTGTGGTATTATTAGGAAGAGAACACCAGCAATTGTCTGCAGTTAGCTTTAGTTGCACACTGTGCACAGGATAAGGTACACTGACTGAAAATACTGCAGCTGCCTGCCTGTTTGTGGTTTTATTAGGAAGAGAACACCAGCAATTGTCTGCAGTTAGCTTTAGTTGCACACTGTGCACAGGATACAGTACACTGACTGAATATACTACAGCTGCCTGCCTGTGGTATTATTAGGAATAGAACACCAGCAATTGTCTGCAGTTAACTTTACTTGCACACTGTGAACAGGATAATTTACACTGACTTAAAATACTGCAGCTGTCTGCCTGTGGTTTTATTAGGAAGAGAACACCAGCAATTGTCTGCAGTTAGCTTTAGTTGCACACTGTGCACAGGATACAGCACAATGACTGAAAATACTGCAGCTGCCTGCCTGCGGTGTTATTAGGAAGAGAACACCAGCAATTGTCTGCAGTTAGCTTTAGTTGCACACTGTGCACATGATACAGTACACTGCCTGGAAATACTGCAGCTGCCTGCCTGTGGTATTATAAGGAAGAGAACACCAGCAATTGTCTGCAGTTAGTTTGAGTTGCACACTGTGCACAGGATACAGTACACTGACTGAAAATACTGCAGCTGCCTGCCTGCCTGTGGTATTATTAGGAAGAGAACACCAGCAAATGTTTGCAGTTAGTTTGAGTTGCACACTGTGCACAGGATACAGTACACTGACTGAAAATTCTGCAGCTGTCTGCCTGCCTGTGGTATTATTCTAAAGAGAACACCAGAAATTGTCTGCAGTTAGCTTTAGTTGCACACTGTGCACAGGATACAGTACACTGACTGAAAAAAACTGCAGCTGCCTGCCTGCCTGTGGTATTATTACAAAGAGAACACCAGCAATTGTCTGCAGTTAGCTTTAGTTGCACACTGTGCACAGGATAAAGTACACTGACTAAAAATACTTCAGCTGCCTGTCTGCGTGTGGTATTATTAGAAAGAGAACACCAGCAATTGTCTGCAGTTAGCTTTAGTTGCACACTGTGCACAGGATACAGTACACTGACTGAATATACTACAGCTGCCTGCATGTGGTATTATTAGGAAGAGAACACCAGCAATTGTCTGCAATTAACTTTAGTTGCACACTGTGAACAGGATAATGTACACTGACTTAAAATACTGCAGCTGTCTGCCTGTGGTTTTATTAGGAAGAGAACACCAACAATTGTCTGCAGTTAGCTTTAGTTGCACACTGTGCACAGGATACAGCACAATGACTGAAAATACTGCAGCTGCCTGCCTGTGGTGTTATTAGGAAGAGAACACCAGCAATTGTCTGCAGTTAGCTTTAGTTGCACACTGTGCACAGGATACAGTACACTGACTGAAAATACTGCAGCTGCCTGCCTGTGGGATTATTCTAAAGAGAACACCAGAAATTGTATGCAGTTAGCTTTAGTTGCACACTGTGCACAGGATACAGTACACTGACTGAAAATACTGCAGCTGCCTGCCTGCCTGTGGTATTGTTAGGAATATAACAGCAACAATTGTCTGCAGTTAGCTTTAGTTGCACACTGTGCACATGATACAGTACACTGACTGAAAAAACTGCAGCCGCCTGCCTGCCTGTGGTATTATTACAAAGAGAACACCACAAATTGTATGCAGTTATCTTTAGTTGCACACTGTGCACCGGATAAGGTACACTGACTTAAAATACTGCAGCTGTCTGCCTGTGGTATTATTAGGAAGAGAACACCAGTAATTGTCTGCAGGTAGCTTTAGTTGCACACTGTGCACAGGATACAGTACACTGGCTGAAAATACTGCAGCGCCTGCCTGCCTGTGGTATTATTAGGAAGAGAACACCAGCAACTGTCTGCAGTTAGCTTTAGTTGCACACTGTGCACAGAATAAAGTACACTGACTAAGAATACTGCAGCTGCCTGCCTGCCTGTGGTATTATTAGAAAGAGAACACCAGAAATTGTCTGCAGTTAGCGTGAGTTGCACACTGTGCACAGGATACAGTACACTGACTGAAAATACTGCAGCTGCCTGCCTGCCTGTGGTATTATTAGGAATAGAACACCAGCAAGTGTCTGCAGTTAGCTTTAGTTGCACACTGTGCACAGGATACAGTACACTGACTGAATATACTGCAGCTGCCTGCCTGTGGTATTATTAGGAAGAGAACACCAGCATTTGTCTGCAGTTAACTTTAGTTGCACACTGTGAGCAGGATAAGGTACACTGACTTAAAATACTGCAGCTGTCTGCCTGTGGTTTTATTAGGAAGAGAACACCAGCAATTGTCTGCAGTTAGCTTTAGTTGCACACTGTGCATAGGATACAGTACACTGACTTAAAATACTGCAGCTGCCTGCCTGTGGTATTATAAGGAAGAGAACACCAGCAATTGTCTGCAGTTAGTTTGAGTTGCACATTGTGCACAGGATACAGCACACTGACTGAAAATACTGCAGCTGCCTGTCTGCCTGTGGTATTATTAGGAAGAGAAAACCAGTAATTGTCTGCAGTTAGCTTCAGTTGCACTCTGTGCACAGGATACAGTACACTGACTGAAAATACTACAGCACCTGACTGCCTGTGGTATTATTAGGAAGAGAACACCAGCAATTGTCTGCAGTTAGCTTTAGTTGCACACTGTGCACATGATAAGGCACACTGACTGAAAATACTGCAGCTGCCTGCCTGTTTGTGGTTTTATTAGGAAGAGAACACCAGCAATTGTCTGCATTTAGCTTTAGTTGCACACTGTGCACAGGATACAGTACACTGACTGAATATACTACAGCTGCCTGCCTGTGGTATTATTAGGAAGAGAACACCAGCAATTGTCTGCAGTTAACTTTACTTGCACACTGTGAACAGGATAATTTACACTGACTTAAAATACTGCAGCTGTCTGCCTGTGGTTTTATTAGGAAGAGAACACCAGCAATTGTCTGCAGTTAGCTTTAGTTGCACACTGTGCACAGGATACAGCACAATGACTGAAAATACTGCAGCTGCCTGCCTGCGGTGTTATTAGGAAGAGAACACCAGCAATTGTCTGCAGTTAGCTTTAGTTGCACACTGTGCACATGATACAGTACACTGCCTGGAAATACTGCAGCTGCCTGCCTGTGGTATTATAAGGAAGAGAACACCAGCAATTGTCTGCAGTTAGTTTGAGTTGCACACTGTGCACAGGATACAGTACACTGACTGAAAATACTGCAGCTGCCTGCCTGCCTGTGGTATTATTAGGAAGAGAACACCAGCAAATGTTTGCAGTTAGTTTGAGTTGCACACTGTGCACAGGATACAGTACACTGACTGAAAATTCTGCAGCTGTCTGCCTGCCTGTGGTATTATTCTAAAGAGAACACCAGAAATTGTCTGCAGTTAGCTTTAGTTGCACACTGTGCACAGGATACAGTACACTGACTGAAAAAAACTGCAGCTGCCTGCCTGCCTGTGGTATTATTACAAAGAGAACACCAGCAATTGTCTGCAGTTAGCTTTAGTTGCACACTGTGCACAGGATAAAGTACACTGACTAAAAATACTTCAGCTGCCTGTCTGCGTGTGGTATTATTAGAAAGAGAACACCAGCAATTGTCTGCAGTTAGCTTTAGTTGCACACTGTGCACAGGATACAGTACACTGACTGAATATACTACAGCTGCCTGCCTGTGGTATTATTAGGAAGAGAACACCAGCAATTGTCTGCAATTAACTTTAGTTGCACACTGTGAACA
The DNA here is from genome assembly GCA_029206835.1 of Rana muscosa. Taxonomy (NCBI): domain Eukaryota; kingdom Metazoa; phylum Chordata; class Amphibia; order Anura; family Ranidae; genus Rana; species Rana muscosa. The sequence continues at coordinate 208,588,276 of CM055127.1, read as the reverse complement.
GGATAATGTACACTGACTTAAAATACTGCAGCTGTCTGCCTGTGGTTTTATTAGGAAGAGAACACCAACAATTGTCTGCAGTTAGCTTTAGTTGCACACTGTGCACAGGATACAGCACAATGACTGAAAATACTGCAGCTGCCTGCCTGTGGTGTTATTAGGAAGAGAACACCAGCAATTGTCTGCAGTTAGCTTTAGTTGCACACTGTGCACAGGATACAGTACACTGACTGAAAATACTGCAGCTGCCTGCCTGTGGTATTATAAGGAAGAGAACACCAGAAATTGTCCGCAGTTAGTTTGAGTTGCACACTGTGCACAGGATACAGCACACTGACTGAAAATACTGCAGCTGTCTGCCTGCCTGTGGGATTATTCTAAAGAGAACACCAGAAATTGTATGCAGTTAGCTTTAGTTGCACACTGTGCACAGGATACAGTACACTGACTGAAAATACTGCAGCTGCCTGCCTGCCGGTGGTATTATTAGGAATATAACAGCAACAATTGTCTGCAGTTAGCTTTAGTTGCACACTGTGCACATGATACAGTACACTGACTGAAAAAACTGCAGCCGCCTGCCTGTGGTATTATTACAAAGAGAACACCACAAATTGTATGCAGTTATCTTTAGTTGCACACTGTGCACAGGATAAGGTACACTGACTTAAAATACTGCAGCTGTCTGCCTGTGGTATTATTAGGAAGATAACACCAGTAATTGTCTGCAGGTAGCTTTAGTTGCACACTGTGCACAGGATACAGTACACTGGCTGAAAATACTGCAGCGCCTGCCTGCCTGTGGTATTATTAGGAAGAGAACACCAGCAACTGTCTGCAGTTAGCTTTAGTTGCACACTGTGCACAGAATAAAATACACTGACTAAGAATACTGCAGCTGCCTGCCTGCCTGTGGTATTATTAGAAAGAGAACACAAGAAATTGTCTGCAGTTAGCGTGAGTTGCACACTGTGCACAGGATACAGTACACTGACTGAAAATACTGCAGCTGCCTGCCTGCCTGTGGTATTATTAGGAATAGAACACCAGCAAGTGTCTGCAGTTAGCTTTAGTTGCACACTGTGCACAGGATACAGTACACTGACTGAATATACTGCAGCTGCCTGCCTGTGGTATTATTAGGAAGAGAACACCAGCATTTGTCTGCAGTTAACTTTAGTTGCACACTGTGAGCAGGATAAGGTACACTGACTTAAAATACTGCAGCTGTCTGCCTGTGGTTTTATTAGGAAGAGAACACCAGCAATTGTCTGCAGTTAGCTTTAGTTGCACACTGTGCACAGGATACAGTACACTGACTGAAAATACTGCAGCTGCCTGCCTGTGGTATTATTAGGAATTGAACACCAGCAATTGTCTGCAGTTAGCTTTAGTTGCACACTGTGCATATGATACAGTGCACTGACTGAAAATACTGCAGCTGCCTGCCTGTGGTATTATAAAGAAGAGAACACCAGCAATTGTCTGCAGTTAGTTTGAGTTGCACACTGTGCACAGGATACAACACACTGACTGAAAATACTGTAGCTGCCTGTCTGCCTGTGGTATTATTAGGAAGAGAAAACCAGTAATTGTCTGGAGTTAACTTTAGTTGCACACTGTGAGCAGGATAAGGTACACTGACTTAAGATACTGCAGCTGTCTGCCTGTGGTTTTATTAGGAAGAGAACACCAGCAATTGTCTTCAGTTAGCTTTAGTTGCACACTGTGCATAGGATACAGTACACTGACTTAAAATACTGCAGCTGCCTGCCTGTGGTATTATAAGGAAGAGAACACCAGCAATTGTCTGCAGTTAGTTTGAGTTGCACACTGTGCACAGGATACAGCACACTGACTGAAAATACTGCAGCTGCCTGTCTGCCTGTGGTATTATTAGGAAGAGAAAACCAGTAATTGTCTGCAGTTAGCTTTAGTTGCACACTGTGCACAGGATACAGTACTCTGACTTAAAATACTGCAGCTAGCTGCTTCCTATGTGTGGTATGTTTAGTAAGAGAACACCAGTAATTGTCTGCAGTTAGCTTTAGTTGCACACTGTGCACAGGATACAGTACTCTGACTTAAAATACTGCAGCTAGCTGCTTCCTGCCTGTGGTATTATTAGGAAGAGAACACCAGCAAATGTCTGCAGTTAGCTTGAGTTGCACACTGTGCACAGGATACAGTACACTGACTATACTACAGCACCTGACTGCCTGTGGTATTATTAGGAAGAGAACACCAGCAATTGTCTGCAGTTAGCTTTAGTTGCACACTGTGCACAGGATAAGGTACACTGACTGAAAATACTGCAGCTGCCTGCCTGTTTGTGGTTTTATTAGGAAGAGAACACCAGCAATTGTCTGCAGTTAGCTTTAGTTGCACACTGTGCACAGGATACAGTACACTGACTGAATATACTACAGCTGTCTGCCTGTGGTATTATTAGGAAGAGAACACCAGCAATTGTCTGCAGTTAACTTTAGTTGCACACTGTGAACAGGATAATTTACACTGACTTAAAATACTGCAGCTGTCTGCCTGTGGTTTTATTAGGAAGAGAACACCAGCAATTGTCTGCAGTTAGCTTTAGTTGCACACTGTGCACAGGATACAGCACAATGACTGAAAATACTGCAGCTGCCTGCCTGCGGTGTTATTAGGAAGAGAACACCAGCAATTGTCTGCAGTTAGCTTTAGTTGCACACTGTGCACATGATACAGTACACTGTCTGGAAATACTGCAGCTGCCTGCCTGTGGTATTATAAGGAAGAGAACACCAGCAATTGTCTGCAGTTAGTTTGAGTTGCACACTGTGCACATGATACAGTACACTGACTGAAAATACTGCAGCTGCCTGCCTGCCTGTGGTATTATTAGGAAGAGAACACCAGCAAATGTTTGCAGTTAGTTTGAGTTGCACACTGTGCACAGGATACAGTACACTGACTGAAAATTCTGCAGCTGTCTGCCTGCCTGTGGTATTATTCTAAAGAGAACACCAGAAATTGTCTGCAGTTAGCTTTAGTTGCACACTGTGCACAGGATACAGTACATTGACTGAAAAAAACTGCAGCTGCCTGCCTGCCTGTGGTATTATTACAAAGAGAACACCAGCAATTGTCTGCAGTTAGCTTTAGTTGCACACTGTGCACAGGATAAAGTACACTGACTGAAAATACTGCAGCTGCCTGCCTGTGGTATTATAAGGAAGAGAACACCAGAAATTGTCCGCAGTTAGTTTGAGTTGCACACTGTGCACAGGATACAGCACACTGACTGAAAATACTGCAGCTGTCTGCCTGCCTGTGGGATTATTCTAAAGAGAACACCAGAAATTGTATGCAGTTAGCTTTAGTTGCACACTGTGCACAGGATACAGTACACTGACTGAAAATACTGCAGCTGCCTGCCTGTGGTATTATAAGGAAGAGAACACCAGAAATTGTCCGCAGTTAGTTTGAGTTGCACACTGTGCACAGGATACAGCACACTGACTGAAAATACTGCAGCTGTCTGCCTGCCTGTGGGATTATTCTAAAGAGAACACCAGAAATTGTATGCAGTTAGCTTTAGTTGCACACTGTGCACAGGATACAGTACACTGACTGAAAATACTGCAGCTGCCTGCCTGTGGTATTATAAGGAAGAGAACACCAGAAATTGTCCGCAGTTAGTTTGAGTTGCACACTGTGCACAGGATACAGCACACTGACTGAAAATACTGCAGCTGTCTGCCTGCCTGTGGGATTATTCTAAAGAGAACACCAGAAATTGTATGCAGTTAGCTTTAGTTGCACACTGTGCACAGGATACAGTACACTGACTGAAAATACTGCAGCTGCCTGCCTGCCGGTGGTATTATTAGGAATATAACAGCAACAATTGTCTGCAGTTAGCTTTAGTTGCACACTGTGCACATGATACAGTACACTGACTGAAAAAACTGCAGCCACCTGCCTGTGGTATTATTACAAAGAGAACACCACAAATTGTATGCAGTTATCTTTAGTTGCACACTGTGCACAGGATAAGGTACACTGACTTAAAATACTGCAGCTGTCTGCCTGTGGTATTATTAGGAAGATAACACCAGTAATTGTCTGCAGGTAGCTTTAGTTGCACACTGTGCACAGGATACAGTACACTGGCTGAAAATACTGCAGCGCCTGCCTGCCTGTGGTATTATTAGGAAGAGACCACCAGCAACTGTCTGCAGTTAGCTTTAGTTGCACACTGTGCACAGAATAAAATACACTGACTAAGAATACTGCAGCTGCCTGCCTGCCTGTGGTATTATTAGAAAGAGAACACAAGAAATTGTCTGCAGTTAGCGTGAGTTGCACACTGTGCACAGGATACAGTACACTGACTGAAAATACTGCAGCTGCCTGCCTGCCTGTGGTATTATTAGGAATAGAACACCAGCAAGTGTCTGCAGTTAGCTTTAGTTGCACACTGTGCACAGGATACAGTACACTGACTGAATATACTGCAGCTGCCTGCCTGTGGTATTATTAGGAAGAGAACACCAGCATTTGTCTGCAGTTAACTTTAGTTGCACACTGTGAGCAGGATAAGGTACACTGACTTAAAATACTGCAGCTGTCTGCCTGTGGTTTTATTAGGAAGAGAACACCAGCAATTGTCTGCAGTTAGCTTTAGTTGCACACTGTGCACAGGATACAGTACACTGACTGAAAATACTGCAGCTGCCTGCCTGTGGTATTATTAGGAATTGAACACCAGCAATTGTCTGCAGTTAGCTTTAGTTGCACACTGTGCATATGATACAGTGCACTGACTGAAAATACTGCAGCTGCCTGCCTGTGGTATTATAAAGAAGAGAACACCAGCAATTGTCTGCAGTTAGTTTGAGTTGCACACTGTGCACAGGATACAGCACACTGACTGAAAATACTGTAGCTGCCTGTCTGCCTGTGGTATTATTAGGAAGAGAAAACCAGTAATTGTCTGGAGTTAACTTTAGTTGCACACTGTGAGCAGGATAAGGTACACTGACTTAAGATACTGCAGCTGTCTGCCTGTGGTTTTATTAGGAAGAGAACACCAGCAATTGTCTTCAGTTAGCTTTAGTTGCACACTGTGCACATGATACAGTACACTGACTGAAAAAACTGCAGCCGCCTGCCTGTGGTATTATTACAAAGAGAACACCACAAATTGTATGCAGTTATCTTTAGTTGCACACTGTGCACAGGATAAGGTACACTGACTTAAAATACTGCAGCTGTCTGCCTGTGGTATTATTAGGAAGATAACACCAGTAATTGTCTGCAGGTAGCTTTAGTTGCACACTGTGCACAGGATACAGTACACTGGCTGAAAATACTGCAGCGCCTGCCTGCCTGTGGTATTATTAGGAAGAGAACACCAGCAACTGTCTGCAGTTAGCTTTAGTTGCACACTGTGCACAGAATAAAATACACTGACTAAGAATACTGCAGCTGCCTGCCTGCCTGTGGTATTATTAGAAAGAGAACACAAGAAATTGTCTGCAGTTAGCGTGAGTTGCACACTGTGCACAGGATACAGTACACTGACTGAAAATACTGCAGCTGCCTGCCTGCCTGTGGTATTATTAGGAATAGAACACCAGCAAGTGTCTGCAGTTAGCTTTAGTTGCACACTGTGCACAGGATACAGTACACTGACTGAATATACTGCAGCTGCCTGCCTGTGGTATTATTAGGAAGAGAACACCAGCATTTGTCTGCAGTTAACTTTAGTTGCACACTGTGAGCAGGATAAGGTACACTGACTTAAAATACTGCAGCTGTCTGCCTGTGGTTTTATTAGGACGAGAACACCAGCAATTGTCTGCAGTTAGCTTTAGTTGCACACTGTGCACAGGATACAGTACACTGACTGAAAATACTGCAGCTGCCTGCCTGTGGTATTATTAGGAATTGAACACCAGCAATTGTCTTCAGTTAGCTTTAGTTGCACACTGTGCATATGATACAGTGCACTGACTGAAAATACTGCAGCTGCCTGCCTGTGGTATTATAAAGAAGAGAACACCAGCAATTGTCTGCAGTTAGTTTGAGTTGCACACTGTGCACAGGATACAGCACACTGACTGAAAATACTGTAGCTGCCTGTCTGCCTGTGGTATTATTAGGAAGAGAAAACCAGTAATTGTCTGGAGTTAACTTTAGTTGCACACTGTGAGCAGGATAAGGTACACTGACTTAAGATACTGCAGCTGTCTGCCTGTGGTTTTATTAGGAAGAGAACACCAGCAATTGTCTTCAGTTAGCTTTAGTTGCACACTGTGCATAGGATACAGTACACTGACTTAAAATACTGCAGCTGCCTGCCTGTGGTATTATAAGGAAGAGAACACCAGCAATTGTCTGCAGTTAGTTTGAGTTGCACACTGTGCACAGGATACAGCACACTGACTGAAAATACTGCAGCTGCCTGTCTGCCTGTGGTATTATTAGGAAGAGAAAACCAGTAATTGTCTGCAGTTAGCTTTAGTTGCACACTGTGCACAGGATACAGTACTCTGACTTAAAATACTGCAGCTAGCTGCTTCCTATGTGTGGTATGTTTAGTAAGAGAACACCAGTAATTGTCTGCAGTTAGCTTTAGTTGCACACTGTGCACAGGATACAGTACTCTGACTTAAAATACTGCAGCTAGCTGCTTCCTGCCTGTGGTATTATTAGGAAGAGAACACCAGCAAATGTCTGCAGTTAGCTTGAGTTGCACACTGTGCACAGGATACAGTACACTGACTATACTACAGCACCTGACTGCCTGTGGTATTATTAGGAAGAGAACACCAGCAATTGTCTGCAGTTAGCTTTAGTTGCACACTGTGCACAGGATAAGGTACACTGACTGAAAATACTGCAGCTGCCTGCCTGTTTGTGGTTTTATTAGGAAGAGAACACCAGCAATTGTCTGCAGTTAGCTTTAGTTGCACACTGTGCACAGGATACAGTACACTGACTGAATATACTACAGCTGTCTGCCTGTGGTATTATTAGGAAGAGAACACCAGCAATTGTCTGCAGTTAACTTTAGTTGCACACTGTGAACAGGATAATTTACACTGACTTAAAATACTGCAGCTGTCTGCCTGTGGTTTTATTAGGAAGAGAACACCAGCAATTGTCTGCAGTTAGCTTTAGTTGCACACTGTGCACAGGATACAGCACAATGACTGAAAATACTGCAGCTGCCTGCCTGCGGTGTTATTAGGAAGAGAACACCAGCAATTGTCTGCAGTTAGCTTTAGTTGCACACTGTGCACATGATACAGTACACTGTCTGGAAATACTGCAGCTGCCTGCCTGTGGTATTATAAGGAAGAGAACACCAGCAATTGTCTGCAGTTAGTTTGAGTTGCACACTGTGCACATGATACAGTACACTGACTGAAAATACTGCAGCTGCCTGCCTGCCTGTGGTATTATTAGGAAGAGAACACCAGCAAATGTTTGCAGTTAGTTTGAGTTGCACACTGTGCACAGGATACAGTACACTGACTGAAAATTCTGCAGCTGTCTGCCTGCCTGTGGTATTATTCTAAAGAGAACACCAGAAATTGTCTGCAGTTAGCTTTAGTTGCACACTGTGCACAGGATACAGTACATTGACTGAAAAAAACTGCAGCTGCCTGCCTGCCTGTGGTATTATTACAAAGAGAACACCAGCAATTGTCTGCAGTTAGCTTTAGTTGCACACTGTGCACAGGATAAAGTACACTGACTAAAAATACTTCAGCTGCCTGCCTGCGTGTGGTATTATTAGAAAGAGAACACCAGCAATTGTCTGCAGTTAGCTTTAGTTGCCCACTGTGCACAGGATACAGTACACTGACTGAATATACTACAGCTGCCTGCCTGTGGTATTATTAGGAAGAGAACACCAGCAATTGTCTGCAATTACCTTTAGTTGCACACTGTGAACAGGATAATGTACACTGACTTAAAATACTGCAGCTGTCTGCCTGTGGTTTTATTAGGAAGAGAACACCAACAATTGTCTGCAGTTAGCTTTAGTTGCACACTGTGCACAGGATACAGCACAATGACTGAAAATACTGCAGCTGCCTGCCTGCGGTGTTATTAGGAAGAGAACACCAGCAATTGTCTGCAGTTAGCTTTAGTTGCACACTGTGCACAGGATACAGTACACTGACTGAAAATACTGCAGCTGCCTGCCTGTGGTATTATAAGGAAGAGAACACCAGAAATTGTCCACAGTTAGTTTGAGTTGCACACTGTGCACAGGATACAGCACACTGACTGAAAATACTGCAGCTGTCTGCCTGCCTGTGGGATTATTCTAAAGAGAACACCAGAAATGGTATGCAGTTAGCTTTAGTTGCACACTGTGCACAGGATACAGTACACTGACTGAAAATACTGCAGCTGCCTGCCTGTGGTATTATTAGGAATATAACAGCAACAATTGTCTGCAGTTAGCTTTAGTTGCACACTGTGCACATGATACAGTACACTGACTGAAAAAACTGCAGCCGCCTGCCTGCCTGTGGTATTATTACAAAGAGAACACCACAAATTGTATGCAGTTATCTTTAGTTGCACACTGTGCACAGGATAAGGTACACTGACTTAAAATACTGCAGCTGTCTGCCTGTGGTATTATTAGGAAGAGAACACCAGTAATTGTCTGCAGGTAGCTTTAGTTGCACACTGTGCACAGGATACAGTACACTGGCTGAAAATACTGCAGCGCCTGCCTGCCTGTGGTATTATTAGGAAGAGAACACCAGCAATTGTCTGCAGTTAGCTTTAGTTGCACACTGTGCACAGAATAAAGTACACTGACTAAAAATACTGCAGCTGCCTGCCTGTGGTATTATTAGAAAGAGAACACCAGAAATTGTCTGCAGTTAGCGTGAGTTGCACACTGTGCACAGGATACAGTACACTGACTGAAAATACTGCAGCTGCCTGCCTGCCTGTGGTATTATTAGGAATAGAACACCAGCAATTGTCTGCAGTTAGCTTTAGTTGCACACTGTGCACAGGATACAGTACACTGACTGAAAATACTGCAGCTGCCTGCCTGTGGTATTATTAGGAATTGAACACCAGCAATTGTCTGCAGTTAGCTTTAGTTGCACACTGTGCATAGGATACAGTGCACTGACTTAAAATACTGCAGCTGCCTGTCTGCCTGTGGTATTATTAGGAAGAGAAAACCAGTAATTGTCTGGAGTTAACTTTAGTTGCACACTGTGAGCAGGATAAGGTACACTGACTTAAAATACTGCAGTTGTCTGCCTGTGGTTTTATTAGGAAGAGAACACCAGCAATTGTCTTCAGTTAGCTTTAGTTGCACACTGTGCATAGGATACAGTACACTGACTTAAAATACTGCAGCTGCCTGCCTGTGGTATTATAAGGAAGAGAACACCAGCAATTGTCTGCAGTTAGTTTGAGTTGCACACTGTGCACAGGATACAGCACACTGACTGAAAATACTGCAGCTGCCTGCCTGCCTGTGGTATTATTAGGAAGAGAAAAACAGTAATTGTCTGCAGTTAGCTTTAGTTGCACACTGTGCACAGGATACAGTACTCTGACTTAAAATACTGCAGCTAGCTGCTTCCTATGTGTGGTATGTTTAGTAAGAGAACACCAGTAATTGTATGCAGTTAGCTTTAGTTGCACACTGTGCACAGGATAAAGTACACTGGCTGAAAATACTGCAGCTGCCTGCCTGCCTGTGGTATTATTAGGAAGAGAACACCAGCAAATGTCTGCAGTTAGCTTGAGTTGCACACTGTGCACAGGATACAGTACACTGACTGAAAATACTACAGCACCTGACTGCCTGTGGTATTATTAGGAAGAGAACACCAGCAATTGTCTGCAGTTAGCTTTAGTTGCACACTGTGCACAGGATAAGGTACACTGACTGAAAATACTGCAGCTGCCTGCCTGTTTGTGGTTTTATTAGGAAGAGAACACCAGCAATTGTCTGCAGTTAGCTTTAGTTGCACACTGTGCACAGGATACAGTACACTGACTGAATAGACTACAGCTGCCTGCCTGTGGTATTATTAGGAAGAGAACACCAGCAATTGGCTGCAGTTAACTTTAGTTGCACACTGTGAACAGGATAATTTACACTGACTTAAAATACTGCAGCTGTCTGCCTGTGGTTTTATTAGGAAGAGAACACCAGCAATTGTCTGCAGTTAGCTTTAGTTGCACACTGTGCACAGGATACAGCACAATGACTGAAAATACTGCAGCTGCCTGCCTGCGGTGTTATTAGGAAGAGAACACCAGCAATTGTCTGCAGTTAGCTTTAGTTGCACACTGTGCACATGATACAGTACACTGCCTGGAAATACTGCAGCTGCCTGCCTGTGGTATTATAAGGAAGAGAACACCAGCAATTGTCTGCAGTTAGTTTGAGTTGCACACTGTGCACAGGATAAGGTACACTGACTTAAAATACTGCAGCTGTCTGCCTGTGGTATTATTAGGAAGAGAACACCAGTAATTGTCTGCAGGTAGCTTTAGTTGCACACTGTGCACAGGATACAGTACACTGACTGAAAATACTGCAGCGCCTGCCTGCCTGTGGTATTATTAGGAAGAGAACACCAGCGATTGTCTGCAGTTAGCTTTAGTTGCACACTGTGCACAGGATAAAGTACACTGACTAAAAATACTGCAGCTGCCTGCCTGCCTGTGGTATTATTAGAAAGAGAACACCAGAAATTGTCTGCAGTTAGCGTGAGTTGCACACTGTGCACAGGATACAGTACACTGACTGAAAATGCTGCAGCTGCCTGCCTGTGGTATTATTAGGAAGAGAACACCAGCAATTGTCTGCAGTTAACTTTAGTTGCACACTGTGAGCAGGATAAGGTACACTGACTTAAAATACTGCAGCTGTCTGCCTGTGGTTTTATTAGGAAGAGAACACCAGCAATTGTCTGCAGTTAGCTTTAGTTGCACACTGTGCACATGATACAGTACACTGACTGAAAATACTGCAGCTGCTTGCCTGTGGTATTATTAGGAAGTGAACACTAGAAATTGTCTGCAGTTAGCTTTAGTTGCACACTGTGCATAGGATACAGTACACTGACTGAAAATACTGCAGCTGCCTGCCTGTGGTATTATAAGGAAGAGAACACCAGCAATTGTCTGCAGTTAGTTTGAGTTGCACACTGTGCACAGGATACAGTACACTGACTTAAAATACTGTGGCTGCCTGCTTCCTATGTGTGGTATGTTTAGTAAGAGAACACCAGTAATTGTCTGCAGTTAGCTTTAGCTGCACACTGTGCACAGGATAAAGTATACTGGCTGAAAATACTGCAGCTGCCTGCTTGCCTGTGGTATTATTAGAAAGAGAACACCAGCAAATGTCTGCAGTTAGCTTGAGTTGCACACTGTGCACAGGATACAGTACACTGACTGAAAATACTACAGCACCTGACTGCCTGTGGTATTATTAGGAAGAGAAAACCAGCAATTGTCTGCAGTTAGCTTTAGTTGCACACTGTGTACAGGATAAGGTACACTGACTGAAAATACTGCAGCTGTCTGCCTGCTTGTGGTTTTATTAGGAAGATAACACCAGTAATTGTCTGCAGTTAGCTTTAGTTGCACACTGTGCATAGGATACAGTACACTGACTGAATATACTGCAGCTGCCTGTCTGCCTGTGGTATTATTAGGAAGAGAACACCAGTAATTGTCTGCAGTTAGCTTTAGTTGCACACTGTGCACAGGATACAGTACACTGACTGAAAATACTGCCGCTGCCTGCTTCCTATGTGTGGTATGTTTAGTAAGAGAACACCAGTAATTGTCTGCAGTTAGCTTTAGTTGCACACTGTGCACAGGATACAGTACACCGACTAAAAATACTGCAGCGCCTGCCTGCCTGTGGTATTATTAGGAAGAGAACAGCAGCAATTGTCTGCAGTTAACTTTAGTTGCACACTGTGCACAGGATAAAGTACACTGGCTGAAAATACTGCAGCTGCCTGCCTGCTTGTGGTTTTATTAGAAAGAGAACTCCAGCAATTGTCTGCAGTTAGCTTTAGTTGCACACTGTGCACAGGATACAGTACACTGACTGAATATACTACAGCTGCCTGCCTGTGGTATTATTAGGAAGAGAATACCAGCAATTGTCTGCAATTAACTTTAGTTGCACACTGTGAACAGGATATTGTACACTGACTTAAAATACTGCAGCTGTCTGCCTGTGGTTTTATTAGGAAGAGAACACCAGCAATTGTCTGCAGTTAGCTTTAGTTGCACACTGTGCACAGGATACAGCACAATGACTGAAAATACTGCAGCTGCCTGCCTGCGGTGTTATTAGGAAGAGAACACCAGCAATTGTCTGCAGTTAGCTTTAGTTGCACACTGTGCACATGATACAGTACACTGACTGAAAATACTGCAGCTGCCTGCCTGCCTGTGGTATTATAAGGAAGAGAACACCAGCAATTGTCCGCAGTTAGTTTGAGTTGCACACTGTGCACAGGATACAGTACACTGACTGAAAATACTGCAGCTGCCTGCCTGCCTGTGGTATTATTAGGAAGAGAACACCAGCAATTGTCTGCAGTTAGCTTTAGTTGCACACTGTGCACAGGATACAGTACACTGACTGAATATACTGCAGCTGTCTGCCTGCCTGCGGTATTATTAGGAATAGAACACCAGCAATTGTCTGCAGTTAGCTTTAGTTCCACACTGTGCACAGGATACAGTACACTGACTGAATATACTGCAGCTGCCTGCCTGTGGTATTATTAGGACGAGAACACCAGCAATTGTCTGCAGTTAGTTTGAGTTGCACACTGTGCACAGGATACAGCACACTGACTGAAAATACTGCAGCTGCCTGCCTGCCTGTGGTATTATTAGGAAGAGAACACCAGTAATTGTCTGCAGTTAGCTTTAGTTGCACACTGTGCACAGGATACAGTACACTGACTGAAAATACTGCAGCTGCCTGCTTCCTATGTGTGGTATGTTTAGTAAGAGAACACCAGTAATTGTCTGCAGTTAGCTTTAGTTGCACACTGTGCACAGGATAAAGTACACTAACTGAAAATACTACAGCACCTGACTGCCTGTGGTATTATTATGAAGAGAACACCAGCAATTGTCTGCAGTTAGCTTTAGTTGCACACTGTGCACAGGATAAGGTACACTGACTGAAAATACTGCAGCTGCCTGCCTGCTTGTTGTTTTATTAGGAAGAGAACACCAGCAAATGTTTGCAGTTAGTTTGAGTTGCACACTGTGCACAGGATACAGTACACTGACTGAAAATACTGCAGCTGTCTGCCTGCCTGTGGTATTATTCTAAAGAGAACACCAGACATTGTATACAGTTAGCTTTAGTTGCACACTGTGCACAGGATACAGTACACTGACTGAAAATACTGCAGCTGCCTGCCTGCCTGTGGTATTATTAGGAAGAGAACAGCAACAATTGTCTGCAGTTAGCTTTTGTTGCACACTGTGCACAGGATACAGTACACTGACTGAAAAAAACTGAAGCTGCCTGCCTGCCTGTGGTATTATTACAAAGAGAACACCACAAATTGTATGCAGTTATCTTTAGTTGCACACTGTGCACAGGATAAGGTACACTGACTTAAAATACTACAGCTGTCTGCCTGTGGTATTATTAGGAAGAGAACACCAGTAATTGTCTGCAGGTAGCTTTAGTTGCACACTGTGCACAGGATAAGGTACACTGACTTAAAATACTGCAGCTGTCTGCCTGTGGTATTATTAGGAAGAGAACACCAGTAATTGTCTGCAGGTAGCTTTAGTTGCACACTGTGCACAGGATACAGTACACTGACTGAAAATACTGCAGCACCTGCCTGCCTGTGGTATTATTAGGAAGAGAACACCAGCAATTGTCTGCAGTTAGCTTTAGTTGCACAATGTGCACAGGATAAAGTACACTGACTAAAAATACTGCAGCTGCCTGCCTGTGGTATTATTAGAAAGAGAACACCAGAAATTGTCTGCTATTAGCGTGAGTTGACCACTGTGCACAGGATACAGTACACTGATTGAAAATACTGCAGCTGCCTGCCTGCCTGTGGTATTATTAGGAATAGAACACCAGCAATTGTCTGCAGTTAGTTTTAGTTGCACACTGTGCACAGGATACAGTACACTGACTGAATATACTGCAGCTGCCTGCCTGTGGTATTATTAGGAAGAGAACACCAGCATTTGTCTGCAGTTAACTTTAGTTGCACACTGTGAGCAGGATAAGGTACACTGACTTAAAATACTGCAGCTGTCTGCCTGTGGTTTTATTAGGAAGAGAACACCAGCAATTGTCTGCAGTTAGCTTTAGTTGCACACTGTGCACAGGATACAGTACACTGACTGAAAATACTGCAGCTGCCTGCCTGTGGTATTATTAGGAATTGAACACCAGCAATTGTCTGCAGTTAGCTTTAGTTGCACACTGTGCATAGGATACAGTGCACTGACTGAAAATACTGCAGCTGCCTGCCTGTGGTATTATAAGGAAGAGAACACCAGCAATTGTCTGCATTTTGTTTGAGTTGCACACTGTGCACAGGATACAGCACACTGACTGAAAATACTGCAGCTGCCTGTCTGCCTGTGGTATTATTAGGAAGAGAAAAACAGTAATTGTCTGCAGTTAGCTTTAGTTGCACACTGTGCACAGGATACAGTACTCTGACTTAAAATACTGCAGCTAGCTGCTTCCTATGTGTGGTATGTTTAGTAAGAGAACACCAGTAATTGTATGCAGTTAGCTTTAGTTGCACACTGTGCACAGGATAAAGTACACTGGCTGAAAATACTGCAGCTGCCTGCCTGCCTGTGGTATTATTAGGAAGAGAACACCAGCAAATGTCTGCAGTTAGCTTGAGTTGCACACTGTGCACAGGATACAGTACACTGACTGAAAATACTACAGCACCTGACTGCCTGTGGTATTATTAGGAAGAGAACACCAGCAATTGTCTGCAGTTAGCTTTAGTTGCACACTGTGCACAGGATAAGGTACACTGACTGAAAATACTGCAGCTGCCTGCCTGTTTGTGGTTTTATTAGGAAGAGGACACCAGCAATTGTCTGCAGTTAGCTTTAGTTGCACACTGTGCACAGGATACAGTACACTGACTGAATAGACTACAGCTGCCTGCCTGTGGTATTATTAGGAAGAGAACACCAGCAATTGTCTGCAGTTAACTTTAGTTGCACACTGTGAACAGGATAATTTACACTGACTTAAAATACTGCAGCTGTCTGCCTGTGGTTTTATTAGGAAGAGAACACCAGCAATTGTCTGCAGTTAGCTTTGGTTGCACACTGTGCACAGGATACAGCACAATGACTGAAAATACTGCAGCTGCCTGCCTGCGGTGTTATTAGGAAGAGAACACCAGCAATTTTCTGCAGTTAGCTTTAGTTGCACACTGTGCACATGATACAGTACACTGCCTGGAAATACTGCAGCTGCCTGCCTGTGGTATTATAAGGAAGAGAACACCAGCAATTGTCTGCAGTTAGTTTGAGTTGCACACTGTGCACAGGATACAGTACACTGACTGAAAATACTGCAGCTGCCTGCCTGCCTGTGGTATTATTAGGAAGAGAACACCAGAAATTGTCTGCAGTTAGCTTTAGTTGCACACTGTGCACAGGATACAGTACACTGACTGAAAATACTGCAGCTGTCTGCCTGCCTGTGGTATTATTCTAAAGAGAACACCAGAAATTGTATGCAGTTAGCTTTAGTTGCACACTGTGCACAGGATACAGTACACTGACTGAAAAAAATGCATTTGCCTGCCTGCCTGTGGTATTATTACAAAGAGAACACCACAAATTGTATGCAGTTATCTTTAGTTGCACACTGTGCACAGGATAAGGTACACTGACTTAAAATACTGCAGCTGTCTGCCTGTGGTATTATTAGGAAGAGAACACCAGTAATTGTCTGCAGGTAGCTTTAGTTGCACACTGTGCACAGGATACAGTACACTGACTGAAAATACTGCAGCGCCTGCCTGCCTGTGGTATTATTAGGAAGAGAACACCAGCAATTGTCTGCAGTTAGCTTTAGTTGCACACTGTGCACATGATAAAGTACACTGACTAAAAATACTGCAGCTGCCTGCCTGCCTGTGGTATTATTAGAAAGAGAACACCAGAAATTGTCTGCAGTTAGCGTGAGTTGCACACTGTGCACAGGATACAGTACACTGACTGAAAATGCTGCAGCTGCCTGCCTGTGGTATTATTAGGAAGAGAACACCAGCAATTGTCTGCAGTTAACTTTAGTTGCACACTGTGAGCAGGATAAGGTACACTGACTTAAAATACTGCAGCTGTCTGCCTGTGGTTTTATTAGGAAGAGAACACCAGCAATTGTCTGCAGTTAGCTTTAGTTGCACACTGTGCACAGGATACAGTACACTGACTGAAAATACTGCAGCTGCTTGCCTGTGGTATTATTAGGAAGTGAACACCAGAAATTGTCTGCAGTTAGCTTTAGTTGCACACTGTGCATAGGATACAGTACACTGACTGAAAATACTGCAGCTGCCTGCCTGTGGTATTATAAGGAAGAGAACACCAGCAATTGTCTGCAGTTAGTTTGAGTTGCACACTGTGCACAGGATACAGTACACTGACTTAAAATACTGTGGCTGCCTGCTTCCTATGTGTGGTATGTTTAGTAAGAGAACACCAGTAATTGTCTGCAGTTAGCTTTAGCTGCACACTGTGCACAGGATAAAGTATACTGGCTGAAAATACTGCAGCTGCCTGCTTGCCTGTGGTATTATTAGAAAGAGAACACCAGCAAATGTCTGCAGTTAGCTTGAGTTGCACACTATGCACAGGATACAGTACACTGACTGAAAATACTACAGCACCTGACTGCCTGTGGTATTATTAGGAAGAGAAAACCAGCAATTGTCTGCAGTTAGCTTTAGTTGCACACTGTGTACAGGATAAGGTACACTGACTGAAAATACTGCAGCTGCCTGCGTGCTTGTGGTTTTATTAGGAAGAGAACACCAGTAATTGTCTGCAGTTAGCTTTAGTTGCACACTGTGCATAGGATACAGTACACTGACTGAATATACTGCAGCTGCCTGTCTGCCTGTGGTATTATTAGGAAGAGAACACCAGTAATTGTCTGCAGTTAGCTTTAGTTGCACACTGTGCACAGGATACAGTACACTGACTGAAAATACTGCCGCTGCCTGCTTCCTATGTGTGGTATGTTTAGTAAGAGAACACCAGTAATTGTCTGCAGTTAGCTTTAGTTGCACACTGTGCACAGGATACAGTACACCGACTAAAAATACTGCAGCGCCTGCCTGCCTGTGGTATTATTAGGAAGAGAACAGCAGCAATTGTCTGCAGTTAACTTTAGTTGCACACTGTGCACAGGATAAAGTACACTGGCTGAAAATACTGCAGCTGCCTGCCTGCTTGTGGTTTTATTAGAGAGAGAACTCCAGCAATTGTCTGCAGTTAGCTTTAGTTGCACACTGTGCACAGGATACAGTACACTGACTGAATATACTACAGCTGCCTGCCTGTGGTATTATTAGGAAGAGAACACCAGCAATTGTCTGCAATTAACTTTAGTTGCACACTGTGAACAGGATATTGTACACTGACTTAAAATACTGCAGCTGTCTGCCTGTGGTTTCATTAGGAAGAGAACACCAGCAATTGTCTGCAGTTAGCTTTAGTTGCACACTGTGCACAGAATACAGCACAATGACTGAAAATACTGCAGCTGCCTGCCTGCGGTGTTATTAGGAAGAGAACACCAGCAATTGTCTGCAGTTAGCTTTAGTTGCACACTGTGCACATGATACAGTACACTGACTGAAAATACTGCAGCTGCCTGCCTGCCTGTGGTATTATAAGGAAGAGAACACCAGCAATTGTCCGCAGTTAGTTTGAGTTGCACACTGTGCACAGGATACAGTACACTGACTGAAAATACTGCAGCTGCCTGCCTGCCTGTGGTATTATTAGGAAGAGAACACCAGCAATTGTCTGCAGTTAGCTTTAGTTGCACACTGTGCACAGGATACAGTACACTGACTGAATATACTGCAGCTGTCTGCCTGCCTGTGGTATTATTAGGAATAGAACACCAGCAATTGTCTGCAGTTAGCTTTAGTTGCACACTGTGCACAGGATACAGTACACTGACTGAATATACTGCAGCTGCCTGCCTGTGGTATTATTAGGACGAGAACACCAGCAATTGTCTGCAGTTAGTTTGAGTTGCACACTGTGCACAGGATACAGCACACTGACTGAAAATACTGCAGCTGCCTGCCTGCCTGTGGTATTATTAGGAAGAGAACACCAGTAATTGTCTGCAGTTAGCTTTAGTTGCACACTGTGCACAGGATACAGTACACTGACTGAAAATACTGCAGCTGCCTGCTTCCTATGTGTGGTATGTTTAGTAAGAGAACACCAGCAATTGTCTGCAGTTAGCTTTAGTTGCACACTGTGCACAGGATAAAGTACACTGACTGAATATACTGCAGCTGTCTGCCTGCCTGTGGTATTATTAGGAATAGAACACCAGCAATTGTCTGCAGTTAGCTTTAGTTGCACACTGTGCACAGGATACAGTACACTGACTGAATATACTGCAGCTGCCTGCCTGTGGTATTATTAGGACGAGAACACCAGCAATTGTCTGCAGTTAGTTTGAGTTGCACACTGTGCACAGGATACAGCACACTAACTGAAAATACTACAGCACCTGACTGCCTGTGGTATTATTATGAAGAGAACACCAGCAATTGTCTGCAGTTAGCTTTAGTTGCACACTGTGCACAGGATAAGGTACACTGACTGAAAATACTGCAGCTGCCTGCCTGCTTGTGGTTTTATTAGGAAGAGAACACCAGCAATTGTCTGCAGTTAGCTTTAGTTGCACACTGTGCACATGATACAGTACACTGACTGAATATACTGCAGCTGCCTGCCTGTGGTATTATTAGGAAGAGAACACCATCAATTGTCTGCAGTTAACTTTAGTTGCACACTATGAACAGGATAATGTACACTGACTTAAAATACTGCAGCTGTCTGCCTGTGGTTTTATTAGGAAGAGAACACCAGCAATTGTCTGCAGTTAGCTTTAGTTGCACACTGTGCACAGGATACAGCACAATGACTGAAAATACTGCAGCTGCCTGCCTGCTGTGTTATTAGGAAGAGAACACCAGCAATTGTCTGCAGTTAGCTTTAGTTGCACACTGTGCACAGGATACAGTACACTGACTGAAAATACTGCAGCTGCCTGCCTGTGGTATTATAAGGAAGAGAACACCAGCAATTGTCCGCAGTTAGTTTGAGTTGCACACTGTGCACAGGATGCAGTACACTGAATGAAAATACTGCAGCTGCCTGCCTGCCTGTGGTATTATTAGGAAGAGAACACCAGCAAATGTTTGCAGTTAGTTTGAGTTGCACACTGTGCACAGGATACAGTACACTGACTGAAAATACTGCAGCTGTCTGCCTGCCTGTGGTATTATTCTAAAGAGAACACCAGAAATTGTATACAGTTAGCTTTAGTTGCACACTGTGCACAGGATACAGTACACTGACTGAAAATACTGCAGCTGCCTGCCTGCCTGTGGTATTATTAGGAAGAGAACAGCAACAATTGTCTGCAGTTAGCTTTCGTTGCACACTGTGCACAGGATACAGTACACTGACTGAAAAAAACTGCAGCTGCCTGCCTGCCTGTGGTATTATTACAAAGAGAACACCACAAATTGTATGCAGTTATCTTTAGTTGCACACTGTGCACAGGATAAGGTACACTGACTTAAAATACTACAGCTGTCTGCCTGTGGTATTATTAGGAAGAGAACACCAGTAATTGTCTGCAGGTAGCTTTAGTTGCACACTGTGCACAGGATAAGGTACACTGACTTAAAATACTGCAGCTGTCTGCCTGTGGTATTATTAGGAAGAGAACACCAGTAATTGTCTGCAGGTAGCTTTAGTTGCACACTGTGCACAGGATACAGTACACTGACTGAAAATACTGCAGCGCCTGCCTGCCTGTGGTATTATTAGGAAGAGAACACAAGCAATTGTCTGCAGTTAGCTTTAGTTGCACAATGTGCACAGGATAAAGTACACTGACTAAAAATACTGCAGCTGCCTGCCTGTGGTATTATTAGAAAGAGAACACCAGAAATTGTCTGCTATTAGCGTGAGTTGCCCACTGTGCACAGGATACAGTACACTGATTGAAAATACTGCAGCTGCCTGCCTGCCTGTGGTATTATTAGGAATAGAACACCAGCAATTGTCTGCAGGTAGCTTTAGTTGCACACTGTGCACAGGATACGGTACACTGACTGAATATACTGCAGCTGCCTGCCTGTGGTATTATTAGGAAGAGAACACCAGCAATTGTCTGCAGTTAACTTTAGTTGCACACTGTGAGCAGGATAAGGTACACTGACTTAAAATACTGCAGCTGTCTGCCTGTGGTATTATTAGGAAGAGAACACCATCAATTGTCTGCAGTTAACTTTAGTTGCACACTATGAACAGGATAATGTACACTGACTTAAAATACTGCAGCTGTCTGCCTGTGGTTTTATTAGGAAGAGAACACCAGCAATTGTCTGCAGTTAGCTTTAGTTGCACACTGTGAGCAGGATACAGCACAATGACTGAAAATACTGCAGCTGCCTGCCTGCGGTGTTATTAGGAAGAGAACACCAGCAATTGTCTGCAGTTAGCTTTAGTTGCACACTGTGCACAGGATACAGTACACTGACTGAAAATACTGCAGCTGCCTGCCTGTGGTATTATAAGGAAGAGAACACCAGCAATTGTCCGCAGTTAGTTTGAGTTGCACACTGTGCACAGGATGCAGTACACTGACTGAAAATACTGCAGCTGCCTGCCTGCCTGTGGTATTATTAGGAAGAGAACACCAGCAAATGTTTGCAGTTAGTTTGAGTTGCACACTGTGCACAGGATACAGTACACTGACTGAAAATACTGCAGCTGTCTGCCTGCCTGTGGTATTATTCTAAAGAGAACACCAGAAATTGTATACAGTTAGCTTTAGTTGCACACTGTGCACAGGATACAGTACACTGACTGAAAATACTGCAGCTGCCTGCCTGCCTGTGGTATTATTAGGAAGAGAACAGCAACAATTGTCTGCAGTTAGCTTTCGTTGCACACTGTGCACAGGATACAGTACACTGACTGAAAAAAACTGCAGCTGCCTGCCTGCCTGTGGTATTATTACAAAGAGAACACCACAAATTGTATGCAGTTATCTTTAGTTGCACACTGTGCACAGGATAAGGTACACTGACCTAAAATACTACAGCTGTCTGCCTGTGGTATTATTAGGAAGAGAACACCAGTAATTGTCTGCAGGTAGCTTTAGTTGCACACTGTGCACAGGATAAGGTACACTGACTTAAAATACTGCAGCTGTCTGCCTGTGGTATTATTAGGAAGAGAACACCAGTAATTGTCTGCAGGTAGCTTTAGTTGCACACTGTGCACAGGATACAGTACACTGCCTGAAAATACTGCAGCGCCTGCCTGCCTGTGGTATTATTAGGAAGAGAACACCAGCAATTGTCTGCAGTTAGCTTTAGTTGCACAATGTGCACAGGATAAAGTACACTGACTAAAAATACTGCAGCTGCCTGCCTGTGGTATTATTAGGAATAGAACACCAGCAATTGTCTGCAGGTAGCTTTAGTTGCACACTGTGCACAGGATACGGTACACTGACTGAATATACTGCAGCTGCCTGCCTGTGGTATTATTAGGAAGAGAACACCAGCAATTGTCTGCAGTTAACTTTAGTTGCACACTGTGAGCAGGATAAGGTACACTGACTTAAAATACTGCAGCTGTCTGCCTGTGGTTTTATTAGGAAGAGAACACCAGCAATTGTCTGCAGTTAGCTTTAGTTGCACACTGTGCACAGGATACAGTACACTGACTGAAAATACTGCAGCTGCTTGCCTGTGGTATTATTAGGAAGAGAACACCAGCAATTGTCTGCAGTTAACTTTAGTTGCACACTGTGAGCAGGATAAGGTACACTGACTTAAAATACTGCAGCTGTCTGCCTGTGGTTTTATTAGGAAGAGAACACCAGCAATTGTCTGCAGTTAGCTTTAGTTGCACACTGTGCACAGGATACAGTAAACTGACTGAAAATACTGCAGCTGCTTGCCTGTGGTATTATTAGGAAGTGAACACCAGCAATTGTCTGCAGTTAGCTTTAGTTGCACACTGTGCACAGGATACAGTACACTGACTGAATATACTGCAGCTGCCTGCCTGTGGTATTATTAGGACGAGAACACCAGCAATTGTCTGCAGTTAGTTTGAGTTGCACACTGTGCACAGGATACAGCACACTGACTGAAAATACTGCAGCTGCCTGCCTGCCTGTGGTATTATTAGGAAAAGAACACCAGTAATTGTCTGCAGTTAGTTTTAGTTGCACACTGTGCACAGGATACAGTACACTGACTGAAAATACTGCAGCTGCCTGCTTCCTATGTGTGGTATGTTTAGTAAGAGAACACCAGTAATTGTCTGCAGTTAGCTTTAGTTGCACACTGTGCACAGGATAAAGTACACTAACTGAAAATACTACAGCACCTGACTGCCTGTGGTATTATTATGAAGAGAACACCAGCAATTGTCTGCAGTTAGCTTTAGTTGCACACTGTGCACAGGATAAGGTACACTGACTGAAAATACTGCAGCTGCCTGCCTGCTTGTGGTTTTATTAGGAAGAGAACACCAGCAATTGTCTGCAGTTAGCTTTAGTTGCACACTGTGCACATGATACAGTATACTGACTGAATATACTGCAGCTGCCTGCCTGTGGTATTATTAGGAAGAGAACGCCATCAATTGTCTGCAGTTAACTTTAGTTGCACACTATGAACAGGATAATGTACACTGACTTAAAATACTGCAGCTGTCTGCCTGTGGTTTTATTAGGAAGAGAACACCAGCAATTGTCTGCAGTTAGCTTTAGTTGCACACTGTGCACAGGATACAGCACAATGACTGAAAATACTGCAGCTGCCTGCCTGCGGTGTTATTAGGAAGAGAACACCAGCAATTGTCTGCAGTTAGCTTTAGTTGCACACTGTGCACAGGATACAGTACACTGACTGAAAATACTGCAGCTGCCTGCCTGTGGTATTATAAGGAAGAGAACACAAGCAATTGTCCGCAGTTAGTTTGAGTTGCACACTGTGCACAGGATGCAGTTCACTGACTGAAAATACTGCAGCTGCCTGCCTGCCTGTGGTATTATTAGGAAGAGAACACCAGCAAATGTTTGCAGTTAGTTTGAGTTGCACACTGTGCACAGGATACAGTACACTGACTGAAAATACTGCAGCTGTCTGCCTGCCTGTGGTATTATTCTAAAGAGAACACCAGAAATTGTATACAGTTAGCTTTAGTTGCACACTGTGCACAGGATACAGTACACTGACTGAAAATACTGCAGCTGCCTGCCTGCCTGTGGTATTATTAGGAAGAGAACAGCAACAATTGTCTGCAGTTAGCTTTCGTTGCACACTGTGCACAGGATACAGTACACTGACTGAAAAAAACTGCAGCTGCCTGCCTGCCTGTGGTATTATTACAAAGAGAACACCACAAATTGTATGCAGTTATCTTTAGTTGCACACTGTGCACAGGATAAGGTACACTGACTTAAAATACTACAGCTGTCTGCCTGTGGTATTATTAGGAAGAGAACACCAGTAATTGTCTGCAGGTAGCTTTAGTTGCACACTGTGCACAGGATAAGGTACACTGACTTAAAATACTGCAGCTGTCTGCCTGTGGTATTATTAGGAAGAGAACACCAGTAATTGTCTGCAGGTAGCTTTAGTTGCACACTGTGCACAGGATACAGTACACTGCCTGAAAATACTGCAGCGCCTGCCTGCCTGTGGTATTATTAGGAAGAGAACACCAGCAATTGTCTGCAGTTAGCTTTAGTTGCACAATGTGCACAGGATAAAGTACACTGACTAAAAATACTGCAGCTGCCTGCCTGCGGTGTTATTAGGAAGAGAACACCAGCAATTGTCTGCAGTTAGCTTTAGTTGCACACTGTGCACAGGATACAGTACACTGATTGAAAATACTGCAGCTGCCTGCCTGCCTGTGGTATTATTAGGAATAGAACACCAGCAATTGTCTGCAGGTAGCTTTAGTTGCACACTGTGCACAGGATACGGTACACTGACTGAATATACTGCAGCTGCCTGCCTGTGGTATTATTAGGAAGAGAACACCAGCAATTGTCTGCAGTTAACTTTAGTTGCACACTGTGAGCAGGATAAGGTACACTGACTTAAAATACTTCAGCTGTCTGCCTGTGGTTTTATTAGGAAGAGAACACCAGCAATTGTCTGCAGTTAGCTTTAGTTGCACACTGTGCACAGGATACAGTACACTGACTGAAAATACTGCAGCTGCTTGCCTGTGGTATTATTAGGAAGATAACACCAGCAATTGTCTGCAGTTAACTTTAGTTGCACACTGTGAGCATGATAAGGTACACTGACTTAAAATACTGCAGCTGTCTGCCTGTGGTTTTATTAGGAAGAGAACACCAGCAATTGTCTGCAGTTAGCTTTAGTTGCACACTGTGCACAGGATACAGTACACTGACTGAAAATACTGCAGCTGCTTGCCTGTGGTATTATTAGGAAGTGAACACCAGCAATTGTCTGCAGTTAGCTTTAGTTGCACACTGTGCACAGGATACAGTACACTGACTGAATATACTGCAGCTGCCTGCCTGTGGTATTATTAGGACGAGAACACCAGCAATTGTCTGCAGTTAGTTTGAGTTGCACACTGTGCACAGGATACAGCACACTGACTGAAAATACTGCAGCTGCCTGCCTGCCTGTGGTATTATTAGGAAGAGAACACCAGTAATTGTCTGCAGTTAGCTTTAGTTGCACACTGTGCACAGGATACAGTACACTGACTGAAAATACTGCAGCTGCCTGCTTCCTATGTGTGGTATGTTTAGTAAGAGAACACCAGTAATTGTCTGCAGTTAGCTTTAGTTGCACACTGTGCACAGGATAAAGTACACTAACTGAAAATACTACAGCACCTGACTGCCGGTGGTATTATTATGAAGAGAACACCAGCAATTGTCTGCAGTTAGCTTTAGTTGCACACTGTGCACAGGATAAGGTACACTGACTGAAAATACTGCAGCTGCCTGCCTGCTTGTGGTTTTATTAGGAAGAGAACACCAGCAATTGTCTGCAGTTAGCTTTAGTTGCACACTGTGCACAGGATACAGTACACTGACTGAAAATACTGCAGCTGCCTGCCTGTGGTATTATAAGGAAGAGAACAACAGCAATTGTCCGCAGTTAGTTTGAGTTGCACACTGTGCACATGATGCAGTACACTGACTGAAAATACTGCAGCTGCCTGCCTGCCTGTGGTATTATTAGGAAGAGAACACCAGCAAATGTTTGCAGTTAGTTTGAGTTGCACACTGTGCACAGGATACAGTACACTGACTGACAATACTGCAGCTGTCTGCCTGCCTGTGGTATTATTCTAAAGAGAACACCAGAAATTGTATACAGTTAGCTTTAGTTGCACACTGTGCACAGGATACAGTACACTGACTGAAAATACTGCATCTGCCTGCCTGCCTGTGGTATTATTAGGAAGAGAACAGCAACAATTGTCTGCAGTTAGCTTTCGTTGCACACTGTGCACAGGATACAGTACACTGACTGAAAAAAACTGCAGCTGCCTGCCTGTGGTATTATTACAAAGAGAGCACCACAAATTGTATGCAGTTATCTTTAGTTGCACACTGTGCACAGGATAAGGTACACTGACTTAAAATACTACAGCTGTCTGCCTGTGGTATTATTAGGAAGAGAACACCAGTAATTGTCTGCAGGTAGCTTTAGTTGCACACTGTGCACATGATAAGGTACACTGACTTAAAATACTGCAGCTGTCTGCCTGTGGTATTATTAGGAAGAGAACACCAGTAATTGTCTGCAGGTAGCTTTAGTTGCACACTGTGCACAGGATACAGTACACTGACTGAAAATAATGCAGCGCCTGCCTGCCTGTGGTATTATTAGGAAGAGAACACCAGCAATTGTCTGCAGTTAGCTTTAGTTGCACACTGTGCACAGGATAAAGTACACTGACTAAAAATACTGCAGCTGCCTGCCTGTGGTATTATTAGAAAGAGAACACCAGAAATTGTCTGCTATTAGCATGAGTTGCCCACTGTGCACAGGATACAGTACACTGATTGAAAATACTGCAGCTGCCTGCCTGCCTGTGGTATTATTAGGAATAGAACACCAGCAATTGTCTGCAGGTAGCTTTAGTTGCACACTGTGCACAGGATACGGTACACTGACTGAATATACTGCAGCTGCCTGCCTGTGGTATTATTAGGAAGAGAACACCAGCAATTGTCTGCAGTTAGCTTTAGTTGCACACTGTGCATAGGATACAGTACACTGACTGAATATAGTGCAGCTGCCTGTCTGTGGTATTATTAGGAAGAAAACACCAGCAATTGTCTGCAGTTAACTTTAGTTGCACACTGTGAACAGGATAAGGTACACTGACTTAAAATACTGCAGCTGTCTGCATGTGGTTTTATTAGGAAGAGAACACCAGCAATTGTCTGCAATTAGCTTTAGTTGCACACTGTGCACAGGATACAGTACACTGACTGAAAATACTGCAGCTGCCTGTCTGTGGTATAATTAGGAAGTGAACACCAGCAATTGTCTGCAGTTAGCTTTAGTTGCACACTGTGCATAGGATACAGTACACTGACTGAAAATACTGCAGCTGCCTGCCTGTGGTATTATAAGGAAGAGAACACCAGCAATTGTCTGCAGTTAGTTTGAGTTGCACACTGTGCACAGGATACAGTACACTGACTGAAAATACTGCAGCTGCCTGTCTGCCTGTGGTATTATTAGGAAGAGAACACCAGTAATTGTCTGCAGTTAGCTTTAGTTGCACACTGTGCACAGGATACAGTACACTGACTGAAAATACTGCAGCTGCCTGCTTCCTATGTGTGGTATGTTTAGTAAGAGAACACCAGTAATTGTCTGCAGTTAGCTTTAGTTGCACACTGTGCACAGGATACAGTACACCGACTAAAAATACTGCAGCGCCTGCCTGCCTGTGGTATTATTAGGAAGAGAACAGCAGCAATTGTCTGCAGTTAGCTTTAGTTGCACACTGTGCACAGGATAAAGTACACTGGCTGAAAATACTGCAGCTGCCTGCCTGCGTGTGGTATTACTAGGAAGAGAACACCAGCAATTGTCTGCAGTTAGCTTTAGTTGCACACTGTGCACAGGATAAGGTACACTGACTGAAAATACTGCAGCTGCCTGCCTGCTTGTGGTTTTATTAGAAAGAGAACACCAGCAATTGTCTGCAGTTAGCTTTAGTTGCACACTGTGCACAGGATACAGTACACTGACTGAATATACTACAGCTGCCTGCCTGTGGTATTATTAGGAAGAGAACACCAGCAATTGTCTGCAATTAACTTTAGTTGCACACTGTGAACAGGATAATGTACACTGATTTAAAATACTGCAGCTGTCTGCCTGTGGTGTTATTAGGAAGAGAACACCAGCAATTGTCTGCAGTTAGCTTTAGTTGCACACTGTGCACAGGATACAGTACACTGACTGAAAATACTGCAGCTGCCTGCCTGTGGTATTATAAGGAAGAGAACACCAGCAATTGTCTGCAGTTAGTTTGAGTTGCACACTGTGCACAGGATACAGTACACTGACTGAAAATACTGCAGCTGCCTGCCTGCCTGTGGTATTATTAGGAAGAGAACACCAGAAATTGTATGCAGTTAGCTTTAGTTGCACACTGTGCACAGGATACAGTACACTGACTGAAAATACCGCAGCTGTCTGCCTGCCTGTGGTATTATTCTAAAGAGAACACCAGAAATTGTATGCAGTTAGCTTTAGTTGCACACTGTGCACAGGATACAGTACACTGACTGAAAATACTGCAGCTGCCTGCCTGCCTGTGGTATTATTAAGAAGAGAACAGCAACAATTATCTGCAGTTAGCTTTAGTTGCACACTGTGCACAGGATACAGTACACTGACTGAAAAAACTGCATTTGCCTGCCTGCCTGTAGTATTATTACAAAGAGAACACCACAAATTGTATGCAGTTATCTTTAGTTGCACACTGTGCACAGGATAAGGTACACTGACTTAAAATACTGCAGCTGTCTGCCTGTGGTATTATTAGGAAGAGAGCACCAGTAATTGTCTGCAGGTAGCTTTAGTTGCACACTGTGCACAGGATACAGTACACTGACTGAAAATACTGCAGCGCCTGCCTGCCTGTGGTATTATTAGGAAGAGAACACCAGCAATTGTCTGCAGTTAGCTTTAGTTGCACACTGTGCACAGGATAAAGTACACTGACTAAAAATACTGCAGCTGCCTGCCTGCCTGTGGTATTATTAGAAAGAGAACACCATAAATTGTCTGCAGTTAGCGTGAGTTGCACACTGTGCACAGGATACAGTACACTGACTGAAAATGCTGCAGCTGCCTGCCTGTGGTATTATTAGGAAGAGAACACCAGCAATTGTCTGCAGTTAACTTTAGTTGCACACTGTGAGCAGGATAAGGTACACTGACTTAAAATACTGCAGCTGTCTGCCTGTGGTTTTATTAGGAAGAGAACACCAGCAATTGTCTGCAGTTAGCTTTAGTTGCACACTGTGCACAGGATACAGTACACTGACTGAAAATACTGCAGCTGCTTGCCTGTGGTATTATTAGGAAGTGAACACCAGAAATTGTCTGCAGTTAGCTTTAGTTGCACACTGTGCATAGGATACAGTACACTGACTGAAAATACTGCAGCTGCCTGCCTGTGGTATTATAAGGAAGAGAACACCAGCAATTGTCTGCAGTTAGTTTGAGTTGCACACTGTGCACAGGATACAGTACACTGACTTAAAATACTGTGGCTGCCTGCTTCCTATGTGTGGTATGTTTAGTAAGAGAACACCAGTAATTGTATGCAGTTAGCTTTAGCTGCACACTGTGCACAGGATAAAGTACACTGGCTGAAAATACTGCAGCTGCCTGCTTGCCTGTGGTATTATTAGAAAGAGAACACCAGCAAATGTCTGCAGTTAGCTTGAGTTGCACACTGTGCACAGGATACAGTACACTGACTGAAAATACTACAGCACCTGACTGCCTGTGGTATTATTAGGAAGAGAAAACCAGCAATTGTCTGCAGTTAGCTTTAGTTGCACACTGTGTACAGGATAAGGTACACTGACTGAAAATACTGCAGCTGCCTGCCTGCTTGTGGTTTTATTAGGAAGAGAACACCAGTAATTGTCTGCAGTTAGTTTAAGTTGCACACTGTGCACAGGATACAGCACACTGACTGAAAATAATGCAGCTGCCTGTCTGCCTGTGGTATTATTAGGAAGAGAAAACCAGTATTTGTCTGCAGTTAGCTTTAGTTGCACACTGTGCACAGGATACAGTACTCTGACTTAAAATACTGCAGCTAGCTGCTTCCTGCCTGTGGTATTATTAGGAAGAGAACACCAGCAAATGTCTGCAGTTAGCTTGAGTTGCACACTGTGCACAGGATACAGTACACTGACTGAAAATACTGCAGCTGCCTGCCTGCGTGTGGTATTATTAGAAAGAGAACACCAGCAATTGTCTGCAGTTAGCTTTAGTTGCACACTGTGCACAGGATACAGTACACTGACTGAATATACTACAGCTGCCTGCATGTGGTATTATTAGGAAGAGAACACCAGCAATTGTCTGCAATTAACTTTAGTTGCACACTGTGAACAGGATAATGTACACTGACTTAAAATACTGCAGCTGTCTGCCTGTGGTTTTATTAGGAAGAGAACACCAACAATTGTCTGCAGTTAGCTTTAGTTGCACACTGTGCACAGGATACAGCACAATGACTGAAAATACTGCAGCTGCCTGCCTGCGGTGTTATTAGGAAGAGAACACCAGCAATTGTCTGCAGTTAGCTTTAGTTGCACAATGTGCACAGGATACAGTACACTGACTGAAAATACTGCAGCTGCCTGCCTGTGGTATTATAAGGAAGAGAACACCAGAAATTGTCCACAGTTAGTTTGAGTTGCACACTGTGCACAGGATACAGCACACTGACTGAAAATACTGCAGCTGTATGCCTGCCTGTGGGATTATTCTAAAGAGAACACCAGAAATTGTATGCAGTTAGCTTTAGTTGCACACTGTGCACAGGATACAGTACACTGACTGAAAATACTGCAGCTGCCTGCCTGCCTGTGGTATTATTAAGAATATAACAGCAACAATTGTCTGCAGTTAGCTTTAGTTGCACACTGTGCACATGATACAGTACACTGACTGAAAAAACTGCAGCCGCCTGCCTGCCTGTGGTATTATTACAAAGAGAACACCACAAATTGTATGCAGTTATCTTTAGTTGCACACTGTGCACAGGATAAGGTACACTGACTTAAAATACTGCAGCTGTCTGCCTGTGGTATTATTAGGAAGAGAACACCAGTAATTGTCTGCAGGTAGCTTTAGTTGCACACTGTGCACAGGATACAGTACACTGGCTGAAAATACTGCAGCGCATGCCTGCCTGTGGTATTATTAGGAAGAGAACACCAGCAATTGTCTGCAGTTAGCTTTAGTTGCACACTGTGCACATAATAAAGTACACTGACTAAAAATACTGCAGCTGCCTGCCTGCCTGTGGTATTATTAGAAAGAGAACACCAGAAATTGTCTGCAGTTAGCGTGAGTTGCACACTGTGCACAGGATACAGTGCACTGACTGAAAATACTGCAGCTGCCTGCCTGCCTGTGGTATTATTAGGAATAGAACACCAGCAATTGTCTGCAGTTAGCTTTAGTTGCACACTGTGCACAGGATACAGTACACTGACTGAATATACTGCAGCTGCCTGCCTGTGGTATTATTAGGAATTGAACACCAGCAATTGTCTGCAGTTAGCTTTAGTTGCACACTGTGCATAGGATACAGTGCACTGACTGAAAATACTGCAGCTGCCTGCCTGTGGTATTATAAGGAAGAGAACACCAGCAATTGTCTGCAGTTAGTTTGAGTTGCACACTGTGCACAGGATACAGCACACTGACTGAAAATACTGCAGCTGCCTGTCTGCCTGTGGTATTATTAGGAAGAGAAAACCAGTAATTGTCTGGAGTTAACTTTAGTTGCACACTGTGAGCAGGATAAGGTACACTGACTTAAAATACTGCAGCTGTCTGCCTGTGGTTTTATTAGGAAGAGAACACCAGCAATTGTCTTCAGTTAGCTTTAGTTGCACACTGTGCATATGATACAGTACACTGACTTAAAATACTGCAGCTGCCTGCCTGTGGTATTATAAGGAAGAGAACACCAGCAATTGTCTGCAGTTAGTTTGAGTTGCACACTGTGCACAGGATACAGCACACTGACTGAAAATACTGCAGCTGCCTGTCTGCCTGTGGTATTATTAGGAAGAGAAAACCAGTAATTGTCTGCAGTTAGCTTTAGTTGCACACTGTGCACAGGATACAGTACTCTGACTTAAAATACTGCAGCTAGCTGCTTCCTATGTGTGGTATGTTTAGTAAGAGAACACCAGTAATTGTATGCAGTTAGCTTTAGTTGCACACTGTGCACAGGATAAAGTACACTGGCTGAAAATACTGCAGCTGTCTGCCTGCCTGTGGTATTATTAGGAAGAGAACACCAGCAAATGTCTGCAGTTAGCTTGAGTTGCACACTGTGCACAGGATACAGTACACTGACTGAAAATACTACAGCACCTGACTGCCTGTGGTATTATTAGGAAGAGAACACCAGCAATTGTCTGCAGTTAGCTTTAGTTGCACACTGTGCACAGGATAAGGTACACTGACTGAAAATACTGCAGCCGCCTGCCTGTTTGTGGTTTTATTAGGAAGAGAACACCAGCAATTGTCTGCAGTTAGCTTTAGTTGCACACTGTGCACAGGATACAGTACACTGATTGAATATACTACAGCTGCCTGCCTGTGGTATTATTAGGAAGAGAACACCAGCAATTGTCTGCAGTTAACTTTAGTTGCACACTGTGAACAGGATAATTTACACTGACTTAAAATACTGCAGCTGTCTGCCTGTTTTTTTATTAGGAAGAGAACACCAGCAATTGTCTGCAGTTAGCTTTAGTTGCACACTGTGCACAGGATACAGCACAATGACTGAAAATACTGCAGCTGCCTGCCTGCGGTGTTATTAGGAAGAGAACACCAGCAATTGTCTGCAGTTAGCTTTAGTTGCACACTGTGCACATGATACAGTACACTGCCTGGAAATACTGCAGCTGCCTGCCTGTGGTATTATAAGGAAGAGAACACCAGCAATTGTCTGCAGTTAGTTTGAGTTGCACACTGTGCACATGATACAGTACACTGACTGAAAATACTGCAGCTGCCTGCCTGCCTGTGGTATTATTAGGAAGAGAACACCAGAAATTGTATGCAGTTAGCTTTAGTTGCACACTGTGCACAGGATACAGTACACTGACTGAAAATACTGCAGCTGTCTGCCTGCCTGTGGTATTATTCTAAAGAGAACACCAGAAATTGTATGCAGTTAGCTTTAGTTGCACACTGTGCACAGGATACAGTACACTGACTGAAAAAACTGCATTTGCCTGCCTGCCTGTGGTATTATTACAAAGAGAACACCACAAATTGTATGCAGTTATATTTAGTTGCACACTGTGCACAGGATAAGGTACACTGACTTAAAATACTGCAGCTGTCTGCCTGTGGTATTATTAGGAAGAGAACACCAGTAATTGTCTGCAGTTAGCTTTAGTTGCACACTGTGCACAGGATACAGTACACTGACTGAATATACTGCAGCTGCCTGCCTGTGGTATTATTAGGACGAGAACACCAGCAATTGTCTGCAGTTAGTTTGAGTTGCACACTGTGCACAGGATACAGCACACTGACTGAAAATACTGCAGCTGCCTGCCTGCCTGTGGTATTATTAGGAAGAGAACACCAGTAATTGTCTGCAGTTAGCTTTAGTTGCACACTGTGCATAGGATACAGTACACTGACTTAAAATACTGCAGCTGCCTGCCTGTGGTATTATAAGGAAGAGAACACCAGCAATTGTCTGCAGTTAGTTTGAGTTGCACACTGTGCACAGGATACAGCACACTGACTGAAAATACTGCAGCTGCCTGTCTGCCTGTGGTATTATTAGGAAGAGAAAACCAGTAATTGTCTGCAGTTAGCTTTAGTCGCACACTGTGCACAGGATACAGTACTCTGACTTAAAATACTGCAGCTAGCTGCTTCCTATGTGTGGTATGTTTATTAAGAGAACACCAGTAATTGTATGCAGTTAGCTTTAGTTGCACACTGTGCACAGGATAAAGTACACTGGCTGAAAATACTGCAGCTGCCTGCCTGCCTGTGGTATTATTAGGAAGAGAACACCAGCAAATGTCTGCAGTTAGCTTGAGTTGCACACTGTGCACAGGATACAGTACACTGACTGAAAATACTACAGCACCTGACTGCCTGTGGTATTATTAGGAAGAGAACACCAGCAATTGTCTGCAGTTAGCTTTAGTTGCACACTGTGCACAGGATAAGGTACACTGACTGAAAATACTGCAGCTGCCTGCCTGTTTGTGGTTTTATTAGGAAGAGAACACCAGCAAGTGTCTGCAGTTAGCTTTAGTTGCACACTGTGCACAGGATACAGTACACTGACTGAATATACTACAGCTGCCTGCCTGTGGTATTATTAGGAAGAGAACACCAGCAATTGTCTGCAGTTAACTTTAGTTGCACACTGTGAACAGGATAATTTACACTGACTTAAAATACTGCAGCTGTCTGCCTGTGGTTTTATTAGGAAGAGAACACCAGCAATTGTCTGCAGTTAGCTTTAGTTGCACACTGTGCACAGGATACAGCACAATGACTGAAAATACTGCAGCTGCCTGCCTGCGGTGTTATTAGGAAGAGAACACCAGCAATTGTCTGCAGTTAGCTTTAGTTGCACACTGTGCACATGATACAGTACACTGCCTGGAAATACTGCAGCTGCCTGCCTGTGGTATTATAAGGAAGAGAACACCAGCAATTGTCTGCAGTTAGTTTGAGTTGCACACTGTGCACAGGATACAGTACACTGACTGAAAATACTGCAGCTGCCTGCCTGCCTGTGGTATTATTAGGAAGAGAACACCAGAAATTGTATGCAGTTAGCTTTAGTTGCACACTGTGCACAGGATACAGTACACTGACTGAAAATACTGCAGCTGTCTGCCTGCCTGTGGTATTATTCTAAAGAGAACACAAGAAATTGTATGCAGTTAGCTTTAGTTGCACACTGTGCACAGGATACAGTACACTGACTGAAAAAACTGCATTTGCCTGCCTGCATGTGGTATTATTACAAAGAGAACACCACAAATTGTATGCAGTTATCTTTAGTTGCACACTGTGCACAGGATAAGGTACACTGACTTAAAATACTGCAGCTGTCTGCCTGTGGTATTATTAGGAAGAGAACAACAGTAATTTTCTGCAGTTAGCTTTAGTTGCACACTGTGCACAGGATAAAGTACACTGACTAAAAATACTGCAGCTGCCTGCCTGCCTGTGGTATTATTAGAAAGAGAACACCAGAAATTGTCTGCAGTTAGCGTGAGTTGCACACTGTGCACAGGATACAGTACACTGACTGAAAATGCTGCAGCTGCCTGCCTGTGGTATTATTAGGAAGAGAACACCAGCAATTGTCTGCAGTTAACTTTAGTTGCACACTGTGAGCAGGATAAGGTACACTGACTTAAAATACTGCAGCTGTCTGCCTGTGGTTTTATTAGGAAGAGAACACCAGCAATTGTCTGCAGTTAGCTTTAGTTGCACACTGTGCACAGGATACAGTACACTGACTGAAAATACTGCAGCTGCTTGCCTGTGGTATTATTAGGAAGTGAACACCAGAAATTGTCTGCAGTTAGCTTTAGTTGCACACTGTGCATAGGATACAGTACACTGACTGAAAATACTGCAGCTGCCTGCCTGTGGTATTATAAGGAAGAGAACACCAGCAATTGTCTGCAGTTAGTTTGAGTTGCACACTGTGCACAGGATACAGTACACTGACTTAAAATACTGTGGCTGCCTGCTTCCTATGTGTGGTATGTTTAGTAAGAGAACACCAGTAATTGTCTGCAGTTAGCTTTAGCTGCACACTGTGCACAGGATAAAGTATACTGGCTGAAAATACTGCAGCTGCCTGCTTGCCTGTGGTATTATTAGAAAGAGAACACCAGCAAATGTCTGCAGTTAGCTTGAGTTGCACACTGTGCACAGGATACAGTACACTGACTGAAAATACTACAGCACCTGACTGCCTGTGGTATTATTAGGAAGAGAAAACCAGCAATTGTCTGCAGTTAGCTTTAGTTGCACACTGTGTACAGGATAAGGTACACTGACTGAAAATACTGCAGCTGCCTGCCTGCTTGTGGTTTTATTAGGAAGAGAACACCAGTAATTGTCTGCAGTTAACTTTAGTTGCACACTGTGCACAGGATAAAGTACACTGGCTGAAAATACTGCAGCTGCCTGCCTGTGGTATTATTAGGAAGAGAACACCAGCAATTGTCTGCAATTAACTTTAGTTGCACACTGTGAACAGGATATTGTACACTGACTTAAAATACTGCAGCTGTCTGCCTGTGGTTTTATTAGGAAGAGAACACCAGCAATTGTCTGCAGTTAGCTTTAGTTGCACACTGTGCACAGGATACAGCACAATGACTGAAAATACTGCAGCTGCCTGCCTGCGGTGTTATTAGGAAGAGAACACCAGCAATTGTCTGCAGTTAGCTTTAGTTGCACACTGTGCACATGATACAGTACACTGACTGAAAATACTGCAGCTGCCTGCCTGCCTGTGGTATTATAAGGAAGAGAACACCAGCAATTGTCCGCAGTTAGTTTGAGTTGCACACTGTGCACAGGATACAGTACACTGACTGAAAATACTGCAGCTGCCTGCCTGCCTGTGGTATTATTAGGAAGAGAACACCAGCAATTGTCTGCAGTTAGCTTTAGTTGCACACTGTGCACAGGATACAGTACACTGACTGAATATACTGCAGCTGTCTGCCTGCCTGTGGTATTATTAGGAATAGAACACCAGCAATTGTCTGCAGTTAGCTTTAGTTGCACACTGTGCACAGGATACAGTACACTGACTGAATATACTGCAGCTGCCTGCCTGTGGTATTATTCGGACGAGAACACCAGCAATTGTCTGCAGTTAGTTTGAGTTGCACACTGTGCACAGGATACAGCACACTGACTGAAAATACTGCAGCTGCCTGCCTGCCTGTGGTATTATTAGGAAGAGAACACCAGTAATTGTCTGCAGTTAGCTTTAGTTGCACACTGTGCACAGGATACAGTACACTGACTGAAAATACTGCAGCTGCCTGCTTCCTATGTGTGGTATGTTTAGTAAGAGAACACCAGTAATTGTCTGCAGTTAGCTTTAGTTGCACACTGTGCACAGGATAAAGTACACTAACTGAAAATACTACAGCACCTGACTGCCTGTGGTATTATTATGAAGAGAACACCAGCAATTGTCTGCAGTTAGCTTTAGTTGCACACTGTGCACAGGATAAGGTACACTGACTGAAAATACTGCAGCTGCCTGCCTGCTTGTGGTTTTATTAGGAAGAGAACACCAGCAATTGTCTGCAGTTAGCTTTAGTTGCACACTGTGCACATGATACAGTACACTGACTGAATATACTGCAGCTGCCTGCCTGTGGTATTATTAGGAAGAGAACACCATCAATTGTCTGCAGTTAACTTTAGTTGCACACTATGAACAGGATAATGTACACTGACTTAAAATGCTGCAGCTGTCTGCCTGTGGTATTATAAGGAAGAGAACACCAGCAATTGCCCGCAGTTAGTTTGAGTTGCACACTGTGCACAGGATGCAGTACACTGACTGAAAATACTGCAGCTGCCTGCCTGTGGTATTATTAGGAAGAGAACACCAGCAAATGTTTGCAGTTAGTTTGAGTTGCACACTGTGCACAGGATACAGTACACTGACTGAAAATACTGCAGCTGTCTGCCTGCCTGTGGTATTATTCTAAAGAGAACACCAGAAATTGTATACAGTTAGCTTTAGTTGCACACTGTGCACAGGATACAGTACACTGACTGAAAATACTGCAGCTGCCTGCCTGCCTGTGGTATTATTAGGAAGAGAACAACAACAATTGTCTGCAGTTAGCTTTCGTTGCACACTGTGCACAGGATACAGTACACTGACTGAAAAAAACTGCAGCTGCCTGCCTGCCTGTGGTATTATTACAAAGAGAACACCACAAATTGTATGCAGTTATCTTTAGTTGCACACTGTGCACAGGATAAGGTACACTGACTTAAAATACTACAGCTGTCTGCCTGTGGTATTATTAGGAAGAGAACACCAGTAATTGTCTGCAGGTAGCTTTAGTTGCACACTGTGCACAGGATAAGGTACACTGACTTAAAATACTGCAGCTGTCTGCCTGTGGTATTATTAGGAAGAGAACACCAGTAATTGTCTGCAGGTAGCTTTAGTTGCACACTGTGCACAGGATACAGTACACTGACTGAAAATACTGCAGCGCCTGCCTGCCTGTGGTATTATTAGGAAGAGAACACCAGCAATTGTCTGCAGTTAGCTTTAGTTGCACACTGTGCACAGGATAAAGTACACTGACTAAAAATACTGCAGCTGCCTGCCTGTGGTATTATTAGAAAGAGAACACCAGAAATTGTCTGCTATTAGCGTGAGTTGCCCACTGTGCACAGGATACAGTACACTGATTGAAAATACTGCAGCTGCCTGCCTGCCTGTGGTATTATTAGGAAGAGAAAACCAGTAATTGTCTGCAGTTAGCTTTAGTTGCACACTGTGCACAGGATACAGTACTCTGACTTAAAATACTGCAGCTAGCTGCTTCCTATGTGTGGTATGTTTAGTAAGAGAACACCAGTAATTGTATGCAGTTAGCTTTAGTTGCACACTGTGCACAGGATAAAGTACACTGGCTGAAAATACTGCAGCTGTCTGCCTGCCTGTGGTATTATTAGGAAGAGAACACCAGCAAATGTCTGCAGTTAGCTTGAGTTGCACACTGTGCACAGGATACAGTACACTGACTGAAAATACTACAGCACCTGACTGCCTGTGGTATTATTAGGAAGAGAACACCAGCAATTGTCTGCAGTTAGCTTTAGTTGCACACTGTGCACAGGATAAGGTACACTGACTGAAAATACTGCAGCCGCCTGCCTGTTTGTGGTTTTATTAGGAAGAGAACACCAGCAATTGTCTGCAGTTAGCTTTAGTTGCACACTGTGCACAGGATACAGTACACTGATTGAATATACTACAGCTGCCTGCCTGTGGTATTATTAGGAAGAGAACACCAGCAATTGTCTGCAGTTAACTTTAGTTGCACACTGTGAACAGGATAATTTACACTGACTTAAAATACTGCAGCTGTCTGCCTGTTTTTTTATTAGGAAGAGAACACCAGCAATTGTCTGCAGTTAGCTTTAGTTGCACACTGTGCACAGGATACAGCACAATGACTGAAAATACTGCAGCTGCCTGCCTGCGGTGTTATTAGGAAGAGAACACCAGCAATTGTCTGCAGTTAGCTTTAGTTGCACACTGTGCACATGATACAGTACACTGCCTGGAAATACTGCAGCTGCCTGCCTGTGGTATTATAAGGAAGAGAACACCAGCAATTGTCTGCAGTTAGTTTGAGTTGCACACTGTGCACATGATACAGTACACTGACTGAAAATACTGCAGCTGCCTGCCTGCCTGTGGTATTATTAGGAAGAGAACACCAGAAATTGTATGCAGTTAGCTTTAGTTGCACACTGTGCACAGGATACAGTACACTGACTGAAAATACTGCAGCTGTCTGCCTGCCTGTGGTATTATTCTAAAGAGAACACCAGAAATTGTATGCAGTTAGCTTTAGTTGCACACTGTGCACAGGATACAGTACACTGACTGAAAAAACTGCATTTGCCTGCCTGCCTGTGGTATTATTACAAAGAGAACACCACAAATTGTATGCAGTTATATTTAGTTGCACACTGTGCACAGGATAAGGTACACTGACTTAAAATACTGCAGCTGTCTGCCTGTGGTATTATTAGGAAGAGAACACCAGTAATTGTCTGCAGTTAGCTTTAGTTGCACACTGTGCACAGGATAAAGTACACTGACTAAAAATACTGCAGCTGCCTGCCTGCCTGTGGTATTATTAGAAAGAGAACACCAGAAATTGTCTGCAGTTAGCGTGAGTTGCACACTGTGCACAGGATACAGTACACTGACTGAAAATGCTGCAGC
Source organism: Rana muscosa (assembly GCA_029206835.1). NCBI lineage: Eukaryota > Metazoa > Chordata > Amphibia > Anura > Ranidae > Rana > Rana muscosa. Next base: position 208,548,610 of record CM055127.1, on the reverse strand, counting down.
TGCCTGCCTGTGGTATTATTAGGAAGAGAACACCAGCAATTGTCTGCAGTTAACTTTAGTTGCACACTGTGAGCAGGATAAGGTACACTGACTTAAAATACTGCAGCTGTCTGCCTGTGGTTTTATTAGGAAGAGAACACCAGCAATTGTCTGCAGTTAGCTTTAGTTGCACACTGTGCACAGGATACAGTACACTGACTGAAAATACTGCAGCTGCTTGCCTGTGGTATTATTAGGAAGTGAACACCAGAAATTGTCTGCAGTTAGCTTTAGTTGCACACTGTGCATAGGATACAGTACACTGACTGAAAATACTGCAGCTGCCTGCCTGTGGTATTATAAGGAAGAGAACACCAGCAATTGTCTGCAGTTAGTTTGAGTTGCACACTGTGCACAGGATACAGTACACTGACTTAAAATACTGTGGCTGCCTGCTTCCTATGTGTGGTATGTTTAGTAAGAGAACACCAGTAATTGTCTGCAGTTAGCTTTAGCTGCACACTGTGCACAGGATAAAGTATACTGGCTGAAAATACTGCAGCTGCCTGCTTGCCTGTGGTATTATTAGAAAGAGAACACCAGCAAATGTCTGCAGTTAGCTTGAGTTGCACACTGTGCACAGGATACAGTACACTGACTGAAAATACTACAGCACCTGACTGCCTGTGGTATTATTAGGAAGAGAAAACCAGCAATTGTCTGCAGTTAGCTTTAGTTGCACACTGTGTACAGGATAAGGTACACTGACTGAAAATACTGCAGCTGCCTGCCTGCTTGTGGTTTTATTAGGAAGAGAACACCAGTAATTGTCTGCAGTTAACTTTAGTTGCACACTGTGCACAGGATAAAGTACACTGGCTGAAAATACTGCAGCTGCCTGCCTGTGGTATTATTAGGAAGAGAACACCAGCAATTGTCTGCAATTAACTTTAGTTGCACACTGTGAACAGGATATTGTACACTGACTTAAAATACTGCAGCTGTCTGCCTGTGGTTTTATTAGGAAGAGAACACCAGCAATTGTCTGCAGTTAGCTTTAGTTGCACACTGTGCACAGGATACAGCACAATGACTGAAAATACTGCAGCTGCCTGCCTGCGGTGTTATTAGGAAGAGAACACCAGCAATTGTCTGCAGTTAGCTTTAGTTGCACACTGTGCACATGATACAGTACACTGACTGAAAATACTGCAGCTGCCTGCCTGCCTGTGGTATTATAAGGAAGAGAACACCAGCAATTGTCCGCAGTTAGTTTGAGTTGCACACTGTGCACAGGATACAGTACACTGACTGAAAATACTGCAGCTGCCTGCCTGCCTGTGGTATTATTAGGAAGAGAACACCAGCAATTGTCTGCAGTTAGCTTTAGTTGCACACTGTGCACAGGATACAGTACACTGACTGAATATACTGCAGCTGTCTGCCTGCCTGTGGTATTATTAGGAATAGAACACCAGCAATTGTCTGCAGTTAGCTTTAGTTGCACACTGTGCACAGGATACAGTACACTGACTGAATATACTGCAGCTGCCTGCCTGTGGTATTATTCGGACGAGAACACCAGCAATTGTCTGCAGTTAGTTTGAGTTGCACACTGTGCACAGGATACAGCACACTGACTGAAAATACTGCAGCTGCCTGCCTGCCTGTGGTATTATTAGGAAGAGAACACCAGTAATTGTCTGCAGTTAGCTTTAGTTGCACACTGTGCACAGGATACAGTACACTGACTGAAAATACTGCAGCTGCCTGCTTCCTATGTGTGGTATGTTTAGTAAGAGAACACCAGTAATTGTCTGCAGTTAGCTTTAGTTGCACACTGTGCACAGGATAAAGTACACTAACTGAAAATACTACAGCACCTGACTGCCTGTGGTATTATTATGAAGAGAACACCAGCAATTGTCTGCAGTTAGCTTTAGTTGCACACTGTGCACAGGATAAGGTACACTGACTGAAAATACTGCAGCTGCCTGCCTGCTTGTGGTTTTATTAGGAAGAGAACACCAGCAATTGTCTGCAGTTAGCTTTAGTTGCACACTGTGCACATGATACAGTACACTGACTGAATATACTGCAGCTGCCTGCCTGTGGTATTATTAGGAAGAGAACACCATCAATTGTCTGCAGTTAACTTTAGTTGCACACTATGAACAGGATAATGTACACTGACTTAAAATGCTGCAGCTGTCTGCCTGTGGTATTATAAGGAAGAGAACACCAGCAATTGCCCGCAGTTAGTTTGAGTTGCACACTGTGCACAGGATGCAGTACACTGACTGAAAATACTGCAGCTGCCTGCCTGTGGTATTATTAGGAAGAGAACACCAGCAAATGTTTGCAGTTAGTTTGAGTTGCACACTGTGCACAGGATACAGTACACTGACTGAAAATACTGCAGCTGTCTGCCTGCCTGTGGTATTATTCTAAAGAGAACACCAGAAATTGTATACAGTTAGCTTTAGTTGCACACTGTGCACAGGATACAGTACACTGACTGAAAATACTGCAGCTGCCTGCCTGCCTGTGGTATTATTAGGAAGAGAACAACAACAATTGTCTGCAGTTAGCTTTCGTTGCACACTGTGCACAGGATACAGTACACTGACTGAAAAAAACTGCAGCTGCCTGCCTGCCTGTGGTATTATTACAAAGAGAACACCACAAATTGTATGCAGTTATCTTTAGTTGCACACTGTGCACAGGATAAGGTACACTGACTTAAAATACTACAGCTGTCTGCCTGTGGTATTATTAGGAAGAGAACACCAGTAATTGTCTGCAGGTAGCTTTAGTTGCACACTGTGCACAGGATAAGGTACACTGACTTAAAATACTGCAGCTGTCTGCCTGTGGTATTATTAGGAAGAGAACACCAGTAATTGTCTGCAGGTAGCTTTAGTTGCACACTGTGCACAGGATACAGTACACTGACTGAAAATACTGCAGCGCCTGCCTGCCTGTGGTATTATTAGGAAGAGAACACCAGCAATTGTCTGCAGTTAGCTTTAGTTGCACACTGTGCACAGGATAAAGTACACTGACTAAAAATACTGCAGCTGCCTGCCAGTGGTATTATTAGAAAGAGAACACCAGAAATTGTCTGCTATTAGCGTGAGTTGCCCACTGTGCACAGGATACAGTACACTGATTGAAAATACTGCAGCTGCCTGCCTGCCTGTGGTATTATTAGGAATAGAACACCAGCAATTGTCTGCAGGTAGCTTTAGTTGCACACTGTGCACAGGATACGGTACACTGACTGAATATACTGCAGCTGCCTGCCTGTGGTATTATTAGGAAGAGAACACCAGCAATTGTCTGCAGTTAACTTTAGTTGCACACTGTGAGCAGGATAAGGTACACTGACTTAAAATACTGCAGCTGTCTGCCTGTGGTTTTATTAGGAAGAGAACACCAGCAATTGTCTGCAGTTAGCTTTAGTTGCACACTGTGCACAGGATACAGTACACTGACTGAAAATACTGCAGCTGCTTGCCTGTGGTATTATTAGGAAGTGAACACCAGCAATTGTCTGCAGTTAGCTTTAGTTGCACACTGTGCATAGGATACAGTACACTGACTGAAAATACTGCAGCTGCCTGCCTGTGGTATTATAAGGAAGAGAACACCAGCAATTGTCTGCAGTTAGTTTGAGTTGCACACTGTGCACAGGATACAGTACACTGACTGAAAATACTGCAGCTGCCTGTCTGCCTGTGGTATTATTAGGAAGAGAACACCAGTATTTGTCTGCAGTTAGCTTTAGTTGCACACTGTGCACATGATACAGTACACTGACTTAAAATACTGTGGCTGCCTGCTTCCTATGTGTGGTATGTTTAGTAAGAGAACACCAGTAATTGTCTGCAGTTAGCTTTAGTTGCACACTGTGCACAGGATAAAGTACACTGGCTGAAAATACTGCAGCTGCCTGCCTGCCTGTGGTATTATTAGGAAGAGAACACCAGCAAATGTCTGCAGTTAGCTTTAGTTGCACACTGTGCATAGGATACAGTACACTGACTGAATATAGTGCAGCTGCCTGTCTGTGGTATTATTAGGAAGAAAACACCAGCAATTGTCTGCAGTTAACTTTAGTTGCACACTGTGAACAGGATAAGGTACACTGACTTAAAATACTGCAGCTGTCTGCATGTGGTTTTATTAGGAAGAGAACACCAGCAATTGTCTGCAATTAGCTTTAGTTGCACACTGTGCACAGGACACAGTACACTGACTGAAAATACTGCAGCTGCCTGCCTGTGGTATAATTAGGAAGTGAACACCAGCAATTGTCTGCAGTTAGCTTTAGTTGCACAATGTGCATAGGATACAGTACACTGACTGAAAATACTGCAGCTGCCTGCCTGTGGTATTATAAGGAAGAGAACACCAGCAATTGTCTGCAGTTAGTTTGAGTTGCACACTGTGCACAGGATACAGTACACTGACTGAAAATACTGCAGCTGCCTGTCTGCCTGTGGTATTATTAGGAAGAGAACACCAGTAATTGTCTGCAGTTAGCTTTAGTTGCACACTGTGCACAGGATACAGTACACTGACTGAAAATACTGCAGCTGCCTGCTTCCTATGTGTGGTATGTTTAGTAAGAGAACACCAGTAATTGTCTGCAGTTAGCTTTAGTTGCACACTGTGCACAGGATACAGTACACCGACTAAAAATACTGCAGCGCCTGCCTGCCTGTGGTATTATTAGGAAGAGAACAGCAGCAATTGTCTGCAGTTAGCTTTAGTTGCACACTGTGCACAGGATAAAGTACACTGGCTGAAAATACTGCAGCTGCCTGCCTGCGTGTGGTATTACTAGGAAGAGAACACCAGCAATTGTCTGCAGTTAGCTTTAGTTGCACACTGTGCACAGGATAAGGTACACTGACTGAAAATACTGCAGCTGCCTGCCTGCTTGTGGTTTTATTAGAAAGAGAACACCAGCAATTGTCTGCAGTTAGCTTTAGTTGCACACTGTGCACAGGATACAGTACACTGACTGAATATACTACAGCTGCCTGCCTGTGGTATTATTAGGAAGAGAACACCAGCAATTGTCTGCAATTAACTTTAGTTGCACACTGTGAACAGGATAATGTACACTGATTTAAAATACTGCAGCTGTCTGCCTGTGGTGTTATTAGGAAGAGAACACCAGCAATTGTCTGCAGTTAGTTTGAGTTGCACACTGTGCACAGGATACAGTACACTGACTGAAAATCCTGCAGCTGCCTGCCTGCCTGTGGTATTATTAGGAAGAGAACACCAGCAATTGTATGCAGTTAGCTTTAGTTGCACACTGTGCACAGGATACAGTACACTGACTGAAAATACTGCAGCTGTCTGCCTGCATGTGGTATTATTCTAAAGAGAACACCAGAAATTGTATGCAGTTAGCTTTAGTTGCACACTGTGCACAGGATACAGTACACTGACTGAAAAAACTGCATTTGCCTGCCTGCCTGTGGTATTATTACAAAGAGAACACCACAAATTGTATGCAGTTATCTTTAGTTGCACACTGTGCACAGGATAAGGTACACTGACTTAAAATACTGCAGCTGTCTGCCTGTGGTATTATTAGGAAGAGAGCACCAGTAATTGTCTGCAGGTAGCTTTAGTTGCACACTGTGCACAGGATACAGTACACTGACTGAAAATACTGCAGCTGTCTGCCTGTGGTTTTATGAGGAAGAGAACACCAGCAATTGTCTGCAGTTAACTTTAGTTGCACACTGTGCACAGGATACAGCACAATGACTGAAAATACTGCAGCTGCCTGCCTGCGGTGTTATTAGGAAGAGAACAGCAACAATTGTCTGCAGTTAGCTTTCGTTGCACACTGTGCACAGGATACAGTACACTGACTGAAAAAACTGCAGCCCCCTGCCTGCCTGTGGTATTATTACAAAGAGAACACCACAAATTGTATGCAGTTATCTTTAGTTGCACACTATGCACAGGATAAGGTACACTGACTTAAAATACTGCAGCTGTCTGCCTGTGGTATTATTAGGAAGAGAACACCAGAAATTGTCTGCAGTTGCACACTGTGGACAGAATACAGTACACTGACTGAAAATACTGCAGCTGCCTGCCTGCCTGTGGTATTATTAGGAATAGAACACCAGCAATTGTCTGCAGTTAGCTTTAGTTGCACACTGTGCACAGGATACAGTACACTGACTGAATATACTGCAGCTGCCTGCCTGTGGTATTATTAGGGAGAGAACACCAGCAATTGTCTGCAGTTAGCTTTAGTTGCACACTGTGCACAGGATAAAGTACACTGACTAAAAATACTGCAGCTGCCTGCCTGCATGTGGTATTATTAGAAAGAGAACACCAGAAATTGTCTGCAGTTAGCGTGAGTTGCACACTGTGCACATGATACAGTACACTGACTGAAAATACTACAGCACCTGCCTGTCTGCCTGTGGTATTATTAGGAAGAGAACACCAGTAATTGTCTGCAGTTAGATTTAGTTGCACACTGTGCACAGGATACAGTACACAGACTTAAAATACTGTGGCTGCCTGCTTCCCATGTGTGGTATGTTTAGTAAGAGAACACCAGTAATTGTCTGCAGTTAGCTTTAGTTGCACACTGTGCACAGGATAAAGTACACTGGCTGAAAATACTGCAGCTGCCTGCCTGCCTGTGGTATTATTAGGAAGAGAACACCAGCAAATGTCTGCAGTTAGCTTGAGTTGCACACTGTGCACAGGATACAGTACACTGACTGAAAATACTACAGCACCTGACTGCCTGTGGTATTATTAGGAAGAGAACACCAGCAATTTTCTGCAGTTAGCTTTAGTTGCACACTGTGCACAGGATAAGGTACACTGACTGAAAATACTGCAGCTGCCTGCCTGCCTGTGGTATTATTAGAAAGAGAACACCAGCAATTGTCTGCAGTTAGCGTGAGTTGCACACTGTGCACATGATACAGTACACTGACTGAATATACTGCAGCTGCCTGCCTGTGGTATTATTAGGAAGTGAACACCAGCAATTGTCTGCAGTTAGCTTTAGTTGCACACTGTGCATAGGATACAGTACACTGACTGAAAATACTGCAGCTGCCTGCCTGTGGTATTATAAGGAAGAGAACACCAGCAATTGTCTGCAGTTAGCGTGAGTTGCACACTGTGCACAGGATACAGTACACTGACTGAAAATACTACAGCACCTGCCAGTCTGTCTGTGGTATTATTAGGAAGAGAACTCAAGCAATTGTCTGTAGTTAGCTTTAGTTGCACACTGTGCACAGGATAAAGTACACTGACTAAAAATACTGCAGCTGCCTGCCTGCATGTGGTATTATTAGAAAGAGAACACCAGAAATTGTCTGCAGTTAGCTTTAGTTGCACACTGTGCATATGATACAGTACACTGACTGAAAATACTGCAGCTGCCTGCCTGTGGTATTATAAGGAAGAGAACACCAGCAATTGTCTGCAGTTAGCGTGAGTTGCACACTGTGCACATGATACAGTACACTGACTGAAAATACTACAGCACCTGCCAGTCTGTCTGTGGTATTATTAGGAAGAGAACTCCAGCAATTGTCTGCAATTAGCTTTAGTTGCACACTGTGCACAGGATACATTACACTGACTGAATATACTACAGCTGCCTGCCTGTGGTATTATTAGGAAGAGAACACCAGCAATTGTCTGCAATTAACTTTAGTTGCACACTGTGAACAGGATATTGTACACTGACTTAAAATACTGCAGCTGTCTGCCTGTGGTTTTATTAGGAAGAGAACACCAGCAATTGTCTGCAGTTAGCTTTAGTTGCACACTTTGCACAGGATACAGCACAATGACTGAAAATACTGCAGCTGCCTGCCTGTGGTATTATAAGAAAGAGAACACCAGCAATTGTCCGCAGTTAGTTTGAGTTGCACACTGTGCACAGGATACAGTACACTGACTGAAAATACTGCAGCTGCCTGCCTGCCTGTGGTATTATTAGGAAGTGAACACCAGCAATTGTCTGCAGTTAGCTTTAGTTGCACACTGTGCACAGGATACAGTACACTGACTGAATATACTGCAGCTGTCTGCCTGCCTGTGGTATTATTAGGAATAGAACACCAGCAATTGTCTGCAGTTAGCTTTAGTTGCACACCGTGCACAGGATACAGTACACTGACTGAATATACTGCAGCTGTCTGCCTGTGGTATTATTAGGAAGAGAACACCAGCAATTGTCTGCAGTTAACTTTAGTTGCACACTGTGAGCAGGATAAGGTACACTGACTTAAAATACTGCAGCTGTCTGCCTGTGGTTTTATTAGGACGAGCACACCAGCAATTGTCTGGAGTTAGTTTTAGTTGCACACTGTGCATAGGATACAGTACACTGACTGAAAATACTGCAGCTGCCTGCCTGTGGTATTATAAGGAAGAGAACACCAGCAATTGTCTGCAGTTAGTTTGAGTTGCACACTGTGCACAGGATACAGCACACTGACTGAAAATACTGCAGCTGCCTGCCTGCCTGTGGTATTATTAGGAAGAGAACACCAGTAATTGTCTGCAGTTAGCTTTAGTTGCACACTGTGCACAGGATACAGTACACTGACTGAAAATACTGCAGCTTCCTGCTTCCTATGTGTGGTATGTTTAGTAAGAGAACACCAGTAATTGTCTGCAGTTAGCTTTAGTTGCACACTGTGCACAGGATAAAGTACACCGACTAAAAATACTGCAGCGCCTGCCTGCCTGTGGTATTATTAGGAAGAGAACAGCAGCAATTGTCTGCAGTTAGCTTTAGTTGCACACTGTGCACAGGATAAAGTACACTGGCTGAAAATACTACAGCGCCTGCCTGTCTGCCTGTGGTATTATTAGGAAGAGAACACCAGTAATTGTCTGCAGTTAGCTTTAGTTGCACACTGTGCACAGGATACAGTACACAGACTTAAAATAATGCGGCTGCCTGCTTCCCATGTGTGGTATGTTTAGTAAGAGAACACCAGTAATTGTCTGCAGTTAGCTTTAGTTGCACACTGTGCACAGGATAAAGTACACTGGCTGAAAATACTGCAGCTGCCTGCCTGCCTGTGGTATTATTAGGAAGAGAACACCAGCAAATGTCTGCAGTTAGCTTGAGTTGCACACTGTGCACAGGATACATTACACTGACTGAAAATACTACAGCACCTGACTGCCTGTGGTATTATTAGGAAGAGAACACCAGCAATTTTCTGCAGTTAGCTTTAGTTGCACACTGTGCACAGGATAAGGTACACTGACTGAAAATACTGCAGCTGCCTGCCTGATTGTGGTTTTATTAGGAAGAGAACACCAGCAATTGTCTGCAGTTAGCTTTAGTTGCACACTGTGCATAAGATACAGTGCACTGACTGAATATACTGCAGCTGCCTGCCTGTGGTATTATTAGGAAGTGAACACCAGCAATTGTCTGCAGTTAGCTTTAGTTGCACACTGTGCATAGGATACAGTACACTGACTGAAAATACTGCAGCTGCCTGCCTGTGGTATTGTAAGGAAGAGAACACCAGCAATTGTCTGCAGTTAGTTTGAGTTGCACACTGTGCACAGGATACAGTACACTGACTGAAAATCCTGAGGCTGCCTGTCTGCCTGTGGTATTATTAGGAAGAGAACACCAGCAATTGTCTGCAGTTAGCTTTAGTTGCACACTGTGCACAGGATAAATTACACTGACTAAAAATACTGCAGCTGCCTGCCTGCATGTGGTATTATTAGAAAGAGAACACCAGAAATTGTCTGCAGTTAGCTTTAGTTGCACACTGTGCATAGGATACAGTACACTGACTGAAAATACTGCAGCTGCCTGCCTGTGGTATTATAAGGAAGAGAACACCAGCAATTGTCTGCAGTTAGCGTGAGTTGCACACTGTGCACAGGATACAGTACACTGACTGAAAATACTACAGCACCTGCCAGTCTGTCTGTGGTATTATTAGGAAGAGAACTCCAGCAATTGTCTGCAGTTAGCTTTAGTTGCACTCTGTGCACAGGATACAGTACACTGACTGAATATACTACAGCTGCCTGCCTGTGGTATTATTAGGAAGAGAACACCAGCAATTGTCTGCAATTAACTTTAGTTGCACACTGTGAACAGTATATTGTACACTGACTTAAAATACTGCAGCTGTCTGCCTGTGGTTTTATTAGGAAGAGAACACCAGCAATTGTCTGCAGTTAGCTTTAGTTGCACACTGTGCACAGGATACAGCACAATGACTGAAAATACTGCAGCTGCCTGCCTGCGGTGTTATTAGGAAGAGAACACCAGCAATTGTCTGCAGTTAGCTTTAGTTGCACACTGTGCACATGATACAGTACACTGACTGAAAATACTGCAGCTGCCTGCCTGTGGTATTATAAGGAAGAGAACACCAGCAATTGTCCGCAGTTAGTTTGAGTTGCACACTGTGCACAGGATACAGTACACTGACTGAAAATACTGCAGCTGCCTGCCTGTGGTATTATTAGGAAGTGAACACCAGCAATTGTCTGCAGTTAGCTTTAGTTGCACACTGTGCACAGGATACAGTACACTGACTGAATATACTGCAGCTGTCTGCCTGCCTGTGGTATTATTAGGAATAGAACACCAGCAATTGTCTGCAGTTAGCTTTAGTTGCACACTGTGCACAGGATACAGTACACTGACTGAATATACTGCAGCTGCCTGCCTGTGGTATTATTAGGAAGAGAACACCAGCAATTGTCTGCAGTTAACTTTAGTTGCACACTGTGAGCAGGATAAGGTACACTGACTTAAAATACTGCAGCTGTCTGCCTGTGGTTTTATTAGGACGAGCACACCAGCAATTGTCTGCATTTAGATTTAGTTGCACACTGTGCATAGGATACAGTACACTGACTGAAAATACTGCAGCTGCCTGCCTGCCTGTGGTATTATTAGGAAGAGAACACCAGCAATTGTCTGCAGTTAGCTTTAGTTGCACACTGTGCACATGATAAAGTACACTGACTGAAAATACTGCAGCTGCCTGCCTGCCTGTGGTATTATTAGGAAGAGAACACCAGCAATTGTCTGCAGTTAGCTTTAGTTGCACACTGTGCACAGGATAAGGTACACTGACTGAAAATAGTTCAGCTGCCTGCCTGCTTGTGGTTTTATTAGAAAGAGAACACCAGCAATTGTCTGCAGTTAGCTTTAGTTGCACACTGTGCACAGGATACAGTACACTGACTGAATATACTACAGCTGCCTGCCTGTGGTATTATTAGGAAGAGAACACCAGCAATTGTCTGCAATTAACTTTAGTTGCACACTGTGAACAGGATAATGTACACTGACTTAAAATACTGCAGCTGTCTGCCTGTGGTTTTATTAGGAAGAGAACACCAGCAATTGTCTGCAGTTAGCTTTAGTTGCACACTGTGCACAGGATACAGCACAATGACTGAAAATACTGCAGCTGCCTGCCTGCGGTGTTATTAGGAAGAGAACACCAGCAATTGTCTGCAGTTAGCTTTAGTTGCACACTTTGCACAGGATACAGTACACTGACTGAAAATACTGCAGCTGCCTGCCTGTGGTATTATAAGGAAGAGAACACCAGCAATTGTCCGCAGTTAGTTTGAGTTGCACACTGTGCACAGGATACAGTACACTGACTGAAATTACTTCAGCTGCCTGCCTGCCTGTGGTATTATTAGGAAGAGAACAGCAACAATTGTCTGCAGTTAGCTTTAGTTGCACACTGTGCACAGGATACAGTACACTGACTGAAAAAACTGCAGCCGCCTACCTGTGGTATTATTACAAAGAGAACACCACAAATTGTATGCAGTTATCTTTAGTTGCACACTGTGCACAGGATAAGGTACACTGACTTAAAATACTGCAGCTGTCTGCCTGTGGTATTATTAGGAAGAGAACACCAGTAATTGTCTGCAGGTAGCTTTAGTTGCACACTGTGCACAGGATACAGTACACTGGCTGAAAATACTGCAGCGCATGCCTGCCTGTGGTATTATTAGGAAGAGAACACCAGCAATTGTCTGCAGTTAGCTTTAGTTGCACACTGTGCACAGGATAAAGTACACTGACTAAAAATACTGCAGCTGCCTGCCTGCCTGTTGTATTATTAGAAAGAGAACACCAGAAATTGTCTGCAGTTAGCGTGAGTTGCACACTGTGGACAGGATACAGTACACTGACTGAAAATACTGCAGCTGCCTGCCTGCCTGTGGTATTATTAGGAATAGAACACCAGCAATTGTCTGCAGTTAGCTTTAGTTGCACACTGTGCACAGGATACAGTACACTGACTGAAAATACTGCAGCGCCTGCCTGCCTGTGGTATTATTAGGAATAGAACACCAGCAATTGTCTGCAGTTAGCTTTAGTTGCACACTGTGCACATGATACAGTACACTGACTGAAAATACTGCAGCGCCTGCCTGCCTGTGGTATTATTAGGAATAGAACACCAGCAATTGTCTGCAGTTAGCTTTAGTTGCACACTGTGCACAGGATACAGTACACTGACTGAATATACTGCAGCTGCCTGCCTGTGGTATTATTAGGAAGAGAACACCAGCAATTGTCTGCAGTTAGCTTTAGTTGCACACTGTGCACAGGATACAGTACACTGACTGAAAATACTACAGCACCTGACTGTCTGTGGTATTATTAGGAAGAGAACACCAGCAATTGTCTGCAGTTAGCTTTAGTTGCACACTGTGCACAGGATAAGGTACACTGACTGAAAATACTGCAGCTGCCTGCCTGTTTGTGGTTTTATTAGGAAGGGAACACCAGCAATTGTCTGCAGTTAGCTTTAGTTGCACACTGTGCACAGGGTACAGTACACTGACTGAATATACTACAGCTGCCTGCCTGTGGTATTATTAGGAAGAGAACACCAGCAATTGTCTGCAGTTAACTTTAGTTGCACACTGTGAACAGGATAATTTTCACTGACTTAAAATACTGCAGCTGTCTGCCTGTGGTTTTATTAGGAAGAGAACACCAGCAATTGTCTGCAGTTAGCTTTAGTTGCACACTGTGCATAGGATACAGTACACTGACTGAAAATACTGCAGCTGCCTGCCTGTGGTATTATAAGGAAGAGAACACCAGCAATTGCCTGCAGTTAGTTTGAGTTGCACACTGTGCACAGGATACAGTACACTGACTGAAAATCCTGAGGCTGCCTGTGGTATTATTAGGAAGAGAACACCAGTAATTGTCTGCAGTTAGCTTTAGTTGCACACTGTGCACAGTATACAGTACACTGACTGAAAATACTGCAGCTGCCTGCTTCCTATGTGTGGTATGTTTAGTAAGAGAACACCAGTAATTGTCTGCAGTTAGCTTTAGTTGCACACTGTGCACAGGATAAAGTACACCAACTAAAAATACTGCAGCGCCTGCCTGCCTGTGGTATTATTAGGAAGAGAACAGCAGCAATTGTCTGCAGTTAGCTTTAGTTGCACACTGTACACAGGATAAAGTACACTAGCTGAAAATACTGCAGCTGCCTGCCTGCCTGTGGTATTATTAGGAAGAGAACACCAGCAATTGTCTGCAGTTAGCTTTAGTTGCACACTGTGCACAGGATAAGGTACACTGACTGAAAATACTGCAGCTGCCTGCCTGCTTGTGGTTTTATTAGAAAGAGAACACCAGCAATTGTCTGCAGTTAGCTTTAGTTGCACACTGTGCACAGGATACAGTACACTGACTGAATATACTACAGCTGCCTGCCTGTGGTATTATTAGGAAGAGAACACCAGCAATTGTCTGCAATTAACTTTAGTTGCACACTGTGAACAGGATAATGTACACTGACTTAAAATACTGCAGCTGTCTGCCTGTGGTTTTATTAGGAAGAGAACACCAGCAAGTGTCTGCAGTTAGCTTTAGTTGCACACTGTGCACAGGATACAGCACAATGACTGAAAATACTGCAGCTGCCTGCCTGCGGTGTTATTAGGAAGAGAACACCAGCAATTGTCTGCAGTTAGCTTTAGTTGCACACTGTGCACAGGATACAAAACACTGACTGAAAATACTGCAGCTGCCTGCCTGTGGTATTATAAGGAAGAGAACACCAGCAATTGTCCGCAGTTAGTTTGAGTTGCACACTGTGCACAGGATACAGTACACTGACTGAAAATACTGCAGCTGTCTGCCTGCCTGTGGTATTATTCTAAAGAGAACACCAGGAATTGTATGCAGTTAGCTTTAGTTGCACACTGTGCACAGGATACAGTACACTGACTGAAAATACTGCAGATGCCTGCCTGCCTGTGGTATTATTAGGAAGAGAACAGCAACAATTGTCTGCAGTTAGATTTAGTTGCACACTGTGCACAGGATACAGTACACTGACTGAAAAAACTGCAGCTGCCTGCCTGCCTGTGGTATTATTACAAAGCGAACACCACAAATTGTATGCAGTTATCTTTAGTTGCACACTGTGCACAGGATAAGGTACACTGACTTAAAATACTGCAGCTGTCTGCCTGTGGTATTATTAGGAAGAGAACACCAGTAATTGTCTGCAGGTAGCTTTAGTTGCACACTGTGCACAGGATACAGTACACTGACTGAAAATACTGCAGTGCCTGCCTGCCTGTGGTATTATTAGGAAGAGAACACCAGCAATTGTCTGCAGTTAGCTTTAGTTGCACACTGTGCACAAGATAAAGTACACTGACTAAAAATACTGCAGCTGCCTGCCTGCCTGTGGCATTATTAGAACGAGAACACCAGAAATTGTCTGCAGTTAGCTTTAGTTGCACACTGTGCACAGGATAAGGTTCACTGACTGAAAATACTGCAGCTGCCTGCCTGCTTGTGGTTTTATTAGGAAGAGAACACCAGCAAATGTCTGCAGTTAGCTTTAGTTGCACACTGTGTACAGGATACAGTACACTGACTGAAAATACTGCAGCTGCTTGCCTGTGGTATTATTAGGAAGTGAACACCAGCAATTGTCTGCAGTTAGCTTTAGTTGCACACTGTGCACAGGATACAGTACACTGACTTAAAATACTGTGGCTGCCTGCTTCCTATGTGTGGTATGTTTAGTAAGAGAACACCAGTAATTGTCTGCAGTTAGCTTTAGTTGCACACTGTGCACATGATAAAGTACTCTGGCTGAAAATACTGCAGCTGCCTGCCGGCCTGTGGTATTATTAGGAAGAGAACACCAGCAAATGTCTGCAGTTAGCTTGAGTTGCACACTGTGCACAGGATACAGTACACTGACTGAAAATACTACAGCACCTGACTGCCTGTGGTATTATTAGGAAGAGAACACCAGCAATTGTCTGTAGTTAGCTTTAGTTGCACACTGTGCACAGGATAACGTACACTGGCTGAAAATACTGCAGCTGCCTGTCTGCCTGTGGTATTATTAGGTAGAGAACACCAGCAATTGTCTGCAGTTAGCTTTAGTTGCACACTGTGCACAGGATAAGGTACACTGACAGAAAATAGTGCAGCTGCCTGCCTGCTTGTGGTTTTATTAGAAAGAGAACACCAGCAATTGTCTGCAGTTAGCTTTAGTTGCACACTGTGCACAGGATACAGTACACTGACTGAAAATACTGCAGCTGCCTGCTTCCTATGTGTGGTATGTTTAGTAAGAGAACACCAGTAATTGTCTGCAGTTAGCTTTAGTTGCACACTGTGCACAGGATAAAGTACACTGGCTGAAAATACTGCAGCTGCCTGCCTGCCTGCCTGTGGTATTATTAGGAAGAGAACACCAGCAAATGTCTGCAGTTAGCTTGAGTTGCACATTGTGCACAGGATACAGTACACTGACTGAAAATACTACAGCACCTGACTGCCTGTGGTATTATTATGAAGAGAACACCAGCAATTGTCTGCAGTTAGCTTTAGTTGCACACTGTGCACAGGATAAGGTACACTGACTGAAAATACTGCAGCTGCCTGCCTGCTTGTGGTTTTATTAGGAAGAGAACACCAGCAATTGTCTGCAGTTAGCTTTAGTTGCACACTGTGCACAGGATACAGTACACTGACTGAATATACTACAGCTGCCTGCCTGTGGTATTATTAGGAAGAGAACACCAGCAATTGTCTGCAGTTAACTTTAGTTGCACACTGTGAACAGGATAATGTACACTGACTTAAAATACTGCAGCTGTCTGCCTGTGGTTTTATTAGGAAGAGAACACCAGCAATTGTCTGCAGTTAGCTTTAGTTGCACACTGTGCACAGGATACAGCACAATGACTGAAAATACTGCAGCTGCCTGCCTGTGGTGTTATTAGGAAGAGAACACCAGCAATTGTCTGCAGTTAGCTTTAGTTGCACACTGTGCACAGGATACAGTACACTGACTGAAAATACTGCAGCTGCCTGCCTGTGGTATTATAAGGAAGAGAACACCAGCAATTGTCCGCAGTTAGTTTGAGTTGCACACTGTGCACAGGATGCAGTACACTGACTGAAAATACTGCAGCTGCCTGCCTGCCTTTGGTATTATTAGGAAGAGAACACCAGAAATTGTATACAGTTAGCTTTAGTTGCACACTGTGCACAGGATACAGTACACTGACTGAAAATACTGCAGCTGCCTGCCTGCCTGTGGTATTATTAAGAAGAGAACAGCAGCAATTGTCTGCAGTTAGCTTTAGTTGCACACTGTGCACAGGATACAGTATACTGACTGAAAAAACTGCAGCTGCCTGCCTGCCTGTGGTATTATTACACAGAGAACACCACAAATTGTATGCAGTTATCTTTAGTTGCACACTGTGCACAGGATAAGGTACACTGACTTAAAATACTGCAGCTGTCTATCTGTGGTATTATTAGGAAGAGAACACCAGCAATTGTCTGCAGTTAACTTTAGTTGCACACTGTGAGCAGGATAAGGTACACTGACTTAAAATACTGCAGCTGTCTGCCTGTGGTTTTATTAGGAAGAGAACACCAGCAATTATCTGCAGTTAGCTTTAGTTGCACACTGTGCACAGGATACAGTACACTGACTGAAAATACTGCAGCTGCTTGCTTCCTATGTGTGGTATGTTTAGTAAGAGAGCACCAGAAATTGTCTGCAGTTAGCTTTAGTTGCACACTGTGCACAGGATACAGTACACTGACTAAAAATACTGCAGCTGCCTGCCTGCCTGTGGCATTATTAGAACAAGAACACCAGAAATTGTCTGCAGTTAGCTTTAGTTGCACACTGTGCACAGGATAAGGTTCACTGACTGAAAATACTGCAGCTGCCTGCCTGCTTGTGGTTTTATTAGGAAGAGAACACCAGCAATTGTCCGCAGTTAGTTTGAGTTGCACACTGTGCACAGGATACAGTACACTGACTGAAAATACTGCAGCTGCCTGCCTGTGGTATCATTAGGAAGAGAACACCAACAATTGTCTGCAGTTAGCTTTCGTTGCACACAGTGCACATGATAAAATACACTGACTAAAAATACTGCAGCTGCCTGCCTGTGGTATTATTAGGAAGAGAACACCAGTAATTGTCCGCAGTCAGCTTTAGTTGCACACAGTGCACATGATAAAATACACTGACTAAAAATACTGCAGCTGCCTGCCTGCCTGTGGTATTATTAGAAAGAGAACACCAGACATTGTCTGCAGTTAGCGTGAGTTGCACACTGTGCACAGGATACAGTACACTGACTGAAAATACTGCAGGTGCCTGCCTGCCTGTGGTATTATTAGGAATAGAACACCAGCAATTGTCTGCAGTTAGCTTTAGTTGCACACTGTGCACAGGATACAGTACACTGACTGAATATACTGCAGCTGCCTGCCTGTGGTATTATTAGGAAGAGAACACCAGCAATTGTCTGCAGTTAACTTTAGTTGCACACTGTGAGCAGGATAAGGTACACTGACTTAAAATACTGCAGCTGTCTGCCTGTGGTTTTATTAGGAAGAGCACACCAGCAATTGTCTGCAGTTAGCTTTAGTTGCACACAGTGCACATGATAAAATACACTGACTAAAAATACTGCAGCTGCCTGCCTGCCTGTGGTATTATTAGAAAGAGAACACCAGACATTGTCTGCAGTTAGCGTGAGTTGCACACTGTGCACAGGATACAGTACACTGACTGAAAATACTGCAGGTGCCTGCCTGCCTGTGGTATTATTAGGAATAGAACACCAGCAATTGTCTGCAGTTAGCTTTAGTTGCACACTGTGCACAGGATACAGTACACTGACTGAATATACTGCAGCTGCCTGCCTGTGGTATTATTAGGAAGAGAACACCAGCAATTGTCTGCAGTTAACTTTAGTTGCACACTGTGAGCAGGATAAGGTACACTGACTTAAAATACTGCAGCTGTCTGCCTGTGGTTTTATTAGGAAGAGCACACCAGCAATTGACTGCAGTTAGCTTTAGTTGCACACTGTGCACAGGATACAGTACACTGACTGAAAATACTGCAGCTGCTTGCCTGTGGTATTATTAGGAAGTGAACACCAGCAATTGTCTGCAGTTATTTTTAGTTGCACACTGTGCATAGGATACAGTACACTGACTGAAAATATTGCAGCTGCCTGCCTGTGGTATTATAAGGAAGAGAACATCAGCAATTGTCTGCAGTTAGTTTGAGTTGCACACTGTGCACAGTATACAGCACACTGACTGAAAATACTGCAGCTGCCTGTCTGCCTGTGGTATTATTAGGAAGAGAACACCAGTAATTGTCTGCAGTTAGCTTTAGTTGCACACTGTGCACAGGATACAGTACACTGACTTAAAATACTGCAGCTGCCTGCTTCCTATGTGTGGTATGTTTAGTAAGAGAACACCAGTAATTGTCTGCAGTTAGCTTTAGTTGCACACTGTGCACAGGATACATTACACTGACTGAAAATACTACAGCACCTGACTGCCTGTGGTATTATTATGAAGAGAACACCAGCAATTGTCTGCAGTTAGCTTTAGTTGCACACTGTGCACAGGATAAGGTACACTGACTGAAAATACTGCAGCTGCCTGCCTGCTTGTGGTTTTATTAGGAAGAGAACACCAGCAATTGTCTGCAGTTAGCTTTAGTTGCACACTGTGCACAGGATACAGTACACTGACTGAATATACTACAGCTGCCTGCCTGTGGTATTATTAGGAAGAGAACACCAGCAATTGTCTGCAGTTAACTTTAGTTGCACACTGTGAACAAGATAATGTACACTGACTTAAAATACTGCAGCTGTCTGCCTGTGGTTTTATTAGGAAGAGAACACCAGCAATTGTCTGCAGTTAGCTTTAGTTGCACACTGTGCACAGGATACAGCACAATGACTGAAAATACTGCAGCTGCCTGCCTGCGGTGTTATTAGGAAGAGAACACCAGCAATTGTCTGCAGCTAGCTTTAGTTGCACACTGTGCACATGATACAGTACACTGACTGAAAATACTGCAGCTGCCTGCCTGTGGTATTATAAGGAAGAGAACACCAGCAATTGTCCGCAGTTAGTTTGAGTTGCACACTGTGCACATGATGCAGTACACTGACTGAAAATACTGCAGCTGCCTGTCTGCCTGTGGTATTATTAGGAAGAGAACACCAGAAATTGTATACAGTTAGCTTTAGTTGCACAATGTGCACAGGATACAGTACACTGACTGAAAAAACTGCAGCTGCCTGCCTGTGGTATTATTAGGAAGAGTATACTAACAATTGCCTCCAGTTAGCTTTAGTTGCACACTGTGCACAGGATACAGTACACTGATTGAAAATACTACAGCACCTGACTGCCTGTGGTATTATTAGGAAGAGAACACCAGCAATTGTCTGCAGTTAGCTTTAGTTGCACACTGTGCACAGGATACAGTACACTGACTAAAAATACTGCAGCTGCCTGCCTGCCTGCCTGTGATATTATTAGAAAGAGAACACCAGCAATTGTCTGCAGTTAGCGTGAGTTGCACACTGTGCACAGGATACAGTACACTGACTGAAAATACTGCAGCTGCCTGCCTGCCTGTGGTATTCTTAGGAATAGAACACCAGCAATTGTCTGCAGTTAGCTTTAGTTGCACACTGTGCACAGGATACAGTACACTGACTGAAAATACTGCAGCTGCCTACCTTGGGTATTATTAGGAAGAGAACACCAGCAATTGTCTGCAGTTAGCTTTAGTTGCACACTCTGCATAGGATGCAGTACACTGATTGAAAATACTGCAGCTGCCTGCCTGTGGTATTATAAGGAAGAGAACACCAGCAATTTTCTGCAGTTAGCTTTAGTTTCACACTGTGCACAGGATACAGTAGACTGACTGAAAATACTGCAGCTGTCTGCCTGCCTGTGGTATTATTATACAGAGAACACCAGAAATTGTATGCAGTTAGCTCGAGTTGCACATTGTGCACAGGATACAGTACACTGACTGAAAATACTGCAGCTGCCTGCCTGCCTGTGGTATTATTAGGAATAGAACACCAGCAATTGTCTGCAGTTAGATTTAGTTGCACACTGTGCACAGGATACAGTACACTGACTGAATATACTGCAGCTGCCTGCCTGTGGTATTATTAGGAAGAGAACACCAGCAATTGTCTGCAGTTTGTTTGAGTTGCACACTGTGCACAGGATACAGTACACTGACTGAAAATACTGCAGCTTCCTGCCTGTGGTATTATTAGGAAGAAACACCAGCAATTGTCTGCAGTTAGCTTTAGTTGCACACTGTGCATAGGATACAGTACACTGACTAAAAATACTGCAGCTGCCTGCCTGTGGTATTATAAGGAAGAGAACACCAGCAATTGTCTGCAGTTAACTTTAGTTGCACACTGTGAACAGGATAAGGTACACTGACTTAAAATACTGCAGCTGTCTGCCTGTGGTTTTATTAGGAAGAGAACACCAGCAATTGTCTGCAGTTAGATTTAGTTGCACACTGTGCACAGGATACAGTACTCTGACTGAAAATACTGCAGCTGCCTGCCTGTGGTATTATTTGGAAGAGTACACCAACAATTGCCTGCAGTTAGCTTTAGTTGCACACTGTGCATAGGATACAGTACACTGACTGAAAATACTGCAGCTGCCTGCCTGCCTGTGGTATTATTAGGAAGACAACACCAGTAATTGTCTGCAGTTAGCTTTAGTTGCACACTGTGCACACGATACAGTACACTGACTGAAAATACTGCAGCTGCCTGCTTCCAATGTGTGGTATGTTTAGTAAGAGAACACGAGTAATTGTCTGCAGTTAGCTTTAGTTGCACACTGTGCACAGGATACAGTACACCGATTAAAAATACTGCAGCGCCTGCCTGCCTGTGGTACTATTAGGAAGAGAACACCAGCAATTGTCTGCAGTTAGCTTTAGTTGCACACTGTGCACAGGATACAGTAGACTGACTAAAAATACTGCAGCTGTCTGCCTGCCTGTGGTATTATTATACAGAGAACACCAGAAATTGTATGCAGTTAGCTCGAGTTGCACACTGTGCACAGGATACAGTACACTGACTGAAAATACTGCAGCTGCCTGTGGTATTATTAGGAAGAGAACACCAGTAATTGTCTGCAGTTAGATTTAGTTGCACACTGTGCACAGGATACAGTACACTGACTGAATATACTGCAGCTGCTTGCCTGTGGTATTATTAGGAAGAGAACACCAGCAATTGTCTGCAGTTAGCTTTAGTTGCACACTGTACACAGGATACAGTACACTGACTGAAAATACTGCAGCTGCCTGCCTGTGGTATTATAAGGAAGATAACACCAGCAATTGTCTGCAGTTAGTTTGAGTTGCACACTGTGCACAGGATACAGTACACTGACTGAAAATACTGCAGCTGCCTGCCTGTGGTATTATTAGGAAGAGACACCAGCAATTGTCTGCAGTTAGCTTTAGTTGCACACTGTGCATAGGATACAGTACACTGACTGAAAATACTACAGCTGCCTGCCTGTGGTATTATAAGGAAGAGAACACCAACAATTGTCTGCAGTTAGTTTAAGTTGCACACTGTGCACAGGATACAGTACACTGACTGAAAATACTGCAGCTGCCTGCCTGCCTGTGGTATTATTAGGAAGAGAACACCAGTAATTGTCTGCAGTTAGTTTTAGTTGCACACTGTGCACAGGATACAGTACACTGACTGAAAATACTGCAGCTGCCTGTTTCCTATGTGTGGTATGTTTAGTAAGAGAACACCAGTAATTGTCTGCAGTTAGCTTTAGTTGCGCACTGTGCACAGGATGAAGCACACTGACTGAAAATACTGCAGCTGCCTGCCTGTCTGTGGTATTATTAGGAAGAGAACACCAGCAAATGTCTGCAGTTTGCTTGAGTTGCACACTGTGCACAGGATACAGTACACTGATTGAAAATACTACAGCACCTGACTGCCTGTGGTATTATTAGGAAGAGAACACCAGCAATTGTCTGCAGTTAGCTTTAGTTGCAAACTGTGCACAGGATACAGTACACTGACTAAAAATACTGCAGCTGCCTGCCTGCCTGTGGTATTATTAGAAAGAGAACACCAGCAATTGTCTGCAGTTAGCGTGAGTTGCACACTGTGCACAGGATACAGTACACTGACTGAAAATACTGCAGCTGCCTGCCTGTCTGCCTGTGGTATTTTTAGGAATAGAACACCAGCAATTGTCTGCAGTTAGCTTTAGTTGCACACTGTGCACAGGATACAGTACACTGACTGAAAATACTGCAGCTGCCTGCCTGCCTGCCTGTGGTATTTTTAGGAATAGAACACCAGCAAATGTCTGCAGTTTGCTTGAGTTGCACACTGTGCACAGGATACAGTACACTGATTGAAAATACTACAGCACCTGACTGCCTGTGGTATTATTAGGAAGAGAACACCAGCAATTGTCTGCAGTTAGCTTTAGTTGCAAACTGTGCACAGGATACAGTACACTGACTAAAAATACTGCAGCTGCCTGCCTGCCTGTGGTATTATTAGAAAGAGAACACCAGCAATTGTCTGCAGTTAGCGTGAGTTGCACACTGTGCACAGGATACAGTACACTGACTGAAAATACTGCAGCTGCCTGCCTGTCTGCCTGTGGTATTTTTAGGAATAGAACACCAGCAATTGTCTGCAGTTAGCTTTAGTTGCACATTGTGCACAGGATACAGTACACTGACTGAAAATACTGCAGCTGCCTGCCTGCCTGCCTGTGGTATTTTTAGGAATAGAACACCAGCAAATGTCTGCAGATTGCTTGAGTTGCACACTGTGCACAGGATACAGTACACTGATTGAAAATACTACAGCACCTGACTGCCTGTGGTATTATTAGGAAGAGAACACCAGCAATTGTCTGCAGTTAGCTTTAGTTGCACACTCTGCATAGGATGCAGTACACTGATTGAAAATACTGCAGCTGCCTGCCTGTGGTATTATAAGGAAGAGAACACCAGCAATTGGCTGCAGTTAGTTTGAGTTGCACACTGTGCACAGGATACAGTACACTGACTGAAAATACTGCAGCTGCCTGCCTGCCTGTGGTATTATTAGGAAGAGAACACCAGTAAGTGTCTTCAGTTAGCTTTAGTTGCACACTGTACACATGATACAGTACACTGACTGAAAATACTGCAGCTGCCTGCTTCCTATGTGTGGTATGTTTAGTAAGAGAACACAAGTAATTGTCTGCAGTTAGCTTTAGTTGCACACTGTGCACAGGATACAGTACACTGACTAAAAATACTGCAGCTGCCTGCCTGCCTGTGGTATTATTAGGAAGAGAACACCAGCAATTGTCTGCAGTTAGCTTTAGTTGCACACTGTGCACAGGATACAGTACACTGACTGAAAATACTGCAGCTGTCTGCCTGCCTGTGGTATTATTATACAGAGAACACCAGAAATTGTATGCAGTTAGCTCGAGTTGCACACTGTGCACAGGATACAGTACACTGACTGAAAATACTGCAGCTGCCTGCCTGCCTGTGGTATTATTAGGAATAGAACACCAGCAATTGTCTGCAGTTAGATTTAGTTGCACACTGTGCACAGGATACAGTACACTGACTGAATATACTGCAGCTGCCTGCCTCTGGTATTATTAGGAAGAGAACACCAGCAATTGTCTGCAGTTAGCTTTAGTTGCACACTGTACACAGGATACAGTACACTGACTGAAAATACAGCAGCTGCCTGCCTGTGGTATTATAAGGAAGAGAACACCAGCAATTGTCTGCAGTTAGTTTGAGTTGCACACTGTGCACAGGATACAGTACACTGACTGAAAATACTGCAGCTGCCTGCCTGCCTGTGGTATTATTAGGAAAAGACACCAGCAAATGTCTGCAGTTAGTTTAAATTGCACACTGTGCACAGGATACAGTACACTGACTGAAAATACTGCAGCTGTCTGCCTGCCTGTGGTATTATTATAATGAGAACACCAGAAATTGTATGCAGTTAGCTTTAGTTGCACACTGTGCACAGGATACAGTACACTGACTGAAAATACTGCAGCTGCCTGCCTGTCTGCCTGTGGTATTATTAGGAAGAGAACACCAACACTTGTCTGCAGTTAGCTTTAGATGCACACTGTGCACAGGATACAGTACACTGTCTGAAAATACTGCAGCTGCCTGCCTGCCTGTGGTATTATTAGGAAGAGAACACCAGTAATTGTCTGCAGTTAGCTTTAGTTGCACACTGTGCACAGGATACAGTACACCGACTAAAAATACTGCAGTGCCTGCCTGCCTGTGGTATTATTAGGAAGAGAACACCAGCAATTGTCTGCAGTTAGCTTTAGTTGCGCACTGTGCACAGGATAAAGTACACTGACTGAAATACTGCAGCTGCCTGCCTGCCTGTGGTATTATTAGGACGAGAACACCAGCAAATGTCTGCAGTTAGCTTGAGTCGCACACTGTGCACAGGATACAGTACACTGACTGAAAATACTACAGCACCTGACTGCCTGTGGTATTATTAGGAAGAGAACACCAGCAATTGTCTGCAGTTAGCTTTAGTTGCGCACTGTGCACAGGATACAGTACACTGACTGAAAATACTGCAGCTGTCTGCCTGTGGTTTTATTAGGAAGAGAACACCAGCAATTGTCTGCAGTTAGCTTTAGTTGCACACTGTGCACAGGATACAGTACACTGACTTAAAATACTTTAGCTGCCTGCCTGCGGTATTATTAGGAAGAGAACACCAGCAATTGTCTGCATTTAGCTTTAGTTGCACACTGTACACAGGATACAGTACACTGACTGAAAATACTGCAGCTGCCTGCCTGTCTGCCTGTGGTATTATTAGGAAGAGAACACCAGCAAATGTCTGCAGTTAGCTTTAGTTGCACACTGTGCACATGATACAGAACACTGACTGAAAATACTGCAGCTGCCTGCCTGTGGTATTATTAGGAAGAGAACACCAGCAATTGTCTGCAGTTAGCTTTAGTTGCACACTGTGCACAGGATACAGTACACTGACTGAAAATACTGCAGCTGCCTGTCTGCCGGTGGTATTATTAGAAATAGAACACCAGCAATTGTCTGCAGTTAGCTTTAGTTGCACACTGTGCACAGGATACAGTACACTGACGGAAAATACTGCAGCTGCCTGCCTTGGGTATTATTAGGAAGAGAACACCATAAATTGTCTGCAGTTAGCTTTAGTTGCACACTCTGCATAGGATGCAGTACACTGATTGAAAATACTGCAGCTGCCTGCCTGTGGTATTATAAGGAAGAGAACACCAGCAATTGTCTGCATTTAGTTTGAGTTGCACACTGTGCACAGGATACAGTACACCGACTGAAAATACTGCAGCTGCCTGCCTGTGGTATTATTAGGAAGAGAACACCAGTAATTGTCTGCAGTTAGCTTTAGTTGCACACTGTGCACATGATACAGTACACTGACTGAAAATACCGCAGCTGCCTGCTTCATATGTGTGGTATGTTTAGTAAGAGAACACAAGTAAGTGTCTGCAGTTAGCTTTAGTTGCACACTGTGCACAGGATACAGTACACTGACTAAAAATACTGCAGCTGCCTGCCTGCCTGTGGTACTATTAGGAAGAGAACACCAGCAATTGTCTGCAGTTAGCTTTAGTTGCACACTGTGCACAGGATACAGTACACTGACTGAAAATACTGCAGCTGTCTGCCTGCCTGTGGTATTATTATACAGAGAACACCAGAAATTGTATGCAGTTAGCTCGAGTTGCACACTGTGCACAGGATACAGTACACTGACTGAAAATACTGCAGCTGCCTGCCTGTTTTATTATTAGGAATAGAACACCATCAATTGTCTGCAGTTAGATTTAGTTGCACACTGTGCACAGGATACAGTACACTTACTGAATATACTGCAGCTGCCTGCCTGTGGTATTATTAGGAAGAGAACACCAGCAATTGTCTGCAGTTAGCTTTAGTTGCACACTGTACACAGGATACAGTACACTGAGTGAAAATACTGCAGCTGCCTGCCTGTGGTATTATAAGGAAGAGAACACCAGCAATTGTCTGCAGTTAGTTTGAGTTGCACACTGTGCACAGGATACCGTACACTGACTGAAAATACTGCAGCTGCCTGCCTGCCTGTGGTATTATTAGGAAGAGACACCAGCAAATGTCTGCAGTTAGTTTGAATTGCACACTGTGCACAGGATACAGTACACTGACTGAAAATACTGCAGCTGTCTGCCTGCCTGTGGTATTATTATAATGAGAACACCAGAAATTGTATGCAGTTAGCTTTAGTTGCACACTGTGCACAGGATACAGTCCACTGACTGAAAATACTGCAGCTGCCTGCCTGTCTGCCTGTGGTATTATTAGGAAGAGAACACCAACACTTGTCTGCAGTTAGCTTTAGTTGCACACTGTGCACAGGATACAGTACACTGACTGAAAATACTGCAGCTGCCTGCCTGCCTGTGGTATTATTAGGAAGAGTACACCAGTAATTGTCTGCAGTTAGCTTTAGTTGCACACTGTGCACATGATACAGTACACTGACTGAAAATACTGCAGCTGCCTGCTTCCTATGTGTGGTATATTTAGTAAGAGAACACCAGTAATTGTCTGCAGTTAGCTTTAATTGCACACTGTGCATAGGATACAGTACACCGACTAAAAATACTGCAGCGCCTGCCTGCCTGTGGTATTATTAGAAAGAGAACACCAGCAATTGTCTGCAGTTAGCTTTAGTTGCGCACTGTGCACAGGATAAAGTACACTGACTGAAAATACTGCAGCTGCCTGCCTGCCTGTGGTATTATTAGGAAGAGAACACCAGCAAATGTCTGCAGTTAGCTTGAGTTGCACACTGTGCACAGGATACAGTACACTGACTGAAAATACTACAGCACCTGACTGCCTGTGGTATTATTAGGAAGAGAACACCAGCAATTGTCTGCAGTTAGCTTTAGTTGCACACTGTGCACAGGATACAGTACACTGAATGAAAATACTGGAGCTGTCTGCCTGCCTGTGGTATTATTATACAGAGAACACCAGAAATTGTATGCAGTTAGATGGAGTTGCACACTGTGCACGGGATACAGTACACTGACTGAAAATACTGCAGCTGCCTGCCTGTGGTATAATTAGGAAGAGAACACCAGCAATTGTCTGCAGTTAACTTTAGTTGCACGCTGTGAACAGGATAAGGTACAATGACTTAAAATACTGCAGCTGTCTGCCTGTGGTTTTATTAGGAAGAGAACACCAGCAATTGTCTGCAGTTAGCTTTAGTTGCACACTGTGCACAGGATACAGTACACTGACTGAAAATACTGCAGCTGCCTGCCTGTCTGCCTGTAGTATTATTAGGAAGAGAACACCAACAATTGTCTGCAGTTAGCTTTAGTTGCGCACTGTGCACAGGATAAAGTACACTGACTGAAAATACTGCAGCTGCCTGCCTGCATGTCTGTGGTATTATTAGGAAGAGAACACCAGCAATTGTCTGCAGTTAGCTTTAGTTGCACACTGTGCACAGGATACAGTACACTGACTGAAAATACTGCAGCACCTGTCTGCCGGTGGTATTATTAGGAAGAGAACACCATCAATTGTCTGCTGTTAGCTTTAGTTGTACACTGCATAGGATAAAGTACACTGACTAAAAATACTGCAGCTGCCTGCCTGCCTGTGGTATTATTAGAAAGAGAACACCAGAAATTGTCTGCAGTTAGCATGAGTTGCACGCTGTGCACAGGATACAGTACACTGACTGAAAATACTGCAGCTGCCTGCCTGCCTTTGGTATTATTAGGAATAGAACACCAGCAATTGTCTGCAGTTAGCTTTAGTTGCACACTGTGCACAGGATATAGTACACTGACTGAATATACTGCAGCTGCCTGCTTGTGGTATTATTAGGAAGAGAACACCAGCAATTGTCTGCAGTTAACTTTAGTTGCACACTGTGAACAGGATAAGGTACACTGACTTAAAATAATGCAGCTGTCTGCATGTGGTTTTATTAGGAAGAGAACACCAGCAATTGTCTGCAATTAGCTTTAGTTGCACACTGTGCACAGAATACAGTACACTGACTGAAAATACTGCAGCTGCCTGCCTGTGGTATTATTAGGACGTGAACACCAGCAATTGTCTGCAGTTAGCTTTAGTTGCACACTGTGCATAGGATACAGTACACTGACTGAAAATACTGCAGCTGCCTGCCTGTGGTATTATAAGGGAGAGAACACCAGCAATTGTCTGCAGTTAGTTTGAGTTGCACACTGTGCACAGGATACAGTACACTGACTGAAAATACTGCAGCTGCCTGTCTGCCTGTGGTATTATTAGGAAGAGAACACCAGTAATTATCTGCAGTTAGCTTTAGTTGCACACTGTGCACAGGATACAGTACACTGACTGAAAAAATTGCAGCTGCCTGCTTCCTATGTGTGGTATGTTTAGTAAGAGAACACCGGTAATTGTCTGCAGTTAGCTTTAGTTGCACACTGTGCACATGATAAAGTACACCGACTAAAAATACTGCAGCGCCTGCCTGCCTGTGGTATTATTAGGAAGAGAACAGCAGCAATTGTCTGCAGTTAGCTTTAGTTGCACAGTGTGCACAGGATAAGGTACACTGACTGAAAATACTGCAGCTGCCTGCCTGCTTGTGGTTTTATTAGAAAGAGAACACCAGCAATTGTCTGCAGTTAGCTTTAGTTGCACACTGTGCACAGGATACAGTACACTGACTGAATATACTACAGCTGCCTGCCTGTGGTATTATTAGGAAGAGAACACCAGCAATTGTCTGCAGTTAGCTTTAGTTGCACACTGTACACAGGATACAGTACACTGACTGAAAATACAGCAGCTGCCTGCCTGTGGTATTATAAGGAAGAGAACACCAGCAATTGTCTGCAGTTAGTTTGAGTTGCACACTGTGCACAGGATACAGTACACTGACTGAAAATACTGCAGCTGCCTGCCTGCCTGTGGTATTATTAGGAAAAGACACCAGCAAATGTCTGCAGTTAGTTTAAATTGCACACTGTGCACAGGATACAGTACACTGACTGAAAATACTGCAGCTGTCTGCCTGCCTGTGGTATTATTATAATGAGAACACCAGAAATTGTATGCAGTTAGCTTTAGTTGCACACTGTGCACAGGATACAGTACACTGACTGAAAATACTGCAGCTGCCTGCCTGTCTGCCTGTGGTATTATTAGGAAGAGAACACCAACACTTGTCTGCAGTTAGCTTTAGATGCACACTGTGCACAGGATACAGTACACTGTCTGAAAATACTGCAGCTGCCTGCCTGCCTGTGGTATTATTAGGAAGAGAACACCAGTAATTGTCTGCAGTTAGCTTTAGTTGCACACTGTGCACAGGATACAGTACACCGACTAAAAATACTGCAGTGCCTGCCTGCCTGTGGTATTATTAGGAAGAGAACACCAGCAATTGTCTGCAGTTAGCTTTAGTTGCGCACTGTGCACAGGATAAAGTACACTGACTGAAATACTGCAGCTGCCTACCTGCCTGTGGTATTATTAGGAAGAGAACACCAGCAAATGTCTGCAGTTAGCTTGAGTTGCACACTGTGCACAGGATACAGTACACTGACTGAAAATACTACAGCACCTGACTGCCTGTGGTATTATTAGGAAGAGAACACCAGCAATTGTCTGCAGTTAGCTTTAGTTGCACACTGTGCACAGGATACAGTACACTGACTGAAAATACTGCAGCTGTCTGCCTGTGGTTTTATTAGGAAGAGAACACCAGCAATTGTCTGCAGTTAGCTTTAGTTGCACACTGTGCACAGGATACAGTACACTGACTTAAAATACTTTAGCTGCCTGCCTGCGGTATTATTAGGAAGAGAACACCAGCAATTGTCTGCATTTAGCTTTAGTTGCACACTGTACACAGGATACAGTACACTGACTGAAAATACTGCAGCTGCCTGCCTGTCTGCCTGTGGTATTATTAGGAAGAGAACACCAGCAAATGTCTGCAGTTAGCTTTAGTTGCACACTGTGCACATGATACAGAACACTGACTGAAAATACTGCAGCTGCCTGCCTGCCTGCCTGTGGTATTATTAGGAAGAGAACACCAGCAATTGTCTGCAGTTAGCTTTAGTTGCACACTGTGCACAGGATACAGTACACTGACTGAAAATACTGCAGCTGCCTGTCTGCCGGTGGTATTATTAGGAATAGAACACCAGCAATTGTCTGCAGTTAGCTTTAGTTGCACACTGTGCACAGGATACAGTACACTGACGGAAAATACTGCAGCTGCCTGCCTTGGGTATTATTAGGAAGAGAACACCATAAATTGTCTGCAGTTAGCTTTAGTTGCACACTCTGCATAGGATGCAGTACACTGATTGAAAATACTGCAGCTGCCTGCCTGTGGTATTATAAGGAAGAGAACACCAGCAATTGTCTGCAGTTAGTTTGAGTTGCACACTGTGCACAGGATACAGTACACCGACTGAAAATACTGCAGCTGCCTGCCTGTGGTATTATTAGGAAGAGAACACCAGTAATTGTCTGCAGTTAGCTTTAGTTGCACACTGTGCACATGATACAGTACACTGACTGAAAATACTGCAGCTGCCTGCTTCCTATGTGTGGTATGTTTAGTAAGAGAACACAAGTAAGTGTCTGCAGTTAGCTTTAGTTGCACACTGTGCACAGGATACAGTACACTGACTAAAAATACTGCAGCTGCCTGCCTGCCTGTGGTACTATTAGGAAGAGAACACCAGCAATTGTCTGCAGTTAGCTTTAGTTGCACACTGTGCACAGGATACAGTACACTGACTGAAAATACTGCAGCTGTCTGCCTGCCTGTGGTATTATTATACAGAGAACACCAGAAATTGTATGCAGTTAGCTCGAGTTGCACACTGTGCACAGGATACAGTACACTGACTGAAAATACTGCAGCTGCCTGCCTGTGGTATTATTAGGAATAGAACACCATCAATTGTCTGCAGTTAGATTTAGTTGCACACTGTGCACAGGATACAGTACACTTACTGAATATACTGCAGCTGCCTGCCTGTGGTATTATTAGGAAGAGAACACCAGCAATTGTCTGCAGTTAGCTTTAGTTGCACACTGTACACAGGATACAGTACACTGAGTGAAAATACTGCAGCTGCCTGCCTGTGGTATTATAAGGAAGAGAACACCAGCAATTGTCTGCAGTTAGTTTGAGTTGCACACTGTGCACAGGATACCGTACACTGACTGAAAATACTGCAGCTGCCTGCCTGCCTGTGGTATTATTAGGAAGAGACACCAGCAAATGTCTGCAGTTAGTTTGAATTGCACACTGTGCACAGGATACAGTACACTGATTGAAAATACTGCAGCTGTCTGCCTGCCTGTGGTATTATTATAATGAGAACACCAGAAATTGTATGCAGTTAGCTTTAGTTGCACACTGTGCACAGGATACAGTACACTGACTGAAAATACTGCAGCTGCCTGCCTGTCTGCCTGTGGTATTATTAGGAAGAGAACACCAACACTTGTCTGCAGTTAGCTTTAGTTGCACACTGTGCACAGGATACAGTACACTGACTGAAAATACTGCAGCTGCCTGCCTGCCTGTGGTATTATTAGGAAGAGTACACCAGTAATTGTCTGCAGTTAGCTTTAGTTGCACACTGTGCACATGATACAGTACACTGACTGAAAATACTGCAGCTGCCTGCTTCCTATGTGTGGTATATTTAGTAAGAGAACACCAGTAATTGTCTGCAGTTAGCTTTAATTGCACACTGTGCATAGGATACAGTACACCGACTAAAAATACTGCAGCGCCTGCCTGCCTGTGGTATTATTAGAAAGAGAACACCAGCAATTGTCTGCAGTTAGCTTTAGTTGCGCACTGTGCACAGGATAAAGTACACTGACTGAAAATACTGCAGCTGCCTGCCTGCCTGTGGTATTATTAGGAAGAGAACACCAGCAAATGTCTGCAGTTAGCTTTAGTTGCACACTGTGCACATGATAAAGTACACCGACTAAAAATACTGCAGCGCCTGCCTGCCTGTGGTATTATTAGGAAGAGAACAGCAGCAATTGTCTGCAGTTAGCTTTAGTTGCACAGTGTGCACAGGATAAGGTACACTGACTGAAAATACTGCAGCTGCCTGCCTGCTTGTGGTTTTATTAGAAAGAGAACACCAGCAATTGTCTGCAGTTAGCTTTAGTTGCACACTGTGCACAGGATACAGTACACTGACTGAATATACTACAGCTGCCTGCCTGTGGTATTATTAGGAAGAGAACACCAGCAATTGTCTGCAGTTAGCTTTAGTTGCACACTGTACACAGGATACAGTACACTGACTGAAAATACAGCAGCTGCCTGCCTGTGGTATTATAAGGAAGAGAACACCAGCAATTGTCTGCAGTTAGTTTGAGTTGCACACTGTGCACAGGATACAGTACACTGACTGAAAATACTGCAGCTGCCTGCCTGCCTGTGGTATTATTAGGAAAAGACACCAGCAAATGTCTGCAGTTAGTTTAAATTGCACACTGTGCACAGGATACAGTACACTGACTGAAAATACTGCAGCTGTCTGCCTGCCTGTGGTATTATTATAATGAGAACACCAGAAATTGTATGCAGTTAGCTTTAGTTGCACACTGTGCACAGGATACAGTACACTGACTGAAAATACTGCAGCTGCCTGCCTGTCTGCCTGTGGTATTATTAGGAAGAGAACACCAACACTTGTCTGCAGTTAGCTTTAGATGCACACTGTGCACAGGATACAGTACACTGTCTGAAAATACTGCAGCTGCCTGCCTGCCTGTGGTATTATTAGGAAGAGAACACCAGTAATTGTCTGCAGTTAGCTTTAGTTGCACACTGTGCACAGGATACAGTACACCGACTAAAAATACTGCAGTGCCTGCCTGCCTGTGGTATTATTAGGAAGAGAACACCAGCAATTGTCTGCAGTTAGCTTTAGTTGCGCACTGTGCACAGGATAAAGTACACTGACTGAAATACTGCAGCTGCCTGCCTGCCTGTGGTATTATTAGGAAGAGAACACCAGCAAATGTCTGCAGTTAGCTTGAGTTGCACACTGTGCACAGGATACAGTACACTGACTGAAAATACTACAGCACCTGACTGCCTGTGGTATTATTGGGAAGAGAACACCAGCAATTGTCTGCAGTTAGCTTTAGTTGCACACTGTGCACAGGATACAGTACACTGACTGAAAATACTGCAGCTGTCTGCCTGTGGTTTTATTAGGAAGAGAACACCAGCAATTGTCTGCAGTTAGCTTTAGTTGCACACTGTGCACAGGATACAATACACTGACTTAAAATACTTTAGCTGCCTGCCTGCGGTATTATTAGGAAGAGAACACCAGCAATTGTCTGCATTTAGCTTTAGTTGCACACTGTACACAGGATACAGTACACTGACTGAAAATACTGCAGCTGCCTGCCTGTCTGCCTGTGGTATTATTAGGAAGAGAACACCAGCAAATGTCTGCAGTTAGCTTTAGTTGCACACTGTGCACATGATACAGAACACTGACTGAAAATACTGCAGCTGCCTGCCTGCCTGCCTGTGGTATTATTAGGAAGAGAACACCAGCAATTGTCTGCAGTTAGCTTTAGTTGCACACTGTGCACAGGATACAGTACACTGACTGAAAATACTGCAGCTGCCTGTCTGCCGGTGGTATTATTAGGAATAGAACACCAGCAATTGTCTGCAGTTAGCTTTAGTTGCACACTGTGCACAGGATACAGTACACTGACGGAAAATACTGAAGCTGCCTGCCTTGGGTATTATTAGGAAGAGAACACCATAAATTGTCTGCAGTTAGCTTTAGTTGCACACTCTGCATAGGATGCAGTACACTGATTGAAAATACTGCAGCTGCCTGCCTGTGGTATTATAAGGAAGAGAACACCAGCAATTGTCTGCAGTTAGTTTGAGTTGCACACTGTGCACAGGATACAGTACACCGACTGAAAATACTGCAGCTGCCTGCCTGTGGTATTATTAGGAAGAGAACACCAGTAATTGTCTGCAGTTAGCTTTAGTTGCACACTGTGCACATGATACAGTACACTGACTGAAAATACTGCAGCTGCCTGCTTCCTATGTGTGGTATGTTTAGTAAGAGAACACAAGTAAGTGTCTGCAGTTAGCTTTAGTTGCACACTGTGCACAGGATACAGTACACTGACTAAAAATACTGCAGCTGCCTGCCTGCCTGTGGTACTATTAGGAAGAGAACACCAGCAATTGTCTGCAGTTAGCTTTAGTTGCACACTGTGCACAGGATACAGTACACTGACTGAAAATACTGCAGCTGTCTGCCTGCCTGTGGTATTATTATACAGAGAACACCAGAAATTGTATGCAGTTAGCTCGAGTTGCACACTGTGCACAGGATACAGTACACTGACTGAAAATACTGCAGCTGCCTGCCTGTGGTATTATTAGGAATAGAACACCATCAATTGTCTGCAGTTAGATTTAGTTGCACACTGTGCACAGGATACAGTACACTTACTGAATATACTGCAGCTGCCTGCCTGTGGTATTATTAGGAAGAGAACACCAGCAATTGTCTGCAGTTAGCTTTAGTTGCACACTGTACACAGGATACAGTACACTGAGTGAAAATACTGCAGCTGCCTGCCTGTGGTATTATAAGGAAGAGAACACCAGCAATTGTCTGCAGTTAGTTTGAGTTGCACACTGTGCACAGGATACCGTACACTGACTGAAAATACTGCAGCTGCCTGCCTGCCTGTGGTATTATTAGGAAGAGACACCAGCAAATGTCTGCAGTTAGTTTGAATTGCACACTGTGCACAGGATACAGTACACTGATTGAAAATACTGCAGCTGTCTGCCTGCCTGTGGTATTATTATAATGAGAACACCAGAAATTGTATGCAGTTAGCTTTAGTTGCACACTGTGCACAGGATACAGTACACTGACTGAAAATACTGCAGCTGCCTGCCTGTCTGCCTGTGGTATTATTAGGAAGAGAACACCAACACTTGTCTGCAGTTAGCTTTAGTTGCACACTGTGCACAGGATACAGTACACTGACTGAAAATACTGCAGCTGCCTGCCTGCCTGTGGTATTATTAGGAAGAGTACACCAGTAATTGTCTGCAGTTAGCTTTAGTTGCACACTGTGCACATGATACAGTACACTGACTGAAAATACTGCAGCTGCCTGCTTCCTATGTGTGGTATATTTAGTAAGAGAACACCAGTAATTGTCTGCAGTTAGCTTTAATTGCACACTGTGCATAGGATACAGTACACCGACTAAAAATACTGCAGCGCCTGCCTGCCTGTGGTATTATTAGAAAGAGAACACCAGCAATTGTCTGCAGTTAGCTTTAGTTGCGCACTGTGCACAGGATAAAGTACACTGACTGAAAATACTGCAGCTGCCTGCCTGCCTGTGGTATTATTAGGAAGAGAACACCAGCAAATGTCTGCAGT
The DNA here is from genome assembly GCA_029206835.1 of Rana muscosa. Classification (NCBI taxonomy): domain Eukaryota; kingdom Metazoa; phylum Chordata; class Amphibia; order Anura; family Ranidae; genus Rana; species Rana muscosa. The sequence goes on along the minus strand of CM055127.1, from coordinate 208,512,591 downwards.
TAGCTTGAATTGCACACTGTGCACAGGATACAGTACACTGACTGAAAATACTACAGCACCTGACTGCCTGTGGTATTATTAGGAAGAGAACACCAGCAATTGTCTGCAGTTAGCTTTAGTTGCACACTGTGCACAGGATACAGTACACTGACTGAAAATACTGGAGCTGTCTGCCTGCCTGTGGTATTATTATACAGAGAACACCAGAAATTGTATGCAGTTAGATGGAGTTGCACACTGTGCACGGGATACAGTACACTGACTGAAAATACTGCAGCTGCCTGCCTGTGGTATAATTAGGAAGAGAACACCAGCAATTGTCTGCAGTTAACTTTAGTTGCACGCTGTGAACAGGATAAGGTACAATGACTTAAAATACTGCAGCTGTCTGCCTGTGGTTTTATTAGGAAGAGAACACCAGCAATTGTCTGCAGTTAGCTTTAGTTGCACACTGTGCACAGGATACAGTACACTGACTGAAAATACTGCAGCTGCCTGCCTGTCTGCCTGTAGTATTATTAGGAAGAGAACACCAACAATTGTCTGCAGTTAGCTTTAGTTGCACACTGTGCACAGGATACAGAACACTGACTGAAATACTGCAGCTGCCTGCCTGCCTGTCTGTGGTATTATTAGGAAGAGAACACCAGCAATTGTCTGCAGTTAGCTTTAGTTGCACACTGTGCACAGGATACAGTACACTGACTGAAAATACTGCAGCACCTGTCTGCCGGTGGTATTATTAGGAAGAGAACACCATCAATTGTCTGCAGTTAGCTTTAGTTGTACACTGCATAGGATAAAGTACACTGACTAAAAATACTGCAGCTGCCTGCCTGCCTGTGGTATTATTAGAAAGAGAACACCAGAAATTGTCTGCAGTTAGCATGAGTTGCACGCTGTGCACAGGATACAGTACACTGACTGAAAATACTGCAGCTGCCTGCCTGCCTTTGGTATTATTAGGAATAGAACACCAGCAATTGTCTGCAGTTAGCTTTAGTTGCACACTGTGCACAGGATATAGTACACTGACTGAATATACTGCAGCTGCCTGCTTGTGGTATTATTAGGAAGAGAACACCAGCAATTGTCTGCAGTTAACTTTAGTTGCACACTGTGAACAGGATAAGGTACACTGACTTAAAATAATGCAGCTGTCTGCATGTGGTTTTATTAGGAAGAGAACACCAGCAATTGTCTGCAATTAGCTTTAGTTGCACACTGTGCACAGAATACAGTACACTGACTGAAAATACTGCAGCTGCCTGCCTGTGGTATTATTAGGACGTGAACACCAGCAATTGTCTGCAGTTAGCTTTAGTTGCACACTGTGCATAGGATACAGTACACTGACTGAAAATACTGCAGCTGCCTGCCTGTGGTATTATAAGGGAGAGAACACCAGCAATTGTCTGCAGTTAGTTTGAGTTGCACACTGTGCACAGGATACAGTACACTGACTGAAAATACTGCAGCTGCCTGTCTGCCTGTGGTATTATTAGGAAGAGAACACCAGTAATTGTCTGCAGTTAGCTTTAGTTGCACACTGTGCACAGGATACAGTACACTGACTGAAAAAATTGCAGCTGCCTGCTTCCTATGTGTGGTATGTTTAGTAAGAGAACACCGGTAATTGTCTGCAGTTAGCTTTAGTTGCACACTGTGCACATGATAAAGTACACCGACTAAAAATACTGCAGCGCCTGCCTGCCTGTGGTATTATTAGGAAGAGAACAGCAGCAATTGTCTGCAGTTAGCTTTAGTTGCACAGTGTGCACAGGATAAGGTACACTGACTGAAAATACTGCAGCTGCCTGCCTGCTTGTGGTTTTATTAGAAAGAGAACACCAGCAATTGTCTGCAGTTAGCGTGAGTTGCACACTGTGGACAGGATACAGTACACTGACTGAAAATACTACAGCTGCCTGCCTGTGGTATTATTAGGAAGAGAACACCAGCAATTGTCTGCAATTAACTTTAGTTACACACTGTGAACAGGATAATGTACACTGCCTTAAAATACTGCAGCTGTCTGCCTGTGGTTTTATTAGGAAGAGAACACCAGCAATTGTCTGCAGTTAGCTTTAGTTGCACACTGTGCACAGGATACAGCACAATGACTGAAAATACTGCAGCTGCCTGCCTGCGGTGTTATTAGGAAGAGAACACCAGCAATTTTCTGCAGTTAGCTTTAGTTGCACACTGTGCATAGGATACAGTACACTGACTGAAAATACTGCAGCTGTCTGCCTGCCTGTGGTATTATTAGGAAGAGAACAACAACAATTGTCTGCAGTTAGCTTTAGTTGCACACCGTGCACAGGATACAGTACACTGACTGAAAAAAAACTGCAGCTGCCTGCCTGCCTGTGGTATTATTACAAAGAGAACACCAGCAATTGTCTGCAGTTAGTTTGAGTTGCACAATGTGCACAGGATAAGGTACACTGACTTAAAATACTGCAGCGCCTGCCTGCCTGTGGTATTATTAGGAAGAGAACACCAGCAATTGTCTGCAGTTAGCTTTAGTTGCACACTGTGCACAGGATAAAGTACACTGACTAAAAATACTGCAGCTGCCTGCCTGTGGTATTATTAGAAAGAGAACGCCAGAAATTGTTTGCTATTAGTTTGAGTTGCACACTGTGCACAGGATACAGTACACTGACTGAAAATACTGCAGCTGTCTGCCTGCCTGTGGTATTATTCTAAAGAGAACACCAGCAATTGTCTGCAGTTAGCTTTAGTTGCACACTGTGCACAGGATACGGTACACTGACTGAATATACTGCAGCTGCCTGCCTGTGGTATTATTATGAAGAGAACACCAGCAATTGTCTGCAGTTAGCTTTAGTTGCACACTGTGCACAGGATACGGTACACTGACTGAATATACTGCAGCTGCCTGCATGTGGTATTATTAGAAAGAGAACACCAGAAATTGTCTGCTATTAGCGTGAGTTGCACACTGTGCACAGGATACAGTACACTGACTGAAAATACTGCAGCTGTCTGCCTGCCTGTGGTATTATTCTAAAGAGAACACCAGCAATTGTCTGCAGTTAGCTTTAGTTGCACACTGTGCATAGGATACAGTACACTGACTGAAAATACTGCAGCTGCCTGTCTGCCTGTGGTATTATTAGGAAGAGAAAACCAGTAATTGTCTGCAGTTAGCTTTAGTTGCACACTGTGCACAGGATACAGTACACTGACTTAAAATACTGTGGCTGCCTGCATCCTATGTGTGGTATGTTTAGTAAGAGAACACCAGTAATTGTCTGCAGTTAGCTTTAGTTGCACACTGTGCACAGGATAAAGTACACTGGCTGAAAATACTGCAGCTGCCTGCCTGCCTGTGGTATTATTACGAATAGAACAACAGCAAATGTCTGCAGTTAGCTTGTGTTGCACACTGTGCACAGGATACTGTACACTGACTGAAAATACTACAGCACCTGACTGCCTGTGGTATTATTAGGAAGAGAACACCAGCAATTGTCTGCAGTTAGCTTTAGTTGCACACTGTGTTCCAGATAAGGTACACTTACCGAAAATACTGCAGCTGCCTGCCTGCTTGTGGTTTTATTAGGAAGAGAACACCAGCAATTGTCTGCAGCTAGCTTTAGTTGCACACTGTGCATAGGATACAGTACACTGACTGAATATACTGCAGCTGCCTGCCTGTGGTATTATTAGGAAGAGAACACCAGCAATTGTCTGCAGTTAACTTTAGTTGCACACTGTGAACAGGATAAGGTACACTGACTTAAAATACTGCAACTGTCTGCATGTGGTTTTATTAGGAAGAGAACACCAGCAATTGTCTGCAGTTAGCTTTAGTTGCACACTGTGCACAGGATACAGCACAATGACTGAAAATAATGCAGCTGCCTTCCTGCGGTGTTATTAGGAAGAGAACACCAGCAATTGTCTGCAGTTAGCTTTAGTTGCACACTGTGCACAGGATACAGTACACTGACTAAAAATACTGCAGCTGCCTTCCTGCCTGTGGTATTATTAGAAAGAGAACACCAGAAATCGTCTGCAGTTAGCGTGAGTTGCACACTGTGCACAGGATACAGTACACTGACTGAAAATACTGCAGCTGCCTGCCTGTGGTATTATTAGGAAGAGAACACCAGCAATTGTCTGCAGTTAACTTTAGTTACACACTGTGAGCAGGATAAGGTACACTGACTTAAAATACTGCAGCTGTCTGCCTGTGGTTTTATTAGGAAGAGAACACCAGCAATTGTCTGCAGTTAGCTTTAGTTGCACACTGTGCACAGGATACAGTACACTGACTGAAAATACTGCAGCTGCTTGCCTGTGGTATTATTAGGAAGTGAACACCAGCAATTGTCTGCAGTTAGCTTTAGTTGCACACTGTGCACAGGATACAGTACACTGACTTAAAATACTGTGGCTGCCTGCTTCCTATGTGTGGTATGTTTAGTAAGAGAACACCAGTAATTGTCTGCAGTTAGCTTTAGTTGCACACTGTGCACAGGATAAAGTACTCTGGCTGAAAATACTGCAGCTGCCTGCCGGCCTGTGGTATTATTAGGAAGAGAACACCAGCAAATGTCTGCAGTTAGCTTGAGTTGCACACTGTGCACAGGATACAGTACACTGACTGAAAATACTACAGCACCTGACTGCCTGTGGTATTATTAGGAAGAGAACACCAGCAATTGTCTGCAGTTAGTTTGAGTTGCACACTGTGCATAGGATACAGTACACTGACTGAAAATACTGCATCTGCCTGCCTGCTTGTGGTATTATTAGGAAGAGAACACCAGCAATTGTCTGCAGTTAACTTTAGTTGCACACTGCGAACAGGATAAGGTACACTGACTTAAAATACTGCAGCTGTTTGCATGTGGTTTTATTAGGAAGAGAACACCAGCAATTGTCTGCAGTTAACTTTAGTTGCACACTGTGAACAGGATAATGTACACTGACTTAAAATACTGCAGCTGTCTGCCTGTGGTTTTATTAGGAAGAGAACACCAGTAATTGTCTGCAGTTAGCTTTAGTTGCACACTGTGCACAGGATACAGTACACTGACTGAAAATACTGCAGCTGCCTGCTTCCTATATGTGGTATGTTTAGTAAGAGAACACCAGCAATTGTCTGCAGTTAACTTTAGTTGCACACTGTGAACAGGATAATGTACACTGACTTAAAATACTGCAGCTGTCTGCCTGTGGTTTTATTAGGAAGAGAACACCAGTAATTGTCTGCAGTTAGCTTTAGTTGCACACTGTGTACAGGATACAGTACACTGACTGAAAATACGGCAGCTGCCTGCTTCCTATGTGTGGTATGTTTAGTAAGAGAACACCAGCAATTGTCTGCAGTTAGCTTTAGTTGCACACTGTGCACAGGATACAACACAATGACTGAAAATAATGCAGCTGCCTGCCTGTGGTGTTATTAGGAAGAGAACACCAGCAATTGTCTGCAGTTAGCTTTAGTTGCATACTGTGCACAGGATACAGTACACTGACTGATAATACTGCAGGTGCCTGCCTGTGGTATTATAAGGAAGAGAACACCAGCAATTGTCCGCAGTTAGTTTGAGTTGCACACTGTGCACAGGATACAGTACACTGACTGAAAATACTGCAGCTGTCTGCCTGCCTGTGGGATTATTAGGAAGAGAACACCAGCAAATATTTGCAGTTAGTTTGAGTTGCACACTGTGCACAGGATACAGTACACTGACTGAAAATACTGCAGCTGTCTGCCTGCCTGTGGGATTATTCTAAAGAGAACACCAGAAATTGTATGCAGTTAGCTTTAGTTGCACACTGTGCACAGGATACAGTACACTGACTGAAAATACTGCAGCTGCCTGCCTGCCTGTGTTATTATTAGGAAGAGAACACCAGCAAATGTTTGCAGTTAGTTTGAGTTGCACACTGTGCACAGGATACAGTACACTGACAGAAAATACTGCAGCTGTCTGCCTGCCTGTGGTATTATTCTAAAGAGAACACCAGAAATTGTATGCAGGTAGCTTTAGTTGCACACTGTGCACAGGATAAGGTACACTGACTTAAAATACTGCAGCTGCCTGCCTGTGGTATTATTAGGAAGAGAACACCAGCAATTGCATGCAGTTAGCTTTAGTTGCACACTGTGCACATGATACAGTACACTGACTGAAAATACTGCAGCTGCTTGCCTGTGGTATTATTAGTAAGTGAACACCAGCAATTGTCTGCAGTTAGCTTTAGTTGCACACTGTGAGCAGGATAAGGTACACTGACTTAAAATACTGCAGCTGTCTGCCTGTGGTTTTATTAGGAAGAGAACACCAGCAATTGCATGCAGTTAGCTTTAGTTGCACACTGTGCACATGATACAGTACACTGACTGAAAATACTGCAGCTGCCTGCCTGCCTGTGGTATTATTAGGAATAGAACACCAGCAATTGTCTGCAGTTAGCTTTAGTTGCACACTGTGAGCAGGATAAGGTACACTGACTTAAAATACTGCAGCTGTCTGCCTGTGGTTTTATTAGGAAGAGAACACCAGCAATTGCATGCAGTTAGCTTTAGTTGCACACTGTGCACATGATACAGTACACTGACTGAAAATACTGCAGCTGCTTGCCTGTGGTATTATTAGGAAGTGAACACCAGCAATTGTCTGCAGTTAGCTTTAGTTGCACACTGTGCATAGGATACAGTACACTGACTGAAAATACTGCAGCTGCCTGCCTGTGGTATTATAATGAAGAGAACACCAGCAATTGTCTGCAGTTAGTTTGAGTTGCACACTGTGCACAGGATACAGTACACTGACTGAAAATACTGCAGCTGCCTGTCTGCCTGTGGTATTATTAGGAAGAGAACACCAGTATTTGTCTGCAGTTAGCTTTAGTTGCACACTGTGCACAGGATACAGTACACTGACTTAAAATACTGTGGCTGCCTGCTTCCTATGTGTGGTATGTTTAGTAAGAGAACACCAGTAATTGTCAGCAGTTAGCTTTAGTTGCACACTGTGCACATGATAAAGTACACTGGCTGAAAATACTGCAGCTGCCTGCCTGCCTGTGGTATTATTAGGAAGAGAACACCAGCAAATGTCTGCAGTTAGCTTTAGTTGCACACTGTGCATAGGATACAGTACACTGACTGAATATACTGCAGCTGCCTGCCTGTGGTATTATTAGGAAGAAAACACCAGCAATTGTCTGCAGTTAACTTTAGTTGCACACTGTGAACAGGATAAGGTACACTGACTTAAAATACTGCAGCTGTCTGCATGTGGTTTTATTAGGAAGAGAACGCCAGCAATTGTCTGCAATTAGCTTTAGTTGCACACTGTGCACAGGATACAGTACACTGACTGAAAATACTGCAGCTGCCTGCCTGTGGTATAATTAGGAAGTGAACACCAGCAATTGTCTGCAGTTAGCTTTAGTTGCACACTGTGCATAGGATACAGTACACTGACTGAAAATACTGCAGCTGCCTGCCTGTGGTATTATAAGGAAGAGAACACCAGCAATTGTCTGCAGTTAATTTGAGTTGCACACTGTGCACAGGATACAGTACACTGACTGAAAATACTGCAGCTGCCTGTGGTATTATTAGGAAGAGAACACCAGTAATTGTCTGCAGTTAGCTTTAGTTGCACACTGTGCACATGATACAGTACACTGACTGAAAATACTGCAGCTGCCTGCTACCTATGTATGGTATGTTTAGTAAGAGAACACCAGTAATTGTCTGCAGTTAGCTTTAGTTGCACACTGTGCACAGGATAAAGTACACTGGCTGAAAATACTGCAGCTGCCTGCCTGCCTGTGGTATTATTAGGAAGAGAAAACCAGCAAATGTCTGCAGTTAGCTTTAGTTGCACACTGTGCATAGGATACAGTACACTGACTGAATATACTGCAGCTGCCTGCCTGTGGTATTATTAGGAAGAAAACACCAGCAATTGTCTGCAGTTAACTTTAGTTGCACACTGTAAACAGGATACAGTACACTGACTGAAAATACTGCAGCTGCCTGCCTGTGGTATAATTAGGAAGTGAACACCAGCAATTGTCTGCAGTTAGCTTTAGTTGCACACTGTGCATAGGATACAGTACACTGACTGAAAATACTGCAGCTGCCTGCCTGTGGTATTATAAGGAAGAGAACACCAGGAATTGTCTGCAGTTAGTTTGAGTTGCACACTGTGCACAGGATACAGTACACTGACTGAAAATACTGCAGCTGCCTGTCTGCCTGTGGTATTATTAGGAAGAGAACACCAGTAATTGTCTGCAGTTAGCTTTAGTTGCACACTGTGCACAGGATACAGTACACTGACTTAAAATACTGTGGCTGCCTGCCTGCTTGTGGTATTATTAGGAAGAGAACACCAGCAATTGTCTGCAGTTAGCTTTAGTTGCACACTGTGCACAGGATACAGTACACTGACTGAAAATACTGCAGCTGCTTGCCTGTGGTATTATTAGGAAGTGAACACCAGCAATTGTCTGCAGTTAGCTTTAGTTTCACACTGTGCATAGGATACAGTACACTGACTGAAAATACTGCAGCTGCCTGCCTGTGGTATTATAAGGAAGAGAACACCAGCAATTGTCTGCAGTTAGTTTGAGTTGCACACTGTGCACAGGATACAGTACACTGACTAAAAAAATACTGCAGCTGCCTATCTGCCTGTGGTATTATTAGGAAGAGAACACCAGTATTTGTCTGCAGTTAGCTTTAGATGCACACTGTGCACAGGATACAGTACACTGACTTAAAATACTGTGGCTGCCTGCTTCCTATGTGTGGTATGTTTAGTAAGAGAACACCAGTAATTGTCTGCAGTTAACTTTAGTTGCACACTGTGCACAGGATAAAGTACACTGGCTGAAAATACTGCAGCTGCCTGCCTGCCTGTGGTATTATTAGGAAGAGAAAACCAGCAAATGTCTGCAGTTAGCTTTAGTTGCACACTGTGCATAGGATACAGTACACTGACTGAATATACTGCAGCTGCCTGCCTGTGGTATTATTAGGAAGAAAACACCAGCAATTGTCTGCAGTTAACTTTAGTTGCACACTGTGAACAGGATAAGGTACACTGACTTAAAATACTGCAGCTGTCTCCATGTGGTTTTATTAGGAAGAGAACACCAGCAATTGTCTGCAATTAGCTTTAGTTGCACACTGTGCACAGGATACAGTACACTGACTGAAAATACTGCAGCTGCCTGCCTGTGGTATAATTAGGAAGTGAACACCAGCAATTGTCTGCAGTTAGCTTTAGTTGCACACTGTGCATAGGATACAGTACACTGACTGAAAATAATGCAGCTGCCTGCCTGTGGTATTATAAGGAAGAGAACACCAGGAATTGTCTGCAGTTAGTTTGAGTTGCACACTGTGCACAGGATACAGTACACTGACTGAAAATACTGCAGCTGCCTGTCTGCCTGTGGTATTATTAGGAAGAGAACACCAGTAATTGTCTGCAGTTAGCTTTAGTTGCACACTGTGCACAGGATACAGTACACTGACTGAAAATACTGCAGCTGCCTGCTACCTATGTGTGGTATGTTTAGTAAGAGAACACCAGTAATTGTCTGCAGTTAGCTTTAGTTGCACACAGTGCACAGGATACAGTACACCGACTAAAAATACTGCAGCGTCTGCCTGCCTGTGGTATTATTAGGAAGAGAACAGCAGCAATTGTATGCAGTTAGCTTTAGTTGTACACTGTGCACAGGATAAAGTACACTGGCTGAAAATACTGCAGCTGCCTGCCTGCCTGTGGTATTATTAGGAAGAGAACACCAGCAATTGTCTGCAGTTAGCTTTAGTTGCACACTGTGCACAGGATAAGGTACACTGACTGAAAATACTGCAGCTGCCTGCCTGCTTGTGGTTTTATTAGAAAGAGAACACCAGCAATTGTCTGCAGTTAGCTTTAGTTGCACACTGTGTACAGGATACAGTACACTGACTGAATATACTGCAGCTGCCTGCCTGTGGTATTATTAGGAAGAGAACACCAGCAATTGTCTGCCATTAACTTTAGTTGCACACTGCGAACAGGATAATGTACACTGACTGAAAATACTGCAGCGGTCTGCCTGTGGTTTTATTAGGAAGAGAACACCAGCAATTGTCTGCAGTTAGCTTTAGTTGCACACTGTGCACAGGATACAGCACAATGACTGAAAATACTGCAGCTGCCTTCCTGCGGTGTTATTAGGAAGAGAACACCAGCAATTGTCTGCAGTTAGCTTTAGTTGCACACTGTGCACAGGATACAGTACACTGACTAAAAATACTGCAGCTGCCTTCCTGCCTGTGGTATTATTAGAAAGAGAACACCAGAAATCATCTGCAGTTAGCGTGAGTTGCACACTGTGCACAGGATACAGTACACTGACTGAAAATACTGCAGCTGCCTGCCTGTGGTATTATTAGGAAGAGAACACCAGCAATTGTCTGCAGTTAACTTTAGTTGCACACTGTGAGCAGGATAAGGTACACTGACTTAAAATACTGCAGCTGTCTGCCTGTGGTTTTATTAGGAAGAGAACACCAGCAATTGTCTGCAGTTAGCTTTAGTTGCACACTGTGCACAAGATACAGTACACTGACTGAAAATACTGCAGCTGCTTGCCTGTGGTATTATTAGGAAGTGAACACCAGCAATTGTCTGCAGTTAGCTTTAGTTGCACACTGTGCACAGGATACAGTACACTGACTTAAAATACTGTGGCTGCCTGCTTCCTATGTGTGGTATGTTTAGTAAGAGAACACCAGTAATTGTCTGCAGTTAGCTTTAGTTGCACACTGTGCACAGGATAAAGTACTCTGGCTGAAAATACTGCAGCTGCCTGCCGGCCTGTGGTATTATTAGGAAGAGAACACCAGCAAATGTCTGCAGTTAGCTTGAGTTGCACACTGTGCACAGGATAACGTACACTGGCTGAAAATACTGCAGCTGCCTGCCTGCCTGTGGTATTATTAGGTAGAGAACACCAGCAATTGTCTGCAGTTAGCTTTAGTTGCACACTGTGCACAGGATAAGGTACACTGACAGAAAATAATGCAGCTGCCTGCCTGCTTGTGGTTTTATTAGAAAGAGAACACCAGCAACTGTCTGCAGTTAGCTTTAGTTGCACACTGTGCACAGGATACAGTACACTGACTGAATATACTACAGCTGCCTGCCTGTGGTATTATTAGGAAGAGAACACCAGCAATTGTCTGCAATTAACTTTAGTTGCACACTGTGAACAGGATAATGTACACTGACTTAAAATCCTGCAGCTGTCTGCCTGTGGTTTTATTAGGAAGAGAACACCAGCAATTGTCTGCAGTTAACTTTAGTTGCACACTGTGCACAGGATACAGTACACTGACTTAAAATACTGTGGCTGCCTGCTTCCTATGTGTGGTATGTTTAGTAAGAGAACACCAGTAATTGTCTGCAGTTAGCTTTAGTTGCACACTGTGCACAGGATAAAGTACTCTGGCTGAAAATACTGCAGCTGCCTGCCGGCCTGTGGTATTATTAGGAAGAGAACACCAGCAAATGTCTGCAGTTAGCTTGAGTTGCACACTGTGCACAGGATACAGTACACTGACTGAAAATACTACAGCACCTGACTGCCTGTGGTATTATTAGGAAGAGAACACCAGCAATTGTCTGCAGTTAGTTTGAGTTGCACACTGTGCATAGGATACAGTACACTGACTGAAAATACTGCATCTGCCTGCCTGCTTGTGGTATTATTAGGAAGAGAACACCAGCAATTGTCTGCAGTTAACTTTAGTTGCACACTGCGAACAGGATAAGGTACACTGACTTAAAATACTGCAGCTGTTTGCATGTGGTTTTATTAGGAAGAGAACACCAGCAATTGTCTGCAGTTAACTTTAGTTGCACACTGTGAACAGGATAATGTACACTGACTTAAAATACTGCAGCTGTCTGCCTGTGGTTTTATTAGGAAGAGAACACCAGTAATTGTCTGCAGTTAGCTTTAGTTGCACACTGTGCACAGGATACAGTACACTGACTGAAAATACTGCAGCTGCCTGCTTCCTATATGTGGTATGTTTAGTAAGAGAACACCAGCAATTGTCTGCAGTTAACTTTAGTTGCACACTGTGAACAGGATAATGTACACTGACTTAAAATACTGCAGCTGTCTGCCTGTGGTTTTATTAGGAAGAGAACACCAGTAATTGTCTGCAGTTAGCTTTAGTTGCACACTGTGTACAGGATACAGTACACTGACTGAAAATACGGCAGCTGCCTGCTTCCTATGTGTGGTATGTTTAGTAAGAGAACACCAGCAATTGTCTGCAGTTAGCTTTAGTTGCACACTGTGCACAGGATACAACACAATGACTGAAAATAATGCAGCTGCCTGCCTGTGGTGTTATTAGGAAGAGAACACCAGCAATTGTCTGCAGTTAGCTTTAGTTGCATACTGTGCACAGGATACAGTACACTGACTGATAATACTGCAGGTGCCTGCCTGTGGTATTATAAGGAAGAGAACACCAGCAATTGTCCGCAGTTAGTTTGAGTTGCACACTGTGCACAGGATACAGTACACTGACTGAAAATACTGCAGCTGTCTGCCTGCCTGTGGGATTATTAGGAAGAGAACACCAGCAAATATTTGCAGTTAGTTTGAGTTGCACACTGTGCACAGGATACAGTACACTGACTGAAAATACTGCAGCTGTCTGCCTGCCTGTGGGATTATTCTAAAGAGAACACCAGAAATTGTATGCAGTTAGCTTTAGTTGCACACTGTGCACAGGATACAGTACACTGACTGAAAATACTGCAGCTGCCTGCCTGCCTGTGTTATTATTAGGAAGAGAACACCAGCAAATGTTTGCAGTTAGTTTGAGTTGCACACTGTGCACAGGATACAGTACACTGACAGAAAATACTGCAGCTGTCTGCCTGCCTGTGGTATTATTCTAAAGAGAACACCAGAAATTGTATGCAGGTAGCTTTAGTTGCACACTGTGCACAGGATAAGGTACACTGACTTAAAATACTGCAGCTGCCTGCCTGCCTGTGGTATTATTAGGAAGAGAACACCAGCAATTGCATGCAGTTAGCTTTAGTTGCACACTGTGCACATGATACAGTACACTGACTGAAAATACTGCAGCTGCTTGCCTGTGGTATTATTAGTAAGTGAACACCAGCAATTGTCTGCAGTTAGCTTTAGTTGCACACTGTGAGCAGGATACAGTACACTGACTTAAAATACTGCAGCTGTCTGCCTGTGGTTTTATTAGGAAGAGAACACCAGCAATTGCATGCAGTTAGCTTTAGTTGCACACTGTGCACAAGATACAGTACACTGACTGAAAATACTGCAGCTGCCTGCCTGCCTGTGGTATTATTAGGAATAGAACACCAGCAATTGTCTGCAGTTAGCTTTAGTTGCACACTGTGAGCAGGATAAGGTACACTGACTTAAAATACTGCAGCTGTCTGCCTGTGGTTTTATTAGGAAGAGAACACCAGCAATTGCATGCAGTTAGCTTTAGTTGCACACTGTGCACATGATACAGTACACTGACTGAAAATACTGCAGCTGCTTGCCTGTGGTATTATTAGGAAGTGAACACCAGCAATTGTCTGCAGTTAGCTTTAGTTGCACACTGTGCATAGGATACAGTACACTGACTGAAAATACTGCAGCTGCCTGCCTGTGGTATTATAATGAAGAGAACACCAGCAATTGTCTGCAGTTAGTTTGAGTTGCACACTGTGCACAGGATACAGTACACTGACTGAAAATACTGCAGCTGCCTGTCTGCCTGTGGTATTATTAGGAAGAGAACACCAGTATTTGTCTGCAGTTAGCTTTAGTTGCACACTGTGCACAGGATACAGTACACTGACTTAAAATACTGTGGCTGCCTGCTTCCTATGTGTGGTATGTTTAGTAAGAGAACACCAGTAATTGTCAGCAGTTAGCTTTAGTTGCACACTGTGCACATGATAAAGTACACTGGCTGAAAATACTGCAGCTGCCTGCCTGCCTGTGGTATTATTAGGAAGAGAACACCAGCAAATGTCTGCAGTTAGCTTTAGTTGCACACTGTGCATAGGATACAGTACACTGACTGAATATACTGCAGCTGCCTGCCTGTGGTATTATTAGGAAGAAAACACCAGCAATTGTCTGCAGTTAACTTTAGTTGCACACTGTGAACAGGATAAGGTACACTGACTTAAAATACTGCAGCTGTCTGCATGTGGTTTTATTAGGAAGAGAACGCCAGCAATTGTCTGCAATTAGCTTTAGTTGCACACTGTGCACAGGATACAGTACACTGACTGAAAATACTGCAGCTGCCTGCCTGTGGTATAATTAGGAAGTGAACACCAGCAATTGTCTGCAGTTAGCTTTAGTTGCACACTGTGCATAGGATACAGTACACTGACTGAAAATACTGCAGCTGCCTGCCTGTGGTATTATAAGGAAGAGAACACCAGCAATTGTCTGCAGTTAATTTGAGTTGCACACTGTGCACAGGATACAGTACACTGACTGAAAATACTGCAGCTGCCTGTGGTATTATTAGGAAGAGAACACCAGTAATTGTCTGCAGTTAGCTTTAGTTGCACACTGTGCACATGATACAGTACACTGACTGAAAATACTGCAGCTGCCTGCTACCTATGTATGGTATGTTTAGTAAGAGAACACCAGTAATTGTCTGCAGTTAGCTTTAGTTGCACACTGTGCACAGGATAAAGTACACTGGCTGAAAATACTGCAGCTGCCTGCCTGCCTGTGGTATTATTAGGAAGAGAAAACCAGCAAATGTCTGCAGTTAGCTTTAGTTGCACACTGTGCATAGGATACAGTACACTGACTGAATATACTGCAGCTGCCTGCCTGTGGTATTATTAGGAAGAAAACACCAGCAATTGTCTGCAGTTAACTTTAGTTGCACACTGTAAACAGGATACAGTACACTGACTGAAAATACTGCAGCTGCCTGCCTGTGGTATAATTAGGAAGTGAACACCAGCAATTGTCTGCAGTTAGCTTTAGTTGCACACTGTGCATAGGATACAGTACACTGACTGAAAATACTGCAGCTGCCTGCCTGTGGTATTATAAGGAAGAGAACACCAGGAATTGTCTGCAGTTAGTTTGAGTTGCACACTGTGCACAGGATACAGTACACTGACTGAAAATACTGCAGCTGCCTGTCTGCCTGTGGTATTATTAGGAAGAGAACACCAGTAATTGTCTGCAGTTAGCTTTAGTTGCACACTGTGCACAGGATACAGTACACTGACTTAAAATACTGTGGCTGCCTGCCTGCTTGTGGTATTATTAGGAAGAGAACACCAGCAATTGTCTGCAGTTAGCTTTAGTTGCACACTGTGCACAGGATACAGTACACTGACTGAAAATACTGCAGCTGCTTGCCTGTGGTATTATTAGGAAGTGAACACCAGCAATTGTCTGCAGTTAGCTTTAGTTTCACACTGTGCATAGGATACAGTACACTGACTGAAAATACTGCAGCTGCCTGCCTGTGGTATTATAAGGAAGAGAACACCAGCAATTGTCTGCAGTTAGTTTGAGTTGCACACTGTGCACAGGATACAGTACACTGACTAAAAAAATACTGCAGCTGCCTATCTGCCTGTGGTATTATTAGGAAGAGAACACCAGTATTTGTCTGCAGTTAGCTTTAGATGCACACTGTGCACAGGATACAGTACACTGACTTAAAATACTGTGGCTGCCTGCTTCCTATGTGTGGTATGTTTAGTAAGAGAACACCAGTAATTGTCTGCAGTTAACTTTAGTTGCACACTGTGCACAGGATAAAGTACACTGGCTGAAAATACTGCAGCTGCCTGCCTGCCTGTGGTATTATTAGGAAGAGAAAACCAGCAAATGTCTGCAGTTAGCTTTAGTTGCACACTGTGCATAGGATACAGTACACTGACTGAATATACTGCAGCTGCCTGCCTGTGGTATTATTAGGAAGAAAACACCAGCAATTGTCTGCAGTTAACTTTAGTTGCACACTGTGAACAGGATAAGGTACACTGACTTAAAATACTGCAGCTGTCTCCATGTGGTTTTATTAGGAAGAGAACACCAGCAATTGTCTGCAATTAGCTTTAGTTGCACACTGTGCACAGGATACAGTACACTGACTGAAAATACTGCAGCTGCCTGCCTGTGGTATAATTAGGAAGTGAACACCAGCAATTGTCTGCAGTTAGCTTTAGTTGCACACTGTGCATAGGATACAGTACACTGACTGAAAATAATGCAGCTGCCTGCCTGTGGTATTATAAGGAAGAGAACACCAGGAATTGTCTGCAGTTAGTTTGAGTTGCACACTGTGCACAGGATACAGTACACTGACTGAAAATACTGCAGCTGCCTGTCTGCCTGTGGTATTATTAGGAAGAGAACACCAGTAATTGTCTGCAGTTAGCTTTAGTTGCACACTGTGCACAGGATACAGTACACTGACTGAAAATACTGCAGCTGCCTGCTACCTATGTGTGGTATGTTTAGTAAGAGAACACCAGTAATTGTCTACAGTTAGCTTTAGTTGCACACAGTGCACAGGATACAGTACACCGACTAAAAATACTGCAGCGTCTGCCTGCCTGTGGTATTATTAGGAAGAGAACAGCAGCAATTGTATGCAGTTAGCTTTAGTTGTACACTGTGCACAGGATAAAGTACACTGGCTGAAAATACTGCAGCTGCCTGCCTGCCTGTGGTATTATTAGGAAGAGAACACCAGCAATTGTCTGCAGTTAGCTTTAGTTGCACACTGTGCACAGGATAAGGTACACTGACTGAAAATACTGCAGCTGCCTGCCTGCTTGTGGTTTTATTAGAAAGAGAACACCAGCAATTGTCTGCAGTTAGCTTTAGTTGCACACTGTGTACAGGATACAGTACACTGACTGAATATACTGCAGCTGCCTGCCTGTGGTATTATTAGGAAGAGAACACCAGCAATTGTCTGCCATTAACTTTAGTTGCACACTGCGAACAGGATAATGTACACTGACTGAAAATACTGCAGCGGTCTGCCTGTGGTTTTATTAGGAAGAGAACACCAGCAATTGTCTGCAGTTAGCTTTAGTTGCACACTGTGCACAGGATACAGCACAATGACTGAAAATACTGCAGCTGCCTTCCTGCGGTGTTATTAGGAAGAGAACACCAGCAATTGTCTGCAGTTAGCTTTAGTTGCACACTGTGCACAGGATACAGTACACTGACTAAAAATACTGCAGCTGCCTTCCTGCCTGTGGTATTATTAGAAAGAGAACACCAGAAATCATCTGCAGTTAGCGTGAGTTGCACACTGTGCACAGGATACAGTACACTGACTGAAAATACTGCAGCTGCCTGCCTGTGGTATTATTAGGAAGAGAACACCAGCAATTGTCTGCAGTTAACTTTAGTTGCACACTGTGAGCAGGATAAGGTACACTGACTTAAAATACTGCAGCTGTCTGCCTGTGGTTTTATTAGGAAGAGAACACCAGCAATTGTCTGCAGTTAGCTTTAGTTGCACACTGTGCACAAGATACAGTACACTGACTGAAAATACTGCAGCTGCTTGCCTGTGGTATTATTAGGAAGTGAACACCAGCAATTGTCTGCAGTTAGCTTTAGTTGCACACTGTGCACAGGATACAGTACACTGACTTAAAATACTGTGGCTGCCTGCTTCCTATGTGTGGTATGTTTAGTAAGAGAACACCAGTAATTGTCTGCAGTTAGCTTTAGTTGCACACTGTGCACAGGATAAAGTACTCTGGCTGAAAATACTGCAGCTGCCTGCCGGCCTGTGGTATTATTAGGAAGAGAACACCAGCAAATGTCTGCAGTTAGCTTGAGTTGCACACTGTGCACAGGATAACGTACACTGGCTGAAAATACTGCAGCTGCCTGCCTGCCTGTGGTATTATTAGGTAGAGAACACCAGCAATTGTCTGCAGTTAGCTTTAGTTGCACACTGTGCACAGGATAAGGTACACTGACAGAAAATAATGCAGCTGCCTGCCTGCTTGTGGTTTTATTAGAAAGAGAACACCAGCAATTGTCTGCAGTTAGCTTTAGTTGCACACTGTGCACAGGATACAGTACACTGACTGAATATACTACAGCTGCCTGCCTGTGGTATTATTAGGAAGAGAACACCAGCAATTGTCTGCAATTAACTTTAGTTGCACACTGTGAACAGGATAATGTACACTGACTTAAAATCCTGCAGCTGTCTGCCTGTGGTTTTATTAGGAAGAGAACACCAGCAATTGTCTGCAGTTAGCTTTAGTTGCACACTGTGCACAGGATACAGCACAATGACTGAAAATATTGCAGCTGCCTGCCTGCGGTGTTATTAGGAAGAGAACACCAGCAATTGTCTGCAGTTAGCTTTAGTTGCACACTGTGCACAGGATACAGTACACTGACTGAAAATACTGCAGCTGCCTGCCTGCCTGTGGTATTATTAGGAAGAGAACACCAGCAAATGTCTGCAGTTAGTTTGAGATGCACACTGTGCACAGGATACAGTACACTGACTGAAAATACTGCAGCTGTCTGCCTGCCTGTGGGATTATTCTAAAGAGAACACCAGAAATTGTATGCAGTTAGCTTTAGTTGCACACTGTGCACAGGATACAGTACACTGACTGAAAATACTGCAGCTGCCTGCCTGCCTGTGGTATTATTAGGAAGAGAACAGCAACAATTGTCTGCAGTTAGCTTTAGTTGCACACTGTGCACAGGATACAGTACACTGGCTGAAAATACTGCAGCTGCCTGCCTGCCTGCCTGCCTGTGGTATTATTACAAAGAGAACACCACAAAATGTATGCAGTTATCTTTAGTTGCACACTGTGCACAGGATAAGGTACACTGACTTAAAATACTGCAGCTGTCTGCCTGTGGTATTATTAGGAAGAGAACACCAGTAATTGTCTGCAGGTAGCTTTAGTTGCACACTGTGCACAGGATAAAGTACACTGACTAAAAATACTGCAGCTGTCTGCCTGACTGCCTGTGGTATTATTAGAAAGAGAACACCAGAAATTGTCTGCAGTTAGCGTGAGTTGCACACTGTGCACAGGATACAGTACACTGGCTGAAAATACTGCATCGCCTGCCTGCCTCTGGTATTATTAGGAAGAGAACACCAGCAATTGTCTGCAGTTAGCTTTAGTTGCACACTGTGCACAGGATAAAGTACACTGACTAAAAATACTGCAGCTGCCTGCCTGCCTGCCTGTGGTATTATTAGAAAGAGAACACCAGAAATTGTCTGCAGTTAGCGTGAGTTGCACACTGTGCACAGGATACAGTACACTGACTGAAAATACTGCAGCTGCCTGCCTGCCTGTGGTATTATTAGGAATAGAACACCAGCAATTGTCTGCAGTTAGCTTTAGTTGCACACTGTGCACAGGATACAGTACACTGACTGAATATACTGCAGCTGCCTGCCTGTGGTATTATTAGGAAGAGAACACCAGCAATTGTCTGCAGTTAACTTTAGTTGCACACTGTGAGCAGGATAAGGTACACTGTCTTAAAATACTGCAGCTGTCTGCCTGTGGTTTTATTAGGAAGAGAACACCAGCAATTGTCTGCAGTTAGCTTTAGTTGCACACTGTGCACAGGATACAGTACTCTGACTTAAAATACTGCAGCTAGCTGCTTCCTATGTGTGGTATGTTTAGTAAGAGAACACCAGTAATTGTCTGCAGTTAGCTTTAGTTGCACACTGTGCACAGGATAAAGTACACTGGCTGAAAATACTGCAGCTGCCTGCCTGCCTGTGATATTATTAGGAAAAGAACACCAGCAAATTTCTGCAGTTAGCTTGAGTTGCACACTGTGCACAGGATACAGTACACTGACTGAAAATACTACAGCACCTGACTGCCTGTGGTATTATTAGGAAGAGAACACCAGCAATTGTCTGCAGTTAGCTTTAGTTGCACACTGTGCACAGGATAACGTACACTGGCTGAAAATACTGCAGCTGCCTGCCTGCCTGTGGTATTATTAGGTAGAGAACACCAGCAATTGTCTGCAGTTAGCTTTAGTTGCACACTGTGCACAGGATAAGGTACACTGACTGAAAATAGTGCAGCTGCCTGCCTGCTTGTGGTTTTATTAGAAAGAGAACACCAGCAATTGTCTGCAGTTAGCTTTAGTTGCACACTGTGCACAGGATACAGTACACTGACTGAATATACTACAGCTGCCTGCCTGTGGTATTATTAGGAAGAGAACACCAGCAATTGTCTGCAATTAACTTTAGTTGCACACTGTGAACAGGATAATGTACACTGACTTAAAATCCTGCAGCTGTCTGCCTGTGGTTTTATTAGGAAGAGAACACCAGCAATTGTCTGCAGTTAGCTTTAGTTGCACACTGTGCACAGGATACAGCACAATGACTGAAAATATTGCAGCTGCCTGCCTGCGGTGTTATTAGGAAGAGAACACCAGCAATTGTCTGCAGTTAGCTTTAGTTGCACACTGTGCACAGGATACAGTACACTGACTGAAAATACTGCAGCTGCCTGCCTGTGGTATTATAAGGAAGAGAACACCAGCAATTGCCCGCAGTTAGTTTGAGTTGCACACTGTGCACAGGATACAGTACACTGACTGAAAATACTGCAGCTGCCTGCCTGCCTGTGGTATTATTAGGAAGAGAACACCAGCAATTGTCCGCAGTTAACTTTAGTTGCACACTGTGAGCAGGATAAGGTACACTGACTTAAAATACTGCAGCTGTCTGCCTGCTTGTGGGATTATTCTAAAGAGAACACCAGAAATTGTATGCAGTTAGCTTTAGTTGCACACTGTGCACATGATACAGTACACTGCCTGAAAATACTGCAGCTGCCTGCCTGCCTGTGGTATTATTAGGAAGAGAACAGCAACAATTGTCTGCAGTTAGCTTTAGTTGCACACTGTGCACAGGATACAGTACACTGGCTGAAAATACTGCAGCTGCCTGCCTGCCTGCCTGTGGTATTATTACAAAGAGAACACCACAAAATGTATGCAGTTATCTTTAGTTGCACACTGTGCACAGGATAAGGTACACTGACTTAAAATACTGCAGCTGTCTGCCTGTGGTAATATTAGGAAGAGAACACCAGTAATTGTCTGCAGGTAGCTTTAGTTGCACACTGTGCACAGGATAAAGTACACTGACTAAAAATACTGCAGCTGTCTGCCTGCCTGCCTGTGGTATTATTAGAAAGAGAACACCAGAAATTGTCTGCAGTTAGCGTGAGTTGCACACTGTGCACAGGATACAGTACACTGGCTGAAAATACTGCAGCGCCTGCCTGCCTCTGGTATTATTAGGAAGAGAACACCAGCAATTGCCTGCAGTTAGCTTTAGTTGCACACTGTGCACAGGATAAAGTACACTGACTAAAAATACTGCAGCTGCCTGCCTGCCTGCCTGTGGTATTATTAGAAAGAGAACACCAGAAATTGTCTGCAGTTAGTGTGAGTTGCACACTGTGCACAGGATACAGTACACTGACTGAAAATACTGCAGCTGCCTGCCTGCCTGTGGTATTATTAGGAATAGAACACCAGCAATTGTCTGCAGTTAGCTTTAGTTGCACACTGTGCACAGGATACAGTACACTGGCTGAATATACTGCAGCTGCCTGCCTGTGGTATTATTAGGAAGAGAACACCAGCAATTGTCTGCAGTTAACTTTAGTTGCACACTGTGAGCAGGATAAGGTACACTGTCTTAAAATACTGCAGCTGTCTGCCTGTGGTTTTATTAGGAAGAGAACACCAGCAATTGTCTGCAGTTAGCTTTAGTTGCACACTGTGCACAGGATACAGTACACTGACTGAAAATACTGCAGCTGCCTGCCTGTGGTATTATTAGGAATTGAACACCAGCAATTGTCTGCAGTTAGCTTTAGTTGCACACTGTGCATAGGATACAGTACACTGACTGAAAATACTGCAGCTGCCTGCCTGTGGTATTATAAGGAAGAGAACACCAGCAATTGTCTGCAGTTAGCTTTAGTTGCACACTGTGCACAGGATACAGTACACTGACTGAATATACTACAGCTGCCTGCCTGTGGTATTATTAGGAAGAGAACACCAGCAATTGTCTGCAGTTAACTTTAGTTGCACACTGTGAACAGGATAATTTACACTGACTTAAAATACTGCAGCTGTCTGCCTGTGGTTTTATTAGGAAGAGAACACCAGCAATTGTCTGCAGTTAGCTTTAGTTGCACACTGTGCACAGGATACAGCACAATGACTGAAAATACTGCAGCTGCCTGCCTGCGGTGTTATTAGGAAGAGAACACCAGCAATTGTCTGCAGTTAGCTTTAGTTGCACACTGTGCATAGGATACAGTACACTGACTGAAAATACTGCAGCTGCCTGCCTGTGGTATTATAAGGAAGAGAACACCAGCAATTGTCTGCAGTTAGTTTGAGTTGCACACTGTGCACAGGATACAGCACACTGACTGAAAATACTGCAGCTGCCTGTCTGCCTGTGGTATTATTAGGAAGAGAAAACCAGTAATTGTCTGCAGTTAGCTTTAGTTGCACACTGTGCACAGGATACAGTACTCTGACTTAAAATACTGCAGCTAGCTGCTTCCTATGTGTGGTATGTTTAGTAAGAGAACACCAGTAATTGTCTGCAGTTAGCTTTAGTTGCACACTGTGCACAGGATAAAGTACACTGGCTGAAAATACTGCAGCTGCCTGCCTGCCTGTGATATTATTAGGAAAAGAACACCAGCAAATGTCTGCAGTTAGCTTGAGTTGCACACTGTGCACAGGATACAGTACACTGACTGAAAATACTACAGCACCTGACTGCCTGTGGTATTAATAGGAAGAGAACACCAGCAATTGTCTGCAGTTAGCTTTAGTTGCACACTGTGCACAGGATAAGGTACACTGACTGAAAATACTGCAGCTGCCTGCCTGCTTGTGGTTTTATTAGGAAGAGAACACCAGCAATTGTCTGCAGTTAGCTTTAGTTGCACACTGTGCACAGGATACAGTACACTGACTGAATATACTACAGCTGCCTGCCTGTGGTATTATTAGGAAGAGAACACCAGCAATTGTCTGCAGTTAACTTTAGTTGCACACTGTGAACAGGATAATTTACACTGACTTAAAATACTGCAGCTGTCTGCCTGTGGTTTTATTAGGAAGAGAACACCAGCAATTGTCTGCAGTTAGCTTTAGTTGCACACTGTGCACAGGATACAGCACAATGACTGAAAATACTGCAGCTGCCTGCCTGCGGTGTTATTAGGAAGAGAACACCAGCAATTGTCTGCAGTTAGCTTTAGTTGCACACTATGCACAGGATACAGTACACTGCCTGAAAATATTGCAGCTGCCTGCCTGTGGTATTATAAGGAAGAGAACACCAGCAATTGTCTGCAGTTAGTTTGAGTTGCACACTGTGCACAGGATACAGTACACTGACTGAAAATACTGCAGCTGCCTGCCTGACTGTGGTATTATTAGAAAGAGAACACCAGCAATTGTCTGCAGTTAGTTTGAGTTGCACACTGTGCACAGGATACAGTACACTGACTGAAAATACTGCAGCTGCCTGCCTGCCTGTGGTATTATTAGAAAGGGAACACCAGAAATTGTCTGCAGTTAGCTTTAGTTGCACACTGTGCACAGGATAAGGTACACTGACTGAAAATACTGCAGCTGCCTGCCTGCTTGTGGTTTTATTAGGAAGAGAACACCAGCAATTGTCCGCAGTTAGTTTGAGTTGCACACTGTGCACAGGATACAGTACACTGACTGAAAATACAGCAGCTGCCTGCCTGTGGTATTATTAGGAAGAGAACACCAGCAAATGTTTGCAGTTAGTTTGAGTTGCACACTGTGCACAGGATACAGTACACTGACTGAACATACTGCAGCTGTCTGCCTGCCTGTGGTATTATTCTAAAGAGAACACCAGAAATTGTATGCAGTTAACTTTAGTTGCACACTGTGCACAGGATACAGTACACTGACTGAAAATACTGCAGCTGCCTGCCTGCCTGTGGTATTATTAGGAAGAGAACACCAACAATTGTCTGCAGTTAGCTTTAGTTGCACACTGTGCACAGGATACAGTACACTGACTGAAAAAACTGCAGCTGCCTGCCTGCCTGTGGTATTATTACAAAGAGAACACCACAAATTGTATGCAGTTATCTTTAGTTGCACACTGTGCACAGGATAAGGTACACTGACTTGAAATACTGCAGCTGTCTGCCTGCCTGCCTGTGGTATTATTAGAAAGAGAACACCAGAAATTGTCTGCAGTTAGCGTGAGTTGCACACTGTGCACAGGATACAGTACACTGGCTGAAAATAATGCAGCGCCTGCCTGCCTCTGGTATTATTAGGAAGAGAACACCAGCAATTGTCTGCAGTTAGCTTTAGTTGCACACTGTGCACAGGATAAAGTACACTGACTAAAAATACTGCAGCTGCCTGCCTGCCTGCCTGTGGTATTATTAGAAAGAGAACACCAGAAATTGTCTGCAGTTAGCGTGAGTTGCACACTGTGCACAGGATACAGTACACTGACTGAAAATACTGCAGCTGCCTGCCTGCCTGTGGTATTATTAGGAATAGAACACCAGCAATTGTCTGCAGTTAGCTTTAGTTGCACACTGTGCACAGGATACAGTACACTGACTGAATATACTGCAGCGGCCTGCCTGTGGTATTATTAGGAAGAGAACACCAGCAATTGTCTGCAGTTAACTTTAGTTGCACACTGTGAGCAGGATAAGGTACACTGTCTTAAAATACTGCAGCTGTCTGCCTGTGGTTTTATTAGGAAGAGAACACCAGCAATTGTCTGCAGTTAGCTTTAGTTGCACACTGTGCACAGGATACAGTACACTGACTGAAAATACTGCAGCTGCCTGCCTGTGGTATTATTATGAATTGAACACCAGCAACTGTCTGCAGTTAGCTTTAGTTGCACACTGTGCATAGGATACAGTACACTGACTGAAAATACTGCAGCTGCCTGCCTGTGGTATTATAAGGAAGAGAACACCAGCAATTGTCTGCAGTTAGTTTGAGTTGCACACTGTGCACAGGATACAGCACACTGACTGAAAATACTGCAGCTGCCTGTCTGCCTGTGGTATTATTAGGAAGAGAAAACCAGTAATTGTCTGCAGTTAGATTTAGTTGCACACTGTGCACAGGATACAGTACTCTGACTTAAAATGCTGCAGCTAGCTGCTTCCTATGTGTGGTATGTTTAGTAAGAGAACACCAGTAATTGTCTGCAGTTAGCTTTAGTTGCACACTGTGCACATGATAAAGTACACTGGCTGAAAATACTGCAGCTGCCTGCCTGCCTGTGATATTATTAGGAAAAGAACACCAGCAAATGTCTGCAGTTAGCTTGAGTTGCACACTGTGCACAGGATACAGTACACTGACTGAAAATACTACAGCACCTGACTGCCTGTGGTATTATTAGGAAGAGAACACCAGCAATTGTCTGCAGTTAGCTTTAGTTGCACACTGTGCACAGGATAACGTACACTGGCTGAAAATACTGCAGCTGCCTGCCTGCCTGTGGTATTATTATGTAGAGAACACCAGCAATTGTCTGCAGTTAGCTTTAGTTGCACACTGTGCACATGATAAGGTACACTGACTGAAAATAGTGCAGCTGCCTGCCTGCTTGTGGTTTTATTAGAAAGAGAACACCAGCAATTGTCTGCAGTTAGCTTTAGTTGCACACTGTGCACAGGATACAGTACACTGACTGAATATACTACAGCTGCCTGCCTGTGGTATTATTAGGAAGAGAACACCAGCAATTGTCTGCAATTAACTTTAGTTGCACACTGTGAACAGGATAATGTACACTGACTTAAAATCCTGCAGCTGTCTGCCTGTGGTTTTATTAGGAAGAGAACACCAGCAATTGTCTGCAGTTAGCTTTAGTTGCACACTGTGCACAGGATACAGCACAATGACTGAAAATATTGCAGCTGCCTACCTGCGGTGTTATTAGGAAGAGAACACCAGCAATTGTCTGCAGTTAGCTTTAGTTGCACACTGTGCACAGGATACAGTACACTGACTGAAAATACTGCAGCTGCCTGCCTGTGGTATTATAAGGAAGAGAACACCAGCAATTGTCCGCAGTTAGTTTGAGTTGCACACTGTGCACAGGATACAGTACACTGACTGAAAATACTGCAGCTGCCTGCCTGCCTGTGGTATTATTAGGACGAGAACACCAGCAAATGTTTGCAGTTAGTTTGAGTTGCACACTGTGCACAGGATACAGTACACTGACTGAAAATACTGCAGCTGTCTGCCTGCCTGTGGGATTATTTTAAAGAGAACACCAGAAATTGTATGCAGTTAGCTTTAGTTGCACACTGTGCACAGGATACAGTACACTGCCTGAAAATACTGCAGCTGCCTGCCTGCCTGTGGTATTATTAGGAAGAGAACAGCAACAATTGTCTGCAGTTAGCTTTAGTTGCACACTGTGCACAGGATACAGTACACTGGCTGAAAATACTGCAGCTGCCTGCCTGCCTGCCTGTGGTATTATTACAAAGAGAACACCACAAAATGTATGCAGTTATCTTTAGTTACACACTGTGCACAGGATAAGGTACACTGACTTAAAATACTGCAGCTGTCTGCCTGTGGTATTATTAGGAAGAGAACACCAGTAATTGTCTGCAGGTAGCTTTAGTTGCACACTGTGCACAGGATAAAGTACACTGACTAAAAATACTGCAGCTGTCTGCCTGTGGTATTATTAGAAAGAGAACACCAGAATGTGTCTGCAGTTAGCGTGAGTTGCACACTGTGCACAGGATACAGTACACTGGCTGAAAATACTGCAGCTGCCTGCCTGCCTGCCTGTGGTATTATTAGAAAGAGAACACCAGAAATTGTCTGCCGTTAGCGTGAGTTGCACACTGTGCACAGGATACAGTACACTGACTGAAAATACTGCAGCTGCCTGCCTGTGGTATTATTAGGAATTGAACACCAGCAATTGTCTGCAGTTAGCTTTAGTTGCACACTGTGCATAGGATACAGTACACTGACTGAAAATACTGCAGCTGCCTGCCTGTGGTATTATAAGGAAGAGAACACCAGCAATTGTCTGCAGTTAGTTTGAGTTGCACACTGTGCACAGGATACAGCGCACTGACTGAAAATACTGCAGCTGCCTGTCTGCCTGTGGTATTATTAGGAAGAGAAAAACAGTAATTGTCTGCAGTTAGCTTTAGTTGCACACTGTGCACAGGATACAGTACTCTGAATTAAAATACTGCAGCTAGCTGCTTCCTATGTGTGGTATGTTTAGTAAGAGAACACCAGTAATTGTCTGCAGTTAGCTTTAGTTGCACACTGTGCACAGGATAAAGTACACTGGCTGAAAATACTGCAGCTGCCTGCCTGCCTGTGATATTATTAGGAAAAGAACACCAGCAAATGTCTGCAGTTAGCCTGAGTTGCACACTGTGCACAGCATACAGTACACTGACTGAAAATACTACAGCACCTGACTGCATGTGGTATTATTAGGAAGAGAACACCAGCAATTGTCTGCAGTTAGCTTTAGTTGCACACTGTGCACAGGATAAGGTACACTGACTGAAAATACTGCAGTTGCCTGCCTGCTTGTAGTTTTATTAGGAAGAGAACACCAGCAATTGTCTGCAGTTAGCTTTAGTTGCACACTGTGAACAGGATACAGTACACTGACTGAATATACTACAGCTGCCTGCCTGTGGTATTATTAGGAAGAGAACACCAGCAATTGTCTGCAGTTAACTTTAGTTGCACACTGTGAACAGGATAATTTACACTGACTTAAAATACTGCAGCTGTCTGCCTGTGGTTTTATTAGGAAGAGAACACCAGCAATTGTCTGCAGTTAGCTTTAGTTGCACACTGTGCACAGGATACAGCACAATGACTGAAAATACTGCAGCTGCCTGCCTGCGGTGTTATTAGGAAGAGAACACCAGCAATTGTCTGCAGTTAGCTTTAGTTGCACACTATGCACAGGATACAGTACACTGCCTGAAAATACTGCAGCTGCCTGCCTGTGGTATTATAAGGAAGAGAACACCAGCAATTGTCTGCAGTTAGTTTGAGTTGCACACTGTGCACAGGATACAGTACACTGACTGAAAATACTGCAGCTGCCTGCCTGCCTGTGGTATTATTAGAAAGAGAACACCAGCAAATGTTTGCAGTTAGTTTGAGTTGCACACTGTGCACAGGATACAGTACACTGACTGAAAATACTGCAGCGCCTGCCTGCCTGTGGTATTATTAGGAAGAGAACACCAGCAATTGTCTGCAGTTAGCTTTAGTTGCACACTGTGCACAGGATAAAGTACACTGACTAAAAATACTGCAGCTGCCTGCCTGCTTGTGGTATTATTAGAAAGAGAACACCAGAAATTGTCTGCAGTTAGCTTTAGTTGCACACTGTGCACAGGATAAGGTACACTGACTGAAAATACTGCAGCTGCCTGCCTGCTTGTGGTTTTATTAGGAAGAGAACACCAGCAATTGTCTGCAGTTAGTTTGAGTTGCACACTGTGCACAGGATACAGTACACTGACTGAAAATACAGCAGCTGCCTGCCTGTGGTATTATTAGGAAGAGAACACCAGAAATTGTATGCAGTTAACTTTAGTTGCACACTGTGCACAGGATACAGTACACTGACTGAAAATACTGCAGCTGCCTGCCTGCCTGTGGTATTATTAGGAAGAGAACACCAACAATTGTCTGCAGTTAGCTTTAGTTGCACACTGTGCACAGGATACAGTACACTGACTGAAAAAACTGCAGCTGCCTGCCTGCCTGTGGTATTATTACAAAGAGAACACCACAAATTGTATGCAGTTATCTTTAGTTGCACACTGTGCACATGATAAGGTACACTGACTTAAAATACTGCAGCTGTCTGCCTGTGGTATTATTAGGAAGAGAACACCAGTAATTGTCTGCAGGTAGCTTTAGTTGCACACTGTGCACAGGATACAGTACACTGACTGAAAATACTGCAGCACCTGCCTGCCTGTGGTATTATTAGGAAGAGAACACCAACAATTGTCTGCAGTTAGCTTTAGTTGCACACTGTGCACATGATAAAATACACTGACTAAAAATACTGCAGCTGCCTGCCTGCCTGTGGTATTATTAGAAAGAGAACACCAGACATTGTCTGCAGTTAGCGTAAGTTGCACACTGTGCACCAGATACAGTACACTGACTGAAAATACTGCAGCTGCCTGCCTGCCTGTGGTATTATTAGGAAGAGAACACCAGCAATTGTCTGCAGTTAGCTTTAGTTGCACACTGTGCACAGGATAAAGTACACTGACTGAATATACTGCAGCTGCCTGCCTGAGGTATTATTAGGAAGTGAACACCAGCAATTGTCTGCAGTTAGCTTTAGTTGCACACTGTGCATAGGATACAGTACACTGACTGAAAAAACTGCAGCTGCCTGCCTGTGGTATTATTAGGAAGAGAACACCAGTAATTGTCTGCAGGTAGCTTTAGTTGCACACTGTGCACAGGATACAGTACACTGACTGAAAATACTGCAGCACCTGCCTGCCTGTGGTATTATTAGGAAGAGAACACCAACAATTGTCTGCAGTTAGCTTTAGTTGCACACTGTGCACATGATAAAATACACTGACTAAAAATACTGCAGCTGCCTGCCTGCCTGTGGTATTATTAGAAAGAGAACACCAGACATTGTCTGCAGTTAGCGTAAGTTGCACACTGTGCACCAGATACAGTACACTGACTGAAAATACTGCAGCTGCCTACCTGCCTGTGGTATTATTAGGAAGAGAACACCAGCAATTGTCTGCAGTTAGCTTTAGTTGCACACTGTGCACAGGATAAAGTACACTGACTGAATATACTGCAGCTGCCTGCCTGAGGTATTATTAGGAAGTGAACACCAGCAATTGTCTGCAGTTAGCTTTAGTTGCACACTGTGCATAGGATACAGTACACTGACTGAAAAAACTGCAGCTGCCTGCCTGCCTGTGGTATTATTACAAAGAGAACACCACAAATTGTATGCAGTTATCTTTAGTTGCACACTGTGCACAGGATAAGGTACACTGACTTAAAATACTGCAGCTGTCTGCCTGTGGTATTATTAGGAAGAGAACACCAGTAATTGTCTGCAGGTAGCTTTAGTTGCACACTGTGCAGAGGAAACATTACACTGACTGAAAATACTGCAGCTGCCTGCCTGCCTGTGGTATTATTACAAAGAGAACACCAGCAATTGTATGCAGTTATCTTTAGTTGCACACTGTGCAAAGGATAAGGTACACTGACTTAAAATACTGCAGCTGTCTGCCTGTGGTATTATTAGGAAGAGAACACCAGTAATTGTCTGCAGGTAGCTTTAGTTGCACACTGTGCACAGGATACAGTACACTGACTGAAAATACTGCAGCGCCTGCCTGCCTGTGGTATTATTAGGAAGAGAACACCAGCAAGTGTCTGCAATTAGCTTTAGTTGCACAATGTGCACATGATAAAATACACTGACTAAAAATACTGCAGCTGCCTGCCTGCCTGCGGTATTATTAGAAAGAGAACACCAGACATTGTCTGCAGTTAGCGTAAGTTGCACACTGTGCACAGGATACAGTACACTGACTGAAAATACTGCAGCTGCCTGCCTGCCTGTGGTATTATTAGGAAGAGAACACCAGCAATTATCTGCAGTTAGCTTTAGTTGCGCACTGTGCACAGGATAAAGTACACTGACTGAATATACTGCAGCTGTCTGCCTGTGGTTTTATTAGGAAGAGCACACCAGCAATTGTCTGCAGTTAGCTTTAGTTGCACACTGTGCACAGGATACATTACACTGACTGAAAATGCTGCAGCTGCCTGCCTGTGGTATTATTAGGAAGTGAACACCAGCAATTGTCTGCAGTTAGCTTTAGTTGCACACTGTGCATAGGATACAGTACACTGACTGAAAATAATGCAGCTGCCTGCCTGTGGTATTATAAGGAAGAGAACACCAGCAATTGTCTGCAGTTAGTTTGAGTTGCACACTGTGCGCAGTATACAGCACACTGACTGAAAATACTGCAGCTGCCTGTCTGCCTGTGGTATTATTAGGAAGAGAACACCTGTAATTGTCTGCAGTTAGCTTTAGTTGCACACTGTGCACAGGATACAGTACACTGACTTAAAATACTGCAGCTGCCTGCTTCCTATGTGTGGTATGTTTAGTAAGAGAACACCAGTAATTGTCTGCAGTTAGCTTTAGTTGCACACTGTGCACAGGATAAAGTACACTGGCTGAAAATACTGCAGCTGCCTGCCTGCCTGTGGTATTATTAGGAAGAGAACACCAGCAAATGTCTGCAGTTAGCTTGAGTTGTACACTGTGCACAGGATACAGTACACTAACTGAAAATACTACAGCACCTGACTGCCTGTGGTATTATTATGAAGAGAACACCAGCAAATGTCTGCAGTTAGCTTTAGTTGCACACTGTGCACAGGATAAGGTACACTGACTGAAAATACTGCAGCTGCCTGCCTGCTTGTGGTTTTATTAGGAAGAGAACACCAGCAATTGTCTGCAGTTAGCTTTAGTTGCACACTGTGCACAGGATACAGTACACTGACTGAATATACTGCAGCTGCCTGCCTGTGGTATTATTAGGAAGAGAAAACCATCAATTGTCTGCAGTTAACTTTAGTTGCACACTATGAACAGGATAATGTACACTGACTTAAAATACTGCAGCTGTCTGCCTGTGGTTTTATTAGGAAGAGAACA
Source organism: Rana muscosa (assembly GCA_029206835.1). Lineage (NCBI taxonomy): Eukaryota > Metazoa > Chordata > Amphibia > Anura > Ranidae > Rana > Rana muscosa. The sequence goes on along the minus strand of CM055127.1, from coordinate 208,480,634 downwards.
CCAGCAATTGTCTGCAGTTAGCTTTAGTTGCACACTGTGCACAGGATACAGTACACTGACTGAAAATACTGCAGCTGCCTGCCTGTGGTATTATAAGGAAGAGAACACCAGCAATTGTCCGCAGTTAGTTTGAGTTGCACACTGTGCACAGGATGCAGTACACTGACTGAAAATACTGCAGCTGCCTGCCTGTGGTATTATAAGGAAGAGAACACCAGCAATTGTCTGCAGTTAGTTTGAGTTGCACACTGTGCACAGGATACAGTACACTGACTGAAAATACTGCAGCTGCCTGTCTGCCTGTGGTATTATTAGGAAGAGAACACCAGTAATTGTCTGCAGTTAGCTTTAGTTGCACACTGTGCACAGGATACAGTACACTGACTGAAAATACTGCAGCTGCCTGCTTCCTATGTGTGGTATGTTTAGTAAGAGAACACCAGTAATTGTCTGCAGTTAGCTTTAGTTGCACACTGTGCACAGGATACAGTACACCGACTAAAAATACTGCAGCGCCTGCCTGCCTGTGGTATTATTAGGAAGAGAACAGCAGCAATTGTCTGCAGTTAGCTTTAGTTGCACACTGTGCACAGGATAAAGTACACTGGCTGAAAATACTGCAGCTGCCTGTCTGCGTGTGGTATTATTAGGAAGAGAACACCAGCAATTGTCTGCAGTTAGCTTTAGTTGCACACTGTGCACAGGATAAGGTACACTGACTGAAAATACTGCAGCTGCCTGCCTGCTTGTGGTTTTATTAGAAAGAGAACACCAGCAATTGTCTGCAGTTAGGTTTAGTTGCACACTGTGCACATGATACAGTACACTGACTGAATATACTACAGCTGCCTGCCTGTGGTATTATTAGGAAGAGAACACCAGCAATTGTCTGCAATTAACTTTAGTTGCACACTGTGAACAGGATAATGTACACTGATTTAAAATACTGCAGCTGTCTGTCTGTGGTTTTATTAGGAAGAGAACACCAGCAATTGTCTGCAGTTAGCTTTAGTTGCACACTGTGCACAGGATACAGCACAATGACTGAAAATACTGCAGCTGCCTGCCTGCGGTGTTATTAGGAAGAGAACACCAGCAATTGTCTGCAGTTAGCTTTAGTTGCACACTGTGCACAGGATACAGTACACTGACTGAAAATACTGCAGCTGCCTGTCTGTGGTATTATAAGGAAGAGAACACCAGCAATTGTCCGCAGTTAGTTTGAGTTGCACACTGCCTGTGGTATTATTAGGAAGAGAACACCAGAAATTGTATGCAGTTAGCTTTAGTTGCACACTGTGCACAGGATACAGTACACTGACTGAAAATACTGCAGCTGTCTGCCTGCCTGTGGTATTATTCTAAAGAGAACATCAGAAATTGTATGCAGTTAGCTTTAGTTGCACACTGTGCACAGGATACAGTACACTGACTGAAAATACTGCAGCTGCCTGCCTGCCTGTGGTATTATTAGGAAGAGAACAACAACAATTGTCTGCAGTTAGCTTTAGTTACACACTGTGCACAGGATACATTACACTGACTGAAAAAAACTGCATTTGCCTGCCTGCCTGTGGTATTATTACAAAGAGAACACCACAAATTGTATGCAGTTATCTTTAGTTGCACACTGTGCACAGGATAAGGTACACTGACTTAAAATACTGCAGCTGTCTGCCTGTGGTATTATTAGGAAGAGAACACCAGTAATTGTCTGCAGGTAGCTTTAGTTGCACACTGTGCACAGGATACAGTACACTGACTGAAAATACTGCAGCGCCTGCCTGCCTGTGGTATTCTTAGGAAGAGAACACCAGCAATTGTCTGCAGTTAGCTTTAGTTGCACACTGTGCACAGGATACAGTACATCGACTAAAAATACTGCAGCTGCCTGCCTGCGGTATTATTAGAAAGAGAACACCAGAAATTGTCTGCAGTTAGCGTGAGTTGCACACTGTGCACAGGATACAGTACACTGACTGAAAATGCTGCAGCTGCCTGCCTGTGGTATTATTAGGAAGAGAACACCAGCAATTGTCTGCAGTTAACTTTAGTTGCACACTGTGAGCAGGATAAGGTACACTGACTTAAATACTGCAGCTGTCTGCCTGTGGTATTATTAGGAAGAGAACACCAGCAATTGTCTGCAGTTAGCGTTAGTTGCACACTGTGCACAGGATACAGTACACTGACTGAAAATACTGCAGCTGCTTGCCTGTGGTATTATTAGGAAGTGAACACCAGAAATTGTCTGCAGTTAGTTTGAGTTGCACACTGTGCACAGGATACAGTACACTGACTTAAAATACTGTGGCTGCCTGCTTCCTATGTGTGGTATGTTTAGTAAGAGAACACCAGTAATTGTCTGCAGTTACCTTTAGCTGCACACTGTGCACAGGATAAAGTACACTGGCTGTAAATACTGCAGCTGCCTGCTTGCCTGTGGTATTATTAGAAAGAGAACACCAGCAAATGTCTGCAGTTAGCTTGAGTTGCACACTGTGCACAGGATACAGTACACTGACTGAAAATACTACAGCACCTGACTGCCTGTGGTATTATTAGGAAGAGAAAACCAGCAATTGTCTGCAGTTAGCTTTAGTTGCACCCTGTGTACAGGATAAGGTACACTGACTGAAAATACTGCAGCTGCCTGCCTGCTTGTGGTTTTATTAGGAAGAGAACACCAGTAATTGTCTGCAGTTAGCTTTAGTTGCACACTGTGCACAGGATACAGTACACTGACTGAAAATACTGCCGCTGCCTGCTTCCTATGTGTGGTATGTTTAGTAAGAGAACACCAGTAATTGTCTGCAGTTAGCTTTAGTTGCACACTGTGCACAGGATACAGTACACCGACTAAAAATACTGCAGCGCCTGCCTGCCTGTGGTATTATTAGGAAGAGAACAGCAGCAATTGTCTGCAGTTAACTTTAGTTGCACACTGTGCACAGGATAAAGTACACTGGCTGAAAATGCTGCAGCTGCCTGCCTGCTTGTGGTTTTATTAGAAAGAGAACTCCAGCAATTGTCTGCAGTTAGCTTTAGTTGCACACTGTGCACAGGATACAGTACACTGACTGAATATACTACAGCTGCCTGCCTGTGGTATTATTAGGAAGAGAACACCAGCAATTGTCTGCAATTAACTTTAGTTGCACACTGTGAACAGGATATTGTACACTGACTTAAAATACTGCAGCTGTCTGCCTGTGGTTTTATTAGGAAGAGAACACCAGCAATTGTCTGCAGTTAGCTTTAGTTGCACACTGTGCACAGGATACAGCACAATGACTGAAAATACTGCAGCTGCCTGCCTGCGGTGTTATTAGGAAGAGAACACCAGCAATTGTCTGCAGTTAGCTTTAGTTGCACACTGTGCACATGATACAGTACACTGACTGAAAATACTGCAGCTGCCTGCCTGCCTGTGGTATTATAAGGAAGAGAACACCAGCAATTGTCCGCAGTTAGTTTGAGTTGCACACTGTGCACAGGATACAGTACACTGACTGAAAATACTGCAGCTGCCTGCCTGCCTGTGGTATTATTAGGAAGAGAACACCAGCAATTGTCTGCAGTTAGCTTTAGTTGCACACTGTGCACATGATACAGTACACTGACTGAATATACTGCAGCTGTCTGCCTGCCTGTGGTATTATTAGGAAGAGAACACCAGCAAATGTCTGCAGTTAGCTTTAGTTGCACACTGTGCATAGGATACAGTACACTGACTGAATATAGTGCAGCTGCCTGCCTGTGGTATTATTAGGAAGAAAACACCAGCAATTGTCTGCAGTTAACTTTAGTTGCACACTGTGAACAGGATAATGTACACTGACTTAAAATACTGCAGCTGTCTGCATGTGGTTTTATTAGGAAGAGAACACCAGCAATTGTCTGCAATTAGCTTTAGTTGCACACTGTGCACAGGATACAGTACACTGACTGAAAATACTGCAGCTGCCTGCCTGTGGTATAATTAGGAAGTGAACACCAGCAATTGTATGCAGTTAGCTTTAGTTGCACACTGTGCATAGGATACAGTACACTGACTGAAAATACTGCAGCTGCCTGCCTGTGGTATTATAAGGAAGAGAACACCAGCAATTGTCTGCAGTTAGTTTGAGTTGCACACTGTGCACAGGATACAGTACACTGACTGAAAATACTGCAGCTGCCTGTCTGCCTGTGGTATTATTAGGAAGAGAACACCAGTAATTGTCTGCAGTTAGCTTTAGTTGCACACTGTGCACAGGATACAGTACACTGACTGAAAATACTGCAGCTGCCTGCTTCCTATGTGTGGTATGTTTAGTAAGAGAACACCAGTAATTGTCTGCAGTTAGCTTTAGTTGCACACTGTGCACAGGATACAGTACACCGACTAAAAATACTGCAGCGCCTGCCTGCCTGTGGTATTATTAGGAAGAGAACAGCAGCAATTGTCTGCAGTTAGCTTTAGTTGCACACTGTGCACAGGATAAAGTACACTGGCTGAAAATACTGCAGCTGCCTGTCTGCGTGTGGTATTATTAGGAAGAGAACACCAGCAATTGTCTGCAGTTAGCTTTAGTTGCACACTGTGCACAGGATAAGGTACACTGACTGAAAATACTGCAGCTGCCTGCCTGCTTGTGGTTTTATTAGAAAGAGAACACCAGCAATTGTCTGCAGTTAGGTTTAGTTGCACACTGTGCACATGATACAGTACACTGACTGAATATACTACAGCTGTCTGCCTGTGGTATTATTAGGAAGAGAACACCAGCAATTGTCTGCAGTTAGCTTTAGTTGCACACTGTGCACAGGATACAGCACAATGACTGAAAATACTGCAGCTGCCTGCCTGCGGTGTTATTAGGAAGAGAACACCAGCAATTGTCTGCAGTTAGCTTTAGTTGCACACTGTGCACAGGATACAGTACACTGACTGAAAATACTGCAGCTGCCTGTCTGTGGTATTATAAGGAAGAGAACACCAGCAATTGTCCGCAGTTAGTTTGAGTTGCACACTGCCTGTGGTATTATTAGGAAGAGAACACCAGAAATTGTATGCAGTTAGCTTTAGTTGCACACTGTGCACAGGATACAGTACACTGACTGAAAATACTGCAGCTGTCTGCCTGCCTGTGGTATTATTCTAAAGAGAACATCAGAAATTGTATGCAGTTAGCTTTAGTTGCACACTGTGCACAGGATACAGTACACTGACTGAAAATACTGCAGCTGCCTGCCTGCCTGTGGTATTATTAGGAAGAGAACAACAACAATTGTCTGCAGTTAGCTTTAGTTACACACTGTGCACAGGATACATTACACTGACTGAAAAAAACTGCATTTGCCTGCCTGCCTGTGGTATTATTACAAAGAGAACACCACAAATTGTATGCAGTTATCTTTAGTTGCATACTGTGCACAGGATAAGGTACACTGACTTAAAATACTGCAGCTGTCTGCCTGTGGTATTATTAGGAAGAGAACACCAGTAATTGTCTGCAGGTAGCTTTAGTTGCACACTGTGCACAGGATACAGTACACTGACTGAAAATACTGCAGCGCCTGCCTGCCTGTGGTATTCTTAGGAAGAGAACACCAGCAATTGTCTGCAGTTAGCTTTAGTTGCACACTGTGCACAGGATACAGTACACCGACTAAAAATACTGCAGCTGCCTGCCTGCGGTATTATTAGAAAGAGAACACCAGAAATTGTCTGCAGTTAGCGTGAGTTGCACACTGTGCACAGGATACAGTACACTGACTGAAAATGCTGCAGCTGCCTGCCTGTGGTATTATTAGGAAGAGAACACCAGCAATTGTCTGCAGTTAACTTTAGTTGCACACTGTGAGCAGGATAAGGTACACTGACTTAAATACTGCAGCTGTCTGCCTGTGGTTTTATTAGGAAGAGAACACCAGCAATTGTCTGCAGTTAGCGTTAGTTGCACACTGTGCACAGGATACAGCACAATGACTGAAAATACTGCAGCTGCTTGCCTGTGGTATTATTAGGAAGTGAACACCAGAAATTGTCTGCAGTTAGTTTGAGTTGCACACTGTGCACAGGATACAGTACACTGACTTAAAATACTGTGGCTGCCTGCTTCCTATGTGTGGTATGTTTAGTAAGAGAACACCAGTAATTGTCTGCAGTTACCTTTAGCTGCACACTGTGCACAGGATAAAGTACACTGGCTGTAAATACTGCAGCTGCCTGCTTGCCTGTGGTATTATTAGAAAGAGAACACCAGCAAATGTCTGCAGTTAGCTTGAGTTGCACACTGTGCACAGGATACAGTACACTGACTGAAAATACTACAGCACCTGACTGCCTGTGGTATTATTAGGAAGAGAAAACCAGCAATTGTCTGCAGTTAGCTTTAGTTGCACACTGTGTACAGGATAAGGTACACTGACTGAAAATACTGCAGCTGCCTGCCTGCTTGTGGTTTTATTAGGAAGAGAACACCAGTAATTGTCTGCAGTTAGCTTTAGTTGCACACTGTGCACAGGATACAGTACACTGACTGAAAATACTGCCGCTGCCCGCTTCCTATGTGTGGTATGTTTAGTAAGAGAACACCAGTAATTGTCTGCAGTTAGCTTTAGTTGCACACTGTGCACAGGATACAGTACACCGACTAAAAATACTGCAGCGCCTGCCTGCCTGTGGTATTATTAGGAAGAGAACAGCAGCAATTGTCTGCAGTTAACTTTAGTTGCACACTGTGCACAGGATAAAGTACACTGGCTGAAAATGCTGCAGCTGCCTGCCTGCTTGTGGTTTTATTAGAAAGAGAACTCCAGCAATTGTCTGCAGTTAGCTTTAGTTGCACACTGTGCACAGGATACAGTACACTGACTGAATATACTACAGCTGCCTGCCTGTGGTATTATTAGGAAGAGAACACCAGCAATTGTCTGCAATTAACTTTAGTTGCACACTGTGAACAGGATATTGTACACTGACTTAAAATACTGCAGCTGTCTGCCTGTGGTTTTATTAGGAAGAGAACACCAGCAATTGTCTGCAGTTAGCTTTAGTTGCACACTGTGCACAGGATACAGCACAATGACTGAAAATACTGCAGCTGCCTGCCTGCGGTGTTATTAGGAAGAGAACACCAGCAATTGTCTGCAGTTAGCTTTAGTTGCACACTGTGCACATGATACAGTACACTGACTGAAAATACTGCAGCTGCCTGCCTGCCTGTGGTATTATAAGGAAGAGAACACCAGCAATTGTCCGCAGTTAGTTTGAGTTGCACACTGTGCACAGGATACAGTACACTGACTGAAAATACTGCAGCTGCCTGCCTGCCTGTGGTATTATTAGGAAGAGAACACCAGCAATTGTCTGCAGTTAGCTTTAGTTGCACACTGTGCACATGATACAGTACACTGACTGAATATACTGCAGCTGTCTGCCTGCCTGTGGTATTATAAGGAATAGAACACCAGCAATTGTCTGCAGTTAGCTTTAGTTGCACACTGTGCACAGGATACAGTACACTGACTGAATATACTGCAGCTGCCTGCCTGTGGTATTATTAGGAAGAGAACACCAGCAATTGTCTGCAGTTAGTTTGAGTTGCACACTGTGCACAGGATACAGTACACTGACTGAAAATACTGCAGCTGCCTGCTTCCTATGTGTGGTATGTTTAGTAAGAGAACACCAGTAATTGTCTGCAGTTAGCTTTAGTTGCACACTGTGCACAGGATAAGGTACACTGACTGAAAATAGTGCAGCTGCCTGCCTGCTTGTGGTTTTATTAGAAAGAGAACACCAGCAATTGTCTGCAGTTAGCTTTAGTTGCAAACTGTGCACAGGATACAGTACACTGACTGAATATACAACAGATGCCTGCCTGTGGTATTATTAGGAAGAGAACACCAGCAATTGTCTGCAATTAACTTTAGTTGCACACTGTGAACAGGATAATGTACACTGACTTAAAATACTGCAGCTGTCTGCCTGTGGTTTTATTAGGAAGAGAACACCAGCAATTGTCTGCAGTTAGCTTTAGTTGCACACTGTGCACAGGATACAGCACAATGACTGAAAATACTGCAGCTGCCTGCCTGCGGTGTTATTAGGAAGAGAACACCAGCAATTGTCTGCAGTTAGCTTTAGTTGCACACTTTGCACAGGATACAGTACACTGACTGAAAATACTGCAGCTGCCTGCCTGTGGTATTATAAGGAAGAGAACACCAGCAATTGTCCGCAGTTAGTTTGAGTTGCACACTGTGCACAGGATACAGTACACTGACTGAAAATACTTCAGCTGCCTGCCTGCCTGTGGTATTATTAGGAAGAGAACAGCAACAATTGTCTGCAGTTAGCTTTAGTTGCACACTGTGCACAGGATACAGTACACTGACTGAAAAAACTGCAGCCCCCTGCCTGCCTGTGGTATTATTACAAAGAGAACACCACCAATTATATGCAGTTATCTTTAGTTGCACACTGTGCACAGGATAAGGTACACTGACTTAAAATACTGCAGCTGTCTGCCTGTGGTATTATTAGGAAGAGAACACCAGTAAGTGTCTGCAGGTAGCTTTAGTTGCACACTGTGCACATGATACAGTACACTGGCTGAAAATACTGCAGCGCCTGCCTGCCTGTGGTATTATTAGGAAGAGAACACCAGCAATTGTCTGCAGTTAGCTTTAGTTGCACACTGTGCACAGGATAAAGTACACTGACTAAAAATACTGCATATGCCTGCCTGCCTGTGGTATTATTAGAAAGAGAACACCAGAAATTGTCTGCAGTTAGCGTGAGTTGCACACTGTGGACAGAATACAGTACACTGACTGAAAATACTGCAGCTGCCTGCCTGCCTGTGGTATTATTAGGAAGAGAACACCAGCAATTGTCTGCAGTTAGCTTTAGTTGCACACTGTGCACAGGATACAGTACACTGACTGAAAATACTGCAGCTGCCTGCCTGTGGTATTCTTAGGAATTGAACACCAGCAATTGTCTGCAGTTAGCTTTAGTTGCACACTGTGCATAGGATACAGTACACTGACTGAAAATACTGCAGCTGCCTGCCTGTGGTATTATAAGGAAGAGAACACCAGCAATTGTCTGCAGTTAGTTTGAGTTGCACACTGTGCACAGGATACAGCACACTGACTGAAAATACTGCAGCTGCCTGTCTGCCTGTGGTATTATTAGGAAGAGAAAACCAGTGATTGTCTGCAGTTAGCTTTAGTTGCACACTGTGCACAGGATACAGTACTCTGACTTAAAATACTGCAGCTAGCTGCTTCCTATGTGTGGTATGTTTAGTAAGAGAACACCAGTAATTGTCTGCAGTTAGCTTTAGTTGCACACTGTGCACAGGATAAAGTACACTGGCTGAAAATACTGCAGCTGCCTGCCTGTGGTATTATTAGGAAGAGAACACCATCAATTGTCTGCAGTTAACTTTAGTTGCACACTATGAACAGGATAATGTACACTGACTTAAAATACTGCAGCTGTCTGCCTGTGGTTTTATTAGGAAGAGAACACCAGCAATTGTCTGCAGTTAGCTTTAGTTGCACACTGTGCACAGGATACAGTACACTGACTGAAAATACTGCAGCTGCCTGCCTGTGGTATTATAAGGAAGAGAACACCAGCAATTGTCCGCAGTTAGTTTGAGTTGCACACTGTGCACAGGATGCAGTACACTGACTGAAAATACTGCAGCTGCCTGCCTGCCTGTGGTATTATTAGGAAGAGAACACCAGCAATTGTCCGCAGTTAGTTTGAGTTGCACACTGTGCACAGGATACAGTACACTGACTGAAAATACTGCAGCTGTCTGCCTGCCTGTGGTATTATTCTAAAGAGAACACAAGAAATTGTATACAGTTAGCTTTAATTGCACACTGTGCACAGGATACAGTACACTGACTGAAAATACTGCAGCTGCCTGCCTGCCTGTGGTATTATTAGGAAGAGAACAGCAACAATTGTCTGCAGTTAGCTTTAGTTGCACACTGTGCACAGGATACAGTACACTGACTGAAAAAACTGCAGCTGCCTGCCTGCCTGTGGTATTATTACAAAGAGAACACCACAAATTGTATGCAGTTATCTTTAGTTGCACACTGTGCACAGGATAAGGTACACTGCCTTAAAATACTGCAGCTGTCTGCCTGTGGTATTATTAGGAAGAGAACACCAGTAATTGTCTGCAGGTAGCTTTAGTTGCACACTGTGCACAGGATAAGGTACACTTACTTAAAATACTGCAGCTGTCTGCCTGTGGTATTATTAGGAAGAGAACACCAGCAATTGTCTGCAGTTAGCTTTAGTTGCACACTGTGCACAGGATAAAGTACAATGACTAAAAATACTGCAGCTGCCTGCCTGTGGTATTATTAGAAAGAGAACACCAGAAATTGTCTGCTATTAGCGTGAGTTGCCCACTGTGCACAGGATACAGTACACTGATTGAAAATAATGCAGCTGCCTGCCTGCCTGTGGTTTTATTAGGAAGAGAACACCAGCAATTGTCTGCAGTTAGCTTTAGTTGCACACTGTGCACAGGATACGGTACACTGACTGAATATACTGCAGCTGCCTGCCTGTGTTATTATTAGGAAGAGAACACCAGCAATTGTCTGCAGTTAACTTCAGTTGCACACTGTGAGCAGGATAAGGTACACTGACTTAAAATACTGCAGCTGTCTGCCTGTGGTTTTATTAGGAAGAGAACACCAGCAATTGTCTGCAGTTAGCTTTAGTTGCACACTGTGCACAGGATACAGCACAATGACTGAAAATACTGCAGCTGCCTGCCTGCGGTGTTATTAGGAAGAGAACACCAGCAATTGTCTGCAGTTAGCTTTAGTTGCACACTGTGCACATGATACAGTACACTGCCTGGAAATACTGCAGCTGCTTGCCTGTGGTATTATAAGGAAAAGAACACCAGCAATTGTCTGCAGTTAGTTTGAGTTGCACACTGTGCACAGGATACAGTACACTGACTGAAAATACTGCAGCTGCCTGCCTGCCTGTGGTATTATTAGGAAGAGAACACCAGCAAATATTTGCAGTTAGTTTGAGTTGCACACTGTGCACAGGATACAGTACACTGACTGAAAATTCTGCAGCTGTCTGCCTGCCTGTGGTATTATTCTAAAGAGAACACCAGAAATTGTCTGCAGTTAGCTTTAGTTGCACACTGTGCACAGGATACAGTACACTGACTGAAAAAAACTGCAGCTGCCTGCCTGCCTGTGGTATTATTACAAAGAGAACACCAGCAATTGTCTGCAGTTAGCTTTAGTTGCACACTGTGCACAGGATAAAGTACACTGACTAAAAATACTTCAGCTGCCTGCCTGCGTGTGGTATTATTAGAAAGAGAACACCAGCAATTGTCTGCAGTTAGCTTTAGTTGCACACTGTGCACAGGATACAGTACACTGACTGAATATACTACAGCTGCCTGCCTGTGGTATTATTAGGAAGAGAACACCAGCAATTGTCTGCAATTAACTTTAGTTGCACACTGTGAACAGGATAATGTACACTGACTTAAAATACTGCAGCTGTCTGCCTGTGGTTTTATTAGGAAGAGAACACCAACAATTGTCTGCAGTTAGCTTTAGTTGCACACTGTGCACAGGATACAGCACAATGACTGAAAATACTGCAGCTGCCTGCCTGCGGTGTTATTAGGAAGAGAACACCAGCAATTGTCTGCAGTTAGCTTTAGTTGCACACTGTGCACAGGATACAGTACACTGACTGAAAATACTGCAGCTGCCTGCCTGTGGTATTATAAGGAAGAGAACACCCGAAATTGTCCGCAGTTAGTTTGAGTTGCACACTGTGCACAGGATACAGCACAATGACTGAAAATACTGCAGCTGCCTGCCTGCGGTGTTATTAGGAAGAGAACACCAGCAATTGTCTGCAGTTAGCTTTAGTTGCACACTGTGCACAGGATACAGCACACTGACTGAAAATACTGCAGCTGTCTGCCTGCCTGTGGGATTATTCTAAAGAGAACACCAGAAATTGTATGCAGTTAGCTTTAGTTGCACACTGTGCACAGGATACAGTACACTGACTGAAAATACTGCAGCTGCCTGCCTGCCTGTGGTATTATTAGGAATATAACAGCAACAATTGTCTGCAGTTAGCTTTAGTTGCACACTGTGCACATGATACAGTACACTGACTGAAAAAACTGCAGCCGCCTGCCTGCCTGTGGTATTATTACAAAGAGAACACCACAAATTGTATGCAGTTATCTTTAGTTGCACACTGTGCACAGGATAAGGTACACTGACTTAAAATACTGCAGCTGTCTGCCTGTGGTATTATTAGGAAGAGAACACCAGTAATTGTCTGCAGGTAGCTTTAGTTGCACACTGTGCACAGGATACAGTACACTGGCTGAAAATACTGCAGCGCCTGCCTGCCTGTGGTATTATTAGGAAGAGAACACCAGCAATTGTCTGCAGTTAGTTTTAGTTGCACACTGTGCACAGGATACAGTGCACTGACTGAATATACTACAGCTGCCTGCCTGTGGTATTATTAGGAATAGAACACCAGCAAGTGTCTGCAGTTAGTTTTAGTTGCACACTGTGCACAGGATACAGTGCACTGACTGAATATACTGCAGCTGCCTGCCTGTGGTATTATTAGGAAGAGAACACCAGCATTTGTCTGCAGTTAACTTTAGTTGCACACTGTGAGCAGGATAAGGTACAATGACTTAAAATACTGCAGCTGTCTGCCTGTGGTTTTATTAGGAAGAGAACACCAGCAATTGTCTGCAGTTAGCTTTAGTTGCACACTGTGCACAGGATACAGTACACTGACTTAAGATACTGCAGCTGTCTGCCTGTGGTTTTATTAGGAAGAGAACACCAGCAATTGTCTTCAGTTAGCTTTAGTTGCACACTGTGCATAGGATACAGTACACTGACTTAAAATACTGCAGCTGCCTGCCTGTGGTATTATAAGGAAGAGAACACCAGCAATTGTCTGCAGTTAGTTTGAGTTGCACACTGTGCACAGGATACAGCACACTGACTGAAAATACTGCAGCTGCCTGTCTGCCTGTGGTATTATTAGGAAGAGAAAACCAGTAATTGTCTGCAGTTAGCTTTAGTTGCACACTGTGCACAGGATACAGTACTCTGACTTAAAATACTGCAGCTAGCTGCTTCCTATGTGTGGTATGTTTAGTAAGAGCACACCAGTAATTGTCTGCAGTTAGCTTTAGTTGCACACTGTGCACAGGATACAGTACACTGACTGAAAATACTACAGCACCTGACTGCCTGTGGTATTATTAGGAAGAGAACACCAGCAATTGTCTGCAGTTAGCTTTAGTTGCACACTGTGCACAGGATAAGGTACACTGACTGAAAATACTGCAGCTGCCTGCCTGTGGTATTATTAGGAATTGAACACCAGCAAATGTCTGCAGTTAGCTTTAGTTGCACACTGTGCATAGGATACAGTACACTGACTTAAAATACTGCAGCTGCCTGCCTGTGGTATTATAAGGAAGAGAACACCAGCAATTGTCTGCAGTTAGTTTGAGTTGCACACTGTGCACAGGATACAGCACACTGACTGAAAATACTGCAGCTGTCTGCCTGTGGTATTATAAGGAAGAGAACACCAGCAATTGTCTGCAGTTAGTTTGAGTTGCACACTGTGCACAGGATACAGCACACTGACTGAAAATACTGCAGCTGCCTGTCTGCCTGTGGTATTATTAGGAAGAGAAAACCAGTATTTGTCTGCAGTTAGCTTTAGTTGCACACTGTGCACAGGATACAGTACTCTGACTTAAAATACTGCAGCTAGCTGCTTCCTGCCTGTGGTATTATTAGGAAGAGAACACCAGCAAATGTCTGCAGTTAGCTTGAGTTGCACACTGTGCACAGGATACAGTACACTGACTGAAAATACTACAGCACCTGACTGCCTGTGGTATTATTAGGAAGAGAACACCAGCAATTGTCTGCAGTTAGCTTTAGTTGCACACTGTGCACATGATAAGGTACACTGACTGAAAATACTGCAGCTGCCTGCCTGTTTGTGGTTTTATTAGGAAGAGAACACCAGCAATTGTCTGCAGTCAGCTTTAGTTGCACACTGTGCACAGGATACAGTACACTGACTGAATATACTACAGCTGCCTGCCTGTGGTATTTTTAGGAAGAGAACACCAGCAATTGTCTGCAGTTAACTTTAGTTGCACACTGTGAACAGGATAATTTACACTGACTTAAAATACTGCAGCTGTCTGCCTGTGGTTTTATTAGGAAGAGAACACCAGCAATCGTCTGCAGTTAGCTTTAGTTGCACACTGTGCACAGGATACAGCACAATGACTGAAAATACTGCAGCTGCCTGCCTGCGGTGTTATTAGGAAGAGAACACCAGCAATTGTCTGCAGTTAGCTTTAGTTGCACACTGTGCACATGATACAGTACACTGTCTGGAAATACTGCAGCTGCCTGCCTGTGGTATTATAAGGAAGAGAACACCAGCAATTGTCTGCAGTTAGTTTGAGTTGCACACTGTGCACAGGATACAGTACACTGACTGAAAATACTGCAGCTGCCTGCCTGCCTGTGGTATTATTAGGAAGAGAACACCAGCAAATGTTTGCAGTTAGTTTGAGTTGCACACTGTGCACAGGATACAGTACACTGACTGAAAATTCTGCAGCTGTCTGCCTGCCTGTGGTATTATTCTAAAGAGAACACCAGAAATTGTCTGCAGTTAGCTTTAGTTGCACACTGTGCACAGGATACAGTACACTGACTGAAAAAAACTGCAGCTGCCTGCCTGCATGTGGTATTATTACAAAGAGAACACCAGCAATTGTCTGCAGTTAGCTTTAGTTGCACACTGTGCACAGGATAAAGTACACTGACTAAAAATACTTCAGCTGCCTGCCTGCGTGTGGTATTATTAGGAATATAACAGCAACAATTGTCTGCAGTTAGCTTTAGTTGCACACTGTGCACATGATACAGTACACTGACTGAAAAAACTGCAGCCGCCTGCCTGCCTGTGGTATTATTACAAAGAGAACACCATAAATTGTATGCAGTTATCTTTAGTTGCACACTGTGCACAGGATAAGGTACACTGACTTAAAATACTGCAGCTGTCTGCCTGTGGTATTATTAGGAAGAGAACACCAGTAATTGTCTGCAGGTAGCTTTAGTTGCACACTGTGCACAGGATACAGTACACTGGCTGAAAATACTGCAGCGCCTGCCTGCCTGTGGTATTATTAGGAAGAGAACACCAGCAATTATCTGCAGTTAGCTTTAGTTGCACACTGTGAACAGGATAATGTACACTGACTTAAAATACTACAGCTGCCTGCATGTGGTATTATTAGGAAGAGAACACCAGCAATTGTCTGCAATTAACTTTAGTTGCACACTGTGAACAGGATAATGTACACTGACTTAAAATACTGCAGCTGTCTGCCTGTGGTTTTATTAGGAAGAGAACACCAACAATTGTCTGCAGTTAGCTTTAGTTGCACACTGTGCACAGGATACAGCACAATGACTGAAAATACTGCAGCTGCCTGCCTGCGGTGTTATTAGGAAGAGAACACCAGCAATTGTCTGCAGTTAGCTTTAGTTGCACACTGTGCACAGGATACAGTACACTGACTGAAAATACTGCAGCTGCCTGCCTGCCTGTGGGATTATTCTAAAGAGAACACCAGAAATTGTATGCAGTTAGCTTTAGTTGCACACTGTGCACAGGATACAGTACACTGACTGAAAATACTGCAGCTGCCTGCCTGCCTGTGGTATTATTAGGAATATAACAGCAACAATTGTCTGCAGTTAGCTTTAGTTGCACACTGTGCACATGATACAGTACACTGACTGAAAAAACTGCAGCCGCCTGCCTGCCTGTGGTATTATTACAAAGAGAACACCACAAATTGTATGCAGTTATCTTTAGTTGCACACTGTGCACAGGATAAGGCACACTGACTTAAAATACTGCAGCTGTCTGCCTGTGGTATTATTAGGAAGAGAACACCAGTAATTGTCTGCAGGTAGCTTTAGTTGCACACTGTGCACAGGATACAGTACACTGGCTGAAAATACTGCAGCGCCTGCCTGCCTGTGGTATTATTAGGAAGAGAACACCAGCAATTATCTGCAGTTAGCTTTAGTTGCACACTGTGCACAGAATAAAGTACACTGACTAAAAATACTGCAGCTGCCTGCCTGCCTGCCTGTGGTATTATTAGAAAGAGAACACCAGAAATTGTCTGCAGTTAGCGTGAGTTGCACATTGTGCACAGGATACAGTACACTGACTGAAAATACTGCAGCTGCCTGCCTGCCTGTGGTATTATTAGGAATAGAACACCAGCAATTGTCTGCAGTTAGCTTTAGTTGCACACTGTGCACAGGATACAGTACACTGACTGAATATACTGCAGCTGCCTGCCTGTGGTATTATTAGGAAGAGAACACCAGCATTTGTCTGCAGTTAACTTTAGTTGCACACTGTGAGCAAGATAAGGTACACTGACTTAAAATACTGCAGCTGTCTGCCTGTGGTTTTATTAGGAAGAGAACACCAGCAATTGTCTGCAGTTAGCTTTAGTTGCACACTGTGCACAGGATACAGTACACTGACTGAAAATACTGCAGCTGCCTGCCTGTGGTATTATTAGGAATTGAACACCAGCAATTGTCTGCAGTTAGCTTTAGTTGCACACTGTGCATAGGATACAGTGCACTGACTGAAAATACTGCAGCTGCCTGCCTGTGGTATTATAAGGAAGAGAACACCAGCAATTGTCTGCAGTTAGTTTGAGTTGCACACTGTGCACAGGATACAGCACACTGACTGAAAATACTGCAGCTGCCTGTCTGCCTGTGGTATTATTAGGAAGAGAAAACCAGTAATTGTCTGGCGTTAACTTTAGTTGCACACTGTGAGCAGGATAAGGTACACTGACTTAAAATACTGCAGCTGTCTGCCTGTGGTTTTATTAGGAAGAGAACACCAGCAATTGTCTTCAGTTAGCTTTAGTTGCACACTGTGCATAGGATACAGTACACTGACTTAAAATACTGCAGCTGCCTGCCTGTGGTATTATAAGGAAGAGAACACCAGCAATTGTCTGCAGTTAGTTTGAGTTGCACACTGTGCACAGGATACAGCACACTGACTGAAAATACTGCAGCTGCCTGTCTGCCTGTGGTATTATTAGGAAGAGAAAACCAGTAATTGTCTGCAGTTAGCTTTAGTTGCACACTGTGCACAGGATACAGTACTCTGACTTAAAATACTGCAGCTAGCTGCTTCCTATGTGTGGTATGTTTAGTAAGAGAACACCAGTAATTGTATGCAGTTAGCTTTAGTTGCACACTGTGCACAGGATAAAGTACACTGGCTGAAAATACTGCAGCTGCCTGCCTGCCTGTGGTATTATTAGGAAGAGAACACCAGCAAATGTCTGCAGTTAGCTTGAGTTGCACACTGTGCACAGGATACAGTACACTGACTGAAAATACTACAGCACCTGACTGCCTGTGGTATTATTAGGAAGAGAACACCAGCAATTGTCTGCAGTTAGCTTTAGTTGCACACTGTGCACAGGATAAGGTACACTGACTGAAAATACTGCAGCTGCCTGCCTGTTTGTGGTTTTATTAGGAAGAGAACACCAGCAATTGTCTGCAGTTAGCTTTAGTTGCACACTGTGCACAGGATACAGTACACTGACTGAATATACTACAGCTGCCTGCCTGTGGTATTATTAGGAAGAGAACACCAGCAATTGTCTGCAGTTAACTTTAGTTGCACACTGTGAACAGGATAATTTACACTGACTTAAAATACTGCAGCTGTCTGCCTGTGGTTTTATTAGGAAGAAAACACCAGCAATTGTCTGCAGTTAGCTTTAGTTGCACACTGTGCACAGGATACAGCACAATGACTGAAAATACTGCAGCTGCCTGCCTGCGGTGTTATTAGGAAGAGAACACCAGCAATTGTCTGCAGTTAGCTTTAGTTGCATACTGTGCACATGATACAGTACACTGCCTGGAAATACTGCAGCTGCCTGCCTGTGGTATTATAAGGAAGAGAACACCAGCAATTGTCTGCAGTTAGTTTGAGTTGCACACTGTGCACAGGATACAGTACACTGACTGAAAATACTGCAGCTGCCTGCCTGCCTGTGGTATTATTAGGAAGAGAACACCAGCAAACGTTTGCAGTTAGTTTGAGTTGCACACTGTGCACATGATACAGTACACTGACTGAAAATTCTGCAGCTGTCTGCCTGCCTGTGGTATTATTCTAAAGAGAACACCAGAAATTGTCTGCAGTTAGCTTTAGTTGCACACTGTGCACAGGATACAGTACACTGACTGAAAAAAACTGCAGCTGCCTGCCTGTCTGTGGTATTATTACAAATAGAACACCACACATTGTATGCAGTTAGCTTTAGTTGCACACTGTGCACAGGATAAGGTACACTGACTTAAAATACTGCAGCTGTCTGCCTGTGGTATTATTAGGAAGAGAATACCAGTAATTGTCTGCAGGTAGCTTTAGTTGCACACTGTGCACAGGATACATTACACTGACTGAAAATACTGCAGCGCCTGCCTGCCTGTGGTATTATTAGGAAGAGAACACCAGCAATTGTCTGCAGTTAGCTTTAGTTGCACACTGTGCACAGGATAAAGTACACTGACTAAAAATACTGCAGCTGCCTGCCTGCGTGTGGTATTATTAGAAAGAGAACACCAGCAATTGTCTGCAGTTAGCTTTAGTTGCACACTGTGCACAGGATACAGTACACTGACTGAAAATACTGCAGCTGCCTGCATGCCTGTGGTATTATTAGGAATAGAACACCAGCATGTCAGGGAAATTCCCCATCTGTTGTCACCAATCTGCGCTCAGTGCGCATGCGCGGCAAAACGGCGCATTGGCGCATGCGCGTGCGTGGCGGGACGGCGCTTCTGCGTGCTCGGGTGCGCGCACCGGCGCAACGACGAATGCGCGTGCGCAATAGCTCGCCAATGGGACTACAGGCGGGCCTATTTAAACAGACGCAGTAACACTATCTGGTTGCTGGTTTGTCAGCTTTACTGTGTTTCCTTGTGCCTGAAAGAAGTTAAAGTTCTCCTGCTGTGACCCGGACCGGATTTGACTACGCTTCTGCTTCTCCTGAACCTGACCCCTTGGCTTGCTAAACGGACTTCTACCTCTCTCCTTGTGCTTGACCCTCAGCCTGTGACCCGGATCTGCTGCCTGTCTCCAGCCCTCTACCTTCTGCCTGTACCCTGGACTTCTTGCCTAACCTGACTATACTGGTGCTTCCTGCTAAACTCCTAAACGGACTTGTGCCTTGCTACTGGTTGCTGTTTGACCCTGTCTACCCTTGGTGTTTGACTCCTGGCCTGTTCTTCAGACTCATCCCTGCTAGATTCTTCAGCAAGACACCTCTACCTGCTGGTGGCCAGTGCTCCCTCGTGCTGTCCTCTCCCTGTCTCACCTCCAGGGGGCGGAGTGCGCTTGGGTGCAAGGGTGAACCACTCTCGGCATCTCGGCCTCGGTAAGTACGTAGCCTGATAGTACAAACCAGCCAGATGTCTGAGGCCGACAGAGTGCGTTCCCCATTTGACACCCTCTGCCAGCAGGTCTCCACCCTAACGGACACTGTCCAAAGACTCCAAGAGGGATATACCCAGATTGATGGCCGTCTTCAACAGCTCACCGGTCTCCTAGGGCCAGGCCCCACAGCTGCCACCTCTGCCAACACCGCCACCAACTCCCAAGTACCTACGAGTTCTACAGTAGTGATGGCCACCCCTGAACCCAGGGTCCCTATTCCGGAACGTTTTTCGGGTGTCCGCAAAAAATACCGGGCCTTTAAAAACGCCTGCTCCCTCTACCTTGCCCTCCAACCAAGGACCTTCTCTTCGGAAGCAGTAAAGGTGGGGTTTATCATCTCTCTCTTAACGGATGACCCTCAAGCCTGGGCCCATGGCCTGATGGAGCAACAAAGCCCCATATTGGACTCAGTAGAGAAATTTTTTGAACATATGGCTCAATTATACGATGATCCCCAGCGATCAGCCACGGCCGAGTCCGTCCTCCATAACCTAACTCAGGGGAGAAGGCCGGTGGAAGACTATACGTCGGAATTTAGGAAATGGTCCGCCGACACCAAATGGAATGAGGCGGCCCTCAGATACCAATACCGCCAGGGACTATCTGAGATTCTCAAGGACGAGCTGGCCAGGATCGAAACCCCCACTACCTTGGAGAACCTGATCCAATCCGCCATACAACTCGATAGGCGTCTGCGTGAACGACGGGCGGAGCGATTTCAATCTCCTCGTCCCAACTGGCCTCCATCCAGGACTGTACCTCACTACCCACCAACCTCTGCGCCTGCAGTCACACCTCTTCCTGAGCCAGAACCCATGCAGCTCGGGTTGGTTCGGGCTCCCCTGACTCCTGAGGAAAAACAGCGAAGGCGCCAGGCCAATCTGTGCCTATATTGCGGGGGTGCCGGCCACTTCCTCCTCAACTGCCCCGTAAGACCTAGTAAGTCTATCTCTAAAGACACTTTAAACTATCAACTCTTTGACAACCCTCAGTCTTATGTCATTCTCTTTGTGTATCTACAGCTGCCGGAAGGGGCAATCCGCCTCCCGGCAATTATTGATTCTGGAGCCTGCAGCTGCTTCCTGGACTCTGCCTTAGCCTCAAGATTCCATGTCCCCACTCAACCTAAGGACCACTGCCTTCAGATCCACCTGGCGGATGGGTCCTTGCCCCGTTCAGGGCTGATCACGCAGGAAACCAAACCTATCCTTGCCATCTATGACTCGGGTCATCAAGAACTTCTCCGGTTAGACCTCATACCTTCCCCGATGTTCCCCATCATCCTGGGTCTTCCCTGGCTACAGGCACACGAGCCCCTCATAAATTGGGTGAAGAAAGAGGTTAGCTTCACCTCCTCCTATTGTTCCCAGAACTGTCTTGCCTCTGCCTTTACGGTCTGCGCTTCCATGATTGCCAAGCCGGACAACCTACAGCATGTTCCTTCCATCTATCTAGAATTCCGGGACGTGTTCGATAAGCAGCAAGCCGACCATCTACCACCTCATCGGCCCTATGATTGCCCTATCGATCTCTTGCCGGGCTCCAAAATTCCGTTCGGACGTATCTTTCCGTTGTCCGAAACCGAGTTGAAAGCCCTCAAGGCTTATATTGATGAAAACCTCCAGAAGAGATTTATTCGCCCTTCCTCCTCTCCAGCCGGTGCAGGAATCTTCTTTGTGGAAAAGAAAGACGGGTCCTTAAGACCCTGTATCGATTACCGGGACCTAAACAAGATAACCATTAAGAACAGGTACCCACTACCCCTTATTCCGGAGCTATTTTAGCGCTTCCGATCTGCTCGGGTCTTTTCCAAACTGGATCTACGGGGGGCCTACAATCTTATCAGAATCAGGGCCGGAGACGAGTGGAAAACCGCCTTCAGATCTCGTTTCGGACACTTTGAGTATTCGGTCATGCCGTTCGGTCTTTGTAATGCTCCAGCCACCTTCCAACACCTAGTCAACGACATTTTCAGACAGCACCTTGATGACTTCTTAGTAGTGTACCTGGACGATATCCTCATCTTTTCCACCAACATCGAACTCCACCGGGCTCATGTCATGAAGGTCCTCACCATCCTTCGGAAGCACAAACTCTACCTCAAAGCTGAGAAATGCGAGTTCGAAAAGACCACCGTACAGTTCCTCGGCTTTATCATTTCCATCGATGGGGTCGCAATGGACCCGCAGAAGGTGAAGGCCATTCAGGACTGGCCAGCCCCAACCGACAAGAAGGGGGTACAGCGGTTTATAGGCTTTGCCAACTTCTATAGGAGATTCATCGTGGGCTTTTCCTCCATTGTGGCCCCAATAACCCAACTTACCCGGCAAAATAACCGTTTCCACTGGTCTCCAGAAGCTCAGGAGGCCTTCTCTCGCCTCAAGGACGTCTTCACTTCAGCACCAGTACTTCAGCACCCGGATCCTCTACTGCCGTTCACCCTGGAAGTGGACGCCTCTGAGACAGCCATCGGAGCCATCCTCTCTCAAAGACGAGGCCCCAAGGCTCTCCTGTATCCAGTAGCCTTTGCCTCTAAAAAGTTGACTCCCCCGGAGCGAAACTATGATGTAGGGGACCGGGAATTACTGGCCATAAAATTTGCACTGGAGGAATGGCGATACCTTCTGGAGGGGGCAGTACACCCCATCATGATCTTCACAGATCATAAAAATCTAGAGTACTTAAGAACAGCTCAACGTCTACGCCCCAGGCAGGCCCGTTGGGCCCTTTTCTTCACCCGGTTCAACTTTCACATTTCCTATAGACCCGGCTCCAAGAATGGGAAGGCGGATGCGCTATCCAGGATGTTTCCGGAAACCCCTCAGTCGGCCCAACCGGGCACCATTCTGTCAGCTCAGAACTTTCTGTTGATTCCCCGGGCCGATCTACTCACCTCTATTAAAATCGCTTCCGGGCTCTGCTCTGATCCGGTTACTACCTCCCTGGAGAAGCGGGACGGCCTATTCTGGTCCCAGGACAAGATTTTCGTCCCTCTGGAAACAAGACCGCTGGTCTTGAGGACCTTCCACGATCTCAAACTGGCAGGTCACTTCGGAGCACGTAAATCGTCGGAACTTGTCTCCCGCTCCTTCTGGTGGCCAGGCTGGAGGCAAGATTGTAAGTCTTATGTCGCTTCCTGCACTCAGTGTCAGCGTAACAAGGGGCCAAACACCAAGAGTTGGGGCCTGCTCAAACCCTTACCCATTCCTGAGCGCCCTTGGGCGGACGTGTCCATGTACTTTATCGTGGACTTGCCTTCCTCCGGAGGGTTTACCACGATTCTGGTCGTTGTGGACCGCCTCTCAAAAATGGCTCACTTTTTACCGATGATTGGGACACCTTCAGCCATGGATACCGCTCAAATCTTTTTTAAGGAGATAACCAGGCTTCATGGAATACCAAAGAGTATCACCTCCGACAGAGGGGTCCAGTTCACTTCAAAATTCTGGAAGGAACTCTGCAAGTCACTAGAAGTCAAAACCTGCCTCTCGTCAGCGTACCACCCCCAAAGCAATGGCCAGACGGAAAGAACCAATCAGACCCTGGAGCAATACCTCTGTTGTTTCTGCTTCCCAGGATGACTGGGCATCTCTACTTCCTTACGCAGAGTTTGCCTATAACAATTCAATGCATTCTGCTACCAATCAAATCCCCTTTTGGGCCAATTACGGTTTTCATCCCTCCTTTCTCCCTGAAAACATCCCCGAGAGCCCTGTTCCCGCGGTCCAGGACCGAGTGGCTTCTGTCCAGGTGAATTTCCAAGGACTCCAGGAGATGATGCGGAATGCCCAAGGATCCTACAAGAAATTTTATGACCGGGGAAGGAAGGAAAACCCGGCGTTCAGAGTCGGGGAAAAAGTTTGGCTTTCCGCCGCCAACCTCAGATTGCCGATTCCCTCTCGAAAGCTCGGCCCTAGATTTATCGGGCCCTTCAAGATCAAACGAGCTATTAATCCTGTGGCTTTTGAACTAGCATTACCTGATTCCTATAGGATTCACCCAGTGTTCCACTCATCTTTATTAAAACCCGTCATTCCCAACGCCTTTCCTGGAAGAGATGAACCTCCTCCACCACCAGTTGAAGTAGATGGGGAAAAGGAATTTGAGATGGAATCCATCCTGGGCTGTAGGAAAAAAGGCAGACAGTTACAATACTTGGTTAAATGGAAGGGGTAACCCCCGGAGGACAACTCCTGGGAACCATCCAGGAACTTGCATGCTCCTCGCCTAATACGAGCCTTTCACCAAGAACATCCAGAATTAATGGCCAGTCTGGGCGTCCGGAGTCCGCCCCTCGGGGGGAGGGGGCACTGTCAGGGAAATTCCCCGTCTGTTGTCACCAATCTGCGCTCAGTGCGCATGCGCGGCAAAACGGCGCATCGGCGCATGCGCGTGTGTGGCGGGACGGCGCTTCGGCGTGCTCGGGTGCGCGCACCGGCGCAACGACGAATGCGCGTGCGCAATAGCTCGCCAATGGGACTACAGGCGGGCCTATTTAAACAGACGCAGTAACACTATCTGGTTGCTGGTTTGTCAGCTTTACTGTGTTTCCTTGTGCCTGAAAGAAGTTAAAGTTCTCCTGCTGTGACCCGGACCGGATTTGACTACGCTTCTGCTTCTCCTGAACCTGACCCCTTGGCTTGCTAAACGGACTTCTACCTCTCTCCTTGTGCTTGACCCTCGGCCTGTGACCCGGATCTGCTGCCTGTCTCCAGCCCTCTACCTTCTGACTGTACCCTGGACTTCTTGCCTAACCTGACTATACTGGTGCTTCCTGCTAAACTCCTAAACGGACTTGTGCCTTGCTACTGGTTGCTGTTTGACCCTGTCTACCCTTGGTGTTTGACTCCTGGCCTGTTCTTCAGACTCATCCCGGCTAGATTCTTCAGCAAGACACCTCTACCTGCTGGTGGCCAGTGCTCCCTCGTGCTGTCCTCTCCCTGTCTCACCTCCAGGGGGCGGAGTGCGCTTGGGTGCAAGGGTGAACCACTCTCGGCATCTCGGCTTCGGTAAGTACGTAGCCTGATACAGCAATTGTCTGGAGTTAGCTTTAGTTGCACACTGTGCACAGGATACGGTACACTGACTGAATATACTGCAGCTGCCTGCCTGTGGTATTATTAGGAAGAGAACACCAGCAATTGTCTGCAGTTAACTTTAGTTGCACACTGTGAGCAGGATAAGGTACACTGACTGAAAATACTGCAGCTGCCTGTCTGCCTGTGGTATTATTAGGAAGAGAACACCAGTAATTGTCTGCAGTTAGCTTTAGTTGCACACTGTGCACAGGATACAGTACACTGACTTAAAATACTGCGGCTGCCTGCTTCCTATGTGTGGTATGTTTAGTAAGAGAACACCAGTAATTGTCTGCAGTTAGCTTTAGTTGCACACTGTGCACAGGATAAAGTACACTGGCTGAAAATACTGCAGCTGCCTGCCTGCCTGTGGTATTATTAGGAAGAGAACACCAGCAAATGTCTGCAGTTAGCTTGAGTTGCACACTGTGCACAGGATACAGTACACTGACTGAAAATACTACAGCACCTGACTGCCTCTGGTATTATTAGGAAGAGAACACCAGCAATGGTATGCAGTTAGCTTTAGTTGCACACTGTGCACAGGATAAAGTACACTGGCTGAAAATACTTCAGCTGCCTGCCTGCCTGTGGTATTATTAGGAAGAGAACACCAGCAATTGTCTGCAGTTAGCTTTAGTTGCACACTGTGCACAGGATAAGGTACACTGACTGAAAATAGTGCAGCTGCCAGCCTGCTTGTGGTTTTATTAGAAAGAGAACACCAGCAATTGTCTGCAGTTAGCTTTAGTTGCACACTGTGCACAGGATACAGTACACTGACTGAATATACTACAGCTGCCTGCCTGTGGTATTATTAGGAAGAGAACACCAGCAATTGTCTGCAATTAACTTTAGTTGCACACTGTGAACAGGATAATGTACACTGACTTAAAATACTGCAGCTGTCTGCCTGTGGTTTTATTAGGAAGAGATCACCAGCAATTGTCTGCAGTTAGCTTTAGTTGCACACTGTGCACAGGATACAGCACAATGACTGAAAATACTGCAGCTGTCTGCCTGCGGTGTTATTAGGAAGAGAACACCAGCAATTGTCTGCAGTTAGCTTTAGTTGCACACTGTGCACAGGATACAGTACACTGACTGAAAATACTGCAGCTGCCTGCCTGTGGTATTATAAGTAAGAGAACACCAGAAATTGTCCGCAGTTAGTTTGAGTTGCACACTGTGCACAGGATACAGTACACTGACTGAAAATACTGCAGCTGTCTGCCTGCCTGTGGGGATTATTCTAAAGAGAACACCAGAAATTGTATGCAGTTAGCTTTAGTTGCACACTGTGCACAGGATACAGTACACTGACTGAAAAAACTGCAGCCGCCTGCCTGCCTGTGGTATTATTACAAAGAGAACAACACAAATTGTATGCAGTTATCTTTAGTTGCACACTGTGCACAGGATAAGGTACACTGACTTAAAATACTGCAGCTGTCTGCCTGTGGTTTTATTAGGAAGAGAACACCAGCAATTGTCTGTAGTTAGCTTTAGTTGCACACTGTGCACAGGATACAGCACATTGACTGAAAATACTGCAGCTGCCTGCCTGCGGTGTTATTAGGAAGAGAACACCAGCAATTGTCTGCAGTTAGCTTTAGTTGCACACTGTGCACAGGATACAGTACACTGCCTGCAAATACTGCAGCTGCCTGCCTGTGGTATTATAAGGAAGAGAACACCAGCAATTGTCTGCAGTTAGTTTGAGTTGCACACTGTGCACAGGATACAGTACACTGACTGAAAATACTGCAGCTGCCTGCCTGCCTGTGGTATTATTAGGAAGAGAACACCAGCAAATGTTTGCAGTTAGTTTGAGTTGCACACTGTGCACAGGATACAGTACACTGACTGAAAATACTGCAGCTGTCTGCCTGCCTGTGGTATTATTCTAAAGAGAACACCAGAAATTTTATGCAGTTAGCTTTAGTTGCACACTGTGCACAGGATACAGTACACTGACTGAAAATACTGCAGCTGCCTGCCTGCCTGTGGTATTATTAGGAAGAGAACACCAGTAATTGTCTGCAGTTAGCTTTAGTTGCACACTGTGCACAGGATACAGTACACTGACTTAAAATACTGCGGCTACCTGCTTCCTATGTGTGGTATGTTTAGTAAGAGAACACCAGTAATTGTCTGCAGTTAGCTTTAGTTGCACACTGTGCACATGATACAGTACACTGACTGAAAAAAACTGCACCTGCCTGCCTGTGGTATTATTACAAAGAGAACACCACAAATTGTATGCAGATAGCTTTAGTTGCACACTGTGCACAGGATAATGTACACTGACTTAAAATACTGCAGCTGTCTGCCTGTGGTATTATTATGAAGAGAACACCAGTAATTGTCTGCAGGTAGCTTTAGTTGCACACTGTGCCCAGGATACAGTACACTGACTGAAAATACTGCAGCGCCTGCCTGACTGTGGTATTATTAGGAAGAGAACACCAGCAATTGTCTGCAGTTAGCTTTAGTTGCACACTGTGCACAGGATAAAGTACACTGACTAAAAATACTGCAGCTGCCTGCCTGCGTGTGGTATTATTAGAAAGAGAACACCAGAAATTGTCTGCAGTTAGCGTGAGTTGCACACTGTACAGGATACAGTACACTGACTGAAAATACTGCAGCTGCCTGCCTGTGGTATTATTATGAATAGAACACCAGCAATTGTCTGGAGTTAGCTTTAGTTGCACACTGTGCACAGGATACGGTACACTGACTGAATATACTGCAGCTGCCTGTGGTATTATTAGGAAGAGAACACCAGCAATTGTCTGCAGTTAACTTTAGTTGCACACTGTGAGCAGGATAAGGTACACTGACTTAAAATACTGCAGCTGTCTGCCTGTGGTTTTATTATGAAGAGAACCCCAGCAATTGTCTGCAGTTAGCTTTAGTTGCACACTGTGCACAGGATACAGTACACTGACTGAAAATTCTGCAGTTGCCTGCCTGTGGTATTATTAGGAAGTGAACACCAGCAATTGTCTGCAGTTAGCTTTAGTTGCACACTGTGCACAGGATACAGTACACTGACTGAAAATACTGCAGCTGCCTGTCTGCCTGTGGTGTTATTAGGAAGAGAACACCAGTAATTGTCTGCAGTTAGCTTTAGTTGCACACTGTGCACAGTATACAGTACACTGACTTAAAATACTGCGGCTGCCTGCTTCCTATGTGTGGTATGTTTAGTAAGAGAACACCAGTAATTGTCTGCAGTTAGCTTTAGTTGCACACTGTGCACAGGATAAAGTACACTGGCTGAAAATACTGCAGCTGCCTGGCTGCCTGTGGTATTATTAGGAAGAGAACACCAGCAAATGTCTGCAGTTAGCTTGAGTTGCACACTGTGCGCAGGATACGGTACACTGACTGAATATACTGCAGCTGCCTGTGGTATTATTAGGAAGAGAACACCAGCAATTGTCTGCAGTTAACTTTAGTTGCACACTGTGAGCAGGATAAGGTACACTGACTGAAAATACTGCAGCTGTCTGCCTGTGGTTTTATTAGGAAGAGAACCCCAGCAATTGCCTGCAGTTAGCTTTAGTTGCACACTGTGCACAGGATACAGTACACTGACTGAAAATACTGCAGTTGCCTGCCTGTGGTATTATTAGGAAGTGAACACCAGCAATTGTCTGCAGTTAGCTTTAGTTGCACACTGTGCACAGGATACAGTACACTGACTGAAAATACTGCAGCTGCCTGTCTGCCTGTGGTGTTATTAGGAAGAGAACACCAGTAATTGTCTGCAGTTAGCTTTAGTTGCACACTGTGCACAGGATACAGTACACTGACTTAAAATACTGCGGCTGCCTGCTTCCTATGTGTGGTATGTTTAGTAAGAGAACACCAGTAATTGTCTGCAGTTAGCTTTAGTTGCACACTGTGCACAGGATAAAGTACACTGGCTGAAAATACTGCAGCTGCCTGGCTGCCTGTGGTATTATTAGGAAGAGAACACCAGCAAATGTCTGCAGTTAGCTTGAGTTGCACACTGTGCACAGGATACGGTACACTGACTGAATATACTGCAGCTGCCTGTGGTATTATTAGGAAGAGAACACCAGCAATTGTCTGCAGTTAAATTTAGTTGCACACTGTGAGCAGGATAAGGTACACTGACTGAAAATACTGCAGCTGTCTGCCTGTGGTTTTATTAGGAAGAGAACCCCAGCAATTGCCTGCAGTTAGCTTTAGTTGCACACTGTGCACAGGATACAGTACTCTGACTGAAAATACTGCAGTTGCCTGCCTGTGGTATTATTAGGAAGTGAACACCAGCAATTGTCTGCAGTTAGCTTTAGTTGCACACTGTGCACAGGATACAGTACACTGACTGAAAATACTGCAGCTGCCTGTCTGCCTGTGGTGTTATTAGGAAGAGAACACCAGTAATTGTCTGCAGTTAGCTTTAGTTGCACACTGTGCACAGGATACAGTACACTGACTTAAAATACTGCGGCTGCCTGCTTCCTATGTGTGGTATGTTTAGTAAGAGAACACCAGTAATTGTCTGCAGTTAGCTTTAGTTGCACACTGTGCACAGGATAAAGTACACTGGCTGAAAATACTGCAGCTGCCTGGCTGCCTGTGGTATTATTAGGAAGAGAACACCAGCAAATGTCTGCAGTTAGCTTGAGTTGCACACTGTGCACAGGATACAGTACACTGACTGAAAATACTACAGCACCTGACTGCCTGTGGTATTATTAGGAAGTGAACACCAGCAATTGTCTGCAGTTAGCTTTAGTTGCACACTGTGCACAGGATACAGTACACTGACTGAAAATACTACAGCACCTGACTGCCTGTGGTATTATTAGGAAGTGAACACCAGCAATTGTCTGCAGTTAGCTTTAGTTGCACACTGTGCACAGGATACAGTACACTGACTGAAAATACTGCAGCTGCCTGTCTGCCTGTGGTGTTATTAGGAAGAGAACACCAGTAATTGTCTGCAGTTAGCTTTAGTTGCACACTGTGCACAGGATACAGTACACTGACTTAAAATACTGTGGCTGCCTGCTTCCTATGTGTGGTATGTTTAGTAAGAGAACACCAGTAATTGTCTGCAGTTAGCTTTAGTTGCACACTGTGCACAGGATAAAGTACACTGGCTGAAAATACTGCAGCTGCCTGGCTGCCTGTGGTATTATTAGGAAGAGAACACCAGCAAATGTCTGCAGTTAGCTTGAGTTGCACACTGTGCACAGGATACGGTACACTGACTGAATATACTGCAAATGCCTGTGGTATTATTAGGAAGAGAACACCAGCAATTGTCTGCAGTTAGCTTTAGTTGCACACTGTGCACAGGATACAGTACACTGACTGAAAATACTGCAGCTGCCTGCCTGTGGTATTATAAGGAAGAGAACACCAGCAATTGTCCGCAGTTAGTTTGAGTTGCACACTGTGCACAGGATACAGTACACTGACTGAAAATACTGCAGCTGCCTGCCTGTTGTATTATTAGGAAGAGAACACCAGCAAATGTTTGCAGTTAGTTTGAGTTGCACACTGTGCACAGGATACAGTACATTGACTGAAAATACTGCAGCTGTCTGCCTGCCTGTGGTATTATTCTAAAGAGAACACCGGCAATTGTCTGCAGTTAGCTTTAGTTGCACACTGTGCACAGGATACAGTACACTGACTGAAAATACTGCAGCTGCCTGCCTGCCTGTGGTATTATTAGGAAGAGAACAGCAACAATTGTCTGCAGTTAGCTTTAGTTGCACACTGTGCACAGGATACAGTACACTGACTGAAAAAACTGCAGCTGCCTGCCTGCCTGTGGTATTATTACAAAGAGAACACCACAAATTGTATGCAGTTATCTTTAGTTGCACACTGTGCACAGGATAAGGTACACTGACTTAAAATACTGCAGCTGTCTGCCTGTGGTATTATTAGGAAGAGAACACCAGTAATTGTCTGCATGTAGCTTTAGTTGCACACTGTGCACAGGATACAGTACACTGACTGAAAATACTGCAGCGCCTGCCTGCCTGTGGTATTATTAGGAAGAGAACACCAGCAATTGTCTGCAGTTAGCTTTAGTTGCACACTATGCACAGGATAGAGTACAATGACTAAAAATACTGCAGCTGCCTGCCTGCCTGTGGTATTATTAGAAAGAGAACACCAGAAATTGTCTGCAGTTAGCGTGAGTTGCACACTGTGCAAAGGATACAGTACACTGACTGAAAATACTGCAGCTGCCTGCCTGCCTGTGGTATTATTAGGAATAGAACACCAGCAATTGTCTGCAGTTAGCTTTAGTTGCACACTGTGCACAGGATACAGTACACTGACTGAATATACTGCAGCTGCCTGCCTGTGGTATTATTAGGAAGAGAACACCAGCAATTGTCTGCAGTTAACTTTAGTTGCACACTGTGAGCAGGATAAGGTACACTGACTTAAAATACTGCAGCTGTCTGCCTGTGGTTTTATTAGGAAGAGAACACCAGCAATTGTCTGCAGTTAGTTTGAGTTGCACACTGTGCACAGGATACAGCACACTGACTGAAAATACTGCAGCTGCCTGCCTGCCTGTGGTATTATTAGGAAGAGAACACCAGTAATTGTCTGCAGTTAGCTTTAGTTGCACACTGTGCACAGGATACAGTACACTGACTGAAAATACTGCAGCTGCCTGCTTCCTGTGTGTGGTATGTTTAGTAAGAGAACACCAGTAATTGTCTGCAGTTAGCTTTAGTTGCACACTGTGCACAGGATAAAGTACACCGACTAAAAATACTGCAGCGCCTGCCTGCCTGTGGTATTATTAGGAAGAGAACAGCAGCAATTAACTGCAGTTAGCTTTAGTTGCACACTGTGCACAGGATGAAGTACACTGGCTGAAAATACTTCAGCTGCCTGCCTGCCTGTGGTATTATTAGGAAGAGAACACCAGCAATTGTCTGCAGCTAGCTTTAGTTGCACACTGTGCACAGGATAAGGTACACTGACTGAAAATAGTGCAGCTGCCTGCCTGCTTGTGGTTTTATTAGAAAGAGAACACCAGCAATTGTCTGCAGTTAGCTTTAGTTGCACACTGTGCACAGGATACAGTACACTGACTGAATATACTACAGCTGCCTGCCTGTGGTATTATTAGGAAGAGAACACCAGCAATTGTCTGCAATTAACTTTAGTTGCACACTGTGAACAGGATAATGCACACTGACTTAAAATACTGCAGCTGTCTGCCTGTGGTTTTATTAGGAAGAGAACACCAGCAATTGTCTGCAGTTAGCTTTAGTTGCACACTGTGCACAGGATACAGCACAATGACTGAAAATACTGCAGCTGCCTGCCTGCGGTGTTATTAGGAAGAGAACACCAGCAATTGTCTGTAGTTAGCTTTAGTTGCACACTGTGCACAGGATACAGTACACTGACTGAAAATACTGCAGCTGCCTGCCTGTGGTATTATAAGGAAGAGAACACCAGAAATTGTCCGCAGTTAGTTTGAGTTGCACACTGTGCACAGGATACAGTACACTGACTGAAAATACTGCAGCTGTCTGCCTGCCTGTGGGATTATTCTAAAGAGAACACCAGAAATTGTATGCAGTTAGATTTAGTTGCACACTGTGCACAGGATACAGTACACTGACTGAAAATACTGCAGCTGCCTGCCTGCCTGTGGTATTATTAGGAAGAGAACAGCAACAATTGTCTGCAGTTAACTTTAGTTGCACACTGTGCACAGGATACGGTACACTGACTGAAAAAACTGCAGCCACCTGCCTGCCTGTGGTATTATTAGGAAGAGAACACCATAAGTGTCTGCAATTAACTTTAGTTGCACACTGTGAACAGGATAATGCACACTGACTTAAAATACTGCAGCTGTCTGCCTGTGGTTTTATTAGGAAGAGAACACCAGCAATTGTCTGCAGTTAGCTTTAGTTGCACACTGTGCACAGGATACAGCACAATGACTGAAAATACTGCAGCTGCCTGCCTGCGGTGTTATTAGGAAGAGAACACCAGCAATTGTCTGCAGTTAGCTTTAGTTGCACACTGTGCACAGGATACAGTACACTGACTGAAAATACTGCAGCTGCCTGCCTGTGGTATTATAAGGAAGAGAACACCAGAAATTGTCTGCAGTTAGCATGAGTTGCACACTGTGTACAGAATACAGTACACTGACTGAAAATACTGCAGCTGCCTGCCTGCCTGTGGTATTATTATGAATAGAACACCAGCAATTGTCTGGAGTTAGCTTTAGTTGCACACTGTGCACAGGATACGGTACACTGACTGAATATACTGCAGCTGCCTGCCTGTGGTATTATTAGGAAGAGAACACCAGTAATTGTCTGCAGTTAGCTTTAGTTGCACACTGTGCACAGGATACAGTACACTGACTTAAAATACTGAGGCTGCCTGCTTCCTATGTGTGGTATGTTTAGTAAGAGAACACCAGTAATTGTCTGCAGTTAGCTTTAGTTGCACACTGTGCACAGGATAAAGTACACTGGCTGAAAATACTGCAGCTGCCTGGCTGCCTGTGGTATTATTAGGAAGAGAACACCAGCAAATGTCTGCAGTTAGCTTGAGTTGCACACTGTGCACACGATACAGTACACTGACTGAAAATACTACAGCACTTGACTGCCTGTGGTATTATTAGGAAGTGAACACCAGCAATTGTCTGCAGTTAGCTTTAGTTGCACACTGTGCACAGGATACAGTACACTGACTGAAAATACTGCAGCTGCCTGTCTGCCTGTGGTGTTATTAGGAAGAGAACACCAGTAATTGTCTGCAGTTAGCTTTAGTTGCACACTGTGCACAGGATACAGTACACTGACTTAAAATACTGCGGCTGCCTGCTTCCTATGTGTGGTATGTTTAGTAAGAGAACACCAGTAATTGTCTGCAGTTAGCTTTAGTTGCACACTGTGCACAGGATAAAGTACACTGGCTGAAAATACTGCAGCTGCCTGGCTGCCTGTGGTATTATTAGGAAGAGAACACCAGCAAATGTCTGCAGTTAGCTTGAGTTGCACACTGTGCACAGGATACGGTACACTGACTGAATATACTGCAGCTGCCTGTGGTATTATTAGGAAGAGAACACCAGCAATTGTCTGCAGTTAACTTTAGTTGCACACTGTGAGCAGGATAAGGTACACTGACTGAAAATACTGCAGCTGTCTGCCTGTGGTTTTATTAGGAAGAGAACCCCAGCAATTGCCTGCAGTTAGCTTTAGTTGCACACTGTGCACAGGATACAGTACACTGACTGAAAATACTGCAGTTGCCTGCCTGTGGTATTATTAGGAAGTGAACACCAGCAATTGTCTGCAGTTAGCTTTAGTTGCACACTGTGCGCATGATACAGTACACTGACTGAAAATACTGCAGCTGCCTGTCTGCCTGTGGTGTTATTAGGAAGAGAACACCAGTAATTGTCTGCAGTTAGCTTTAGTTGCACACTGTGCACATGATACAGTACACTGACTTAAAATACTGCGGCTGCCTGCTTCCTATGTGTGGTATGTTTAGTAAGAGAACACCAGTAATTGTCTGCAGTTAGCTTTAGTTGCACACTGTGCACAGGATAAAGTACACTGGCTGAAAATACTGCAGCTGCCTGGCTGCCTGTGGTATTATTAGGAAGAGAACACCAGCAAATGTCTGCAGTTAGCTTGAGTTGCACACTGTGCACAGGATACAGTACACTGACTGAAAATACTACAGCACCTGACTGCCTGTGGTATTATTAGGAAGAGAACACCAGCAATTGTCTGCAGTTAGCTTTAGTTGCACACTGTGCACAGGATACAGTACACTGACTGAAAATACTGCAGCTGCCTGCCTGTGGTATTATAAGGAAGAGAACACCAGCAATTGTCCGCAGTTAGTTTGAGTTGCACACTGTGCACAGGATACAGTACACTGACTGAAAATACTGCAGCTGCCTGCCTGTTGTATTATTAGGAAGAGAACACCAGCAAATGTCTGCAGTTAGTTTGAGTTGCACACTGTGCACAGGATACAGTACATTGACTGAAAATACTGCAGCTGTCTGCCTGCCTGTGGTATTATTCTAAAGAGAACACCGGCAATTGTCTGCAGTTAGCTTTAGTTGCACACTGTGCACAGGATACAGTACACTGACTGAAAATACTGCAGCTGCCTGCCTGCCTGTGGTATTATTAGGAAGAGAACAGCAACAATTGTCTGCAGTTAGCTTTAGTTGCACACTGTGCACAGGATACAGTACACTGACTGAAAAAACTGCAGCTGCCTGCCTGCCTGTGGTATTATTACAAAGAGAACACCACAAATTGTATGCAGTTATCTTTAGTTGCACACTGTGCACAGGATAAGGTACACTGACTTAAAATACTGCAGCTGTCTGCCTGTGGTATTATTAGGAAGAGAACACCAGTAATTGTCTGCATGTAGCTTTAGTTGCACACTGTGCACAGGATACAGTACACTGACTGAAAATACTGCAGTGCCTGCCTGCCTGTGGTATTATTAGGAAGAGAACACCAGCAATTGTCTGCAGTTAGCTTTAGTTGCACACTATGCACAGGATAGAGTACAATGACTAAAAATACTGCAGCTGCCTGCCTGCCTGTGGTATTATAAGAAAGAGAACACCAGAAATTGTCTGCAGTTAGCGTGAGTTGCACACTGTGCACAGGATACAGTACACTGACTGAAAATACTGCAGCTGCCTGCCTGCCTGTGGTATTATTAGGAATAGAACACCAGCAATTGTCTGCAGTTAGCTTTAGTTGCACACTGTGCACAGGATACAGTACACTGACTGAATATACTGCAGCTGCCTGCCTGTGGTATTATTAGGAAGAGAACACCAGCAATTGTCTGCAGTTAACTTTAGTTGCACACTGTGAGCAGGATAAGGTACACTGACTTAAAATACTGCAGCTGTCTGCCTGTGGTTTTATTAGGAAGAGAACACCAGCAATTGTCTGCAGTTAGTTTGAGTTGCACACTGTGCACAGGATACAGCACACTGACTGAAAATACTGCAGCTGCCTGCCTGCCTGTGGTATTATTAGGAAGAGAACACCAGTAATTGTCTGCAGTTAGCTTTAGTTGCACACTGTGCACAGGATACAGTACACTGACTGCAAATACTGCAGCTGCCTGCTTCCTGTGTGTGGTATGTTTAGTAAGAGAACACCAGTAATTGTCTGCAGTTAGCTTTAGTTGCACACTGTGCACAGGATAAAGTACACCGACTAAAAATACTGCAGCGCCTGCCTGCCTGTGGTGTTATTATGAATAGAACACCAGCAATTGTCTGGAGTTAGTTTGAGTTGCACACTGTGCACAGGATACGGTGCACTGACTGAATATACTGCAGCTGCCTGCCTGTGGTATTATTAGGAAGAGAACACCAGTAATTGTCTGCAGTTAGCTTTAGTTGCACACTGTGCACAGGATACAGTACACTGACTTAAAATACTGCGGCTACCTGCTTCCTATGTGTGGTATGTTTAGTAAGAGAACACCAGTAATTGTCTGCAGTTAGCTTTAGTTGCACACTGTGCACAGGATAAAGTACACTGGCTGAAAATACTGCAGCTGCCTGCCTGCCTGCCTGTGGTATTATTAGGAAGAGAACACCAGCAAATGTCTGCAGTTAGCTTGAGTTGCACAATGTGCACAGGATACAGTACACTGACTGAAATTACTACAGCACCTGACTGCCTGTGGTATTATTAGGAAGAGAACACCACAAATTGTCTGCAGTTATCTTTAGTTGCACACTGTGCACAGGATAAGGTACACTGACTTAAAATACTGCAGCTGTCTGCCTATGGTAGTATTAGGAAGAGAACACCAGTAATTGTCTGCAGGTAGCTTTAGTTGCACACTGTGCACAGGATACAGTACCCTGACTGAAAATACTGCAGCGCCTGCCTGCCTGTGGTATTATTAGGAAGAGAACACCAGCAATTGTTTGCAGTTAGCTTTAGTTGCACACTATGCACAGGATAAAGTACACCGACTAAAAATACTGCAGCTGCCTGCCTGCCTGTGGTATTATTAGAAAGAGAACACCAGAAATTGTCTGCAGTTAGCGTGAGTTGCACACTGTGCACAGGATACAGTACACTGACTGAAAATACTGCAGCTGCCTGTCTGCCTGTGGTATTATTAGGAATAGAACACCAGCAATTGTCTGCAGTTAGCTTTAGTTGCACACTGTGCACAGGATACCGTACACTGACTGAATATACTGAAGCTGCCTGCCTGTGGTATTATTAGGAAGAGAACACCAGCAATTGTCTGCAGTTAACTTTAGTTGCACACTGTGAGCAGGATAAGGTACACTGACTTAAAATACTGCAGCTGTCTGCCTGTGGTTTTATTAGGAAGAGCACACCAGCAATTGTCTGCAGTTAGCTTTAGTTGCACACTGTGCACAGGATACAGCACACTGACTGAAAATACTACAGCTGCCTGCCTGTGGTATTATTAGGAAGTGAACACCAGCAATTGTCTGCAGTTAGCTTTAGTTGCACACTGTGCATAGGATACAGTATACTGACTGAAAATATTGCAGCTGCCTGCCTGTGGTATTATAAGGAAGAGAACACCAGCAATTGTCTGCAGTTAGTTTGAGTTGCACACTGTGCACAGGATACAGCACACTGACTGAAAATACTGCAGCTGCCTGCCTGCCTGTGGTATTATTAGGAAGAGAACACCAGTAATTGTCTGCAGTTAGCTTTAGTTGCACACTGTGCACAGGATACAGTACACTGACTGAAAATACTGCAGCTGTCTGCTTCCTATGTGTGGTATGTTTAGTAAGAGAACACCAGTAATTGTCTGCAGTTAGCTTTAGTTGCACACTGTGCACAGGATAAAGTACACCGACTAAAAATACTGCAGCGCCTGCCTGCCTGTGGTGTTATTAGGAAGAGAACAGCAGCAATTGTCTGCAGTTAGCTTTAGTTGCACACTGTGCACAGGATAAAGTACACTGGCTGAAAATACTTCAGCTGCCTGCCTGCCTGTGGTATTATTAGGAAGAGAACACCAGCAATTGCCTGCAGTTAGTTTGAGTTGCACACTGTGCACAGGATACGGTACACTGACTGAATATACTGCAGCTGCCTGCCTGTGGTATTATTAGGAAGAGAACACCAGTAATTGTCTGCAGTTAGCTTTAGTTGCACACTGTGCACAGGATACAGTACACTGACTTAAAATACTGCGGCTACCTGCTTCCTATGTGTGGTATGTTTAGTAAGAGAACACCAGTAATTGTCTGTAGTTAGCTTTAGTTGCACACTGTGCACAGGATACAGTACACTGACTGAAAATACTGCATCTGCCTGCCTGTGGTATTATTAGGAAGAGAACACCAGCAATTGTCTGCAGTTAGCTTTAGTTGCACACTGTGCACAGGATACAGTACATTGACTGAAAATACTGCAGCTGCCTGCCTGTGGTATTATAAGGAAGAGAACACCAGCAATTGTCCGCAGTTAGTTTGAGTTGCACTCTGTGCACAGGATACAGTACACTGACTGAAAATACTGCAGCTGCCTGCCTGCCTGTTGTATTATTAGGAAGAGAACACCAGAAATTGTATGCAGTTAGCTTTAGTTGCACACTGTGCACAGGATACAGTACACTGACTGAAAATACTGCAGCTGTCTGCCTGCCTGTGGTATTATTAGGAAGAGAACAGCAACAATTGCCTGCAGTTAGCTTTAGTTGCACACTGTGCACAGGATACAGTACACTGACTGAAAATACTGCAGCTGTCTGCCTGCCTGTGGTATTATTCTAAAGAGAACACCAGAAATTGTATGCAGTTAGCTTTAGTTGCACACTGTGCACAGGATACAGTACACTGACTGAAAATACTGCAGCTGTCTGCCTGCCTGTGGTATTATTAGGAAGAGAACAGCAACAATTGCCTGCAGTTAGCTTTAGTTGCACACTGTGTACAGGATACAGTACACTGACTGAAAATACTGCAGCTGCCTGCCTGCCTTTGGTATGATTACAAAGAGAACACCACAAATTGTATGCAGTTATCTTTAGTTGCACACTGTGCACAGGATAAGGTACACTGACTTAAAATACTGCCGCTGTCTGCCTGTGGTAGTATTAGGAAGAGAACACCAGTAATTGTCTGCAGGTAGCTTTAGTTGCACACTGTGCACAGGATACAGTGCACTGACTGAAAATACTGCAGCGCCTGCCTGCCTGTGGTATTATTAGGAAGAGAACACCAGCAATTGTTTGCAGTTAGCTTTAGTTGCACACTATGCACAGGATAAAGTACACTGACTAAAAATACTGCAGCTGCCTGCCTGCCTGTGGTATTATTAGACAGAGAACACCAGAAATTGTCTGCAGTTAGCGTGAGTTGCACACTGTGCACAGGATACAGTACACTGACTGAAAATACTGCAGCTGCCTGTCTGCCTGTGGTATTATTAGGAATAGAACACCAGCAATTGTCTGC
Organism: Rana muscosa; assembly: GCA_029206835.1. Classification (NCBI taxonomy): domain Eukaryota; kingdom Metazoa; phylum Chordata; class Amphibia; order Anura; family Ranidae; genus Rana; species Rana muscosa. The sequence continues at coordinate 208,441,345 of CM055127.1, read as the reverse complement.
AGTTAGCTTTAGTTGCACACTGTGAGCAGGATAAGGTACACTGACTTAAAATACTGCAGCTGTCTGCCTGTGGTTTTATTAGGAAGAGCACACCAGCAATTGTCTGCAGTTAGCTTTAGTTGCACACTGTGCACAGGATACAGCACACTGACTGAAAATACTGCAGCTGCCTGCCTGTGGTATTATAAGGAAGAGAACACCAGCAATTGTCTGCAGTTAGTTTGAGTTGCACACTGTGCACAGGATACAGCACACTGACTGAAAATACTGCAGCTGCCTGCCTGCCTGTGGTATTATTAGGAAGAGAACACCAGTAATTGTCTGCAGTTAGCTTTAGTTGCACACTGTGCACAGGATACAGTACACTGACTGAAAATACTGCAGCTGCCTGCTTCCTATGTGTGGTATGTTTAGTAAGAGAACACCAGTAACTGTCTGCAGTTAGCTTTAGTTGCACACTGTGCACAGGATAAAGTACACCGACTAAAAATACTGCAGCGCCTGCCTGCCTGTGGTGTTATTAGGAAGAGAACAGCAGCAATTGTCTGCAGTTAGCTTTAGTTGCACACTGTGCACAGGATAAAGTACACTGGCTGAAAATACTTCAGCTGCCTGCCTGCCTGTGGTGTTATTAGGAAGAGAACAGCAGCAATTGTCTGCAGTTAGCTTTAGTTGCACACTGTGCACAGGATAAGGTACACTGACTGAAAATAGTGCAGCTGCCTGCCTGCGTGTGGTTTTCTTAGAAAGAGAACACCAGCAATTGTCTGCAGTTAGCTTTAGTTGCACACTGTGCACAGGATACAGTACACTGACTGAATACACTACAGATGCCTGCCTGTGGTATTATTAGGAAGAGAACACCATAAGTGTCTGCAATTAACTTTAGTTGCACACTGTGAACAGGATAATGTACACTGACTTAAAATACTGCAGCTGTCTGCCTGTGGTTTTATTAGGAAGAGAACACCAGCAATTGTCTGCAGTTAGCTTTAGTTGCACACTGTGCACAGGATACAGCACAATGACTGAAAATACTGCAGCTGCCTGCCTGCGGTGTTATTAGGAAGAGAACACCAGCAATTGTCTGCAGTTAGCTTTAGTTGCACACTGTGCACAGGATACAGTACACTGACTGAAAATGCTGCAGCTGCCTGCCTGTGGTATTATAAGGAAGAGAACACCAGAAATTGTCTGCAGTTAGCATGAGTTGCACACTGTGTACAGAATACAGTACACTGACTGAAAATACTGCAGCTGCCTGCCTGCCTGTGGTATTATTATGAATAGAACACCAGCAATTGTCTGGAGTTAGCTTTAGTTGCACACTGTGCACAGGATACGGTACACTGACTGAATATACTGCAGCTGCCTGCCTGTGGTATTATTAGGAAGAGAACACCAGTAATTGTCTGCAGTTAGCTTTAGTTGCACACTGTGCACAGGATAAAGTACACTGGCTGAAAATACTGCAGCTGCCTGGCTGCCTGTGGTATTATTAGGAAGAGAACACCAGCAAATGTCTGCAGTTAGCTTGAGTTGCACACTGTGCACAGGATACAGTACACTGACTGAAAATACTACAGCACCTGACTGCCTGTGGTATTATTAGGAAGAGAACACCAGCAATTGTCTGCAGTTAGCTTTAGTTGCACACTGTGCACAGGATACGGTACACTGACTGAAAATACTGCAGATGCCTGCCTGTGGTATTATAAGGAAGAGAACACCAGCAATTGTCCGCAGTTAGTTTGAGTTGCACACTGTGCACAGGATACAGTACACTGACTGAAAATACTGCATCTGCCTGCCTGTTGTATTATTAGGAAGAGAACACCAGCAAATGTGTGCAGTTAGTTTGAGTTGCACACTGTGCACAGGATACAGTACATTGACTGAAAATACTGCAGCTGTCTGCCTGCCTGTGGTATTATTCTAAAGAGAACACCGGCAATTGTCTGCAGTTAGCTTTAGTTGCACACTGTGCACAGGATACAGTACACTGACTGAAAATACTGCAGCTGCCTGCCTGCCTGTGGTATTATTAGGAAGAGAACAGCAACAATTGTCTGCAGTTAGCTTTAGTTGCACACTGTGCACAGGATACAGTACACTGACTGAAAAAACTGCAGCTGCCTGCCTGCCTAAGGTATTATTACAAAGAGAACACCACAAATTGTATGCAGTTATCTTTAGTTGCACACTGTGCACAGGATAAGGTACACTGACTTAAAATACCGCAGCTAACTGCCTGTGGTATTATTAGGAAGAGAACACCAGTAATTGTCTTCATGTAGCTTTAGTTGCACACTGTGCACAGGATACAGTACACTGACTGAAAATACTGCAGCGCCTGCCTGCCTGTGGTATTATTAGGAAGAGAACACCAGCAATTGTCTTCAGTTAGCTTTAGTTGCACACTATGCACAGGATAGAGTACAATGACTAAAAATACTGCAGCTGCCTGCCTGCCTGTGGTATTATAAGAAAGAGAACACCAGAAATTGTATGCAGTTAGCTTTAGTTGCACACTGTGCACAGGATACAGTACACTGACTGAAAATACTGCAGCTGCCTGCCTGCCTGTGGTATTATTAGGAAGAGAACAGCAACAATTGTCTGCAGTTAACTTTAGTTGCACACTGTGCACAGGATACGGTACACTGACTTAAAATACTGAGGCTGCCTGCTTCCTATGTGTGGTATGTTTAGTAAGAGAACACCAGTAATTGTCTGCAGTTAGCTTTAGTTGCACACTGTGCACAGGATAAAGTACACTGGCTGAAAATACTGCAGCTGCCTGACTGCCTGGGGTATTATTAGGAAGAGAACACCAGCAAATGTCTGCAGTTAGCTTGAGTTGCACACTGTGCACAGGATACAGTACACTGACTGAAAATACTACAGCACCTGACTGCCTGTGGTATTATTAGGAAGTGAACACCAGCAATTGTCTGCAGTTAGCTTTAGTTGCACACTGTGCACAGGATACCGTACACTGACTGAAAATACTGCAGCTGCCTGTCTGCCTGTGGTGTTATTAGGAAGAGAACACCAGTAATTGTCTGCAGTTAGCTTTAGTTGCACACTGTGCACAGGATACAGTACACTGACTTAAAATACTGCGGCTGCCTGCTTCCTATGTGTGGTATGTTTAGTAAGAGAACACCAGTAATTGTCTGCAGTTAGCTTTAGTTGCACACTGTGCACAGGATAAAGTACACTGGCTGAAAATACTGCAGCTGCCTGGCTGCATGTGGTATTATTAGGAAGAGAACACCAGCAAATGTCTGCAGTTAGCTTTAGTTGCACACTGTGCACAGGATAAGGTACACTGACTGAAAATAGTGCAGCTGCCTGCCTGCTTGTGGTTTTATTAGAAAGAGAACACCAGCAATTGTCTGCAGTTAGCTTTAGTTGCACACTGTGCACAGGATACAGTACACTGACTGAATATACTACAGCTGCCTGCCTGTGGTATTATTAGGAAGAGAACACCAGCAATTGTCTGCAATTAACTTTAGTTGCACACTGTGCACAGGATACAGCACACTGACTGAAAATACTGCAGCTGCCTGCCTGTGGTATTATAAGGAAGAGAACACCAGCAATTGTCTGCAGTTAGTTTGAGTTGCACACTGTGCACAGGATACAGCACACTGACTGAAAATACTGCAGCTGCCTGCCTGCCTGTGGTATTATTAGGAAGAGAACACCAGTAATTGTCTGCAGTTAGCTTTAGTTGCACACTGTGCACAGGATACAGTACACTGACTGAAAATACTGCAGCTGCCTGCTTCCTATGTGTGGTATGTTTAGTAAGAGAACACCAGTAACTGTCTGCAGTTAGCTTTAGTTGCACACTGTGCACAGGATAAAGTACACCGACTAAAAATACTGCAGCGCCTGCCTGCCTGTGGTGTTATTAGGAAGAGAACAGCAGCAATTGTCTGCAGTTAGCTTTAGTTGCACACTGTGCACAGGATAAAGTACACTGGCTGAAAATACTTCAGCTGCCTGCCTGCCTGTGGTATTATTAGGAAGAGAACACCAGCAATTGTCTGCAGTTAGCTTTAGTTGCACACTGTGCACAGGATAAGGTACACTGACTGAAAATAGTGCAGCTGCCTGCCTGCTTGTGGTTTTCTTAGAAAGAGAACACCAGCAATTGTCTGCAGTTAGCTTTAGTTGCACACTGTGCACAGGATACAGTACACTGACTGAATATACTACAGATGCCTGCCTGTGGTATTATTAGGAAGAGAACACCATAAGTGTCTGCAATTAACTTTAGTTGCACACTGTGAACAGGATAATGTACACTGACTTAAAATACTGCAGCTGTCTGCCTGTGGTTTTATTAGGAAGAGAACACCAGCAATTGTCTGCAGTTAGCTTTAGTTGCACACTGTGCACAGGATACAGCACAATGACTGAAAATACTGCAGCTGCCTGCCTGTGGTATTATAAGGAAGAGAACACCAGAAATTGTCTGCAGTTAGCATGAGTTGCACACTGTGTACAGAATACAGTACACTGACTGAAAATACTGCAGCTGCCTGCCTGCCTGTGGTATTATTATGAATAGAACACCAGCAATTGTCTGGAGTTAGCTTTAGTTGCACACTGTGCACAGGATACGGTACACTGACTGAATATACTGCAGCTGCCTGCCTGTGGTATTATTAGGAAGAGAACACCAGTAATTGTCTGCAGTTAGCTTTAGTTGCACACTGTGCACAGGATACAGTACACTGACTTAAAATACTGAGGCTGCCTGCTTCCTATGTGTGGTATGTTTAGTAAGAGAACACCAGTAATTGTCTGCAGTTAGCTTTAGTTGCACACTGTGCACAGGATAAAGTACACTGGCTGAAAATACTGCAGCTGCCTGGCTGCCTGTGGTATTATTAGGAAGAGAACACCAGCAAATGTCTGCAGTTAGCTTGAGTTGCACACTGTGCACACGATACAGTACACTGACTGAAAATACTACAGCACCTGACTGCCTGTGGTATTATTAGGAAGTGAACACCAGCAATTGTCTGCAGTTAGCTTTAGTTGCACACTGTGCACAGGATACAGTACACTGACTGAAAATACTGCAGCTGCCTGTCTGCCTGTGGTGTTATTAGGAAGAGAACACCAGTAATTGTCTGCAGTTAGCTTTAGTTGCACACTGTGCACAGGATACAGTACACTGACTTAAAATACTGCGGCTGCCTGCTTCCTATGTGTGGTATGTTTAGTAAGAGAACACCAGTAATTGTCTGCAGTTAGCTTTAGTTGCACACTGTGCACAGGATAAAGTACACTGGCTGAAAATACTGCAGCTGCCTGGCTGCCTGTGGTATTATTAGGAAGAGAACACCAGCAAATGTCTGCAGTTAGCTTGAGTTGCACACTGTGCACAGGATACGGTACACTGACTGAATATACTGCAGCTGCCTGTGGTATTATTAGGAAGAGAACACCAGCAATTGTCTTCAGTTAACTTTAGTTGCACACTGTGAGCAGGATAAGGTACACTGACTGAAAATACTGCAGCTGTCTGCCTGTGGTTTTATTAGGAAGAGAACCCCAGCAATTGCCTGCAGTTAGCTTTAGTTGCACACTGTGCACAGGATACAGTACACTGACTGAAAATACTGCAGTTGCCTGCCTGTGGTATTATTAGGAAGTGAACACCAGCAATTGTCTGCAGTTAGCTTTAGTTGCACACTGTGCACAGGATACAGTACACTGACTGAAAATACTGCAGCTGCCTGTCTGCCTGTGGTGTTATTAGGAAGAGAACACCAGTAATTGTCTGCAGTTAGCTTTAGTTGCACACTGTGCACAGGATACAGTACACTGACTTAAAATACTGCGGCTGCCTGCTTCCTATGTGTGGTATGTTTAGTAAGAGAACACCAGTAATTGTCTGCAGTTAGCTTTAGTTGCACACTGTGCACAGGATAAAGTACACTGGCTGAAAATACTGCAGCTGCCTGGCTGCCTGTGGTATTATTAGGAAGAGAACACCAGCAAATGTCTGCAGTTAGCTTTAGTTGCACACTGTGCACAGGATACAGTACACTGACTGAAAATACTACAGCACCTGACTGCCTGTGGTATTATTAGGAAGAGAACACCAGCAATTGTCTGCAGTTAGCTTTAGTTGCACACTGTGCACAGGATACAGTACACTGACTGAAAATACTGCAGCTGCCTGCCTGTGGTATTATAAGGAAGAGAACACCAGCAATTGTCCGCAGTTAGTTTGAGTTGCACACTGTGCACAGGATACAGTACACTGACTGAAAATACTGCAGCTGCCTGCCTGTTGTATTATTAGGAAGAGAACACCAGCAAATGTCTGCAGTTAGTTTGAGTTGCACACTGTGCACAGGATACAGTACATTGACTGAAAATACTGCAGCTGTCTGCCTGCCTGTGGTATTATTCTAAAGAGAACACCGGCAATTGTCTGCAGTTAGCTTTAGTTGCACACTGTGCACAGGATACAGTACACTGACTGAAAATACTGCAGCTGCCTGCCTGCCTGTGGTATTATTAGGAAGAGAACAGCAACAATTGTCTGCAGTTAGCTTTAGTTGCACACTGTGCACAGGATACAGTACACTGACTGAAAAAACTGCAGCTGCCTGCCTGCCTGTGGTATTATTACAAAGAGAACACCACAAATTGTATGCAGTTATCTTTAGTTGCACACTGTGCACAGGATAAGGTACACTGACTTAAAATACTGCAGCTGTCTGCCTGTGGTATTATTAGGAAGAGAACACCAGTAATTGTCTGCATGTAGCTTTAGTTGCACACTGTGCACAGGATACAGTACACTGACTGAAAATACTGCAGCGCCTGCCTGCCTGTGGTATTATTAGGAAGAGAACACCAGCAATTGTCTGCAGTTAGCTTTAGTTGCACACTATGCACAGGATAGAGTACAATGACTAAAAATACTGCAGCTGCCTGCCTGCCTGTGGTATTATAAGAAAGAGAACACCAGAAATTGTCTGCAGTTAGCGTGAGTTGCACACTGTGCACAGGATACAGTACACTGACTGAAAATACTGCAGCTGCCTGCCTGCCTGTGGTATTATTAGGAATAGAACACCAGCAATTGTCTGCAGTTAGCTTTAGTTGCACACTGTGCACAGGATACAGTACACTGACTGAATATACTGCAGCTGCCTGCCTGTGGTATTATTAGGAAGAGAACACCAGCAATTGTCTGCAGTTAACTTTAGTTGCACACTGTGAGCAGGATAAGGTACACTGACTTAAAATACTGCAGCTGTCTGCCTGTGGTTTTATTAGGAAGAGAACACCAGCAATTGTCTGCAGTTAGTTTGAGTTGCACACTGTGCACAGGATACAGCACACTGACTGAAAATACTGCAGCTGCCTGCCTGCCTGTGGTATTATTAGGAAGAGAACACCAGTAATTGTCTGCAGTTAGCTTTAGTTGCACACTGTGCACAGGATACAGTACACTGACTGAAAATACTGCAGCTGCCTGCTTCCTGTGTGTGGTATGTTTAGTAAGAGAACACCAGTAATTGTCTGCAGTTAGCTTTAGTTGCACACTGTGCACAGGATAAAGTACACCGACTAAAAATACTGCAGCGCCTGCCTGCCTGTGGTGTTATTATGAATAGAACACCAGCAATTGTCTGGAGTTAGTTTGAGTTGCACACTGTGCACAGGATACGGTGCACTGACTGAATATACTGCAGCTGCCTGCCTGTGGTATTATTAGGAAGAGAACACCAGTAATTGTCTGCAGTTAGCTTTAGTTGCACACTGTGCACAGGATACAGTACACTGACTTAAAATACTGCGGCTACCTGCTTCCTATGTGTGGTATGTTTAGTAAGAGAACACCAGTAATTGTCTGCAGTTAGCTTTAGTTGCACACTGTGCACAGGATAAAGTACACTGGCTGAAAATACTGCAGCTGCCTGCCTGCCTGCCTGTGGTATTATTAGGAAGAGAACACCAGCAAATGTCTGCAGTTAGCTTGAGTTGCACAATGTGCACAGGATACAGTACACTGACTGAAATTACTACAGCACCTGACTGCCTGTGGTATTATTAGGAAGAGAACACCACAAATTGTCTGCAGTTATCTTTAGTTGCACACTGTGCACAGGATAAGGTACACTGACTTAAAATACTGCAGCTGTCTGCCTATGGTAGTATTAGGAAGAGAACACCAGTAATTGTCTGCAGGTAGCTTTAGTTGCACACTGTGCACAGGATACAGTACACTGACTGAAAATACTGCAGCGCCTGCCTGCCTGTGGTATTATTAGGAAGAGAACACCAGCAATTGTTTGCAGTTAGCTTTAGTTGCACACTATGCACAGGATAAAGTACACCGACTAAAAATACTGCAGCTGCCTGCCTGCCTGTGGTATTATTAGAAAGAGAACACCAGAAATTGTCTGCAGTTAGCGTGAGTTGCACACTGTGCACAGGATACAGTACACTGACTGAAAATACTGCAGCTGCCTGTCTGCCTGTGGTATTATTAGGAATAGAACACCAGCAATTGTCTGCAGTTAGCTTTAGTTGCACACTGTGCACAGGATACTGTACACTGACTGAATATACTGAAGCTGCCTGCCTGTGGTATTATTAGGAAGAGAACACCAGCAATTGTCTGCAGTTAACTTTAGTTGCACACTGTGAGCAGGATAAGGTACACTGACTTAAAATACTGCAGCTGTCTGCCTGTGGTTTTATTAGGAAGAGCACACCAGCAATTGTCTGCAGTTAGCTTTAGTTGCACACTGTGCACAGGATACAGCACACTGACTGAAAATACTACAGCTGCCTGCCTGTGGTATTATTAGGAAGTGAACACCAGCAATTGTCTGCAGTTAGCTTTAGTTGCACACTGTGCATAGGATACAGTATACTGACTGAAAATATTGCAGCTGCCTGCCTGTGGTATTATAAGGAAGAGAACACCAGCAATTGTCTGCAGTTAGCGTGAGTTGCACACTGTGCACAGGATACAGCACACTGACTGAAAATACTGCAGCTGCCTGCCTGCCTGTGGTATTATTAGGAAGAGAACACCAGTAATTGTCTGCAGTTAGCTTTAGTTGCACACTGTGCACAGGATACAGTACACTGACTGAAAATACTGCAGCTGTCTGCTTCCTATGTGTGGTATGTTTAGTAAGAGAACACCAGTAATTGTCTGCAGTTAGCTTTAGTTGCACACTGTGCACAGGATAAAGTACACCGACTAAAAATACTGCAGCGCCTGCCTGCCTGTGGTGTTATTAGGAAGAGAACAGCAGCAATTGTCTGCAGTTAGCTTTAGTTGCACACTGTGCACAGGATAAAGTACACTGGCTGAAAATACTTCAGCTGCCTGCCTGCCTGTGGTATTATTAGGAAGAGAACACCAGCAATTGCCTGCAGTTAGTTTGAGTTGCACACTGTGCACAGGATACGGTACACTGACTGAATATACTGCAGCTGCCTGCCTGTGGTATTATTAGGAAGAGAACACCAGTAATTGTCTGCAGTTAGCTTTAGTTGCACACTGTGCACAGGATACAGTACACTGACTTAAAATACTGCGGCTACCTGCTTCCTATGTGTGGTATGTTTAGTAAGAGAACACCAGTAATTGTCTGCAGTTAGCTTTAGTTGCACACTGTGCACAGGATACAGTACACTGACTGAAATTACTACAGCACCTGACTGCCTGTGGTATTATTAGGAAGAGAACACCAGCAATTGTCTGCAGTTAGCTTTAGTTGCACACTGTGCACAGGATACAGTACATTGACTGAAAATACTGCAGCTGCCTGCCTGTGGTATTATAAGGAAGAGAACACCAGCAATTGTCCGCAGTTAGTTTGAGTTGCACTCTGTGCACAGGATACAGTACACTGACTGAAAATACTGCAGCTGCCTGCCTGCCTGTTGTATTATTAGGAAGAGAACACCAGAAATTGTATGCAGTTAGCTTTAGTTGCACACTGTGCACAGGATACAGTACACTGACTGAAAATACTGCAGCTGTCTGCCTGCCTGTGGTATTATTAGGAAGAGAACAGCAACAATTGCCTGCAGTTAGCTTTAGTTGCACACTGTGCACAGGATACAGTACACTGACTGAAAATACTGCAGCTGTCTGCCTGCCTGTGGTATTATTCTAAAGAGAACACCAGAAATTGTATGCAGTTAGCTTTAGTTGCACACTGTGCACAGGATACAGTACACTGACTGAAAATACTGCAGCTGTCTGCCTGCCTGTGGTATTATTAGGAAGAGAACAGCAACAATTGCCTGCAGTTAGCTTTAGTTGCACACTGTGCACAGGATACAGTACACTGACTGAAAATACTGCAGCTGTCTGCCTGCCTGTGGTATTATTCTAAAGAGAACACCAGAAATTGTATGCAGTTAGCTTTAGTTGCACACTGTGCACAGGATACAGTACACTGACTTAAAATACTGCCGCTGTCTGCCTGTGGTAGTATTAGGAAGAGAACACCAGTAATTGTCTGCAGGTAGCTTTAGTTGCACACTGTGCACAGGATACAGTGCACTGACTGAAAATACTGCAGCGCCTGCCTGCCTGTGGTATTATTAGGAAGAGAACACCAGCAATTGTTTGCAGTTAGCTTTAGTTGCACACTATGCACAGGATAAAGTACACTGACTAAAAATACTGCAGCTGCCTGCCTGCCTGTGGTATTATTAGACAGAGAACACCAGAAATTGTCTGCAGTTAGCGTGAGTTGCACACTGTGCACAGGATACAGTACACTGACTGAAAATACTGCAGCTGCCTGTCTGCCTGTGGTATTATTAGGAATAGAACACCAGCAATTGTCTGCAGTTAGCTTTAGTTGCACACTGTGAGCAGGATAAGGTACACTGACTTAAAATACTGCAGCTGTCTGCCTGTGGTTTTATTAGGAAGAGCACACCAGCAATTGTCTGCAGTTAGCTTTAGTTGCACACTGTGCACAGGATACAGCACACTGACTGAAAATACTGCAGCTGCCTGCCTGTGGTATTATAAGGAAGAGAACACCAGCAATTGTCTGCAGTTAGTTTGAGTTGCACACTGTGCACAGGATACAGCACACTGACTGAAAATACTGCAGCTGCCTGCCTGCCTGTGGTATTATTAGGAAGAGAACACCAGTAATTGTCTGCAGTTAGCTTTAGTTGCACACTGTGCACAGGATACAGTACACTGACTGAAAATACTGCAGCTGCCTGCTTCCTATGTGTGGTATGTTTAGTAAGAGAACACCAGTAACTGTCTGCAGTTAGCTTTAGTTGCACACTGTGCACAGGATAAAGTACACCGACTAAAAATACTGCAGCGCCTGCCTGCCTGTGGTGTTATTAGGAAGAGAACAGCAGCAATTGTCTGCAGTTAGCTTTAGTTGCACACTGTGCACAGGATAAAGTACACTGGCTGAAAATACTTCAGCTGCCTGCCTGCCTGTGGTGTTATTAGGAAGAGAACAGCAGCAATTGTCTGCAGTTAGCTTTAGTTGCACACTGTGCACAGGATAAGGTACACTGACTGAAAATAGTGCAGCTGCCTGCCTGCGTGTGGTTTTCTTAGAAAGAGAACACCAGCAATTGTCTGCAGTTAGCTTTAGTTGCACACTGTGCACAGGATACAGTACACTGACTGAATACACTACAGATGCCTGCCTGTGGTATTATTAGGAAGAGAACACCATAAGTGTCTGCAATTAACTTTAGTTGCACACTGTGAACAGGATAATGTACACTGACTTAAAATACTGCAGCTGTCTGCCTGTGGTTTTATTAGGAAGAGAACACCAGCAATTGTCTGCAGTTAGCTTTAGTTGCACACTGTGCACAGGATACAGCACAATGACTGAAAATACTGCAGCTGCCTGCCTGCGGTGTTATTAGGAAGAGAACACCAGCAATTGTCTGCAGTTAGCTTTAGTTGCACACTGTGCACAGGATACAGTACACTGACTGAAAATGCTGCAGCTGCCTGCCTGTGGTATTATAAGGAAGAGAACACCAGAAATTGTCTGCAGTTAGCATGAGTTGCACACTGTGTACAGAATACAGTACACTGACTGAAAATACTGCAGCTGCCTGCCTGCCTGTGGTATTATTATGAATAGAACACCAGCAATTGTCTGGAGTTAGCTTTAGTTGCACACTGTGCACAGGATACGGTACACTGACTGAATATACTGCAGCTGCCTGCCTGTGGTATTATTAGGAAGAGAACACCAGTAATTGTCTGCAGTTAGCTTTAGTTGCACACTGTGCACAGGATAAAGTACACTGGCTGAAAATACTGCAGCTGCCTGGCTGCCTGTGGTATTATTAGGAAGAGAACACCAGCAAATGTCTGCAGTTAGCTTGAGTTGCACACTGTGCACAGGATACAGTACACTGACTGAAAATACTACAGCACCTGACTGCCTGTGGTATTATTAGGAAGAGAACACCAGCAATTGTCTGCAGTTAGCTTTAGTTGCACACTGTGCACAGGATACGGTACACTGACTGAAAATACTGCAGATGCCTGCCTGTGGTATTATAAGGAAGAGAACACCAGCAATTGTCCGCAGTTAGTTTGAGTTGCACACTGTGCACAGGATACAGTACACTGACTGAAAATACTGCATCTGCCTGCCTGTTGTATTATTAGGAAGAGAACACCAGCAAATGTGTGCAGTTAGTTTGAGTTGCACACTGTGCACAGGATACAGTACATTGACTGAAAATACTGCAGCTGTCTGCCTGCCTGTGGTATTATTCTAAAGAGAACACCGGCAATTGTCTGCAGTTAGCTTTAGTTGCACACTGTGCACAGGATACAGTACACTGACTGAAAATACTGCAGCTGCCTGCCTGCCTGTGGTATTATTAGGAAGAGAACAAAAACAATTGTCTGCAGTTAGCTTTAGTTGCACACTGTGCACAGGATACAGTACACTGACTGAAAAAACTGTAGCTGCCTGCCTGCCTAAGGTATTATTACAAAGAGAACACCACAAATTGTATGCAGTTATCTTTAGTTGCACACTGTGCACAGGATAAGGTACACTGACTTAAAATACCGCAGCTAACTGCCTGTGGTATTATTAGGAAGAGAACACCAGTAATTGTCTTCATGTAGCTTTAGTTGCACACTGTGCACAGGATACAGTACACTGACTGAAAATACTGCAGCGCCTGCCTGCCTGTGGTATTATTAGGAAGAGAACACCAGCAATTGTCTTCAGTTAGCTTTAGTTGCACACTATGCACAGGATAAAGTACACTGACTAAAAATACTGCAGCTGCCTGCCTGCCTGTGGTATTATTAGAAAGATAACACCAGAAATTGTCTGCAGTTAGCGTGAGTTGCACACTGTGCACAGGATACAGTACACTGACTGAAAATACTGCAGCTGCCTGCCTGCCTGCCTGTGGTATTATTAGGAATATAACACCAGCAATTGTCTGCAGTTAGCTTTAGTTGCACACTGTGCACAGGATACAGTACACTGACTGAATATACTGCAGCTGCCTGCATGTGGTATTATTAGGAATATAACACCAGCAATTGTCTGCAGTTAGCTTTAGTTGCACACTGTGCACAGGATACAGTACACTGACTGAATATACTGCAGCTGCCTGCATGTGGTATTATTAGGAAGAGAACACCAGCAATTGTCTGCAGTTAACTTTAGTTGCACACTGTGAGCAGGATAAGGTACACTGACTTAAAATACTGCAGCTGTCTGCCTGTGGTTTTATTAGGAAGAGCACACCAGCAATTGTCTGCAGTTAGCTTTAGTTGCACACTGTGCACAGGATACAGTACACTGACTGAAAATACTGCAGCTGCCTGCCTGTGGTATTATAAGGAAGAGAACACCAGCAATTGTCTGCAGTTAGTTTGAGTTGCACACTGTGCACATGATACAGCACACTGACTGAAAATACTGCAGCTGCCTGCTTCCTGTGTGTGGTATGTTTAGTAAGAGAACACCAGTAATTGTCTGCAGTTAGCTTTAGTTGCACACTGTGCACAGGATAAAGTACACCGACTAAAAATACTGCAGCGCCTGCCTGCCTGTGGTATTATTAGGAAGAGAACAGCAGCAATTAACTGCAGTTAGCTTTAGTTGCACACTGTGCACAGGATAAAGTACACTGGCTGAAAATACTTCAGCTGCCTGCCTGCCTGTGGTATTATTAGGAAGAGAACACCAGCAATTGTCTGCAGTTAGCTTTAGTTGCACACTGTGCACAGGATAAGGTACACTGACTGAACATAGTGCAGCTGCCTGCCTGCTTGTGGTTTTATTAGAAAGAGAACACCAGCAAGTGTCTGCAGTTAGCTTTAGTTGCACACTGTGCACAGGATACAGTACACTGACTGAATATACTACAGCTGCCTGCCTGTGGTATTATTAGGAAGAGAACACCAGCAATTGTCTGCAATTAACTTTAGTTGCACACTGTGAACAGGATAATGCACACTGACTTAAAATACTGCAGCTGTCTGCCTGTGGTTTTATTAGGAAGAGAACACCAGCAATTGTCTGCAGTTAGCTTTAGTTGCACACTGTGCACAGGATACAGCACAATGACTGAAAATACTGCAGCTGCCTGCCTGCGGTGTTATTAGGAAGAGAACACCAGCAATTGTCTGCAGTTAGCTTTAGTTGCACACTGTGCACAGGATACAGTACACTGACTGAAAATACTGCAGCTGTCTGCCTGCCTGTGGGATTATTCTAAAGAGAACACCAGAAATTGTATGCAGTTATCTTTAGTTGCACACTGTGCACAGGATAAGGTACACTGACTTAAAATACTGCAGCTGTCTGCCTGTGGTAGTATTAGGAAGAGAACACCAGTAATTGTCTGCAGGTAGCTTTAGTTGCACACTGTGCACAGGATACAGTACACTGACTGAAAATACTGCAGCGCCTGCCTGCCTGTGGTATTATTAGGAAGAGAACACCAGCAATTGTTTGCAGTTAGCTTTAGTTGCACACTATGCACAGGATAAAGTACACTGACTAAAAATACTGCAGCTGCCTGCCTGCCTGTGGTATTATTAGAAAGAGAACACCAGAAATTGCCTGCAGTTAGCGTGAGTTGCACACTGTGCACAGGATACAGTACACTGACTGAAAATACTGCAGCTGCCTGCCTGCCTGTGGTATTATTAGGAATAGAACACCAGCAATTGTCTGCAGTTAGCTTTAGTTGCACACTGTGCACAGGATACAGTACACTGACTGAATATACTGAAGCTGCCTACCTGTGGTATTATTAGGAAGAGAACACCAGCAATTGTCTGCAGTTAATTTTAGTTGCACACTGTGAGCAGGATAAGGTACACTGACTTAAAATACTGCAGCTGTCTGCCTGTGGTTTTATTAGGAAGAGCACACCAGCAATTGTCTGCAGTTAGCTTTAGTTGCACACTGTGCACAGGATACAGTACACTGACTGAAAATACTGCAGCTGCCTGCCTGTGGTATTATTAGGAAGTGAACACCAGCAATTGTCTGCAGTTAGCTTTAGTTGCACACTGTGCATAGGATACAGTATACTGACTGAAAATATTGCAGCTGCCTGCCTGTGGTATTATAAGGAAGAGAACACCAGCAATTGTCTGCAGTTAGTTTGAGTTGCACACTGTGCACAGGATACAGCACACTGACTGAAAATACTGCAGCTGCCTGCCTGCCTGTGGTATTATTAGGAAGAGAACACCAGTAATTGTCTGCAGTTAGCTTTAGTTGCACACTGTGCACAGGATACAGTACACTGACTGAAAATACTGCAGCTGCCTGCTTCCTATGTGTGGTATGTTTAGTAAGAGAACACCAGTAATTGTCTGCAGTTAGCTTTAGTTGCACACTGTGCACAGGATAAAGTACACCGACTAAAAATACTGCAGCGCCTGCCTGCCTGTGGTGTTATTAGGAAGAGAACAGCAGCAATTGTCTGCAGTTAGCTTTAGTTGCACACTGTGCACAGGATAAAGTACACTGGCTGAAAATACTTCAGCTGCCTGCCTGCCTGTGGTATTATTAGGAAGAGAACACCAGCAATTGTCTGCAGTTAGCTTTAGTTGCACACTGTGCAAAGGATAAGGTACACTGACTGAAAATAGTGCAGCTGCCTGCCCGCTTGTGGTTTTCTTAGAAAGAGAACACCAGCAATTGTCTGCAGTTAGCTTTAGTTGCACACTGTGCACAGGATACAGTACACTGACTGAATATACTACAGATGCCTGCCTGTGGTATTATTAGGAAGAGAACACCATAATTGTCTGCAATTAACTTTAGTTGCACACTGTGAACAGGATAATGTACACTGACTTAAAATACTGCAGCTGTCTGCCTGTGGTTTTATTAGGAAGAGAACACCAGCAATTGTCTGCAGTTAGCTTTAGTTGCACACTGTGCACAGGATACAGCACAATGACTGAAAATACTGCAGCTGCCTGCCTGCGGTGTTATTAGGAAGAGAACACCAGCAATTGTCTGCAGTTAGCTTTAGTTGCACACTGTGCACAGGATACAGTACACTGACTGAAAATACTGCAGCTGCCTGCCTGTGGTATTATAAGGAAGAGAACACCAGAAATTGTCTGCAGTTAGCATGAGTTGCACACTGTGTACAGAATACAGTACACTGACTGAAAATACTGCAGCTGCCTGCCTGCCTGTGGTATTATTATGAATAGAACACCAGCAATTGTCTGGAGTTAGCTTTAGTTGCACACTGTGCACAGGATACGGTACACTGACTGAATATACTGCAGCTGCCTGCCTGTGGTATTATTAGGAAGAGAACACCAGTAATTGTCTGCAGTTAGCTTTAGTTGCACACTGTGCACAGGATACAGTACACTGACTTAAAATACTGAGGCTGCCTGCTTCCTATGTGTGGTATGTTTAGTAAGAGAACACCAGTAATTGTCTGCAGTTAGCTTTAGTTGCACACTGTGCACAGGATACAGTACACTGGCTGAAAATACTGCAGCTGCCTGCCTGTGGTATTATTAGTAAGAGAACACCAGCAAATGTCTGCAGTTAGCTTGAGTTGCACACAGTGCACAGGATACAGTACACTGACTGAAAATACTACAGCACCTGACTGCCTGTGGTATTATTAGGAAGAGAACACCAGCAATTGTCTGCAGTTAGCTTTAGTTGCACACTGTGCACAGGATAAAGTACACTGACTAAAAATACTGCAGCTGCCTGCCTGCGTGTGGTATTATTAGAAAGAGAACACCAGAAATTGTCTGCAGTTAGCATGAGTTGCACACTGTGTACAGAATACAGTACACTGACTGAAAATACTGCAGCTGCCTGCCTGCCTGTGGTATTATTATGAATAGAACACCAGCAATTGTCTGGAGTTAGTTTGAGTTGCACACTGTGCATAGGATACGGTACACTGACTGAATATACTGCAGCTGCCTGCCTGTGGTATTATTAGGAATAGAACACCAGTAATTGTCTGCAGTTAGCTTTAGTTGCACACTGTGCACAGGATAAATTACACTGGCTGAAAATACTGCAGCTGCCTGCCTGCCTGCCTGTGGTATTATTAGGAAGAGAACACCAGCAAATGTCTGCAGTTAGCTTGAGTTGCACACTGTGCACAGGATACAGTACACTGACTGAAATAACTACAGCACCTGACTGCCTGTGGTATTATTAGGAAGAGAACACCAGCAATTGTCTGCAGTTAGCTTTAGTTGCACACTGTGCACAGGATACAGTACATTGACTGAAAATACTGCAGCTGCCTGCATGTGGTATTATAAGGAAGAGAACACCAGCAATTGTCCGCAGTTAGTTTGAGTTGCACTCTGTGCACAGGATACAGTACACTGACTGAAAATACTGCAGCTGCCTGCCTGCCTGTTGTATTATTAGGAAGAGAACACCAGAAATTGTATGCAGTTAGCTTTAGTTGCACACTGTGCACAGGATACAGTACACTGACTGAAAATACTGCAGCTGTCTGCCTGCCTGTGGTATTATTAGGAAGAGAACAGCAACAATTGCCTGCAGTTAGCTTTAGTTGCACACTGTGCACAGGATACAGTACACTGACTGAAAATACTGCAGCTGTCTGCCTGCCTGTGGTATTATTCTAAAGAGAACACCAGAAATTGTATGCAGTTTGCTTTAGTTGCACACTGTGCACAGGATACAGTACACTGACTGAAAATACTGCAGCTGTCTGTATGCCTGTGGTATTATTAGGAAGAGAACAGCAACAATTGCCTGCAGTTAGCTTTAGTTGCACACAGTGTACAGGATACAGTACACTGACTGAAAATACTGCAGCTGCCTGCCTGCCTTTGGTATTATTACAAAGAGAACACCACAAATTGTATGCAGTTATCTTTAGTTGCACACTGTGCACAGGATAAGGTACACTGACTTAAAATACTGCAGCTGTCTGCCTGTGGTAGTATTAGGAAGAGAACACCAGTAATTGTCTGCAGGTAGCTTTAGTTGCACACTGTGCACAGGATACAGTACACTGACTGAAAATACTGCAGCGCCTGCCTGCCTGTGGTATTATTAGGAAGAGAACACCAGCAATTGTTTGCAGTTAGCTTTAGTTGCACACTATGCACAGGATAAAGTACACTGACTAAAAATACTGCAGCTGCCTGCCTGCCTGTGGTATTATTAGAAAGAGAACACCAGAAATTGCCTGCAGTTAGCGTGAGTTGCACACTGTGCACAGGATACAGTACACTGACTGAAAATACTGCAGCTGCCTGCCTGCCTGTGGTATTATTAGGAATAGAACACCAGCAATGGTCTGCAGTTAGCTTTAGTTGCACACTGTGCACAGGATACAGTACACTGACTGAATATACTGAAGCTGCCTACCTGTGGTATTATTAGGAAGAGAACACCAGCAATTGTCTTCAGTTAACTTTAGTTGCACACTGTGAGCAGGATAAGGTACACTGACTTAAAATACTGCAGCTGTCTGCCTGTGGTTTTATTAGGAAGAGCACACAAGCAATTGTCTGCAGTTAGCTTTAGTTGCACACTGTGCACAGGATACAGTACACTGACTGAAAATACTGCAGCTGCCTGCCTGTGGTATTATTAGGAAGTGAACACCAGCAATTGTCTGCAGTTAGCTTTAGTTGCACACTGTGCACAGGATACAGCACACTGACTGAAAATACTGCAGCTGCCTGCCTGCCTGTGGTATTATTAGGAAGAGAACACCAGTAATTGTCTGCAGTTAGCTTTAGTTGCACACTGTGCACAGGATACAGTACACTGACTGAAAATACTGCAGCTGCCTGCTTCCTATGTGTGGTATGTTTAGTAAGAGAACACCAGTAATTGTCTGCAGTTAGCTTTAGTTGCACACTGTGCACAGGATAAAGTACACCGACTAAAAATACTGCAGCGCCTGCCTGCCTGTGGTGTTATTAGGAAGAGAACAGCAGCAATTGTCTGCAGTTAGCTTTAGTTGCACACTGTGCACAGGATAAAGTACACTGGCTGAAAATACTTCAGCTGCCTGCCTGCCTGTGGTATTATTAGGAAGAGAACACCAGCAATTGTCTGCAGTTAGCTTTAGTTGCACACTGTGCAAAGGATAAGGTACACTGACTGAAAATAGTGCAGCTGCCTGCCCGCTTGTGGTTTTCTTAGAAAGAGAACACCAGCAATTGTCTGCAGTTAGCTTTAGTTGCACACTGTGCACAGGATACAGTACACTGACTGAATATACTACAGATGCCTGCCTGTGGTATTATTAGGAAGAGAACACCATAATTGTCTGCAATTAACTTTAGTTGCACACTGTGAACAGGATAATGTACACTGACTTAAAATACTGCAGCTGTCTGCCTGTGGTTTTATTAGGAAGAGAACACCAGCAATTGTCTGCAGTTAGCTTTAGTTGCACACTGTGCACAGGATACAGCACAATGACTGAAAATACTGCAGCTGCCTGCCTGCGGTGTTATTAGGAAGAGAACACCAGCAATTGTCTGCAGTTAGCTTTAGTTGCACACTGTGCACAGGATACAGTACACTGACTGAAAATACTGCAGCTGCCTGCCTGTGGTATTATAAGGAAGAGAACACCAGAAATTGTCTGCAGTTAGCATGAGTTGCACACTGTGTACAGAATACAGTACACTGACTGAAAATACTGCAGCTGCCTGCCTGCCTGTGGTATTATTATGAATAGAACACCAGCAATTGTCTGGAGTTAGCTTTAGTTGCACACTGTGCACAGGATACGGTACACTGACTGAATATACTGCAGCTGCCTGCCTGTGGTATTATTAGGAAGAGAACACCAGTAATTGTCTGCAGTTAGCTTTAGTTGCACACTGTGCACAGGATACAGTACACTGACTTAAAATACTGAGGCTGCCTGCTTCCTATGTGTGGTATGTTTAGTAAGAGAACACCAGTAATTGTCTGCAGTTAGCTTTAGTTGCACACTGTGCACAGGATACAGTACACTGGCTGAAAATACTGCAGCTGCCTGCCTGTGGTATTATTAGTAAGAGAACACCAGCAAATGTCTGCAGTTAGCTTGAGTTGCACACAGTGCACAGGATACAGTACACTGACTGAAAATACTACAGCACCTGACTGCCTGTGGTATTATTAGGAAGAGAACACCAGCAATTGTCTGCAGTTAGCTTTATATAGGAATATGAAGGTATTGGGACTTTTAAGGTGCAACAACTACACAATATTCAATATAAAAAATATAATTTTATTACAAAAAAATATATGAAAATTCATATGTACAAATATACATGAACCATCAAAATAAACATAATAGAGTTTCCAAAGTGCATACAGACAAAATTCTCTACATGTTTCGCCATTTTGTAGGCTTCCTCAGGAGTTTGTCATGCAAATACTGGAAACAAAGAAAGAAAAATAATAAATACATAATAATATTTACTCAAATTTCAAACTCAAAATTACAAAAAAGAATATTATTAAGAAAAAAAGGATAACTGAAAACCATAACCAGCCCAATGGTTGCTCAAAAGTTCATCTCAAAATTAGATCTATTTATTCAAGGTATATGACCTTATTAGTATCAGTTGTAAGTACATTACCTGTAAATTTTGATGGTACAATCTAAAATGAAGAATGACCAGATAGCCAATGAGCTATCCCACACGGGGGCGCCCGTAAGGAGGGGATCATATGGTGTATCATAGAGGGGGAGAATTACTGGCACAAATAACCACCCGGATATTACTAGCACAGGAACAGAGGGCCATCTGGGGGAAATTACAAAGAAAATTTGAATGAAGTCAAATAACAATCTATGTATAAGAGTAAAGGCGTCTCCATCTAGTTATACGGCACATATCCCATCAGTATTTACCTGTTTATGGCTGTTGATAGTAAAAAATATTAGAATAGGCAAAAAAGGGGCAGTATCTCCAAAGTACCCCAATCAGTGTCCACTCTAAAGGAAAAAGAATTAGTGGAAATTACTATAAATATATAATAATCCCCTCTAGTTGGTAATCAGAATTTTAATTTTTAGCCATATACTTGCTAGCTGATATATACCTGGTTAATCCAATTGGATAAAGTGTGTCCACATTAGGGCATCTCTGCCGAAAAACTTGTTTTACAAAACCGATCAATCAGTTTACTGAAAAAATATATAAAATATAAAAACCATTTTAGATTAAAGACCAAGTAAACCAGACAACAGGATAAAAACCAATGTTGCCCATAAAGAGATCTAGTGCCTAAGTAATTTACCTTTGACTGATATCTAAGAACGTCTTCTCCCCAGAATGTTGGTCATGCTACTGATTTGCAAGGCTGCGATCCGGACTATATACCCCCCTCCCCCTTCCCATTGGACGCACAATGGCGCCAAATCAATGGGCGGAGCGGGCACGTCAGTTCCGACATCCGCCCATCGTCAGATCCGACCCGGAAGTGACAATTCCACCACTGAAAAACCGGAGACGTTCGCCGGAAGTGCCACCCCGCTCATCAGGAGAAAACATCCTGACGAGCTGGACGCACCATAAGACGGATCCGGAAGGGGAAAACATGCCTAAAGTATAGAAAAGGGCAGACTTCCCATTAAAATCACGGCAGAAAAGGCACATTGGATGTTAAAAAAAATGGGGCCAGGATATCCGGTGGGCTTAGTCAGATGGCGCTCAGATTGTCTCCCAAAGGAGAACAAAGAGAAACGCCCTGGGCGCCCATATGATCACCAAACCCCCCCCCAAAAAAAGGAAAAGGGAAACGCCACCCTAAAAAATGTGGTAAACTCCATTGAAATCAATTACATATAATGTAGATTTATCAATAATTAAAGAGAGCCCCTATGGAATATAGAAATGGTACATTCAGTCACCTGTACATAAAGACAAATTTAATAAACAAAAATAAAATAACAAAACAAAATTGTATTTGTTTTAAACAGAGTCTACATATACAGCATAACTATTTTTATCCTACAAAAAGGGTTTGAAACTGATGGACTCATTTAACCCGGGATACATAGTAGCTCTCAAGGTATGTATCCATCTGGTTTCTCGTTGTAGGAGATTTTTGTCCACATCCCCACCTCTTTCATTAAGAGGTATGTATTCTAAAGCAAAGAATTTAATCTTTGACAGATCGAAGGAGTGGAAAAGACCACTATGTCTACTAATAGGAGTCTCCATTTTTTTCTTTTGAATGAGAGATACATGGTCTCTCATTCTGTGAAAGAAAGGCCTCTTCGTTTTACCAACATAAAAGGCCTTACAATCACAGATCATCAAATAAATAACACCAATTGACTGGCAATTGCTAAAGAAATTTGGTCTATACGTAACTCCATTAGGGAGAACTATTTCAGTAGAATCATATATAAACCTGCAAAATTCACAATGACCACATGGGGCCGAACCCTTTCTACTCTCAACCCTCTTGATTTGGAGATGGCTATGAACTAGTTGATCTTTTAAAGACCTAGATTTTCTATAGGTAATTTGGGGAAATGGCTTAATATATTTGGAGATAATCTCATCTGTTGCTAGCAAAGGCCAGAATTTTTCAATAATTTTTCTTACTTTCTGATGTTCACCAGAGAACCTGGTAATTAATCGTACCGATTGGTCAGTAGTTTGAGATTTCTTAGGATGTATTAGATCTTTCCTGTTTTTATTTTTTGCTCGTCTGTAAGCTTTTTTGAGGGTTGAACGATTATACCCTCTAGCAATTAGTCGAGATTGGAGGGCAGAGGCCTCCGTCTCGAAATCTACTTCCTTACTACAATTTCTTTGAATTTGTAAGTACTGACTGTATGGGATACTTTGTACCAGAGTCCTGGGATGAGAACTTGTGGCATGCAGGATGGTATTGCCTGAAGAGGGCTTTCTATATAATGAAGAGCCCAAGGTGCCATCAGAGTTTAAGTAAATAGAAATATCCAGAAAATGTATCACATTCTGGTCACAAATCATCGTAAATTTGAGATTAAAGGAATTTACAGCTAATGAAGACATAAAAGATGTCAATTCCTCTAAGGAGCCAGTCCACACAACAAAAATGTCATCGATAAAGCGTTGCCATATCAAGACTTTATCAAAAAACATTTCAAATGATTCTAAAGAAAAAATCTCCCGTTCCCACCCCCCAGGTACAGGTTGGCGTACGATGGGGCACACTTGGTCCCCATCGCAACACCCTGCACCTGGAGGTAGTGGGAACGGTCGAAAACAAAAATATTGTTGGTAAGTATGAACAGCAACAATTCCAAAATGAAATTGTTGTAGGGCCTGGCTCCAGGTCCTCTCTCAGAAAGGAAGCCGTCTATAACTTTAATACCCCTAGTGTGGGGGATAGAGTTATAGAGGGCTTCAACGTCTATAGCTACTAGCCATGACCCCGGTGGTACACATAGACCATCCAAAGATCTCAGTAGATCGGCGGTGTCTTGAATGTAGGAACTTAAAGAACCTACATGGGGCCTCAAATAGTCGTCTACCAGCTTACTAGCTGGTTCTGTAAGGCAACCAATCCCTGACACAATCGGACGGCCAGGGGGATTTTCCAAATTTTTGTGCACCTTTGGCAGAGCATAAAACGTGGGAAGTCTCGGCTTATCAATAACCAAGAATTCACACGTCTTCTTGTCTATAAGGTTATCACAAAATGCCCGATTAATGAGAATAGGGTATTTTGTCTCCGCATATTTTACCTGTGCAAAAGGAATAGAGCGATACCAACTTTTATTTGAAAGGAGGTTCATGACCATCTGCTTATATTTGTTTAAATCCATTACCACTATGTTACCTCCTTTATCCAAGGGTTTTATCACTAAATGTTCGTTCTGTTTTAAAGATAACACGGCTTTTTGTTGGGATGGCTTAAGGTTGGTATTTCTTCTAAACCTTTTCCAATTGGTACTCTGTAGTTCCTTTGTAACTTGTTGGGTGAATGCCCAAATGTTGGGGTTTCCTTGGAGAGTAGGAAAGGTCCTGGATTTCGGTTTATATAGATTAGGTGGAGGAAAAATTCTCTCCGTGGGAATCTCATCTACGAGGCCAGACTGGGGTTCCTCAAGGGGGTCATCTAGTGGATTACCTTCTTCCCATAATTCCATTAATTCATTTATTGCCTGAATCTCCTTAATTGTTTTATTTTGCCAGAGATCTTCCCCCATGGAATCCATGGGAGAACGTTTATAATCCCTGTCAAACATAATCTTAAAAGTAAGTTTTCTCGCAAAGAGATTGACGTCCTTTATAATTTCAAAGGCATCAACCTCCTGATCAATACAAAAAGTCAGGCCAAGGCCCAAAACCTCCGTCTGATCCGGTGTAAGTAAATGTGAAGACAGATTAATTACTTGGAAATTACTTTAGAAGTTACTTTGAGTGCCTGTGAAAGAATGGGTGTCTTTTTGGTGTCCACAATTGGGGGTGGTGAAAAGATTGGCGCAGTGCGAAGATCCCCTATATTGGGGATTTGAAAGTCCCCCGAAGGGGTAACTATTGATTGATTTAACTTTGGTGCATTAAGAATATTAGAAAAACTGGGTGTGGATAAATTAAGGTGACCATCACCTGTGGGATGAGTGGGAGGGGGTACATTTTTGGACTGTGAACGTAAACCCTGACGATTCATGTCCTGTTGAGTACGTTTAGAAAGCGCTGACATCGAAGGTGCTCAATCAGTCTTTCTTTTATTAGAACTAGCTGACGTGTTTGAGGCATTACCTGGTAGGGACGAGGAAGATAAAGATGATTCATCGGAATCAGTGGCTTCCTGATTTTTATTTGTTTGCTTACGAGCTGAGGATTTGGATTTCCTCCATTGGTTTTCAGTAGTCCACCGATAGGCTGTGTTTGATTCATATGCCAGACGATCCCTATAGTATTTTTTATCCTTAGTTTTAAGGATATTGGAGACAAAAGACTCCAAATGTTTTTCTAAGAGAGCCTCTCTATTAGAGAAGGTTTCCTCCGTAGTCAAGTTGGAATTTTCAACATACAATTTTTCTATGTCGTTATTGACTATCTCTAAATCTTTAGCATAGTTTTGGCAAAGAGCCTCCATCATCTTAAATGAACATGACTGTAAGTTCGATTCCCAGTCTAATTTGAATTCTGTCTCCACTTTAAATATATTAGGAAAAATCTGTATGCGTAATCCCCACGGTACAATTTTATCCTCTAAATATTTCAAGAAATACCTGCGATTCCAAAAAACACGTGCTTTCTTTTCCAATAAACGTTGAAGGCTATTGAAAAAGCGTTCAAGGGTAATCCCACCAAATGTAGACCCTTGGGCTAGATGGATTTTAGTCATAAGGCCATCAAATGCCGACCCTCTATAGGTAGCCATGCTGATTGAAAAAAAGACTCTGTTATACAAAATAGAAACTATAAAAGGATTAATCTTTAAACCCAATTTAAAAGAATAATCTAATAAACTACAAAAATGATATAGAGGTGACAGGTAAAAAATGAGCGTTTGCCACCCGGTATATTCACAAGGAGAAATTGAAAATAATACCTGTCACCTGTATCTCATAGGCACCACATCCCTTCATTAAGAAGCTATATAGGAATATGAAGGTATTGGGACTTTTAAGGTGCAACAACTACACAATATTCAATATAAAAAATATAATTTTATTACAAAAAAATATATGAAAATTCATATGTACAAATATACATGAACCATCAAAATAAACATAATAGAGTTTCCAAAGTGCATACAGACAAAATTCTCTACATGTTTCGCCATTTTGTAGGCTTCCTCAGGAGTTTGTCATGCAAATACTGGAAACAAAGAAAGAAAAATAATAAATACATAATAATATTTACTCAAATTTCAAACTCAAAATTACAAAACAGAATATTATTAAGAAAAAAAGGATAACTGAAAACCATAACCAGCCCAATGGTTGCTCAAAAGTTCATCTCAAAATTAGATCTATTTATTCAAGGTATATGACCTTATTAGTATCAGTTGTAAGTACATTACCTGTAAATTTTGATGGTACAATCTAAAATGAAGAATGACCAGATAGCCAATGAGCTATCCCACACGGGGGCGCCCGTAAGGAGGGGATCATATGGTGTATCATAGAGGGGGAGAATTACTGGCACAAATAACCACCCGGATATTACTAGCACAGGAACAGAGGGCCATCTGGGGGAAATTACAAAGAAAAATCGAATGAAGTCAAATAACAATCTATGTATAAGAGTAAAGGCGTCTCCATCTAGTTATACGGCACATATCCCATCAGTATTTACCTGTTTATGGCTGTTGATAGTAAAAAATATTAGAATAGGCAAAAAAGGGGCAGTATCTCCAAAGTACCCCAATCAGTGTCCACTCTAAAGGAAAAAGAATTAGTGGAAATTACTATAAATATATAATAATCCCCTCTAGTTGGTAATCAGAATTTTAATTTTTAGCCATATACTTGCTAGCTGATATATACCTGGTTAATCCAATTGGATAAAGTGTGTCCACATTAGGGCATCTCTGCCAAAAAACTTGTTTTACAAAACCGATCAATCAGTTTACTGAAAAAATATATAAAATATAAAAACCATTTTAGATTAAAGACCAAGTAAACCAGACAACAGGATAAAAACCAATGTTGCCCATAAAGAGATCTAGTGCCTAAGTAATTTACCTTTGACTGATATCTAATAACGTCTTCTCCCCAGAATGTTGGTCATGCTACTGATTTGCAAGGCTGCGATCCGGACTATATACCCCCCTCCCCCTTCCCATTGGATGCACAATGGCGCCAAATCAATGGGCGGAGCGGGCACGTCAGTTCCGACATCCGCCCATCGTCAGATCCGACCTGGAAGTGACAATTCCACCACTGAAAAACCGGAGACATCCGCCGGAAGCGCCACCCCGCTCATCAGGAGAAAACATCCTGACGAGCTGGACGCACCATAAGACGGATCCAGAAGGGGAAAACATGCCTAAAGTATAGAAAAGGGCAGACTTCCCTTTAAAATCACGGCAGAAATGGCACATTGGATGTTAAAAAAATGGGGCCAGGATATCCGGTGGGCTTAGTCAGATGGCGCTCAGATTGTCTCCCAAAGGAGAACAAAGAGAAACGCCCTGGGCGCCCATATGATCACCAAATCCCCCCCAAAAAAAGAAAAGGGAAACGCCACCCTAAAAAATGTGGTAAACTCCATTGAAATCAATTACATATAATGTAGATTTATCAATAATTAAAGAATATAGAAATGGTACATTCAGTCACCTGTACATAAAGACAAATTTAATAAACAAAAATAAAATAACAAAACAAAATTTTATTTGTTTTAAACAGAGTCTACATATACAGCATAACTATTTTTATCCTACAAAAAGGGTTTGAAACTGATGGACTCATTTAACCCGGGATACATAGTAGCTCTCAAGGTATGTATCCATCTGGTTTCTCGTTGTAGGAGATTTTTGTCCACATCCCCACCTCTTTCATTAAGAGGTATGTATTCTAAAGCAAAGAATTTAATCTTTGACAGATCGAAGGAGTGGAAAAGACCACTATGTCTACTAATAGGAGTCTCCATTTTTTTCTTTTGAATGAGAGATACATGGTCTCTCATTCTGTGAAAGAAAGGCCTCTTCGTTTTACCAACATAAAAGGCCTTACAATCACAGATCATCAAATAAATAATGCCAATTGACTGGCAATTGCTAAAGAAATTTGGTCTATACGTAACTCCATTAGGGAGAACTATTTCAGTAGAATCATATATAAACCTGCAAAATTCACAATGACCACATGGGGCCGAACCCTTTCTACTCTCAACCCTCTTGATTTGGAGATGGCTATGAACTAGTTGATCTTTTAAAGACCTAGATTTTCTATAGGTAATTTGGGGAAATGGCTTAATATATTTGGAGATAATCTCATCTGTTGCTAGCAAAGGCCAGAATTTTTCAATAATTTTTCTTACTTTCTAATGTTCACCAGAGAACCTGGTAATTAATCGTACCGATTGGTCAGTAGTTTGAGATTTCTTAGGATGTATTAGATCTTTCCTGTTTTTATTTTTTGCTCGTTTGTAAGCTTTTTTGAGGGTTGAATGACTATACCCTCTAGCAGTTAGTCGAGATTGGAGGGCAGAGGCCTCCGTCTCAAAATCTACTTCCTTACTACAATTTCTTTGAATTCGTAAGTACTGACTGTATGGGATACTTTGTACCAGAGTCCTGGGATGAGAACTTGTGGCATGCAGGATGGTATTGCCTGAAGAGGGCTTTCTATATAATGAAGAGCCCAAGGTGCCATCAGAGTTTAAGTAAATAGAAATATCCAGAAAATTAATCACATTCTTGTCACAAATCATCGTAAATTTGAGATTAAAGGAATTTACAGCTAATGAAGACATAAAAGATGTCAATTCCTCTAAGGAGCCAGTCCACACAACAAAAATGTCATCGATAAAGCGTCGCCATATCAAGACTTTATCAAAAAACATTTCAAATGATTCTAAAGAAAAAATCTCCCGTTCCCACCCCCCCAGGTACAGGTTGGCGTACGATGGGGCACACTTGGTCCCCATCGCAACACCCTGCACCTGGAGGTAGTGGGAACGGTCGAAAACAAAAATATTGTTGGTAAGTATGAACAGCAACAATTCCAAAATGAAATTGTTGTAGGGCCTGGCTCCAGGTCCTCTCTCAGAAAGGAAGCCGTCTATAACTTTAATACCCCTAGTGTGGGGGATAGAGTTATAGAGGGCTTCAACGTCTATAGCTACTAGCCATGACCCCGGTGGTACACATAGATTATTATATATTTATATTATATATTATATATTTATAGTAATTTCCACTAATTCTTTTTCCTTTAGAGTGGACACTGATTGGGGTACTTTGGAGATACTGCCACTTTTTTGCCTATTCTAATATTTTTTTACTATCAACAGCCATAAACAGGTAAATACTGATGGGATATGTGCCGTATAACTAGATGGAGACGCCTTTACTCTTATACATAGATTGTTATTTGACTTCATTCGATTTTTCTTTGTAATTTCCCCCAGATGGCCCTCTGTTCCTGTGCTAGTAATATCCGGGTGGTTATTTGTGCCAGTAATCCTCCCCCTCTATGATACACCATATGATCCCCTCCTTACGGGCGCCCCCGTGTGGGATAGCTCATTGGCTATCTGGTCATTCTTCATTTTAGATTGTACCATCAAAATTTACAGGTAATGTACTTACAACTGATACTAATAAGGTCATATACCTTGAATAAATAGATCTAATTTTGAGATGAACTTTTGAGCAACCATTGGGCTGGTTATGGTTTTCAGTTATCCTTTTTTTCTTAATAATATTCTGTTTTGTAATTTTGAGTTTGAAATTTGAGTAAATATTATTATGTATTTATTATTTTTCTTTCTTTGTTTCCATTATTTGCATGACAAACTCCTGAGGAAGCCTACAAAATGGCGAAACATGTAGAGAATTTTGTCTGTATGCACTTTGGAAACTCTATTATGTTTATTTTGATGGTTCATGTATATTTGTACATATGAATTTTCATATATTTTTTTGTAATAAAATTATATTTTTTATATTGAATATTGTGTAGTTGTTGCACCTTAAAAGTCCCAATACCTTCATATTCCTATATAGCTTCTTAATGAAGGGATGTGGTGCCTATGAGATACAGGTGACAGGTATTATTTTCAATTTCTCCTTGTGAATACACCGGGTGGCAAACGCTCATTTTTTACCTGTCACCTCTATATCATTTTTGTAGTTTATTAGATTATTCTTTTAAATTGGGTTTAAAGATTAATCCTTTTATAGTTTCTATTTTGTATAACAGAGTCTTTTTTTCAATCAGCATGGCTACCTATAGAGGGTCGGCATTTGATGGCCTTATGACTAAAATCCATCTAGCCCAAGGGTCTACATTTGGTGGGATTACCCTTGAACGCTTTTTCAATAGCCTTCAACGTTTATTGGAAAAGAAAGCACGTATTTTTTGGAATCGCAGGTATTTCTTGAAATATTAAGAGGATAAAATTACGCATACAGATTTTTCCTAATATATTTAAAGTGGAGACAGAATTCAAATTAGACTGGGAATCGAACTTACAGTCATGTTCATTTAAGATGATGGAGGCTCTTTGCCAAAACTATGCTAAAGATTTAGAGATAGTCAATAACGACATAGAAAAATTGTATGTTGAAAATTCCAACTTGACTACGGAGGGAACCTTCTCTAATAGAGAGGCTCTCTTAGAAAAACATTTGGAGTCTTTTGTCTCCAATATCCTTAAAACTAAGGATAAAAAATACTATAGGGATCGTCTGGCATATGAATCAAACACAGCCTATCGGTGGACTACTGAAAACCAATGGAGGAAATCCAAATCCTCAGCTCGTAAGCAAACAAATAAAAATCAGGAAGCCACTGATTCCGATGAATCATCTTTATCTTCCTCGTCCCTACCAGGTAATGCCTCAAACACGTCAGCTAGTTCTAATAAAAGAAAGACTGATCGAGCACCTTCGATGTCAGCGCTTTCTAAACGTACTCAACAGGACATGAATCGTCAGGGTTTACGTTCACAGTCCAAAAATGTACCCCCTCCCACTCATCCCACAGGTGATGGTCACCTTAATTTATCCACACCCAGTTTTTCTAATATTCTTAATGCACCGAAGTTAAATCAATCAATAGTTACCCCTTCGGGGGACTTTCAAATCCCCAATATAGGGGATCTTCGCACTGCGCCAATCTTTTCACCACCCCCAATTGTGGACACCAAAAAGACACCCATTCTTTCACAGGCACTCAAAGTAACTTCTAAAGTAATTTCCAAGTAATTAATCTGTCTTCACATTTACTTACACCGGATCAGACGGAGGTTTTGGGCCTTGGCCTGACTTTTTGTCCTGATCAGGAGGTTGATGCCTTTGAAATTATAAAGGACATCAATCTCTTTGCAAGAAAACTTACTTTTAAGATTATGTTTGACAGGGATTATAAACGTTCTCCCATGGATTCCATGGGGGAAGATCTCTGGCAAAATAAAACAATTAAGGAGATTCAGGCAATAAACGAATTAATGGAATTATGGGAAGAAGGTAATCCACTAGATGACCCCCTTGAGGAACCCCAGTCTGGCCTCGTAGATGAGATTCCCACGGAGAGAATTTTTCCTCCACCTAATCTATATAAACCGAAATCCAGGACCTTTCCTACTCTCCAAGGAAACCCCAACATTTGGGCATTCACCCAACAAGTTACAAAGGAACTACAGAGTACCAATTGGAAAAGGTTTAGAAGAAATACCAACCTTAAGCCATCCCAACAAAAAGCCGTGTTATCTTTAAAACAGAACGAACATTTAGTGATAAAACCCTCGGATAAAGGAGGTAACATAGTGGTAATGGATTTAAACAAATATAAGCAGATGGTCATGAACCTCCTTTCAAATAAAAGTTGGTATCGCTCTATTCCTTTTGCACAGGTAAAATATGCGGAGACAAAATACCGTATTCTCATTAATCGGGCATTTTGTGATAACCTTATAGACAAGAAGATGTGTGAATTCTTGGTTATTGATAAGCCGAGACTTCCCACGTTTTATGCTCTGCCAAAGGTGCACAAAAATTTGGAAAATCCCCCTGGCCGTCCGATTGTGTCAGGGATTGGTTGCCTTACAGAACCAGCTAGTAAGCTGGTAGACGACTATTTGAGGCCCCATGTAGGTTCTTCAAGTTCCTACATTCAAGACACCGCCGATCTACTGAGATCTTTGGATGGTCTATGTGTACCACCGGGGTCATGGCTAGTAGCTATAGACGTTGAAGCCCTCTATAACTCTATCCCCCACACTAGGGGTATTAAAGTTATAGACGGCTTCCTTTCTGAGAGAGGACCTGGAGCCAGGCCCTACAACAATTTCATTTTGGAATTGTTGCTGTTCATACTTACCAACAATATTTTTGTTTTCGACTGTTCCCACTACCTCCAGGTGCAGGGTGTTGCGATGGGGACCAAGTGTGCCCCATCGTACGCCAACCTGTACCTGGGGGGGTGGGAACGGGAGATTTTTTCTTTAGAATCATTTGAAATGTTTTTTGATAAAGTCTTGATATGGCGACGCTTTATCGATGACATTTTTGTTGTGTGGACTGGCTCCTTAGAGGAATTGACATCTTTTATGTCTTCATTAGCTGTAAATTCCTTTAATCTCAAATTTACGATGATTTGTGACCAGAATGTGATTAATTTTCTGGATATTTCTATTTACTTAAACTCTGATGGCACCTTGGGCTCTTCATTATATAGAAAGCCCTCTTCAGGCAATACCATCCTGCATGCCACAAGTTCTCATCCCAGGACTCTGGTACAAAGTATCCCATACAGTCAGTACTTACGAATTCAAAGAAATTGTAGTAAGGAAGTAGATTTTGAGACGGAGGCCTCTGCCCTCCAATCTTGACTAATTGCTAGAGGGTATAGTCATTCAACCCTCAAAAAAGCTTACAAACGAGCAAAAAATAAAAACAGGAAAGATCTAATACATCCTAAGAAATCTCAAACTACTGACCAATCGGTACGATTAATTACCAGGTTCTCTGGTGAACATTAGAAAGTAAGAAAAATTATTGAAAAATTCTGGCCTTTGCTAGCAACAGATGAGATTATCTCCAAATATATTAAGCCATTTCCCCAAATTACCTATAGAAAATCTAGGTCTTTAAAAGATCAACTAGTTCATAGCCATCTCCAAATCAAGAGGGTTGAGAGTAGAAAGGGTTCGGCCCCATGTGGTCATTGTGAATTTTGCAGGTTTATATATGATTCTACTGAAATAGTTCTCCCTAATGGAGTTACGTATAGACCAAATTTCTTTAGCAATTGCCAGTCAATTGGCGTTATTTATTTGATGATCTGTGATTGTAAGGCCTTTTATGTTGGTAAAACGAAGAGGCCTTTCTTTCACAGAATGAGAGACCATGTATCTCTCATTCAAAAGAAAAAAATGGAGACTCCTATTAGTAGACATAGTGGTCTTTTCCACTCCTTCGATCTGTCAAAGATAAAATTATTTGCTTTAGAATACATACCTTTTAATGAAAGAGGTGGGGATGTGGACAAAAATCTCCTACAACGAGAAACCAGATGGATACATACCTTGAGAGCTACTATGTATCCCGAGTTAAATGAGTCCATCAGTTTCAAACCCTTTTTGTAGGATAAAAATAGTTATGCTGTATATGTAGACTCTGTTTAAAACAAATAAAATGTTGTTTTGTTATTTTATTTTTGTTTATTAAATTTGTCTTTATGTACAGGTGACTGAATGTACCATTTCTATATTCCATAGGGGCTCTCTTTAATTATTGATAAATCTACATTATATGTAATTGATTTCAATGGAGTTTACCACATTTTTTAGGGTGGCGTTTCCCTTTTCTTTTTTTGGGGGGGGATTTGGTGATCATATGGGCGCCCAGGGCGTTTCTCTTTGTTCTCCTTTGGGAGACAATCTGAGCGCCATCTGACTAAGCCCACCGGATATCCTGGCCCCATTTTTTTAACATCCAATGTGCCATTTCTGCCGTGATTTTAAAGGGAAGTCTGCCCTTTTCTATACTTTAGGCATGTTTTCCCCTTCCGGATCCGTCTTATGATGCGTCAAGCTCGTCAGGATGTTTTCTCCTGATGAGCGGGGTGGCGCTTCCGGCGGACGTCTCCGGTTTTTCAGTGGTGGAATTGTCACTTCCGGGTCGGATCTGACGATGGGCGGATGTCGGAACTGACGTGCCCGCTCCGCCCATTGATTTGGCGCCATTGTGCGTCCAATGGGAAGGGGGAGGGGGGGTATATAGTCCGGATCGCAGCCTTGCAAATCAGTAGCATGACCAACATTCTGGGGAGAAGACGTTCTTAGATATCAGTCAAAGGTAAATTACTTAGGCACTAGATCTCTTTATGGGCAACATTGGTTTTTATCCTGTTGTCTGGTTTACTTGGTCTTTAATCTAAAATGTTTTTTAGATTTTATATATTTTTTCAGTAAACTGATTGATCGGTTTTGTAAAACAAGTTTTTCGGCAGAGATGCCCTAATGTGGACACACTTTATCCAATTGGATTAACCAGTTATATATCAGCTAGCAAGTATATGGCTAAAAATTAAAATTCTGATTACCAACTAGAGGGGATTATTATATATTTATAGTAATTTCCACTAATTCTTTTTCCTTTAGAGTGGACACTGATTGGGGTACTTTGGAGATACTGCCCCTTTTTTGCCTATTCTAATATTTTTTACTATCAACAGCCATAAACAGGTAAATACTGATGGGATATGTGCCGTATAACTAGATGGAGACGCCTTTACTCTTATACATAGATTGTTATTTGACTTCATTCGATCTTTGTAATTTCCCCCAGATGGCCCTCTGTTCCTGTGCTAGTAATATCCGGGTGGTTATTTGTGCCAGTAATTCTCACCCTCTATGATACACCATATGATCCCCTCCTTACGGGCGCCCCCGTGTGGGATAGCTCATTGGCTATCTGGTCATTCTTCATTTTAGATTGTACCATCAAAATTTACAGGTAATGTACTTACAACTGATACTAATAAGGTCATATACCTTGAATAAATAGATCTAATTTTGAGATGAACTTTTGAGCAACCATTGGGCTGGTTATGGTTTTCAGTTATCCTTTTTTTCTTAATAATATTCTGTTTTGTAATTTTGAGTTTGAAATTTGAGTAAATATTATTATGTATTTATTATTTTTCTTTCTTTGTTTCCAGTATTTGCATGACAAACTCCTGAGGAAGCCTACAAAATGGCGAAACATGTAGAGAATGTTGTCTGTATGCACTTTGGAAACTCTATTATGTTTATTTTGATGGTTCATGTATATTTGTACACATGAATTTTCATATATTTTTTGTAATAAAATTATATTTTTTATATTGAATATTGTGTAGTTGTTGCACCTTAAAAGTCCCAATACCTTCATATTCCTATATAGCTTCTTAATGAAGGGATGTGGTGCCTATGAGATACAGGTGACAGGTATTATTTTCAATTTCTCCTTGTGAATATACCGGGTGGCAAACGCTCATTTTTTACCTGTCACCTCTATATCATTTTTGTAGTTTATTAGATTATTCTTTTAAATTGGGTTTAAAGATTAATCCTTTTATAGTTTCTATTTTGTATAACAGAGTCTTTTTTTCAATCAGCATGGCTACCTATAGAGGGTCGGCATTTGATGGCCTTATGACTAAAATCTATCTAGCCCAAGGGTCTACATTTGGTGGGATTACCCTTGAACGCTTTTTCAATAGCCTTCAACGTTTATTGGAAAAGAAAGCACCTATTTTTTGGAATCGCAGGTATTTCTTGAAATATTTAGAGGATAAAATTGTACCGTGGGGATTACGCATACAGATTTTTCCTAATATATTTAAAGTGGAGACAGAATTCAAATTAGACTGGGAATCGAACTTACAGTCATGTTCATTTAAGATGATGGAGGCTCTTTGCCAAAACTATGCTAAAGATTTAGAGATAGTCAATAACGACATAGAAAAATTGTATGTTGAAAATTCCAACTTGACTACGGAGGAAACCTTCTCTAATAGAGAGGCTCTCTTAGAAAAACATTTGGAGTCTTTTGTCTCCAATATCCTTAAAACTAAGGATAAAAAATACTATAGGGATCGTCTGGCATATGAATCAAACACAGCCTATCGGTGGACTACTGAAAACCAATGGAGGAAATCCAAATCCTCAGCTCGTAAGCAAACAAATAAAAATCAGGAAGCCACTGATTCCGATGAATCATCTTTATCTTCCTCGTCCGTACCAGGTAATGCCTCAAACACGTCAGCTAGTTCTAATAAAAGAAAGACTGATCGAGCACCTTTGATGTCAGCGCTTTCTAAACGTACTCAACAGGACATGAATCGTCAGGGTTTACGTTCACAGTCCAAAAATGTACCCCCTCCCACTCATCCCACAGGTGATGGTCACCTTAATTTATCCACACCCAGTTTTTCTAATATTCTTAATGCACCGAAGTTAAATCAATCAATAGTTACCCCTTCGGGGGACTTTCAAATCCCCAATATAGGGGATCTTCGCACTGCGCCAATCTTTTCACCACCCCCAATTGTGGACACCAAAAAGACACCCATTCTTTCACAGGCACTCAAAGTAACTTCTAAAGTAATTTCCAAGTAATTAATCTGTCTTCACATTTACTTACACCGGATCAGACGGAGGTTTTGGGCCTTGGCCTGACTTTTTGTCCTGATCAGGAGGTTGATGCCTTTGAAATTATAAAGGACGTCAATCTCTTTGCGAGAAAACTTATTTTTAAGATTATGTTTGACAGGGATTATAAACGTTCTCCCATGGATTCCATGGGGGAAGATCTCTGGCAAAATAAAACAATTAAGGAGATTCAGGCAATAAACAAATTAATGGAATTATGGGAAGAAGGTAATCCACTAGATGACCCCCTTGAGGAACCCCAGTCTGGCCTCGTAGATGAGATTCCCACAGAGAGAATTTTTCCTCCACCTAATCTATATAAACCGAAATCCAGGACCTTTCCTACTCTCCAAGGAAACCCCAACATTTGGGCATTCACCCAACAAGTTACAAAGGAACTACAGAGTACCAATTGGAAAAGGTTTAGAAGAAATACCAACCTTAAGCCATCCCAACAAAAAGCCGTGTTATCTTTAAAACAGAACGAACATTTAGTGATAAAACCCTCGGATAAAGGAGGTAACATAGTGGTAATGGATTTAAACAAATATAAGCAGATGGTCATGAACCTCCTTTCAAATAAAAGTTGGTATCACTCTATTCCTTTTGCACAGGTAAAATATGCGGAGACAAAATACCGTATTCTCATTAATCGGGCATTTTGTGATAACCTTATAGACAAGAAGACGTGTGAATTCTTGGTTATTGATAAGCCGAGACTTCCCACGTTTTATGCTCTGCCAAAGGTGCACAAAAATTTGGAAAATCCCCCTGGCCGTCCGATTGTGTCAGGGATTGGTTGCCTTACAGAACCAGCTAGTAAGCTGGTAGACGACTATTTGAGGCCCCATGTAGGTTCTTCAAGTTCCTACATTCAAGACACCGCCGATCTACTGAGATCTTTGGATGGTCTATGTGTACCACCGGGGTCATGGCTAGTAGCTATAGACGTTGAAGCCCTCTATAACTCTATCCCCCACACTAGGGGTATTAAAGTTATAAATGGCTTCCTTTCTGAGAGAGGACCTGGAGCCAGGCCCTACAACAATTTCATTTTGGAATTGTTGCTGTTCATACTTACCAACAATATTTTTGTTTTCGACCGTTCCCACTACCTCCAGGTGCAGGGTGTTGCGATGGGGACCAAGTGTGCCCCATCGTACGCCAACCTGTACCTGGGGGGGTGGGAACGGGAGATTTTTTCTTTAGAATCATTTGAAATGTTTTTTGATAAAGTCTTGATATGGCGACGCTTTATCGATGACATTTTTGTTGTGTGGACTGGCTCCTTAGAGGAATTGACATCTTTTATGTCTTCATTAGCTGTAAATTCCTTTAATCTCAAATTTACGATGATTTGTGACCAGAATGTGATTAATTTTCTGGATATTTCTATTTACTTAAACTCTGATGGCACCTTGGGCTCTTCATTATATAGAAAGCCCTCTTCAGGCAATACCATCCTGCATGCCACAAGTTCTCATCCCAGGACTCTGGTACAAAGTATCCCATACAGTCAGTACTTACGAATTCGAAGAAATTGTAGTAAGGAAGTAGATTTCGAGACGGAGGCCTCTGCCCTCCAATCTCGACTAATTGCTAGAGGGTATAGTCGTTCAACCCTCAAAAAAGCTTACAAACGAGCAAAAAATAAAAACAGGAAAGATCTAATACATCCTAAGAAATCTCAAACTACTGACCAATCGGTACGATTAATTACCAGGTTCTCTGGTGAACATCAGAAAGTAAGAAAAATTATTTAAAAATTCTGGCCTTTGCTAGCAACAGATGAGATTATCTCCAAATATATTAAGCCATTTCCCCAAATTACCTATAGAAAATCTAGGTCTTTAAAAGATCAACTAGTTCATAGCCATCTCCAAATCAAGAGGGTTGAGGGTAGAAAGGGTTCGGCCCCATGTGGTCATTGTGAATTTTGCAGGTTTATATATGATTCTACTGAAATAGTTCTCCCTAATGGAGTTACGTATAGACCAAATTTCTTTAGCAATTGCCAGTCAATTGGCGTTATTTATTTGATGATCTGTGATTGTAAGGCCTTTTATGTTGGTAAAACGAAGAGGCCTTTCTTTCACAGAATGAGAGACCATGTATCTCTCATTCAAAAGAAAAAAATGGAGACTCCTGATAGTAGACATAGTGGTCTTTTCCACTCCTTCGATCTGTCAAAGATTAAATTATTTGCTTTAGAATACATACCTCTTAATGAAAGAGGTGGGGATGTGGACAAAAATCTCCTACAACGAGAAACCAGATGGATACATACCTTGAGAGCTACTATGTATCCCGGGTTAAATGAGTCCATCAGTTTCAAACCCTTTTTGTAGGATAAAAATAGTTATGCTGTATATGTAGACTCTGTTTAAAACAATTAAAATTTTGTTTTGTTATTTTATTTTTGTTTATTAAATTTGTCTTTATGTACAGGTGACTGAATGTACCATTTCTATATTCCATAGGGGCTCTCTTTAATTATTGATAAATCTACATTATATGTAATTGATTTCAATGGAGTTTACCACATTTTTTAGGGTGGCGTTTCCCTTTTCTTTTTTTGGGGGGGATTTGGTGATCATATGGGCACCCAGGGCGTTTCTCTTTGTTCTCCTTTGGGAGACAATCTGAGCGCCATCTGACTAAGCCCACCGGATATCCTGGCCCCATTTTTTTAACATCCAATGTGCCATTTCTGCCGTGATTTTAAAGGGAAGTCTGCCCTTTTCTATACTTTAGGCATGTTTTCCCCTTCCGGATCCGTCTTATGGTGCGTCCAGCTCGTCAGGATGTTTTCTCCTGATGAGCGGGGTGGCGCTTCCGGCGGACGTCTCCGGTTTTTCAGTGGTGGAATTGTCACTTCTGGGTCGGATCTGACGATGGGCGGATGTCGGAACTGACGTGCCCGCTCCGCCCATTGATTTGGCGCCATTGTGCGTCCAATGGGAAGGGGGAGGGGGGGTATATAGTCCGGATCGCAGCCTTGCAAATCAGTAGCATGACCAACATTCTGGGGAGAAGACGTTCTTAGATATCAGTCAAAGGTAAATTACTTAGGCACTAGATCTCTTTATGGGCAACATTGGTTTTTATCCTGTTGTCTGGTTTACTTGGTCTTTAATCTAAAATGGTTTTTATATTTTATATATTTTTTCAGTAAACTGATTGATCGGTTTTGTAAAACAAGTTTTTCGGCAGAGATGCCCTAATGTGGACACACTTTATCCAATTGGATTAACTAGGTATATATCAGCTAGCAAGTATATGGCTAAAAATTAAAATTCTGATTACCAACTAGAGGGGATTATTATATATTTATAGTAATTTCCACTAATTCTTTTTCCTTTAGAGTGGACACTGATTGGGGTACTTTGGAGATACTGCCCCTTTTTTGCCTATTCTAATATTTTTTACTATCAACAGCCATAAACAGGTAAATACTGATGGGATATGTGCCGTATAACTAGATGGAGACGCCTTTACTCTTATACATAGATTGTTATTTGACTTCATTCGATTTTTCTTTGTAATTTCCCCCAGATGGCCCTCTGTTCCTGTGCTAGTAATATCCGGGTGGTTATTTGTGCCAGTAATTCTCCCCCTCTATGATACACCATATGATCCCCTCCTTACGGGCGCCCCCGTGTGGGATAGCTCATTGGCTATCTGGTCATTCTTCATTTTAGATTGTACCATCAAAATTTACAGGTAATGTACTTACAACTGATACTAATAAGGTCATATACCTTGAATAAATAGATCTAATTTTGAGATGAACTTTTGAGCAACCATTGGGCTGGTTATGGTTTTCAGTTATCCTTTTTTTCTTAATAATATTCTGTTTTGTAATTTTGAGTTTGAAATTTGAGTAAATATTATTATGTATTTATTATTTTTCTTTCTTTGTTTCCAGTATTTGCATGACAAACTCCTGAGGAAGCCTACAAAATGGCGAAACATGTAGAGAATTTTGTCTGTATGCACTTTGGAAACTCTATTATGTTTATTTTGATGGTTCATGTATATTTGTACATATGAATTTTCATATATTTTTTGTAATAAAATTATATTTTTTATATAGAATATTGTGTAGTTGTTGCACCTTAAAAGTCCCAATACCTTCATATTCCTATATAGCTTCTTAATGAAGGGATGTGGTGCCTATGAGATACAGGTGACAGGTATTATTTTCAATTTCTCCTTGCAGTTAGCTTTAGTTGCACACTGTGCACAGGATACAGTACATTGACTGAAAATACTGCAGCTGCCTGGGGTATTATAAGGAAGAGAACACCAGCAATTGTCCGCAGTTAGTTTGAGTTGCACTCTGTGCACAGGATACAGTACACTGACTGAAAATACTGCAGCTGCCTGCCTGTTGTATTATTAGGAATAGAACACCAGCAAATGTTTGCAGTTAGTTTGAGTTGCACACTGTGCACAGGATACAGTACACTGATTGAAAATACTGCAGCTGTCTGCCTGCCTGTGGTATTATTCTAAAGAGAACACCAGAAATTGTATGCAGTTAGCTTTAGTTGCACACTGTGCACAGGATACTGTACACTGACTGAAAATACTGCAGCTGTCTGCCTGCCTGTGGTATTATTAGGAAGAGAACAGCAACAATTGCCTGCAGTTAGCTTTAGTTGCACACTGTGCACAGGATACAGTACACTGACTGAAAATACTGCAGCTGCCTGCCTGCCTTTGGTATTATTACAAAGAGAACACCACAAATTGTATGCAGTTATCTTTAGGATAAGGTACATTGACTTAAAATACTGCAGCTGTCTGCCTGTGGTATTATTAGGAAGAGAACACCAGTAATTGTCTGCAGGTAGCTTTAGTTGCACACTGTGCACAGGATACAGTACACTGACTGAAAATACTGCAGCGCCTGCCTGCCTGTGGTATTATTAGGAAGAGAACACCAGAAATTGTCTGCAGTTAGCGTGAGTTGCACACTGTGCACAGGAAACAGTACACTGACTGAAAATACTGCAGCTGCCTGCCTGCCTGTGGTATTATTAGGAATAGAACACCAGCAATTGTCTGCAGTTAGCTTTAGTTGCACACTGTGCACAGGATACAGTACACTGACTGAATATACTGCAGCTGCCTGCCTGTGGTATTATTAGGAAGAGAACACCAGCAATTGTCTGCAGTTAACTTTAGTTGCACACTGTGAGCAGGATAAGGTACACTGACTTAAAATACTGCAGCTGTCTGCCTGTGGTTTTATTAGGAAGAGCACACCAGCAATTGTCTGCAGTTAGCTTTAGTTGCACACTGTGCACAGGATACAGTACACTGACTGAAAATACTGCAGCTGCCTGCCTGTGGTATTATTATGAAGTGAACACCAGCAATTGTCTGCAGTTAGCTTTAGTTGCACACTGTGCATAGGATACAGTATACTGACTGAAAATACTGCAGCTGCCTGCCTGTGGTATTATAAGGAAGAGAACACCAGCAATTGTCTGCAGTTAGTTTGAGTTGCACACTGTGCACAGGGTACAGCACACTGACTGAAAATACTGCAGCTGTCTGCCTGCCTGTGGTATTATTAGGAAGAGAACACCAGTAATTGTCTGCAGTTAGCTTTAGTTGCACACTGTGCACAGGATACAGTACACTGACTGAAAATACTGCAGCTGCCTGCTTCCTATGTGTGGTATGTTTAGTAAGAGAACACCAGTAATTGTCTGCAGTTAGCTTTAGTTGCACACTGTGCACAGGATAAAGTACACAGACTAAAAATACTGCAGCGCCTGCCTGCCTGTGGTATTATTAGGAAGAGAACAGCAGCAATTGTCTGCAGTTAGCTTTAGTTGCACACTGTGCACAGGATAAAGTACACTGGCTGAAAATACTTCAGCTGCCTGCCTGCCTGTGGTATTATTAGGAAGAGAACACCAGCAATTGTCTGCAGTTAGCTTTAGTTGCACACTGTGCACAGGATAAGGTACACTGACTGAAAATAGTGCAGCTGCCTGCCTGCTTGTGGTTTCTTAGAAAGAGAACACCAGCAATTGTCTGCAGTTAGCTTTAGTTGCACACTGTGCACAGGATACAGTACACTGACTGAATATACTACAGATGCCTGCCTGTGGTATTATTAGGAAGAGAACA
Organism: Rana muscosa; assembly: GCA_029206835.1. NCBI lineage: Eukaryota > Metazoa > Chordata > Amphibia > Anura > Ranidae > Rana > Rana muscosa. The sequence continues at coordinate 208,398,348 of CM055127.1, read as the reverse complement.
CCATAATTGTCTGCAATTAACTTTAGTTGCACACTGTGAACAGGATACAGCACAATGACTGAAAATACTGCAGCTGCCTGCCTGCGGTGTTATTAGGAAGAGAACACCAGCAATTGTCTGCAGTTAGCTTTAGTTGCACACTGTGCACAGGATACAGTACACTGACTGAAAATACTGCAGCTGCCTGCCTGTGGTATTATAAGGAAGAGAACACCAGAAATTGTCCGCAGTTAGTTTGAGTTGCACTCTGTGCACAGGATACAGTACACTGACTGAAAATACTGCAGCGCCTGCCTGCCTGTGGTATTATTAGGAAAAGAACACCAGCAATTGTCTGCAGTTAGCTTTAGTTGCACACTGTGCAAAGGATAAAGTACACTGACTAAAAATACTGCAGCTGCCTGCCTGCCTGTGGTATTATTACAAAGAGAACACCACAAATTGTATGCAGATAGCTTTAGTTGCACACTGTGCACAGGATAATGTACACTGACTTAAAATACTGCAGCTGTCTGCCTGTGGTATTATTAGGAAGAGAACACCAGTAATTGTCTGCAGGTAGCTTTAGTTGCACACTGTGCCCAGGATACAGTACACTGACTGAAAATACTGCAGCGCCTGCCTGCCTGTGGTATTATTAGGAAGAGAACACCAGCAATTGTCTGCAGTTAGCTTTAGTTGCACACTGTGCACAGGATAAAGTACACTGACTAAAAATACTGCAGCTGCCTGCCTGCGTGTGGTATTATTAGAAAGAGAACACCAGAAATTGTCTGCAGTTAGCATGAGTTGCACACTGTGTACAGAATACAGTACACTGACTGAAAATACTGCAGCTGCCTGCCTGTCTGTGGTATTATTATGAATAGAACACCAGCAATTTTTGGAGTTAGCTTTAGTTGCACACTGTGCACAGGATACGGTACACTGACTGAATATACTGCAGCTGCCTGCCTGTGGTATTATTAGGAAGAGAACACCAGCAATTGTCTGCAGTTAACTTAAGTTGCACACTGTGAGCAGGATAAGGTACACTGACTTAAAATACTGCAGCTGTCTGCCTGTGGTTTTATTAGGAAGAGAACACCAGCAATTGTCTGCAGTTAGCTTTAGTTGCACACTGTGCACAGGATACAGTACATTGACTGAAAATACTGCATCTGCCTGCCTGTGGTATTATTAGGAAGTGAACACCAGCAATTGTCTGCAGTTAGCTTTAGTTGCACACTGTGCACAGGATACAGTACACTGACTGAAAATACTGCAGCTGCCTGTCTGCCTGTGGTATTATTAGGAAGAGAACACCAGTAATTGTCTGCAGTTAGCTTTAGTTGCACACTGTGCTAAGGATACAGTACACTGACTGAAAATACTGCAGCTGCCTGCTTCCTATGTGTGGTATGTTTAGTAAGAGAACACCAGTAATTGTCTGCAGTTAGCTTTAGTTGCACACTGTGCACAGGATAAAGTACACCGACTAAAAATACTGCAGCGCCTGCCTGCCTGTGGTGTTATTAGGAAGAGAACAGCAGCAATTGTCTGCAGTTAGCTTTAGTTGCACACTGTGCACAGGATAAAGTACACTGGCTGAAAATACTTCAGCTGCCTGCCTGCTTGTGGTTTTATTAGAAAGGGAACACCAGCAATTGTCTGCAATTAACTTTAGTTGCACACTGTGAACAGGATAATGTACACTGACTTAAAATACTGCAGCTGTCTGCCTGTGGTTTTATTAGGAAGAGAACACCAGCAATTGTCTGCAGTTAGCTTTAGTTGCACACGGTGCACAGGATACAGCACAATGACTGAAAATACTGCAGCTGCCTGCCTGCGGTGTTATTAGGAAGAGAACACCAGCAATTGTCTGCAGTTAGCTTTAGTTGCACACTGTGCACAGGATACAGTACACTGACTGAAAATACTGCAGCTGCCTGCCTGTGGTATTATAAGGAAGAGAACACCAGAAATTGTCCGCAGTTAGTTTGAGTTGCACACTGTGCACAGGATACAGTACACTGACTGAAAAAACTGCAGCCGCCTGCCTGCCTGTGGTATTATTACAAAAAGAACACCACAATTTGTATGCAGTTATCTTTAGTTGCACACTGTGCACAGCATAAGGTACACTGACTTAAAATACTGCAGCTGTCTGCCTGTGGTATTATTAGGAAGAGAACACCAGTAATTGTCTGCAGGTAGCTTTAGTTGCACACTGTGCACAGGATACAGTACACTGACTGAAAATACTGCAGCTGCCTGCCTGTGGTATTATTAGGAAGAGAACACCAGCAATTGTCTGCAGTTAGCTTTAGTTGCACACTGTGCACTAGACATGTGCATTCGTTTTCGTCCGAATGCATTTTCGTCCGAATTTCAGCTATTTTCATTATCATTTTAACAAACGAAAACGAAAGCACAGAATCCGAAAACCGAAAGATCTGACATAAACAAATGCTTTATTTTCGTTTTCGTTGCTACAACAGTTCGATATAGATAGGAGATTCGACGTGACGCTGACAATAACAATCTGTGTCTATCGAACCTGTGGTCGAATGTGCCTAACCTTAACTCTATATTAGTCCAAGATTATTCTACATAGGAGAGAAACGATTCGACATTATAGAGAGAAAAGATTCGACATAGGAGAGAAAAATTTGACATAGGAGAGAAAAGATTCGACATAGGAGAGAAAAGATTCGACATAGGAGAGAAAAGATTTGACATAGGAGAGAAAAGATTCGACATAGGAGAGAAAAGATTCGACATAGGAGAGAAAAGATTCGACATAGGAGAGAAAAGATTCGACATAGGAGAGAAAAGATTCGACATAGGAGAGAAAAGATTTGTTATTATAGAGAGAAAAGATTTGACATAGAGAGAAAAGATCACTGCTGGAATTGGGTGGGGGAAGTAAAATAAAAATAAAGTTGATGATGAATGTTATTGGCTGATTGTAACCAAAGAGGAGGAGCAGTAAAATAGCTAGAATGACGAAGATTCGACAAAGCATCGAAAGTTAGAAGATTCGACGGTGCAGCAAAACTGTACGACACTGCAATCGTACATTTCCGGTCAAATGCATCCGCCCATAGGCTATAGAAGAATTCTAATGTTGGTTGACTAGTAATAGTAATGAATAAATATAATTATTACTAGTCATACAACATTAGAATTCTTCTATAGCTTGTGGGCGGAACATTCGACCGGAAATGTATGATTGCAGCGTTGTACAGTTTCACTGCTCCGTCGAATCTTCTTTGAACATTCGACAGACACCATAAGCCTTCAATGACAGATTTGACCTTAATTAATTCAGATTTTCGGACGAATGCAATTTCTAACGAAAAACAAAATAAATAAAAACTAATTTCGGGAGTAACTAAATACATTTATTTTTCGGACGAAAACGAAATTCCGAAACGAAATATTTCAGTGTGCACATGTCTACTGTGCACAGGATAAAGTACACTGACTAAAAATACTGCAGCTTCCTGCCTACCTGTGGTATTATTAGAAAGAGAACACCAGAAATTGTCTGCAGTTAGCGTGAGTTGCACACTGTGGACAGGATACAGTACATTGACTGAAAATACTGCAGCTGCCTGCCTGCGGGTGGAATTATTAGGAATAGAACACCAGCAGTTGTCTGCAGTTAGCTTTAGTTGCACACTGTGCACAGGATACAGCACAATGACTGAAAATACTGCAGCTGCCTGCCTGCGGTGTTATTAGGAAGAGAACACCAGAAATTGTCTGCAGTTAGCGTGATTTGCACACTGTGCACAAGATACAGGACACTGACTGAAAATACTGCAGCTGCCTGCCTGCCTGTGGTATTATTAGGAATAGAACACCAGCAATTGTCTGCAGTTAGCCTTAGTTGCACACTGTGCACATGATACAGTACACTGACTGAATATACTGCAGCTGCCTGCCTGTGGTATTATTAGGAAGAGAACACCAGCAATTGTCTGCAGTTAACTTTAGTTGCACACTGTGAGCAGGATAAGGTACACTGACTTAAAATACTGCAGCTGTCTGCCTGTGGTTTTATTAGGAAGAGCACACCAGCAATTGTCTGCAGTTAGCTTTAGTTGCACACTGTGCACAGGATACAGTACACTGACTGTAAATACTGCAGCTGCCTGCCTGTGGTATTATAAGGAAGAGAACACCACCAATTGTCTGCAGTTAGTTTGAGTTGCACACTGTGCACAGGATACAGCACACTGACTGAAAATACTGCAGCTGCCTGCCTGCCTGCCTGTGGTATTATTAGGAAGAGAACACCAGTAATTGTCTGCAGTTAGCTTTAGTTGCACACTGTGCACAGGATACAGTACACTGACTGAAAATACTGCAGCTGCCTGCTTCCTATGTGTGGTATGTTTAGTAAGAGAACACCAGTAATTGTCTGCAGTTAGCTTTAGTTGCACACTGTGCACAGGATAAAGTACACTGGCTGAAAATACTTCAGCTGCCTGCCAGCCTGTGGTATTATTAGGAAGAGAACACCAGCAATTGTCTGCAGTTAGCTTTAGTTGCACACGGTGCACAGGATAAGGTACACTGACTGAAAATAGTGCAGCTGCCTGCCTGATTGTGGTTTTATTAGAAAGAGAACACCAGCAATTGTCTGCAGTTAGCTTTAGTTGCACACTGTGCACAGGATACAGTACACTGACTGAATATACTACAGCTGCCTGCCTGTGGTATTATTAGGAAGAGGACACCAGCAATTGTCTGCAATTAACTTTAGTTGCACACTGTGAACAGGATAATGTACACTGACTTAAAATACTGCAGCTGTCTGCCTGTGGTTTTATTAGGAAGAGAACACCAGCAATTGTCTGCAGTTAGCTTTAGTTGCACACTGTGCACAGGATACAGCACAATGACTGAAAATACTGCAGCTGCCTGCCTGCGGTGTTATTAGGAAGAGAACGCCAGCAATTGTCTGCAGTTAGCTTTAGTTGCACACTGTGCACAGGATACAGTACACTGACTGAAAATACTGCAGCTGCCTGCCTGTGGTATTATAAGAAAGAGACCACCAGAAATTGTCCGCAGTTAGTTTGAGTTGCACACTGTGCACAGGATACAGTACACTGACTGAAAATACTGCAGCTGTCTGCCTGCCTGTGGGATTATTCTAAAGAGAACACCAGAAATTGTATGCAGTTAGCTTTAGTTGCACACTGTGCACAGGATACAGTACACTGACTGAAAATACTACAGCTGCCTGCCTGCCTGTGGTATTATTAGGAAGAGAACAGCAACAATTGTCTGCAGTTAGCTTTAGTTGCACACTGTGCACAGGATACAGTACACTGGCTGAAAAAACTGCAGCCGCCTGCCTGCCTGTGGTATTTTTACAAAGAGAACACCACAAATTGTATGCAGTTATCTTTAGTTGCACACTGTGCACAGGATAAGGTACACTGACTTAAAATACTGCAGATGTCTGCCTGTGGTATTATTAGGAAGAGAACACCAGTAATTGTCTGCAGGTAGCTTTAGTTGCACACTGTGCACAGGATACAGTACACTGGCTGAAAATACTGCAGCGCCTGCCTGCCTGTGGTATTATTAGGAAGAGAACACCAGCAATTGTCTGCAGTTAACTTTAGTTGCACACTGTGAGCAGGATAAGGTACACTGACTTAAAATACTGCAGCTGTCTGCCTGTGGTATTATTAGGAATTGAACACCAGCAATTGTCTGCAGTTAGCTTTAGTTGCACACTGTGCATAGGATACAATACACTGACTAAAAATACTGCAGCTGCCTGCCTGTGGTATAATAAGGAAGAGAACACCAGCAATTGTCTGCAGTTAGTTTGAGTTGCACACTGTGCACATGATACAGCACACTGACTGAAAATACTGCAGCTGCCTGTCTGCCTGTGGTATTATTAGGAAGAGAAAACCAGTAATTGTCTGCAGTTAGCTTTAGTTGCACACTGTGCACAGGATACAGTACTCTGACTTAAAATACTGCAGCTAGCTGCTTCCTATGTGTGGTATGTTTAGTAAGAGAACACCAGTAATTGTCTGCAGTTAGCTTTAGTTGCACACTGTGCACAGGATAAAGTACACTGGCTGAAAATACTGCAGCTGCCTGCCTGCCTGTGGTATTATTAGGAAGAGAACACCAGCAAATGTCTGCAGTTAGCTTGAGTTGCACACTGTGCACAGGATACAGTACACTGACTGAATATACTACAGCACCTGACTGCCTGTGGTATTATTAGGAAGAGAACACCAGCAATTGTCTGCAGTTAGCTTTAGTTGCACACTGTGCACAGGATAAGGTACACTGACTGAAAATACTGCAGCTGCCTGCCTGTTTGTGGTATTATTAGGAAGAGAACACCAGTAATTGACTGCAGGTAGCTTTAGTTGCACACTGTGCACAGGATACAGTACACTGACTGAAAATACTGCAGTGCCTGCCTGCCTGTGGTATTATTAGGAAGAGAACACCAGCAATTGTCTGCAGTTAGCTTTAGTTGCACACTATGCACAGGATAAAGTACACTGACTAAAAATACTGCAGCTGCCTGCCTGCCTGTGGTATTATTAGAAAGAGAACACCAGAAATTGTCTGCAGTTAGCGTGAGTTGCACACTGTGCACAGGATACAGTACACTGACTGAAAATACTGCAGCTGCCTGCCTGCCTGCCTGTGGTATTATTAGGAATAGAACACCAGCAATTGTCTGCAGTTAGCTTTAGTTGCACACTGTGCACAGGATACAGTACACTGACTGAATATACTGCAGCTGCCTGCCTGTGGTATTATTAGGAAGAGAACACCAGCAATTGTCTGCAGTTAACTTTAGTTGCACACTGTGAGCAGGATAAGGTACACTGACTTAAAATACTGCAGCTGTCTGCCTGTGGTTTTATTAGGAAGAGCACACCAGCAATTGTCTGCAGTTAGCTTTAGTTGCACACTGTGCACATGATACAGTACACTGACTGTAAATACTGCAGCTGCCTGCCTGTGGTATTATTAGGAAGTGAACACCAGCAATTGTCTGCAGTTAGCTTTAGTTGCACACTGTGCATAGGATACAGTACACTGACTGAAAATATTGCAGCTGCCTGCCTGTGGTATTATAAGGAAGAGAACACCACCAATTGTCTGCAGTTAGTTTGAGTTGCACACTGTGCACAAGATACAGCACACTGACTGAAAATACTGCAGCTGCCTGCCTGCCTGTGGTATTATTAGGAAGAGAACACCAGTAATTGTCTGCAGTTAGTTTTAGTTGCACACTGTGCACATGATACAGTACACTGACTGAAAATACTGCAGCTGCCTGCTTCCTATGTGTGGTATGTTTAGTAAGAGAACACCAGTAATTGTCTGCAGTTAGCTTTAGTTGCACACTGTGCACAGGATAAAGTACACTGGCTGAAAATACTGCAGCTGCCTGCCTGCCTGTGGTATTATTAGGAAGAGAACACCAGCAAATGTCTGCAGTTAGCTTGAGTTGCACACTGTGCACAGGATACAGTACACTGACCGAATATACTACAGCACCTGACTGCCTGTGGTATTATTAGGAAGAGAACACCAGCAATTGTCTGCAGTTAGCTTTAGTTGCACACTGTGCACAGGATAAGGTACACTGACTGAAAATACTGCAGCTGCCTGCCTGTTTGTGGTATTATTAGGAAGAGAACACCAGTAATTGACTGCAGGTAGCTTTAGTTGCACACTGTGCACAGGATACAGTACACTGACTGAAAATACTGCAGTGCCTGCCTGCCTGTGGTATTATTAGGAAGAGAACACCAGCAATTGTCTGCAGTTAGCTTTAGTTGCACACTATGCACAGGATAAAGTACACTGACTAAAAATACTGCAGCTGCCTGCCTGCCTGTGGTATTATTAGAAAGAGAACACCAGAAATTGTCTGCAGTTAGCGTGAGTTGCACACTGTGCACAGGATACAGTACACTGACTGAAAATACTGCAGCTGCCTGCCTGCCTGTGGTATTATTAGGAATAGAACACCAGCAATTGTCTGCAGTTAGCTTTAGTTGCACACTGTGCACAGGATAAGGTACACTGACTGAAAATAGTGCAGCTGCCTGCCTGCTTGTGGTTTTATTAGAAAGAGAACACCAGCAATTGTCTGCAGTTAGCTTTAGTTGCACACTGTGCACAGGAAACAGTACACTGACTGAATATACTACAGCTGCCTGCCTGTGGTATTATTAGGAAGAGAACACCAGCACTTGTCTGCAATTAACTTTAGTTGCACACTGTGAACAGGATAATGTACACTGATTTAAAATACTGCAGCTGTCTGCCTGTGGTTTTATTAGGAAGAGAACACCAGCAATTGTCTGCAGTTAGCTTTAGTTGCACACTGTGCACAGGATACAGCACAATGACTGAAAATACTGCAGCTGCCTGCCTGCAGTGTTATTAGGAAGAGAACACCAGCAATTGTCTGCAGTTAGCTTTAGTTGCACACTGTGCACAGGATACAGTACACTGACTGAAAATACTGCAGCTGCCTGCCTGTGGTATTATTAGGAATTGAACACCAGCAATTGTCTGCAGTTAGCTTTAGTTGCACACTGTGCATAGGATACAGTACACTGACTAAAAATACTGCAGCTGCCTGCCTGTGGTATAATAAGGAAGAGAACACCAGCAATTGTCTGCAGTTAGTTTGAGTTGCACAATGTGCACAGGATACAGCACACTGACTGAAAATACTGCAGCTGCCTGTCTGCCTGTGGTATTATTAGGAAGAGAAAACCAGTAATTGTCTGCAGTTAGCTTTAGTTGCACACTGTGCACAGGATACAGTACTCTGACTTAAAATACTGCAGCTAGCTGCTTCCTATGTGTGGCATGTTTAGTAAGAGAACACCAGTAATTGTCTGCAGTTAGCTTTAGTTGCACACTGTGCACAGGATAAAGTACACTGGCTGAAAATACTGCAGCTGCCTGCCTGCCTGTGGTATTATTAGGAAGAGAACACCAGCAAATGTCTGCAGTTAGCTTGAGTTGCACACTGTGCACATGATACAGTACACTGACTGAAAATACTACAGCACCTGACTGCCTGTGGTATTATTAGGAAGAGAACACCAGCAATTGTCTGCAGTTAGCTTTAGTTGCACACTGTGCACAGGATAAGGTACACTGACTGAAAATACTGCAGCTGCCTGCCTGTTTGTGGTATTATTAGGAAGAGAACACCAGTAATTGACTGCAGGTAGCTTTAGTTGCACACTGTGCACAGGATACAGTAAACTGACTGAAAATACTGCAGCGCCTGCCTGCCTGTGGTATTATTAGGAAGAGAACACCAGCAATTGTCTGCAGTTAGCTTTAGTTGCACACTATGCACAGGATAAAGTACACTGACTAAAAATACTGCAGCTGCCTGCCTGCCTGTGGTATTATTAGAAAGAGAACACCAGAAATTGTCTGCAGTTAGCGTGAGTTGCACACTGTGCACAGGATACAGTACACTGACTGAAAATACTGCAGCTGCCTGCCTGCCTGTGGTATTATTAGGAATAGAACACCAGCAATTGTCTGCAGTTAGTTTTAGTTGCACACTGTGCACAGGATACAGTACACTGACTGAATATACTGCAGCTGCCTGCCTGTGGTATTATTAGGAAGAGAACACCAGCAATTGTCTGCAGTTAACTTTAGTTGCACACTGTGAGCAGGATAAGGTACACTGACTTAAAATACTGCAGCTGTCTGCCTGTGGTTTTATTAGGAAGAGCACACTAGCAATTGTCTGCAGTTAGCTTTAGTTGCACACTGTGCACAGGATACAGTACACTGACTGTAAATACTGCAGCTGCCTGCCTGTGGTATTATTAGGAAGTGAACACCAGCAATTGTCTGCAGTTAGCTTTAGTTGCACACTGTGCATAGGATACAGTACACTGACTGAAAATACTGCAGCTGCCTGCCTGTGGTATTATAAGGAAGAGAACACCACCAATTGTCTGCAGTTAGTTTGAGTTGCACACTGTGCACAGGATACAGCACACTGACTGAAAATACTGCAGCTGCCTGCCTGCCTGCCTGTGGTATTATTAGGAAGAGAACACCAGTAATTGTCTGCAGTTAGCTTTAGTTGCACACTGTGCACAGGATACAGTACACTGACTGAAAATACTGCAGCTGCCTGCTTCCTATGTGTGGTATGTTTAGTAAGAGAACACCAGTAATTGTCTGCAGTTAGCTTTAGTTGCACACTGTGCACAGGATATAGTACACCGACTAAAAATACTGCAGCGCCTGCCTGCCTGTGGTATTATTAGGAAGAGAACAGCAGCAATTGTCTGCAGTTAGCTTTAGTTGCACACTGTGCACAGGATAAAGTACACTGGCTGAAAATACTTCAGCTGCCTGCCTGCCTGTGGTATTATTAGGAAGAGAACACCAGCAATTGTCTGCAGTTAGCTTTAGTTGCACACTGTGCACAGGATAAGGTGCACTGACTGAAAATAGTGCAGCTGCCTGCCTGCTTGTGGTTTTATTAGAAAGAGAACACCAGCAATTGTCTGCAGTTAGCTTTAGTTGCACACTGTGCACAGGATACAGTACACTGACTGAATATACTACAGCTGCCTGCCTGTGGTATTATTAGGAAGAGAACACCAGCAATTGTCTGCAATTAAATTTAGTTGCACACTGTGAACAGGATAATGTACACTGACTTAAAATACTGCAGCTGTCTGCCTGTGGTTGTATTAGGAAGAGAACACCAGCAATTGTCTGCAGTTAGCTTTAGTTGCACACTGTGCACAGGATACAGCACAATGACTGAAAATACTGCAGCTGCCTGCCTGTGGTATTATAAGGAAGAGAACACCAGAAATTGTCCGCAGTTAGTTTGAGTTGCACACTGTGCACAGGATACAGTACACTGACTGAAAATACTACAGCTGCCGGCCTGCCTGTGGTATTATTAGGAAGAGAACAGCAACAATTGTCTGCAGTTAGCTTTAGTTGCACACTGTGCACAGGATACAGTACACTGACTGAAAAAACTGCAGCCGCCTGCCTGCCTGTGGTATTTTTACAAAGAGAACACCACAAATTGTATGCCGTTATCTTTAGTTGCACACTGTGCACAGGATAAGGTACACTAACTTAAAATACTGCAGCTGTCTGCCTGTGGTATTATTAGGAAGAGAACACCAGTAATTGTCTGCAGGTAGCTTTATTTGCACACTGTGCACAGGATACAGTACACTGGCTGAAAATACTTCAGCTGCCTGCCAGCCTGTGGTATTATTAGGAAGAGAACACCAGCAATTGTCTGCAGTTAGCTTTAGTTGCACACGGTGCACAGGATAAGGTACACTGACTGAAAATAGTGCAGCTGCCTGCCTGATTGTGGTTTTATTAGAAAGAGAACACCAGCAATTGTCTGCAGTTAGCTTTAGTTGCACACTGTGCACAGGATACAGTACACTGACTGAATATACTACAGCTGCCTGCCTGTGGTATTATTAGGAAGAGGACACCAGCAATTGTCTGCAATTAACTTTAGTTGCACACTGTGAACAGGATAATGTACACTGACTTAAAATACTGCAGCTGTCTGCCTGTGGTTTTATTAGGAAGAGAACACCAGCAATTGTCTGCAGTTAGCTTTAGTTGCACACTGTGCACAGGATACAGCACACTGACTGAAAATACTGCAGCTGCCTGCCTGCGGTGTTATTAGGAAGAGAACGCCAGCAATTGTCTGCAGTTAGCTTTAGTTGCACACTGTGCACAGGATACAGTACACTGACTGAAAATACTGCAGCTGCCTGCCTGTGGTATTATAAGAAAGAGACCACCAGAAATTGTCCGCAGTTAGTTTGAGTTGCACACTGTGCACAGGATACAGTACACTGACTGAAAATACTGCAGCTGTCTGCCTGCCTGTGGGATTATTCTAAAGAGAACACCAGAAATTGTATGCAGTTAGCTTTAGTTGCACACTGTGCACAGGATACAGTACACTGACTGAAAATACTACAGCTGTCTGCCTGCCTGTGGTATTATTAGGAAGAGAACAGCAACAATTGTCTGCAGTTAGCTTTAGTTGCACACTGTGCACAGGATACAGTACACTGACTGAAAAAACTGCAGCCGCCTGCCTGCCTGTGGTATTTTTACAAAGAGAACACCACAAATTGTATGCAGTTATCTTTAGTTGCACACTGTGCACAGGATAAGGTACACTGACTTAAAATACTGCAGATGTCTGCCTGTGGTATTATTAGGAAGAGAACACCAGTAATTGTCTGCAGGTAGCTTTAGTTGCACACTGTGCACAGGATACAGTACACTGGCTGAAAATACTGCAGCGCCTGCCTGCCTGTGGTATTATTAGGAAGAGAACACCAGCAATTGTCTGCAGTTAGCTTTAGTTGCACACTGTGCACAGGATAAAGTACACTGACTAAAAATACTGCAGCTGCCTGCCTGCCTGTGGTATTATTAGAAAGAGAACACCAGAAATTGTCTGCAGTTAGCGTGAGTTGCACACTGTGGACAGGATACAGTACATTGACTGAAAATACTGCAGCTGCCTGCCTGCGGGTGGAATTATTAGGAATAGAACACCAGCAATTGTCTGCAGTTAGCTTTAGTTGCACACTGTGCACAGGATACAGTACACTGACTGAATATACTGCAGCTGCCTGCCTGTGGTATTATTAGGAAGAGAACACCAGCAATTGTCTGCAGTTAACTTTAGTTGCACACTGTGAGCAGGATAAGGTACACTGACTTAAAATACTGCAGCTGTCTGCCTGTGGTATTATTAGGAATTGAACACCAGCAATTGTCTGCAGTTAGCTTTAGTTGCACACTGTGCATAGGATACAATACACTGACTAAAAATACTGCAGCTGCCTGCCTGTGGTATAATAAGGAAGAGAACACCAGCAATTGTCTGCAGTTAGTTTGAGTTGCACACTGTGCACAGGATACAGCACACTGACTGAAAATACTGCAGCTGCCTGTCTGCCTGTGGTATTATTAGGAAGAGAAAACCAGTAATTGTCTGCAGTTAGCTTTAGTTGCACACTGTGCACAGGATACAGTACTCTGACTTAAAATACTGCAGCTAGCTGCTTCCTATGTGTGGTATGTTTAGTAAGAGAACACCAGTAATTGTCTGCAGTTAGCTTTAGTTGCACACTGTGCACAGGATAAAGTACACTGGCTGAAAATACTGCAGCTGCCTGCCTGCCTGTGGTATTATTAGGAAGAGAACACCAGCAAATGTCTGCAGTTAGCTTGAGTTGCACACTGTGCACAGGATACAGTACACTGACTGAATATACTACAGCACCTGACTGCCTGTGGTATTATTAGGAAGAGAACACCAGCAATTGTCTGCAGTTAGCTTTAGTTGCACACTGTGCACAGGATAAGGTACACTGACTGAAAATACTGCAGCTGCCTGCCTGTTTGTGGTATTATTAGAAAGAGAACACCAGTAATTGACTGCAGGTAGCTTTAGTTGCACACTGTGCACAGGATACAGCACACTGACTGAAAATACTGCAGTGCCTGCCTGCCTGTGGTATTATTAGGAAGAGAACACCAGCAATTGTCTGCAGTTAGCTTTAGTTGCACACTATGCACAGGATAAAGTACACTGACTAAAAATACTGCAGCTGCCTGCCTGCCTGTGGTATTATTAGAAAGAGAACACCAGAAATTGTCTGCAGTTAGCGTGAGTTGCACACTGTGCACAGGATACAGTACACTGACTGAAAATACTGCAGCTGCCTGCCTGCCTGTGGTATTATTAGGAATAGAACACCAGCAATTGTCTGCAGTTAGCTTTAGTTGCACACTGTGCACAGGATACAGTACACTGACTGAATATACTGCAGCTGCCTGCCTGTGGTATTATTAGGAAGAGAACACCAGCAATTGTCTGCAGTTAACTTTAGTTGCACACTGTGAGCAGGATAAGGTACACTGACTTAAAATACTGCAGCTGTCTGCCTGTGGTTTTATTAGGAAGAGCACACCAGCAATTGTCTGCAGTTAGCTTTAGTTGCACACTGTGCACAGGATACAGTACACTGACTGTAAATACTGCAGCTGCCTGCCTGTGGTATTATTAGGAAGTGAACACCAGCAATTGTCTGCAGTTAGCTTTAGTTGCACACTGTGCATAGGATACAGTACACTGACTGAAAATATTGCAGCTGCCTGCCTGTGGTATTATAAGGAAGAGAACACCACCAATTGTCTGCAGTTAGTTTGAGTTGCACACTGTGCACAAGATACAGCACACTGACTGAAAATACTGCAGCTGCCTGCCTGCCTGTGGTATTATTAGGAAGAGAACACCAGTAATTGTCTGCAGTTAGTTTTAGTTGCACACTGTGCACAGGATACAGTACACTGACTGAAAATACTGCAGCTGCCTGCTTCCTATGTGTGGTATGTTTAGTAAGAGAACACCAGTAATTGTCTGCAGTTAGCTTTAGTTGCACACTGTGCACAGGATAAAGTACACTGGCTGAAAATACTGCAGCTGCCTGCCTGCCTGTGGTATTATTAGGAAGAGAACACCAGCAAATGTCTGCAGTTAGCTTGAGTTGCACACTGTGCACAGGATACAGTACACTGACTGAATATACTACAGCACCTGACTGCCTGTGGTATTATTAGGAAGAGAACACCAGCAATTGTCTGCAGTTAGCTTTAGTTGCACACTGTGCACAGGATAAGGTACACTGACTGAAAATACTGCAGCTGCCTGCCTGTTTGTGGTATTATTAGGAAGAGAACACCAGTAATTGACTGCAGGTAGCTTTAGTTGCACACTGTGCACAGGATACAGTACACTGACTGAAAATACTGCAGTGCCTGCCTGCCTGTGGTATTATTAGGAAGAGAACACCAGCAATTGTCTGCAGTTAGCTTTAGTTGCACACTATGCACAGGATAAAGTACACTGACTAAAAATACTGCAGCTGCCTGCCTGCCTGTGGTATTATTAGAAAGAGAACACCAGAAATTGTCTGCAGTTAGCGTGAGTTGCACACTGTGCACAGGATACAGTACACTGACTGAAAATACTGCAGCTGCATGCCTGCCTGTGGTATTATTAGGAATAGAACACCAGCAATTGTCTGCAGTTAGCTTTAGTTGCACACTGTGCACAGGATAAGGTACACTGACTGAAAATAGTGCAGCTGCCTGCCTGCTTGTGGTTTTATTAGAAAGAGAACACCAGCAATTGTCTGCAGTTAGCTTTAGTTGCACACTGTGCACAGGAAACAGTACACTGACTGAATATACTACAGCTGCCTGCCTGTGATATTATTAGGAAGAGAACACCAGCACTTGTCTGCAATTAACTTTAGTTGCACACTGTGAACAGGATAATGTACACTGATTTAAAATACTGCAGCTGTCTGCCTGTGGTTTTATTAGGAAGAGAACACCAGCAATTGTCTGCAGTTAGCTTTAGTTGCACACTGTGCACAGGATACAGCACAATGACTGAAAATACTGCAGCTGCCTGCCTGCGGTGTTATTAGGAAGAGAACACCAGCAATTGTCTGCAGTTAGCTTTAGTTGCACACTGTGCACAGGATACAGTACACTGACTGAAAATACTGCAGCTGCCTGCCTGTGGTATTATTAGGAATTGAACACCAGCAATTGTCTGCAGTTAGCTTTAGTTGCACACTGTGCATAGGATACAGTACACTGACTAAAAATACTGCAGATGCCTGCCTGTGGTATAATAAGGAAGAGAACACCAGCAATTGTCTGCAGTTAGTTTGAGTTGCACAATGTGCACAGGATACAGCACACTGACTGAAAATACTGCAGCTGCCTGTCTGCCTGTGGTATTATTAGGAAGAGAAAACCAGTAATTGTTTGCAGTTAGCTTTAGTTGCACACTGTGCACAGGATACAGTACTCTGACTTAAAATACTGCAGCTAGCTGCTTCCTATGTGTGGCATGTTTAGTAAGAGAACACCAGTAATTGTCTGCAGTTAGCTTTAGTTGCACACTGTGCACAGGATAAAGTACACTGGCTGAAAATACTGCAGCTGCCTGCCTGCCTGTGGTATTATTAGGAAGAGAACACCAGCAAATGTCTGCAGTTAGCTTGAGTTGCACACTGTGCACATGATACAGTACACTGACTGAAAATACTACAGCACCTGACTGCCTGTGGTATTATTAGGAAGAGAACACCAGCAATTGTCTGCAGTTAGCTTTAGTTGCACACTGTGCACAGGATAAGGTACACTTACTGAAAATACTGCAGCTGCCTGCCTGTTTGTGGTATTATTAGGAAGAGAACACCAGTAATTGACTGCAGGTAGCTTTAGTTGCACACTGTGCACAGGATACAGTAAACTGACTGAAAATACTGCAGCGCCTGCCTGCCTGTGGTATTATTAGGAAGAGAACACCAGCAATTGTCTGCAGTTAGCTTTAGTTGCACACTATGCACAGGATAAAGTACACTGACTAAAAATACTGCAGCTGCCTGCCTGCCTGTGGTATTATTAGAAAGAGAACACCAGAAATTGTCTGCAGTTAGCGTGAGTTGCACACTGTGCACAGGATACAGTACACTGACTGAAAATACTGCAGCTGCCTGCCTGCCTGTGGTATTATTAGGAATAGAACACCAGCAATTGTCTGCAGTTAGCTTTAGTTGCACACTGTGCACAGGATACAGTACACTGACTGAATATACTGCAGCTGCCTGCCTGTGGTATTATTAGGAAGAGAACACCAGCAATTGTCTGCAGTTAACTTTAGTTGCACACTGTGAGCAGGATAAGGTACACTGACTTAAAATACTGCAGCTGTCTGCCTGTGGTTTTATTAGGAAGAGCACACTAGCAATTGTCTGCAGTTAGCTTTAGTTGCACACTGTGCACAGGATACAGTACACTGACTGTAAATACTGCAGCTGCCTGCCTGTGGTATTATTAGGAAGTGAACACCAGCAATTGTCTGCAGTTAGCTTTAGTTGCACACTGTGCATAGGATACAGTACACTGACTGAAAATACTGCAGCTGCCTGCCTGTGGTATTATAAGGAAGAGAACACCACCAATTGTCTGCAGTTAGTTTGAGTTGCACACTGTGCACAGGATACAGCACACTGACTGAAAATACTGCAGCTGCCTGCCTGCCTGCCTGTGGTATTATTAGGAAGAGAACACCAGTAATTGTCTGCAGTTAGCTTTAGTTGCACACTGTGCACAGGATACAGTACACTGACTGAAAATACTGCAGATGCCTGCTTCCTATGTGTGGTATGTTTAGTAAGAGAACACCAGTAATTGTCTGCAGTTAGCTTTAGTTGCACACTGTGCACAGGATATAGTACACCGACTAAAAATACTGCAGCGCCTGCCTGCCTGTGGTATTATTAGGAAGAGAACAGCAGCAATTGTCTGCAGTTAGCTTTAGTTGCACACTGTGCACAGGATAAAGTACACTGGCTGAAAATACTTCAGCTGCCTGCCTGCCTGTGGTATTATTAGGAAGAGAACACCAGCAATTGTCTGCAGTTAGCTTTAGTTGCACACTGTGCACAGGATAAGGTACACTGACTGAAAATAGTGCAGCTGCCTGCCTGCTTGTGGTTTTATTAGAAAGAGAACACCAGCAATTGTCTGCAGTTAGCTTTAGTTGCACACTGTGCACAGGATACAGTACACTGACTGAATATACTACAGCTGCCTGCCTGTGGTATTATTAGGAAGAGAACACCAGCAATTGTCTGCAATTAAATTTAGTTGCACACTGTGAACAGGATAATGTACACTGACTTAAAATACTGCAGCTGTCTGCCTGTGGTTGTATTAGGAAGAGAACACCAGCAATTGTCTGCAGTTAGCTTTAGTTGCACACTGTGCACAGGATACAGCACAATGACTGAAAATACTGCAGCTGCCTGCCTGTGGTATTATAAGGAAGAGAACACCAGAAATTGTCCGCAGTTAGTTTGAGTTGCACACTGTGCACAGGATACAGTACACTGACTGAAAATACTACAGCTGCCGGCCTGCCTGTGGTATTATTAGGAAGAGAACAGCAACAATTGTCTGCAGTTAGCTTTAGTTGCACACTGTGCACAGGATACAGTACACTGACTGAAAAAACTGCAGCCGCCTGCCTGCCTGTGGTATTTTTACAAAGAGAACACCACAAATTGTATGCCGTTATCTTTAGTTGCACACTGTGCACAGGATAAGGTACACTAACTTAAAATACTGCAGCTGTCTGCCTGTGGTATTATTAGGAAGAGAACACCAGTAATTGTCTGCAGGTAGCTTTATTTGCACACTGTGCACAGGATACAGTACACTGGCTGAAAATACTGCAGCGCCTGCCTGCCTGTGGTATTATTAGGAAGAGAACACCAGCAATTGTCTGCAGTTAGCTTTAGTTGCACACTGTGCACAGGATAAAGTACACTGACTAAAAATACTGCAGCTGCCTGCCTGCCTGTGGTATTATTAGAAAGAGAACACCAGAAATTGTCTGCAGTTAGCGTGAGTTGCACACTGTGGACAGGATACAGTACATTGACTGAAAATACGGCAGCTGCCTGCCTGCGGGTGGAATTATTAGGAATAGAACACCAGAAATTGTCTGCAGTTAGCTTTAGTTGCACACTGTGCACAGGATAAGGTACACTGACTGAAAATACTGCAGCTGCCTGCCTGTTTGTTGTTTTATTAGGAAGAGAACACCACCAATTGTCTGCAGTTAGCTTTAGTTGCACACTGTGCACAGGATACAGTACACTGACTGAATATACTACAGCTGCCTGCCTGTGGTATTATTAGGAAGAGAACACCAGCAATTGTCTGCAGTTAACTTTAGTTGCACACTGTGAACAGGATCATTTTCACTGACTTAAAATACTGCAGCTGTCTGCCTGTGGTTTTATTAGGAAGAGAACACCAGCAATTGTCTGCAGTTAGCTTTAGTTGCACACTGTGCACAGGATACAGCACAATGACTGAAAATACTGCAGCTGCCTGCCTGCGGTGTTATTAGGAAGAGAACACCAGCAATTGTCTGCAGTTAGCTTTAGTTGCACACTGTGCACAGGATACAGTACACTGCCTGAAAATACTGCAGCTGCCTGCCTGTGGTATTATAAGGAAGAGAACACCAGCAATTGTCTGCAGTTAGCTTTAGTTGCACACTGTGCACAGGATACAGTACACTGACTGAATATACTGCAGCTGCCTGCCTGTGGTATTATTAGGAAGAGAACACCAGCAATTGTCTGCAGTTAACTTTAGTTGCACACTGTGAGCAGGATAAGGTACACTGACTTAAAATACTGCAGCTGTCTGCCTGTGGTTTTATTAGGGAGAGAACACCAGCAATTGTCTTCAGTTAGCTTTAGTTGCACACTGTGCACAGGATACAGTACACTGACTGAAAATACTGCAGCTGCCTGCCTGTGGTATTATTAGGAATTGAACACCAGCAATTGTCTGCAGTTAGCTTTAGTTGCACACTGTGCATAGGATACAGTACACTGACTGAAAATACTGCAGCTGCCTGCCTGTGGTATAATAAGGAAGAGAACACCAGCAATTGTCTGCAGTTAGTTTGAGTTGCACACTGTGCACATGATACAGCACACTGACTGAAAATACTGCAGCTGCCTGTCTGCCTGTGGTATTATTAGGAAGAGAAAACCAGTAATTGTCTGCAGTTAGCTTTAGTTGCACACTGTGCACAGGATACAGTACTCTGACTTAAAATACTGCAGCTAGCTGCTTCCTATGTGTGGTATGTTTAGTAATAGAACACCAGTAATTGTCTGCAGTTAGCTTTAGTTGCACACTGTGCACAGGATAAAGTACACTGGCTGAAAATACTGCAGCTGCCTGCCTGCCTGTGGTATTATTAGGAAGAGAACACCAGCAAATGTCTGCAGTTAGCTTGAGTTGCACACTGTGCACAGGATACAGTACACTGACTGAAAATACTACAGCACCTGACTGCCTGTGGTATTATTAGGAATAGAACACCAGCAATTGTCTGCAGTTAGCTTTAGTTGCACACTGTGCACATGATAAGGTACACTGACTGAAAATACTGCAGCTGCCTGCCTGTTTGTGGTTTTATTAGGAAGAGAGCACCAGCAATTGTCTGCAGTTAGCTTTAGTTGCACACTGTGCACAGGATACAGTACACTGACTGAATATACTACAGCTGCCTGCCTGTGGTATTATTAGGAAGAGAACACCAGCAATTGTCTGCAGTTAACTTTAGTTGCACACTGTGAACAGGATAATTTTCACTGACTTAAAATACTGCAGCTGTCTGCCTGTGGATTTATTAGGAAGAGAACACCAGCAATTGTCTGCAGTTAGCTTTAGTTGCACACTGTGCACAGGATACAGCACAATGACTGAAAATACTGCAGCTGCCTGCCTGCGGGGTTATTAGGAAGAGAACACCAGCAATTGTCTGCAGTTAGCTTTAGTTGCACACTGTGCACAGGATACAGTACACTGCCTGAAAATACTGCAGCTGCCTGCCTGTGGTATTATAAGGAAGAGAGCACCAGCAATTGTCTGCAGTTAGTTTGAGTTGCACACTGTGCACAGGATACAGTACACTGACTGAAAAAAATGCAGCTGCCTGCCTGCCTGTGGTATTATTAGGAAGAGAACACCAGCAAATGTTTGCAGTTAGTTTGAGTTGCACACTGTGCACAGGATACAGCACAATGACTGAAAATACTGCAGCTGCCTGCCTGCGGGGTTATTAGGAAGAGAACACCAGCAATTGTCTGCAGTTAGCTTTAGTTGCACACTGTGCACAGGATACAGTACACTGCCTGAAAATACTGCAGCTGCCTGCCTGTGGTATTATAAGGAAGAGAACACCAGCAATTGTCTGCAGTTAGCTTTAGTTGCACACTGTGCACAGGATACAGTACACTGACTGAATATACTGCAGCTGCCTGCCTGTGGTATTATTAGGAAGAGAACACCAGCAATTGTCCGCAGTTAACTTTAGTTGCACACTGTGAGCAGGATAAGGTACACTGACTTAAAATACTGCAGCTGTCTGCCTGTGGTTTTATTAGGAAGAGAACACCAGCAATTGTCTTCAGTTAGCTTTAGTTGCACACTGTGCACAGGATACAGTACACTGACTGAAAATACTGCAGCTGCCTGCCTGTGGTATTATTAGGAATTGAACACCAGCAATTGTCTGCAGTTAGCTTTAGTTGCACACTGTGCATAGGATACAGTACACTGACTGAAAATACTGCAGCTGCCTGCCTGTGGTATAATAAGGAAGAGAACACCAGCAATTGTCTGCAGTTAGTTTGAGTTGCACACTGTGCACATGATACAGCACACTGACTGAAAATACTGCAGCTGCCTGTATGCCTGTGGTATTATTAGGAAGAGAAAACCAGTAATTGTCTGCAGTTAGCTTTAGTTGCACACTGTGCTCAGGATACAGTACTCTGACTTAAAATACTGCAGCTAGCTGCTTCCTATGTGTGGTATGTTTAGTAAGAGAACACCAGTAATTGTCTGCAGTTAGCTTTAGTTGCACACTGTGCACAGGATAAAGTACACTGGCTGAAAATACTGCAGCTGCCTGTGGTATTATTAGGAAGAGAACACCAGCAAATGTCTGCAGTTAGCTTGAGTTGCACACTGTGCACAGGATACAGTACACTGACTGAAAATACTACAGCACCTGACTGCCTGTGGTATTATTAGGAAGAGAACACCAGCAATTGTCTGCAGTTAGCTTTAGTTGCACACTGTGCACATGATAAGGTACACTGACTGAAAATACTGCAGCTGCCTGCCTGTTTGTGGTTTTATTAGGAAGAGAACACCAGCAATTGTCTGCAGTTAGCTTTAGTTGCACACTGTGCACAGGATACAGTACACTGACTGAATATACTACAGCTGCCTGCCTGTGGTATTATTAGGAAGAGAACACCAGCAATTGTCTGCAGTTAACTTTAGTTGCACACTGTGAACAGGATAATTTTCACTGACTTAAAATACTGCAGCTGTCTGCCTGTGGTTTTATTAGGAAGAGAACACCAGCAATTGTCTGCAGTTAGCTTTAGTTGCACACTGTGCACAGGATACAGCACAATGACTGAAAATACTGCAGCTGCCTGCCTGTGGGGTTATTAGGAAGAGAACACCAGCAATTGTCTGCAGTTAGCTTTAGTTGCACACTGTGCACAGGATACAGTACACTGCCTGAAAATACTGCAGCTGCCTGCCTGTGGTATTATAAGGAAGAGAACACCAGCAATTGTCTGCAGTTAGTTTGAGTTGCACACTGTGCACAGGATACAGTACACTGACTGAAAATACTGCAGCTGCCTGTCTGTGGTATTATAAAGAAGAGAACACCAGAAATTGTCCGCAGTTAGTTTGAGTTGCACACTATGCACAGGATACAGTACACTGACTGAAAATACTGCAGCTGTCTGCCTGCCTGTGGGATTATTCTAAAGAGAACACCAGAAATTGTATGCAGTTAGCTTTAGTTGCACACTGTGCACAGGATACAGTACACTGACTGAAAATACTGCAGCTGCCTGCCTGCCTGTGGTATTATTAGGAAGAGAACAGCAACAAGTGTCTGCAGTTAGCTTTAGTTGCACACTGTGCACATGATACAGTACACTGACTGAAAAAACTGCAGCTGCCTGCCTGCCTGTGGTATTATTACAAAGAGAACACCACAAATTGTATGCAGTTATCTTTAGTTGCACACTGTGCACAGGATAAGGTACACTGACTTAAAATACTGCAGCTGTCTGCCTGTGGTATTATTAGGAGGAGAACACCAGTAATTGTCTGCAGGTAGCTTTAGTTGCACACTGTGCAAAGGATACAGTACACTGACTGAAAATACTGCAGCACCTGCCTGCCTGTAGTATTATTAGGAAGAGAACACCAGCAATTGTCTGCAGTTAGCTTTAGTTGCACACTGTGCACAGGATAAAGTACACTGACTATAAATACTGCAGCTGCCTGCCTGCGTGTGGTATTATTAGAAAGAGAACACCAGAAATTGTCTGCAGTTAGCGTGAGTTGCACACTGTGTACAGGATACAGTACACTGACTGAAAATACTGCAGCTGCCTGCCTGCCTGTGGTATTATTATGAATAGAACACCAGCAATTGTCTGGAGTTAGCTTTAGTTGCACACTGTGCACAGGATACGGTACACTGACTGAATATACTGCAGCTGCCTGCCTGTAGTATTATTAGGAAGAGAACACCAGCAATTGTCTGCAGTTAACTTTAGTTGCACACTGTGAGCAGGATAAGGTACACTGACTTAAAATACTGCAGCTGTCTGCCTGTGGTTTTATTAGGAAGAGAACACCAGCAATTGTCTGCAGTTAGCTTTAGTTGCACACTGTGCACAGGATACAGTACACTGACTGAAAATACTGCAGCTGCCTGCCTATGGTATTATTAGGAAGTGAACACCAGCAATTGTCTGCAGTTAGCTTTAGTTGCACACTGTGCACAGGATACAGTACACTGACTGAAAATACTACAGTACCTGACTGCCTGTGGTATTATTAGGAAGAGAACACCAGCAATTGTCTGCAGTTAGCTTGAGTTGCACACTGTGCACAGGATACAGTACACTGACTGAAAATACTACAGTACCTGACTGCCTGTGGTATTATTAGGAAGAGAACACCAGCAATTGTCTGCAGTTAGCTTTAGTTGCACACTGTGCACAGGATACAGTACACTGACTGAAAATACTGCAGCTGCCTGCCTGTGGTATTATAAGGAAGAGAACACCAGCAATTTCTGCAGTTAGTTTGAGTTGCACTCTGTGCACAGGATACAGTACACTGACTGAAAATACTGCAGCTGCCTGCCTGCCTGTTGTATTATTAGGAAGAGAACACCAGCAAATGTTTGCAGTTAGTTTGAGTTGCACACTGTGCACAGGATACAGTACACTGACTGAAAATACTGCAGCTGTCTGCCTGCCTGTGGTATTATTCTAAAGAGAACACCAGAAATTGTATGAAGTTAGCTTTAGTTGCACACTGTGCACAGGATACAGTACACTGACTGAAAATACTGCAGCTGTCTGCCTGCCTGTTGTATTATTAGGAAGAGAACACAAGCAAATGTTTGCAGTTAGTTTGAGTTGCACACTGTGCACAGGATACAGTACACTGACTGAAAATACTGCAGCTGCCTGCCTGCCTGTGGTATTATTACAAAGAGAACACCACAAATTGTATGCAGTTATCTTTAGTTGCACACTGTGCACAGGATAAGGTACACTGACTTAAAATACTGCAGCTGTCTGCCTGTGGTATTATTAGGAAGAGAACACCAGTAATTGTCTGCAGGTAGCTTTAGTTGCACACTATGCACAGGATACAGTACACTGACTGAAAATACTGCAGCGCCTGCCTGCCTGTGGTATTATTAGGAAGAGAACACCAGCAATTGTCTGCAGTTAGCATAAGTTGCACACTGTGCACAGGATACAGTACACTGACTGAAAATACTGCAGCTGCCTGCCTGCCTGTGGTATTATTAGGAATAGAACACCAGCAATTGTCTGCAGTTAGCTTTAGTTGCACACTGTGCACAGGATACAGTACACTGACTGAAGATACTGCAGCTGCCTGCCTGTGGTATTATTAGGAAGAGAACACCAGCAATTGTCTGCAGTTAACTTTAGTTGCACACTGTGAGCAGGATAAGGTACACTGACTTAAAATACTGCAGCTGTCTGCCTGTGGTTTTATTAGGAAGAGCACACCAGCAATTGTCTGCAGTTAGCTTTAGTTGCACACTGTGCACAGGATACAGCACACTGACTGAAAATACTGCAGCTGCCTGCCTGTGGTATTATTAGGAAGTGAACACCAGCAATTGTCTGCAGTTAGTTTGAGTTGCACACTGTGCACAGGATACAGTACACTGACTGAAAATACTGCAGCTGCCTGCCTGCCTGTGGTATTATTCTAAAGAGAACACCAGAAATTGTATGCAGTTAGCTTTAGTTGCACACTGTGCACAGGATACAGTACACTGACTGAAAATACTGCAGCTGTCTGCCTGCCTTTGGTATTATTAGGAAGAGAACAGCAACAATTGTCTGCAGTTAGCTTTAGTTGCACACTGTGCACAGGATACAGTACACTGACTGAAAATACTGCAGCTGCCTGCCTGCCTGTGGTATTATTACAAAGAGAACACCACAAATTGTATGCAGTTATCTTTAGTTGCACACTGTGCACAGGATAAGGTACACTGACTTAAAATACTGCAGCTGCCTGCCTGTGGTATTATTAGGAAGAGAACACCAGTAATTGTCTGCAGGTAGCTTTAGTTGCACACTGTGCACAGGATACAGTACACTGACTGAAAATACTGCAGCGCCTGCCTGCCTGTGGTATTATTAGGAAGAGAACACCAGCAATTGTCTGCAGTTAGCGTGAGTTGCACACTGTGCACAGGATACAGTACACTGACTGAAAATACTGCAGCTGCCTGCCTGCCTGTGGTATTATTAGGAATAGAACACCAGCAATTGTCTGCAGTTAGCTTTAGTTGCACACTGTGCACAGGATACAGTACACTGACTGAAAATACTGCAGCTGCCTGCCTGTGGTATTATTAGGAAGTGAACACCAGCAATTGTCTGCAGTTAGCTTTAGTTGCACACTGTGCACAGGATACAGTACACTGACTGAAAATACTGCAGCTGCCTGTCTGCCTGTGGTATTATTAGGAAGAGAACACCAGTAATTGTCTGCAGTTAGCTTTAGTTGCACACTGTGTACAGGATACAGTACACTGACTTGAAATACTGCGGCTGCCTGCTTCCTATGTGTGGTATGTTTAGTAAGAGAACACCAGTAATTGTCTGCAGTTAGCTTTAGTTGCACACTGTGCACAGGATAAAGTACACTGGCTGAAAATACTGCAGCTGCCTGCCTGCCTGTGGTATTATTAGGAAGAGAACACCAGCAAATGTCTGCAGTTAGCTTGAGTTGCACACTGTGCACAGGATACAGTACACTGACTGAAAATACTACAGCACCTGACTGCCTGTGGTATTATTAGGAAGAGAACACCAGCAATTGGCTGCAGTTAGCTTTAGTTGCACACTGTGCGCAGGATACAGTACACTGACTGAAAATACTGCAGCTGCCTGCCTGTGGTATTATAAGGAAGAGAACACCAGCAATTGTCCGCAGTTAGTTTGAGTTGCACTCTGTGCACATGATACAGTACACTGACTGAAATTACTGCAGCTGCCTGCCTGCATGTGGTATTATTACAAAGAGAACACCACAAATTGTATGCAGTTATCTTTAGTTGCACACTGTGCACAGGATAAGGTACACTGACTTAAAATACTGCAGCTGTCTGCCTGTGGTATTATTAGGAAGAGAACACCAGTAATTGTCTGCAGTTAGCTTTAGTTGCACACTGTGCACAGGATACAGTACACTGAGTGAAAATACTGCAGCGCCTGCCTGCCTGTGGTATTATTAGGAAGAGAACACCAGCAATTGTCTGCAGTTAGCGTGAGTTGCACACTGTGCACAGGATACAGTACACTGACTGAAAATACTGCAGCTGCCTGCCTGCCTGTGGTATTATTAGGAATAGAACACCAGCAATTGTCTGCAGTTAGCTTTAGTTGCACACTGTGCACAGGATACAGTACACTGACTGAAGATACTGCAGCTGCCTGCCTGTGGTATTATTAGGAAGAGAACACCAGCAATTGTCTGCAGTTAACTTTAGTTGCACACTGTGAGCAGGATAAGGTACACTGACTTAAAATACTGCAGCTGTCTGCCTGTGGTTTTATTAGGAAGAGCACACCAGCAATTGTCTGCAGTTAGCTTTAGTTGCACACTGTGCACAGGATACAGTACACTGACTGAAAATACTGCAGCTGCCTGCCTGTGGTATTATTAGGAAGTGAACACCAGCAATTGTATGCAGTTAGCTTTAGTTGCACACTGTGCATAGGATACAGTACACTGACTGAAAATACTGCAGCTGCCTGCCTGTGGTGTTATAAGGAAGAGAACACCAGCAATTGTCTGCAGTTAGTTTGAGTTGCACACTGTGCACAGGATACAGCACACTGACTGAAAATACTGCAGCTGCCTGCCTGCCTGTGGTATTATTAGGAAGAGAACACCAGTAATTGTCTGCAGTTAGCTTTAGTTGCACACTGTGCACAGGATACAGTACACTGACTGAAAATACTGCAGCTGCCTGCTTCCTATGTGTGGTATGTTTAGTAAGAGAACACCAGTAATTGTCTGCAGTTATCTTAAGTTGCACACTGTGCACAGGATAAAGTACACCGACTAAAAATACTGCAGCGCCTGCCTGCCTGTGGTATTATTAGGAAGAGAACAGCAGCAATTGTCTGCAGTTAGCTTTAGTTGCACACTGTGCACAGGATAAAGTACACTGACTGAAAATAGTGCAGCTGCCTGCCTGCTTGTGGTTTTATAAGAAAGAGAACACCAGCAATTGTCTGCAGTTAGCTTTAGTTGCACACTGTGCACAGGATACAGTACACTGACTGAATATACTACAGCTGCCTGCCTGTGGTATTATTAGGAAGAGAACACCAGCAATTGTCTGCAATTAACTTTAGTTGCACACTGTGAACAGGATAATGTACACTGACTTAAAATACTGCAGCTGTTTGCCTGTGGTTTTATTAGGAAGAGAACACCAGCAATTGTCTGCAGTTAGCTTTAGTTGCACACTGTGCACAGGATACAGCACAATGACTGAAAATACTGCAGCTGCCTGCCTGCGGTGTTATTAGGAAGAGAACACCAGCAATTGTCTGCAGTTAGCTTTAGTTGCACACTGTGCACAGGATACAGTACACTGACTGAAAATACTGCAGCTGCCTGCCTGTGGTATTATAAAGAAGAGAACACCAGAAATTGTCCGCAGTTAGTTTGAGTTGCACACTGTGCACAGGATACAGTACACTGACTGAAAATACTGCAGCTGTCTGCCTGCCTGTGGGATTATTCTAAAGAGAACACCAGAAATTGTATGCAGTTAGCTTTAGTTGCACACTGTGCACAGGATACAGTACACTGACTGAAAATACTGCAGCTGCCTGCCTGTGGTATTATTAGGAAGAGAACAGCAACAATTGTCTGCAGTTAGCTTTAGTTGCACACTGTGCACATGATACAGTACACTGACTGAAAAAAACTGCAGCCGCCTGCCTGCCTGTGGTATTATTACAAAGAGAACACCACAAATTGTATGCAGTTATCTTTAGTTGCACACTGTGCACAGGATAAGGTACACTGACTTAAAATACTGCAGCTGTCTGCCTGTGGTATTATTAGGAAGAGAACACCAGTAATTGTCTGCAGGTAGCTTTAGTTGCACACTGTGCAAGGGATACAGTACACTGACTGAAAATACTGCAGCGCCTGCCTGCCTGTGGTATTATTAGGAAGAGAACACCAGCAATTGTCTGCAGTTAGCTTTAGTTGCACACTGTGCACAGGATACAGTACACTGACTTAAAATACTGCGGCTGCCTGCTTCCTATGTGTGGTATGTTTAGTAAGAGAACACCAGTAATTGTCTGCAGTTAGCTTTAGTTGCACACTGTGCATAGGATAAAGTACACTGGCTGAAAATACTGCAGCTGCCTGCCTGCCTGTGGTATTATTAGGAAGAGAACACCAGCAAATGTCTGCAGTTAGCTTGAGTTGCACACTGTGCACAGGATACAGTACACTGACTGAAAATACTACAGCACCTGACTGCCTGTGGTATTATTAGGAAGAGAACACCAGCAATTGGCTGCAGTTAGCTTTAGTTGCACACTGTGCGCAGGATACAGTACACTGACTGAAAATACTGCAGCTGCCTGCCTGTGGTATTATAAGGAAGAGAACACCAGCAATTGTCCGCAGTTAGTTTGAGTTGCACTCTGTGCACAGGATACAGTACACTGACTGAAATTACTGCAGCTGCCTGCCTGCCTGTTGTATTATTAGGAAGAGAACACAAGCAAATGTTTGCAGTTAGTTTGAGTTGCACACTGTGCACAGGATACAGTACACTGACTGAAAATACTGCAGCTGTCTGCCTGCCTGCGGTATTATTCTAAAGAGAACACAAGCAAATGTCTGCAGTTAGCTTGAGTTGCACACTGTGCACAGGATACAGTACACTGACTGAAAATACTGCAGCTGCCTGCCTGCCTGTGGTATTATTAGGAAGAGAACAGCAACAATTGTCTGCAGTTAGCTTTAGTTGCACATTGTGCAGAGGATACAGTACACTGACTGAAAATACTGCAGCTGCCTGCCTGCCTGTGGTATTATTACAAAGAGAACACCACAAATTGTATGCAGTTATCTTTAGTTGCACACTGTGCACAGGATAAGGTACACTGACTTAAAATACTGCAGCTGTCTGCCTGTGGTATTATTAGGAAGAGAACACCAGTAATTGTCTGCAGGTAGCTTTAGTTGCACACTGTGCACAGGATACAGTACACTGACTGAAAATACTGCAGCGCCTGCCTGCCTGTGGTATTATTAGGAAGAGAACACCAGCAATTGTCTGCAGTTAGCGTGAGTTGCACACTGTGCACAGGATACAGTACACTGACTGAAAATACTGCAGCTGCCTGCCTGCCTGTGGTATTATTAGGAATAGAACACCAACAATTGTCTGCAGTTAGCTTTAGTTGCACACTGTGCACAGGATACAGTACACTGACTGAAGATACTGCAGCTGCCTGCCTGTGGTATTATTAGGAAGAGAACACCAGCAATTGTCTGCAGTTAACTTTAGTTGCACACTGTGAGCAGGATAAGGTACACTGACTTAAAATACTGCAGCTGTCTGCCTGTGGTTTTATTAGGAAGAGCACACCAGCAATTGTCTGCAGTTAGCTTTAGTTGCACACTGTGCACAGGATACAGTACACTGACTGAAAATACTGCAGCTGCCTGCCTGTGGTATTATTAGGAAGTGAACACCAGCAATTGTCTGCAGTTAGCTTTAGTTGCACACTGTGCACAGGATACAGCACACTGACTGAAAATACTGCAGCTGCCTGCCTGCCTGTGGTATTATTAGGAAGAGAACACCAGTAATTGTATGCAGTTAGCTTTAGTTGCACACTGTGCACAGGATACAGTACACTGACTGAAAATACTGCAGCTGCCTGCTTCCTATGTGTGGTATGTTTAGTAAGAGAACACCAGTAATTGTCTGCAGTTATCTTAAGTTGCACAATGTGCACAGGATAAAGTACACCGACTAAAAATACTGCAGCGCCTGCCTGCCTGTGGTATTATTAGGAAGAGAACAGCAGCAATTGTCTGCAGTTAGCTTTAGTTGCACACTGTGCACAGGATAAAGTACACTGACTGAAAATAGTGCAGCTGCCTGCCTGCTTGTGGTTTTATTAGAAAGAGAACACCAGCAATTGTCTGCAGTTAGCTTTAGTTGCACACTGTGCACAGGATACAGTACACTGACTGAATATACTACAGCTGCCTGCCTGTGGTATTATTAGGAAGAGAACACCAGCAATTGTCTGCAATTAACTTTAGTTGCACACTGTGAACAGGATAATGTACACTGACTTAAAATACTGCAGCTGTCTGCCTGTGGTTTTATTAGGAAGAGAACACCAGCAATTGTCTGCAGTTAGCTTTAGTTGCACATTGTGCACAGGATACAGCACAATGACTGAAAATACTGCAGCTGCCTGCCTGCCTGTGGTATTATTAGGAAGAGAACACCAGGAATTGTCTGCAGTTAGCTTTAGTTGCACATTGTGCACAGGATACAGCACAATGACTGAAAATACTGCAGCTGCCTGCCTGCGGTGTTATTAGGAAGAGAACACCAGCAATTGTCTGCAGTTAGCTTTAGTTGCACACTGTGCACAGGATACAGTACACTGACTGAAAATACTGCAGCTGCCTGCCTGTGGTATTATAAAGAAGAGAACACCAGAAATTGTCCGCAGTTAGTTTGAGTTGCACACTGTGCACAGGATACAGTACACTGACTGAAAATACTGCAGCTGTCTGCCTGCCTGTGGGATTATTCTAAAGAGAACACCAGAAATTGTATGCAGTTAGCTTTAGTTGCACACTGTGCACAGGATACAGTACACTGACTGAAAATACTGCAGCTGCCTGCCTGCCTGTGGTATTATTACAAAGAGAACACCACAAATTGTATGCAGTTATCTTTAGTTGCACACTGTGCACAGGATAAGGTACACTGACTTAAAATACTGCAGCTGTCTGCCTGTGGTATTATTAGGAAGAGAACACCAGTAATTGTCTGCAGGTAGCTTTAGTTGCACACTGTGCAAGGGATACAGTACACTGACTGAAAATACTGCAGTGCCTGCCTGCCTGTGGTATTATTAGGAAGAGAACACCAGCAATTGTCTGCAGTTAGCTTTAGTTGCACACTGTGCACAGGATAAAGTACACTGACTATAAATACTGCAGCTGCCTGCCTGCGTGTGGTATTATTAGAAAGAGAACACCAGAAATTGTCTGCAGTTAGCGTGAGTTGCACACTGTGTACAGGATACAGTACACTGACTGAAAATACTGCAGCTGCCTGCCTGCCTGTGGTATTATTATGAATAGAACACCAGCAATTGTCTGGAGTTAGCTTTAGTTGCACACTGTGCACAGGATAC
The DNA here is from genome assembly GCA_029206835.1 of Rana muscosa. NCBI lineage: Eukaryota > Metazoa > Chordata > Amphibia > Anura > Ranidae > Rana > Rana muscosa. The sequence continues at coordinate 208,366,552 of CM055127.1, read as the reverse complement.
GGTACACTTACTGAATATACTGCAGCTGCCTGCCTGTAGTATTATTAGGAAGAGAACACCAGCAATTGTCTGCAGTTAACTTTAGTTGCACACTGTGAGCAGGATAAGGTACACTGACTTAAAATACTGCAGCTGTCTGCCTGTGGTTTTATTAGGAAGAGAACATCAGCAATTGTCTGCAGTTAGCTTTAGTTGCACACTGTGCACAGGATACAGTACACTGACTGAAAATACTGCAGCTGCCTGCCTATGGTATTATTAGGAAGTGAACACCAGCAATTGTCTGCAGTTAGCTTTAGTTGCACACTGTGCACAGGATACAGTACACTGCCTGTCTGCCTGTGGTATTATTAGGAAGAGAACACCAGTAATTGTCTGCAGTTAGCTTTAGTTGCATACTGTGCACAGGATACAGTACACTGACTTAAAATACTGCGGCTGCCTGCTTCCTATGTGTGGTATGTTTAGTAAGAGAACACCAGTAATTGTCTGCAGTTAGCTTTAGTTGCACATTGTGCACAGGATAAAGTACACTGGCTGAAAATACTGCAGCTGCCTGCCTGCCTGTGGTATTATTAGGAAGAGAACACCAGCAAATGTCTGCAGTTAGCTTGAGTTGCACACTGTGCACAGGATACAGTACACTGACTGAAAATACTATAGCACCTGACTGCCTGTGGTATTATTAGGAAGAGAACACCAGCAATTGTCTGCAGTTAGCTTTAGTTGCACACTGTGCACAGGATACAGTACACTGACTGAAAATACTGCAGCTGCCTGCCTGTGGTATTATAAGGAAGAGAACACGAGCAATTGTCCGCAGTTAGTTTGAGTTGCACTCTGTGCACAGGATACAGTACACTGACTGAAAATACTGCAGCTGCCTGCCTGCCTGCCTGTTGTATTATTAGGAAGAGAACACCAGCAAATGTTTGCAGTTAGTTTGAGTTGCACACTGTGCACAGGATACAGTACACTGACTGAAAATACTGCAGCTGTCTGCCTGCCTGTGGTAATATTCTAAAGAGAACACCAGAAATTGTATGCAGTTAGCTTTAGTTGCACACTGTGCACAGGATACAGTACACTGACTGAAAATACTGCAGCTGTCTGCCTGCCTTTGGTATTATTAGGAAGAGAACAGCAACAATTGTCTGCAGTTAGCTTTAGTTGCACACTGTGCACAGGATACAGTACACTGACTGAAAATACTGCAGCTGCCTGCCTGCCTGTGGTATTATTACAAAGAGAACACCACAAATTGTATGCAGTTATCTTTAGTTGCACACTGTACACAGGATAAGGTACAGTGACTTAAAATACTGCAGCTGTCTGCCTGTGGTATTATTAGGAAGAGAACACCAGTAATTGTCTGCAGGTAGCTTTAGTTGCACACTGTGCACAGGATACAGTACACTGACTGAAAATACTGCAGCGCCTGCCCGCCTGTGGTATTATTAGGAAGAGAACACCAGCAATTGTCTGCAGTTAGCGTGAGTTGCACACTGTGCACAGGATACAGTACACTGACTGAAAATACTGCAGCTGCCTGCCTGCCTGTGGTATTATTAGGAATAGAACACCAGCAATTGTCTGCAGTTAGCTTTAGTTGCACACTGTGCACAGGATACAGTACATTGACTGAAGATACTGCAGCTGCCTGCCTGTGGTATTATTAGGAAGAGAACACCAGCAATTGTCTGCAGTTAACTTTAGTTGCACACTGTGAGCAGGATAAGGTACACTGACTTAAAATACTGCAGCTGTCTGCCTGTGGTTTTATTAGGAAGAGCACACCAGCAATTGTCTGCAGTTAGCTTTAGTTGCACACTGTGCACAGGATACAGTACACTGACTGAAAATACTGCAGCTGCCTGCCTGTGGTATTATTAGGAAGTGAACACCAGCAATTGTCTGCAGTTAGCTTTAGTTGCACACTGTGCATAGGATACAGTACACTGACTGAAAATACTGCAGCTGCCTGCCTGTGGTATTATAAGGAAGAGAACACCAGCAATTGTCTGCAGTTAGTTTGAGTTGCACACTGTGCACAGGATACAGCACACTGACTGAAAATACTGCAGCTGCCTGCCTGCCTGTGGTATTATTAGGAAGAGAACACCAGTAATTGTCTGCAGTTAGCTTTAGTTGCACACTGTGCACAGGATACAGTACAGTGACTAAAAATACTGCAGCTGCCTGCTTCCTATGTGTGGTATGTTTAGTAAGAGAACACCAGTAATTGTCTGCAGTTATCTTTAGTTGCACACTGTGCACAGGATAAAGTACACCGACTAAAAATACTGCAGCGCCTGCCTGCCTGTGGTATTATTAGGAAGAGAACAGCAGCAATTGTCTGCAGTTAGCTTTAGTTGCACACTGTGCACAGGATAAAGTACACTGGCTGAAAATACTTCAGCTGCCTGCCTGCCTGTGGTATTATTATTAGGAAGAGAACACCAGCAATTGTCTGCAGTTAGCGTGAGTTGCACACTGTGCACAGGATACAGTGCACTGACTGAATATACTACAGCTGCCTGCCTGTGCTATTATTAGGAAGAGAACCCCAGCAATTGTCTGCAATTAACTTTAGTTGCACACTGTGAACAGGATAAGGTACACTGACTTAAAATACTGCAGCTGTCTTCCTGTGGTTTTATTAGGAAGAGAACACCAGCAATTGTCTGCAGTTAGATTTAGTTGCACACTGTGCACAGGATACAGCACAATGACTGAAAATACTGCAGCTGCCTGCCTGCGGTGCTATTAGGAAGAGAATACCAGCAATTGTCTGCAGTTAGCTTTAGTTGCACACTGTGCACAGGATACAGTACACTGACTGAAAATACTGCAGCTGCCTGCCTGTGGTATTATAAGGAAGAGAACACCAGAAATTGTCCGCAGTTAGTTTGAGTTGCACACTGTGCACAGGATACAGTACACTGACTGAAAATACTGCAGCTGTCTGCCTGCCTGTGGGATTATTCTAAAGAGAACACCAGAAATTGTATGCAGTTAGCTTTAGTTGCACACTGTGCACAGGATACAGTACACTGACTGAAAATACTGCAGCTGCCTGCCTGTCTGCCTGTGGTATTATTAGGAAGAGAACAGCAACAATTGTCTGCAGTTAGCTTTAGTTGCACACTGTGCACAGGATACAGTACACTGACTGAATATACTGCAGCTGCCTGCCTGTGGTATTATTAGGCATTGAACACCAGCAATTGTCTGCAGTTAACTTTAGTTGCACACTGTGAGCAGGATAAGGTACACTGACTTAAAATACTGCAGCTGTCTGCCTGTGGTTTTATTAGGAAGAGAACACCAGCAATTGTCTGCAGTTAGCTTTAGTTGCACACTGTGCACAGGATACAGTACACTGACTGAAAATACTGCAGCTGCCTGCCTGTGGTATTATTAGGCATTGAACACCAGCAATTGTCTGCAGTTATCTTTAGTTGCACACTGTGCATAGGATACAGTACACTGACTGAAAATACTGCAGCTGCTTGCCTGTGGTATTATAAGGAAGAGAACACCAGCAATTGTCTGCAGTTAGTTTGAGTTGCACACTGTGCACAGGATACAGCACACTGACTGAAAATACTGCAGCTGCCTGTCTGCCTGTGGTATTATTAGGAAGAGAAAACCAGTAATTGTCTGCAGTTAGCTTTAGTTGCACACTGTGCACAGGATAAAGTACACTGGCTGAAAATACTGCAGCTGCCTGCCTGCCTGTGGTATTATTAGGAAGAGAACACCAGCAAATGTCTGCAGTTAGCTTTAGTTGCACACTGTGCACAGGATACAGTACACTGACTGAATATACTAGAGCTGCCTGCCTGTGGTATTATTAGGAAGAGAACCCCAGCAATTGTCTGCAGTTAACTTTAGTTGCACACTGTGAACAGGATAATTTACACTGACTTAAAATACTGCAGCTGTCTGCCTGTGGTTTTATTAGGAAGAGAACACCAGCAATTGTCTGCAGTTAGCTTTAGTTGCACACTGTGCACAGGATACAGCACACTGACTGAAAATACTGCAGCTGCCTGCCTGCGGTGTTATTAGGAAGAGAACACCAGCAATTGTCTGCAGTTAGCTTTAGTTGCACACTGTGCACAGGATACAGTACACTGCCTGAAAATACTGCAGCTGCCTGCCTGTGGTATTATAAGGAAGAGAACACCAGCAATTGTCTGCAGTTAGTTTGAGTTGCACACTGTGCACAGGATACAGTACACTGACTGAAAATACTGCAGCTGTCTGCCTGCCTGTGGTATTATTCTAAAGAGAACACCAGAAATTTTATGCAGTTAGCTTTAGTTTCACACTGTGCACAGGATACAGTACACTGACTCAAAATACTGCAGCTGCCTGCCTGCCTGTGGTATTATTAGGAAGAGAACAGAAACAATTGTCTGCAGTTAGCTTTAGTTGCACACTGTGCACAGGATAAAGTACACTGGCTGAAAATACTTCAGCTGCCTGCCTGTGGTATTATTATTAGGAAGAGAACACCAGCAATTGTCTGCAGTTAGCTTTAGTTGCACACTGTGCACAGGATAAGGTACACTGACTGAAAATAGTGCATCTGCCTGCCTGCTTGTGGTTTTATTAGAAAGAGAACACCAGCAATTGTCTGCAGTTAGCTTTAGTTGCACACTGTGCACAGGATACAGTACACTGACTGAATATACTACAGCTGCCTGCCTGTGGTATTATTAGTAAGAGAACACCAGCAATTGTCTGCAATTAACTTTAGTTGCACACTGTGAACAGGATAAGGTACACTGACTTAAAATACTGCAGCTGTCTGCCTGTGGTTTTATTAGGAAGAGAACACCAGCAATTGTCTGCAGTTAGCTTTAGTTGCACACTGTGCACAGGATACAGCACAATGACTGAAAATACTGCAGCTGTCTGCCTGCGGTGTTATTAGGAAGAGAATACCAGCAATTGTCTGCAGTGAGCTTTAGTTGCACACTGTGCACAGGATACAGTACACTGACTGAAAATACTGCATCTGCCTGCCTGTGGTATTATAAGGAAGTGAACACCAGAAATTGTCCGCAGTTAGTTTGAGTTGCACACTGTGCACAGGATACAGTACGCTGACTGAAAATACTGCAGCTGTCTGCCTGCCTGTGGGATTATTCTAAAGAGAACACCAGAAATTGTATGCAGTTAGCTTTAGTTGCACACTGTGCACAGGATACAGTACACTGACTGAAAATACTGCAGCTGCCTGCCTGCCTGTGGTATTATTAGGAAGAGAACAGCAACAGTTGTCTGCAGTTAGCTTTAGTTGCACACTGTGCACAGGATACAGTGCACTGACTGAATATACTGCAGCTGCCTGCCTGTGGTATTATTATGAAGAGAACACCAGCAATTGTCTGCAGTTAATTTTAGTTGCACACTGTGAGCAGGATAAGGTACACTAACTTAAAATACTGCAGCTGCCTGCCTGTGGTATTATTAGGCATTGAACACCAGCAATTGTCTGCAGTTATCTTTAGTTGCACACTGTGCATAGGATACAGTACACTGACTGAAAATACTGCAGCTGCCTACCTGTGGTATTATAAGGAAGAGAACACCAGCAATTGTCTGCAGTTAGTTTGAGTTGCACACTGTGCACAGGATACAGCACACTGACTGAAAATACTGCAGCTGCCTGTCTGCCTGTGGTATTATTAGGAAGAGAAATCCAGTAATTGTCTGCAGTTAGCTTTAGTTGCACACTGTGCACAGGATAAAGTACACTGGCTGAAAATACTGCAGCTGCCTGCCTGCCTGTGGTATTATTAGGAAGAGAACACCAGCAAATGTCTGCAGTTAGCTTGAGTTGCACACTGTGCACAGGATACAGTACACTGACTGAAAATACTACAGCACCTGACTGCCTGTGGTATTATTAGGAAGAGAACACCAGCAATTGTCTGCAGTTAGCTTTAGTTGCACACTGTGCACAGGATAAGGTACACTGACTGAAAATACTGCAGCTGCCTGCCTGCTTGTGGTTTTATTAGGAAGAGAACACCAGCAATTGTCTGCAGTTAGCTTTAGTTGCACACTGTGCACAGGATACAGTACACTGACTGAATATACTACAGATGCCTGCCTGTGGTATTATTAGGAAGAGAACCCCAGCAATTGTCTGCAGTTAACTTTAGTTGCACACTGTGAACAGGATAATTTACACTGACTTAAAATACTGCAGCTGTTTGCCTGTGGTTTTATTAGGAAGAGAACACCAGCAATTGTCTGCAGTTAGCTTTAGTTGCACACTGTGCACAGGATACAGTACACTGCCTGAAAATACTGCAGCTGCCTGCCTGTGGTATTATAAGGAAGAGAACACCAGCAATTGTCTGCAGTTAGTTTGAGTTGCACACTGTGCACAGGATACAGTACACTGACTGAAAATACTGCAGCTGTCTGCCTGCCTGTGGTATTATTCTAAAGAGAACACCAGAAATTGTATGCAGTTAGCTTTAGTTGCACACTGTGCACAGGATACAGTACACTGACTCAAAATACTGCAGCTGCCTGCCTGCCTGTGGTATTATTAGGAAGAGAACAGAAACAATTGTCTGCAGTTAGCTTTAGTTGCACACTGTGCACAGGATAAAGTACACTGGCTGAAAATACTTCAGCTGCCTGCCTGCCTGTGGTATTATTATTAGGAAGAGAACACCAGCAATTGTCTGCAGTTAGCTTTAGTTGCACACTGTGCACAGGATAAGGTACACTGACTGAAAATAGTGCATCTGCCTGCCTGCTTGTGGTTTTATTAGAAAGAGAACACCAGCAATTGTCTGCAGTTAGCTTTAGTTGCACACTGTGCACAGGATACAGTACACTGACTGAATATACTACAGCTGCCTGCCTGTGGTATTATTAGTAAGAGAACACCAGCAATTGTCTGCAATTAACTTTAGTTGCACACTGTGAACAGGATAAGGTACACTGACTTAAAATACTGCAGCTGTCTGCCTGTGGTTTTATTAGGAAGAGAACACCAGCAATTGTCTGCAGTTAGCTTTAGTTGCACACTGTGCACAGGATACAGCACAATGACTGAAAATACTGCAGCTGCCTGCCTGCGGTGTTATTAGGAAGAGAATACCAGCAATTGTCTGCAGTTAGCTTTAGTTGCACACTGTGCACAGGATACAGTACACTGACTGAAAATACTGCAGCTGCCTGCCTGTGGTATTATAAGGAAGTGAACACCAGAAATTGTCTGCAGTTAGTTTGAGTTGCACACTGTGCACAGGATACAGTACACTGACTGAAAATACTGCAGCTGTCTGCCTGCCTGTGGGATTATTCTAAAGAGAACACCAGAAATTGTATGCAGTTAGCTTTAGTTGCACACTGTGCACAGGATACAGTACACTGACTGAAAATACTGCAGCTGCCTGCCTGCCTGTGGTATTATTAGGAAGAGAACAGCAACAATTGTCTGCAGTTAGCTTTAGTTGCACACTGTGCACAGGATACAGTACACTGACTGAATATACTGCAGCTGCCTGCCTGTGGTATTATTAGGAAGTGTGAGGGGGTTAGCTCGGCAGCGGGTGTGTGTGACCCCCGGGATGGGCTCCCCACACAAAACAGGCCCAGCAAACGGAGGTTGTGGTTTTCAAAATCAAAAAAGGTGCGGTTTATTTTCTATTTACAGTGACAAAACACAGCAAAGCAAAAGAAACATAACCAAAATAAATCCTGGTCAAGTTGACCTCTGACTAAACATACAGGTTTCCTAACTAACAACTGGGATCAGCCTAGTGCTGTCCTAGTCCCTAAGTCCCTGGTTTAGTTAAAGTCCAAACAAATAGCCACACAGGCTTTGCCTCACCGCACAGGGGTTCACTCTCCCTAGACAGTCCACACAGGTCTGGTTCCAGGCATGAGCTAACATCTAATGAAGCTGGGAGTTTTTATAGAGGCCTAAATGAGCTGACAAGCTTCACCTGGCCTCATCAACTCCCTGTCTGTACGACGCCCCACACTCTCCCTAGAGGTATGAGTCATCCATGAGCCCACTAGCCTTATACAACTCTCCACCTAGTTGTATAAGTCGGCGTAAAGCCTGAATCTGGGCGAAATATATCTACCCCCCTGGATGCAACCAGGTGACTTTACCTTCCTGCTGTCACATACCCCCCCCCCTCTTGTTTTAACCTCGGGGTTGGAACACCAGCAATCAGGCATTCATGTACTCGAGACAAAGCATCCACATTCCCCATTTGAACGCCAGGGCGATGCTTTACTGTGAAGTTGAATTCCTGGAGGGCCAGGAACCACCTATTCACTCTTCTATTTGTTTCCTTGTTTTGAGCCATCCACTTTAACGGAGCGTGATCCGTAACCATGTCAAAGTGCCTACCTAGCAGGTAGTACCGAAGGGAATCTAGAGCCCACTTCACCGCTAAACACTCCTTTTCAACGGTGGCGTAATTTACCTCATGGGACTTCAACTTCCTGCTGAGGTAAATGACTGGGTGCTCTTCCCCGTTCCAGACCTGGGACAATACTGCTCCTAACCCCACATCTGACGCATCACTTTGTACGACAAAGTCTTTAGAGAAGTCGGGTGAGTACAACACTGGCTGGCTACATAAGGCTTGTTTCAAGAATTGGAATGCTGCCTCAGCCTCGGGGGTCCATTTAATCATGACCGACCCTTTCCCCTTCGTCAGGTTGGTTAGGGGCACAGCCTTAGAAGCAAAGTGGGGAATGAATCGCCGATAATACCCAGCGATTCCCAGAAAGGCTCGTACCTGCTTCTTGCTGTTGGGACGTGGCCAACTCTGGATGGCCTCGACTTTGTTGAGTTGGGGTTTTATTACTCCCCTCCCAATGGTGTACCCAAGATATTTGGCCTCCTCCTGCCCAATGGTACACTTCTTGGGGTTAGCCGTAAACCCCGCTTCCCGAACAGAGTCCAGGACTGCTTGCACTTTTGGCAGATGTGAGGCCCAATCTGTGCTATGGACAATTACGTCATCCAGGTAAGCCGCAGCATACTTCCGATGGGGCCTCAGCATCTGGTCCATTTTCCGCTGGAATGTGGCCGGCGCATTCTGTAACCCGAACGGCATTCTTTTATATTGGAACGCCCCGTCTGGGGTTACAAATGCGGTTTTCTCTTTGGCCGACTTGGCCAGGGGGATTTGCCAATACCCTTTTGTGAGGTCAAGAGTCGTCATGTATCGGGCTGTTCCCAGCCGGTCGATCAACTCATCTATACGTGGCATGGGGTAGGTGTCAAATTTTGTAACTTTGTTCAACTGACGAAAATCGTTACAAAATCGCCAGCTCCCATCCGGTTTAGGCACCAACACGATGGGACTAGACCAATCACTTTGGGACTCCTCTATCACCCCTAAGTTCAGCATTTTCTGTACTTCCTCCCGTATTGCCTCCCGTCGAGCCTCTGGGATCCGATAGGGTTTTAACTTCACCCTTTCACCGGGCGGGGTAATGATGTCATGCTCTACCCCAGATGTTTGTCCCGGCAGCTCAGAGAATACCTCCTTGTTGCGAAGCACAAACTCCTTAACCTCCTGTTGTTGGGGTTGTGACAAGGTGGCTGCTATTCCAACCTCAGGAATCATGCAACCAGTTTGAGCTGGTGACCAAGTGTCTGCGACTAGGGACTCTCTATCCCTCCAGGCTTTCAACAGATTAACGTGATAGATCTGTTCGGGCTTTCGCCTTCCTGGTTGTCTGACCTTGTAATTCACTTCGCTCACTTTTTCCATTATCTCGTAGGGGCCTTGCCATTTGGCAAGGAATTTACTTTCAACCGTAGGGACAAGTACCAATATCCTATCCCCCGGGGAAAAGGTACGGGTCTTGGCTCCACGGTTGTACACTCTCTGCTGTGCCAACTGCGCTTGGGCCAAATGTTCCTTCACGATGGGCATTACCTGTGCAATTCGATCTTGCATCAGGGCGACATGCTCAATCACACTCCTGTGGGGAGAACTCTCACTTTCCCAAGTTTCCTTGGCAATATCCAACAGCCCTCTTGGGTGTCTCCCATACAGTAACTCAAAGGGGGAGAATCCCGTAGAGGATTGGGGCACCTCCCTAATAGCAAACATCAAATAAGGAAGTAAACAGTCCCAATCCTTTCCATCTCTATCCACCACTTTCTTCAACATTTGTTTTAGGGTTTTGTTGAATCTTTCAACCAGCCCATCGGTTTGGGGGTGATACACAGACGTACGCAATTGCGTCACTTTGAACAATTTACACAGCTCTTTCATAACCCGGGACATAAAGGGTGTACCTTGGTCCGTAAGCAGTTCTTTACAAATACCCACCCGGCTAAAAACAAGAGATAGCTCTTTGGCTATGGTTTTGGCCGAGGTATTTCGGAGAGGGATCGCTTCTGGATAACGGGTGGCATAGTCCATTATAACTAATATGTACTGGTGCCCCCTAGCGGACTTGATTATAGGACCTACCAAATCCATGGCGATCCTCTCAAACGGGACCTCAATGATGGGTAGAGGGACCAGCGGGCTACGGAAATGTGGCATCGGGGCCAACCTCTGACACACAGGGCAGGAGGAACAATAATTTTCTACGTCCTTCATCACCCCCGGCCAATAGAATCTCTGTAATACCCTCTCTCGGGTTTTCTCTGTCCCCAGATGACCTCCAAGAATGTGCCCATGGGCCAACTCCAACACCAACTTCCTGTAAGGTTTGGGCACCACAAGCTGCTCAACGGTTTCTTCTGCCCTTTTTGCCACCCGATACAGTAGGTCCTTCTCTACGCTGAAGTATGGGTAAGTGCAGGTATTATCTGGGTTCACTAACTCGCCATCTATTTTCACTACGTTTTCCCGTGCCTTTATTAGGGCGGGGTCTTTCAACTGTTCTGTGGCAAAGTTTTCCCTGTGAACCTCAAGATCAGAAAACTCCACAGACGGTAGGTTTTCGTCTGAGGAGGTGGGCTCCTCTCCAGTTTCTTGAGTCTCCCCTGCCAATACTGATAAGGGAAATTCCGGAGAGTCCTCACCACTCTCAGGGGAGTTCTGGCTATCACATTCCTGGTACATAGGGGCACCAGTGAGGGGCTCAGGATCATCCCACAGTTCCCAGAACTTCGGAAAATCCCTTCCCACAATGGCGTCATGCGGTAACTGAGATACTAAGCCCACTGGATGAGAGAGGGTACCTTTGGGGGTCTCGAAACACACTGTAGTCACTGGATACTCTCGGGTGTCCCCATGCACACAAATAACAGCTACCTTGCTATTCCCAGAGACCTCTGTTTTAACTAACTCAGCCTTTATCAGGGTCACAAGGCTACCTGAATCCAGCAATACCACAACATTTCTACCATTAACACACATTTTGCATAAATGTTTCTCAGTTCCTCGAATGGCAGTGCATGCGACTGTCGCACACAGCGACTGACGTCTGCCCGTCAGAAAGTCACACTGCATGGGTTCCTCCACAACCGGGCAATTGGCTGCAATATGTCCCGCTTGCCGGCAGCGGTAGCAAACGATCCTTCTTGCCGCCTCTTGAGCCGCTGATTTCCCAGGCTGTTCTCGCCAAACTTGGGGTAGAGCTCCCACCCTCTCACTCTCTCCACCCTCACCCCTTGGAATCCTCTTATCCGCCCCTGGGGATGGTCTGGTCTTAGGGTGGAAAGTCCGAGTGTCTCTGGAAGAGGCCGTCAGGTTCTCTGTAGCCAAGTATTTCTCCACACGATCCACAAGACCATCGGCCGTCTCTGGGTCTCCATGGCTTACCCACTTTTGGATGGCAGTAGGAAGAGCTCTCAAAAACCGATCCATTACAACACGTTCCACAATCTTTGGTGCGGACAAAGTCTCTGGCTGTAGCCACTTTCTGCTCAGGTGAATGAGATCATACATTTGAGACCTGGGGGGTTTTCCAAGCTGGAAAGTCCAGTTATGCACACGCTGAGCCCGGACAGCCTGGGTGACACCCAGCCTTGCCAATATTTCAGCTTTTAGCATCACATAGTCTTTTGCTTGGTTAGGCTCTAGGTCATAGTAAGCTTTCTGCGATTCACCAGTTAACAGAGGAGCCACCAGTCCAGCCCACTGCTCCTCAGGCCACTTTTCTCTTTCAGCGGTCCTTTCAAATGTGGTCAAAAATACCTCTGGATCATCCTCTCCAGTCATTTTTGTCAATAAACGACTCACCCCAAAGGACGCGGTATTAGTGGGACGGCTTTCCTCACTGGTCTGCGGACGTTGCTGCATTACTGCTTCCATCTGTTGTTGTAGTCTCTGCTCTTGCTTCTGCAACAGGTCTATGAAGCGGGCCTCAGATTGCTGCTGGGCTCGTTGCTGAGCCTCCAGACTCTGTTGCAAAGTTGTGTTTGTCTGCTGCTGGGCTGCAAGGCTCCTTTGCAAACCTGCATTTGTCTGCTGTTGATTGGCATTTGCTAGAGCCAGCTGCTTCAGTATCTCCTCCATGCTGGCTTAAAAAAACTGCCCGCATTCTCCACCAACTGTGAGGGGGTTAGCTCGGCAGCGGGTGTGTGTGACCCCCGGGATGGGCTCCCCACACAAAACAGGCCCAGCAAACGGAGGTTGTGGTTTTCAAAATCAAAAAAGGTGCGGTTTATTTTCTATTTACAGTGACAAAACACAGCAAAGCAAAAGAAACATAACCAAAATAAATCCTGGTCAAGTTGACCTCTGACTAAACATACAGGTTTCCTAACTAACAACTGGGATCAGCCTAGTGCTGTCCTAGTCCCTAAGTCCCTGGTTTAGTTAAAGTCCAAACAAATAGCCACACAGGCTTTGCCTCACCGCACAGGGGTTCACTCTCCCTAGACAGTCCACACAGGTCTGGTTCCAGGCATGAGCTAACATCTAATGAAGCTGGGAGTTTTTATAGAGGCCTAAATGAGCTGACAAGCTTCACCTGGCCTCATCAACTCCCTGTCTGTACGACGCCCCACACTCTCCCTAGAGGTATGAGTCATCCATGAGCCCACTAGCCTTATACAACTCTCCACCTAGTTGTATAAGTCGGCGTAAAGCCTGAATCTGGGCGAAATATATCTACCCCCCTGGATGCAACCAGGTGACTTTACCTTCCTGCTGTCACAGAAGAGAACACCAGCAATTGTCTGCAGTTAACTTTAGTTGCACACTGTGAGCAGGATAAGGTACACTAACTTAAAATACTGCAGCTGTCTGCCTGTGGTTTTATTAGGAAGAGAACACCAGCAATTGTCTGCAGTTAGCTTTAGTTGCACACTGTGCACAGGATACAGTACACTGACTGAAAATACTGCAGCTGCCTGCCTGTGGTACTATTAGGAATTGAACACCAGCAATTGTATGCAGTTATCTTTAGTTGCACACTGTGCATAGGATACAGTACACTGACTGAAAATACTGCAGCTGCCTGCCTGTGGCATTATAAGGAAGAGAACACCAGCAATTGTCTGCAGTTAGTTTGAGTTGCACACTGTGCACAGGATAAAGTACACTGGCTGAAAATACTGCAGCTGCCTGCCTGCCTGTGGTATTATTAGGAAGAGAACACCAGCAAATGTCTGCAGTTAGCTTGAGTTGCACACTGTGCACAGGATACAGTACACTGACTGAAAATACTACAGCACCTGACTGCCTGTGGTATTATTAGGAAGAGAACACCAGCAATTGTCTGCAGTTAGCTTTAGTTGCACACTGTGCACAGGATAAGGTACACTGACTGAAAATACTGCAGCTGCCTGCCTGCTTGTGGTTTTATTAGGAAGAGAACACCAGCAATTGTCTGCAGTTAGCTTTAGACATGTGCACACTGAAATATTTTGTTTCGGAATTTCGTTTTCGTCCGAAAAATAAATTTATTTAGTTACTCCCAAAATTCGTTTTTATTTATTTCGTTTTTCGTTAGAAATTGCATTCGTCCGAAAATCTGAATTAATTAAGGTCGAATCTGTCATTGAAGGCTTATGGTGTCTGTCGAATGTTCAAAGAAGATTTGACGGAGCAGTGAAACTGTACGACGCTGCAATCATACATTTCCGGTCGAATGTTCCGCCCACAAGCTATAGAAGAATTCTAATGTTGTATGACTAGTAATAATTATATTTATTCATTACTATTACTAGTCAACCAACATTAGAATTCTTCTATAGCCTATGGGCGGATGCATTTGACCGGAAATGTACGATTGCAGCGTCGTACAGTTTTGCTGCACCGTCGAATCTTCTAACTTTCGATGCTTTGTCGAATCTTCGTCATTCTAGCTATTTTACTGCTCCTCCTCTTTGGTTACAATCAGCCAATAACATTCATCATCAATTTTATTTTTATTTTACTTCCCCCACCCAATTCCAGCAGTGATCTTTTCTCTCTATGTCGAATCTTTTCTCTCTATAATAACAAATCTTTTCTCTCCTATGTCGAATCTTTTCTCTCCTATGTCGAATATTTTCTCTCTATAATGTCAAATCTTTTCTCTCCTATGTCAAATCTTTTCTCTCCTATGTCGAATCTTTTCTCTCCTATGTCGAATCTTTTCTCTCTATAATAACAAATCTTTTCTCTCCTATGTCGAATCTTTTCTCTCCTATGTCGAATATTTTCTCTCTATAATGTCAAATCTTTTCTCTCCTATGTCGAATCTTTCTCTCCTATGTCGAATCTTTTCTCTCTATAATGTCGAATCTTTCTCTCCTATGTCGAATCTTTTCTCTCTATAATGTTGAATCTTTTCTCTCCTATGTAGAATAATCTTGGACTAATAGAGTTAAGGTTAGGCACATTCGACCACAGGTTCGATAGACACAGATTGTTATTGTCAGCGTCACGTCGAATCTCCAATCTATATCGAACTGTTGTAGCAACGAAAACGAAAATAAAGCATTTGTTTATGTCGGATCTTTCGGTTTTCGGATTCTGTGCTTTCGTTTTCGTTTGTTAAAACGATAACGAAAATAGCTGAAATTTGGACGAAAATGCATTCGGACGAAAACGAATGCACATGTCTAGTTAGCTTTAGTTGCACACTGTGCACAGGATACAGTACACTGACTGAATATACTACAGCTGCCTGCCTGTGGTATTATTAGGAAGAGAACCCCAGCAATTGTCTGCAGTTAACTTTAGTTGCACACTGTGAACAGGATAATTTACACTGACTTAAAATACTGCAGCTGTCTGCCTGTGGTTTTATTAGGAAGAGAACACCAGCAATTGTCTGCAGTTAGCTTTAGTTGCACACTGTGCACAGGATACAGCACAATGACTGAAAATACTGCAGCTGCCTGCCTGCGGTGTTATTAGGAAGAGAACACCAGCAATTGTCTGCAGTTAGCTTTAGTTGCACACTGTGCACAGGATACAGTACACTGCCTGAAAATACTGCAGCTGCCTGCCTGTGGTATTATAAGGAAGAGAACACCAGCAATTGTCTGCAGTTAGTTTGAGTTGCACACTGTGCACAGGATACAGTACACTGACTGAAAATACTGCAGCTGTCTGCCTGCCTGTGGTATTATTCTAAAGAGAACACCAGCAATTGTCTGCAGTTAGCTTTAGTTGCACACTGTGCACAGGATACAGTACACTGACTGAAAATACTGCAGCTGCCTGCCTGCCTGTGGTATTATTAGGAAGAGAACAGAAACAATTGTCTGCAGTTAGCTTTAGTTGCACACTGTGCACATGATACAGTACACTGACTGAAAAAACTGCAGCTGCCTGCCTGCCTGTGGTATTATTAGGAAGAGTACACCAGCAATTGTCTGCAGTTAGCTTTAGTTGCACACTGTGCACAGGATACAGTACACTGACTGAAAATACTGCAGCTGCCTGTCTGCCTGTGGTATTATTAGGAAGAGAACACCAGTAATTGTCTGCAGTTAGCTTTAGTTGCACACTGTGCACAGGATACATTACACTGACTTAAAATACTGTGGCTGCCTGCTTACTATGTGGGGTATGTTTAGTAAGAGAACACCAGTAATTGTCTGCAGTTAGCTTTAGTTGCACACTGTGCACAGGATAAAGTACACTGGGTGAAAATACTGCAGCTGCCTGCCTGCCTGTGGTATTATTAGGAAGAGAACATCAGCAAATGTCTGCAGTTAGCTTGAGTTGCACACTGTGCACATGATACAGTACACTGACTGAAAATACTACAGCACGTGACTGCCTGTGGTATTATTAGGAAGAGAACACCAGCAATTGTCTGCAGTTAGCTTTAGTTGCACACTGTGCACAGGATATAGTACACTGACTGAAAATACTGCAGCAGCCTGCCTGTGGTATTATAAGGAAGAGAACACCAGCAATTGTCCGCAGTTAGTTTGAGTTGCACACTGTGCACATGATACAGTACACTGACTGAAAATACTGCAGCTGCCTGCATGCCTGTTGTATTATTAGGAAGAGAACACCAGCAAATGTTTGCAGTTAGTTTGAGTTGCACACTGTGCATAGGATACAGTACACTGACTGAATATACTGCAGCTGCCTGCCTGTGGTATTATTAGGAAGAGAACACCAGCAATTGTCTGCAGTTAGAGTGAGTTGCAAACTGTGTACAGGATACAGTACACTGACTGAAAATACTGCAGCTGCCTGCCTGCCTGTGGTATTATTAGGAATAGAACACCAGCAATTGTCTAGAGTTAGCTTTAGTTGCACACTGTGCACAGGATACGGTACACTGACTGAATATACTGCAGCTGCCTGCCTGTGGTATTATTAGGAAGAGAACACCAGCAATTGTCTGCAGTTAACTTTAGTTGCACACTGTGAGCAGGATAAGGTACACTGACTTAAAATACTGCATACTGCAGCTGTCTGCCTGTTGTTTTATTAGGAAGAGAACACCAGCAATTGTCTGCAGTTAGCTTTAGTTGCACACTGTGCACAGGATACAGTACACTGACTGAAAATACTGCAGCTGCCTGCCTGTGGTAATATTAGGAAGTGAACACCAGCAATTGTCTGCAGTTAGCTTTAGTTTCACACTGTGCATAGGATACAGTACACTGACTGAAAATACTGCAGCTGCCTGCCTGTGGTATTATAAGGAAGAGAACACCAGCAATTGTCTGCAGTTAGTTTGAGTTGCACACTATGCACATGATACAGTACACTGACTGAAAATACTGCAGCTGCCTGTCTGCCTGTGGTATTATTAGGAAGAGAACACCAGTAATTGTCTGCAGTTAGCTTTAGTTGCACACTGTGCACAGGATACAGTACACTGACTTAAAATACTGCGGCTGCCTGCTTCCTATGTGTGGTATGTTTAGTAAGAGAACACCAGTAATTGTCTGCAGTTAGCTTTAGTTGCACACTGTGCACAGGATACAGTACACTGACTGAAAATACTGCAGCTGCCTGCCTGTGGTATTATAAGGAAGAGAACACCAGCAATTGTCCACAGTTAGTTTGAGTTGCACACTGTGCACAGGATACAGTACACTGACTGAAAATACTGCAGCTGTCTGCCTGCCTGTGGTATTATTCTAAAGAGAACACCAGAAATTGTATGCAGTTAGCTTTAGTTGCACACTGTGCACTGGATAAGGTACACTGACTGAAAATACTGCAGCTGCCTGCCTGCTTGTGGTTTTATTAGGAAGAGAACACCAGCAATTGTCTGCAGTTAGCTTTAGTTGCACACTGTGAACAGGATAATTTACACTGACTTAAAATACTGCAGCTGTCTGCCTGTGGTTTTATTAGGAAGAGAACACCAGCAATTGTCTGCAGTTAGCTTTAGTTGCACACTGTGCACAGGATACAGCACAATGACTGAAAATACTGCAGCTGCCTGCCTGCGGTGTTATTAGGAATAGAACACCAGCAATTGTCTGCAGTTAGCTTTAGTTGCACACTGTGCACAGGATACAGTACACTGCCTGAAAATACTGCAGCTGCCTGCCTGTGGTATTATAAGGAAGAGAACACCAGCAATTGTCTGCAGTTAGTTTGAGTTGCACACTGTGCACAGGATACAGTACACTGACTGAAAATACTGCAGCTGTCTGCCTGCCTGTGGTATTATTCTAAAGAGAACACCAGCAATTGTCTGCAGTTAGCTTTAGTTGCACACTGTGCACAGGATACAGTACACTGACTCAAAATACTGCAGCTGCCTGCCTGCCTGTGGTATTATTAGGAAGAGAACAGAAACAATTGTCTGCAGTTAGCTTTAGTTGCACACTGTGCACATGATACAGTACACTGACTGAAAAAAACTGCAGCTGCCTGCCTGCCTGTGGTATTATTACAAAGAGAACACCACAAATTGTATGCAGTTAGCTTTAGTTGCACACTGTGCACAGGATAATGTACACTGACTTAAAATACTGCAGCTGTCTGCCTGTGGTATTATTAGGAAGAGAACACCAGTAATTGTCTGCATGTAGCTTTAGTTGCACACTGTGCCCAGGATACAGTACACTGACTGAAAATACTGCAGCGCCTGCCTGCCTGCCTGCCTGTGGTATTATTAGGAAGAGAACACCAGCAATTGTCTGCAGTTAGCTTTAGTTGCACACTGTGCACAGGATACAGTACACTGACTGAAAATACTGCAGCTGCCTGTCTGCCTGTGGTATTATTAGGAAGAGAACACCAGTAATTGTCTGCAGTTAGCTTTAGTTGCACACTGTGCACAGGATACATTACTCTGACTTAAAATACTGCGGCTGCCTGCTTCCTATGTGTGGTATGTTTAGTAAGAGAACACCAGTAATTGTCTGCAGTTAGCTTTAGTTGCACACTGTGCATAGGATAAAGTACACTGGCTGAAAATACTGCAGCTGCCTGCCTGCCTGTGGTATTATTAGGAAGAGAACATCAGCAAATGTCTGCAGTTAGCTTGAGTTGCACACTGTGCACAGGATACAGTACACTGACTGAAAATACTACAGCACGTGACTGCCTGTGGTATTATTAGGAAGAGAACACCAGCAATTGTCTGCAGTTAGCTTTAGTTGCACCCTGTGCACAGGATATAGTACACTGACTGAAAATACTGCAGCCGCCTGCTTGTGGTATTATAAGGAAGGGAACACCAGCAATTGTCCGCAGTTAGTTTGAGTTGCACACTGTGCACATGATACAGTACACTGACTGAAAATACTGCAGCTGCCTGCATGCCTGTTGTATTATTAGGAAGAGAACACCAGCAATTGTCTGCAGTTAGTTTGAGGTGCACACTGTGCATAGGATACAGTACACTGACTGAAAATACTACAGCACCTGACTGCCTGTGGTATTATTAGGAAGAGAACACCAGCAATTGTCTGCAGTTAGTTTTAGTTGCACACTGTGCACAGGATAAGGTACACTGACTGAAAATACTGCAGCTGCCTGCCTGCTTAAGGTTTTATTAGGAAGAGAACACCAGCAATTGTCTGCAGTTAGCTTTAGTTGCACACTGTGCACAGGATACAGTACACTGACTGAATATACTGCAGCTGCCTGCCTGCTTAAGGTTTTATTAGGAAGAGAACCCCAGCAATTGTCTGCAGTTAACTTTAGTTGCACACTGTGAACAGGATAATTTACACTGACTTAAAATACTGCAGCTGTCTGCCTGTGGTTTTATTAATAAGAGAACACCAGCAATTGTCTGCAGTTAGCTTTAGTTGCACACTGTGCACAGGATACAGCACAATGACTGAAAATACTGCAGCTGCCTGCGGTGTTATTAGGAAGAGAACACCAGCAATTGTCTGCAGTTAGCTTTAGTTGCACACTGTGCACAGGATACAGTACACTGCCTGAAAATACTGCAGCTGCCTGCCTGTGGTATTATAAGGAAGAGAACACCAGCAATTGTCTGCAGTTAGTTTGAGTTGCACACTGTGCACAGGATACAGTACACTGACTGAAAATACTGCAGATGTCTGCCTGCCTGTGGTATTAATCTAAAGAGAACACCAGAAATGTTATGCAGTTAGCTTTAGTTGCACACTGTGCACAGGATACAGTACACTGACTCAAAATACTGCAGCTGCCTGCCTGCCTGTGGTATTATTAGGAAGAGAACAGAAACAATTGTCTGCAGTTAGCTTTAGTTGCACACTGTGCACATGATACAGTACACTGACTGAAAAAAACTGCAGCTGCCTGCCTGCCTGTGGTATTATTACAAAGAGAACACCACAAATTGTATGCAGTTAGCTTTAGTTGCACACTGTGCACAGGATAATGTACACTGACTTAAAATACTGCAGCTGTCTGCCTGTGGTATTATTAGGAAGAGAACACCAGTAATTGTCTGCATGTAGCTTTAGTTGCACACTGTGCACAGGATACAGTACACTGACTGAAAATACTGCAGCTGCCTGTCTGCCTGTGGTATTATTAGGAAGAGAACACCAGTAATTGTCTGCAGTTAGCTTTAGTTGCACACTGTGCACAGGATACAGTACACTGACTTAAAATACTGCGTCTGCCTGCTTCCTATGTGTGGTATGTTTAGTAAGAGAACACCAGTAATTGTCTGCAGTTAGCTTTAGTTGCACACTGTGCACAGGATAAAGTACACTGGCTGAAAATACTGCAGCTGCCTGCCTGCCTGTGGTATTATTAGGAAGAGAACACCAGCAAATGTCTGCAGTTAGCTTGAGTTGCACACTGTGCACAGGATACAGTACACTGACTGAAAATACTACAGCACCTGACTGCCTGTGGTATTATTAGGAAGAGAACACCAGCAATTGTCTGCAGTTAGCGTGAGTTGCACACTGTGTACAGGATACAGTACACTGACTGAAAATACTGCAGCTGCCTGCCTGCCTGTGGTATTATTAGGAATAGAACACCAGCAATTGTCTGGAGTTAGCTTTAGTTGCACACTGTGCACAGGATACGGTACACTGACTGAATATACTGCAGCTGCCTGCCTGTGGTATTATTAGGAAGAGAACACCAGCAATTGTCTGCAGTTAACTTTAGTTGCACACTGTGAGCAGGATAAGGTACACTGACTTAAAATACTGCAGCTGTCTGCCTGTGGTTTTATTAGGAAGAGAACACCAGCAATTGTCTGCAGTTAGCTTTAGTTGCACACTGTGCACAGGATACAGTACACTGACTGAAAATACTGCAGCTGCCTGCCTGTGGTATTATTAGGAAGTGAACACCAGCAATTGTCTGCAGTTAGCTTTAGTTGCACACTGTGCATAGGATACAGTACACTGACTGAAAATACTGCAGCTTCCTGCCTGTGGTATTATAAGGAAGAGAACACCAGCAATTGTCTGCAGTTAGTTTGAGTTGCACACTGTGCACAGGATACAGTACACTGACTGAAAATACTGCAGCTGCCTGTCTGCCTGTGGTATTATTAGGAAGAGAACACCAGTAATTGTCTGCAGTTAGCTTTAGTTGCACACTGTGCACAGGATACAGTACACTGACTTAAAATACTGCGGCTGCCTGCTTCCTATGAGTGGTATGTTTAGTAAGAGAACACCAGTAATTGTCTGCAGTTAGCTTTAGTTGCACACTGTGCACAGGATAAAGTACACTGGCTGAAAATACTGCAGCTGCCTGCCTGCCTGTGGTATTATTAGGAAGAGAACACCAGCAAATGTCTGCAGTTAGCTTGAGTTGCACACTGTGCACAGGATACAGTACACTGACTGAAAATACTACAGCACCTGACTGCCTGTGGTATTATTAGGAAGAGAACACCAGCAATTGTCTGCAGTTAGCTTTAGTTGCACACTGTGCACAGGATACAGTACACTGACTGAAAATACTGCAGCTACCTGCCTGTGGTATTATAAGGAAGAGAACACCATCAATTGTCCACAGTTAGTTTGAGTTGCACACTGTGCACATGATACAGTACACTGACTGAAAATACTGCAGCTGCCTGCCTGCATGTGGTATTATTAGGAAGAGAACACCAGCAAATGTTTGCAGTTAGTTTGAGTTGCACACTGTGCACAGGATACAGTACACTGACTTAAAATACTGCGGCTGCCTGCTTCCTATGAGTGGTATGTTTAGTAAGAGAACACCAGTAATTGTCTGCAGTTAGCTTTAGTTGCACACTGTGCACAGGATAAAGTACACTGGCTGAAAATACTGCAGCTGCCTGCCTGCCTGTGGTATTATTAGGAAGAGAACACCAGCAAATGTCTGCAGTTAGCTTGAGTTGCACACTGTGCACAGGATACAGTACACTGACTGAAAATACTACAGCACCTGACTGCCTGTGGTATTATTAGGAAGAGAACACCAGCAATTGTCTGCAGTTAGCTTTAGTTGCACACTGTGCACAGGATACAGTACACTGACTGAAAATACTGCAGCTACCTGCCTGTGGTATTATAAGGAAGAGAACACCATCAATTGTCCACAGTTAGTTTGAGTTGCACACTGTGCACAGGATACAGTACACTGACTGAAAATACTGCAGCTGCCTGCCTGTGGTATTATTAGGAAGAGAACACCAGCAAATGTTTGCAGTTAGTTTGAGTTGCACACTGTGCACAGGATACAGTACACTGACTGAAAATACTGCAGCTGTCTGCCTGCCTGTGGTATTATTCTAAAGAGAACACCAGAAATTGTATGCAGTTAGCTTTAGTTGCACACTGTGCACTGGATAAGGTACACTGACTGAAAATACTGCAGCTGCCTGCCTGCTTGTGGTTTTATTAGGAAGAGAACACCAGCAATTGTCTGCAGTTAGCTTTAGTTGCACACTGTGCATAGGATACAGTACACTGACTGAATATACTGCAGATGCCTGCCTGTGGTATTATTAGGAAGAGAACACCAGCAATTGTCTGCAGTTAACTTTAGTTGCACACTGTGAACATGATAAGGTACACTGACTTAAAATACTGCAGCTGTCTGCATGTGGTTTTATTAGGAAGAGAACACCAGCAATTGTCTGCAATTAGCTTTAGTTGCACACCGTGCGCAGGATACAGTACACTGACTGAAAATACTGCAGCTGCCTGCCTGTGGTATTATTAGGAAGTGAACACCAGCAATTGTCTGCAGTTAGCTTTAGTTGCACACTGTGCATAGGATACAGTACACTGACTGAAAATACTGCAGCTGTCTGCCTGTGGTATTATAAGGAAGAGAACACCAGCAATTGTCTGCAGTTAGTTTGAGTTGCACACTGTGCACAGGATACAGTACACTGACTGAAAATACTGAGGCTGCCTGTCTGCCTGTGGTATTATTAGGAAGAGAACACCAGTAATTGTCTGCAGTTAGCTTTAGTTGCACACTGTCCACAGGATACAGTACACTGACTGAAAATACTGCAGCTGCCTGCTTCCTATGTGTGGTATGTTTAGTAAGAGAACACCAGTAATTGTCTGCAGTTAGCTTTAGTTGTACACTGTGCACAGGCTAAAGTACACCGACTAATAATACTGCAGCGCCTGCCTGCCTGTGGTATTATTAGGAAGAGAACAGCAGCAATTGTCTGCAGTTAGCTTTAGTTGCACACTGTGCACAGGATAAAGTACACTAGCTGAAAATACTGCAGCTGCCTGCCTGCCTGTGGTATTATTAGGAAGAGAACACCAGCAATTGTCTGCAGTTAGCTTTAGTTGCACACTGTGCACAGGATAAGGTACACTGACTGAAAATACTGCAGCTGCCTGCCTGCTTGTGGTTTTATTAGAAAGAGAACACCAGCAATTGTCTGCAGTTAGCTTTAGTTGCACACTGTGCACAGGATAAAGTACACTGGCTGAAAATACTGCAGCTGCCTGCCTGCCTGTGGTATTATTAGGAAGAGAACACCAGCAATTGTCTGCAGTTAGCGTGAGTTGCACACTGTGTACAGGATACAGTACACTGACTGAAAATACTGCAGCTGCCTGCCTGCCTGTGGTATTATTAGGAATAGAACACCAGCAATTGTCTGGAGTTAGCTTTAGTTGCACACTGTGCACAGGATACAGTACACTGACTGAAAATACTGCAGCTGCCTGCCTGTGGTATTATTAGGAAGAGAACACCAGCAATTGTCTGCAGTTAACTTTAGTTGCACACTGTGAGCAGGATACGGTACACTGACTTAAAATACTGCAGCTGTCTGCCTGTGGTTTTATTAGGAAGAGAACACCAGCAATTGTCTGCAGTTAGCTTTAGTTGCACACTGTGCACAGGATACAGTACACTGACTGAAAATACTGCAGCTGCCTGCCTGTGGTATTATTAGGAAGTGAACACCAGCAATTGTCTGCAGTTAGCTTTAGTTGCACACTGTGCATAGGATACAGTACACTGACTGAAAATACTGCAGCTTCCTGCCTGTGGTATTATAAGGAAGAGAACACCAGCAATTGTCTGCAGTTAGTTTGAGTTGCACACTGTGCACAGGATACAGTACACTGACTGAAAATACTGCAGCTGCCTGTCTGCCTGTGGTATTATTAGGAAGAGAACACCAGTAATTGTCTGCAGTTAGCTTTAGTTGCACACTGTGCACAGGATACAGTACACTGACTTAAAATACTGCGGCTGCCTGCTTCCTATGAGTGGTATGTTTAGTAAGAGAACACCAGTAATTGTCTGCAGTTAGCTTTAGTTGCACACTGTGCACAGGATAAAGTACACTGGCTGAAAATACTGCAGCTGCCTGCCTGCCTGTGGTATTATTAGGAAGAGAACACCAGCAAATGTCTGCAGTTAGCTTGAGTTGCACACTGTGCACAGGATACAGTACACTGACTGAAAATACTACAGCACCTGACTGCCTGTGGTATTATTAGGAAGAGAACACCAGCAATTGTCTGCAGTTAGCTTTAGTTGCACACTGTGCACAGGATACAGTACACTGACTGAAAATACTGCAGCTACCTGCCTGTGGTATTATAAGGAAGAGAACACCATCAATTGTCCACAGTTAGTTTGAGTTGCACACTGTGCACATGATACAGTACACTGACTGAAAATACTGCAGCTGCCTGCCTGCATGTGGTATTATTAGGAAGAGAACACCAGCAAATGTTTGCAGTTAGTTTGAGTTGCACACTGTGCACAGGATACAGTACACTGACTTAAAATACTGCGGCTGCCTGCTTCCTATGAGTGGTATGTTTAGTAAGAGAACACCAGTAATTGTCTGCAGTTAGCTTTAGTTGCACACTGTGCACAGGATAAAGTACACTGGCTGAAAATACTGCAGCTGCCTGCCTGCCTGTGGTATTATTAGGAAGAGAACACCAGCAAATGTCTGCAGTTAGCTTGAGTTGCACACTGTGCACAGGATACAGTACACTGACTGAAAATACTACAGCACCTGACTGCCTGTGGTATTATTAGGAAGAGAACACCAGCAATTGTCTGCAGTTAGCTTTAGTTGCACACTGTGCACAGGATACAGTACACTGACTGAAAATACTGCAGCTACCTGCCTGTGGTATTATAAGGAAGAGAACACCATCAATTGTCCACAGTTAGTTTGAGTTGCACACTGTGCACAGGATACAGTACACTGACTGAAAATACTGCAGCTGCCTGCCTGCCTGTGGTATTATTAGGAAGAGAACACCAGCAAATGTTTGCAGTTAGTTTGAGTTGCACACTGTGCACAGGATACAGTACACTGACTGAAAATACTGCAGCTGTCTGCCTGCCTGTGGTATTATTCTAAAGAGAACACCAGAAATTGTATGCAGTTAGCTTTAGTTGCACACTGTGCACTGGATAAGGTACACTGACTGAAAATACTGCAGCTGCCTGCCTGCTTGTGGTTTTATTAGGAAGAGAACACCAGCAATTGTCTGCAGTTAGCTTTAGTTGCACACTGTGCATAGGATACAGTACACTGACTGAATATACTGCAGATGCCTGCCTGTGGTATTATTAGGAAGAGAACACCAGCAATTGTCTGCAGTTAACTTTAGTTGCACACTGTGAACATGATAAGGTACACTGACTTAAAATACTGCAGCTGTCTGCATGTGGTTTTATTAGGAAGAGAACACCAGCAATTGTCTGCAATTAGCTTTAGTTGCACACCGTGCGCAGGATACAGTACACTGACTGAAAATACTGCAGCTGCCTGCCTGTGGTATTATTAGGAAGTGAACACCAGCAATTGTCTGCAGTTAGCTTTAGTTGCACACTGTGCATAGGATACAGTACACTGACTGAAAATACTGCAGCTGTCTGCCTGTGGTATTATAAGGAAGAGAACACCAGCAATTGTCTGCAGTTAGTTTGAGTTGCACACTGTGCACAGGATACAGTACACTGACTGAAAATACTGAGGCTGCCTGTCTGCCTGTGGTATTATTAGGAAGAGAACACCAGTAATTGTCTGCAGTTAGCTTTAGTTGCACACTGTCCACAGGATACAGTACACTGACTGAAAATACTGCAGCTGCCTGCTTCCTATGTGTGGTATGTTTAGTAAGAGAACACCAGTAATTGTCTGCAGTTAGCTTTAGTTGTACACTGTGCACAGGCTAAAGTACACCGACTAATAATACTGCAGCGCCTGCCTGCCTGTGGTATTATTAGGAAGAGAACAGCAGCAATTGTCTGCAGTTAGCTTTAGTTGCACACTGTGCACAGGATAAAGTACACTAGCTGAAAATACTGCAGCTGCCTGCCTGCCTGTGGTATTATTAGGAAGAGAACACCAGCAATTGTCTGCAGTTAGCTTTAGTTGCACACTGTGCACAGGATAAGGTACACTGACTGAAAATACTGCAGCTGCCTGCCTGCTTGTGGTTTTATTAGAAAGAGAACACCAGCAATTGTCTGCAGTTAGCTTTAGTTGCACACTGTGCATAGGATACACTCAGGGAGATACGCACCTGATCAGCGAGTCCGTTGGAGCAGAGGAAGGTCACCCGTACGGATCCGACTCACGGGCCCCTGGTAGTGCAGACAGGAGGCACGGGAGTGCGGGAGGGTAAGAGAGCCTGAGATAGGTTCCTGGAAGGCGGCTCCGGATCCTGGGTTCAGGAGGGTAGCTAAGCCAGGCAGGCTGCAGGCAGGTAGGTAGGCAGGCAGGCGTATAGAGCAGCGCAGCTGGGCAGATGCAGAAGGAGTGGTCAGACAGGCAGGGTTCGGCAACGTTCAGGCAATATGGTACAGCGGGGTAGGCAGGTTCAGGATCGAAGACAGGCCGAGGTCGGGTGCAGGCGGATAGCAGGGAAAGTCCAGTAACAAGCCGGATGGTCAGAAGGTCGGATTTTGGGCGAACAACAGGAGCAGGATACACAGGGGACTGCAGATCAGACAGCACTGGTCTGAAGTGTTCCAGGGGTTTAAATAAGCAAACCGGCGTGCGTCGGCGCGTGCAACGGCGCACGCGCGCGCACCCGCAATGCGCGCACATGCACCCGCACGCACAGGCGCAGCAACGCGCACAGGCACGCGCGCCCGCGGTCCGGGAAGTGCACCAGCGCGGACGGGAACATGCCAAACCACAGCGCGCATCGGCGCACACGAACGCACACCGAAGCGACCACCCACACGCCCGGCAAGGTACGTACTCTGACAGTGCCCCCCCTTTAGGGCAGCCTCTGGATGCCCAATTGAGCGATCTTCGCGGTGTGAGACCTCCTGAAAGCTTGCATGAGTTCCTCCGCATGTATGCCGCTTTCGGGTTCCCAGGAGTTATCCTCTGGGCCGTAACCCCTCCACTTAATCAGATATTGTACCTGGTTGTGTCTCTTCCTACAGTCCAGGATTGCCTCCACCTCAAACTCCTCCTCGCTGTCAATCAGAACAGGTTCCCGGTGGGCCAATGTTACGGCCAGCGAAGGGGTTAGGGACAACCAGCTTTAACAGGGTCACATGAAAGACTGGGTGGACCTTCAGGGAGTTAGGCAGGTTGAGCTCATATGCTACATTGTTGATCCTCCTCTTTACCGAGAAAGGTCCCATGAACTTAGGGCCCAATTTCCTGGACGGACAGGCCATCTTCAGGTTAATTGTGGATAACCACACCTGGTTGCCAGGCTCCAGAATGAGTTCCCCTCTCCTTTTCCTATCAAACATCCTCTTGTTGTACTCCTGGGTCTTGGACATGGTCTCCTGTAGAAGTTTGTTATTGGAGAAGAAGAAATCCATTGTTTCGGACACTGCAGGGATAGTGCATTCGGGTATGGTACTTGGCAAAAAGGAGGGATGGAATCCATAGTTGGCAAAGAATGGGGTTTGCTTAGTGGCAGAGTGCAGGGAGTTGTTGTAAGCGAATTCAGCAATGGGGAGTAGGGAGGCCCAATCATCCTGGGAAAAGGAGGAAAAACAACGGAGGTACTGTGCTAATGTTTGGTTGGTTCTCTCAGTTTGACCATTCGTCTGGGGGTGGTATGCCGAAGAGAATGCCAACTCGATTTCCAGAGAACCACAAAGAGCCTTCCAAAATCTGGAGGTGAACTGGGCGCCTCGGTCTGAGACAATACTTGCCGGAACTCCATGGAGCCTCACTATTTCCCTGATAAAAACCCTCACCGTTTCCATGGCGGAAGGTGTACCTTTCATGGGCAAAAAATGAGCCATCTTGGACAGCCTGCCAACGACAACGAAGACCATGGAGAACCCTTCGGACAGGGGGAGCTCCACTATGAAGTCCATCGACACCATCTTCCAGGGTCTTTCAGGGGCAGGTAGAGGTTTTAATAGACCCCAGGCCCGCATCCGGCTATTCTTGTTCCGGGAGCAGGTGTTGCATGAGTCCACGTATCTCTTGCAGTCACTACCCAGCTGCGGCCACCAGAACGTGCGCTTGATAAGCTCGGCCATTTTCAAGGTACCGAAATGTCCGGCCAACTTGTGGTCATGGCAGAGCTCCAGAACAGCTATCCGAAGACCCTCAGGGACCAGAATTTTGCCCTCGTGCCTGATCAGACCATCTTGTGCCCTGACACAGTCCTCCAGGAGAGGTCAAGCCAGCATATGCCCGCTTAATACGGGGCATGAGGTCTTCTTGAAGCAGCAGGAAGTTCCCGGCAGGGAGGATGGTGTCAACAGGTAAGTTCTCTTCAGGAGTGCTGAACATTCGGGACAGTGCGTCCGGTTTAATGTTTTTTGAGCCAGGCCTGTAGGTGATGTGGAACAGAAACCTTGAGAAAAAAGTGCCCACCTTGCCTGCCTTGGCCTCAACCTCTTGGCTGTTCTCAGGTACTCGAGGTTCTTGTGGTCCGTGTAGACCAAAATGGGGTGTGCCGCCCCCTCGAGCAGGTAACGCCATTCTTCTAATGCGGCCTTGATAGCCAGGCATTCCCGGTCACCCACGTCATAGTTACGTTCCGCCGTGGAAAGTTTGCGCGAGAAGAAGGCCACTGGAAAAAGTAAGGCTTTAGCCCCCTGACGCTGGGATAGCACAGCCCCCACTGCATTTTCGGACGCGTCCACTTCCAGGACGAAAGGTAATGCAGGGTCAGGGTGCTTCAGGATGGAGGCAGAGACAAATAATTCCTTCAGTTTGTCAAAGGCAGCTTGGGCTCTAGGGGACCAGTAGAATCGGTTTCCTTGTTTGGTCAGTTCGGTAAGGGGGGCGACAATTGCAGAGAAACTTCTGATGAACTTCCGGTAGAAGTTGGAGAATCCGATGAATCGCTGGACCCCTTTTTTATCTGTGGGGGCAGGCCAGTCCAGAATAGCCGACACCTTCTGAGGGTCCATTTTAATGCCCTCAGTCGAAATGATCAGACCGAGAAACTGGATGCTTTGCCGCTCAAACTCACATTTCTCCGGCTTGGCGTAAAGCCCATGTCGTCTGAGCCGAACCAGGACATTCCGGACATGCCTGCGATGGTCGTCTACAGAGGAGGAGAATATCAAGATATCGTCCAGGTATACTATGATGTACAAGTCCAGGTAATCACGGAAGATGTCGTTGACAAAATGTTGAAAGGTAGCCGGAGCGTTACACAGTCCGAACGGCATAACTAGATATTCGTAGTGCCCGAACCGTGTGCGGAAGGCCGTCTTCCACTCATCCCCCTCTCGAATGCGGATCAGGTTGTACGGTCCTCGGAGGTCAAGCTTGGTGAATATGACCGCCGTTCCCAGCCTCTGAAACAGTTCCGGCACAAGAGGTAAGGGATAACGGTTTTTAATGGTGATCTTGTTCAACTGCCGATAATCAATACAGGGGCGTAGGGAAT
The DNA here is from genome assembly GCA_029206835.1 of Rana muscosa. Classification (NCBI taxonomy): domain Eukaryota; kingdom Metazoa; phylum Chordata; class Amphibia; order Anura; family Ranidae; genus Rana; species Rana muscosa. Next base: position 208,336,419 of record CM055127.1, on the reverse strand, counting down.
GGTCCTTTTTTTCAACGAAAAAGATGCCCGCACCTGCAGGCGAGGTGGACGGGCGGATGAACCCTTTATTTAGGTTGTCGTCGATGTAGACTTTCAGGGTGCCCAATTCCTGCTCGGTCAACGGGAAGATCCTCCCAAAAGGTACTTCGGTCCCAGGCAAAAGTTCTATAGGGCAATCATATGGTCTGTGAGGAGGAAGGGTTTCTGCTCCCTTCTTACTGAACACGTCCAGAAAATCATGGTAGGGCTCAGGGATGGTTTTCTGAAGGTCAGGGTCTGTGCCCAGACAGAGCAGGTGAGGGTGGTCGGTAGAGGCTTGTTGCAGGCAGTGTTGCTGGCAATAATCTGAGAGGAATTTAACTCCCCCTGTAGCCCAGTCAATGTTGGGGTTATGGGCTTGCAGCCAGGGCATCCCCAGAATGACGGGGAATAGCGGAGAGGAGATGGCATCCAGACTGAGGAACTCCTGATGGTGGGTTGCCACCGAGGCCAACAAGGGAACGGTCTCCTGAGTGACGGGGCCGAATTTGATAATGGAGCCGTCAGCGAGATGTACTGCAAGTCCCCGGGATTTCGGCTGCAGGTGAATGTGATGACTGGCAGCAAATGTCAAATCGATAAAGCAGCTGCATGCCCCCGAATCAATTATGGCGGGTACTAGGATTGCGGAAGTCCTTCTGGGGGGCTGTAAAGAGATGGAGAGAGCCAAGTGAGAAGTTGGGTTAGGCAACAAAGAGGCACAAGTAGAAGAAACAGGCAGGCACTTACGCATCTTGGCCGGGCAGGATCTCACGTAGTGTCCTGGTTCGCCACAGTACATGCACAGATTGTTGCTACGCCTATGCTGGCGTTCTTCGGGAGAGAGAGATGGGCGCAGTAAGCCCAGTTGCATGGGTTCCGGGTCATTTAAGGCCGGAGACGGGGAAGCCGGAGGTGCAAGACGGACTGGGTTTGAGACCTTGGGGAGCAACCAGGTGGGTCAGAACTGACTGGAGGTCCTCTCGGAGCGACGCTCTCTCAGGCGCCGGTCGATCTGAATTGACAGATCTATTAACTTGTCCAGGGTTTGAGGAACTCCGACACGTGCTAGCTCGTCCTTGAGCTGATCCGACAGGCCCATCCGGAATTGGTAGCGCAAAGCAGCGTCATTCCACTCTGTTTCGGAGCTCCAAAGTTTGAACTGTGCCGCATAGTCCTCGGCCGCTCTGCGGCCTTGCAGGAGAGAGTGAAGAACAGATTCTGCAGTAGCCGCTTGTTGCGGATCCTCGTAGAGATGGGACATAGCGGCAAAGAACATGGCAAGGGTCTCCAAGGAGGCATCTTTCTGCTCTAGAAGGCGGTGAGCCCAGGCCTGCGGCTCGTCGGTCAGCAGAGAGATGACGAAGCCCACCTTGGTTACTTCCAGGGAAAAGGTGCGGGGTTGTAGGGCGAAGAAAAGCTCACAGGCGTTGCGGAACGCACGGTATTTGCTGCGATCGCCCACAAACTTCTCGGGTGTAGGGACCCTGGGTTCCGGAGGAAGCATGACGACGGAGGGTGTAGCCGGATATCCCGTGGATGTGGTGCCTTGCAGGCTGGCAGGTGAGGACAGGACATGAACTCTTTCCTCCAACCTGGTATAGCCGGCTGGGAGGACTTTCACGGCTTGCGTCAGCCCGTTCAGGTGTCGGCATAATTCCTCCATGGGATCCCTCCCCTGCTCGGACTCGGACATGGCTGTCTGATACTGTCAGGGAGATACGCACCTGATCAGCGAGTCCGTTGGAGCAGAGGAAGGTCACCCGTACGGATCCGACTCACGGGCCCCTGGTAGTGCAGACATGAGGCACAGGAGTGCGGAAGGGTAAGAGAGCCTGAGATAGGTTCCTGGAAGGCGGCTCCGGATCCTGGGTTCAGGAGGGTAGCTAAGCCAGACAGGCTGCAGGCAGGTAGGTAGGCAGGCAGGCGTATAGAGCAGCGCAGCTGGGCAGATGCAGAAGGAGCGGTCAGACAGGCAGGGTTCGACAACGTTCAGGCAATATGGTACAGCGGGGTAGGCAGGTTCAGGATCGAAGACAGGCCGAGGTCGGGTGCAGGCGGATAGCAGGGAAAGTCCAGTAACAAGCCGGGTGGTCAGAAGGTCGGATTTCGGGCGAACAACAGGAGCAGGATACACAGGGGACTGCAGATCAGACAGCACCGGTCTGAAGTGTTCCAGGGGTTTAAAAAAGCAAACCGCCGTGTGTCGGTGCGCGCAACGGCGCACGCGCGCGTGCCCGCAATGCGCGCACATGCACCCGCACGCACAGGCGCAGCAACGCGCACAGGCACGCGCGCCCGCGGTCCGGGAAGTGCACCAGCGCGGACGGGAACATGCCAAACCTCAGCGCACATCGGCGCACGCGAACGCACACCAAAGCGACCACCGACACGCCCGGCAAGGAAGTACTCTGACAGATACAGTACACTGACTGAATATACTACAGCTGTCTGCCTGTGGTTTTATTAGGAAGAGAACACCAGCAATTGTCTGCAGTTAGCTTTAGTTGCACACTGTGCACAGGATACAGCACAATGACTGAAAATACTGCAGCTGCCTGCCTGCGGTGTTATTAGGAAGAGAACACCAGCAATTGTCTGCAGTTAGCTTTAGTTGCACACTGTGCACAGGATACAGTACACTGACTGAAAATACTGCAGCTGCCTGCCTGTGGTATTATAAGGAAGAGAACACCAGCAATTGTCTGCAGTTAGTTTGAGTTGCACACTGTGCACAGGATACAGTACACTGACTGAAAATACTGCAGCTGCCTGCCTGCCTGTGGTATTATTAGGAAGAGAACACCAGCAAATGTTTGTAGTTAGTTTGAGTTGCACACTGTGCACAGGATACAGTACACTGACTGAAAATACTGCAGCTGTCTGCCTGCCTGTGGTATTATTCTAAAGAGAACACCAGAAATTGTATGCAGTTAGCTTTAGTTGCACACTGTGCACAGGATACAGTACACTGACTGAAAATACTGCAGCTGCCTGCCTGTGGTATTATTAGGAAGTGAACACCAGCAATTGTCTGCAGTTAGCTTTAGTTGCACACTGTGCATAGGATACAGTACACTGACTGAAAATACGGCAGCTGCCTGCCTGTGGTATTATAAGGAAGAGAACACCAGCAATTGTCTGCAGTTAGTTTGAGTTGCACACTGTGCACAGGATACAGTACACTGACTGAAAATACTGCAGCTGCCTGTCTGCCTGTGGTATTATTAGGAAGAGAACACCAGTAATTGTCTGCAGTTAGCTTTAGTTGCACACTGTGCACAGGATACAGTACACTGACTTAAAATACTGCGGCTGCCTGCTTCCTATGTGTGGTATGTTTAGTAAGAGAACACCAGTAATTGTCTGCAGTTAGCTTGAGTTGCACACTGTGCAAATGATACAGTACACTGACTGAAAATACTACAGCACCTGACTGCCTGTGGTATTATTAGGAAGAGAACACCAGCAATTGTCTGCAGTTAGCTTTAGTTGCACACTGTGCACAGGATACAGTACACTGACTGAAAATATTGCAGCTGCATGTCTGTGGTATTATAAGGAAGAGAACACCAGCAATTGTCCGCAGTTAGTTTGAGTTGCACACTGTGCACAGGATACAGTACACTGACTGAAAATACTGCAGCTGTCTGCCTGCCTGTGGTATTATTCTAAAGAGAACACCAGAAATTGTATGCAGTTAGCTTTAGTTGCACACTGTGCACAGGATAAGGTACACTGACTGAAAATACTGCAGCTGCCTGCCTGCTTGTGGTTTTATTAGGAATAGAACACCAGCAATTGTCTGCAGTTAGCTTTAGTTGCACACTGTGCATAGGATACAGTACACTGACTGAATATACTGCAGCTGCCTGCCTGTGGTATTATTAGGAAGAGAACACCAGCAATTGTCTGCAGTTAACTTTAGTTGCACACTGTGAACAGGATAAGGTACACTGACTTAAAATACTGCAGCTGTCTGCATGTGGTATTATTAGGAAGTGAACACCAGCAATTGTCTGCAGTTAGCTTTAGTTGCACACTGTGCACAGGATACAGTACACTGACTGAAAATACTGCAGCTGCCTGCTTCCTATGTGTGGTATGTTTAGTAAGAGAACACCAGTAATTGTCTGCAGTTAGCTTTAGTTGCACACTGTGCACATGATAAAGTACACCGACTAAAAATACTGCAGCGCCTGCCTGCCTGTGGTATTATTAGGAAGAGAACAGCAGCAATTGTCTGCAGTTAGCTTTAGTTGCACACTGTACACAGGATAAAGTACACTGGCTGAAAATACTGCAGCTGCCTGCCTGCCTGTGGTATTATTAGGAAGAGAACACCAGCAATTGTCTGCAGTTAGCTTTAGTTGCACACTGTGCACATGATAAGGTACACTGACTGAAAATAGTGCAGCTGCCTGCCTGCTTGTGGTTTTATTAGGAAGAGAACACCAGCAATTGTCTGCAGTTAGCTTTAGTTGCACACTGTGCACAGGATACAGCACAATGACTGAAAATACTGCAGCTGCCTGCCTGCGGTGTTATTAGGAAGAGAACACCAGCAATTGTCTGCAGTTAGCTTTAGTTACACACTGTGCACAGGATACAGTACACTGACTGGCAATACTGCAGCGCCTGCCTGCCTGTGGTATTATAAGGAAGAGAACACCAGCAATTGTCCGCAGTTAGTTTGAGTTGCACACTGTGCACAGGATACAGTACACTGACTGAAAATACTGCAGCTGCCTGCCTGTGGTATTATTAGGAAGAGAACACCAGCAAATGTTTGCAGTTAGTTTGAGTTGCACACTGTGCACAGGATACAGTACACTGACTGAAAATACTGCAGCTGTCTGCCTGCCTGTGGTATTATTACAAAGAGAACACCACAAATTGTATGCAGTTATCTTTAGTTGCACACTGTGCACAGGATACGGTACACTGACTTAAAATACTGCAGCTGTCTGCCTGTGGTATTATTAGGAAGAGAACACCAGTAATTGTCTGCAGGTAGCTTTAGTTGCACACTGTGCACAGGATACAGTACACTGGCTTAAAATACTGCAGCACCTGCCTGCCTGTGGTATTATTAGGAAGAGAACACCAGCAATTGTCTGCAGTTAGCTTTAGTTGCACAGTGTGCACAGGATAAAGTACAATGACTAAAAATACTGCAGCTGCCTGCCTGCCTGTGGTACTATTAGAAAGAGAACACCAGAAATTGTCTGCAGTTAGCGTGAGTTGCACACTGTGCACAGGATACAGTACACTGACTGAAAATACTGCAGTTGCCTGCCTGTGGTATTATTAGGAATAGAACACCAGCAATTGTCTGCAGTTAGCTTTAGTTGCACACTGTGCACAGCATACAGTACACTGACTGAATATACTGCAGCTGCCTGCCTGTGGTATTATTAGGAAGAGAACACCAGCAATTGTATGCAGTTAACTTTAGTTGCACACTGTGAGCAGGATAAGGTACACTGACTTAAAATACTGCAGCTGTCTGCCTGTGGTTTTATTAGGAAGAGAACACCAGCAATTGTCTGCAGTTAGCTTTAGTTGCACACTGTGCACAGGATAAAGTACAATGACTAAAAATACTGCAGCTGCCTGCCTGCCTGTGGTATTATTAGAAAGAGAACACCAGAAATTGTCTGCAGTTAGCGTGAGTTGCACACTGTGCACAGGATACAGTACACTGACTGAAAATAATGAAGCTGCCTGCCTGTGGTATTATTAGGAAGAGAACACCAGTAATTGTCTGCAGGTAGCTTTAGTTGCACACTGTGCACAGGATACAGTACACTGGCTGAAAATACTGCAGTGCCTGCCTGCCTATGGTATTATTAGGAAGAGAACAGCAGCAATTGTCTGCAGTTAGCTTTAGTTGCACACTGTGCACAGGATAAAGTACACTGACTAAAAATACTGCAGCTGCCTGCCTGCCTGTGGTATTATTAGAAAGAGAACACCAGAAATTGTATGCAGTTAGCGTGAGTTGCACACTGTGCACAGGATACAGTACACTGACTGAAAATACTGCAGCTGCCTGCCTTCCTGTGGTATTATTAGGAAGAGAACACCAGAAAATGTCTGCAGTTAGCTTGAGTTGCACACTGTGCACAGGATACAGTACACTGACTGAATATACTACAGCTGCCTGCCCGTGGTATTATTAGGAAGAGAACCCCAGCAATTGTCTGCAGTTAACTTTAGTAGCACACTGTGAACAGGATAATTTACACTGACTTAAAATACTGCAGCTGTCTGCCTGTGGTTTTATTAGGAAGAGAACACCAGCAATTGTCGGCAGTTAGCTTTAGTTGCACACTGTGCACAGGATACAGCACAATGACTGAAAATACTGCAGCTGCCTGCCTGCGGTGTTATTAGGAAGAGAACACCAGCAATTGTCTGCAGTTAGCTTTAGTTGCACACTGTGCACAGGATACAGTACAATGCCTGAAAATACTGCAGCTGCCTGCCTGTGGTATTATAAGGAAGAGAACACCAGCAATTGTCTGCAGTTAGTTTGAGTTGCACACTGTGCACAGGATACAGTACACTGACTGAAAATACTGCAGCTGCCTGCCTGCCTGTGGTATTATTAGGAAGAGAACACCAGCAAATGTTTGCAGTTAGTTTGAGTTGCACACTGTGCACAGGATACAGTACACTGACTGAAAATACTGCAGCTGTCTGCCTGCCTGTGGTATTATTCTAAAGAGAACACCAGAAATTGTATGCAGTTAGCTTTAGTTGCACACTGTGCACAGGATACAGTACACTGACTGAAAATACAACAGCTGCCTGCCTGTGGTATTATAAGGAAGAGAACACCAGCAATTGTCTGCAGTTAGTTTGAGTTGCACACTGTGCACAGGATACAGTACACTGACTGAAAATACTGCAGCTGCCTGTCTGTCTGTGGTATTATTAGGAAGAGAACACCAGTAATTGTCTGCAGTTAGCTTTAGTTGCACACTGTGCACAGGATACAGTACACTGACTTAAAATACTGCGGCTGCCTGCTTCCTATGTGTGGTATGTTTAGTAAGAGAACACCAGTAATTGTCTGCAGTTAGCTTGAGTTGCACACTGTGCAAAGGATACAGTACACTGACTGAAAATACTACAGCACCTGACTGCTTGTGGTATTATTAGGAAGAGAACACCAGCAATTGTCTGCAGTTAGCTTTAGTTGCACACTGTGCACAGGATACAGTACACTGACTGAAAATACTGCAGCTGCCTGCCTGTGGTATTATAAGGAAGAGAACACCAGCAATTGTCCGCAGTTAGTTTGAGTTGCACACTGTGCACAGGATACAGTACACTGACTGAAAATACTGCAGCTGCCTGCCTGCCTGTGGTATTATTAGGAAGAGAACACCAGCAAATGTTTGCAGTTAGTTTGAGTTGCACATTGTGCACAGGATACAGTACACTGACTGAAAATACTGCAGCTGTCTGCCTGCCTGTGGGATTATTCTAAAGAGAACACCAGAAATTGTATGCAGTTAGCTTTAGTTGCACACTGTGCACAGGATACAGTACACTGACTGAATATACTGCAGCTGCCTGCCTGTGGTATTATTAGGAAGAGAACACCAGCAATTGTATGCAGTTAACTTTAGTTGCACACTGTGAGCAGGATAAGGTACACTGACTTAAAATACTGCAGCTGTCTGCCTGTGGTTTTATTAGGAAGAGAACACCAGCAATTGTCTGCAGTTAGCTTTAGTTGCACACTGTGCACAGGATAAAGTACAATGACTAAAAATACTGCAGCTGCCTGCCTGCCTGTGGTATTATTAGAAAGAGAACACCAGAAATTGTCTGCAGTTAGCGTGAGTTGCACACTGTGCACAGGATACAGTACACTGACTGAAAATAATGAAGCTGCCTGCCTGTGGTATTATTAGGAAGAGAACACCAGTAATTGTCTGCAGGTAGCTTTAGTTGCACACTGTGCACAGGATACAGTACACTGGCTGAAAATACTGCAGTGCCTGCCTGCCTGTGGTATTATTAGGAAGAGAACAGCAGCAATTGTCTGCAGTTAGCTTTAGTTGCACACTGTGCACAGGATAAAGTACACTGACTAAAAATACTGCAGCTGCCTGCCTGCCTGTGGTATTATTAGAAAGAGAACACCAGAAATTGTATGCAGTTAGCGTGAGTTGCACACTGTGCACAGGATACAGTACACTGACTGAAAATACTGCAGCTGCCTGCCTTCCTGTGGTATTATTAGGAAGAGAACACCAGAAAATGTCTGCAGTTAGCTTGAGTTGCACACTGTGCACAGGATACAGTACACTGACTGAATATACTACAGCTGCCTGCCCGTGGTATTATTAGGAAGAGAACCCCAGCAATTGTCTGCAGTTAACTTTAGTAGCACACTGTGAACAGGATAATTTACACTGACTTAAAATACTGCAGCTGTCTGCCTGTGGTTTTATTAGGAAGAGAACACCAGCAATTGTCGGCAGTTAGCTTTAGTTGCACACTGTGCACAGGATACAGCACAATGACTGAAAATACTGCAGCTGCCTGCCTGCGGTGTTATTAGGAAGAGAACACCAGCAATTGTCTGCAGTTAGCTTTAGTTGCACACTGTGCACAGGATACAGTACAATGCCTGAAAATACTGCAGCTGCCTGCCTGTGGTATTATAAGGAAGAGAACACCAGCAATTGTCTGCAGTTAGTTTGAGTTGCACACTGTGCACAGGATACAGTACACTGACTGAAAATACTGCAGCTGCCTGCCTGCCTGTGGTATTATTAGGAAGAGAACACCAGCAAATGTTTGCAGTTAGTTTGAGTTGCACACTGTGCACAGGATACAGTACACTGACTGAAAATACTGCAGCTGTCTGCCTGCCTGTGGTATTATTCTAAAGAGAACACCAGAAATTGTATGCAGTTAGCTTTAGTTGCACACTGTGCACAGGATACAGTACACTGACTGAAAATACAACAGCTGCCTGCCTGTGGTATTATAAGGAAGAGAACACCAGCAATTGTCTGCAGTTAGTTTGAGTTGCACACTGTGCACAGGATACAGTACACTGACTGAAAATACTGCAGCTGCCTGTCTGTCTGTGGTATTATTAGGAAGAGAACACCAGTAATTGTCTGCAGTTAGCTTTAGTTGCACACTGTGCACAGGATACAGTACACTGACTTAAAATACTGCGGCTGCCTGCTTCCTATGTGTGGTATGTTTAGTAAGAGAACACCAGTAATTGTCTGCAGTTAGCTTGAGTTGCACACTGTGCAAAGGATACAGTACACTGACTGAAAATACTACAGCACCTGACTGCTTGTGGTATTATTAGGAAGAGAACACCAGCAATTGTCTGCAGTTAGCTTTAGTTGCACACTGTGCACAGGATACAGTACACTGACTGAAAATACTGCAGCTGCCTGCCTGTGGTATTATAAGGAAGAGAACACCAGCAATTGTCCGCAGTTAGTTTGAGTTGCACACTGTGCACAGGATACAGTACACTGACTGAAAATACTGCAGCTGCCTGCCTGCCTGTGGTATTATTAGGAAGAGAACACCAGCAAATGTTTGCAGTTAGTTTGAGTTGCACATTGTGCACAGGATACAGTACACTGACTGAAAATACTGCAGCTGTCTGCCTGCCTGTGGGATTATTCTAAAGAGAACACCAGAAATTGTATGCAGTTAGCTTTAGTTGCACACTGTGCACAGGATACAGTACACTGACTGAAAATACTGCAGATGCCTGCCTGCCTGTGGTATTATTAGGAAGAGAACAGCAACAATTGTCTGCAGTTAGCTTTATTTGCACACTGTGCACAGGATACAGTACACTGACTGAAAAAACTGCAGCCACCTGCCTGCCTGTGGTATTATTAGAAAGAGAACACCAGAAATTGTCTGCAGTTAGCGTGAGTTGCACACTGTGCACAGGATACAGTACACTGACTGAAAATACTGCAGCTGCCTGCCTGTGGTATTATTAGGAATAGAACACCAGCAATTGTCTGCAGTTAGCTTTAGTTGCACACTGTGCACAGCATACAGTACACTGACTGAATATACTGCAGCTGCCTGCCTGTGGTATTATTAGGAAGAGAACACCAGCAATTGTCTGCAATTAACTTTAGTTGCACACTGTGAACAGGATAATGTACACTGACTTAAAATACTGCAGCTGTCTGCCTGTGGTTTTATTAGGAAGAGAACACCAGCAATTGTCTGCAGTTAGCTTTAGTTGCACACTGTGCACAGGATACAGCACAATGACTGAAAATACTGCAGCTGCCTGCCTCCGGTGTTATTAGGAAGAGAACACCAGCAATTGTCTGCAGTTAGCTTTAGTTGCACACTGTGCACAGGATACAGTACCCTGACTGAAAATACTGAAGCTGCCTGCCTGTGGTATTATTAGGAAGAGAACACCAGTAATTGTCTGCAGGTAGCTTTAGTTGCACACTGTGCACAGGATACAGTACACTGGCTGAAAATACTGCAGTGCCTGCCTGCCTGTGGTATTATTAGGAAGAGAACAGCAGCAATTGTCTGCAGTTAGCTTTAGTTGCACACTGTGCACAGGATAAAGTACACTGACTAAAAATACTGCAGCTGCCTGCCTGCCTGTGGTATTATTAGAAAGAGAACACTAGAAATTGTCTGCAGTTAGTGTGAGTTGCACACTGTGCACAGGATACAGTACACTGACTGAAAATACTGCAGCTACCTGCCTGCCTGTGGTATTATTAGGAATAGAACACCAGCAATTGTCTGCAGTTAGCTTTAGTTGCACACTGTGCACAGGATACAGTACACTGACTGAATATACTGCAGCTGCCTGCCTGTGGTATTATTAGGAAGAGAACACCAGCAATTGTCTGCAGTTAGCTTTAGTTGCACACTGTGCACAGGATACAGTACACTGACTGAAAATACTGCAGCTGCCTGCCTGTGGTATTATTAGGAATTGAACACCAGCAATTGTCTGCAGTTAGCTTTAGTTGCACACTGTGCATAGGATACAGTACACTGACTGAAAATACTGCAGCTGCCTGCCTGTGGTATTATAAGGAAGAGAACACCAGCAATTGTCTGCAATTAGTTTGAGTTGCACACTGTGCACAGGATACAGCACACTGACTGAAAATACTGCAGCTGCCTGTCTGCCTGTGAAATTATTAGGAAGAGAAAACCAGTAATTGTCTGCAGTTAGCTTTAGTTGCACACTGTGCACAGGATACAGTACTCTGACTTAAAATACTGCAGCTAGCTGCTTCCTATGTGTGGTATGTTTAGTAAGAGAACACAGGTAATTGTCTGCATTTAGCTTTAGTTGCACACTGTGCACAGGATAAAGTACACTGGCTGAAAATACTGCAGCTGCCTGCCTGCCTGTGGTATTATTAGGAAGAGAACACCAGAAAATGTCTGCAGTTAGCTTGAGTTGCACACTGTGCACAGGATACAGTACACTGACTGAATATACTACAGCTGCCTGCCTGTGGTATTATTAGGAAGAGAACCCCAGCAATTGTCTGCAGTTAACTTTAGTAGCACACTGTGAACAGGATAATTTACGCTGACTTAAAATACTGCAGCTGTCTGCCTGTGGTTTTATTAGGAAGAGAACACCAGCAATTGTCTGCAGTTAGCTTTAGTTGCACACTGTGCACAGGATACAGCACAATGACTGAAAATACTGCAGCTGCCTGCCTGCGGTGTTATTAGGAAGAGAACACCAGCAATTGTCTGCAGTTAGCTTTAGTTGCACACTGTGCACAGGATACAGTACACTGACTGAAAATACTGCAGCTGCCTGCCTGTGGTATTATAAGGAAGAGAACACCAGCAATTGTCTGCAGTTAGTTTGAGTTGCACACTGTGCACAGGATACAGTACACTGACTGAAAATACTGCAGCTGCCTGCCTGCCTGTGGTATTATTAGGAAGAGAACCCCAGCAAATGTTTGTAGTTAGTTTGAGTTGCACACTGTGCACAGGATACAGTACACTGACTGAAAATACTGCAGCTGTCTGCCTGCCTGTGGTATTATTCTAAAGAGAACACCAGAAATTGTATGCAGCTAGCTTTAGTTGCACACTGTGCACAGGATACAGTACACTGACTGAAAATACTGCAGCTGCCTGCCTGTGGTATTATTAGGAAGTGAACACCAGCAATTGTCTGCAGTTAGCTTTAGTTGCACACTGTGCATAGGATACAGTACACTGACTGAAAATACGGCAGCTGCCTGCCTGTGGTATTATAAGGAAGAGAACACCAGCAATTGTCTGCAGTTAGTTTGAGTTACACACTGTGCACAGGATACAGTACACTGACTGAAAATACTGCAGCTGCCTGTCTGCCTGTGGTATTATTAGGAAGAGAACACCAGTAATTGTCTGCAGTTAGCTTTAGTTGCACACTGTGCACAGGATACAGTACACTGACTTAAAATACTGCGGCTGCCTGCTTCCTATGTGTGGTATGTTTAGTAAGAGAACACCAGTAATTGTCTGCAGTTAGCTTGAGTTGCACACTGTGCAAAGGATACAGTACACTGACTGAAAATACTACAGCACCTGACTGCCTGTGGTATTATTAGGAAGAGAACACCAGCAATTGTCTGCAGTTAGCTTTAGTTGCACACTGTGCACAGGATACAGTACACTGACTGAAAATATTGCAGCTGCATGTCTGTGGTATTATAAGGAAGAGAACACCAGCAATTGTCCGCAGTTAGTTTGAGTTGCACACTGTGCACAGGATACAGTACACTGACTGAAAATACTGCAGCTGTCTGCCTGCCTGTGGTATTATTCTAAAGAGAACACCAGAAATTGTATGCAGTTAGCTTTAGTTGCACACTGTGCACAGGATAAGGTACACTGACTGAAAATACTGCAGCTGCCTGCCTGCTTGTGGTTTTATTAGGAATAGAACACCAGCAATTGTCTGCAGTTAGCTTTAGTTGCACACTGTGCATAGGATACAGTACACTGACTGAATATACTGCAGCTGCCTGCCTGTGGTATTATTAGGAAGAGAACACCAGCAATTGTCTGCAGTTAACTTTAGTTGCACACTGTGAACAGGATAAGGTACACTGACTTAAAATACTGCAGCTGTCTGCATGTGGTATTATTAGGAAGTGAACACCAGCAATTGTCTGCAGTTAGCTTTAGTTGCACACTGTGCACAGGATACAGTACACTGACTGAAAATACTGCAGCTGCCTGCTTCCTATGTGTGGTATGTTTAGTAAGAGAACACCAGTAATTGTCTGCAGTTAGCTTTAGTTGCACACTGTGCACATGATAAAGTACACCGACTAAAAATACTGCAGCGCCTGCCTGCCTGTGGTATTATTAGGAAGAGAACAGCAGCAATTGTCTGCAGTTAGCTTTAGTTGCACACTGTGCACAGGATAAAGTACACTGGCTGAAAATACTGCAGCTGCCTGCCTGCCTGTGGTATTATTAGGAAGAGAACACCAGCAATTGTCTGCAGTTAGCTTTAGTTGCACACTGTGCACAGGATACAGCACAATGACTGAAAATACTGCAGCTGCCTGCCTGCGGTGTTATTAGGAAGAGAACACCAGCAATTGTCTGCAGTTAGCTTTAGTTACACACTGTGCACAGGATACAGTACACTGACTGACAATACTGCAGCGCCTGCCTGCCTGTGGTATTATAAGGAAGAGAACACCAGCAATTGTCCGCAGTTAGTTTGAGTTGCACACTGTGCACAGGATACAGTACACTGACTGAAAATACTGCAGCTGCCTGCCTGTGGTATTATTAGGAAGAGAACACCAGCAAATGTTTGCAGTTAGTTTGAGTTGCACACTGTGCACAGGATACAGTACACTGACTGAAAATACTGCAGCTGTCTGCCTGCCTGTGGTATTATTACAAAGAGAACACCACAAATTGTATGCAGTTATCTTTAGTTGCACACTGTGCACAGGATACGGTACACTGACTTAAAATACTGCAGCTGTCTGCCTGTGGTATTATTAGGAAGAGAACACCAGTAATTGTCTGAAGGTAGCTTTAGTTGCACACTGTGCACAGGATACAGTACACTGGCTTAAAATACTGCAGCACCTGCCTGCCTGTGGTATTATTAGGAAGAGAACACCAGCAATTGTCTGCAGTTAGCTTTAGTTGCACACTGTGCACAGGATACAGTACACTGACTGAAAATACTGCAGTTGCCTGCCTGTGGTATTATTAGGAATAGAACACCAGCAATTGTCTGCAGTTAGCTTTAGTTGCACACTGTGCACAGCATACAGTACACTGACTGAATATACTGCAGCTGCCTGTCTGTGGTATTATTAGGAAGAGAACACCAGCAATTGTATGCAGTTAACTTTAGTTGCACACTGTGAGCAGGATAAGGTACACTGACTTAAAATACTGCAGCTGTCTGCCTGTGGTTTTATTAGGAAGAGAACACCATCAATTGTCTGCAGTTAGCTTTAGTTGCACACTGTGCACAGGATACAGTACACTGACTGAAAATACTGCAGCTGCCTGCCTGTGGTATTATTAGGAATTGAACACCAGCAATTGTCTGCAGTTAGCTTTAGTTGCACACTGTGCATAGGATACAGTACACTGACTGAAAATACTGCAGCTGCCTGCCTGTGGTATTATAAGGAAGAGAACACCAGCAATTGTCTGCAGTTAGTTTGAGTTGCACACTGTGCACAGGATACAGCACACTGACTGAAAATACTGCAGCTGCCTGTCTGCCTGTGGTATTATTAGGAAGAGAAAACCAGTAATTGTCTGCAGTTAGATTTAGTTGCACACTGTGCACAGGATAAGGTACACTGACAGAAAATACTGCAGCTGCCTGCCTGCCTGCTTGTGGTTTTATTAGGAAGAGAACACCAGCAATTGTCTGCAGTTAGCTTTAGTTGCACACTGTGCACAGGATACAGTACACTGACTGAAAATACTGCAGCTGCCTGCCTGCCTGTGGTATTATTAGGAAGAGAACACCAGCAATTGTCTGCAGTTAACTTTAGTTGCACACTGTGAACAGGATAATTTACACTGACTTAAAATACTGCAGCTGTCTGCCTGTGGTTTTATTAGGAAGAGAACACCAGCAATTGTCTGCAGTTAGCTTTAGTTGCACACTGTGCACAGGATACAGCACAATGACTGAAAATACTGCAGCTGCCTGCCTGCGGTGTTATTAGGAAGAGAACACCAGCAATTATCTGCAGTTAGCTTTAGTTGCACACTGTGCACAGGATACAGTACACTGCCTGAAAATACTGCAGCTGCCTGCCTGTGGTATTAAAAGGAAGAGAACACCAGCAATTGTCTGCAGTTAGTTTGAGTTGCACACTGTGCACATGATACAGTACACTGACTGAAAATACAGCAGCTGTCTGCCTGCATGTGGTATTATTAGGAAGAGAACACCAGCAAATGTTTGCAGTTAGTTTGAGTTGCACACTGTGCACAGGATACAGTACACTGACTGAAAATACTGCAGCTGTCTGCCTGCCTGTGGTAGTATTCTAAAGAGAACACCAGAAATTGTATGCAGTTAGATTTAGTTGCACACTGTGCACAGGATACAGTACACTGACTGAAAATACTGCAGCTGCCTGCCTATGTTATTATAACGAAGAGAACACCAGCAATTGTCCGCAGTTAGATTGAGTTGCACACTGTGCACAGGATACAGTACACTGACTGAAAATACTGCAGCTGCCTGCCTGCTTGTGGTTTTATTAGGAAGAGAACACCAGCAATTGTCTGAAGTTAGCTTTAGTTGCACACTGTGCACAGGATAAGGTACACTGACTGAAAATAGTGCAGCTGCCTGCCTGCTTGTGGTTTTATTAGAAAGAGAACACCAGCAATTGTCTGCAGTTAGCTTTAGTTGCACACTGTGCACAGGATACAGTACACTGACTGAATATACTACAGCTGCCTACCTGTGGTATTATTAGGAAGAGGACACCAGCAATTGTCTGCAATTAACTTTAGTTGCACACTGTGAACAGGATAATGTACACTGACTTAAAATACTGAAGCTGTCTGCCTGTGGTTTTATTAGGAAGAGAACACCAGCAATTGTCTGCAGTTAGCTTTAGTTGCACACTGTGCACAGGATACAGCACAATGACTGAAAATACTGCAGCTGCCTGCCTGTGGTATTATTAGGAAGAGAACAGCAACAATTGTCTTCAGTTAGCTTTAGTTGCACACTGTGCACAGGATACAGTACACTGACTGAAAAAACTGCAGCCGCCTGCCTGCCTGTGGTATTATTACAAAGAGAACACCACACATTGTATGCAGTTATCTTTAGTTGCACACTGTGCACAGGATAAGGTACACTGACTTAAAATACTGCAGCTGTCTGCCTGTGGTATTATTAGGAAGAGAACACCAGTAATTGTCTGCAGGTAGCTTTAGTTGCACACTGTGCACAGGATAAGGTACACTGCCTGAAAATACTGCAGCTGCCTGCCTGCCTGTTGTATTATTAGAAAGAGAACACCAGAAATTGTCTGCAGTTAGCGTGAGTTGCACACTGTGCACATGATACAGTACACTGACTGAAAATACTGCAGCTGCCTGCCTGTGGTATTATTAGGAAGAGAACACCAGCAATTGTCTGCAGTTAACTTTAGTTGCACACTGTGAGCAGGATAAGGTACACTGACTTAAAATACTGCAGCTGTCTGCCTGTGGTTTTATTAGGAAGAGAACACCAGCAATTGATTGTCTGCAGTTAGTTTGAGTTGCACACTGTGCACAGGATACAGCACACTGACTGAAAATACTGCAGCTGCCTATCTGCCTGTGGTATTATTAGGAAGAGAAAACCAGTAATTGTCTGCAGTTAGATTTAGTTGCACACTGTGCACAGGATACAGTACTCTGACTTAAAATACTGCAGCTAGCTGCTTCCTATGTGTGGTATGTTTAGTAAGAGAACACCAGTAATTGTCTGCTGTTAGCTTTAGTTGCACACTGTGCACAGGATAAAATACACTGGCTGAAAATACTGCAGCTGCCTGCCTGCCTGTGGTATTATTAGGAAGAGAACACTAGCAAATGTCTGCAGTTAGCTTGAGTTGCACACTGTGCACAGGATACAGTACACTGACTGAAAATACTACAGCACCTGACTGCCTGTGGTATTATTAGGAAGAGAACACCAGCAATTGTCTGCAGTTAGCTTTAGTTGCACACTTTGCACAGGATAAGGTACACAGACTGAAAATACTGCAGCTGCCTGCCTGCCTGCTTGTGGTTTTATTAGGAAGAGAACACCAGCAATTGTCTGCAGTTAGCTTTAGTTGCACACTGTGCACAGGATAATTTACACTGACTTAAAATACTGCAGCTGTCTGCCTGTGGTTTTATTAGGAAGAGAACACCAGCAATTGTCTGCAGTTAGCTTTAGTTGCACACTGTGCACAGGATACAGTACACTGACTGAAAATACTGCAGCTGCCTGCCTGCCTGTGGTATTATTAGGAAGAGAACACCAGCAATTGTCTGCAGTTAACTTTAGTTGCACACTGTGAACAGGATAATTTACACTGACTTAAAATACTGCAGCTGTCTGCCTGTGGTTTTATTAGGAAGAGAACACCAGCAATTGTCTGCAGTAAGCTTTAGTTGCACACTGTGCACAGGATACAGTACACTGACTGAAAATACTGCAGCTGCCTGCCTGCCTGTGGTATTATTAGGAAGAGAACACCAGCAATTGTCTGCAGTTAACTTTAGTTGCACACTGTGAACAGGATAATTTACACTGACTTAAAATACTGCAGCTGTCTGCCTGTGGTTTTATTAGGAAGAGAACACCAGCAATTGTCTGCAGTTAGCTTTAGTTGCACACTGTGCACAGGATACAGCACAATGACTGAAAATACTGCAGCTGCCTGCCTGCGGTGTTATTAGGAAGAGAACACCAGCAATTGTCTGCAGTTAGCTTTAGTTGCACACTGTGCACAGGATACAGTACACTGCCTGAAAATACTGCAGCTGCCTGCCTGTGGTATTATAAGGAAGAGAACACCAGCAATTGTCTGCAGTTAGTTTGAGTTGCACACTGTGCACAGGATACAGTACACTGACTGAAAATACTGCAGCTGCCTGCCTGCCTGTGGTATTATTAGGAAGAGAACACCAGCAAATGTTTGCAGTTAGTTTGAGTTGCACACTGTGCACAGGATACAGTACACTGACTGAAAATACTGCAGCTGTCTGCCTGCCTGTGGTGTTATTCTAAAGAGAACACCAGAAATTGTATGCAGTTAGATTTAGTTGCACACTGTGCACAGGATACAGTACACTGACTGAAAATACTGCAGCTGCCTGCCTGTGGTATTATAAGGAAGAGAACACCAGCAATTGTCCGCAGTTAGATTGAGTTGCACACTGTGCACAGGATACAGTACACTGACTGAAAAAACTGCAGTTGCCTGCCTGCCTGTGGTATTATTACAAAGAGAACACCACAAATTGTATGCAGTTATCTTTAGTTGCACACTGTGCACAGGATAAGGTACACTGACTTAAAATACTGCAGCTGTCTGCCTGTGGTATTATTAGGAAGAGAACACCAGTAATTGTCTGCAGGTAGCTTTAGTTGCACACTGTGCACAGGATACAGTACACTGGCTTAAAATACTGCAGCGCCTGCCTGCCTGTGGTATTATTAGGAAGAGAACACCAGCAATTGTCTGCAGTTAGCTTTAGTTGCACACTGTGCACAGGATAAAGTACACTGACTGAAAATACTGCAGCTTCCTGCCTGTGGTATTATTAGGAAGAGAACACCAGAAATTTTCTGCAGTTAGCGTGAGTTGCACACTGTGCACAGGATACAGTACACTGACTGAAAATACTGCAGCTGCCTGCCTGTGGTATTTTTAGGAATAGAACACCAGCAATTGTCTGCAGTTAGCTTTAGTTGCACACTGTGCACAGGATACAGTACACTGACTGAATATACTGCAGCTGCCTGCCTGTGGTATTATTAGGAAGAGAACACCAGCAATTGTCTGCAGTTAGTTTGAGTTGCACACTGTGCACATGATACAGTACACTGACTGAAAATACAGCAGCTGTCTGCCTGCATGTGGTATTATTAGGAAGAGAACACCAGCAAATGTTTGCAGTTAGTTTGAGTTGCACACTGTGCACAGGATACAGTACACTGACTGAAAATACTGCAGCTGTCTGCCTGCCTGTGGTAGTATTCTAAAGAGAACACCAGAAATTGTATGCAGTTAGATTTAGTTGCACACTGTGCACAGGATACAGTACACTGACTGAAAATACTGCAGCTGCCTGCCTATGTTATTATAACGAAGAGAACACCAGCAATTGTCCGCAGTTAGATTGAGTTGCACACTGTGCACAGGATACAGTACACTGACTGAAAATACTGCAGCTGCCTGCCTGCTTGTGGTTTTATTAGGAAGAGAACACCAGCAATTGTCTGAAGTTAGCTTTAGTTGCACACTGTGCACAGGATAAGGTACACTGACTGAAAATAGTGCAGCTGCCTGCCTGCTTGTGGTTTTATTAGAAAGAGAACACCAGCAATTGTCTGCAGTTAGCTTTAGTTGCACACTGTGCACAGGATACAGTACACTGACTGAATATACTACAGCTGCCTACCTGTGGTATTATTAGGAAGAGGACACCAGCAATTGTCTGCAATTAACTTTAGTTGCACACTGTGAACAGGATAATGTACACTGACTTAAAATACTGAAGCTGTCTGCCTGTGGTTTTATTAGGAAGAGAACACCAGCAATTGTCTGCAGTTAGCTTTAGTTGCACACTGTGCACAGGATACAGCACAATGACTGAAAATACTGCAGCTGCCTGCCTGTGGTATTATTAGGAAGAGAACAGCAACAATTGTCTTCAGTTAGCTTTAGTTGCACACTGTGCACAGGATACAGTACACTGACTGAAAAAACTGCAGCCGCCTGCCTGCCTGTGGTATTATTACAAAGAGAACACCACACATTGTATGCAGTTATCTTTAGTTGCACACTGTGCACAGGATAAGGTACACTGACTTAAAATACTGCAGCTGTCTGCCTGTGGTATTATTAGGAAGAGAACACCAGTAATTGTCTGCAGGTAGCTTTAGTTGCACACTGTGCACAGGATAAGGTACACTGCCTGAAAATACTGCAGCTGCCTGCCTGCCTGTTGTATTATTAGAAAGAGAACACCAGAAATTGTCTGCAGTTAGCGTGAGTTGCACACTGTGCACATGATACAGTACACTGACTGAAAATACTGCAGCTGCCTGCCTGTGGTATTATTAGGAAGAGAACACCAGCAATTGTCTGCAGTTAACTTTAGTTGCACACTGTGAGCAGGATAAGGTACACTGACTTAAAATACTGCAGCTGTCTGCCTGTGGTTTTATTAGGAAGAGAACACCAGCAATTGATTGTCTGCAGTTAGTTTGAGTTGCACACTGTGCACAGGATACAGCACACTGACTGAAAATACTGCAGCTGCCTATCTGCCTGTGGTATTATTAGGAAGAGAAAACCAGTAATTGTCTGCAGTTAGATTTAGTTGCACACTGTGCACAGGATACAGTACTCTGACTTAAAATACTGCAGCTAGCTGCTTCCTATGTGTGGTATGTTTAGTAAGAGAACACCAGTAATTGTCTGCTGTTAGCTTTAGTTGCACACTGTGCACAGGATAAAATACACTGGCTGAAAATACTGCAGCTGCCTGCCTGCCTGTGGTATTATTAGGAAGAGAACACTAGCAAATGTCTGCAGTTAGCTTGAGTTGCACACTGTGCACAGGATACAGTACACTGACTGAAAATACTACAGCACCTGACTGCCTGTGGTATTATTAGGAAGAGAACACCAGCAATTGTCTGCAGTTAGCTTTAGTTGCACACTTTGCACAGGATAAGGTACACAGACTGAAAATACTGCAGCTGCCTGCCTGCCTGCTTGTGGTTTTATTAGGAAGAGAACACCAGCAATTGTCTGCAGTTAGCTTTAGTTGCACACTGTGCACAGGATAATTTACACTGACTTAAAATACTGCAGCTGTCTGCCTGTGGTTTTATTAGGAAGAGAACACCAGCAATTGTCTGCAGTTAGCTTTAGTTGCACACTGTGCACAGGATACAGTACACTGACTGAAAATACTGCAGCTGCCTGCCTGCCTGTGGTATTATTAGGAAGAGAACACCAGCAATTGTCTGCAGTTAACTTTAGTTGCACACTGTGAACAGGATAATTTACACTGACTTAAAATACTGCAGCTGTCTGCCTGTGGTTTTATTAGGAAGAGAACACCAGCAATTGTCTGCAGTAAGCTTTAGTTGCACACTGTGCACAGGATACAGTACACTGACTGAAAATACTGCAGCTGCCTGCCTGCCTGTGGTATTATTAGGAAGAGAACACCAGCAATTGTCTGCAGTTAACTTTAGTTGCACACTGTGAACAGGATAATTTACACTGACTTAAAATACTGCAGCTGTCTGCCTGTGGTTTTATTAGGAAGAGAACACCAGCAATTGTCTGCAGTTAGCTTTAGTTGCACACTGTGCACAGGATACAGCACAATGACTGAAAATACTGCAGCTGCCTGCCTGCGGTGTTATTAGGAAGAGAACACCAGCAATTGTCTGCAGTTAGCTTTAGTTGCACACTGTGCACAGGATACAGTACACTGCCTGAAAATACTGCAGCTGCCTGCCTGTGGTATTATAAGGAAGAGAACACCAGCAATTGTCTGCAGTTAGTTTGAGTTGCACACTGTGCACAGGATACAGTACACTGACTGAAAATACTGCAGCTGCCTGCCTGCCTGTGGTATTATTAGGAAGAGAACACCAGCAAATGTTTGCAGTTAGTTTGAGTTGCACACTGTGCACAGGATACAGTACACTGACTGAAAATACTGCAGCTGTCTGCCTGCCTGTGGTGTTATTCTAAAGAGAACACCAGAAATTGTATGCAGTTAGATTTAGTTGCACACTGTGCACAGGATACAGTACACTGACTGAAAATACTGCAGCTGCCTGCCTGTGGTATTATAAGGAAGAGAACACCAGCAATTGTCCGCAGTTAGATTGAGTTGCACACTGTGCACAGGATACAGTACACTGACTGAAAAAACTGCAGTTGCCTGCCTGCCTGTGGTATTATTACAAAGAGAACACCACAAATTGTATGCAGTTATCTTTAGTTGCACACTGTGCACAGGATAAGGTACACTGACTTAAAATACTGCAGCTGTCTGCCTGTGGTATTATTAGGAAGAGAACACCAGTAATTGTCTGCAGGTAGCTTTAGTTGCACACTGTGCACAGGATACAGTACACTGGCTTAAAATACTGCAGCGCCTGCCTGCCTGTGGTATTATTAGGAAGAGAACACCAGCAATTGTCTGCAGTTAGCTTTAGTTGCACACTGTGCACAGGATAAAGTACACTGACTGAAAATACTGCAGCTTCCTGCCTGTGGTATTATTAGGAAGAGAACACCAGAAATTTTCTGCAGTTAGCGTGAGTTGCACACTGTGCACAGGATACAGTACACTGACTGAAAATACTGCAGCTGCCTGCCTGTGGTATTTTTAGGAATAGAACACCAGCAATTGTCTGCAGTTAGCTTTAGTTGCACACTGTGCACAGGATACAGTACACTGACTGAATATACTGCAGCTGCCTGCCTGTGGTATTATTAGGAAGAGAACACCAGCAATTGTCTGCAGTTAACTTTAGTTGCACACTGTGAGCAGGATAAGGTACACTGACTTAAAATACTGCAGCTGTCTGCCTGTGGTTTTATTAGGAATTGAACACCAGCAATTGTCTGCAGTTAGCTTTAGTTGCACACTGTGCATAGGATACAGTACACTGACTGAAAATACTGCAGCTGCCTGCCTGTGGTATTATAAGGAAGAGAACACCAGCAATTGTCTGCAGTTAGTTTGAGTTGCACACTGTGCACAGGATACAGCACACTGACTGAAAATACTGCAGCTGCCTGTCTGCCTGTGGTATTATTAGGAAGAGAAAACCAGTAATTGTCTGCAGTTAGCTTTAGTTGCACACTGTGCACAGGATACAGTACTCTGACTTAAAATACTGCAGCTAGCTGCTTCCTATGTGTGGTATGTTTAGTAAGAGAACACCAGTAATTGTCTGCAGTTAGCTTTAGTTGCACACTGTGCACAGGATACAGTGCACTGACTGAAAATACTACAGCACCTGACTGCCTGTGGTTTTATTAGGAAGAGAACACCAGCAATTGTCTCCAGTTAGCTTTAGTTGCACACTGTGCACAGGATACAGTACACTGACTGAATATACTACAGCTGCCTGCCTGTGGTATAATTAGGAAGAGAACACCAGCAATTGTCTGCAGTTAACTTTAGTTGCACACTGTGAACAGGATAATTTACACTGACTTAAAATACTGCAGCTGTCTGCCTGTGGTTTTATTAGGAAGAGAACACCAGCAAATGTTTGCAGTTAGTTTGAGTTGCACACTGTGCACAGGATACAGTACACTGACTGAAAATACTGCAGCTGTCTGCCTGCCTGTGGTATTATTCTAAAGAGAACACCAGAAATTGTATGCAGTTAGATTTAGTTGCACACTGTGCACAGGATACAGTACACTGACTGAAAATACTGCAGCTGCCTGCCTATGGTATGTTTAGTAAGAGAACACCAGTAAGTGTCTGCAGTTAGCTTTAGTTGCACACTGTGCACAGGATAAAGTACACCGACTAAAAATACTGCAGCGCCAGCCTGCCTGTGGTATTATTAGGAAGAGAACAGCAGCAATTGTCTGCAGTTAGCTTTAGTTGCACACTGTGCACAGGATAAAGTACACTGGCTGAAAATACTGCAGCTGCCTGCCTGCCTGTGGTATTATTAGGAAGAGAACACCAGCAATTGTCTGCAGTTAGCTTTAGTTGCACACTGTGCACAGGATAAGGTACACTGACTGAAAATAGTGCAGCTGCCTGCCTGCTTGTGGTTTTATTAGAAAGAGAACACCAGCAATTGTCTGCAGTTAGCTTTAGTTGCACACTGTGCACAGGATACAGTACACTGACTGAAAATACTGCAGCTGCCTGCTTGTGGTATTATTGGGAAGAGAACACCAGCAATTGTCTGCAATTAACTTTAGTTGCACACTGTGAACAGGATAATGTACACTGACTTAAAATACTGCAGCTGTCTGCCTGTGGTTTTATTAGGAAGAGAACACCAGTAATTGTCTGCAGTTAGCTTTAGTTGCACACTGTGCACAGGATACAGCACAATGACTGAAAATACTGCAGCTGCCTGCCTGCGGTGTTATTAGGAAGAGAACACCAGCAATTGTCTGCAGTTAGCTTTAGTTGCACACTGTGCACAGGATACAGTACACTGACTGAAAATACTGCAGCTGCCTGCCTGTGGTATTATAAGGAAGAGAACACCAGCAATTGTCCGCAGTTAGTTTGAGTTGCACACTGTGCACAGGATACAGTACACTGACTGAAAATACTGCAGCTGCCTGCCTGCCTGTGGTATTATTAGGAAGAGAACACCAGCAAATGTTTGCAGTTAGTTTGAGTTGCACACTGTGCACAGGATACAGTACACTGACTGAAAATACTGCAGCTGTCTGCCTGCCTGTGGGATTATTCTAAAGAGAACACCAGAAATTGTATGCAGTTAGCTTTAGTTGCACACTGTGCACAGGATATAGTACACTGACTGAAAATACTGCAGCTGCCTGCCTGCCTGTGGTATTATTAGGAAGAGAACAGCAACAATTGTCTGCAGTTAGCTTAAGTTGCACACTGTGCACAGGATACAGTACAATGACTGAAAAAACTGCAGCCGCCTGCCTGCCTGTGGTATTATTACAAAGAGAACACCACAAATTGTATGCAGTTATCTTTAGTTGCACACTGTGCACAGGATAAGGTACACTGACTTAAAATACTGCAGCTGTCTGCCTGTGGTATTATTAGGAAGAGAACACCAGTAATTGTCTGCAGGTAGCTTTAGTTGCACACTGTGCACAGGATACAGTACACTGGCTTAAAATACTGCAGTGCCTGCCTGCCTGTGGTATTATTAGGAAGAGAACACCAGCAATTGTCTGCAGTTAGCTTTAGTTGCACACTGTGCACAGGATAAAGTACAATGACTAAAAATACTGCAGCTGCCTGCATGCCTGTGGTATTATTAGAAAGAAAACACCATAAATTGTCTACAGTTAGCGTGAGTTGCACACTGTGCACAGGATACAGTACACTGACTGAAAATACTGCAGCTGCCTGCCTGTGGTATTATTAGGAATAGAACACCAGAAATTGTCTGCAGTTAGCTTTAGTTGCACACTGTGCACAGCATACAGTACACTGACTGAATATACTGCAGCTGCCTGCCTGTGGTATTATTAGGAAGAGAACACCAGCAATTGTCTGCAGTTAACGTTAGTTGCACAATGTGAGCAGGATAAGGTACACTGACTTAAAATACTGCAGCTGTCTGCCTGTGGTTTTATTAGGAAGAGAACACCAGCAATTGTCTGCAGTTAGCTTTAGTTGCACACTGTGCACAGGATACAGTACACTGACTGAAAATACTGCAGCTGCCTGCCTGTGGTATTATTAGGAATTGAACAGCAGCAATTATCTGCAGTTAGCTTTAGTTGCACACTGTGCATAGGATACAGTACACTGACTGAAAATACTGCAGCTGCCTGCATGTGGTATTATAAGGAAGAGAACACCAGCAATTGTCTGCAGTTAGTTTGAGTTGCACACTGTGCACAGGATACAGCACACTGACTGAAAATACTGCAGCTGCCTGTCTGCCTGTGGTATTATTAGGAAGAGAAAACCAGTAATTGTCTGCAGTTAGATTTAGTTGCACACTGTGCACAGGATACAGTACTCTGACTTAAAATACTGCAGCTAGCTGCTTCCTATGTGTGGTATGTTCAGTAAGAGAACACCAGTAATTGTCTGCAGTTAGCTTTAGTTGCACACTGTGCACAGGATAAAATACACTGGCTGAAAATACTGCAGCTGCCTGACTGCCTGTGGTATTATTAGGAAGAGAACACTAGCAAATGTCTGCAGTTAGCTTGAGTTGCACACTGTGCACAGGATACAGTACACTGACTGAAAATACTACAGCACCTGACTGCCTGTGGTATTATTAGGAAGAGAACACCAGCAATTGTCTGCAGTTAGCTTTAGTTGCACACTGTGCACAGGATAAGGTACACTGACTGAAAATACTGCAGCTGCCTGCCTGCCTGCTTGTGGTTTTATTAGGAAGAGAACACCAGCAATTGTCTGCAGTTAGCTTTAGTTGCACACTGTGCACAGGATACAGTACACTGACTGAAAATACTGCAGCTGCCTGCCTGCCTGTGGTATTATTAGGAAGAGAACACCAGCAATTGTCTGCAGTTAACTTTAGTTGCACACTGTGAACAGGATAATTTACACTGACTTAAAATACTGCAGCTGTCTGCCTGTGGTTTTATTAGGAAGAGAACACCAGCAATTGTCTGCAGTTAGCTTTAGTTGCACACTGTGCACAGGATACAGCACAATGACTGAAAATACTGCAGCTGCCTGCCTGCGGTGTTATTGGGAAGAGAACACCAGCAATTGTCTGCAGTTAGCTTTAGTTGCACACTGTGCACAGGATACAGTACACTGCCTGAAAATACTGCAGCTGCCTGCCTGTGGTATTATAAGGAAGAGAACACCAGCAATTGTCTGCAGTTAGTTTGAGTTGCACACTGTGCACAGGATACAGTACACTGACTGAAAATACTGCAGCTGCCTGCCTGTGGTATTATTAGGAAGAGAACACCAGCAAATGATTGCAGTTAGTTTGAGTTGCACACTGTGCACAGGATACAGTACACTGACTGAAAATACTGCAGCTGTCTGCCTGCCTGTGGTATTATTCTAAAGAGAACACCAGAAATTGTATGCAGTTAGATTTAGTTGCACACTGTGCACAGGATACAGTACACTGACTGAAAATACTGCAGCTGCCTGCCTGTGGTATTATAAGGAAAAGAACACCAGCAATTGTCCGCAGTTAGATTGAGTTGCACACTGTGCACAGGATACAGTACACTGACTGAAAATACTGCAGCTGCCTGCCTGCCTGTGGTATTATTAGGAAGAGAACACCAGCAAATGTTTTCAGTTAGTTTGAGTTGCACACTGTGCACAGGATACAGCACAATGACTGAAAATACTGCAGCTGCCTGCCTGCGGTGTTATTAGGAAGAGAACACCAGCAATTGTCTGCAGTTAGCTTTAGTTGCACACTGTGCACAGGATACAGTACACTGCCTGAAAATACTGCAGCTGACTGCCTGTGGTATTATAAGGAAGAGAACACCAGCAATTGTCTGCAGTTAGTTTGAGTTGCACACTGTGCACAGGATACAGTACACTGACTGAAAATACTGCAGCTGCCTGCCTGCCTGTGGTATTATTAGGAAGAGAACACCAGCAATTGTCCGCAGTTAGATTGAGTTGCACACTGTGCACAGGATACAGTACACTGACTGAAAATACTGCAGCTGTCTGCCTGCCTGTGGGATTATTCTAAAGAGAACACCAGCAATTGTCTGCAGTTAGCTTTAGTTGCACACTGTGCACAGGATACAGTACACTGACTGAAAATACTGCAGCTGTCTGCCTGCCTGTGGGATTATTCTAAAGAGAACACCAGCAATTGTCTGCAGTTAGTTTGAGTTGCACACTGTGCACAGGATACAGTACACTGACTGAAAATACTGCAGCTGCCTGCCTGCCTGTGGTATTATTAGGAAGAGAACAGCAACAATTGTCTGCAGTTAGCTTTAGTTGCACACTGTGCACAGGATACAGTACACTGACTGAAAATACTACAGCACCTGACTGCCTGTGGTATTATTAGGAAGAGAACACCAGCAATTGTCTGCAGTTAGCTTTAGTTGCACACTGTGCACAGTATAAGGTACACTGACTGAAAATACTGCAGCTGCCTGCCTACTTGTGGTTTTATTAGGAAGAGAACACCAGCAATTGTCTGCAGTTAGCTTTAGTTGCACACTGTGCACAGGATACAGTACACTGCCTGAAAATACTGCAGCTGCCTGCCTGTGGTATTATAAGGAAGAGAACACCAGCAATTGTCTGCAGTTAGTTTGAGTTGCACACTGTGCACAGGATAAAGTACACTGACTGAAAATACTGCAGCTGCCTGCCTGCCTGTGGTATTATTAGGAAGAGAACACCAGAAATTGTATGCAGTTAGATTTAGCTGCACACTGTGCACAGGATACAGTACACTGACTCAAAATACTGCAGCTGCCTGCCTGTGGTATTATAAGGAAGAGAACACCAGCAATTGTCCGCAGTTAGATTGAGTTGCACACTGTGCACAGGATACAGTACACTGACTGAAAATACTGCAGCTGCCTGCCTGCCTGTGGTATTATTAGGAAGAGAACAGCAACAATTGTCTGCAGTTAGCTTTAGTTGCACATTGTGCACAGGATACAGTACACTGACTGACAAAACTGCAGCTGCCTGCCTGCCTGTGGTATTATTACAAAGAGAACACCACACATTGTATGCAGTTATCTTTAGTTGCACACTGTGCACAGGATAAGGTACACTGACTTAAAATACTGCAGCTGTCTGCCTGTGGTATTATTAGGAAGAGAACACCAGTAATTGTCTGCAGGTAGCTTTAGTTGCACACTGTGCACAGGATACAGTACACAGGCTTAAAATACTGCAGCGCCTGCCTGCCTGTGGTATTATTAGGAAGAGAACACCAGCAAATGTCTGCAGTTAGCTTTAGTTGCACACTGTGCACAGGATAAAGTACACTGACTAAAAATACTGCAGCTGCCTGCCTGTGGTATTATTAGAAAGAGAACACCAGAAATTGTCTGCAGTTAGCGTGAGTTGCACACTGTGCACAGGATACAGTACACTGACTGAAAATACCGCAGCTGCCTGCCTTTGGTATTTTTAGGAATAGAACACCAGCAATTGTCTGCAGTTAGCTTTAGTTGCACACTGTGCACAGGATACAGTACACTGACTGAATATACTGCAGCTGCCTGCCTGTGGTATTATTAGGAAGAGAACACCAGCAATTGTCTGCAGTTAACTTTAGTTGCACACTGTGAGCAGGATAAGGTACACTGACTTAAAATACTGCAGCTGTCTGCCTGTGGTTTTATTAGGAAGAGAACACCAGCAATTGTCTGCAGTTAGCTTTAGTTGCACACGGTGCACAGGATACAGTACACTGACTGAAAATGCTGCAGCTGCCTGCCTGTGGTATTATTAGGAATTGAACACCAGCAATTGTCTGCAGTTAGCTTTAGTTGCACACTGTGCATAGGATACAGTACACTGACTGAAAATACTGCAGCTGCCTGCCTGTGGTATTATAAGGAAGAGAACACCAGCAATTGTCTGCAGTTAGTTTGAGTTGCACACTGTGCACAGGATACAGCACACTGACTGAAAATACTGCAGCTGCCTGTCTGCCTGTGGTATTATTAGGAAGAGAAAACCAGTAATTGTCTGCAGTTAGCTTTAGTTGCACACTGTGCACAGGATACAGTACTCTGACTTAAAATACTGCAGCTAGCTGCTTCCTATGTGTGGTATGTTTAGTAAGAGAACACCAGTAATTGTCTGCAGTTAGCTTTAGTTGCGCACTGTGCACAGGATAAAGTACACTGGCTGAAAATACTGCAGCTGCCTGCCTGCCTGTGGTATTATTAGGAAGAGAACACCAGCAAATGTCTGCAGTTAGCTTGAGTTGCACACTGTGCACAGGATACAGTACACTGACCGAATATACTACAGCACCTGACTGCCTGTGGTATTATTAGGAAGAGAACACCAGCAATTGTCTGCAGTTAGCTTTAGTTGCACACTGTGCACAGGATAAGGTACACTGACTGAAAATACTGCAGCTGCCTGCCTGTTTGTGGTATTATTAGGAAGAGAACACCAGTAATTGACTGCAGGTAGCTTTAGTTGCACACTGTGCACAGGATACAGTACACTGACTGAAAATACTGCAGTGCCTGCCTGCCTGTGGTATTATTAGGAAGAGAACACCAGCAATTGTCTGCAGTTAGCTTTAGTTGCACACTATGCACAGGATAAAGTACACTGACTAAAAATACTGCAGCTGCCTGCCTGCCTGTGGTATTATTAGAAAGAGAACACCAGAAATTGTCTGCAGTTAGCGTGAGTTGCACACTGTGCACAGGATACAGTACACTGACTGAAAATACTGCAGCTGCCTGCCTGCCTGTGGTATTATTAGGAATAGAACACCAGCAATTGTCTGCAGTTAGCTTTAGTTGCACACTGTGCACAGGATAAGGTACACTGACTGAAAATAGTGCAGCTGCCTGCTTGCTTGTGGTTTTATTAGAAAGAGAACACCAGCAATTGTCTGCAGTTAGCTTTAGTTGCACACTGTGCACAGGAAACAGTACACTGACTGAATATACTACAGCTGCCTGCCTGTGGTATTATTAGGAAGAGAACACCAGCACTTGTCTGCAATTAACTTTAGTTGCACACTGTGAACAGGATAATGTACACTGATTTAAAATACTGCAGCTGTCTGCCTGTGGTTTTATTAGGAAGAGAACACCAGCAATTGTCTGCAGTTAGCTTTAGTTGCACACTGTGCACAGGATACAGCACAATGACTGAAAATACTGCAGCTGCCTGCCTGCAGTGTTATTAGGAAGAGAACACCAGCAATTGTCTGCAGTTAGCTTTAGTTGCACACTGTGCACAGGATACAGTACACTGACTGAAAATACTGCAGCTGCCTGCCTGTGGTATTATTAGGAATTGAACACCAGCAATTGTCTGCAGTTAGCTTTAGTTGCACACTGTGCATAGGATACAGTACACTGACTAAAAATACTGCAGCTGCCTGCCTGTGGTATAATAAGGAAGAGAACACCAGCAATTGTCTGCAGTTAGTTTGAGTTGCACAATGTGCACAGGATACAGCACACTGACTGAAAATACTGCAGCTGCCTGTCTGCCTGTGGTATTATTAGGAAGAGAAAACCAGTAATTGTCTGCAGCTAGCTTTAGTTGCACACTGTGCACAGGATACAGTACTCTGACTTAAAATACTGCAGCTAGCTGCTTCCTATGTGTGGCATGTTTAGTAAGAGAACACCAGTAATTGTCTGCAGTTAGCTTTAGTTGCACACTGTGCACAGGATAAAGTACACTGGCTGAAAATACTGCAGCTGCCTGCCTGCCTGTGGTATTATTAGGAAGAGAACACCAGCAAATGTCTGCAGTTAGCTTGAGTTGCACACTGTGCACATGATACAGTACACTGACTGAAAATACTACAGCACCTGACTGCCTGTGGTATTATTAGGAAGAGAACACCAGCAATTGTCTGCAGTTAGCTTTAGTTGCACACTGTGCACAGGATAAGGTACACTGACTGAAAATACTGCAGCTGCCTGCCTGTTTGTGGTATTATTAGGAAGAGAACACCAGTAATTGACTGCAGGTAGCTTTAGTTGCACACTGTGCACAGGATACAGTAAACTGACTGAAAATACTGCAGCGCCTGCCTGCCTGTGGTATTATTAGGAAGAGAACACCAGCAATTGTCTGCAGTTAGCTTTAGTTGCACACTATGCACAGGATAAAGTACACTGACTAAAAATACTGCAGCTGCCTGCCTGCCTGTGGTATTATTAGAAAGAGAACACCAGAAATTGTCTGCAGTTAGCGTGAGTTGCACACTGTGCACAGGATACAGTACACTGACTGAAAATACTGCAGCTGCCTGCCTGCCTGTGGTATTATTAGGAATAGAACACCAGCAATTGTCTGCAGTTAGTTTTAGTTGCACACTGTGCACAGGATACAGTACACTGACTGAATATACTGCAGCTGCCTGCCTGTGGTATTATTAGGAAGAGAACACCAGCAATTGTCTGCAGTTAACTTTAGTTGCACACTGTGAGCAGGATAAGGTACACTGACTTAAAATACTGCAGCTGTCTGCCTGTGGTTTTATTAGGAAGAGCACACTAGCAATTGTCTGCAGTTAGCTTTAGTTGCACACTGTGCACAGGATACAGTACACTGACTGTAAATACTGCAGCTGCCTGCCTGTGGTATTATTAGGAAGTGAACACCAGCAATTGTCTGCAGTTAGCTTTAGTTGCACACTGTGCATAGGATACAGTACACTGACTGAAAATACTGCAGCTGCCTGCCTGTGGTATTATAAGGAAGAGAACACCACCAATTGTCTGCAGTTAGTTTGAGTTGCACACTGTGCACAGGATACAGCACACTGACTGAAAATACTGCAGCTGTCTGCCTGCCTGCCTGTGGTATTATTAGGAAGAGAACACCAGTAATTGTCTGCAGTTAGCTTTAGTTGCACACTGTGCACAGGATACAGTACACTGACTGAAAATACTGCAGCTGCCTGCTTCCTATGTGTGGTATGTTTAGTAAGAGAACACCAGTAATTGTCTGCAGTTAGCTTTAGTTGCACACTGTGCACAGGATATAGTACACCGACTAAAAATACTGCAGCGCCTGCCTGCCTGTGGTATTATTAGGAAGAGAACAGCAGCAATTGTCTGCAGTTAGCTTTAGTTGCACACTGTGCACAGGATAAAGTACACTGGCTGAAAATACTTCAGCTGCCTGCCTGCCTGTGGTATTATTAGGAAGAGAACACCAGCAATTGTCTGCAGTTAGCTTTAGTTGCACACTGTGCACAGGATAAGGTACACTGACTGAAAATAGTGCAGCTGCCTGCCTGCTTGTGGTTTTATTAGAAAGAGAACACCAGCAATTGTCTGCAGTTAGCTTTAGTTGCACACTGTGCACAGGATACAGTACACTGACTGAATATACTACAGCTGCCTGCCTGTGGTATTATTAGGAAGAGAACACCAGCAATTGTCTGCAATTAAATTTAGTTGCACACTGTGAACAGGATAATGTACACTGACTTAAAATACTGCAGCTGTCTGCCTGTGGTTGTATTAGGAAGAGAACACCAGCAATTGTCTGCAGTTAGCTTTAGTTGCACACTGTGCACAGGATACAGCACAATGACTGAAAATACTGCAGCTGCCTGCCTGTGGTATTATAAGGAAGAGAACACCAGAAATTGTCCGCAGTTAGTTTGAGTTGCACACTGTGCACAGGATACAGTACACTGACTGAAAATACTACAGCTGCCGGCCTGCCTGTGGTATTATTAGGAAGAGAACAGCAACAATTGTCTGCAGTTAGCTTTAGTTGCACACTGTGCACAGGATACAGTACACTGACTGAAAAAACTGCAGCCGCCTGCCTGCCTGTGGTATTTTTACAAAGAGAACACCACAAATTGTATGCCGTTATCTTTAGTTGCACACTGTGCACAGGATAAGGTACACTAACTTAAAATACTGCAGCTGTCTGCCTGTGGTATTATTAGGAAGAGAACACCAGTAATTGTCTGCAGGTAGCTTTATTTGCACACTGTGCACAGGATACAGTACACTGGCTGAAAATACTTCAGCTGCCTGCCAGCCTGTGGTATTATTAGGAAGAGAACACCAGCAATTGTCTGCAGTTAGCTTTAGTTGCACACGGTGCACAGGATAAGGTACACTGACTGAAAATAGTGCAGCTGCCTGCCTGATTGTGGTTTTATTAGAAAGAGAACACCAGCAATTGTCTGCAGTTAGCTTTAGTTGCACACTGTGCACAGGATACAGTACACTGACTGAATATACTACAGCTGCCTGCCTGTGGTATTATTAGGAAGAGGACACCAGCAATTGTCTGCAATTAACTTTAGTTGCACACTGTGAACAGGATAATGTACACTGACTTAAAATACTGCAGCTGTCTGCCTGTGGTTTTATTAGGAAGAGAACACCAGCAATTGTCTGCAGTTAGCTTTAGTTGCACACTGTGCACAGGATACAGCACACTGACTGAAAATACTGCAGCTGCCTGCCTGCGGTGTTATTAGGAAGAGAACGCCAGCAATTGTCTGCAGTTAGCTTTAGTTGCACACTGTGCACAGGATACAGTACACTGACTGAAAATACTGCAGCTGCCTGCCTGTGGTATTATAAGAAAGAGACCACCAGAAATTGTCCGCAGTTAGTTTGAGTTGCACACTGTGCACAGGATACAGTACACTGACTGAAAATACTGCAGCTGTCTGCCTGCCTGTGGGATTATTCTAAAGAGAACACCAGAAATTGTATGCAGTTAGCTTTAGTTGCACACTGTGCACAGGATACAGTACACTGACTGAAAATACTACAGCTGTCTGCCTGCCTGTGGTATTATTAGGAAGAGAACAGCAACAATTGTCTGCAGTTAGCTTTAGTTGCACACTGTGCACAGGATACAGTACACTGACTGAAAAAACTGCAGCCGCCTGCCTGCCTGTGGTATTTTTACAAAGAGAACACCACAAATTGTATGCAGTTATCTTTAGTTGCACACTGTGCACAGGATAAGGTACACTGACTTAAAATACTGCAGATGTCTGCCTGTGGTATTATTAGGAAGAGAACACCAGTAATTGTCTGCAGGTAGCTTTAGTTGCACACTGTGCACAGGATACAGTACACTGGCTGAAAATACTGCAGCGCCTGCCTGCCTGTGGTATTATTAGGAAGAGAACACCAGCAATTGTCTGCAGTTAGCTTTAGTTGCACACTGTGCACAGGATAAAGTACACTGACTAAAAATACTGCAGCTGCCTGCCTGCCTGTGGTATTATTAGAAAGAGAACACCAGAAATTGTCTGCAGTTAGCGTGAGTTGCACACTGTGGACAGGATACAGTACATTGACTGAAAATACTGCAGCTGCCTGCCTGCGGGTGGAATTATTAGGAATAGAACACCAGCAATTGTCTGCAGTTAGCTTTAGTTGCACACTGTGCACAGGATACAGTACACTGACTGAATATACTGCAGCTGCCTGCCTGTGGTATTATTAGGAAGAGAACACCAGCAATTGTCTGCAGTTAACTTTAGTTGCACACTGTGAGCATGATAAGGTACACTGACTTAAAATACTGCAGCTGTCTGCCTGTGGTATTATTAGGAATTGAACACCAGCAATTGTCTGCAGTTAGCTTTAGTTGCACACTGTGCATAGGATACAATACACTGACTAAAAATACTGCAGCTGCCTGCCTGTGGTATAATAAGGAAGAGAACACCAGCAATTGTCTGCAGTTAGTTTGAGTTGCACACTGTGCACAGGATACAGCACACTGACTGAAAATACTGCAGCTGCCTGTCTGCCTGTGGTATTATTAGGAAGAGAAAACCAGTAATTGTCTGCAGTTAGCTTTAGTTGCACACTGTGCACAGGATACAGTACTCTGACTTAAAATACTGCAGCTAGCTGCTTCCTATGTGTGGTATGTTTAGTAAGAGAACACCAGTAATTGTCTGCAGTTAGCTTTAGTTGCACACTGTGCACAGGATAAAGTACACTGGCTGAAAATACTGCAGCTGCCTGCCTGCCTGTGGTATTATTAGGAAGAGAACACCAGCAAATGTCTGCAGTTAGCTTGAGTTGCACACTGTGCACAGGATACAGTACACTGACTGAATATACTACAGCACCTGACTGCCTGTGGTATTATTAGGAAGAGAACACCAGCAATTGTCTGCAGTTAGCTTTAGTTGCACACTGTGCACAGGATAAGGTACACTGACTGAAAATACTGCAGCTGCCTGCCTGTTTGTGGTATTATTAGAAAGAGAACACCAGTAATTGACTGCAGGTAGCTTTAGTTGCACACTGTGCACAGGATACAGCACACTGACTGAAAATACTGCAGTGCCTGCCTGCCTGTGGTATTATTAGGAAGAGAACACCAGCAATTGTCTGCAGTTAGCTTTAGTTGCACACTATGCACAGGATAAAGTACACTGACTAAAAATACTGCAGCTGCCTGCCTGCCTGTGGTATTATTAGAAAGAGAACACCAGAAATTGTCTGCAGTTAGCGTGAGTTGCACACTGTGCACAGGATACAGTACACTGACTGAAAATACTGCAGCTGCCTGCCTGCCTGTGGTATTATTAGGAATAGAACACCAGCAATTGTCTGCAGTTAGCTTTAGTTGCACACTGTGCACAGGATACAGTACACTGACTGAATATACTGCAGCTGCCTGCCTGTGGTATTATTAGGAAGAGAACACCAGCAATTGTCTGCAGTTAACTTTAGTTGCACACTGTGAGCAGGATAAGGTACACTGACTTAAAATACTGCAGCTGTCTGCCTGTGGTTTTATTAGGAAGAGCACACCAGCAATTGTCTGCAGTTAGCTTTAGTTGCACACTGTGCACAGGATACAGTACACTGACTGTAAATACTGCAGCTGCCTGCCTGTGGTATTATTAGGAAGTGAACACCAGCAATTGTCTGCAGTTAGCTTTAGTTGCACACTGTGCATAGGATACAGTACACTGACTGAAAATATTGCAGCTGCCTGCCTGTGGTATTATAAGGAAGAGAACACCACCAATTGTCTGCAGTTAGTTTGAGTTGCACACTGTGCACAAGATACAGCACACTGACTGAAAATACTACAGCTGCCTGCCTGCCTGTGGTATTATTAGGAAGAGAACACCAGTAATTGTCTGCAGTTAGTTTTAGTTGCACACTGTGCACAGGATACAGTACACTGACTGAAAATACTGCAGCTGCCTGCTTCCTATGTGTGGTATGTTTAGTAAGAGAACACCAGTAATTGTCTGCAGTTAGCTTTAGTTGCACACTGTGCACAGGATAAAGTACACTGGCTGAAAATACTGCAGCTGCCTGCCTGCCTGTGGTATTATTAGGAAGAGAACACCAGCAAATGTCTGCAGTTAGCTTGAGTTGCACACTGTGCACAGGATACAGTACACTGACTGAATATACTACAGCACCTGACTGCCTGTGGTATTATTAGGAAGAGAACACCAGCAATTGTCTGCAGTTAGCTTTAGTTGCACACTGTGCACAGGATAAGGTACACTGACTGAAAATACTGCAGCTGCCTGCCTGTTTGTGGTATTATTAGGAAGAGAACACCAGTAATTGACTGCAGGTAGCTTTAGTTGCACACTGTGCACAGGATACAGTACACTGACTGAAAATACTGCAGTGCCTGCCTGCCTGTGGTATTATTAGGAAGAGAACACCAGCAATTGTCTGCAGTTAGCTTTAGTTGCACACTATGCACAGGATAAAGTACACTGACTAAAAATACTGCAGCTGCCTGCCTGCCTGTGGTATTATTAGAAAGAGAACACCAGAAATTGTCTGCAGTTAGCGTGAGTTGCACACTGTGCACAGGATACAGTACACTGACTGAAAATACTGCAGCTGCATGCCTGCCTGTGGTATTATTAGGAATAGAACACCAGCAATTGTCTGCAGTTAGCTTTAGTTGCACACTGTGCACAGGATAAGGTACACTGACTGAAAATAGTGCAGCTGCCTGCCTGCTTGTGGTTTTATTAGAAAGAGAACACCAGCAATTGTCTGCAGTTAGCTTTAGTTGCACACTGTGCACAGGAAACAGTACACTGACTGAATATACTACAGCTGCCTGCCTGTGATATTATTAGGAAGAGAACACCAGCACTTGTCTGCAATTAACTTTAGTTGCACACTGTGAACAGGATAATGTACACTGATTTAAAATACTGCAGCTGTCTGCCTGTGGTTTTATTAGGAAGAGAACACCAGCAATTGTCTGCAGTTAGCTTTAGTTGCACACTGTGCACAGGATACAGCACAATGACTGAAAATACTGCAGCTGCCTGCCTGCGGTGTTATTAGGAAGAGAACACCAGCAATTGTCTGCAGTTAGCTTTAGTTGCACACTGTGCACAGGATACAGTACACTGACTGAAAATACTGCAGCTGCCTGCCTGTGGTATTATTAGGAATTGAACACCAGCAATTGTCTGCAGTTAGCTTTAGTTGCACACTGTGCATAGGATACAGTACACTGACTAAAAATACTGCAGATGCCTGCCTGTGGTATAATAAGGAAGAGAACACCAGCAATTGTCTGCAGTTAGTTTGAGTTGCACAATGTGCACAGGATACAGCACACTGACTGAAAATACTGCAGCTGCCTGTCTGCCTGTGGTATTATTAGGAAGAGAAAACCAGTAATTGTTTGCAGTTAGCTTTAGTTGCACACTGTGCACAGGATACAGTACTCTGACTTAAAATACTGCAGCTAGCTGCTTCCTATGTGTGGCATGTTTAGTAAGAGAACACCAGTAATTGTCTGCAGTTAGCTTTAGTTGCACACTGTGCACAGGATAAAGTACACTGGCTGAAAATACTGCAGCTGCCTGCCTGCCTGTGGTATCATTAGGAAGAGAACACCAGCAAATGTCTGCAGTTAGCTTGAGTTGCACACTGTGCACATGATACAGTACACTGACTGAAAATACTACAGCACCTGACTGCCTGTGGTATTATTAGGAAGAGAACACCAGCAATTGTCTGCAGTTAGCTTTAGTTGCACACTGTGCACAGGATAAGGTACACTTACTGAAAATACTGCAGCTGCCTGCCTGTTTGTGGTATTATTAGGAAGAGAACACCAGTAATTGACTGCAGGTAGCTTTAGTTGCACACTGTGCACAGGATACAGTAAACTGACTGAAAATACTGCAGCGCCTGCCTGCCTGTGGTATTATTAGGAAGAGAACACCAGCAATTGTCTGCAGTTAGCTTTAGTTGCACACTATGCACAGGATAAAGTACACTGTCTAAAAATACTGCAGCTGCCTGCCTGCCTGTGGTATTATTAGAAAGAGAACACCAGAAATTGTCTGCAGTTAGCGTGAGTTGCACACTGTGCACAGGATACAGTACACTGACTGAAAATA
Organism: Rana muscosa; assembly: GCA_029206835.1. Classification (NCBI taxonomy): domain Eukaryota; kingdom Metazoa; phylum Chordata; class Amphibia; order Anura; family Ranidae; genus Rana; species Rana muscosa. The sequence continues at coordinate 208,297,343 of CM055127.1, read as the reverse complement.
CTGCAGCTGCCTGCCTGCCTGTGGTATTATTAGGAATAGAACACCAGCAATTGTCTGCAGTTAGCTTTAGTTGCACACTGTGCACAGGATACAGTACACTGACTGAATATACTGCAGCTGCCTGCCTGTGGTATTATTAGGAAGAGAACACCAGCAATTGTCTGCAGTTAACTTTAGTTGCACACTGTGAGCAGGATAAGGTACACTGACTTAAAATACTGCAGCTGTCTGCCTGTGGTTTTATTAGGAAGAGCACACTAGCAATTGTCTGCAGTTAGCTTTAGTTGCACACTGTGCACAGGATACAGTACACTGACTGTAAATACTGCAGCTGCCTGCCTGTGGTATTATTAGGAAGTGAACACCAGCAATTGTCTGCAGTTAGCTTTAGTTGCACACTGTGCATAGGATACAGTACACTGACTGAAAATACTGCAGCTGCCTGCCTGTGGTATTATAAGGAAGAGAACACCACCAATTGTCTGCAGTTAGTTTGAGTTGCACACTGTGCACAGGATACAGCACACTGACTGAAAATACTGCAGCTGCCTGCCTGCCTGCCTGTGGTATTATTAGGAAGAGAACACCAGTAATTGTCTGCAGTTAGCTTTAGTTGCACACTGTGCACAGGATACAGTACACTGACTGAAAATACTGCAGATGCCTGCTTCCTATGTGTGGTATGTTTAGTAAGAGAACACCAGTAATTGTCTGCAGTTAGCTTTAGTTGCACACTGTGCACAGGATATAGTACACCGACTAAAAATACTGCAGCGCCTGCCTGCCTGTGGTATTATTAGGAAGAGAACAGCAGCAATTGTCTGCAGTTAGCTTTAGTTGCACACTGTGCACAGGATAAAGTACACTGGCTGAAAATACTTCAGCTGCCTGCCTGCCTGTGGTATTATTAGGAAGAGAACACCAGCAATTGTCTGCAGTTAGCTTTAGTTGCACACTGTGCACAGGATAAGGTACACTGACTGAAAATAGTGCAGCTGCCTGCCTGCTTGTGGTTTTATTAGAAAGAGAACACCAGCAATTGTCTGCAGTTAGCTTTAGTTGCACACTGTGCACAGGATACAGTACACTGACTGAATATACTACAGCTGCCTGCCTGTGGTATTATTAGGAAGAGAACACCAGCAATTGTCTGCAATTAAATTTAGTTGCACACTGTGAACAGGATAATGTACACTGACTTAAAATACTGCAGCTGTCTGCCTGTGGTTGTATTAGGAAGAGAACACCAGCAATTGTCTGCAGTTAGCTTTAGTTGCACACTGTGCACAGGATACAGCACAATGACTGAAAATACTGCAGCTGCCTGCCTGTGGTATTATAAGGAAGAGAACACCAGAAATTGTCCGCAGTTAGTTTGAGTTGCACACTGTGCACAGGATACAGTACACTGACTGAAAATACTACAGCTGCCGGCCTGCCTGTGGTATTATTAGGAAGAGAACAGCAACAATTGTCTGCAGTTAGCTTTAGTTGCACACTGTGCACAGGATACAGTACACTGACTGAAAAAACTGCAGCCGCCTGCCTGCCTGTGGTATTTTTACAAAGAGAACACCACAAATTGTATGCCGTTATCTTTAGTTGCACACTGTGCACAGGATAAGGTACACTAACTTAAAATACTGCAGCTGTCTGCCTGTGGTATTATTAGGAAGAGAACACCAGTAATTGTCTGCAGGTAGCTTTATTTGCACACTGTGCACAGGATACAGTACACTGGCTGAAAATACTGCAGCGCCTGCCTGCCTGTGGTATTATTAGGAAGAGAACACCAGCAATTGTCTGCAGTTAGCTTTAGTTGCACACTGTGCACAGGATAAAGTACACTGACTAAAAATACTGCAGCTGCCTGCCTGCCTGTGGTATTATTAGAAAGAGAACACCAGAAATTGTCTGCAGTTAGCGTGAGTTGCACACTGTGGACAGGATACAGTACATTGACTGAAAATACGGCAGCTGCCTGCCTGCGGGTGGAATTATTAGGAATAGAACACCAGAAATTGTCTGCAGTTAGCTTTAGTTGCACACTGTGCACAGGATAAGGTACACTGACTGAAAATACTGCAGCTGCCTGCCTGTTTGTTGTTTTATTAGGAAGAGAACACCACCAATTGTCTGCAGTTAGCTTTAGTTGCACACTGTGCACAGGATACAGTACACTGACTGAATATACTACAGCTGCCTGCCTGTGGTATTATTAGGAAGAGAACACCAGCAATTGTCTGCAGTTAACTTTAGTTGCACACTGTGAACAGGATCATTTTCACTGACTTAAAATACTGCAGCTGTCTGCCTGTGGTTTTATTAGGAAGAGAACACCAGCAATTGTCTGCAGTTAGCTTTAGTTGCACACTGTGCACAGGATACAGCACAATGACTGAAAATACTGCAGCTGCCTGCCTGCGGTGTTATTAGGAAGAGAACACCAGCAATTGTCTGCAGTTAGCTTTAGTTGCACACTGTGCACAGGATACAGTACACTGCCTGAAAATACTGCAGCTGCCTGCCTGTGGTATTATAAGGAAGAGAACACCAGCAATTGTCTGCAGTTAGCTTTAGTTGCACACTGTGCACAGGATACAGTACACTGACTGAATATACTGCAGCTGCCTGCCTGTGGTATTATTAGGAAGAGAACACCAGCAATTGTCTGCAGTTAACTTTAGTTGCACACTGTGAGCAGGATAAGGTACACTGACTTAAAATACTGCAGCTGTCTGCCTGTGGTTTTATTAGGGAGAGAACACCAGCAATTGTCTTCAGTTAGCTTTAGTTGCACACTGTGCACAGGATACAGTACACTGACTGAAAATACTGCAGCTGCCTGCCTGTGGTATTATTAGGAATTGAACACCAGCAATTGTCTGCAGTTAGCTTTAGTTGCACACTGTGCATAGGATACAGTACACTGACTGAAAATACTGCAGCTGCCTGCCTGTGGTATAATAAGGAAGAGAACACCAGCAATTGTCTGCAGTTAGTTTGAGTTGCACACTGTGCACATGATACAGCACACTGACTGAAAATACTGCAGCTGCCTGTCTGCCTGTGGTATTATTAGGAAGAGAAAACCAGTAATTGTCTGCAGTTAGCTTTAGTTGCACACTGTGCACAGGATACAGTACTCTGACTTAAAATACTGCAGCTAGCTGCTTCCTATGTGTGGTATGTTTAGTAATAGAACACCAGTAATTGTCTGCAGTTAGCTTTAGTTGCACACTGTGCACAGGATAAAGTACACTGGCTGAAAATACTGCAGCTGCCTGCCTGCCTGTGGTATTATTAGGGAGAGAACACCAGCAAATGTCTGCAGTTAGCTTGAGTTGCACACTGTGCACAGGATACAGTACACTGACTGAAAATACTACAGCACCTGACTGCCTGTGGTATTATTAGGAATAGAACACCAGCAATTGTCTGCAGTTAGCTTTAGTTGCACACTGTGCACATGATAAGGTACACTGACTGAAAATACTGCAGCTGCCTGCCTGTTTGTGGTTTTATTAGGAAGAGAGCACCAGCAATTGTCTGCAGTTAGCTTTAGTTGCACACTGTGCACAGGATACAGTACACTGACTGAATATACTACAGCTGCCTGCCTGTGGTATTATTAGGAAGAGAACACCAGCAATTGTCTGCAGTTAACTTTAGTTGCACACTGTGAACAGGATAATTTTCACTGACTTAAAATACTGCAGCTGTCTGCCTGTGGATTTATTAGGAAGAGAACACCAGCAATTGTCTGCAGTTAGCTTTAGTTGCACACTGTGCACAGGATACAGCACAATGACTGAAAATACTGCAGCTGCCTGCCTGCGGGGTTATTAGGAAGAGAACACCAGCAATTGTCTGCAGTTAGCTTTAGTTGCACACTGTGCACAGGATACAGTACACTGCCTGAAAATACTGCAGCTGCCTGCCTGTGGTATTATAAGGAAGAGAGCACCAGCAATTGTCTGCAGTTAGTTTGAGTTGCACACTGTGCACAGGATACAGTACACTGACTGAAAATACTGCAGCTGCCTGCCTGCCTGTGGTATTATTAGGAAGAGAACACCAGCAAATGTTTGCAGTTAGTTTGAGTTGCACACTGTGCACAGGATACAGCACAATGACTGAAAATACTGCAGCTGCCTGCCTGCGGGGTTATTAGGAAGAGAACACCAGCAATTGTCTGCAGTTAGCTTTAGTTGCACACTGTGCACAGGATACAGTACACTGCCTGAAAATACTGCAGCTGCCTGCCTGTGGTATTATAAGGAAGAGAACACCAGCAATTGTCTGCAGTTAGCTTTAGTTGCACACTGTGCACAGGATACAGTACACTGACTGAATATACTGCAGCTGCCTGCCTGTGGTATTATTAGGAAGAGAACACCAGCAATTGTCCGCAGTTAACTTTAGTTGCACACTGTGAGCAGGATAAGGTACACTGACTTAAAATACTGCAGCTGTCTGCCTGTGGTTTTATTAGGAAGAGAACACCAGCAATTGTCTTCAGTTAGCTTTAGTTGCACACTGTGCACAGGATACAGTACACTGACTGAAAATACTGCAGCTGCCTGCCTGTGGTATTATTAGGAATTGAACACCAGCAATTGTCTGCAGTTAGCTTTAGTTGCACACTGTGCATAGGATACAGTACACTGACTGAAAATACTACAGCTGCCTGCCTGTGGTATAATAAGGAAGAGAACACCAGCAATTGTCTGCAGTTAGTTTGAGTTGCACACTGTGCACATGATACAGCACACTGACTGAAAATACTGCAGCTGCCTGTATGCCTGTGGTATTATTAGGAAGAGAAAACCAGTAATTGTCTGCAGTTAGCTTTAGTTGCACACTGTGCTCAGGATACAGTACTCTGACTTAAAATACTGCAGCTAGCTGCTTCCTATGTGTGGTATGTTTAGTAAGAGAACACCAGTAATTGTCTGCAGTTAGCTTTAGTTGCACACTGTGCACAGGATAAAGTACACTGGCTGAAAATACTGCAGCTGCCTGTGGTATTATTAGGAAGAGAACACCAGCAAATGTCTGCAGTTAGCTTGAGTTGCACACTGTGCACAGGATACAGTACACTGACTGAAAATACTACAGCACCTGACTGCCTGTGGTATTATTAGGAAGAGAACACCAGCAATTGTCTGCAGTTAGCTTTAGTTGCACACTGTGCACATGATAAGGTACACTGACTGAAAATACTGCAGCTGCCTGCCTGTTTGTGGTTTTATTAGGAAGAGAACACCAGCAATTGTCTGCAGTTAGCTTTAGTTGCACACTGTGCACAGGATACAGTACACTGACTGAATATACTACAGCTGCCTGCCTGTGGTATTATTAGGAAGAGAACACCAGCAATTGTCTGCAGTTAACTTTAGTTGCACACTGTGAACAGGATAATTTTCACTGACTTAAAATACTGCAGCTGTCTGCCTGTGGTTTTATTAGGAAGAGAACACCAGCAATTGTCTGCAGTTAGCTTTAGTTGCACACTGTGCACAGGATACAGCACAATGACTGAAAATACTGCAGCTGCCTGCCTGTGGGGTTATTAGGAAGAGAACACCAGCAATTGTCTGCAGTTAGCTTTAGTTGCACACTGTGCACAGGATACAGTACACTGCCTGAAAATACTGCAGCTGCCTGCCTGTGGTATTATAAGGAAGAGAACACCAGCAATTGTCTGCAGTTAGTTTGAGTTGCACACTGTGCACAGGATACAGTACACTGACTGAAAATACTGCAGCTGCCTGTCTGTGGTATTATAAAGAAGAGAACACCAGAAATTGTCCGCAGTTAGTTTGAGTTGCACACTATGCACAGGATACAGTACACTGACTGAAAATACTGCAGCTGTCTGCCTGCCTGTGGGATTATTCTAAAGAGAACACCAGAAATTGTATGCAGTTAGCTTTAGTTGCACACTGTGCACAGGATACAGTACACTGACTGAAAATACTGCAGCTGCCTGCCTGCCTGTGGTATTATTAGGAAGAGAACAGCAACAAGTGTCTGCAGTTAGCTTTAGTTGCACACTGTGCACATGATACAGTACACTGACTGAAAAAAACTGCAGCTGCCTGCCTGCCTGTGGTATTATTACAAAGAGAACACCACAAATTGTATGCAGTTATCTTTAGTTGCACACTGTGCACAGGATAAGGTACACTGACTTAAAATACTGCAGCTGTCTGCCTGTGGTATTATTAGGAGGAGAACACCAGTAATTGTCTGCAGGTAGCTTTAGTTGCACACTGTGCAAAGGATACAGTACACTGACTGAAAATACTGCAGCACCTGCCTGCCTGTAGTATTATTAGGAAGAGAACACCAGCAATTGTCTGCAGTTAGCTTTAGTTGCACACTGTGCACAGGATAAAGTACACTGACTATAAATACTGCAGCTGCCTGCCTGCGTGTGGTATTATTAGAAAGAGAACACCAGAAATTGTCTGCAGTTAGCGTGAGTTGCACACTGTGTACAGGATACAGTACACTGACTGAAAATACTGCAGCTGCCTGCCTGCCTGTGGTATTATTATGAATAGAACACCAGCAATTGTCTGGAGTTAGCTTTAGTTGCACACTGTGCACAGGATACGGTACACTGACTGAATATACTGCAGCTGCCTGCCTGTAGTATTATTAGGAAGAGAACACCAGCAATTGTCTGCAGTTAACTTTAGTTGCACACTGTGAGCAGGATAAGGTACACTGACTTAAAATACTGCAGCTGTCTGCCTGTGGTTTTATTAGGAAGAGAACACCAGCAATTGTCTGCAGTTAGCTTTAGTTGCACACTGTGCACAGGATACAGTACACTGACTGAAAATACTGCAGCTGCCTGCCTATGGTATTATTAGGAAGTGAACACCAGCAATTGTCTGCAGTTAGCTTTAGTTGCACACTGTGCACAGGATACAGTACACTGACTGAAAATACTACAGTACCTGACTGCCTGTGGTATTATTAGGAAGAGAACACCAGCAATTGTCTGCAGTTAGCTTGAGTTGCACACTGTGCACAGGATACAGTACACTGACTGAAAATACTACAGTACCTGACTGCCTGTGGTATTATTAGGAAGAGAACACCAGCAATTGTCTGCAGTTAGCTTTAGTTGCACACTGTGCACAGGATACAGTACACTGACTGAAAATACTGCAGCTGCCTGCCTGTGGTATTATAAGGAAGAGAACACCAGCAATTTCTGCAGTTAGTTTGAGTTGCACTCTGTGCACAGGATACAGTACACTGACTGAAAATACTGCAGCTGCCTGCCTGCCTGTTGTATTATTAGGAAGAGAACACCAGCAAATGTTTGCAGTTAGTTTGAGTTGCACACTGTGCACAGGATACAGTACACTGACTGAAAATACTGCAGCTGTCTGCCTGCCTGTGGTATTATTCTAAAGAGAACACCAGAAATTGTATGAAGTTAGCTTTAGTTGCACACTGTGCACAGGATACAGTACACTGACTGAAAATACTGCAGCTGTCTGCCTGCCTGTTGTATTATTAGGAAGAGAACACAAGCAAATGTTTGCAGTTAGTTTGAGTTGCACACTGTGCACAGGATACAGTACACTGACTGAAAATACTGCAGCTGCCTGCCTGCCTGTGGTATTATTACAAAGAGAACACCACAAATTGTATGCAGTTATCTTTAGTTGCACACTGTGCACAGGATAAGGTACACTGACTTAAAATACTGCAGCTGTCTGCCTGTGGTATTATTAGGAAGAGAACACCAGTAATTGTCTGCAGGTAGCTTTAGTTGCACACTATGCACAGGATACAGTACACTGACTGAAAATACTGCAGCGCCTGCCTGCCTGTGGTATTATTAGGAAGAGAACACCAGCAATTGTCTGCAGTTAGCATAAGTTGCACACTGTGCACAGGATACAGTACACTGACTGAAAATACTGCAGCTGCCTGCCTGCCTGTGGTATTATTAGGAATAGAACACCAGCAATTGTCTGCAGTTAGCTTTAGTTGCACACTGTGCACAGGATACAGTACACTGACTGAAGATACTGCAGCTGCCTGCCTGTGGTATTATTAGGAAGAGAACACCAGCAATTGTCTGCAGTTAACTTTAGTTGCACACTGTGAGCAGGATAAGGTACACTGACTTAAAATACTGCAGCTGTCTGCCTGTGGTTTTATTAGGAAGAGCACACCAGCAATTGTCTGCAGTTAGCTTTAGTTGCACACTGTGCACAGGATACAGTACACTGACTGAAAATACTGCAGCTGCCTGCCTGTGGTATTATTAGGAAGTGAACACCAGCAATTGTCTGCAGTTAGTTTGAGTTGCACACTGTGCACAGGATACAGTACACTGACTGAAAATACTGCAGCTGCCTGCCTGCCTGTGGTATTATTCTAAAGAGAACACCAGAAATTGTATGCAGTTAGCTTTAGTTGCACACTGTGCACAGGATACAGTACACTGACTGAAAATACTGCAGCTGTCTGCCTGCCTTTGGTATTATTAGGAAGAGAACAGCAACAATTGTCTGCAGTTAGCTTTAGTTGCACACTGTGCACAGGATACAGTACACTGACTGAAAATACTGCAGCTGCCTGCCTGCCTGTGGTATTATTACAAAGAGAACACCACAAATTGTATGCAGTTATCTTTAGTTGCACACTGTGCACAGGATAAGGTACACTGACTTAAAATACTGCAGCTGCCTGCCTGTGGTATTATTAGGAAGAGAACACCAGTAATTGTCTGCAGGTAGCTTTAGTTGCACACTGTGCACAGGATACAGTACACTGACTGAAAATACTGCAGCGCCTGCCTGCCTGTGGTATTATTAGGAAGAGAACACCAGCAATTGTCTGCAGTTAGCGTGAGTTGCACACTGTGCACAGGATACAGTACACTGACTGAAAATACTGCAGCTGCCTGCCTGCCTGTGGTATTATTAGGAATAGAACACCAGCAATTGTCTGCAGTTAGCTTTAGTTGCACACTGTGCACAGGATACAGTACACTGACTGAAAATACTGCAGCTGCCTGCCTGTGGTATTATTAGGAAGTGAACACCAGCAATTGTCTGCAGTTAGCTTTAGTTGCACACTGTGCACAGGATACAGTACACTGACTGAAAATACTGCAGCTGCCTGTCTGCCTGTGGTATTATTAGGAAGAGAACACCAGTAATTGTCTGCAGTTAGCTTTAGTTGCACACTGTGTACAGGATACAGTACACTGACTTGAAATACTGCGGCTGCCTGCTTCCTATGTGTGGTATGTTTAGTAAGAGAACACCAGTAATTGTCTGCAGTTAGCTTTAGTTGCACACTGTGCACAGGATAAAGTACACTGGCTGAAAATACTGCAGCTGCCTGCCTGCCTGTGGTATTATTAGGAAGAGAACACCAGCAAATGTCTGCAGTTAGCTTTAGTTGCACATTGTGCACAGGATACAGCACAATGACTGAAAATACTGCAGCTGCCTGCCTGCGGTGTTATTAGGAAGAGAACACCAGCAATTGTCTGCAGTTAGCTTTAGTTGCACACTGTGCACAGGATACAGTACACTGACTGAAAATACTACAGCACCTGACTGCCTGTGGTATTATTAGGAAGAGAACACCAGCAATTGGCTGCAGTTAGCTTTAGTTGCACACTGTGCGCAGGATACAGTACACTGACTGAAAATACTGCAGCTGCCTGCCTGTGGTATTATAAGGAAGAGAACACCAGCAATTGTCCGCAGTTAGTTTGAGTTGCACTCTGTGCACATGATACAGTACACTGACTGAAATTACTGCAGCTGCCTGCCTGCATGTGGTATTATTACAAAGAGAACACCACAAATTGTATGCAGTTATCTTTAGTTGCACACTGTGCACAGGATAAGGTACACTGACTTAAAATACTGCAGCTGTCTGCCTGTGGTATTATTAGGAAGAGAACACCAGTAATTGTCTGCAGGTAGCTTTAGTTGCACACTGTGCACAGGATACAGTACACTGAGTGAAAATACTGCAGCGCCTGCCTGCCTGTGGTATTATTAGGAAGAGAACACCAGCAATTGTCTGCAGTTAGCGTGAGTTGCACACTGTGCACAGGATACAGTACACTGACTGAAAATACTGCAGCTGCCTGCCTGCCTGTGGTATTATTAGGAATAGAACACCAGCAATTGTCTGCAGTTAGCTTTAGTTGCACACTGTGCACAGGATACAGTACACTGACTGAAGATACTGCAGCTGCCTGCCTGTGGTATTATTAGGAAGAGAACACCAGCAATTGTCTGCAGTTAACTTTAGTTGCACACTGTGAGCAGGATAAGGTACACTGACTTAAAATACTGCAGCTGTCTGCCTGTGGTTTTATTAGGAAGAGCACACCAGCAATTGTCTGCAGTTAGCTTTAGTTGCACACTGTGCACAGGATACAGTACACTGACTGAAAATACTGCAGCTGCCTGCCTGTGGTATTATTAGGAAGTGAACACCAGCAATTGTATGCAGTTAGCTTTAGTTGCACACTGTGCATAGGATACAGTACACTGACTGAAAATACTGCAGCTGCCTGCCTGTGGTGTTATAAGGAAGAGAACACCAGCAATTGTCTGCAGTTAGTTTGAGTTGCACACTGTGCACAGGATACAGCACACTGACTGAAAATACTGCAGCTGCCTGCCTGCCTGTGGTATTATTAGGAAGAGAACACCAGTAATTGTCTGCAGTTAGCTTTAGTTGCACACTGTGCACAGGATACAGTACACTGACTGAAAATACTGCAGCTGCCTGCTTCCTATGTGTGGTATGTTTAGTAAGAGAACACCAGTAATTGTCTGCAGTTATCTTAAGTTGCACACTGTGCACAGGATAAAGTACACCGACTAAAAATACTGCAGCGCCTGCCTGCCTGTTGTATTATTAGGAAGAGAACAGCAGCAATTGTCTGCAGTTAGCTTTAGTTGCACACTGTGCACAGGATAAAGTACACTGACTGAAAATAGTGCAGCTGCCTGCCTGCTTGTGGTTTTATTAGAAAGAGAACACCAGCAATTGTCTGCAGTTAGCTTTAGTTGCACACTGTGCACAGGATACAGTACACTGACTGAATATACTACAGCTGCCTGCCTGTGGTATTATTAGGAAGAGAACACCAGCAATTGTCTGCAATTAACTTTAGTTGCACACTGTGAACAGGATAATGTACACTGACTTAAAATACTGCAGCTGTTTGCCTGTGGTTTTATTAGGAAGAGAACACCAGCAATTGTCTGCAGTTAGCTTTAGTTGCACACTGTGCACAGGATACAGCACAATGACTGAAAATACTGCAGCTGCCTGCCTGCGGTGTTATTAGGAAGAGAACACCAGCAATTGTCTGCAGTTAGCTTTAGTTGCACACTGTGCACAGGATACAGTACACTGACTGAAAATACTGCAGCTGCCTGCCTGTGGTATTATAAAGAAGAGAACACCAGAAATTGTCCGCAGTTAGTTTGAGTTGCACACTGTGCACAGGATACAGTACACTGACTGAAAATACTGCAGCTGTCTGCCTGCCTGTGGGATTATTCTAAAGAGAACACCAGAAATTGTATGCAGTTAGCTTTAGTTGCACACTGTGCACAGGATACAGTACACTGACTGAAAATACTGCAGCTGCCTGCCTGCCTGTGGTATTATTAGGAAGAGAACAGCAACAATTGTCTGCAGTTAGCTTTAGTTGCACACTGTGCACATGATACAGTACACTGACTGAAAAAAACTGCAGCCGCCTGCCTGCCTGTGGTATTATTACAAAGAGAACACCACAAATTGTATGCAGTTATCTTTAGTTGCACACTGTGCACAGGATAAGGTACACTGACTTAAAATACTGCAGCTGTCTGCCTGTGGTATTATTAGGAAGAGAACACCAGTAATTGTCTGCAGGTAGCTTTAGTTGCACACTGTGCAAGGGATACAGTACACTGACTGAAAATACTGCAGCGCCTGCCTGCCTGTGGTATTATTAGGAAGAGAACACCAGCAATTGTCTGCAGTTAGCTTTAGTTGCACACTGTGCACAGGATACAGTACACTGACTTAAAATACTGCGGCTGCCTGCTTCCTATGTGTGGTATGTTTAGTAAGAGAACACCAGTAATTGTCTGCAGTTAGCTTTAGTTGCACACTGTGCATAGGATAAAGTACACTGGCTGAAAATACTGCAGCTGCCTGCCTGCCTGTGGTATTATTAGGAAGAGAACACCAGCAAATGTCTGCAGTTAGCTTGAGTTGCACACTGTGCACAGGATACAGTACACTGACTGAAAATACTACAGCACCTGACTGCCTGTGGTATTATTAGGAAGAGAACACCAGCAATTGGCTGCAGTTAGCTTTAGTTGCACACTGTGCGCAGGATACAGTACACTGACTGAAAATACTGCAGCTGCCTGCCTGTGGTATTATAAGGAAGAGAACACCAGCAATTGTCCGCAGTTAGTTTGAGTTGCACTCTGTGCACAGGATACAGTACACTGACTGAAATTACTGCAGCTGCCTGCCTGCCTGTTGTATTATTAGGAAGAGAACACAAGCAAATGTTTGCAGTTAGTTTGAGTTGCACACTGTGCACAGGATACAGTACACTGACTGAAAATACTGCAGCTGTCTGCCTGCCTGCGGTATTATTCTAAAGAGAACACAAGCAAATGTCTGCAGTTAGCTTGAGTTGCACACTGTGCACAGGATACAGTACACTGACTGAAAATACTGCAGCTGCCTGCCTGCCTGTGGTATTATTAGGAAGAGAACAGCAACAATTGTCTGCAGTTAGCTTTAGTTGCACATTGTGCACAGGATACAGTACACTGACTGAAAATACTGCAGCTGCCTGCCTGCCTGTGGTATTATTACAAAGAGAACACCACAAATTGTATGCAGTTATCTTTAGTTGCACACTGTGCACAGGATAAGGTACACTGACTTAAAATACTGCAGCTGTCTGCCTGTGGTATTATTAGGAAGAGAACACCAGTAATTGTCTGCAGGTAGCTTTAGTTGCACACTGTGCACAGGATACAGTACACTGACTGAAAATACTGCAGCGCCTGCCTGCCTGTGGTATTATTAGGAAGAGAACACCAGCAATTGTCTGCAGTTAGCGTGAGTTGCACACTGTGCACAGGATACAGTACACTGACTGAAAATACTGCAGCTGCCTGCCTGCCTGTGGTATTATTAGGAATAGAACACCAACAATTGTCTGCAGTTAGCTTTAGTTGCACACTGTGCACAGGATACAGTACACTGACTGAAGATACTGCAGCTGCCTGCCTGTGGTATTATTAGGAAGAGAACACCAGCAATTGTCTGCAGTTAACTTTAGTTGCACACTGTGAGCAGGATAAGGTACACTGACTTAAAATACTGCAGCTGTCTGCCTGTGGTTTTATTAGGAAGAGCACACCAGCAATTGTCTGCAGTTAGCTTTAGTTGCACACTGTGCACAGGATACAGTACACTGACTGAAAATACTGCAGCTGCCTGCCTGTGGTATTATTAGGAAGTGAACACCAGCAATTGTCTGCAGTTAGCTTTAGTTGCACACTGTGCACAGGATACAGCACACTGACTGAAAATACTGCAGCTGCCTGCCTGCCTGTGGTATTATTAGGAAGAGAACACCAGTAATTGTATGCAGTTAGCTTTAGTTGCACACTGTGCACAGGATACAGTACACTGACTGAAAATACTGCAGCTGCCTGCTTCCTATGTGTGGTATGTTTAGTAAGAGAACACCAGTAATTGTCTGCAGTTATCTTAAGTTGCACAATGTGCACAGGATAAAGTACACCGACTAAAAATACTGCAGCGCCTGCCTGCCTGTGGTATTATTAGGAAGAGAACAGCAGCAATTGTCTGCAGTTAGCTTTAGTTGCACACTGTGCACAGGATAAAGTACACTGACTGAAAATAGTGCAGCTGCCTGCCTGCTTGTGGTTTTATTAGAAAGAGAACACCAGCAATTGTCTGCAGTTAGCTTTAGTTGCACACTGTGCACAGGATACAGTACACTGACTGAATATACTACAGCTGCCTGCCTGTGGTATTATTAGGAAGAGAACACCAGCAATTGTCTGCAATTAACTTTAGTTGCACACTGTGAACAGGATAATGTACACTGACTTAAAATACTGCAGCTGTCTGCCTGTGGTTTTATTAGGAAGAGAACACCAGCAATTGTCTGCAGTTAGCTTTAGTTGCACATTGTGCACAGGATACAGCACAATGACTGAAAATACTGCAGCTGCCTGCCTGCCTGTGGTATTATTAGGAAGAGAACACCAGGAATTGTCTGCAGTTAGCTTTAGTTGCACATTGTGCACAGGATACAGCACAATGACTGAAAATACTGCAGCTGCCTGCCTGCGGTGTTATTAGGAAGAGAACACCAGCAATTGTCTGCAGTTAGCTTTAGTTGCACACTGTGCACAGGATACAGTACACTGACTGAAAATACTGCAGCTGCCTGCCTGTGGTATTATAAAGAAGAGAACACCAGAAATTGTCCGCAGTTAGTTTGAGTTGCACACTGTGCACAGGATACAGTACACTGACTGAAAATACTGCAGCTGTCTGCCTGCCTGTGGGATTATTCTAAAGAGAACACCAGAAATTGTATGCAGTTAGCTTTAGTTGCACACTGTGCACAGGATACAGTACACTGACTGAAAATACTGCAGCTGCCTGCCTGCCTGTGGTATTATTACAAAGAGAACACCACAAATTGTATGCAGTTATCTTTAGTTGCACACTGTGCACAGGATAAGGTACACTGACTTAAAATACTGCAGCTGTCTGCCTGTGGTATTATTAGGAAGAGAACACCAGTAATTGTCTGCAGGTAGCTTTAGTTGCACACTGTGCAAGGGATACAGTACACTGACTGAAAATACTGCAGTGCCTGCCTGCCTGTGGTATTATTAGGAAGAGAACACCAGCAATTGTCTGCAGTTAGCTTTAGTTGCACACTGTGCACAGGATAAAGTACACTGACTATAAATACTGCAGCTGCCTGCCTGCGTGTGGTATTATTAGAAAGAGAACACCAGAAATTGTCTGCAGTTAGCGTGAGTTGCACACTGTGTACAGGATACAGTACACTGACTGAAAATACTGCAGCTGCCTGCCTGCCTGTGGTATTATTATGAATAGAACACCAGCAATTGTCTGGAGTTAGCTTTAGTTGCACACTGTGCACAGGATACGGTACACTTACTGAATATACTGCAGCTGCCTGCCTGTAGTATTATTAGGAAGAGAACACCAGCAATTGTCTGCAGTTAACTTTAGTTGCACACTGTGAGCAGGATAAGGTACACTGACTTAAAATACTGCAGCTGTCTGCCTGTGGTTTTATTAGGAAGAGAACATCAGCAATTGTCTGCAGTTAGCTTTAGTTGCACACTGTGCACAGGATACAGTACACTGACTGAAAATACTGCAGCTGCCTGCCTATGGTATTATTAGGAAGTGAACACCAGCAATTGTCTGCAGTTAGCTTTAGTTGCACACTGTGCACAGGATACAGTACACTGCCTGTCTGCCTGTGGTATTATTAGGAAGAGAACACCAGTAATTGTCTGCAGTTAGCTTTAGTTGCATACTGTGCACAGGATACAGTACACTGACTTAAAATACTGCGGCTGCCTGCTTCCTATGTGTGGTATGTTTAGTAAGAGAACACCAGTAATTGTCTGCAGTTAGCTTTAGTTGCACATTGTGCACAGGATAAAGTACACTGGCTGAAAATACTGCAGCTGCCTGCCTGCCTGTGGTATTATTAGGAAGAGAACACCAGCAAATGTCTGCAGTTAGCTTGAGTTGCACACTGTGCACAGGATACAGTACACTGACTGAAAATACTATAGCACCTGACTGCCTGTGGTATTATTAGGAAGAGAACACCAGCAATTGTCTGCAGTTAGCTTTAGTTGCACACTGTGCACAGGATACAGTACACTGACTGAAAATACTGCAGCTGCCTGCCTGTGGTATTATAAGGAAGAGAACACGAGCAATTGTCCGCAGTTAGTTTGAGTTGCACTCTGTGCACAGGATACAGTACACTGACTGAAAATACTGCAGCTGCCTGCCTGCCTGCCTGTTGTATTATTAGGAAGAGAACACCAGCAAATGTTTGCAGTTAGTTTGAGTTGCACACTGTGCACAGGATACAGTACACTGACTGAAAATACTGCAGCTGTCTGCCTGCCTGTGGTAATATTCTAAAGAGAACACCAGAAATTGTATGCAGTTAGCTTTAGTTGCACACTGTGCACAGGATACAGTACACTGACTGAAAATACTGCAGCTGTCTGCCTGCCTTTGGTATTATTAGGAAGAGAACAGCAACAATTGTCTGCAGTTAGCTTTAGTTGCACACTGTGCACAGGATACAGTACACTGACTGAAAATACTGCAGCTGCCTGCCTGCCTGTGGTATTATTACAAAGAGAACACCACAAATTGTATGCAGTTATCTTTAGTTGCACACTGTACACAGGATAAGGTACAGTGACTTAAAATACTGCAGCTGTCTGCCTGTGGTATTATTAGGAAGAGAACACCAGTAATTGTCTGCAGGTAGCTTTAGTTGCACACTGTGCACAGGATACAGTACACTGACTGAAAATACTGCAGCGCCTGCCCGCCTGTGGTATTATTAGGAAGAGAACACCAGCAATTGTCTGCAGTTAGCGTGAGTTGCACACTGTGCACAGGATACAGTACACTGACTGAAAATACTGCAGCTGCCTGCCTGCCTGTGGTATTATTAGGAATAGAACACCAGCAATTGTCTGCAGTTAGCTTTAGTTGCACACTGTGCACAGGATACAGTACATTGACTGAAGATACTGCAGCTGCCTGCCTGTGGTATTATTAGGAAGAGAACACCAGCAATTGTCTGCAGTTAACTTTAGTTGCACACTGTGAGCAGGATAAGGTACACTGACTTAAAATACTGCAGCTGTCTGCCTGTGGTTTTATTAGGAAGAGCACACCAGCAATTGTCTGCAGTTAGCTTTAGTTGCACACTGTGCACAGGATACAGTACACTGACTGAAAATACTGCAGCTGCCTGCCTGTGGTATTATTAGGAAGTGAACACCAGCAATTGTCTGCAGTTAGCTTTAGTTGCACACTGTGCATAGGATACAGTACACTGACTGAAAATACTGCAGCTGCCTGCCTGTGGTATTATAAGGAAGAGAACACCAGCAATTGTCTGCAGTTAGTTTGAGTTGCACACTGTGCACAGGATACAGCACACTGACTGAAAATACTGCAGCTGCCTGCCTGCCTGTGGTATTATTAGGAAGAGAACACCAGTAATTGTCTGCAGTTAGCTTTAGTTGCACACTGTGCACAGGATACAGTACAGTGACTAAAAATACTGCAGCTGCCTGCTTCCTATGTGTGGTATGTTTAGTAAGAGAACACCAGTAATTGTCTGCAGTTATCTTTAGTTGCACACTGTGCACAGGATAAAGTACACTGGCTGAAAATACTTCAGCTGCCTGCCTGCCTGTGGTATTATTATTAGGAAGAGAACACCAGCAATTGTCTGCAGTTAGCGTGAGTTGCACACTGTGCACAGGATACAGTGCACTGACTGAATATACTACAGCTGCCTGCCTGTGCTATTATTAGGAAGAGAACCCCAGCAATTGTCTGCAATTAACTTTAGTTGCACACTGTGAACAGGATAAGGTACACTGACTTAAAATACTGCAGCTGTCTGCCTGTGGTTTTATTAGGAAGAGAACACCAGCAATTGTCTGCAGTTAGATTTAGTTGCACACTGTGCACAGGATACAGCACAATGACTGAAAATACTGCAGCTGCCTGCCTGCGGTGCTATTAGGAAGAGAATACCAGCAATTGTCTGCAGTTAGCTTTAGTTGCACACTGTGCACAGGATACAGTACACTGACTGAAAATACTGCAGCTGCCTGCCTGTGGTATTATAAGGAAGAGAACACCAGAAATTGTCCGCAGTTAGTTTGAGTTGCACACTGTGCACAGGATACAGTACACTGACTGAAAATACTGCAGCTGTCTGCCTGCCTGTGGGATTATTCTAAAGAGAACACCAGAAATTGTATGCAGTTAGCTTTAGTTGCACACTGTGCACAGGATACAGTACACTGACTGAAAATACTGCAGCTGCCTGCCTGTCTGCCTGTGGTATTATTAGGAAGAGAACAGCAACAATTGTCTGCAGTTAGCTTTAGTTGCACACTGTGCACAGGATACAGTACACTGACTGAATATACTGCAGCTGCCTGCCTGTGGTATTATTAGGCATTGAACACCAGCAATTGTCTGCAGTTAACTTTAGTTGCACACTGTGAGCAGGATAAGGTACACTGACTTAAAATACTGCAGCTGTCTGCCTGTGGTTTTATTAGGAAGAGAACACCAGCAATTGTCTGCAGTTAGCTTTAGTTGCACACTGTGCACAGGATACAGTACACTGACTGAAAATACTGCAGCTGCCTGCCTGTGGTATTATTAGGCATTGAACACCAGCAATTGTCTGCAGTTATCTTTAGTTGCACACTGTGCATAGGATACAGTACACTGACTGAAAATACTGCAGCTGCCTGCCTGTGGTATTATAAGGAAGAGAACACCAGCAATTGTCTGCAGTTAGTTTGAGTTGCACACTGTGCACAGGATACAGCACACTGACTGAAAATACTGCAGCTGCCTGTCTGCCTGTGGTATTATTAGGAAGAGAAAACCAGTAATTGTCTGCAGTTAGCTATAGTTGCACACTGTGCACAGGACAAAGTACACTGGCTGAAAATACTGCAGCTGCCTGCCTGCCTGTGGTATTATTAGGAAGAGAACACCAGCAAATGTCTGCAGTTAGCTTTAGTTGCACACTGTGCACAGGATACAGTACACTGACTGAATATACTAGAGCTGCCTGCCTGTGGTATTATTAGGAAGAGAACCCCAGCAATTGTCTGCAGTTAACTTTAGTTGCACACTGTGAACAGGATAATTTACACTGACTTAAAATACTGCAGCTGTCTGCCTGTGGTTTTATTAGGAAGAGAACACCAGCAATTGTCTGCAGTTAGCTTTAGTTGCACACTGTGCACAGGATACAGTACACTGCCTGAAAATACTGCAGCTGCCTGCCTGTGGTATTATAAGGAAGAGAACACCAGCAATTGTCTGCAGTTAGTTTGAGTTGCACACTGTGCACAGGATACAGTACACTGACTGAAAATACTGCAGCTGTCTGCCTGCCTGTGGTATTATTCTAAAGAGAACACCAGAAATTTTATGCAGTTAGCTTTAGTTTCACACTGTGCACAGGATACAGTACACTGACTCAAAATACTGCAGCTGCCTGCCTGCCTGTGGTATTATTAGGAAGAGAACAGAAACAATTGTCTGCAGTTAGCTTTAGTTGCACACTGTGCACAGGATAAAGTACACTGGCTGAAAATACTTCAGCTGCCTGCCTGTGGTATTATTATTAGGAAGAGAACACCAGCAATTGTCTGCAGTTAGCTTTAGTTGCACACTGTGCACAGGATAAGGTACACTGACTGAAAATAGTGCATCTGCCTGCCTGCTTGTGGTTTTATTAGAAAGAGAACACCAGCAATTGTCTGCAGTTAGCTTTAGTTGCACACTGTGCACAGGATACAGTACACTGACTGAATATACTACAGCTGCCTGCCTGTGGTATTATTAGTAAGAGAACACCAGCAATTGTCTGCAATTAACTTTAGTTGCACACTGTGAACAGGATAAGGTACACTGACTTAAAATACTGCAGCTGTCTGCCTGTGGTTTTATTAGGAAGAGAACACCAGCAATTGTCTGCAGTTAGCTTTAGTTGCACACTGTGCACAGGATACAGCACAATGACTGAAAATACTGCAGCTGTCTGCCTGCGGTGTTATTAGGAAGAGAATACCAGCAATTGTCTGCAGTGAGCTTTAGTTGCACACTGTGCACAGGATACAGTACACTGACTGAAAATACTGCATCTGCCTGCCTGTGGTATTATAAGGAAGTGAACACCAGAAATTGTCCGCAGTTAGTTTGAGTTGCACACTGTGCACAGGATACAGTACACTGACTGAAAATACTGCAGCTGTCTGCCTGCCTGTGGGATTATTCTAAAGAGAACACCAGAAATTGTATGCAGTTAGCTTTAGTTGCACACTGTGCACAGGATACAGTACACTGACTGAAAATACTGCAGCTGCCTGCCTGCCTGTGGTATTATTAGGAAGAGAACAGCAACAGTTGTCTGCAGTTAGCTTTAGTTGCACACTGTGCACAGGATACAGTGCACTGACTGAATATACTGCAGCTGCCTGCCTGTGGTATTATTATGAAGAGAACACCAGCAATTGTCTGCAGTTAATTTTAGTTGCACACTGTGAGCAGGATAAGGTACACTAACTTAAAATACTGCAGCTGCCTGCCTGTGGTATTATTAGGCATTGAACACCAGCAATTGTCTGCAGTTATCTTTAGTTGCACACTGTGCATAGGATACAGTACACTGACTGAAAATACTGCAGCTGCCTACCTGTGGTATTATAAGGAAGAGAACACCAGCAATTGTCTGCAGTTAGTTTGAGTTGCACACTGTGCACAGGATACAGCACACTGACTGAAAATACTGCAGCTGCCTGTCTGCCTGTGGTATTATTAGGAAGAGAAATCCAGTAATTGTCTGCAGTTAGCTTTAGTTGCACACTGTGCACAGGATAAAGTACACTGGCTGAAAATACTGCAGCTGCCTGCCTGCCTGTGGTATTATTAGGAAGAGAACACCAGCAAATGTCTGCAGTTAGCTTGAGTTGCACACTGTGCACAGGATACAGTACACTGACTGAAAATACTACAGCACCTGACTGCCTGTGGTATTATTAGGAAGAGAACACCAGCAATTGTCTGCAGTTAGCTTTAGTTGCACACTGTGCACAGGATAAGGTACACTGACTGAAAATACTGCAGCTGCCTGCCTGCTTGTGGTTTTATTAGGAAGAGAACACCAGCAATTGTCTGCAGTTAGCTTTAGTTGCACACTGTGCACAGGATACAGTACACTGACTGAATATACTACAGATGCCTGCCTGTGGTATTATTAGGAAGAGAACCCCAGCAATTGTCTGCAGTTAACTTTAGTTGCACACTGTGAACAGGATAATTTACACTGACTTAAAATACTGCAGCTGTTTGCCTGTGGTTTTATTAGGAAGAGAACACCAGCAACTGTCTGCAGTTAGCTTTAGTTGCACACTGTGCACAGGATACAGTACACTGCCTGAAAATACTGCAGCTGCCTGCCTGTGGTATTATAAGGAAGAGAACACCAGCAATTGTCTGCAGTTAGTTTGAGTTGCACACTGTGCACAGGATACAGTACACTGACTGAAAATACTGCAGCTGTCTGCCTGCCTGTGGTATTATTCTAAAGAGAACACCAGAAATTGTATGCAGTTAGCTTTAGTTGCACACTGTGCACAGGATACAGTACACTGACTCAAAATACTGCAGCTGCCTGCCTGCCTGTGGTATTATTAGGAAGAGAACAGAAACAATTGTCTGCAGTTAGCTTTAGTTGCACACTGTGCACAGGATAAAGTACACTGGCTGAAAATACTTCAGCTGCCTGCCTGCCTGTGGTATTATTATTAGGAAGAGAACACCAGCAATTGTCTGCAGTTAGCTTTAGTTGCACACTGTGCACAGGATAAGGTACACTGACTGAAAATAGTGCATCTGCCTGCCTGCTTGTGGTTTTATTAGAAAGAGAACACCAGCAATTGTCTGCAGTTAGCTTTAGTTGCACACTGTGCACAGGATACAGTACACTGACTGAATATACTACAGCTGCCTGCCTGTGGTATTATTAGTAAGAGAACACCAGCAATTGTCTGCAATTAACTTTAGTTGCACACTGTGAACAGGATAAGGTACACTGACTTAAAATACTGCAGCTGTCTGCCTGTGGTTTTATTAGGAAGAGAACACCAGCAATTGTCTGCAGTTAGCTTTAGTTGCACACTGTGCACAGGATACAGCACAATGACTGAAAATACTGCAGCTGCCTGCCTGCGGTGTTATTAGGAAGAGAATACCAGCAATTGTCTGCAGTTAGCTTTAGTTGCACACTGTGCACAGGATACAGTACACTGACTGAAAATACTGCAGCTGCCTGCCTGTGGTATTATAAGGAAGTGAACACCAGAAATTGTCTGCAGTTAGTTTGAGTTGCACACTGTGCACAGGATACAGTACACTGACTGAAAATACTGCAGCTGTCTGCCTGCCTGTGGGATTATTCTAAAGAGAACACCAGAAATTGTATGCAGTTAGCTTTAGTTGCACACTGTGCACAGGATACAGTACACTGACTGAAAATACTGCAGCTGCCTGCCTGCCTGTGGTATTATTAGGAAGAGAACAGCAACAATTGTCTGCAGTTAGCTTTAGTTGCACACTGTGCACAGGATACAGTACACTGACTGAATATACTGCAGCTGCCTGCCTGTGGTATTATTAGGAAGTGTGAGGGGGTTAGCTCGGCAGCGGGTGTGTGTGACCCCCGGGATGGGCTCCCCACACAAAACAGGCCCAGCAAACGGAGGTTGTGGTTTTCAAAATCAAAAAAGGTGCGGTTTATTTTCTATTTACAGTGACAAAACACAGCAAAGCAAAAGAAACATAACCAAAATAAATCCTGGTCAAGTTGACCTCTGACTAAACATACAGGTTTCCTAACTAACAACTGGGATCAGCCTAGTGCTGTCCTAGTCCCTAAGTCCCTGGTTTAGTTAAAGTCCAAACAAATAGCCACACAGGCTTTGCCTCACCGCACAGGGGTTCACTCTCCCTAGACAGTCCACACAGGTCTGGTTCCAGGCATGAGCTAACATCTAATGAAGCTGGGAGTTTTTATAGAGGCCTAAATGAGCTGACAAGCTTCACCTGGCCTCATCAACTCCCTGTCTGTACGACGCCCCACACTCTCCCTAGAGGTATGAGTCATCCATGAGCCCACTAGCCTTATACAACTCTCCACCTAGTTGTATAAGTCGGCGTAAAGCCTGAATCTGGGCGAAATATATCTACCCCCCTGGATGCAACCAGGTGACTTTACCTTCCTGCTGTCACATACCCCCCCCCCTCTTGTTTTAACCTCGGGGTTGGAACACCAGCAATCAGGCATTCATGTACTCGAGACAAAGCATCCACATTCCCCATTTGAACGCCAGGGCGATGCTTTACTGTGAAGTTGAATTCCTGGAGGGCCAGGAACCACCTATTCACTCTTCTATTTGTTTCCTTGTTTTGAGCCATCCACTTTAACGGAGCGTGATCCGTAACCATGTCAAAGTGCCTACCTAGCAGGTAGTACCGAAGGGAATCTAGAGCCCACTTCACCGCTAAACACTCCTTTTCAACGGTGGCGTAATTTACCTCATGGGACTTCAACTTCCTGCTGAGGTAAATGACTGGGTGCTCTTCCCCGTTCCAGACCTGGGACAATACTGCTCCTAACCCCACATCTGACGCATCACTTTGTACGACAAAGTCTTTAGAGAAGTCGGGTGAGTACAACACTGGCTGGCTACATAAGGCTTGTTTCAAGAATTGGAATGCTGCCTCAGCCTCGGGGGTCCATTTAATCATGACCGACCCTTTCCCCTTCGTCAGGTTGGTTAGGGGCACAGCCTTAGAAGCAAAGTGGGGAATGAATCGCCGATAATACCCAGCGATTCCCAGAAAGGCTCGTACCTGCTTCTTGCTGTTGGGACGTGGCCAACTCTGGATGGCCTCGACTTTGTTGAGTTGGGGTTTTATTACTCCCCTCCCAATGGTGTACCCAAGATATTTGGCCTCCTCCTGCCCAATGGTACACTTCTTGGGGTTAGCCGTAAACCCCGCTTCCCGAACAGAGTCCAGGACTGCTTGCACTTTTGGCAGATGTGAGGCCCAATCTGTGCTATGGACAATTACGTCATCCAGGTAAGCCGCAGCATACTTCCGATGGGGCCTCAGCATCTGGTCCATTTTCCGCTGGAATGTGGCCGGCGCATTCTGTAACCCGAACGGCATTCTTTTATATTGGAACGCCCCGTCTGGGGTTACAAATGCGGTTTTCTCTTTGGCCGACTTGGCCAGGGGGATTTGCCAATACCCTTTTGTGAGGTCAAGAGTCGTCATGTATCGGGCTGTTCCCAGCCGGTCGATCAACTCATCTATACGTGGCATGGGGTAGGTGTCAAATTTTGTAACTTTGTTCAACTGACGAAAATCGTTACAAAATCGCCAGCTCCCATCCGGTTTAGGCACCAACACGATGGGACTAGACCAATCACTTTGGGACTCCTCTATCACCCCTAAGTTCAGCATTTTCTGTACTTCCTCCCGTATTGCCTCCCGTCGAGCCTCTGGGATCCGATAGGGTTTTAACTTCACCCTTTCACCGGGCGGGGTAATGATGTCATGCTCTACCCCAGATGTTTGTCCCGGCAGCTCAGAGAATACCTCCTTGTTGCGAAGCACAAACTCCTTAACCTCCTGTTGTTGGGGTTGTGACAAGGTGGCTGCTATTCCAACCTCAGGAATCATGCAACCAGTTTGAGCTGGTGACCAAGTGTCTGCGACTAGGGACTCTCTATCCCTCCAGGCTTTCAACAGATTAACGTGATAGATCTGTTCGGGCTTTCGCCTTCCTGGTTGTCTGACCTTGTAATTCACTTCGCTCACTTTTTCCATTATCTCGTAGGGGCCTTGCCATTTGGCAAGGAATTTACTTTCAACCGTAGGGACAAGTACCAATATCCTATCCCCCGGGGAAAAGGTACGGGTCTTGGCTCCACGGTTGTACACTCTCTGCTGTGCCAACTGCGCTTGGGCCAAATGTTCCTTCACGATGGGCATTACCTGTGCAATTCGATCTTGCATCAGGGCGACATGCTCAATCACACTCCTGTGGGGAGAACTCTCACTTTCCCAAGTTTCCTTGGCAATATCCAACAGCCCTCTTGGGTGTCTCCCATACAGTAACTCAAAGGGGGAGAATCCCGTAGAGGATTGGGGCACCTCCCTAATAGCAAACATCAAATAAGGAAGTAAACAGTCCCAATCCTTTCCATCTCTATCCACCACTTTCTTCAACATTTGTTTTAGGGTTTTGTTGAATCTTTCAACCAGCCCATCGGTTTGGGGGTGATACACAGACGTACGCAATTGCGTCACTTTGAACAATTTACACAGCTCTTTCATAACCCGGGACATAAAGGGTGTACCTTGGTCCGTAAGCAGTTCTTTACAAATACCCACCCGGCTAAAAACAAGAGATAGCTCTTTGGCTATGGTTTTGGCCGAGGTATTTCGGAGAGGGATCGCTTCTGGATAACGGGTGGCATAGTCCATTATAACTAATATGTACTGGTGCCCCCTAGCGGACTTGATTATAGGACCTACCAAATCCATGGCGATCCTCTCAAACGGGACCTCAATGATGGGTAGAGGGACCAGCGGGCTACGGAAATGTGGCATCGGGGCCAACCTCTGACACACAGGGCAGGAGGAACAATAATTTTCTACGTCCTTCATCACCCCCGGCCAATAGAATCTCTGTAATACCCTCTCTCGGGTTTTCTCTGTCCCCAGATGACCTCCAAGAATGTGCCCATGGGCCAACTCCAACACCAACTTCCTGTAAGGTTTGGGCACCACAAGCTGCTCAACGGTTTCTTCTGCCCTTTTTGCCACCCGATACAGTAGGTCCTTCTCTACGCTGAAGTATGGGTAAGTGCAGGTATTATCTGGGTTCACTAACTCGCCATCTATTTTCACTACGTTTTCCCGTGCCTTTATTAGGGCGGGGTCTTTCAACTGTTCTGTGGCAAAGTTTTCCCTGTGAACCTCAAGATCAGAAAACTCCACAGACGGTAGGTTTTCGTCTGAGGAGGTGGGCTCCTCTCCAGTTTCTTGAGTCTCCCCTGCCAATACTGATAAGGGAAATTCCGGAGAGTCCTCACCACTCTCAGGGGAGTTCTGGCTATCACATTCCTGGTACATAGGGGCACCAGTGAGGGGCTCAGGATCATCCCACAGTTCCCAGAACTTCGGAAAATCCCTTCCCACAATGGCGTCATGCGGTAACTGAGATACTAAGCCCACTGGATGAGAGAGGGTACCTTTGGGGGTCTCGAAACACACTGTAGTCACTGGATACTCTCGGGTGTCCCCATGCACACAAATAACAGCTACCTTGCTATTCCCAGAGACCTCTGTTTTAACTAACTCAGCCTTTATCAGGGTCACAAGGCTACCTGAATCCAGCAATACCACAACATTTCTACCATTAACACACATTTTGCATAAATGTTTCTCAGTTCCTCGAATGGCAGTGCATGCGACTGTCGCACACAGCGACTGACGTCTGCCCGTCAGAAAGTCACACTGCATGGGTTCCTCCACAACCGGGCAATTGGCTGCAATATGTCCCGCTTGCCGGCAGCGGTAGCAAACGATCCTTCTTGCCGCCTCTTGAGCCGCTGATTTCCCAGGCTGTTCTCGCCAAACTTGGGGTAGAGCTCCCACCCTCTCACTCTCTCCACCCTCACCCCTTGGAATCCTCTTATCCGCCCCTGGGGATGGTCTGGTCTTAGGGTGGAAAGTCCGAGTGTCTCTGGAAGAGGCCGTCAGGTTCTCTGTAGCCAAGTATTTCTCCACACGATCCACAAGACCATCGGCCGTCTCTGGGTCTCCATGGCTTACCCACTTTTGGATGGCAGTAGGAAGAGCTCTCAAAAACCGATCCATTACAACACGTTCCACAATCTTTGGTGCGGACAAAGTCTCTGGCTGTAGCCACTTTCTGCTCAGGTGAATGAGATCATACATTTGAGACCTGGGGGGTTTTCCAAGCTGGAAAGTCCAGTTATGCACACGCTGAGCCCGGACAGCCTGGGTGACACCCAGCCTTGCCAATATTTCAGCTTTTAGCATCACATAGTCTTTTGCTTGGTTAGGCTCTAGGTCATAGTAAGCTTTCTGCGATTCACCAGTTAACAGAGGAGCCACCAGTCCAGCCCACTGCTCCTCAGGCCACTTTTCTCTTTCAGCGGTCCTTTCAAATGTGGTCAAAAATACCTCTGGATCATCCTCTCCAGTCATTTTTGTCAATAAACGACTCACCCCAAAGGACGCGGTATTAGTGGGACGGCTTTCCTCACTGGTCTGCGGACGTTGCTGCATTACTGCTTCCATCTGTTGTTGTAGTCTCTGCTCTTGCTTCTGCAACAGGTCTATGAAGCGGGCCTCAGATTGCTGCTGGGCTCGTTGCTGAGCCTCCAGACTCTGTTGCAAAGTTGCGTTTGTCTGCTGCTGGGCTGCAAGGCTCCTTTGCAAACCTGCATTTGTCTGCTGTTGATTGGCATTTGCTAGAGCCAGCTGCTTCAGTATCTCCTCCATGCTGGCTTAAAAAAACTGCCCGCATTCTCCACCAACTGTGAGGGGGTTAGCTCGGCAGCGGGTGTGTGTGACCCCCGGGATGGGCTCCCCACACAAAACAGGCCCAGCAAACGGAGGTTGTGGTTTTCAAAATCAAAAAAGGTGCGGTTTATTTTCTATTTACAGTGACAAAACACAGCAAAGCAAAAGAAACATAACCAAAATAAATCCTGGTCAAGTTGACCTCTGACTAAACATACAGGTTTCCTAACTAACAACTGGGATCAGCCTAGTGCTGTCCTAGTCCCTAAGTCCCTGGTTTAGTTAAAGTCCAAACAAATAGCCACACAGGCTTTGCCTCACCGCACAGGGGTTCACTCTCCCTAGACAGTCCACACAGGTCTGGTTCCAGGCATGAGCTAACATCTAATGAAGCTGGGAGTTTTTATAGAGGCCTAAATGAGCTGACAAGCTTCACCTGGCCTCATCAACTCCCTGTATGTACGACGCCCCACACTCTCCCTAGAGGTATGAGTCATCCATGAGCCCACTAGCCTTATACAACTCTCCACCTAGTTGTATAAGTCGGCGTAAAGCCTGAATCTGGGCGAAATATATCTACCCCCCTGGATGCAACCAGGTGACTTTACCTTCCTGCTGTCACAGAAGAGAACACCAGCAATTGTCTGCAGTTAACTTTAGTTGCACACTGTGAGCAGGATAAGGTACACTAACTTAAAATACTGCAGCTGTCTGCCTGTGGTTTTATTAGGAAGAGAACACCAGCAATTGTCTGCAGTTAGCTTTAGTTGCACACTGTGCACAGGATACAGTACACTGACTGAAAATACTGCAGCTGCCTG
The DNA here is from genome assembly GCA_029206835.1 of Rana muscosa. Taxonomy (NCBI): domain Eukaryota; kingdom Metazoa; phylum Chordata; class Amphibia; order Anura; family Ranidae; genus Rana; species Rana muscosa. The sequence continues at coordinate 208,268,961 of CM055127.1, read as the reverse complement.
CCTGTGGTACTATTAGGAATTGAACACCAGCAATTGTATGCAGTTATCTTTAGTTGCACACTGTGCATAGGATACAGTACACTGACTGAAAATACTGCAGCTGCCTGCCTGTGGCATTATAAGGAAGAGAACACCAGCAATTGTCTGCAGTTAGTTTGAGTTGCACACTGTGCACAGGATAAAGTACACTGGCTGAAAATACTGCAGCTGCCTGCCTGCCTGTGGTATTATTAGGAAGAGAACACCAGCAAATGTCTGCAGTTAGCTTGAGTTGCACACTGTGCACAGGATACAGTACACTGACTGAAAATACTACAGCACCTGACTGCCTGTGGTATTATTAGGAAGAGAACACCAGCAATTGTCTGCAGTTAGCTTTAGTTGCACACTGTGCACAGGATAAGGTACACTGACTGAAAATACTGCAGCTGCCTGCCTGCTTGTGGTTTTATTAGGAAGAGAACACCAGCAATTGTCTGCAGTTAGCTTTAGTTGCACACTGTGCACAGGATACAGTACACTGACTGAATATACTACAGCTGCCTGCCTGTGGTATTATTAGGAAGAGAACCCCAGCAATTGTCTGCAGTTAACTTTAGTTGCACACTGTGAACAGGATAATTTACACTGACTTAAAATACTGCAGCTGTCTGCCTGTGGTTTTATTAGGAAGAGAACACCAGCAATTGTCTGCAGTTAGCTTTAGTTGCACACTGTGCACAGGATACAGCACAATGACTGAAAATACTGCAGCTGCCTGCCTGCGGTGTTATTAGGAAGAGAACACCAGCAATTGTCTGCAGTTAGCTTTAGTTGCACACTGTGCACAGGATACAGTACACTGCCTGAAAATACTGCAGCTGCCTGCCTGTGGTATTATAAGGAAGAGAACACCAGCAATTGTCTGCAGTTAGTTTGAGTTGCACACTGTGCACAGGATACAGTACACTGACTGAAAATACTGCAGCTGTCTGCCTGCCTGTGGTATTATTCTAAAGAGAACACCAGCAATTGTCTGCAGTTAGCTTTAGTTGCACACTGTGCACAGGATACAGTACACTGACTCAAAATACTGCAGCTGCCTGCCTGCCTGTGGTATTATTAGGAAGAGAACAGAAACAATTGTCTGCAGTTAGCTTTAGTTGCACACTGTGCACATGATACAGTACACTGACTGAAAAAACTGCAGCTGCCTGCCTGTGGTATTATAAGGAAGAGAACACCAGCAATTGTCTGCAGTTAGTTTGAGTTGCACACTGTGCACAGGATACAGTACACTGACTGAAAATACTGCAGCTGCCTGCCTGCCTGTGGTATTATTAGGAAGAGAACAGAAACAATTGTCTGCAGTTAGCTTTAGTTGCACACTGTGCACATGATACAGTACACTGACTGAAAAAACTGCAGCTGCCTGCCTGCCTGTGGTATTATTACAAAGAGAACACCACAAATTGTATGCAGTTAGCTTTAGTTGCACACTGTGCACAGGATAATGTACACTGACTTAAAATACTGCAGCTGTCTGCCTGTGGTATTATTAGGAAGAGAACACCAGTAATTGTCTGCAGGTAGCTTTAGTTGCACACTGTGCCCATGATACAGTACACTGACTGAAAATACTGCAGCGCCTGCCTGCCTGCCTGCCTGTGGTATTATTAGGAAGAGAACACCAGCAATTGTCTGCAGTTAGCTTTAGTTGCACACTGTGCACAGGATACAGTACACTGACTGAAAATACTGCAGCTGCCTGTCTGCCTGTGGTATTATTAGGAAGAGAACACCAGTAATTGTCTGCAGTTAGCTTTAGTTGCACACTGTGCACAGGATACATTACTCTGACTTAAAATACTGCGGCTGCCTGCTTCCTATGTGTGGTATGTTTAGTAAGAGAACACCAGTAATTGTCTGCAGTTAGCTTTAGTTGCACACTGTGCATAGGATAAAGTACACTGGCTGAAAATACTGCAGCTGCCTGCCTGCCTGTGGTATTATTAGGAAGAGAACATCAGCAAATGTCTGCAGTTAGCTTGAGTTGCACACTGTGCACAGGATACAGTACACTGACTGAAAATACTACAGCACGTGACTGCCTGTGGTATTATTAGGAAGAGAACACCAGCAATTGTCTGCAGTTAGCTTTAGTTGCACCCTGTGCACAGGATATAGTACACTGACTGAAAATACTGCAGCCGCCTGCTTGTGGTATTATAAGGAAGGGAACACCAGCAATTGTCCGCAGTTAGTTTGAGTTGCACACTGTGCACATGATACAGTACACTGACTGAAAATACTGCAGCTGCCTGCATGCCTGTTGTATTATTAGGAAGAGAACACCAGCAAATGTTTGCAGTTAGTTTGAGTTGCACACTGTGCATAGGATACAGTACACTGACTGAATATACTGCAGCTGCCTGCCTGTGGTATTATTAGGAAGAGAACACCAGCAATTGTCTGCAGTTAGCGTGAGTTGCACACTGTGTACAGGATACAGTACACTGACTGAAAATACTGCAGCTGCCTGCCTGCCTGTGGTATTATTAGGAATAGAACACCATCAATTGTCTAGAGTTAGCTTTAGTTGCACACTGTGCACAGGATACGGTACACTGACTGAATATACTGCAGCTGCCTGCCTGTGGTATTATTAGGAAGAGAACACCAGCAATTGTCTGCAGTTAACTTTAGTTGCACACTGTGAGCAGGATAAGGTACACTGACTTAAAATACTGCAGCTGTCTGCCTGTTGTTTTATTAGGAAGAGAACACCAGCAATTGTCTGCAGTTAGCTTTAGTTGCACACTGTGCACAGGATACAGTACACTGACTGAAAATACTGCAGCTGCCTGCCTGTGGTAATATTAGGAAGTGAACACCAGCAATTGTCTGCAGTTAGCTTTAGTTGCACACTGTGCATAGGATACAGTACACTGACTGAAAATACTGCAGCTGCCTGTCTGCCTGTGGTATTATTAGGAAGAGAACACCAGTAATTGTCTGCAGTTAGCTTTAGTTGCACACTGTGCACAGGATACAGTACACTGACTTAAAATACTGCGGCTGCCTGCTTCCTATGTGTGGTATGTTTAGTAAGAGAACACCAGTAATTGTCTGCAGTTAGCTTTAGTTGCACACTGTGCACAGGATACAGTACACTGACTGAAAATACTGCAGCTGCCTGCCTGTGGTATTATAAGGAAGAGAACACCAGCAATTGTCCACAGTTAGTTTGAGTTGCACACTGTGCACAGGATACAGTACACTGACTGAAAATACTGCAGCTGCCTGCCTGTGGTATTATTAGGAAGAGAACACCAGCAAATGTTTGCAGTTAGTTTGAGTTGCACACTGTGCACAGGATACAGTACACTGACTGAAAATACTGCAGCTGTCTGCCTGCCTGTGGTATTATTCTAAAGAGAACACCAGAAATTGTATGCAGTTAGCTTTAGTTGCACACTGTGCACTGGATAAGGTACACTGACTGAAAATACTGCAGCTGCCTGCCTGCTTGTGGTTTTATTAGGAAGAGAACACCAGCATCTGTCTGCAGTTAGCTTTAGTTGCACACTGTGCATAGGATACAGTACACTGACTGAATATACTGCAGCTGCCTGCCTGTGGTATTATTAGGAAGAGAACACCAGCAATTGTCTGCAGTTAACTTTAGTTGCACACTGTGAACAGGATAAGGTACACTGACTGAAAATACTGCAGCTGCCTGCCTGTGGTATTATTAGGAAGTGAACACCAGTAATTGTCTGCAGTTAGCTTTAGTTGCACACTGTGCATAGGATACAGTACACTGACTGAAAATACTGCAGCTGCCTGCCTGTGGTATTATAAGGAAGAGAACACCAGCAATTGTCTGCAGTTAGTTTGAGTTGCACACTGTGCACAGGATACAGTACACTGACTGAAAATACTGAGGCTGCCTGTCTGCCTGTGGTATTATTAGGAAGAGAACACCAGTATTTGTCTGCAGTTAGCTTTAGTTGCACACTGTCCACAGGATATAGTACACTGACTGAAAATACTGCAGCTGCCTGCTTCCTATGTGTGGTATGTTTAGTAAGAGAACACCAGTAATTGTCTGCTTTTAGCTTTAGTTGCACACTGTGCACAGGCTAAAGTACACCGACTAAAAATACTGCAGCGCCTGCCTGCCTCTGGTATTATTAGGAAGAGAACATCAGCAATTGTCTGCAGTTAGCTTTAGTTGCACACTGTGCACAGGATAAAGTACACTAGCTGAAAATACTGCAGCTGCCTGCCTGCCTGTGGTATTATTAGGAAGAGAACACCAGCAATTGTCTGCAGTTAGCTTTAGTTGCACACTGTGCATAGGATACAGTACACTGACTGAATATACTACAGCTGCCTGCCTGTGGTATTATTAGGAAGAGAACACCAGCAATTGTCTGCAATTAACTTTAGTTGCACACTGTGAACAGGATAATGTACACTGACTTAAAATACTGCAGCTGTTTGCCTGTGGTTTTATTGGGAAGAGAACACCAGCAATTGTCTGCAGTTAGCTTTAGTTGCACACTGTGCACAGGATAAGGTACACTGACTGAAAATACTGCAGCTGCCTGCCTGCTTGTGGTTTTATTAGAAAGAGAACACCAGCAATTGTCTGCAGTTAGCTTTAGTTGCACACTGTGCACAGGATAAAGTACACTGACTAAAAATACTGCAGCGCCTGCCTGCCTGTGGTATTATTAGGAAGAGAACACCAGCACATGTTTGCAGTTAGTTTGAGTTGCACACTGTGCACATGATACAGCACACTGACTGAAAATACTGCAGCTGCCTGTCTGCCTGTGGTATTATTAGGAAGAGAACACCAGCAATTGTCTGCAGTTAGCTTTAGTTGCACACTGTGCACAGGATACAGTACACTGACTGAAAATACTGCAGCTGCCTGCCTGTGGTATTATTAGGAATTGAACACCAGCAATTGTCTGCAGTTATCTTTAGTTGCACACTGTGCATAGGATACAGTACACTGACTGAAAATACTGCAGCTGCCTGCCTGTGGTATTATAAGGAAGAGAACACCAGCAATTGTCTGCAGTTAGTTTGAGTTGCACACTGTGCACAGGATACAGCACACTGACTGAAGATACTGCAGCTGCCTGTCTGCCTGTGGTATTATTAGGAAGAGAAAACCAGTAATTGTCTGCAGTTAGCTTTAGTTGCACACTGTGCACAGGATAAAGTACACTGGCTGAAAATACTGCAGCTGCCTGCCTGCCTGTGGTATTATTAGGAAGAGAACACCAGCAAATGTCTGCAGTTAGCTTGAGTTGCACACTGTGCACAGGATACAGTACACTGACTGAAAATACTACAGCACCTGACTGCCTGTGGTATTATTAGGAAGAGAACACCAGCAATTGTCTGCAGTTAGTTTTAGTTGCACACTGTGCACAGGATAAGGTACACTGACTGAAAATACTGCAGCTGCCTGCCTGCTTAAGGTTTTATTAGGAAGAGAACACCAGCAATTGTCTGCAGTTAGCTTTAGTTGCACACTGTGCACAGGATACAGTACACTGACTGAATATACTGCAGCTGCCTGCCTGCTTAAGGTTTTATTAGGAAGAGAACCCCAGCAATTGTCTGCAGTTAACTTTAGTTGCACACTGTGAACAGGATAATTTACACTGACTTAAAATACTGCAGCTGTCTGCCTGTGGTTTTATTAATAAGAGAACACCAGCAATTGTCTGCAGTTAGCTTTAGTTGCACACTGTGCACAGGATACAGCACAATGACTGAAAATACTGCAGCTGCCTGCGGTGTTATTAGGAAGAGAACACCAGCAATTGTCTGCAGTTAGCTTTAGTTGCACACTGTGCACAGGATACAGTACACTGCCTGAAAATACTGCAGCTGCCTGCCTGTGGTATTATAAGGAAGAGAACACCAGCAATTGTCTGCAGTTAGTTTGAGTTGCACACTGTGCACAGGATACAGTACACTGACTGAAAATACTGCAGCTGTCTGCCTGCCTGTGGTATTAATCTAAAGAGAACACCAGAAATGTTATGCAGTTAGCTTTAGTTGCACACTGTGCACAGGATACAGTACACTGACTCAAAATACTGCAGCTGCCTGCCTGCCTGTGGTATTATTAGGAAGAGAACAGAAACAATTGTCTGCAGTTAGCTTTAGTTGCACACTGTGCACATGATACAGTACACTGACTGAAAAAAACTGCAGCTGCCTGCCTGCCTGTGGTATTATTACAAAGAGAACACCACAAATTGTATGCAGTTAGCTTTAGTTGCACACTGTGCACAGGATAATGTACACTGACTTAAAATACTGCAGCTGTCTGCCTGTGGTATTATTAGGAAGAGAACACCAGTAATTGTCTGCATGTAGCTTTAGTTGCACACTGTGCACAGGATACAGTACACTGACTGAAAATACTGCAGCTGCCTGTCTGCCTGTGGTATTATTAGGAAGAGAACACCAGTAATTGTCTGCAGTTAGCTTTAGTTGCACACTGTGCACAGGATACAGTACACTGACTTAAAATACTGCGTCTGCCTGCTTCCTATGTGTGGTATGTTTAGTAAGAGAACACCAGTAATTGTCTGCAGTTAGCTTTAGTTGCACACTGTGCACAGGATAAAGTACACTGGCTGAAAATACTGCAGCTGCCTGCCTGCCTGTGGTATTATTAGGAAGAGAACACCAGCAAATGTCTGCAGTTAGCTTGAGTTGCACACTGTGCACAGGATACAGTACACTGACTGAAAATACTACAGCACCTGACTGCCTGTGGTATTATTAGGAAGAGAACACCAGCAATTGTCTGCAGTTAGCGTGAGTTGCACACTGTGTACAGGATACAGTACACTGACTGAAAATACTGCAGCTGCCTGCCTGCCTGTGGTATTATTAGGAATAGAACACCAGCAATTGTCTGGAGTTAGCTTTAGTTGCACACTGTGCACAGGATACGGTACACTGACTGAATATACTGCAGCTGCCTGCCTGTGGTATTATTAGGAAGAGAACACCAGCAATTGTCTGCAGTTAACTTTAGTTGCACACTGTGAGCAGGATAAGGTACACTGACTTAAAATACTGCAGCTGTCTGCCTGTGGTTTTATTAGGAAGAGAACACCAGCAATTGTCTGCAGTTAGCTTTAGTTGCACACTGTGCACAGGATACAGTACACTGACTGAAAATACTGCAGCTGCCTGCCTGTGGTATTATTAGGAAGTGAACACCAGCAATTGTCTGCAGTTAGCTTTAGTTGCACACTGTGCATAGGATACAGTACACTGACTGAAAATACTGCAGCTTCCTGCCTGTGGTATTATAAGGAAGAGAACACCAGCAATTGTCTGCAGTTAGTTTGAGTTGCACACTGTGCACAGGATACAGTACACTGACTGAAAATACTGCAGCTGCCTGTCTGCCTGTGGTATTATTAGGAAGAGAACACCAGTAATTGTCTGCAGTTAGCTTTAGTTGCACACTGTGCACAGGATACAGTACACTGACTTAAAATACTGCGGCTGCCTGCTTCCTATGAGTGGTATGTTTAGTAAGAGAACACCAGTAATTGTCTGCAGTTAGCTTTAGTTGCACACTGTGCACAGGATAAAGTACACTGGCTGAAAATACTGCAGCTGCCTGCCTGCCTGTGGTATTATTAGGAAGAGAACACCAGCAAATGTCTGCAGTTAGCTTGAGTTGCACACTGTGCACAGGATACAGTACACTGACTGAAAATACTACAGCACCTGACTGCCTGTGGTATTATTAGGAAGAGAACACCAGCAATTGTCTGCAGTTAGCTTTAGTTGCACACTGTGCACAGGATACAGTACACTGACTGAAAATACTGCAGCTACCTGCCTGTGGTATTATAAGGAAGAGAACACCATCAATTGTCCACAGTTAGTTTGAGTTGCACACTGTGCACATGATACAGTACACTGACTGAAAATACTGCAGCTGCCTGCCTGCATGTGGTATTATTAGGAAGAGAACACCAGCAAATGTTTGCAGTTAGTTTGAGTTGCACACTGTGCACAGGATACAGTACACTGACTTAAAATACTGCGGCTGCCTGCTTCCTATGAGTGGTATGTTTAGTAAGAGAACACCAGTAATTGTCTGCAGTTAGCTTTAGTTGCACACTGTGCACAGGATAAAGTACACTGGCTGAAAATACTGCAGCTGCCTGCCTGCCTGTGGTATTATTAGGAAGAGAACACCAGCAAATGTCTGCAGTTAGCTTGAGTTGCACACTGTGCACAGGATACAGTACACTGACTGAAAATACTACAGCACCTGACTGCCTGTGGTATTATTAGGAAGAGAACACCAGCAATTGTCTGCAGTTAGCTTTAGTTGCACACTGTGCACAGGATACAGTACACTGACTGAAAATACTGCAGCTACCTGCCTGTGGTATTATAAGGAAGAGAACACCATCAATTGTCCACAGTTAGTTTGAGTTGCACACTGTGCACAGGATACAGTACACTGACTGAAAATACTGCAGCTGCCTGCCTGCCTGTGGTATTATTAGGAAGAGAACACCAGCAAATGTTTGCAGTTAGTTTGAGTTGCACACTGTGCACAGGATACAGTACACTGACTGAAAATACTGCAGCTGTCTGCCTGCCTGTGGTATTATTCTAAAGAGAACACCAGAAATTGTATGCAGTTAGCTTTAGTTGCACACTGTGCACTGGATAAGGTACACTGACTGAAAATACTGCAGCTGCCTGCCTGCTTGTGGTTTTATTAGGAAGAGAACACCAGCAATTGTCTGCAGTTAGCTTTAGTTGCACACTGTGCATAGGATACAGTACACTGACTGAATATACTGCAGATGCCTGCCTGTGGTATTATTAGGAAGAGAACACCAGCAATTGTCTGCAGTTAACTTTAGTTGCACACTGTGAACATGATAAGGTACACTGACTTAAAATACTGCAGCTGTCTGCATGTGGTTTTATTAGGAAGAGAACACCAGCAATTGTCTGCAATTAGCTTTAGTTGCACACCGTGCGCAGGATACAGTACACTGACTGAAAATACTGCAGCTGCCTGCCTGTGGTATTATTAGGAAGTGAACACCAGCAATTGTCTGCAGTTAGCTTTAGTTGCACACTGTGCACAGGATACAGTACACTGACTGAAAATACTGAGGCTGCCTGTCTGCCTGTGGTATTATTAGGAAGAGAACACCAGTAATTGTCTGCAGTTAGCTTTAGTTGCACACTGTCCACAGGATACAGTACACTGACTGAAAATACTGCAGCTGCCTGCTTCCTATGTGTGGTATGTTTAGTAAGAGAACACCAGTAATTGTCTGCAGTTAGCTTTAGTTGTACACTGTGCACAGGCTAAAGTACACCGACTAATAATACTGCAGCGCCTGCCTGCCTGTGGTATTATTAGGAAGAGAACAGCAGCAATTGTCTGCAGTTAGCTTTAGTTGCACACTGTGCACAGGATAAAGTACACTAGCTGAAAATACTGCAGCTGCCTGCCTGCCTGTGGTATTATTAGGAAGAGAACACCAGCAATTGTCTGCAGTTAGCTTTAGTTGCACACTGTGCACAGGATAAGGTACACTGACTGAAAATACTGCAGCTGCCTGCCTGCTTGTGGTTTTATTAGAAAGAGAACACCAGCAATTGTCTGCAGTTAGCTTTAGTTGCACACTGTGCATAGGATACACTCAGGGAGATACGCACCTGATCAGCGAGTCCGTTGGAGCAGAGGAAGGTCACCCGTACGGATCCGACTCACGGGCCCCTGGTAGTGCAGACAGGAGGCACGGGAGTGCGGAAGGGTAAGAGAGCCTGAGATAGGTTCCTGGAAGGCGGCTCCGGATCCTGGGTTCAGGAGGGTAGCTAAGCCAGGCAGGCTGCAGGCAGGTAGGTAGGCAGGCAGGCGTATAGAGCAGCGCAGCTGGGCAGATGCAGAAGGAGTGGTCAGACAGGCAGGGTTCGGCAACGTTCAGGCAATATGGTACAGCGGGGTAGGCAGGTTCAGGATCGAAGACAGGCCGAGGTCGGGTGCAGGCGGATAGCAGGGAAAGTCCAGTAACAAGCCGGATGGTCAGAAGGTCGGATTTTGGGCGAACAACAGGAGCAGGATACACAGGGGACTGCAGATCAGACAGCACTGGTCTGAAGTGTTCCAGGGGTTTAAATAAGCAAACCGGCGTGCGTCGGCGCGTGCAACGGCGCACGCGCGCGCACCCGCAATGCGCGCACATGCACCCGCACGCACAGGCGCAGCAACGCGCACAGGCACGCGCGCCCGCGGTCCGGGAAGTGCACCAGCGCGGACGGGAACATGCCAAACCACAGCGCGCATCGGCGCACACAAACGCACACCGAAGCGACCACCCACACGCCCGGCAAGGTACGTACTCTGACAGTGCCCCCCCTTTAGGGCAGCCTCTGGATGCCCAATTGAGCGATCTTCGCGGTGTGAGACCTCCTGAAAGCTTGCATGAGTTCCTCCGCATGTATGCCGCTTTCGGGTTCCCAGGAGTTATCCTCTGGGCCGTAACCCCTCCACTTAATCAGATATTGTACCTGGTTGTGTCTCTTCCTACAGTCCAGGATTGCCTCCACCTCAAACTCCTCCTCGCTGTCAATCAGAACAGGTTCCGGTGGGCCAATGTTACGGCCAGCGAAGGGGTTAGGGACAACCAGCTTTAACAGGGTCACATGAAAGACTGGGTGGACCTTCAGGGAGTTAGGCAGGTTGAGCTCATATGCTACATTGTTGATCCTCCTCTTTACCGAGAAAGGTCCCATGAACTTAGGGCCCAATTTCCTGGACGGACAGGCCATCTTCAGGTTAATTGTGGATAACCACACCTGGTTGCCAGGCTCCAGAATGAGTTCCCCTCTCCTTTTCCTATCAAACATCCTCTTGTTGTACTCCTGGGTCTTGGACATGGTCTCCTGTAGAAGTTTGTTATTGGAGAAGAAGAAATCCATTGTTTCGGACACTGCAGGGATAGTGCATTCGGGTATGGTACTTGGCAAAAAGGAGGGATGGAATCCATAGTTGGCAAAGAATGGGGTTTGCTTAGTGGCAGAGTGCAGGGAGTTGTTGTAAGCGAATTCAGCAATGGGGAGTAGGGAGGCCCAATCATCCTGGGAAAAGGAGGAAAAACAACGGAGGTACTGTGCTAATGTTTGGTTGGTTCTCTCAGTTTGACCATTCGTCTGGGGGTGGTATGCCGAAGAGAATGCCAACTCGATTTCCAGAGAACCACAAAGAGCCTTCCAAAATCTGGAGGTGAACTGGGCGCCTCGGTCTGAGACAATACTTGCCGGAACTCCATGGAGCCTCACTATTTCCCTGATAAAAACCCTCACCGTTTCCATGGCGGAAGGTGTACCTTTCATGGGCAAAAAATGAGCCATCTTGGACAGCCTGCCAACGACAACGAAGACCGTGGAGAACCCTTCGGACAGGGGGAGCTCCACTATGAAGTCCATCGACACCATCTTCCAGGGTCTTTCAGGGGCAGGTAGAGGTTTTAATAGACCCCAGGCCCGCATCCGGCTATTCTTGTTCCGGGAGCAGGTGTTGCATGAGTCCACGTATCTCTTGCAGTCACTACCCAGCTGCGGCCACCAGAACGTGCGCTTGATAAGCTCGGCCATTTTCAAGGTACCGAAATGTCCGGCCAACTTGTGGTCATGGCAGAGCTCCAGAACAGCTATCCGAAGACCCTCAGGGACCAGAATTTTGCCCTCGTGCCTGATCAGACCATCTTGTGCCCTGACACAGTCCTCCAGGAGAGGTCAAGCCAGCATATGCCCGCTTAATACGGGGCATGAGGTCTTCTTGAAGCAGCAGGAAGTTCCCGGCAGGGAGGATGGTGTCAACAGGTAAGTTCTCTTCAGGAGTGCTGAACATTCGGGACAGTGCGTCCGGTTTAATGTTTTTTGAGCCAGGCCTGTAGGTGATGTGGAACAGAAACCTTGAGAAAAAAGTGCCCACCTTGCCTGCCTTGGCCTCAACCTCTTGGCTGTTCTCAGGTACTCGAGGTTCTTGTGGTCCGTGTAGACCAAAATGGGGTGTGCCGCCCCCTCGAGCAGGTAACGCCATTCTTCTAATGCGGCCTTGATAGCCAGGCATTCGCGGTCACCCACGTCATAGTTACGTTCCGCCGTGGAAAGTTTGCGCGAGAAGAAGGCCACTGGAAAAAGTAAGGCTTTAGCCCCCTGACGCTGGGATAGCACAGCCCCCACTGCATTTTCGGACGCGTCCACTTCCAGGACGAAAGGTAATGCAGGGTCAGGGTGCTTCAGGATGGAGGCAGAGACAAATAATTCCTTCAGTTTGTCAAAGGCAGCTTGGGCTCTAGGGGACCAGTAGAATCGGTTTCCTTGTTTGGTCAGTTCGGTAAGGGGGGCGACAATTGCAGAGAAACTTCTGATGAACTTCCGGTAGAAGTTGGAGAATCCGATGAATCGCTGGACCCCTTTTTTATCTGTGGGGGCAGGCCAGTCCAGAATAGCCGACACCTTCTGAGGGTCCATTTTAATGCCCTCAGTCGAAATGATCAGACCGAGAAACTGGATGCTTTGCCGCTCGAACTCACATTTCTCCGGCTTGGCGTAAAGCCCATGTCGTCTGAGCCGAACCAGGACATTCCGGACATGCCTGCGATGGTCGTCTACAGAGGAGGAGAATATCAAGATATCGTCCAGGTATACTATGATGTACAAGTCCAGGTAATCACGGAAGATGTCGTTGACAAAATGTTGAAAGGTAGCCGGAGCGTTACACAGTCCGAACGGCATAACTAGATATTCGTAGTGCCCGAACCGTGTGCGGAAGGCCGTCTTCCACTCATCCCCCTCTCGAATGCGGATCAGGTTGTACGCTCCTCGGAGGTCAAGCTTGGTGAATATGACCGCCGTTCCCAGCCTCTGAAACAGTTCCGGCACAAGAGGTAAGGGATAACGGTTTTTAATGGTGATCTTGTTCAACTGCCGATAATCAATACAGGGGCGTAGGGAATGGTCCTTTTTTTCAACGAAAAAGATGCCCGCACCTGCAGGCGAGGTGGACGGGCGGATGAACCCTTTATTTAGGTTGTCGTCGATGTAGACTTTCAGGGTGCCCAATTCCTGCTCGGTCAACGGGAAGATCCTCCCAAAAGGTACTTCGGTCCCAGGCAAAAGTTCTATAGGGCAATCATATGGTCTGTGAGGAGGAAGGGTTTCTGCTCCCTTCTTACTGAACACGTCCAGAAAATCATGGTAGGGCTCAGGGATGGTTTTCTGAAGGTCAGGGTCTGTGCCCAGACAGAGCAGGTGAGGGTGGTCGGTAGAGGCTTGTTGCAGGCAGTGTTGCTGGCAATAATCTGAGAGGAATTTAACTCCCCCTGTAGCCCAGTCAATGTTGGGGTTATGGGCTTGCAGCCAGGGCATCCCCAGAATGACGGGGAATAGCGGAGAGGAGATGGCATCCAGACTGAGGAACTCCTGATGGTGGGTTGCCACCGAGGCCAACAAGGGAACGGTCTCCTGAGTGACGGGGCCGAATTTGATAATGGAGCCGTCAGCGAGATGTACTGCAAGTCCCCGGGATTTCGGCTGCAGGTGAATGTGATGACTGGCAGCAAATGTCAAATCGATAAAGCAGCTGCATGCCCCCGAATCAATTATGGCGGGTACTAGGATTGTGGAAGTCCTTCTGGGGGGCTGTAAAGAGATGGAGAGAGCCAAGTGAGAAGTTGGGTTAGGCAACAAAGAGGCACAAGTAGAAGAAACAGGCAGGCACTTACGCATCTTGGCCGGGCAGGATCTCACGTAGTGTCCTGGTTCGCCACAGTACATGCACAGATTGTTGCTACGCCTATGCTGGCGTTCTTCGGGAGAGAGAGATAGGCGCAGTAAGCCCAGTTGCATGGGTTCCGGGTCATTTAAGGCCGGAGACGGGGAAGCCGGAGGTGCAAGACGGACTGGGTTTGAGACCTTGGGGAGCAACCAGGTGGGTCAGAACTGACTGGAGGTCCTCTCGGAGCGACGCTCTCTCAGGCGCCGGTCGATCTGAATTGACAGATCTATTAACTTGTCCAGGGTTTGAGGAACTCCGACACGTGCTAGCTCGTCCTTGAGCTGATCCGACAGGCCCATCCGGAATTGGTAGCGCAAAGCAGCGTCATTCCACTCTGTTTCGGAGCTCCAAAGTTTGAACTGTGCCGCATAGTCCTCGGCCGCTCTGCGGCCTTGCAGGAGAGAGTGAAGAACAGATTCTGCAGTAGCCGCTTGTTGCGGATCCTCGTAGAGATGGGACATAGCGGCAAAGAACATGGCAAGGGTCTCCAAGGAGGCATCTTTCTGCTCTAGAAGGCGGTGAGCCCAGGCCTGCGGCTCGTCGGTCAGCAGAGAGATGACGAAGCCCACCTTGGTTACTTCCAGGGAAAAGGTGCGGGGTTGTAGGGCGAAGAAAAGCTCACAGGCGTTGCGGAACGCACGGTATTTGCTGCGATCGCCCACAAACTTCTCGGGTGTAGGGACCCTGGGTTCCGGAGGAAGCATGACGACGGAGGGTGTAGCCGGATATCCCGTGGATGTGGTGCCTTGCAGGCTGGCAGGTGAGGACAGGACATGAACTCTTTCCTCCAACCTGGTATAGCCGGCTGGGAGGACTTTCACGGCTTGCGTCAGCCCGTTCAGGTGTCGGCATAATTCCTCCATGGGATCCCTCCCCTGCTCGGACTCGGACATGGCTGTCTGATACTGTCAGGGAGATACGCACCTGATCAGCGAGTCCGTTGGAGCAGAGGAAGGTCACCCGTACGGATCCGACTCACGGGCCCCTGGTAGTGCAGACATGAGGCACAGGAGTGCGGAAGGGTAAGAGAGCCTGAGATAGGTTCCTGGAAGGCGGCTCCGGATCCTGGGTTCAGGAGGGTAGCTAAGCCAGACAGGCTGCAGGCAGGTAGGTAGGCAGGCAGGCGTATAGAGCAGCGCAGCTGGGCAGATGCAGAAGGAGCGGTCAGACAGGCAGGGTTCGACAACGTTCAGGCAATATGGTACAGCGGGGTAGGCAGGTTCAGGATCGAAGACAGGCCGAGGTCGGGTGCAGGCGGATAGCAGGGAAAGTCCAGTAACAAGCCGGGTGGTCA
Source organism: Rana muscosa (assembly GCA_029206835.1). Lineage (NCBI taxonomy): Eukaryota > Metazoa > Chordata > Amphibia > Anura > Ranidae > Rana > Rana muscosa. The sequence continues at coordinate 208,253,800 of CM055127.1, read as the reverse complement.
GAAGGTCGGATTTCGGGCGAACAACAGGAGCAGGATACACAGGGGACTGCAGATCAGACAGCACCGGTCTGAAGTGTTCCAGGGGTTTAAAAAAGCAAACCGCCGTGTGTCGGTGCGCGCAACGGCGCACGCGCGCGTGCCCGCAATGCGCGCACATGCACCCGCACGCACAGGCGCAGCAACGCGCACAGGCACGCGCGCCCGCGGTCCGGGAAGTGCACCAGCGCGGACGGGAACATGCCAAACCTCAGCGCACATCGGCGCACGCGAACGCACACCAAAGCGACCACCGACACGCCCGGCAAGGTAGTACTCTGACAGATACAGTACACTGACTGAATATACTACAGCTGTCTGCCTGTGGTTTTATTAGGAAGAGAACACCAGCAATTGTCTGCAGTTAGCTTTAGTTGCACACTGTGCACAGGATACAGCACAATGACTGAAAATACTGCAGCTGCCTGCCTGCGGTGTTATTAGGAAGAGAACACCAGCAATTGTCTGCAGTTAGCTTTAGTTGCACACTGTGCACAGGATACAGTACACTGACTGAAAATACTGCAGCTGCCTGCCTGTGGTATTATAAGGAAGAGAACACCAGCAATTGTCTGCAGTTAGTTTGAGTTGCACACTGTGCACAGGATACAGTACACTGACTGAAAATACTGCAGCTGCCTGCCTGCCTGTGGTATTATTAGGAAGAGAACACCAGCAAATGTTTGTAGTTAGTTTGAGTTGCACACTGTGCACAGGATACAGTACACTGACTGAAAATACTGCAGCTGTCTGCCTGCCTGTGGTATTATTCTAAAGAGAACACCAGAAATTGTATGCAGTTAGCTTTAGTTGCACACTGTGCACAGGATACAGTACACTGACTGAAAATACTGCAGCTGCCTGCCTGTGGTATTATTAGGAAGTGAACACCAGCAATTGTCTGCAGTTAGCTTTAGTTGCACACTGTGCATAGGATACAGTACACTGACTGAAAATACGGCAGCTGCCTGCCTGTGGTATTATAAGGAAGAGAACACCAGCAATTGTCTGCAGTTAGTTTGAGTTGCACACTGTGCACAGGATACAGTACACTGACTGAAAATACTGCAGCTGCCTGTCTGCCTGTGGTATTATTAGGAAGAGAACACCAGTAATTGTCTGCAGTTAGCTTTAGTTGCACACTGTGCACAGGATACAGTACACTGACTTAAAATACTGCGGCTGCCTGCTTCCTATGTGTGGTATGTTTAGTAAGAGAACACCAGTAATTGTCTGCAGTTAGCTTGAGTTGCACACTGTGCAAATGATACAGTACACTGACTGAAAATACTACAGCACCTGACTGCCTGTGGTATTATTAGGAAGAGAACACCAGCAATTGTCTGCAGTTAGCTTTAGTTGCACACTGTGCACAGGATACAGTACACTGACTGAAAATATTGCAGCTGCATGTCTGTGGTATTATAAGGAAGAGAACACCAGCAATTGTCCGCAGTTAGTTTGAGTTGCACACTGTGCACAGGATACAGTACACTGACTGAAAATACTGCAGCTGTCTGCCTGCCTGTGGTATTATTCTAAAGAGAACACCAGAAATTGTATGCAGTTAGCTTTAGTTGCACACTGTGCACAGGATAAGGTACACTGACTGAAAATACTGCAGCTGCCTGCCTGCTTGTGGTTTTATTAGGAATAGAACACCAGCAATTGTCTGCAGTTAGCTTTAGTTGCACACTGTGCATAGGATACAGTACACTGACTGAATATACTGCAGCTGCCTGCCTGTGGTATTATTAGGAAGAGAACACCAGCAATTGTCTGCAGTTAACTTTAGTTGCACACTGTGAACAGGATAAGGTACACTGACTTAAAATACTGCAGCTGTCTGCATGTGGTATTATTAGGAAGTGAACACCAGCAATTGTCTGCAGTTAGCTTTAGTTGCACACTGTGCACAGGATACAGTACACTGACTGAAAATACTGCAGCTGCCTGCTTCCTATGTGTGGTATGTTTAGTAAGAGAACACCAGTAATTGTCTGCAGTTAGCTTTAGTTGCACACTGTGCACATGATAAAGTACACCGACTAAAAATACTGCAGCGCCTGCCTGCCTGTGGTATTATTAGGAAGAGAACAGCAGCAATTGTCTGCAGTTAGCTTTAGTTGCACACTGTACACAGGATAAAGTACACTGGCTGAAAATACTGCAGCTGCCTGCCTGCCTGTGGTATTATTAGGAAGAGAACACCAGCAATTGTCTGCAGTTAGCTTTAGTTGCACACTGTGCACATGATAAGGTACACTGACTGAAAATAGTGCAGCTGCCTGCCTGCTTGTGGTTTTATTAGGAAGAGAACACCAGCAATTGTCTGCAGTTAGCTTTAGTTGCACACTGTGCACAGGATACAGCACAATGACTGAAAATACTGCAGCTGCCTGCCTGCGGTGTTATTAGGAAGAGAACACCAGCAATTGTCTGCAGTTAGCTTTAGTTACACACTGTGCACAGGATACAGTACACTGACTGGCAATACTGCAGCGCCTGCCTGCCTGTGGTATTATAAGGAAGAGAACACCAGCAATTGTCCGCAGTTAGTTTGAGTTGCACACTGTGCACAGGATACAGTACACTGACTGAAAATACTGCAGCTGCCTGCCTGTGGTATTATTAGGAAGAGAACACCAGCAAATGTTTGCAGTTAGTTTGAGTTGCACACTGTGCACAGGATACAGTACACTGACTGAAAATACTGCAGCTGTCTGCCTGCCTGTGGTATTATTACAAAGAGAACACCACAAATTGTATGCAGTTATCTTTAGTTGCACACTGTGCACAGGATACGGTACACTGACTTAAAATACTGCAGCTGTCTGCCTGTGGTATTATTAGGAAGAGAACACCAGTAATTGTCTGCAGGTAGCTTTAGTTGCACACTGTGCACAGGATACAGTACACTGGCTTAAAATACTGCAGCACCTGCCTGCCTGTGGTATTATTAGGAAGAGAACACCAGCAATTGTCTGCAGTTAGCTTTAGTTGCACAGTGTGCACAGGATAAAGTACAATGACTAAAAATACTGCAGCTGCCTGCCTGCCTGTGGTATTATTAGAAAGAGAACACCAGAAATTGTCTGCAGTTAGCGTGAGTTGCACACTGTGCACAGGATACAGTACACTGACTGAAAATACTGCAGTTGCCTGCCTGTGGTATTATTAGGAATAGAACACCAGCAATTGTCTGCAGTTAGCTTTAGTTGCACACTGTGCACAGCATACAGTACACTGACTGAATATACTGCAGCTGCCTGCCTGTGGTATTATTAGGAAGAGAACACCAGCAATTGTATGCAGTTAACTTTAGTTGCACACTGTGAGCAGGATAAGGTACACTGACTTAAAATACTGCAGCTGTCTGCCTGTGGTTTTATTAGGAAGAGAACACCAGCAATTGTCTGCAGTTAGCTTTAGTTGCACACTGTGCACAGGATAAAGTACAATGACTAAAAATACTGCAGCTGCCTGCCTGCCTGTGGTATTATTAGAAAGAGAACACCAGAAATTGTCTGCAGTTAGCGTGAGTTGCACACTGTGCACAGGATACAGTACACTGACTGAAAATAATGAAGCTGCCTGCCTGTGGTATTATTAGGAAGAGAACACCAGTAATTGTCTGCAGGTAGCTTTAGTTGCACACTGTGCACAGGATACAGTACACTGGCTGAAAATACTGCAGTGCCTGCCTGCCTGTGGTATTATTAGGAAGAGAACAGCAGCAATTGTCTGCAGTTAGCTTTAGTTGCACACTGTGCACAGGATAAAGTACACTGACTAAAAATACTGCAGCTGCCTGCCTGCCTGTGGTATTATTAGAAAGAGAACACCAGAAATTGTATGCAGTTAGCGTGAGTTGCACACTGTGCACAGGATACAGTACACTGACTGAAAATACTGCAGCTGCCTGCCTTCCTGTGGTATTATTAGGAAGAGAACACCAGAAAATGTCTGCAGTTAGCTTGAGTTGCACACTGTGCACAGGATACAGTACACTGACTGAATATACTACAGCTGCCTGCCCGTGGTATTATTAGGAAGAGAACCCCAGCAATTGTCTGCAGTTAACTTTAGTAGCACACTGTGAACAGGATAATTTACACTGACTTAAAATACTGCAGCTGTCTGCCTGTGGTTTTATTAGGAAGAGAACACCAGCAATTGTCGGCAGTTAGCTTTAGTTGCACACTGTGCACAGGATACAGCACAATGACTGAAAATACTGCAGCTGCCTGCCTGCGGTGTTATTAGGAAGAGAACACCAGCAATTGTCTGCAGTTAGCTTTAGTTGCACACTGTGCACAGGATACAGTACAATGCCTGAAAATACTGCAGCTGCCTGCCTGTGGTATTATAAGGAAGAGAACACCAGCAATTGTCTGCAGTTAGTTTGAGTTGCACACTGTGCACAGGATACAGTACACTGACTGAAAATACTGCAGCTGCCTGCCTGCCTGTGGTATTATTAGGAAGAGAACACCAGCAAATGTTTGCAGTTAGTTTGAGTTGCACACTGTGCACAGGATACAGTACACTGACTGAAAATACTGCAGCTGTCTGCCTGCCTGTGGTATTATTCTAAAGAGAACACCAGAAATTGTATGCAGTTAGCTTTAGTTGCACACTGTGCACAGGATACAGTACACTGACTGAAAATACAACAGCTGCCTGCCTGTGGTATTATAAGGAAGAGAACACCAGCAATTGTCTGCAGTTAGTTTGAGTTGCACACTGTGCACAGGATACAGTACACTGACTGAAAATACTGCAGCTGCCTGTCTGTCTGTGGTATTATTAGGAAGAGAACACCAGTAATTGTCTGCAGTTAGCTTTAGTTGCACACTGTGCACATGATACAGTACACTGACTTAAAATACTGCGGCTGCCTGCTTCCTATGTGTGGTATGTTTAGTAAGAGAACACCAGTAATTGTCTGCAGTTAGCTTGAGTTGCACACTGTGCAAAGGATACAGTACACTGACTGAAAATACTACAGCACCTGACTGCTTGTGGTATTATTAGGAAGAGAACACCAGCAATTGTCTGCAGTTAGCTTTAGTTGCACACTGTGCACAGGATACAGTACACTGACTGAAAATACTGCAGCTGCCTGCCTGTGGTATTATAAGGAAGAGAACACCAGCAATTGTCCGCAGTTAGTTTGAGTTGCACACTGTGCACAGGATACAGTACACTGACTGAAAATACTGCAGCTGCCTGCCTGCCTGTGGTATTATTAGGAAGAGAACACCAGCACATGTTTGCAGTTAGTTTGAGTTGCACATTGTGCACAGGATACAGTACACTGACTGAAAATACTGCAGCTGTCTGCCTGCCTGTGGGATTATTCTAAAGAGAACACCAGAAATTGTATGCAGTTAGCTTTAGTTGCACACTGTGCACAGGATACAGTACACTGACTGAAAATACTGCAGATGCCTGCCTGCCTGTGGTATTATTAGGAAGAGAACAGCAACAATTGTCTGCAGTTAGCTTTATTTGCACACTGTGCACAGGATACAGTACACTGACTGAAAAAACTGCAGCCACCTGCCTGCCTGTGGTATTATTAGAAAGAGAACACCAGAAATTGTCTGCAGTTAGCGTGAGTTGCACACTGTGCACAGGATACAGTACACTGACTGAAAATACTGCAGCTGCCTGCCTGTGGTATTATTAGGAATAGAACACCAGCAATTGTCTGCAGTTAGCTTTAGTTGCACACTGTGCACAGCATACAGTACACTGACTGAATATACTGCAGCTGCCTGCCTGTGGTATTATTAGGAAGAGAACACCAGCAATTGTCTGCAATTAACTTTAGTTGCACACTGTGAACAGGATAATGTACACTGACTTAAAATACTGCAGCTGTCTGCCTGTGGTTTTATTAGGAAGAGAACACCAGCAATTGTCTGCAGTTAGCTTTAGTTGCACACTGTGCACAGGATACAGCACAATGACTGAAAATACTGCAGCTGCCTGCCTCCGGTGTTATTAGGAAGAGAACACCAGCAATTGTCTGCAGTTAGCTTTAGTTGCACACTGTGCACAGGATACAGTACCCTGACTGAAAATACTGAAGCTGCCTGCCTGTGGTATTATTAGGAAGAGAACACCAGTAATTGTCTGCAGGTAGCTTTAGTTGCACACTGTGCACAGGATACAGTACACTGGCTGAAAATACTGCAGCGCCTGCCTGCCTGTGGTATTATTAGGAAGAGAACAGCAGCAATTGTCTGCAGTTAGCTTTAGTTGCACACTGTGCACAGGATAAAGTACACTGACTAAAAATACTGCAGCTGCCTGCCTGCCTGTGGTATTATTAGAAAGAGAACACTAGAAATTGTCTGCAGTTAGTGTGAGTTGCACACTGTGCACAGGATACAGTACACTGACTGAAAATACTGCAGCTACCTGCCTGCCTGTGGTATTATTAGGAATAGAACACCAGCAATTGTCTGCAGTTAGCTTTAGTTGCACACTGTGCACAGGATACAGTACACTGACTGAATATACTGCAGCTGCCTGCCTGTGGTATTATTAGGAAGAGAACACCAGCAATTGTCTGCAGTTAGCTTTAGTTGCACACTGTGCACAGGATACAGTACACTGACTGAAAATACTGCAGCTGCCTGCCTGTGGTATTATTAGGAATTGAACACCAGCAATTGTCTGCAGTTAGCTTTAGTTGCACACTGTGCATAGGATACAGTACACTGACTGAAAATACTGCAGCTGCCTGCCTGTGGTATTATAAGGAAGAGAACACCAGCAATTGTCTGCAATTAGTTTGAGTTGCACACTGTGCACAGGATACAGCACACTGACTGAAAATACTGCAGCTGCCTGTCTGCCTGTGAAATTATTAGGAAGAGAAAACCAGTAATTGTCTGCAGTTAGCTTTAGTTGCACACTGTGCACAGGATACAGTACTCTGACTTAAAATACTGCAGCTAGCTGCTTCCTATGTGTGGTATGTTTAGTAAGAGAACACAGGTAATTGTCTGCATTTAGCTTTAGTTGCACACTGTGCACAGGATAAAGTACACTGGCTGAAAATACTGCAGCTGCCTGCCTGCCTGTGGTATTATTAGGAAGAGAACACCAGAAAATGTCTGCAGTTAGCTTGAGTTGCACACTGTGCACAGGATACAGTACACTGACTGAATATACTACAGCTGCCTGCCTGTGGTATTATTAGGAAGAGAACCCCAGCAATTGTCTGCAGTTAACTTTAGTAGCACACTGTGAACAGGATAATTTACGCTGACTTAAAATACTGCAGCTGTCTGCCTGTGGTTTTATTAGGAAGAGAACACCAGCAATTGTCTGCAGTTAGCTTTAGTTGCACACTGTGCACAGGATACAGCACAATGACTGAAAATACTGCAGCTGCCTGCCTGCGGTGTTATTAGGAAGAGAACACCAGCAATTGTCTGCAGTTAGCTTTAGTTGCACACTGTGCACAGGATACAGTACACTGACTGAAAATACTGCAGCTGCCTGCCTGTGGTATTATAAGGAAGAGAACACCAGCAATTGTCTGCAGTTAGTTTGAGTTGCACACTGTGCACAGGATACAGTACACTGACTGAAAATACTGCAGCTGCCTGCCTGCCTGTGGTATTATTAGGAAGAGAACCCCAGCAAATGTTTGTAGTTAGTTTGAGTTGCACACTGTGCACAGGATACAGTACACTGACTGAAAATACTGCAGCTGTCTGCCTGCCTGTGGTATTATTCTAAAGAGAACACCAGAAATTGTATGCAGCTAGCTTTAGTTGCACACTGTGCACAGGATACAGTACACTGACTGAAAATACTGCAGCTGCCTGCCTGTGGTATTATTAGGAAGTGAACACCAGCAATTGTCTGCAGTTAGCTTTAGTTGCACACTGTGCATAGGATACAGTACACTGACTGAAAATACGGCAGCTGCCTGCCTGTGGTATTATAAGGAAGAGAACACCAGCAATTGTCTGCAGTTAGTTTGAGTTACACACTGTGCACAGGATACAGTACACTGACTGAAAATACTGCAGCTGCCTGTCTGCCGGTGGTATTATTAGGAAGAGAACACCAGTAATTGTCTGCAGTTAGCTTTAGTTGCACACTGTGCACAGGATACAGTACACTGACTTAAAATACTGCGGCTGCCTGCTTCCTATGTGTGGTATGTTTAGTAAGAGAACACCAGTAATTGTCTGCAGTTAGCTTGAGTTGCACACTGTGCAAAGGATACAGTACACTGACTGAAAATACTACAGCACCTGACTGCCTGTGGTATTATTAGGAAGAGAACACCAGCAATTGTCTGCAGTTAGCTTTAGTTGCACACTGTGCACAGGATACAGTACACTGACTGAAAATATTGCAGCTGCATGTCTGTGGTATTATAAGGAAGAGAACACCAGCAATTGTCCGCAGTTAGTTTGAGTTGCACACTGTGCACAGGATACAGTACACTGACTGAAAATACTGCAGCTGTCTGCCTGCCTGTGGTATTATTCTAAAGAGAACACCAGAAATTGTATGCAGTTAGCTTTAGTTGCACACTGTGCACAGGATAAGGTACACTGACTGAAAATACTGCAGCTGCCTGCCTGCTTGTGGTTTTATTAGGAATAGAACACCAGCAATTGTCTGCAGTTAGCTTTAGTTGCACACTGTGCACAGGATAAAGTACACTGGCTGAAAATACTGCAGCTGCCTGCCTGCCTGTGGTATTATTAGGAAGAGAACACCAGCAATTGTCTGCAGTTAGCTTTAGTTGCACACTGTGCACAGGATACAGCACAATGACTGAAAATACTGCAGCTGCCTGCCTGCGGTGTTATTAGGAAGAGAACACCAGCAATTGTCTGCAGTTAGCTTTAGTTACACACTGTGCACAGGATACAGTACACTGACTGACAATACTGCAGCGCCTGCCTGCCTGTGGTATTATAAGGAAGAGAACACCAGCAATTGTCCGCAGTTAGTTTGAGTTGCACACTGTGCACAGGATACAGTACACTGACTGAAAATACTGCAGCTGCCTGCCTGTGGTATTATTAGGAAGAGAACACCAGCAAATGTTTGCAGTTAGTTTGAGTTGCACACTGTGCACAGGATACAGTACACTGACTGAAAATACTGCAGCTGTCTGCCTGCCTGTGGTATTATTACAAAGAGAACACCACAAATGTATGCAGTTATCTTTAGTTGCACACTGTGCACAGGATACGGTACACTGACTTAAAATACTGCAGCTGTCTGCCTGTGGTATTATTAGGAAGAGAACACCAGTAATTGTCTGAAGGTAGCTTTAGTTGCACACTGTGCACAGGATACAGTACACTGGCTTAAAATACTGCAGCACCTGCCTGCCTGTGGTATTATTAGGAAGAGAACACCAGCAATTGTCTGCAGTTAGCTTTAGTTGCACACTGTGCACAGGATACAGTACACTGACTGAAAATACTGCAGTTGCCTGCCTGTGGTATTATTAGGAATAGAACACCAGCAATTGTCTGCAGTTAGCTTTAGTTGCACACTGTGCACAGCATACAGTACACTGACTGAATATACTGCAGCTGCCTGTCTGTGGTATTATTAGGAAGAGAACACCAGCAATTGTATGCAGTTAACTTTAGTTGCACACTGTGAGCAGGATAAGGTACACTGACTTAAAATACTGCAGCTGTCTGCCTGTGGTTTTATTAGGAAGAGAACACCATCAATTGTCTGCAGTTAGCTTTAGTTGCACACTGTGCACAGGATACAGTACACTGACTGAAAATACTGCAGCTGCCTGCCTGTGGTATTATTAGGAATTGAACACCAGCAATTGTCTGCAGTTAGCTTTAGTTGCACACTGTGCATAGGATACAGTACACTGACTGAAAATACTGCAGCTGCCTGCCTGTGGTATTATAAGGAAGAGAACACCAGCAAGTGTCTGCAGTTAGTTTGAGTTGCACACTGTGCACAGGATACAGCACACTGACTGAAAATACTGCAGCTGCCTGTCTGCCTGTGGTATTATTAGGAAGAGAAAACCAGTAATTGTCTGCAGTTAGATTTAGTTGCACACTGTGCACAGGATAAGGTACACTGACAGAAAATACTGCAGCTGCCTGCCTGCCTGCTTGCGGTTTTATTAGGAAGAGAACACCAGCAATTGTCTGCAGTTAGCTTTAGTTGCACACTGTGCACAGGATACAGTACACTGACTGAAAATACTGCAGCTGCCTGCCTGCCTGTGGTATTATTAGGAAGAGAACACCAGCAATTGTCTGCAGTTAACTTTAGTTGCACACTGTGAACAGGATAATTTACACTGACTTAAAATACTGCAGCTGTCTGCCTGTGGTTTTATTAGGAAGAGAACACCAGCAATTGTCTGCAGTTAGCTTTAGTTGCACACTGTGCACAGGATACAGCACAATGACTGAAAATACTGCAGCTGCCTGCCTGCGGTGTTATTAGGAAGAGAACACCAGCAATTATCTGCAGTTAGCTTTAGTTGCACACTGTGCACAGGATACAGTACACTGCCTGAAAATACTGCAGCTGCCTGCCTGTGGTATTAAAAGGAAGAGAACACCAGCAATTGTCTGCAGTTAGTTTGAGTTGCACACTGTGCACATGATACAGTACACTGACTGAAAATACAGCAGCTGTCTGCCTGCATGTGGTATTATTAGGAAGAGAACACCAGCAAATGTTTGCAGTTAGTTTGAGTTGCACACTGTGCACAGGATACAGTACACTGACTGAAAATACTGCAGCTGTCTGCCTGCCTGTGGTAGTATTCTAAAGAGAACACCAGAAATTGTATGCAGTTAGATTTAGTTGCACACTGTGCACAGGATACAGTACACTGACTGAAAATACTGCAGCTGCCTGCCTATGTTATTATAACGAAGAGAACACCAGCAATTGTCCGCAGTTAGATTGAGTTGCACACTGTGCACAGGATACAGTACACTGACTGAAAATACTGCAGCTGCCTGCCTGCTTTTGGTTTTATTAGGAAGAGAACACCAGCAATTGTCTGAAGTTAGCTTTAGTTGCACACTGTGCACAGGATAAGGTACACTGACTGAAAATAGTGCAGCTGCCTGCCTGCTTGTGGTTTTATTAGAAAGAGAACACCAGCAATTGTCTGCAGTTAGCTTTAGTTGCACACTGTGCACAGGATACAGTACACTGACTGAATATACTACAGCTGCCTACCTGTGGTATTATTAGGAAGAGGACACCAGCAATTGTCTGCAATTAACTTTAGTTGCACACTGTGAACAGGATAATGTACACTGACTTAAAATACTGAAGCTGTCTGCCTGTGGTTTTATTAGGAAGAGAACACCAGCAATTGTCTGCAGTTAGCTTTAGTTGCACACTGTGCACAGGATACAGCACAATGACTGAAAATACTGCAGCTGCCTGCCTGTGGTATTATTAGGAAGAGAACAGCAACAATTGTCTTCAGTTAGCTTTAGTTGCACACTGTGCACAGGATACAGTACACTGACTGAAAAAACTGCAGCCGCCTGCCTGCCTGTGGTATTATTACAAAGAGAACACCACACATTGTATGCAGTTATCTTTAGTTGCACACTGTGCACAGGATAAGGTACACTGACTTAAAATACTGCAGCTGTCTGCCTGTGGTATTATTAGGAAGAGAACACCAGTAATTGTCTGCAGGTAGCTTTAGTTGCACACTGTGCACAGGATAAGGTACACTGCCTGAAAATACTGCAGCTGCCTGCCTGCCTGTTGTATTATTAGAAAGAGAACACCCGAAATTGTCTGCAGTTAGCGTGAGTTGCACACTGTGCACATGATACAGTACACTGACTGAAAATACTGCAGCTGCCTGCCTGTGGTATTATTAGGAAGAGAACACCAGCAATTGTCTGCAGTTAACTTTAGTTGCACACTGTGAGCAGGATAAGGTACACTGACTTAAAATACTGCAGCTGTCTGCCTGTGGTTTTATTAGGAAGAGAACACCAGCAATTGATTGTCTGCAGTTAGTTTGAGTTGCACACTGTGCACAGGATACAGCACACTGACTGAAAATACTGCAGCTGCCTATCTGCCTGTGGTATTATTAGGAAGAGAAAACCAGTAATTGTCTGCAGTTAGATTTAGTTGCACACTGTGCACAGGATACAGTACTCTGACTTAAAATACTGCAGCTAGCTGCTTCCTATGTGTGGTATGTTTAGTAAGAGAACACCAGTAATTGTCTGCTGTTAGCTTTAGTTGCACACTGTGCACAGGATAAAATACACTGGCTGAAAATACTGCAGCTGCCTGCCTGCCTGTGGTATTATTAGGAAGAGAACACTAGCAAATGTCTGCAGTTAGCTTGAGTTGCACACTGTGCACAGGATACAGTACACTGACTGAAAATACTACAGCACCTGACTGCCTGTGGTATTATTAGGAAGAGAACACCAGCAATTGTCTGCAGTTAGCTTTAGTTGCACACTTTGCACAGGATAAGGTACACAGACTGAAAATACTGCAGCTGCCTGCCTGCCTGCTTGTGGTTTTATTAGGAAGAGAACACCAGCAATTGTCTGCAGTTAGCTTTAGTTGCACACTGTGCACAGGATAATTTACACTGACTTAAAATACTGCAGCTGTCTGCCTGTGGTTTTATTAGGAAGAGAACACCAGCAATTGTCTGCAGTTAGCTTTAGTTGCACACTGTGCACAGGATACAGTACACTGACTGAAAATACTGCAGCTGCCTGCCTGCCTGTGGTATTATTAGGAAGAGAACACCAGCAATTGTCTGCAGTTAACTTTAGTTGCACACTGTGAACAGGATAATTTACACTGACTTAAAATACTGCAGCTGTCTGCCTGTGGTTTTATTAGGAAGAGAACACCAGCAATTGTCTGCAGTAAGCTTTAGTTGCACACTGTGCACAGGATACAGTACACTGACTGAAAATACTGCAGCTGCCTGCCTGCCTGTGGTATTATTAGGAAGAGAACACCAGCAATTGTCTGCAGTTAACTTTAGTTGCACACTGTGAACAGGATAATTTACACTGACTTAAAATACTGCAGCTGTCTGCCTGTGGTTTTATTAGGAAGAGAACACCAGCAATTGTCTGCAGTTAGCTTTAGTTGCACACTGTGCACAGGATACAGCACAATGACTGAAAATACTGCAGCTGCCTGCCTGCGGTGTTATTAGGAAGAGAACACCAGCAATTGTCTGCAGTTAGCTTTAGTTGCACACTGTGCACAGGATACAGTACACTGCCTGAAAATACTGCAGCTGCCTGCCTGTGGTATTATAAGGAAGAGAACACCAGCAATTGTCTGCAGTTAGTTTGAGTTGCACACTGTGCACAGGATACAGTACACTGACTGAAAATACTGCAGCTGCCTGCCTGCCTGTGGTATTATTAGGAAGAGAACACCAGCAAATGTTTGCAGTTAGTTTGAGTTGCACACTGTGCACAGGATACAGTACACTGACTGAAAATACTGCAGCTGTCTGCCTGCCTGTGGTGTTATTCTAAAGAGAACACCAGAAATTGTATGCAGTTAGATTTAGTTGCACACTGTGCACAGGATACAGTACACTGACTGAAAATACTGCAGCTGCCTGCCTGTGGTATTATAAGGAAGATAACACCAGCAATTGTCCGCAGTTAGATTGAGTTGCACACTGTGCACAGGATACAGTACACTGACTGAAAAAACTGCAGTTGCCTGCCTGCCTGTGGTATTATTACAAAGAGAACACCACAAATTGTATGCAGTTATCTTTAGTTGCACACTGTGCACAGGATAAGGTACACTGACTTAAAATACTGCAGCTGTCTGCCTGTGGTATTATTAGGAAGAGAACACCAGTAATTGTCTGCAGGTAGCTTTAGTTGCACACTGTGCACAGGATACAGTACACTGGCTTACAATACTGCAGCGCCTGCCTGCCTGTGGTATTATTAGGAAGAGAACACCAGCAATTGTCTGCAGTTAGCTTTAGTTGCACACTGTGCACAGGATAAAGTACACTGACTGAAAATACTGCAGCTTCCTGCCTGTGGTATTATTAGGAAGAGAACACCAGAAATTGTCTGCAGTTAGCGTGAGTTGCACACTGTGCACAGGATACAGTACACTGACTGAAAATACTGCAGCTGCCTGCCTGTGGTATTTTTAGGAATAGAACACCAGCAATTGTCTGCAGTTAGCTTTAGTTGCACACTGTGCACAGGATACAGTACACTGACTGAATATACTGCAGCTGCCTGCCTGTGGTATTATTAGGAAGAGAACACCAGCAATTGTCTGCAGTTAACTTTAGTTGCACACTGTGAGCAGGATAAGGTACACTGACTTAAAATACTGCAGCTGTCTGCCTGTGGTTTTATTAGGAATTGAACACCAGCAATTGTCTGCAGTTAGCTTTAGTTGCACACTGTGCATAGGATACAGTACACTGACTGAAAATACTGCAGCTGCCTGCCTGTGGTATTATAAGGAAGAGAACACCAGCAATTGTCTGCAGTTAGTTTGAGTTGCACACTGTGCACAGGATACAGCACACTGACTGAAAATACTGCAGCTGCCTGTCTGCCTGTGGTATTATTAGGAAGAGAAAACCAGTAATTGTCTGCAGTTAGCTTTAGTTGCACACTGTGCACAGGATACAGTACTCTGACTTAAAATACTGCAGCTAGCTGCTTCCTATGTGTGGTATGTTTAGTAAGAGAACACCAGTAATTGTCTGCAGTTAGCTTTAGTTGCACACTGTGCACAGGATACAGTGCACTGACTGAAAATACTACAGCACCTGACTGCCTGTGGTTTTATTAGGAAGAGAACACCAGCAATTGTCTCCAGTTAGCTTTAGTTGCACACTGTGCACAGGATACAGTACACTGACTGAATATACTACAGCTGCCTGCCTGTGGTATAATTAGGAAGAGAACACCAGCAATTGTCTGCAGTTAACTTTAGTTGCACACTGTGAACAGGATAATTTACACTGACTTAAAATACTGCAGCTGTCTGCCTGTGGTTTTATTAGGAAGAGAACACCAGCAAATGTTTGCAGTTAGTTTGAGTTGCACACTGTGCACAGGATACAGTACACTGACTGAAAATACTGCAGCTGTCTGCCTGCCTGTGGTATTATTCTAAAGAGAACACCAGAAATTGTATGCAGTTAGATTTAGTTGCACACTGTGCACAGGATACAGTACACTGACTGAAAATACTGCAGCTGCCTGCCTATGGTATGTTTAGTAAGAGAACACCAGTAAGTGTCTGCAGTTAGCTTTAGTTGCACACTGTGCACAGGATAAAGTACACCGACTAAAAATACTGCAGCGCCAGCCTGCCTGTGGTATTATTAGGAAGAGAACAGCAGCAATTGTCTGCAGTTAGCTTTAGTTGCACACTGTGCACAGGATAAAGTACACTGGCTGAAAATACTGCAGCTGCCTGCCTGCCTGTGGTATTATTAGGAATAGAACACCAGCAATTGTCTGCAGTTAGCTTTAGTTGCACACTGTGCACAGGATAAGGTACACTGACTGAAAATAGTGCAGCTGCCTGCCTGCTTGTGGTTTTATTAGAAAGAGAACACCAGCAATTGTCTGCAGTTAGCTTTAGTTGCACACTGTGCACAGGATACAGTACACTGACTGAAAATACTGCAGCTGCCTGCTTGTGGTATTATTGGGAAGAGAACACCAGCAATTGTCTGCAATTAACTTTAGTTGCACACTGTGAACAGGATAATGTACACTGACTTAAAATACTGCAGCTGTCTGCCTGTGGTTTTATTAGGAAGAGAACACCAGCAATTGTCTGCAGTTAGCTTTAGTTGCACACTGTGCACAGGATACAGTACACTGACTGAAAATACTGCAGCTGCCTGCCTGTGGTATTATAAGGAAGAGAACACCAGCAATTGTCCGCAGTTAGTTTGAGTTGCACACTGTGCACATGATACAGTACACTGACTGAAAATACTGCAGCTGCCTGCCTGCCTGTGGTATTATTAGGAAGAGAACACCAGCAAATGTTTGCAGTTAGTTTGAGTTGCACACTGTGCACAGGATACAGTACACTGACTGAAAATACTGCAGCTGTCTGCCTGCCTGTGGGATTATTCTAAAGAGAACACCAGAAATTGTATGCAGTTAGCTTTAGTTGCACACTGTGCACAGGATATAGTACACTGACTGAAAATACTGCAGCTGCCTGCCTGCCTGTGGTATTATTAGGAAGAGAACAGCAACAATTGTCTGCAGTTAGCTTAAGTTGCACACTGTGCACAGGATACAGTACAATGACTGAAAAAACTGCAGCCGCCTGCCTGCCTGTGGTATTATTACAAAGAGAACACCACAAATTGTATGCAGTTATCTTTAGTTGCACACTGTGCACAGGATAAGGTACACTGACTTAAAATACTGCAGCTGTCTGCCTGTGGTATTATTAGGAAGAGAACACCAGTAATTGTCTGCAGGTAGCTTTAGTTGCACACTGTGCACAGGATACAGTACACTGGCTTAAAATACTGCAGTGCCTGCCTGCCTGTGGTATTATTAGGAAGAGAACACCAGCAATTGTCTGCAGTTAGCTTTAGTTGCACACTGTGCACAGGATAAAGTACAATGACTAAAAATACTGCAGCTGCCTGCATGCCTGTGGTATTATTAGAAAGAAAACACCATAAATTGTCTACAGTTAGCGTGAGTTGCACACTGTGCACAGGATACAGTACACTGACTGAAAATACTGCAGCTGCCTGCCTGTGGTATTATTAGGAATAGAACACCAGAAATTGTCTGCAGTTAGCTTTAGTTGCACACTGTGCACAGCATACAGTACACTGACTGAATATACTGCAGCTGCCTGCCTGTGGTATTATTAGGAAGAGAACACCAGCAATTGTCTGCAGTTAACGTTAGTTGCACAATGTGAGCAGGATAAGGTACACTGACTTAAAATACTGCAGCTGTCTGCCTGTGGTTTTATTAGGAAGAGAACACCAGCAATTGTCTGCAGTTAGCTTTAGTTGCACACTGTGCACAGGATACAGTACACTGACTGAAAATACTGCAGCTGCCTGCCTGTGGTATTATTAGGAATTGAACAGCAGCAATTATCTGCAGTTAGCTTTAGTTGCACACTGTGCATAGGATACAGTACACTGACTGAAAATACTGCAGCTGCCTGCATGTGGTATTATAAGGAAGAGAACACCAGCAATTGTCTGCAGTTAGTTTGAGTTGCACACTGTGCACAGGATACAGCACACTGACTGAAAATACTGCAGCTGCCTGTCTGCCTGTGGTATTATTAGGAAGAGAAAACCAGTAATTGTCTGCAGTTAGATTTAGTTGCACACTGTGCACAGGATACAGTACTCTGACTTAAAATACTGCAGCTAGCTGCTTCCTATGTGTGGTATGTTCAGTAAGAGAACACCAGTAAGTGTCTGCAGTTAGCTTTAGTTGCACACTGTGCACAGGATAAAATACACTGGCTGAAAATACTGCAGCTGCCTGACTGCCTGTGGTATTATTAGGAAGAGAACACTAGCAAATGTCTGCAGTTAGCTTGAGTTGCACACTGTGCACAGGATACAGTACACTGACTGAAAATACTACAGCACCTGACTGCCTGTGGTATTATTAGGAAGAGAACACCAGCAATTGTCTGCAGTTAGCTTTAGTTGCACACTGTGCACAGGATAAGGTACACTGACTGAAAATACTGCAGCTGCCTGCCTGCCTGCTTGTGGTTTTATTAGGAAGAGAACACCAGCAATTGTCTGCAGTTAGCTTTAGTTGCACACTGTGCACAGGATACAGTACACTGACTGAAAATCCTGCAGCTGCCTGCCTGCCTGTGGTATTATTAGGAAGAGAACACCAGCAATTGTCTGCAGTTAACTTTAGTTGCACACTGTGAACAGGATAATTTACACTGACTTAAAATACTGCAGCTGTCTGCCTGTGGTTTTATTAGGAAGAGAACACCAGCAATTGTCTGCAGTTAGCTTTAGTTGCACACTGTGCACAGGATACAGCACAATGACTGAAAATACTGCAGCTGCCTGCCTGCGGTGTTATTGGGAAGAGAACACCAGCAATTGTCTGCAGTTAGCTTTAGTTGCACACTGTGCACAGGATACAGTACACTGCCTGAAAATACTGCAGCTGCCTGCCTGTGGTATTATAAGGAAGAGAACACCAGCAATTGTCTGCAGTTAGTTTGAGTTGCACACTGTGCACAGGATACAGTACACTGACTGAAAATACTGCAGCTGCCTGCCTGCCTGTGGTATTATTAGGAAGAGAACACCAGCAAATGATTGCAGTTAGTTTGAGTTGCACACTGTGCACAGGATACAGTACACTGACTGAAAATACTGCAGCTGTCTGCCTGCCTGTGGTATTATTCTAAAGAGAACACCAGAAATTGTATGCAGTTAGATTTAGTTGCACACTGTGCACAGGATACAGTACACTGACTGAAAATACTGCAGCTGCCTGCCTGTGGTATTATAAGGAAAAGAACACCAGCAATTGTCCGCAGTTAGATTGAGTTGCACACTGTGCACAGGATACAGTACACTGACTGAAAATACTGCAGCTGCCTGCCTGCCTGTGGTATTATTAGGAAGAGAACACCAGCAAATGTTTTCAGTTAGTTTGAGTTGCACACTGTGCACAGGATACAGCACAATGACTGAAAATACTGCAGCTGCCTGCCTGCGGTGTTATTAGGAAGAGAACACCAGCAATTGTCTGCAGTTAGCTTTAGTTGCACACTGTGCACAGGATACAGTACACTGCCTGAAAATACTGCAGCTGACTGCCTGTGGTATTATAAGGAAGAGAACACCAGCAATTGTCTGCAGTTAGTTTGAGTTGCACACTGTGCACAGGATACAGTACACTGACTGAAAATACTGCAGCTGCCTGCCTGCCTGTGGTATTATTAGGAAGAGAACACCAGCAATTGTCCGCAGTTAGATTGAGTTGCACACTGTGCACAGGATACAGTACACTGACTGAAAATACTGCAGCTGTCTGCCTGCCTGTGGGATTATTCTAAAGAGAACACCAGCAATTGTCTGCAGTTAGCTTTAGTTGCACACTGTGCACAGGATACAGTACACTGACTGAAAATACTGCAGCTGTCTGCCTGCCTGTGGGATTATTCTAAAGAGAACACCAGCAATTGTCTGCAGTTAGTTTGAGTTGCACACTGTGCACAGGATACAGTACACTGACTGAAAATACTGCAGCTGCCTGCCTGCCTGTGGTATTATTAGGAAGAGAACAGCAACAATTGTCTGCAGTTAGCTTTAGTTGCACACTGTGCACAGGATACAGTACACTGACTGAAAATACTACAGCACCTGACTGCCTGTGGTATTATTAGGAAGAGAACACCAGCAATTGTCTGCAGTTAGCTTTAGTTGCACACTGTGCACAGTATAAGGTACACTGACTGAAAATACTGCAGCTGCCTGCCTACTTGTGGTTTTATTAGGAAGAGAACACCAGCAATTGTCTGCAGTTAGCTTTAGTTGCACACTGTGCACAGGATACAGTACACTGCCTGAAAATACTGCAGCTGCCTGCCTGTGGTATTATAAGGAAGAGAACACCAGCAATTGTCTGCAGTTAGTTTGAGTTGCACACTGTGCACAGGATAAAGTACACTGACTGAAAATACTGCAGCTGCCTGCCTGCCTGTGGTATTATTAGGAAGAGAACACCAGAAATTGTATGCAGTTAGATTTAGCTGCACACTGTGCACAGGATACAGTACACTGACTCAAAATACTGCAGCTGCCTGCCTGTGGTATTATAAGGAAGAGAACACCAGCAATTGTCCGCAGTTAGATTGAGTTGCACACTGTGCACAGGATACAGTACACTGACTGAAAATACTGCAGCTGCCTGCCTGCCTGTGGTATTATTAGGAAGAGAACAGCAACAATTGTCTGCAGTTAGCTTTAGTTGCACATTGTGCACAGGATACAGTACACTGACTGACAAAACTGCAGCTGCCTGCCTGCCTGTGGTATTATTACAAAGAGAACACCACACATTGTATGCAGTTATCTTTAGTTGCACACTGTGCACAGGATAAGGTACACTGACTTAAAATACTGCAGCTGTCTGCCTGTGGTATTATTAGGAAGAGAACACCAGTAATTGTCTGCAGGTAGCTTTAGTTGCACACTGTGCACAGGATACAGTACACAGGCTTAAAATACTGCAGCGCCTGCCTGCCTGTGGTATTATTAGGAAGAGAACACCAGCAAATGTCTGCAGTTAGCTTTAGTTGCACACTGTGCACAGGATAAAGTACACTGACTAAAAATACTGCAGCTGCCTGCCTGTGGTATTATTAGAAAGAGAACACCAGAAATTGTCTGCAGTTAGCGTGAGTTGCACACTGTGCACAGGATACAGTACACTGACTGAAAATACCGCAGCTGCCTGCCTTTGGTATTTTTAGGAATAGAACACCAGCAATTGTCTGCAGTTAGCTTTAGTTGCACACTGTGCACAGGATACAGTACACTGACTGAATATACTGCAGCTGCCTGCCTGTGGTATTATTAGGAAGAGAACACCAGCAATTGTCTGCAGTTAACTTTAGTTGCACACTGTGAGCAGGATAAGGTACACTGACTTAAAATACTGCAGCTGTCTGCCTGTGGTTTTATTAGGAAGAGAACACCAGCAATTGTCTGCAGTTAGCTTTAGTTGCACACGGTGCACAGGATACAGTACACTGACTGAAAATGCTGCAGCTGCCTGCCTGTGGTATTATTAGGAATTGAACACCAGCAATTGTCTGCAGTTAGCTTTAGTTGCACACTGTGCATAGGATACAGTACACTGACTGAAAATACTGCAGCTGCCTGCCTGTGGTATTATTAGGAAGAGAACACCAGCAATTGTCTGCAGTTAACTTTAGTTGCACACTGTGAGCAGGATAAGGTACACTGACTTAAAATACTGCAGCTGCCCGCCTGCCTGTGGTATTATTAGGAAGAGAACAGCAACAATTGTCTGCAGTTATCTTTAGTTGCACACTGTGCACAGGATACAGTACACTGACTGAAAAAAACTGCAGCTGCCTGCCTGCCTGTGGTATTATTACAAAGAGAACACCACAAATTGTATGCAGTTAGCTTTAGTTGCACACTGTGCACAGGATAAGGTACACTGACTTAAAATACTGCAGCTGTCTGCCTGTGGTATTATTAGGAAGAGAACACCAGTAATTGTCTGCAGGTAGCTTTAGTTGCACACTGTGCACAGGATACAGTACACTGACTGAAAATACTGCAGCGCCTGCCTGCCTGTGGTATTATTAGGAAGAGAACACCAGCAATTGTCTGCAGTTAGCTTTAGTTGCACACTGCACAGGATAAAGTACACTGACTAAAAATACTGCAGCTGCATGCCTGTGGTATTATAAGGAAGAGAACACCAGCATTTGTCCGCAGTTAGTTTGAGTTGCACACTGTGCACAGGATACAGTACACTGACTGAAAATACTGCAGCTGTCTGCCTGCCTGTGGTATTATTAGGAAGAGAACAGCAACAATTGTCTGCAGTTAGCTTTAGTTGCACACTGTGCACAGGATACAGTACACTGCCTGAAAATACTGCAGCTGCCTGCCTGTGGTATTATAAGGAAGAGAACACCAGCAATTGTCTGCAGTTAGTTTGAGTTGCACACTGTGCACAGGATAAAGTACACTGACTGAAAATACTGCAGCTGCCTGCCTGCCTGTGGTATTATTAGGAAGAGAACACCAGAAATTGTATGCAGTTAGATTTAGCTGCACACTGTGCACAGGATACAGTACACTGACTCAAAATACTGCAGCTGCCTGCCTGTGGTATTATAAGGAAGAGAACACCAGCAATTGTCCGCAGTTAGATTGAGTTGCACACTGTGCACAGGATACAGTACACTGACTGAAAATACTGCAGCTGCCTGCCTGCCTGTGGTATTATTAGGAAGAGAACAGCAACAATTGTCTGCAGTTAGCTTTAGTTGCACATTGTGCACAGGATACAGTACACTGACTGACAAAACTGCAGCTGCCTGCCTGCCTGTGGTATTATTACAAAGAGAACACCACACATTGTATGCAGTTATCTTTAGTTGCACACTGTGCACAGGATAAGGTACACTGACTTAAAATACTGCAGCTGTCTGCCTGTGGTATTATTAGGAAGAGAACACCAGTAATTGTCTGCAGGTAGCTTTAGTTGCACACTGTGCACAGGATACAGTACACAGGCTTAAAATACTGCAGCGCCTGCCTGCCTGTGGTATTATTAGGAAGAGAACACCAGCAAATGTCTGCAGTTAGCTTTAGTTGCACACTGTGCACAGGATAAAGTACACTGACTAAAAATACTGCAGCTGCCTGCCTGTGGTATTATTAGAAAGAGAACACCAGAAATTGTCTGCAGTTAGCGTGAGTTGCACACTGTGCACAGGATACAGTACACTGACTGAAAATACCGCAGCTGCCTGCCTTTGGTATTTTTAGGAATAGAACACCAGCAATTGTCTGCAGTTAGCTTTAGTTGCACACTGTGCACAGGATACAGTACACTGACTGAATATACTGCAGCTGCCTGCCTGTGGTATTATTAGGAAGAGAACACCAGCAATTGTCTGCAGTTAACTTTAGTTGCACACTGTGAGCAGGATAAGGTACACTGACTTAAAATACTGCAGCTGTCTGCCTGTGGTTTTATTAGGAAGAGAACACCAGCAATTGTCTGCAGTTAGCTTTAGTTGCACACGGTGCACAGGATACAGTACACTGACTGAAAATGCTGCAGCTGCCTGCCTGTGGTATTATTAGGAATTGAACACCAGCAATTGTCTGCAGTTAGCTTTAGTTGCACACTGTGCATAGGATACAGTACACTGACTGAAAATACTGCAGCTGCCTGCCTGTGGTATTATTAGGAAGAGAACACCAGCAATTGTCTGCAGTTAACTTTAGTTGCACACTGTGAGCAGGATAAGGTACACTGACTTAAAATACTGCAGCTGCCCGCCTGCCTGTGGTATTATTAGGAAGAGAACAGCAACAATTGTCTGCAGTTATCTTTAGTTGCACACTGTGCACAGGATACAGTACACTGACTGAAAAAAACTGCAGCTGCCTGCCTGCCTGTGGTATTATTACAAAGAGAACACCACAAATTGTATGCAGTTAGCTTTAGTTGCACACTGTGCACAGGATAAGGTACACTGACTTAAAATACTGCAGCTGTCTGCCTGTGGTATTATTAGGAAGAGAACACCAGTAATTGTCTGCAGGTAGCTTTAGTTGCACACTGTGCACAGGATACAGTACACTGACTGAAAATACTGCAGCGCCTGCCTGCCTGTGGTATTATTAGGAAGAGAACACCAGCAATTGTCTGCAGTTAGCTTTAGTTGCACACTGCACAGGATAAAGTACACTGACTAAAAATACTGCAGCTGCATGCCTGTGGTATTATAAGGAAGAGAACACCAGCATTTGTCCGCAGTTAGTTTGAGTTGCACACTGTGCACAGGATACAGTACACTGACTGAAAATACTGCAGCTGTCTGCCTGCCTGTGGTATTATTAGGAAGAGAACAGCAACAATTGTCTGCAGTTAGCTTTAGTTGCACACTGTGCACAGGATACAGTACACTGACTGAAAAAACTGCAGCTGCCTGCCTGCCTGTGGTATTATTACAAAGCGAACACCACAAATTGTATGCAGTTATCTTTAGTTGCACACTGTGCACAGGATAAGGTACACTGACTTAAAATTCTGCAGCTGTCTGCCTGTGGTATTATTAGGAAGAGAACACCAGTAATTGTCTGCCGATAGCTTTAGTTGCACACTGTGCACAGGATACAGTACACTGACTGAAAATACTGCAGCTGCCTGCCTGTGGTATTATAAGGAAGAGAACACCAGCAATTGTCCGCAGTTAGTTTGAGTTGCACACTGTGCACAGGATACAGTACACAGACTGAAAATACTGAAGCTGCCTGCCTGCCTGTGGTATTATTAGGAAGAGAACACCAGCAATTGTCTGCAGTTAACTTTAGTTGCACACTGTGAGCAGGATAAGGTACACTGACTTAAAATACTGCAGCTGTCTGCCTGTGGTTTTATTAGGAAGAGAACACCAGTAATTGTCTGCAGTTAGCTTTAGTTGCACACTGTGCACAGGATACAGTACACTGACTTAAAATACTGCGGCTGCCTGCTTCCTATGTGTGGTATGTTTAGTAAGAGAACACCAGTAATTGTCTGCAGTTAGCTTTAGTTGCACACTGTGCACAGGATAAAGTACACTGGCTGAAAATACTGCAGCTGCCTGCCTGCCTGTGGTATATTAGGAAGAGAACACCAGCAAATGTCTGCAGTTAGCTTGAGGTGCACACTGTGCACAGGATACAGTACACTGACTGAAAATACTACAGCACCTGACTGCCTGTGGTATTATTAGGAAGAGAACACCAGCAATTGTCTGCAGTTAGCTTTAGTTGCACACTGTGCACAGGATACAGTACACTGACTTAAAATAATGCAGCTGCCTGCCTGTGGTATTATAAGGAAGAGAACACCAGCAATTGTCCGCAGTTAGTTTGAGTTGCACACTGTGCACAGGATACAGTACACTGACTGAAAATACTGCAGCTGCCTGCCTGCCTGTGGTATTATTACAAAGAGAACACCACAAATTGTATGCAGTTATCTTTAGTTGCACACTGTGCACATGATAAGGTACACTGACTTAAAATTCTGCAGCTGTCTGCCTGTGGTATTATTAGGAAGAGAACACCAGTAATTGTCTGCCGATAGCTTTAGTTGCACACTGTGCACAGGATACAGTACACTGACTGAAAATACTGCAGCTGCCTGCCTGTTGTATTATAAGGAAGAGAACACCAGCAATTGTCCGCAGTTAGTTTGAGTTGCACACTGTGCACAGGATACAGTACACAGACTGAAAATACTGCAGCTGCCTGCCTGCCTGTGGTATTATTAGGAAGAGAACACCAGCAAATGTTTGCAGTTAGTTTGAGTTGCACACTGTGCACAGGATACAGTACACTGACTGAAAATACTGCAGCTGTCTGCCTGCCTGTGGTATTATTCTAAAGAGAACACCAGAAATTGTATGCAGTTAGCTTTAGTTGCACACTGTGCACAGGATACAGTACACTGACTGAAAATACTGCAGCTGCCTGCCTGCCTGTGGTATTATTAGGAAGAGAACAGCAACAATTGTCTGCAGTTAGCTTTAGTTGCACACTGTGCACAGGATACAGTACACTGACTGACAAAACTGCAGCTGCCTGCCTGCCTGTGGGATAATTCTAAAGAGAACACCAGAAATTGTATGCAGTTAGCTTTAGTTGAACACCGTGCACAGGATACAGTACACTGACTGAAAATACTGCAGCTGCCTGCCTGCCTGTGGTATTATTAGGAAGAGAACAAAAACAATTGTCTGCTGTTAGCTTTAGTTGCACACTGTGCTCAGGATAAAGTACACTGACTAAAAATACTGCAGCTGCCTGCCTGTGGTATTATTAGAAAGAGAACACCAGAAATTGTCTGCAGTTAGTGTGAGTTGCACACTGTGCACAGGATACAGTACACTGACTGAATATACTGCAGCTGCCTGCCTGTGGTATTATTAGGAAGAGAACACCAGCAATTGTCTGCAGTTAACTTTAGTTGCACACTGTGAGCAGGATAAGGTACACTGACTTAAAATACTGCAGCTGTCTGCCTGTGGTTTTATTAGGAAGAGAACACCAGCAATTGTCTGCAGTTAGCTTTAGTTGCACACGGTGCACAGGATACAGTACACTGACTGAAAATACTGCAGCTGCCTGCCTGTGGTATTATTAGGAATTGAACACCAGCAATTGTCTGCAGTTAGCTTTAGTTGCACACTGTGCATAGGATACAGTACACTGACTGAAAATACTGCAGCTGCCTGTCTGTGGTATTATAAGGAAGAGAACACCATCAATTGTCTGCAGTTAGTTTGAGTTACACACTGAGCACAGGATACAGCACACTGACTGAAAATACTGCAGCTGCCTGTCTGCCTGTGGTATTATTAGGAAGAGAAAACCAGTAATTGTCTGCAGTTAGTTTTAGTTACACACTGTGCACAGAATACAGTACTCTGACTTAAAATACTGCAGCTAGCTGCTTCCTATGTGTTGTATGTTTAGTAAGAGAACACCAGTAATTGTCTGCAGTTAGCTTTAGTTGCGCACTGTGCACAGGATAAAGTACACTGGCTGAAAATACTGCAGCTGTCTGCCTGCCTGT
Organism: Rana muscosa; assembly: GCA_029206835.1. Classification (NCBI taxonomy): domain Eukaryota; kingdom Metazoa; phylum Chordata; class Amphibia; order Anura; family Ranidae; genus Rana; species Rana muscosa. Next base: position 208,227,353 of record CM055127.1, on the reverse strand, counting down.
GGTATTATTAGGAAGAGAACACCAGCAAATGTCTGCAGTTAGCTTGAGTTGCACACTGTGCACAGGATACAGTGCAATGACTGAAAATACTACAGCACCTGACTGCCTGTGGTATTATTAGGAAGATAACACCAGCAATTGTCTGCAGTTAGCTTTAGTTGCACACTGTGCACAGGATAAGGTACACTGACTGAAAATACTGCAGCTGCCTGCCTGTGGTATTATTAGGAATTGAACACCAGCAATTGTCTGCAGTTAGCTTTAGTTGCACACTGTGCACAGGATAAAGTACACTGACTAAAAAAACTGCAGCTGCCTGCCTGCCTGTGGTATTATTAGAAAGAGAACACCAGAAATTGTCTGCAGTTAGCGTGAGTTGCACACTGTGCACAGGATACAGTACACTGACTGAAAATACTGCAGCTGCCTGCCTGCCTGTGGTATTATTAGGAATAGAACACCAGCAATTGTCTGCAGTTAGCTTTAGTTGCACACTGTGCACAGGATACAGTACACTGACTGAAAATACTGCAGCTGTCTGCCTGTGGTATTATAAGGAAGAGAACACCAGCAATTGTCTGCAGTTAGTTTGAGTTGCACACTGTGCACAGGATACAGCACACTGACTGAAATTACTGCAGCTGCCTGTCTGCCTGTGGTATTATTAGGAATAGAAAACCAGTAATTGTCTGCAGTTAGCTTTAGTTGCACACTGTGCACAGGATAAGGTACACTGACTGAAAATACTGCAGCTGCCTGCCTGCTTATGGTTTTATTAGGAAAAGAACACCAGCAATTGTCTGCAGTTAGCTTTAGTTGCACACTGTGCACAGGATACAGTACACTGACTGAATATACTACAGCTGCCTGCCTGTGGTATTATTAGGAAGAGAACACCAGCAATTGTCTGCAGTTAACTTTAGTTGCACACTTTAAACAGGATAATTTACACTGACTTAAAATACTGCAGCTGTCTGCCTGTGGTTTTATTAAAAAAAGAACACCAGTAATTGTCTGCAGTTAGCTTTAGTTGCACACTGTGCACAGGATACAGCACAATGACTTAAAATACTGCAGCTGCCTGCCTGTGGTGTTATTAGGAAGAGAACACCAGCAATTGTCTGCAGTTATCTTTAGTTGCACACTGTGCACAGGATACAGTACACTGCCTGAAAATACTGCAGCTGCCTGCCTGTGGTATTATAAGGAAGAGAACACCAGCAATTGTCTGCAGTTAGTTTGAGTTGCACACTGTGCACAGGATACAATACACTGACTGAAAATACTGCCGCTGCCTGCCTGCCTGTGGTATTATTAGGAAGAGAACACCAGCAAATGTTTGCAGTTAGTTTGAGTTGCACACTGTGCACAGGATACAGTACACTGACTGAAAATACTGCAGATGTCTGCCTGCCTGTGGTATTATTCTTAAGAGAACACCATAAATTGTATGCAGTTAGCTTTAGTTGCACACTGTGCACAGGATACAGTACACTGACTCAAAATACTGCAGCTGCCTGCCTGCCTGTGGTATTATTAGGAAGAGAACAGCAACAATTGTCTGCAGTTAGCTTTAGTTGCACACTGTGCACAGGATACAGTACACTGACTGAAAAAACTGCAGCTGCCTGCCTGCCTATGGTATTATTACAAAGAGAACACCACAAATTGTATACAGTTAGCTTTAGTTTCACACTGTGCACAGGATAAGGTACACTGACTTAAAATACTGCAGCTGTCTGCCTGTGGTATTATTAGGAAGAGAACACCAGTAATTGTCTGCAGGTAGCTTTATTTCCACACTGTGCACAAAATACAGTACACTGACTGAAAATACTGCAGCGCCTGCCTGCTTGTGGTATTATTAGGAAGAGAACACCAGCAATTGTCTGCAGTTAGATTTAGTTGCACACTGTGCACAGGATAAAGTACACTGACTAAAAATACTGCAGCTGCCTGCCTGCGTGTGGTATTATTAGGAATAGAACACCAGCAATTGTCTGGAGTTAGCTTTAGTTGCACACTGTGCACAGGATACGGTACACTGACTGAATATACTGCAGCTGCCTGCCTGTGGTATTATTAGGAAGATAACACCAGCAATTGTCTGCAGTTAAATTTAGTTGCACACTGTGAGCAGGATAATGTACACTGACTTAAAATACTGCAGCTGTCTGCCTGTGGTTTATTAGAAAGAGAACACCAGCAATTGTCTGCAGTTAGCTTTAGTTGCACACTGTGCACAGGATAAAGTACACTGGCTGAAAATACTGCAGCTGCCTGCCTGCCTGTGGTATTATTAGGAAGAGAACACCAGCAATTGTCTGCAGTTAGCTTTAGTTGCACACTGTGCACAGGATAAGGTACACTGACTGAAAATAGTGCAGCTGCCTGCCTGCTTGTGGTTTTATTAGAAAGAGAACACCAGTGATTGTCTGCAGTTAGCTTTAGTTGCACACTGTGCACAGGATACAGTACACTGACTGACTAGTCTACAGCTGCCTGCCTGTGGTATTATTAGGAAGAGAACACCAGCAATTGTCTGCAATTAACTTTAGTTGCACACTGTGAACAGGATAATGTACACTGACTTAAAATACTGCAGCTGTCTGCCTGTGGTTTTATTAGGAAGAGAACACCAGCAAATGTCTGCAGGTAGCTTTAGTTGCACACTGTGCACAGGATACAGCACAATAACTGAGAATACTGCAGCTGCCTGCCTGCAGTGTTATTAGGAAGAGAACACCAGCAATTGTCTGCAGTTAGCTTTAGTTGCACACTGTGCACAGGATACAGTACACTGACTGAAAATACTGCAGCTGCCTGCCTGTGGTATTATAAGGAAGAGAACACCAGCAATTGTCCGCAGTTAGTTTGAGTTGCACACTGTGCACAGGATACAGTACACTGACTGAAAATACTGCAGCTGCCTGCCTGCCTGTGGTATTATTAGGAAGAGAACACCAGCAAATGTTTGCAGTTAGTTTGAGTTGCACACTGTGCACAGGATACAGTACACTGACTGAAAATACTGCAGCTGTCTGCCTGCATGTGGTATTATTCTAAAGAGAACACCAGAAATTGTATGCAGTTAGATTTAGTTGCACACTGTGCACAGGATACAGTACACTGACTGAAAATACTGCAGCTGCCTGCCTGCCTGTGGTATTATTAGGAAGAGAACAGCAACTATTGTCTGCAGTTAGCTTTAGTTGCACACTGTGCACAGGATACAGTACACTGACTTAAAAAACTGCAGCTGCCTGCCTGCCTGTGGTATTATTACAACGAGAACGCCACAAATTGTAGGCAGTTATCTTTAGTTGCACACTGTGCACAGGATAAGGTACACTGACTTAAAATACTACAGCTGTCTGCATGTGGTATTATTAGGTAGAGAACACCAGTAATTGTCTGCAGGTAGCTTTAGTTGCACACTGTGCACATGATACAGTACACTGGCTGAAAATACTGCAGCGCCTGCCTGCCTGTGGTATTATTAGGAAGAGAACACCAGCAATTGTCTGCAGTTAGCTTTAGTTGCACACTGTGCACAGGATAAAGTACACTGACTAAAAAAACTGCAGCTGCCTGCCTGCCTGTGGTATTATTAGAAAGAGAACACCAGAAATTGTCTGCAGTTAGCGTGAGTTGCACACTGTGCACAGGATACAGTACACTGACTGAAAATACTGCAGCTGCCTGCCTGCCTGTGGTATTATTAGGAATAGAACACCAGCAATTGTCTGCAGTTAGCTTTAGTTGCACACTGTGCACAGGATACAGTACACTGACTGAATATACTGCAGCTGCCTGCCTGTGGTATTATTAGGAAGAGAACACCAGCAATTGTCTGCAGTTAACTTTAGTTGCACACTGTGAGCAGGATAAGGTACACTGACTTAAAATACTGCAGCTGTCTGCCTGTGGTATTATTAGGAATAGAAAACCAATAATTGTCTGCAGTTAGCTTTAGTTGCACACTGTGCACAGGATACAGTACTCTGACTTAAAATACTGCAGCTAGCTGCTTCCTATGTGTGGTATGTTTAGTAAGAGAACACCAGTAATTGTCTGCAGTTAGCTTTATTTGCACACTGTGCACAGGATAAAGTACACTGGCTGAAAATACTGCAGCTGCCTGCCTGCCTGTGGTATTATTAGGAAGAGAACACCAGCAAATGTCTGCAGTTAGCTTGAGTTGCACACTGTGCACAGGATACAGTACACTGACTGAAAATACTACAGCACCTGACTGCCTGTGGTATTATTAGGAAGAGAACACCAGCAATTGTCTGCAGTTAGCTTTAGTTGCACACTGTGCACAGGATAAGGTACACTGACTGAAAATACTGCAGCTGCCTGCCTGCCTGTGGTTTTATTAGGAAGAGAACACCAGCAATTGTCTGCAGTTAGCTTTAGTTGCACACTGTGCACAGGATACAGTACACTGACTGAATATACTACAGCTGCCTGCCTGTGGTATTATTAGGAAGAGAACACCAGCAATTGTCTGCAGTTAACTTTAGTTGCACACTGTAAACAGGATAATTTACACTGACTTAAAATACTGCAGCTGTCTGCCTGTGGTTTTATTAAAAAAAGAACACCAGTAATTGTCTGCAGTTAGCTTTAGTTGCACACTGTGCACAGGATACAGCACAATGACTGAAAATACTGCAGCTGCCTGCCTGCGGTGTTATTAGGAAGAGAACACCAGCAATTGTCTGCAGTTAGCTTTAGTTGCACACTGTGCACATGATACAGTACACTGCCTGAAAATACTGCAGCTGCCTGTGGTATTATAAGGAAGAGAACAGCAGCACATGTTTGCAGTTAGTTTGAGTTGCACACTGTGCACAGGATACAGTACACTGACTGAAAATACTGCAGATATCTGCCTGCCTGTGGTATTATTCTTAAGAGAACACCAGAAATTGTATGCAGTTAGCTTTAGTTGCACACTGTGCACAGGATACAGTACACTGACTGAAAAAAAACTGCAGCTGCCTGCCTGTCTATGGTATTATTACAAAGAGAACACCACAAATTGTATGCAGTTAGCTTTAGTTGCACACTGTGCACAGGATAAAGTACACTAGCTGAAAATACTGCAGCTGCCTGCCTGCCTGTGGTATTATTAGGAAGAGAACTCCAGCAATTGTCTGCAGTTAGCTTTAGTTGCACAATGTGCACAGGATAAAGTACACTGACTAAAAATAATGCAGCTGCCTGCCTGCCTGTGGTATTATTAGAAAGAGAACACCAGAAATTGTCTGCAGTTAGCTTTAGTTGCACACTGTGCAAAGGATAAGGTACACTGACTGAAAATACTGCAGCTGTCTGCCTGTGGTATTATTAGGAAGAGAACACCAGTAATTGTCTGCAGGTAGCTTTAGTTGCACACTGTGCACAGGATACAGTACACTGACTGAAAATACTGCAGCGCCTGCCTGCCTGTGGTATTATTAGGAAGAGAACTCCAGCAATTGTCTGCAGTTAGCTTTAGTTGCACAATGTGCACAGGATAAAGTACACTGACTAAAAATAATGCAGCTGCCTGCCTGCCTGTGGTATTATTAGAAAGAGAACACCAGAAATTGTCTGCAGTTAGCTTTAGTTGCACACTGTGCAAAGGATAAGGTACACTGACTGAAAATACTGCAGCTGCCTGCCTGCCTGTGGTATTATTAGGAATATAACACCAGCAATTGTCTGCAGTTAGCTTTAGTTGCACACTGTGCACAGGATAAAGTACACTGACTAAAAATACTGCAGCTGCCTGCCTGTGTGTGGTATTATTAGAAAGAGAACACCAGAAATTGTCTGCAGTTAGCGTGAGTTGCACACTGTGTACAGGATACAGTACACTGACTGAAAATACTGCAGCTGCCTGCCTGCCTGTGGTATTATTAGGAATAGAACACCAGCAATTGTCTGGAGTTAGCTTTAGTTGCACACTGTGCACAGGATACAGTACACTGACTGAATATACTGCAGCTGCCTGCCTGTGGTATTATTAGGAAGAGAACACCAGCAATTGTCTGCAGTTAACTTTAGTTGCACACTGTGAGCAGGATAAGGTACACTGACTTAAAATACTGCAGCTGTCTGCCTGTGGTTTTATTAGGAAGAGAACACCAGCAATTGTCTGCAGCTAGCTTTAGTTGCACACTGTGCATAGGATACAGTACACTGACTGAAAATACTGCAGCTGCCTGCCTGTGGTATTATAAGGAAGAGAACACCAGCAATTGTCTGCAGTTAGTTTGAGTTGCACACTGTGCACAGGATAAAGTACACTGACTGAAAATACTGCAGCTGCCTGTCTGCCTGTGGTATTATTAGGAAGAGAACACCAGTAATTGTCTGCAGTTAGCTTTAGTTGCACACTGTGCACAGGATAAAGTACACTGGCTTAAAATACTGCAGCTGCCTGCCTGCCTGTGGTATTATTAGGAAGAGAACACCAGCACATGTCTGCAGTTAGCTTGAGTTGCACACTGTGCACAGAATACAGTACACTGACTGAAAATACTGCAGCTGCCTGCCTGCCTGTGGTATTATTAGGAAGAGAACAGCAACTATTGTCTGCAGTTAGCTTTAGTTGCACACTGTGCACAGGATACAGTACACTGACTTAAAAAACTGCAGCTGCCTGCCTGCCTGTGGTATTATTACAAAGAGAACACCACAAATTGTAGGCAGTTATCTTTAGTTGCACACTGTGCACAGGATAAGGTACACTGACCTTAAATACTACAGCTGTCTGCCCGTGGTATTATTAGGTAGAGAACACCAGTAATTGTCTGCAGGTAGCTTTAGTTGCACACTGTGCACAGGATACAGTACACTGGCTGAAAATACTGCAGCGCCTGTCTGCCTGTGGTATTATTAGGAAGAGAACACCAGCAATTGTCTGCAGTTAGCGTGAGTTGCACACTGTGCACAGGATACAGTACACTGACTGAAAATACTGCAGCTGCATGCCTGCCTGTGGTATTATTAGGAATAGAACACCAGCAATTGTCTGCAGTTAGCTTTAGTTGCACACTGTGCACAGGATACAGTACACTGACTGAATATACTGCAGCTGCCTGCCTGTGGTATTATTAGGAAGAGAACACCAGCAATTGTCTGCAGTTAACTTTAGTTGCACACTGTGAGCAGGATAAGGTACACTGACTTAAAATACTGCAGCTGTCTGCCTGTGGTATTATTAGGAATTGAACACCAGCAATTGTCTGCAGTTAGCTTTAGTTGCACACTGTGCATAGGATACAGTACACTGACTGAAAATACTGCAGCTGCCTGCCTGTGGTATTATAAGGAAGAGAACACCAGCAATTGTCTGCAGTTAGTTTGAGTTGCACACTGTGCACAGGATACAGCACACTGACTGAAAATACTGCAGCTGCCTGTCTGCCTGTGGTATTATTAGGAATTGAAAACCAGTAATTGTCTGCAGTTAGCTTTAGTTGCACACTGTGCACAGGATACAGTACTCTGACTTAAAATACTGCAGCTAGCTGCTTCCTATGTGTGGTATGTTTAGTAAGAGAACACCAGTAATTGTCTGCAGTTAGCTTTAGTTGCACACTGTGCACAGGATAAAGTACACTGACTGAAAATACTGCAGCTGCCTGCCTGTGGTATTATTAGGAAGAGAACACCAGCAAATGTCTGCAGTTAGCTTGAGTTGCACACTGTGCACAGGATACAGTACACTGACTGAAAATACTACAGCACCTGACTGCCTGTGGTATTATTAGGAAGAGAACACCAGCAATTGTCTGCAGTTAGCTTTAGTTGCACACTGTGCACAGGATAAGGTACACTGACTGAAAATACTGCAGCTGCCTGCCTGCTTGTGGTTTTATTAGGAAGAGAACACCAGCAATTGTCTGCAGTTAGCTTTAGTTGCACACTGTGCACAGGATACAGTACACTGACTGAATATACTGCAGCTGCCTGCCTGTGGTATTATTAGGAAGAGAACACCAGCAATTGTCTGCAGTTAACTTTAGTTGCACACTGTAAACAGGATAATTTACACTGACTTAAAATACTGCAGCTGTCTGCCTGTGGTTTTATTAAAAAAAGAACACCAGTAATTGTCTGCAGTTAGCTTTAGTTGCACACTGTGCACAGGATACAGCACAATGACTGAAAATACTGCAGCTGCCTGCCTGCGGTGTTATTAGGAAGAGAACACCAGCAATTGTCTGCAGTTAGCTTTAGTTGCACACTGTGCACAGGATACAGTACACTGCCTGAAAATACTGCCGCTGCCTGCCTGCCTGTGGTATTATTAGGAAGAGAAGACCAGCAAATGTTTGCAGTTAGTTTGAGTTGCACACTGTGCACAGGATACAGTACACTGACTGAAAATACTGCAGATGTCTGCCTGCCTGTGGTATTATTCTTAAGAGAACACCAGAAATTGTATGCAGTTAGCTGTAGTTGCACACTGTGCACAGGATACAGTACACTGACTCAAAATACTGAAGCTTCCTGCCTGCCTGTGGTATTATTAGGAAGAGAACAGCAACAATTGTCTGCAGTTAGCTTTAGTTGCACACTGTGCACAGGATACAGTACACTGACTGAAAAAAACTGCAGCTGCCTGCCTGCCTATGACATTATTACAAAGAGAACACCACAAATTGTATGCAGTTAGCTTTAGTTGCACACTGTGCACAGGATAAGGTACACTGACTTAAAATACTGCAGCTGTCTGCCTGTGGTATTATTAGGAAGAGAACACCAGTAATTGTCTGCAGGTAGCTTTAGTTCCACACTGTGCACATGATACAGTACACTGACTGAAAATACTGCAGCGCCTGCCTGCTTGTGATATTATTAGGAATAGAACACCAGTAATTGTCTGGAGTTAGCTTTAGTTGCACACTGTGCACAGGATACGGTACACTGACTGAATATACTGCAGCTGCCTGCCTGTGGTATTATTAGGAAGAGAACACCAGCAATTGTCTGCAGTTAACTTTAGTTGCACACTGTGAGCAGGATAAGGTACACTGACTTAAAATACTGCAGCTGTCTGCCTGTAGTTTATTAGGAAGAGAACACCAGCAATTGTCTGCAGTTAGCTTTAGTTGCACACTGTGCACAGGATACAGTACACTGACTGAAAATACTGCAGCTGCCTGCTTGTGGTATTATTAGGAAGTGAACACCAGCAATTGTCTGCAGTTAGCTTTAGTTGCACACTGTGCATAGGATACAGTACACTGACTGAAAATACTGCAGCTGCCTGCCTGTGGTATTATAAGGAAGAGAACACCAGCAATTGTCTGCAGTTAGTTTGAGTTGCACACTGTGCACAGGATTCAGTACACTGACTGAAAATACGGCAGCTGCCTGTCTGCCTGTGGTATTATTAGGAAGAGAACACCAGTAATTGTCTGCAGTTAGCTTTAGTTGCACACTGTGCACAGGATACAGTACACTGACTTAAAATACTGCGGCTGCCTGCTTCCTATGTGTGGTATGTTTAGTAAGAGAACACCAGTAATTGTCTGCAGTTAGCTTTAGTTGCACACTGTGCACATGATAAAGTACACTGGCTGAAAATACTGCAGCTGCCTGCCTGCCTGTGGTATTATTAGGAAGAGAACACCAGCAAATGTCTGCAGTTAGCTTGAGTTGCACACTGTGCACAGGATACAGTACACTGACTGAAAATACTGCAGCTGCCTGTGGTATTATTAGGAAGAGAACACCAGCAATTGTCTGCAATTAGCTTTAGTTGCACACTGTGCACAGGATACAGTACACTGACTGAAAATACTGCAGCTGCCTGCCTGTGGTATTATTAGGACGTGAACACCAGCAATTGTCTGCAGTTAGCTTTAGTTGCACACTGTGCATAAGATACAGTACACTGACTGAAAATACTTCAGCTGCCTGCCTGTGGTATTATAAGGAAGAGAACACCAGCAATTGTCTGCAGTTAGTTTGAGTTGCACACTGTGCACAGGATACAGTACACTGACTGAAAATACTGAGGCTGCCTGTCTGCCTGTGGTATTATTAGGAAGAGAACACCAGTAATTGTCCGCAGTTAGCTTTAGTTGCACACTGTGCACAGGATAAAGTACACTGACTGAAAATACTGCAGCTGCCTTCTTCCTATGTGTGGTATGTTTAGTAAGAGAACACCAGTAATTGTCTGCAGTTAGCTTTAGTTGCACACTGTGCACAGGATAAAGTACACTGACTAAAAATACTGCAGTGCCTGCCTGCCTGTGGTATTATTAGGAAGAGAACAGCACCAATTGTCTGCAGTTAGCTTTAGTTGCACACTGTGCACAGGATAAAGTACACTAGCTGAAAATACTGCAGCTGCCTGCCTGCCTGTGGTATTATTAGGAAGAGAACACCAGCAATTGTCTGCAGTTAGCTTTCGTTGCACACTGTGCACAGGATAAGGTACACTGACTGAAAATACTGCAGCTGCCTGCCTGCTTGTGGTTTTATTAGAAAGAGAACACCAGCAATGGTCTGCAGTTAGCTTTAGTTGCACACTGTGCATAGGATACAGTACACTGACTGAATATACTACAGCTGCCTGCCTGTGGTAATATTAGGAAGAGAACACCAGCAATTGTCTGCAATTAACTTTAGTTGCACACTGTGAACAGGATAATGTACACTGACTTAAAATACTGCAGCTGTCTGCCTGTGGTTTTATTAGGAAGAGAACACCAGCAATTGTCTGCAGTTAGCTTTAGTTGCACACTGTGCACAGGATACAGCACAATGACTGAAAATACTGCAGCTGCCTGCCTGCGGTGTTATTAGGAAGAGAACACCAGCAATTGTCAGCAGTTAGCTTTAGTTACACACTGTGCACAGGATACAGTACACTGACTGAAAATACTGCAGCTGCCTGCCTGTGGTATTATAAGGAAGAGAACACCAGCAATTGTCCGCAGTTAGTTTGAGTTGCACACTGTGCACAGGATACAGTACACTGACTGAAAATACTGCAGCTGCCTGCCTGCCTGTGGTATTATTAGCAAGAGAACACCAGCAAATGTTTGCAGTTAGTTTGAGTTGCACACTGTGCACAGGATACAGTACACTGACTGAAAATACTGCAGCTGTCTGCCTGCCTGTGGTATTATTCTAAAGAGAACACCAGAAATTGTATGCAGTTAGCTTTAGTTGCACACTGTGCACAGGATACAGTACACTGACTGAAAATACTGCAGCTACCTGCCTGCCTGTGGTATTATTAGGAAGAGAACAGCAACAATTGTCTGCAGTTAGCTTTAGTTGCACACTGTGCACAGGATACAGTACACTGACTGAAAAAACTGCAGCTGCCTGCCTGCCTGCCTGCCTGTGGTATTATTACAAAGAGAACACCACAAATTGTATGCAGTTATCTTTAGTTGCACACTGTGCACAGGATAAGGTACACTGACTTAAAATACTGCAGCTGTCTGCCTGTGGTATTATTAGGAAGAGAACACCAGCAATTGTCTGCAGTTAGCTTTAGTTGCACACTGTACACAGGATAAAGTACACTGACTAAAAATACTGCAGCTGCCTGCCTGCCTGTGTTATTATTAGAAAGAGAACACCAGAAATTGTCTGCAGTTAGCTTTAGTTGCACACTGTGCAAAGGATAAGGTACCCTGACTGAAAATACTGCAGCTGCCTGCCTGCCTGTGGTATTATTAGGAATAGAACACCAGCAATTGTCTGCAGTTAGCTTTAGTTGCACACTGTGCACAGGATAAAGTACACTGACTAAAAATACTGCAGCTGCCTGCCTGCGTGTGGTATTATTAGAAAGAGAACACCAGAAATTGTCTGCAGATAGCATGAGTTGCACACTGTGTACAGGATACAGTACACTGACTGAAAATACTACAGCTGCCTGCCTGCCTGTGGTATTATTAGGAATAGAACACCAGCAATTGTCTGGAGTTAGCTTTAGTTGCACACTGTGCACAGGATACGGTACACTGACTGAATATACTGCAGCTGCCTGCCTGTGGTATTATTAGGAAGAGAACACCAGCAATTGTCTGCAGTTAACTTTAGTTGCACACTGTGAGCAGGATAAGGTACACCAACTTAAAATACTGCAGATGTCTGCCTGTGGTTTTATTAGGAAGAGAACACCAGCAATTGTCTGCAGTTAGCTTTAGTTGCACACTGTGCACAGGATACAGTACACTGACTGAAAATACTGCAGCTGCCTGCCTGTGGTATTATTAGGAAGTGAACACCAGCAATTGTCTGCAGTTAGCTTTAGTTGCACACTGTGCATAGGATACAGTACACTGACTGAAAATACTGCAGCTGCCTGCCTGTGGTATTATAAGGAAGAGAACACCAGCAATTGTCTGCGGTTAGCTTTAGTTGCACACTGTGCACAGGATACAGTACACTGACTGAAAATACTGAGGCTGCCTGTCTGCCTGTGGTATTATTAGGAAGAGAACAGCAGCAATTGTCTGCAGTTAGCTTTAGTTGCACACTGTGGGCAGGATAAGGTACAATGCCTTTAAATACTGCAGCTGTCTGCCTGTGGTTTTATTAGGAAGAGAACACCAGTAATTGTCTGCAGTTAACTTTAGTTGCACACTGTGAGCAGGATAAGGTACACCAACTTAAAATACTGCAGATGTCTGCCTGTGGTTTTATTAGGAAGAGAACACCAGTAATTGTCTGCAGTTAGCTTTAGTTGCACACTGTGCACAGGATACAGTACACTGACTTAAAACACTGCGGCTGCCTGCTTCCTATGTGTGGTATGTTTAGTAAGAGAACACCAGTAATTGTCTGCAGTTAGCTTTAGTTGCACACTGTGCACATGATACAGTACACTGACTGAAAATACTGCAGCTGCCTGCCTGTGGTATTATAAGGAAGAGAACACCATCAATTGTCCGCAGTTAGTTTGAGTTGCACACTGTGCACAGGATACAGTACACTGACTGAAAATACTGCAGCTGCCTGCCTGCCTGTGGTATTATTAGGAAGAGAACACCAGCAAATGTTTGCAGTTAGTTTGAGTTGCACACTGTGCACAGGATACAGTACACTGACTGAAAATACTGCAGCTGTCTGCCTGCCTGTGGTATTATTCTAAAGAGAACATCAGAAATTGTATGCAGTTAGCTTTAGTTGCACAGTGTGCACAGGATAAGGTACACTGACTGACAATACTGCAGCTGCCTGCCTGCTTGTGGTTTTATTAGGAAGAGAACACCAGCAATTGTCTGCAGTTAGCTTTAGTTGCACACTGTGCATAGGATACAGTACACTGACTGAATATACTGCAGCTGCCTGCCTGTGGTATTATTAGGAAGAGAACACCAGCAATTGTCTGCAGTTAACTTTAGTTGCACACTGTGAACAGGATAAGGTACACTGACTTAAAATACTGCAGCTGTCTGCGTGTTGTTTTATTAGGAAGAGAACACCAGCAATTGTCTGCAATTAGCTTTAGTTGCACACTGTGCACAGGATACAGTACACTGACTGAAAATACTGCAGCTGCCTGCCTGTGGTATTATTAGGAAGTGAACACCAGCAATTGTCTGCAGTTAGCTTTAGTTGCACACAGTGCATAGGATACAGTACACTGACTGAAAATACTGCAGCTGCCTGCCTGTGGTATTATAAGGAAGAGGACACCAGCAATTGTCTGCAGTTAGCTTTAGTTGCACACTGTGCACATGATACAGTACACTGACAGAAAATACTGAGGCTGCCTGTCTGCCTGTGGTATTATTAGGAAGAGAACACCAGTAATTGTCTGCAGTTAGATTTAGTTACACACTGTGCACAGGATACAGTACACTGACTGAAAATACTGCAGCTGCCTGCTTCCTATGTGTGGTATGTTTAGTAAGAGAACACCAGTAATTGTCTGCAGTTAGCTTTAGTTGCACACTGTGCATAGGATAAAGTACACCGACTAAAAATACTGCAGCTGCCTGCCTGTGGTATTATTAGGACGAGAACAGCAGCAATTGTCTGCAGTTAGCTTTAGTTGCACACTGTGAGCAGGATAAGGTACAATGCCTTAAAATACTGCAGCTGTCTGCCTGTGGTTTTATTAGGAAGAGAACACCAGCAATTGTCTGCAGTTAGCATTAGTTGCACACTGTGCATAGGATACAGTACACTGACTGAAAATACTTCAGCTGCCTGCCTGTGGTATTATAAGGAAGAGAACACCAGCAATTGTCTGCAGTTAGTTTGAGTTGCACACTGTGCACAGGATACAGTACACTGACTGAAAATACTGAGGCTGCCTGTCTGCCTGTGGTATTATTAGGAAGAGAACACCAGTAATTGTCCGCAGTTAGCTTTAGTTGCACACTGTGCACAGGATAAAGTACACTGACTGAAAATACTGCAGCTGCCTTCTTCCTATGTGTGGTATGTTTAGTAAGAGAACACCAGTAATTGTCTGCAGTTAGCTTTAGTTGCACACTGTGCACAGGATAAAGTACACTGACTAAAAATACTGCAGTGCCTGCCTGCCTGTGGTATTATTAGGAAGAGAACAGCACCAATTGTCTGCAGTTAGCTTTAGTTGCACACTGTGCACAGGATAAAGTACACTAGCTGAAAATACTGCAGCTGCCTGCCTGCCTGTGGTATTATTAGGAAGAGAACACCAGCAATTGTCTGCAGTTAGCTTTCGTTGCACACTGTGCACAGGATAAGGTACACTGACTGAAAATACTGCAGCTGCCTGCCTGCTTGTGGTTTTATTAGAAAGAGAACACCAGCAATGGTCTGCAGTTAGCTTTAGTTGCACACTGTGCATAGGATACAGTACACTGACTGAATATACTACAGCTGCCTGCCTGTGGTAATATTAGGAAGAGAACACCAGCAATTGTCTGCAATTAACTTTAGTTGCACACTGTGAACAGGATAATGTACACTGACTTAAAATACTGCAGCTGTCTGCCTGTGGTTTTATTAGGAAGAGAACACCAGCAATTGTCTGCAGTTAGCTTTAGTTGCACACTGTGCACAGGATACAGCACAATGACTGAAAATACTGCAGCTGCCTGCCTGCGGTGTTATTAGGAAGAGAACACCAGCAATTGTCAGCAGTTAGCTTTAGTTACACACTGTGCACAGGATACAGTACACTGACTGAAAATACTGCAGCTGCCTGCCTGTGGTATTATAAGGAAGAGAACACCAGCAATTGTCCGCAGTTAGTTTGAGTTGCACACTGTGCACAGGATACAGTACACTGACTGAAAATACTGCAGCTGCCTGCCTGCCTGTGGTATTATTAGCAAGAGAACACCAGCAAATGTTTGCAGTTAGTTTGAGTTGCACACTGTGCACAGGATACAGTACACTGACTGAAAATACTGCAGCTGTCTGCCTGCCTGTGGTATTATTCTAAAGAGAACACCAGAAATTGTATGCAGTTAGCTTTAGTTGCACACTGTGCACAGGATACAGTACACTGACTGAAAATACTGCAGCTACCTGCCTGCCTGTGGTATTATTAGGAAGAGAACAGCAACAATTGTCTGCAGTTAGCTTTAGTTGCACACTGTGCACAGGATACAGTACACTGACTGAAAAAACTGCAGCTGCCTGCCTGCCTGCCTGCCTGTGGTATTATTACAAAGAGAACACCACAAATTGTATGCAGTTATCTTTAGTTGCACACTGTGCACAGGATAAGGTACACTGACTTAAAATACTGCAGCTGTCTGCCTGTGGTATTATTAGGAAGAGAACACCAGCAATTGTCTGCAGTTAGCTTTAGTTGCACACTGTACACAGGATAAAGTACACTGACTAAAAATACTGCAGCTGCCTGCCTGCCTGTGTTATTATTAGAAAGAGAACACCAGAAATTGTCTGCAGTTAGCTTTAGTTGCACACTGTGCAAAGGATAAGGTACCCTGACTGAAAATACTGCAGCTGCCTGCCTGCCTGTGGTATTATTAGGAATAGAACACCAGCAATTGTCTGCAGTTAGCTTTAGTTGCACACTGTGCACAGGATAAAGTACACTGACTAAAAATACTGCAGCTGCCTGCCTGCGTGTGGTATTATTAGAAAGAGAACACCAGAAATTGTCTGCAGATAGCGTGAGTTGCACACTGTGTACAGGATACAGTACACTGACTGAAAATACTACAGCTGCCTGCCTGCCTGTGGTATTATTAGGAATAGAACACCAGCAATTGTCTGGAGTTAGCTTTAGTTGCACACTGTGCACAGGATACGGTACACTGACTGAATATACTGCAGCTGCCTGCCTGTGGTATTATTAGGAAGAGAACACCAGCAATTGTCTGCAGTTAACTTTAGTTGCACACTGTGAGCAGGATAAGGTACACCAACTTAAAATACTGCAGATGTCTGCCTGTGGTTTTATTAGGAAGAGAACACCAGCAATTGTCTGCAGTTAGCTTTAGTTGCACACTGTGCACAGGATACAGTACACTGACTGAAAATACTGCAGCTGCCTGCCTGTGGTATTATTAGGAAGTGAACACCAGCAATTGTCTGCAGTTAGCTTTAGTTGCACACTGTGCATAGGATACAGTACACTGACTGAAAATACTGCAGCTGCCTGCCTGTGGTATTATAAGGAAGAGAACACCAGCAATTGTCTGCGGTTAGCTTTAGTTGCACACTGTGCACAGGATACAGTACACTGACTGAAAATACTGAGGCTGCCTGTCTGCCTGTGGTATTATTAGGAAGAGAACAGCAGCAATTGTCTGCAGTTAGCTTTAGTTGCACACTGTGGGCAGGATAAGGTACAATGCCTTTAAATACTGCAGCTGTCTGCCTGTGGTTTTATTAGGAAGAGAACACCAGTAATTGTCTGCAGTTAACTTTAGTTGCACACTGTGAGCAGGATAAGGTACACCAACTTAAAATACTGCAGATGTCTGCCTGTGGTTTTATTAGGAAGAGAACACCAGTAATTGTCTGCAGTTAGCTTTAGTTGCACACTGTGCACAGGATACAGTACACTGACTTAAAACACTGCGGCTGCCTGCTTCCTATGTGTGGTATGTTTAGTAAGAGAACACCAGTAATTGTCTGCAGTTAGCTTTAGTTGCACACTGTGCACATGATACAGTACACTGACTGAAAATACTGCAGCTGCCTGCCTGTGGTATTATAAGGAAGAGAACACCATCAATTGTCCGCAGTTAGTTTGAGTTGCACACTGTGCACAGGATACAGTACACTGACTGAAAATACTGCAGCTGCCTGCCTGCCTGTGGTATTATTAGGAAGAGAACACCAGCAAAATGTTTGCAGTTAGTTTGAGTTGCACACTGTGCACAGGATACAGTACACTGACTGAAAATACTGCAGCTGTCTGCCTGCCTGTGGTATTATTCTAAAGAGAACATCAGAAATTGTATGCAGTTAGCTTTAGTTGCACAGTGTGCACAGGATAAGGTACACTGACTGACAATACTGCAGCTGCCTGCCTGCTTGTGGTTTTATTAGGAAGAGAACACCAGCAATTGTCTGCAGTTAGCTTTAGTTGCACACTGTGCATAGGATACAGTACACTGACTGAATATACTGCAGCTGCCTGCCTGTGGTATTATTAGGAAGAGAACACCAGCAATTGTCTGCAGTTAACTTTAGTTGCACACTGTGAACAGGATAAGGTACACTGACTTAAAATACTGCAGCTGTCTGCGTGTTGTTTTATTAGGAAGAGAACACCAGCAATTGTCTGCAATTAGCTTTAGTTGCACACTGTGCACAGGATACAGTACACTGACTGAAAATACTGCAGCTGCCTGCCTGTGGTATTATTAGGAAGTGAACACCAGCAATTGTCTGCAGTTAGCTTTAGTTGCACACAGTGCATAGGATACAGTACACTGACTGAAAATACTGCAGCTGCCTGCCTGTGGTATTATAAGGAAGAGGACACCAGCAATTGTCTGCAGTTAGCTTTAGTTGCACACTGTGCACATGATACAGTACACTGACAGAAAATACTGAGGCTGCCTGTCTGCCTGTGGTATTATTAGGAAGAGAACACCAGTAATTGTCTGCAGTTAGATTTAGTTACACACTGTGCACAGGATACAGTACACTGACTGAAAATACTGCAGCTGCCTGCTTCCTATGTGTGGTATGTTTAGTAAGAGAACACCAGTAATTGTCTGCAGTTAGCTTTAGTTGCACACTGTGCATAGGATAAAGTACACCGACTAAAAATACTGCAGCTGCCTGCCTGTGGTATTATTAGGACGAGAACAGCAGCAATTGTCTGCAGTTAGCTTTAGTTGCACACTGTGAGCAGGATAAGGTACAATGCCTTAAAATACTGCAGCTGTCTGCCTGTGGTTTTATTAGGAAGAGAACACCAGCAATTGTCTGCAGTTAGCATTAGTTGCACACTGTGCATAGGATACAGTACACTGACTGAAAATACTGCAGCTGCCTGCCTGTGGTATTATAAGGAAGAGAACACCAGCAATTGTCTGCAGTTAGTTTGAGTTGCACACTGTGCACAGGATACAGTACACTGACTGAAAATACTGCAGCTGCCTGTCTGCCTGTGGTATTATTAGGAAGAGAACACCAGTAATTGTCTGCAGTTAGCTTTAGTTGCACACTGTGCACAGGATACAGTACACTGACTTAAAATACTGCGGCTGCCTGCTTCCTATGTGTGGTATGTTTAGTAAGAGAACACCAGTAATTGTCTGCAGTTAGCTGTAGTTGCACACTGTACACAGGATACAGTACACTGACTGAAAATACTGCAGCTGCCTGCCTGTGGTATTATAAGTAAGAGAAGACCAGCAATTGTCCTCAGTTAGTTTGAGTTGCACACTGTGCACAGGATACAGTACACTGACTGAAAATACTTCAGCTGCCTGCCTGCCTGTGGTATTATTAGGAAGAGAACACCAGCAATTGTCTGCAGTTAGCTTTAGTTGCACACTGTGCACAGGATAAGGTATACTGACTGAAAATACTGCAGCTGCCTGCCTGCTTGTGGTTTTATTAGGAAGAGAACACCAGCAATTGTCTGCAGTTAGCTTTAGTTGCACACTGTGCATAGGATACAGTACACTGACTGAATATACTGCAGCTGCCTGCCTGTGGTATTATTAGGAAGAGAACACCAGCAATTGTCTGCAGTTAACTTTAGTTGCACACTGTGAACAGGATAAGGTACACTGACTTAAAATACTGCAGCTGTCTGCATGTGGTTTTGTTAGGAAGAGAACACCAGCAATTGTCTGCAATTAGCTTTAGTTGCACACTGTGCACAGGATACAGTACACTGACTGAAAATACTGCAGCTGCCTGCCTGTTGTATTATTAGGAAGTGAACACCAGCAATTGTCTGCAGTTAGCTTTAGTTGCACACAGTGCATAGGATACAGTACACTGACTGAAAATACTGCAGCTGCCTGCCTGTGGTATTATAAGGAAGAGAACACCAGCAATTGTCTGCAGTTAGCTTTAGTTGCACACTGTGCACAGGATACAGTACACTGACAGAAAATACTGAGGCTGCCTGTCTGCCTGTGGTATTATTAGGAAGAGAACACCAGTAATTGTCTGCAGTTAGATTTAGTTACACACTGTGCACAGGATACAGTACACTGACTGAAAATACTGCAGCTGCCTGCCTGCCTGTGGTATTATTAGGAAGAGAACACCAGCAATTGTCTGCAGTTAGCTTTAGTTGCACACTGTGCACAGGATAAGGTACACTGACTGAAAATACTGCAGCTGCCTGCCTGCTTGTGGTTTTATTAGAAAGAGAACACCAGCAATTGTCTGCAGTTAGCTTTAGTTGCACACTGTGCATAGGATACAGTACACTGACTGAATATACTACAGCTGCCTGCCTGTGGTATTATTAGGAAGAGAACACCAACAATTGTCTGCAATTAACTTTAGTTGCACACTGTGAACAGGATAATGTACACTGACTTAAAATACTGCAGCTGTCTAGCTGTAGTTTTGTTAGGAAGAGAACATCAGCAATTGTCTGCAGTTAGCTTTAGTTGCACACTGTGCACAGGATACAGCACAATGACTGAAAATACTGCAGCTGCCTGCCTGCAGTGTTATTAGGAAGAGAACACCAGCAATTGTCTGCAGTTAGCTTTAGTTGCACACTGTGCACAGGATACAGCACAATGACTGAAAATACTGCAGCTGCCTGCCTGTGGTGTTATTAGGAAGAGAACACCAGCAATTGTCTGCAGTTAGCTTTAGTTGCACACTGTGCACAGGATACAGTACACTGACTGAAAATACTGCAGCTGCCTGCCTGTGGTATTATAAGGAAGAGAACACCAGCAATTGTCCGCAGTTAGTTTGAGTTGCACACTGTGCACAGGATACAGTACACTGACTGAAAATACTGCAGCTGTCTGCCTGCCTGTGGTATTATTCTAAAGAGAACACCAGAAATTGTATGCAGTTAGCTTTAGTTGCACACTGTGCACAGGATACAGTACACTGACTGAAAATACTGCAGCTGCCTGCCTGCCTGTGGTATTATTAGGAAGAGAACAGCAACAATTGTCTGCAGTTAGCTTTAGTTGCACACTGTGCACAGGATACAGTGCACTGACTGAAAAAACTGCAGCTGCCTGCCTGCCTGTGGTATTATTACAAAGAGAACACCACAAATTGTATGCAGTTATCTATAGTTGCACACTGTGCACAGGATAAGGTGCACTGACTTAAAATACTGCAGCTGTCTGCCTGTGGTATTATTATGAAGAGAACACCAGCAATTGTCTGCAGTTAGCATTAGTTGCACACTGTGCACAGGATAAAGTACACTGACTAAAAATACTGCAGCTGCCTGCCTGCCTGTGGTATTATTACAAAGAGAACACCAGAAATTGTCTGCAGTTAGCTTTAGTTGCACACTGTGCACAGGATAAGGTACACTGACTGAAAATACTGCAGCTGCCTGCCTGCTTGTGGTTTTATTAGGAAGAGAACACCAGCAATTGTCCACAGTTAGTTTGAGTTGCACACTGTGCACACGATGCAGTACACTGACTGAAAATACTGCAGCTGTCTGCCTGCCTGTGGTATTATTCTAAAGAGAACACCAGAAATTGTATGCAGTTAGCTTTAGTTGCACACTGTGCACAGGATAAAGTACACTGACTAAAAATACTGCAGCTGCCTGCCTGCCTGTGGTATTATTAGAAAGAGAACACCAGAAATTGTCTGCTATTAGCGTGAGTTGCACACTGTGCACAGGATACAGTACACTGACTGAAAAAAACTGCAGCTGCCTGCCTGCCTGTGGTATTATTACAAAGAGAACACCACAAATTGTATGCAGTTATATTTAGTTGCACACTGTGCACAGGATAAGGTACACTGACTGAAAATACTGCAGCTGCCTGCCTGTGGTATTATAAGGAAGAGAACACCAGCAATTGTCTGCAGTTAGTTTGAGTTGCACACTGTGCACAGGATACAGCACACTGACTGAAAATACTGCAGCTGCCTGTCTGCCTGTGGTTTTATTAGGAAGAGAAGACCAGTAATTGTCTGCAGTTAGATTTAGTTACACACTGTGCACAGGATACAGTACACTGACTGAAAATACTGCAGCTGCCTGCTTCCTATGTGTGGTATGTTTAGTAAGAGAACACCAGTAATTGTCTGCAGTTAGCTTTAGTTGCACACTGTGCACAGGATAAAGTACACCGACTAAAAATACTGCAGCACCTGCCTGCCTGTGGTATTATTAGGAAGAGAACAACAGCAATTGTCTGCAGTTAGCTTTAGTTGCACACTGTGCACAGGATAAAGTACACTAGCTGAAAATACTGCAGCTGCCTGCCTGCCTGTGGTATTATTAGGAAGAGAACACCAGCAATTGTCTGCAGTTAGCTTTAGTTGCACACTGTGCACAGGATAAGGTACACTGACTGAAAATACTGCAGCTGCCTGCCTGCTTGTGGTTTTATTAGAAAGAGAACACCAGCAATTGTCTGCAATTAACTTTAGTTGCACACGGTGGACAGGATAATGTACACTGACTTAAAATATTGCAGCTGTCTAGCTGTAGTTTTGTTAGGAAGAGAACACCAGCAATTGTCTGCAGTTAGCTTTAGTTGCACACTGTGCACAGGATACAGCACAATGACTGAAAATACTGCAGCTGCCTGCCTGCGGTGTTATTAGGAAGAGAACACCAGCAATTGTCTGCAGTTAGCTTTAGTTGCACACTGTGCACAGGATACAGCACACTGACTGAAAATACTGCAGCTGCCTGCCTGCGATGTTATTAGGAAGAGAACACCAGCAATTGTCTGCAGTTAGCTTTAGTTGCACACTGTGCACAGGATACAGTACACTGACTGAAAATACTGCAGCTGCCTGCCTGTGGTATTATAAGGAAGATAACACCAGCAATTGTCCGCAGTTAGTTTGAGTTGCACACTGTGCACAGGATACAGTACACTGACTGAAAATACTGCAGCTGCCTGCCTGCCTGTGGTATTGTTAGGAAGAGAACACCAGCAAATGTTTGCAGTTAGTTTGAGTTGCACACTGTGCACAAGATACAGTACACTGACTGAAAATACTGCAGCTGTCTGCCTGCCTGTGGCATTATTCTAAAGAGAACACCAGAAATTGTATGCAGTTAGCTTTAGTTGCACACTGTGCACAGGATACAGTACACTGACTGAAAATACTGCAGCTGCCTGCCTGCCTGCCTGTGGTATTATTACAAAGAGAACACCACAAATTGTATGCAGTTATCTTTAGTTGCACACTGTGCACAGGATAAGGTACACTGACTGAAAATACTGCAGCGCCTGCCTGCCTGTGGTATTATTAGGAAGAGAACACCAGCAATTGTCTGCAGTTAGCTTTAGTTGCACACTGTGCACAGGATAAGGTACACTGACTGAAAATACTGCAGCTGCCTGCCTGCTTGTGGTTTTATTAGAAAGAGAGCACCAGCAATTGTCTGCAGTTAGCTTTAGTTGCACACTGTGCATAGGATACAGTACACTGACTGAATATACTACAGCTGCCTGCCTGTGGTATTGTTAGGAAGAGAACACCAGCAAATGTTTGCAGTTAGTTTGAGTTGCACACTGTGCACAAGATACAGTACACTGACTGAAAATACTGCAGCTGTCTGCCTGCCTGTGGTATTATTCTAAAGAGAACACCAGCAATTGTATGCAGTTAGCTTTAGTTGCACACTGTGCACAGGATACAGTACACTGACTGAAAATACTGCAGTGCCTGCCTGCATGTGGTATTATTAGAAAGAGAACACCAGAAATTGTCTGCTATTAGCGTGAGTTGCACACTGTGCACGGGATACAGTACACTGACTGAAAAAACTGCAGCTGCCTGCCTGCCTGTGGTATTATTACAAAGAGAACACCACAAATTGTATGCAGTTATATTTAGTTGCACACTGTACACAGGATAAGGTACACTGACTTAAAATACTGCAGCTGTCTGCCGGTGGTATTATTAGGAAGAGAACACCAGTAATTGTCTACAGGTAGCTTTAGTTGCACACTGTGCACAGGATACAGTACACTGACTGAAAACACTGCAGCGCCTGCCTGCCTGTGGTATTATTAGGAAGAGAACACCAGCAATTGTCTGCAGTTAGCTTTAGTTGCACACTGTGCACAGGATACAGTACACTGACTGAATATACTGCAGCTGCCTGCCTGTGGTAGTATTAGGAAGAGAACACCAGCAATTGTCTGCAGTTAACTTTAGTTGCACACTGTGAGCAGGATAAGGTACACTGACTTAAAATACTGCAGCTGTCTGCCTGTGGTTTTATTAGGAAGAGCACACCAGCAATTGTCTGCAGTTAGCTTTAGTTGCACACTGTGCACATGATACAGTACACTGACTGAAAATACTGCAGCTGCCTGCCTGTGGTATTATTAGGAAGTGAACACCAGCAATTGTCTGCAGTTAGCTTTAGTTGCACACTGTGCATAGGATACAGTACTCTGACTGAAAATACTGCAGCTGCCTGCCTGTGGTATTATAAGGAAGAGAACACCAGCAATTGTCTGCAGTTAGTTTGAGTTGCACACTGTGCACAGGATACAGCACACTGACTGAAAATACTGCAGCTGCCTGTCTGCCTGTGGTTTTATTAGGAAGAGAACACCAGTAATTGTCTGCAGTTAGATTTAGTTACACACTGTGCACATGATACAGTACACTGACTGAAAATACTGCAGCTGCCTGCTTCCTATGTGTGGTATGTTTAGTAAGAGAACACCAGTAATTGTCTGCAGTTAGCTTTAGTTGCACACTGTGCACAGGATAAAGTACACCGACTAAGAATACTGCAGCGCCTGCCTGCCTGTGGTATTATTAGGAAGAGAACAGCAGCAATTGTCTGCAGTTAGCTTTAGTTGCACACTGTGCACAGGATAAGGTACACTGACTGAAAATACTGCAGCTGCCTGCCTGCTTGTGGTTTTATTAGAAAGAGAACACCAGCAATTGTCTGCAGTTAGCTTTAGTTGCACACTGTGCATAGGATACAGTACACTGACTGAATATACTACAGCTGCCTGCCTGTGGTATTATTAGGAAGAGAACACCAGCAATTGTCTGCAATTAACTTTAGTTGCACACTGTGGACAGGATAATGTACACTGACTTAAAATATTGCAGCTGTCTAGCTGTAGTTTTGTTAGGAAGAGAACACCAGCAATTGTCTGCAGTTAGCTTTAGTTGCACACTGTGCACAGGATACAGCACAATGACTGAAAATACCGCAGCTGCCTGCCTGCGATGTTATTAGGAAGAGAACACCAGCAATTGTCTGCAGTTAGCTTTAGTTGCACACTGTGCACAGGATACAGTACACTGACTGAAAATACTGCAGCTGCCTGCCTGTGGTATTATAAGGAAGAGAACACCAGCAATTGTCCGCAGTTAGTTTGAGTTGCACACTGTGCACAGGATACAGTACACTGACTGAAAATACTGCAGCTGCCTGCCTGCCTGTGGTATTATTAGGAAGAGAACACCAGCAATTGTCTGCAGTTAGCTTTAGTTGCACACTGTGCACAGGATACAGTACACTGACTGAAAATACTGCAGCTGCCTGCCTGTGGTATTATAAGGAAGAGAACACCAGCAATTGTCCGCAGTTAGTTTGAGTTGCACACTGTGCACAAGATACAGTACACTGACTGAAAATACTGCAGCTGCCTGCCTGTGGTATTATTAGGAAGTGAACACCAGCAATTGTCTGCAGTTAGCTTTAGTTGCACACTGTGCATAGGATACAGTACTCTGACTGAAAATACTGCAGCTGCCTGCCTGTGGTATTATAAGGAAGAGAACACCAGCAATTGTCTGCAGTTAGTTTGAGTTGCACACTGTGCACGGGATACAGCACACTGACTGAAAATACTGCAGCTGCCTGTCTGCCTGTGGTTTTATTAGGAAGAGAAGACCAGTAATTGTCTGCAGTTAGATTTAGTTACACACTGTGCACAGGATACAGTACACTGACTGAAAATACTGCAGCTGCCTGCTTCCTATGTGTGGTATGTTTAGTAAGAGAACACCAGTAATTGTCTGCAGTTAGCTTTAGTTGCACACTGTGCACAGGATAAAGTACACCGACTAAAAATACTGCAGCACCTGCCTGCCTGTGGTATTATTAGGAAGAGAACAGCAGCAATTGTCTGCAGTTAGCTTTAGTTGCACACTGTGCACAGGATAAAGTACACTAGCTGAAAATACTGCAGCTGCCTGCCTGCCTGTGGTATTATTAGGAAGAGAACACCAGCAATTGTCTGCAGTTAGCTTTAGTTGCACACTGTGCACAGGATAAGGTACACTGACTGAAAATACTGCAGCTGCCTGCCTGCTTGTGGTTTTATTAGAAAGAGAACACCAGCAATTGTCTGCAATTAACTTTAGTTGCACACGGTGGACAGGATAATGTACACTGACTTAAAATATTGCAGCTGTCTAGCTGTAGTTTTGTTAGGAAGAGAACACCAGCAATTGTCTGCAGTTAGCTTTAGTTGCACACTGTGCACAGGATACAGCACAATGACTGAAAATACTGCAGCTGCCTGCCTGCGGTGTTATTAGGAAGAGAACACCAGCAATTGTCTGCAGTTAGCTTTAGTTGCACACTCTGCACAGGATACAGCACAATGACTGAAAATACTGCAGCTGCCTGCCTGCGATGTTATTAGGAAGAGAACACCAGCAATTGTCTGCAGTTAGCTTTAGTTGCACACTGTGCACAGGATACAGTACACTGACTGAAAATACTGCAGCTGCCTGCCTGTGGTATTATAAGGAAGATAACACCAGCAATTGTCCGCAGTTAGTTTGAGTTGCACACTGTGCACAGGATACAGTACACTGACTGAAAATACTGCAGCTGCCTGCCTGCCTGTGGTATTGTTAGGAAGAGAACACCAGCAAATGTTTGCAGTCAGTTTGAGTTGCACACTGTGCACAAGATACAGTACACTGACTGAAAATACTGCAGCTGTCTGCCTGCCTGTGGCATTATTCTAAAGAGAACACCAGAAATTGTATGCAGTTAGTTTTAGTTGCACACTGTGCACAGGATACAGTACACTGACTGAAAATACTGCAGCTGCCTGCCTGCCTGTGGTATTATTACAAAGAGAACACCACAAATTGTATGCAGTTATCTTTAGTTGCACACTGTGCACAGGATAAGGTACACTGACTGAAAATACTGCAGCGCCTGCCTGCCTGTGGTATTATTAGGAAGAGAACACCAGCAATTGTCTGCAGTTAGCTTTAGTTGCACACTGTGCACAGGATAAGGTACACTGACTGAAAATACTGCAGCTGCCTGCCTGCTTGTGGTTTTATTAGAAAGAGAGCACCAGCAATTGTCTGCAGTTAGCTTTAGTTGCACACTGTGCATAGGATACAGTACACTGACTGAATATACTACAGCTGCCTGCCTGTGGTATTGTTAGGAAGAGAACACCAGCAAATGTTTGCAGTTAGTTTGAGTTGCACACTGTGCACAAGATACAGTACACTGACTGAAAATAATGCAGCTGTCTGCCTGCCTGTGGTATTATTCTAAAGAGAACACCAGCAATTGTATGCAGTTAGCTTTAGTTGCACACTGTGCACAGGATACAGTACACTGACTGAAAATACTGCAGCGCCTGCCTGCATGTGGTATTATTAGAAAGAGAACACCAGAAATTGTCTGCTATTAGCGTGAGTTGCACACTGTGCACGGGATACAGTACACTGACTGAAAAAACTGCAGCTGCCTGCCTGCCTGTGGTATTATTACAAAGAGAACACCACAAATTGTATGCAGTTATATTTAGTTGCACACTGTACACAGGATAAGGTACACTGACTTAAAATACTGCAGCTGTCTGCCGGTGGTATTATTAGGAAGAGAACACCAGTAATTGTCTACAGGTAGCTTTAGTTGCACACTGTGCACAGGATACAGTACACTGACTGAAAACACTGCAGCGCCTGCCTGCCTGTGGTATTATTAGGAAGAGAACACCAGCAATTGTCTGCAGTTAGCTTTAGTTGCACACTGTGCACAGGATACAGTACACTGACTGAATATACTGCAGCTGCCTGCCTGTGGTAGTATTAGGAAGAGAACACCAGCAATTGTCTGCAGTTAACTTTAGTTGCACACTGTGAGCAGGATAAGGTACACTGACTTAAAATACTGCAGCTGTCTGCCTGTGGTTTTATTAGGAAGAGCACACCAGCAATTGTCTGCAGTTAGCTTTAGTTGCACACTGTGCACATGATACAGTACACTGACTGAAAATACTGCAGCTGCCTGCCTGTGGTATTATTAGGAAGTGAACACCAGCAATTGTCTGCAGTTAGCTTTAGTTGCACACTGTGCATAGGATACAGTACTCTGACTGAAAATACTGCAGCTGCCTGCCTGTGGTATTATAAGGAAGAGAACACCAGCAATTGTCTGCAGTTAGTTTGAGTTGCACACTGTGCACAGGATACAGCACACTGACTGAAAATACTGCAGCTGCCTGTCTGCCTGTGGTTTTATTAGGAAGAGAACACCAGTAATTGTCTGCAGTTAGATTTAGTTACACACTGTGCACAGGATACAGTACACTGACTGAAAATACTGCAGCTGCCTGCTTCCTATGTGTGGTATGTTTAGTAAGAGAACACCAGTAATTGTCTGCAGTTAGCTTTAGTTGCACACTGTGCACAGGATAAAGTACACCGACTAAAAATACTGCAGCGCCTGCCTGCCTGTGGTATTATTAGGAAGAGAACAGCAGCAATTGTCTGCAGTTAGCTTTAGTTGCACACTGTGCACAGGATAAAGTACACTAGCTGAAAATACTGCAGCTGCCTGCCTGCCTGTGGTATTATTAGGAAGAGAACACCAGCAATTGTCTGCAGTTAGCTTTAGTTGCACACTGTGCACAGGATAAGGTACACTGACTGAAAATACTGCAGCTGCCTGCCTGCTTGTGGTTTTATTAGAAAGAGAACACCAGCAATTGTCTGCAGTTAGCTTTAGTTGCACACTGTGCATAGGATACAGTACACTGACTGAATATACTACAGCTGCCTGCCTGTGGTATTATTAGGAAGAGAACACCAGCAATTGTCTGCAATTAACTTTAGTTGCACACTGTGGACAGGATAATGTACACTGACTTAAAATATTGCAGCTGTCTAGCTGTAGTTTTGTTAGGAAGAGAACACCAGCAATTGTCTGCAGTTAGCTTTAGTTGCACACTGTGCACAGGTTACAGCACAATGACTGAAAATACTACAGCTGCCTGCCTGCGGTGTTATTAGGAAGAGAACACCAGCAATTGTCTGCAGTTAGCTTTAGTTGCACACTGTGCACAGGATACAGCACAATGACTGAAAATACTGCAGCTGCCTGCCTGCGATGTTATTAGGAAGAGAACACCAGCAATTGTCTGCAGTTAGCTTTAGTTGCACACTGTGCACAGGATACAGTACACTGACTGAAAATACTGCAGCTGCCTGCCTGTGGTATTATAAGGAAGAGAACACCAGCAATTGTCCGCAGTTAGTTTGAGTTGCACACTGTGCACAAGATACAGTACACTGACTGAAAATACTGCAGCGCCTGCCTGCCTGTGGTATTATTAGGAAGAGAACACCAGCAATTGTCTGCAGTTAGCTTTAGTTGCACACTGTGCACAGGATAAAGTACACTGACTAAAAATACTGCAGCTGTCTGCCTGCCTGTGGTATTATTACAAAGAGAACACCTGAAATTGTCTGCAGTTAGCTTTAGTTGCACACTGTGCACAGGATAAGGTACACTGACTGAAAATACTGCAGCTGCCTGCCTGCTTGTGGTTTTATTAGGAAGATAACACCAGCAATTGTCCGCAGTTAGTTTGAGTTGCACACTGTGCACAGGATACAGTACACTGACTGAAAATACTGCAGCTGCCTGCCTGCCTGTGGTATTATTAGGAAGAGAACACCAGCAAATGTTTGCAGTTAGTTTGAGTTGCACACTGTGCACAAGATACAGTACACTGACTGAAAATACTGCAGCTGTCTGCCTGCCTGTGGTATTATTCTAAACAGAACACCAGAAATTGTATGCAGTTAGCTTTAGTTGCACACTGTGCACAGGATACAGTACACTGACTGAAAATACTGCAGCTGCCTGCCTGTGGTATTATTAGGAAGAGAACAGCAACAATTGTCTGCAGTTAGCTTTAGTTGCACACTGTGCACAGGATACAGTACACTGACTGAAAAAACTGCAGCTGCCTGCCTGCCTGTGGTATTATTACAAAGAGAACACCACAAATTGTATGCAGTTATCTTTAGTTGCACACTGTGCACAGGATAAGGTACACTGACTTAAAATACTGCAGCTGTCTGCCTGTGGTATTATTAGAAAGAGAACACCAGTAATTGTCTACATGTAGCTTTAGTTGCACACTGTGCACAGGATACAGTACACTGACTGAAAATACTGCAGCGCCTGCCTGCCTGTGGTATTATTAGGAAGATAACACCAGCAATTGTCTGCAGTTAGCTTTAGTTGCACACTGTGCACAGGATACAGTACACTGACTGAAAATACTGCAGCTGCCTGCCTGTGGTATTATAAGGAAGAGAACACCAGCAATTGTCCGCAGTTAGTTTGAGTTGCACACTGTGCACAAGATACAGTACACTGACTGAAAATACTGCAGCTGCCTGCCTGTGGTATTATTAGGAAGTGAACACCAGCAATTGTCTGCAGTTAGCTTTAGTTGCACACTGTGCATAGGATACAGTACTCTGACTGAAAATACTGCAGCTGCCTGCCTGTGGTATTATAAGGAAGAGAACACCAGCAATTGTCTGCAGTTAGTTTGAGTTGCACACTGTGCACGGGATACAGCACACTGACTGAAAATACTGCAGCTGCCTGTCTGCCTGTGGTTTTATTAGGAAGAGAAGACCAGTAATTGTCTGCAGTTAGATTTAGTTACACACTGTGCACAGGATACAGTACACTGACTGAAAATACTGCAGCTGCCTGCTTCCTATGTGTGGTATGTTTAGTAAGAGAACACCAGTAATTGTCTGCAGTTAGCTTTAGTTGCACACTGTGCACAGGATAAAGTACACCGACTAAAAATACTGCAGCACCTGCCTGCCTGTGGTATTATTAGGAAGAGAACAGCAGCAATTGTCTGCAGTTAGCTTTAGTTGCACACTGTGCACAGGATAAAGTACACTAGCTGAAAATACTGCAGCTGCCTGCCTGCCTGTGGTATTATTAGGAAGAGAACACCAGCAATTGTCTGCAGTTAGCTTTAGTTGCACACTGTGCACAGGATAAGGTACACTGACTGAAAATACTGCAGCTGCCTGCCTGCTTGTGGTTTTATTAGAAAGAGAACACCAGCAATTGTCTGCAATTAACTTTAGTTGCACACGGTGGACAGGATAATGTACACTGACTTAAAATATTGCAGCTGTCTAGCTGTAGTTTTGTTAGGAAGAGAACACCAGCAATTGTCTGCAGTTAGCTTTAGTTGCACACTGTGCACAGGATACAGCACAATGACTGAAAATACTGCAGCTGCCTGCCTGCGGTGTTATTAGGAAGAGAACACCAGCAATTGTCTGCAGTTAGCTTTAGTTGCACACTGTGCACAGGATACAGCACAATGACTGAAAATACTGCAGCTGCCTGCCTGCGATGTTATTAGGAAGAGAACACCAGCAATTGTCTGCAGTTAGCTTTAGTTGCACACTGTGCACAGGATACAGTACACTGACTGAAAATACTGCAGCTGCCTGCCTGTGGTATTATAAGGAAGATAACACCAGCAATTGTCCGCAGTTAGTTTGAGTTGCACACTGTGCACAGGATACAGTACACTGACTGAAAATACTGCAGCTGCCTGCCTGCCTGTGGTATTGTTAGGAAGAGAACACCAGCAAATGTTTGCAGTCAGTTTGAGTTGCACACTGTGCACAAGATACAGTACACTGACTGAAAATACTGCAGCTGTCTGCCTGCCTGTGGCATTATTCTAAAGAGAACACCAGAAATTGTATGCAGTTAGTTTTAGTTGCACACTGTGCACAGGATACAGTACACTGACTGAAAATACTGCAGCTGCCTGCCTGCCTGTGGTATTATTACAAAGAGAACACCACAAATTGTATGCAGTTATCTTTAGTTGCACACTGTGCACAGGATAAGGTACACTGACTGAAAATACTGCAGCGCCTGCCTGCCTGTGGTATTATTAGGAAGAGAACACCAGCAATTGTCTGCAGTTAGCTTTAGTTGCACACTGTGCACAGGATAAGGTACACTGACTGAAAATACTGCAGCTGCCTGCCTGCTTGTGGTTTTATTAGAAAGAGAGCACCAGCAATTGTCTGCAGTTAGCTTTAGTTGCACACTGTGCATAGGATACAGTACACTGACTGAATATACTACAGCTGCCTGCCTGTGGTATTGTTAGGAAGAGAACACCAGCAAATGTTTGCAGTTAGTTTGAGTTGCACACTGTGCACAAGATACAGTACACTGACTGAAAATAATGCAGCTGTCTGCCTGCCTGTGGTATTATTCTAAAGAGAACACCAGCAATTGTATGCAGTTAGCTTTAGTTGCACACTGTGCACAGGATACAGTACACTGACTGAAAATACTGCAGCGCCTGCCTGCATGTGGTATTATTAGAAAGAGAACACCAGAAATTGTCTGCTATTAGCGTGAGTTGCACACTGTGCACGGGATACAGTACACTGACTGAAAAAACTGCAGCTGCCTGCCTGCCTGTGGTATTATTACAAAGAGAACACCACAAATTGTATGCAGTTATATTTAGTTGCACACTGTACACAGGATAAGGTACACTGACTTAAAATACTGCAGCTGTCTGCCGGTGGTATTATTAGGAAGAGAACACCAGTAATTGTCTACAGGTAGCTTTAGTTGCACACTGTGCACAGGATACAGTACACTGACTGAAAACACTGCAGCGCCTGCCTGCCTGTGGTATTATTAGGAAGAGAACACCAGCAATTGTCTGCAGTTAGCTTTAGTTGCACACTGTGCACAGGATACAGTACACTGACTGAATATACTGCAGCTGCCTGCCTGTGGTAGTATTAGGAAGAGAACACCAGCAATTGTCTGCAGTTAACTTTAGTTGCACACTGTGAGCAGGATAAGGTACACTGACTTAAAATACTGCAGCTGTCTGCCTGTGGTTTTATTAGGAAGAGCACACCAGCAATTGTCTGCAGTTAGCTTTAGTTGCACACTGTGCACATGATACAGTACACTGACTGAAAATACTGCAGCTGCCTGCCTGTGGTATTATTAGGAAGTGAACACCAGCAATTGTCTGCAGTTAGCTTTAGTTGCACACTGTGCATAGGATACAGTACTCTGACTGAAAATACTGCAGCTGCCTGCCTGTGGTATTATAAGGAAGAGAACACCAGCAATTGTCTGCAGTTAGTTTGAGTTGCACACTGTGCACAGGATACAGCACACTGACTGAAAATACTGCAGCTGCCTGTCTGCCTGTGGTTTTATTAGGAAGAGAACACCAGTAATTGTCTGCAGTTAGATTTAGTTACACACTGTGCACAGGATACAGTACACTGACTGAAAATACTGCAGCTGCCTGCTTCCTATGTGTGGTATGTTTAGTAAGAGAACACCAGTAATTGTCTGCAGTTAGCTTTAGTTGCACACTGTGCACAGGATAAAGTACACCGACTAAAAATACTGCAGCGCCTGCCTGCCTGTGGTATTATTAGGAAGAGAACAGCAGCAATTGTCTGCAGTTAGCTTTAGTTGCACACTGTGCACAGGATAAAGTACACTAGCTGAAAATACTGCAGCTGCCTGCCTGCCTGTGGTATTATTAGGAAGAGAACACCAGCAATTGTCTGCAGTTAGCTTTAGTTGCACACTGTGCACAGGATAAGGTACACTGACTGAAAATACTGCAGCTGCCTGCCTGCTTGTGGTTTTATTAGAAAGAGAACACCAGCAATTGTCTGCAGTTAGCTTTAGTTGCACACTGTGCATAGGATACAGTACACTGACTGAATATACTACAGCTGCCTGCCTGTGGTATTATTAGGAAGAGAACACCAGCAATTGTCTGCAATTAACTTTAGTTGCACACTGTGGACAGGATAATGTACACTGACTTAAAATATTGCAGCTGTCTAGCTGTAGTTTTGTTAGGAAGAGAACACCAGCAATTGTCTGCAGTTAGCTTTAGTTGCACACTGTGCACAGGTTACAGCACAATGACTGAAAATACTACAGCTGCCTGCCTGCGGTGTTATTAGGAAGAGAACACCAGCAATTGTCTGCAGTTAGCTTTAGTTGCACACTGTGCACAGGATACAGCACAATGACTGAAAATACTGCAGCTGCCTGCCTGCGATGTTATTAGGAAGAGAACACCAGCAATTGTCTGCAGTTAGCTTTAGTTGCACACTGTGCACAGGATACAGTACACTGACTGAAAATACTGCAGCTGCCTGCCTGTGGTATTATAAGGAAGAGAACACCAGCAATTGTCCGCAGTTAGTTTGAGTTGCACACTGTGCACAAGATACAGTACACTGACTGAAAATACTGCAGCGCCTGCCTGCCTGTGGTATTATTAGGAAGAGAACACCAGCAATTGTCTGCAGTTAGCTTTAGTTGCACACTGTGCACAGGATAAAGTACACTGACTAAAAATAATGCAGCTGTCTGCCTGCCTGTGGTATTATTACAAAGAGAACACCTGAAATTGTCTGCAGTTAGCTTTAGTTGCACACTGTGCACAGGATAAGGTACACTGACTGAAAATACTGCAGCTGCCTGCCTGCTTGTGGTTTTATTAGGAAGATAACACCAGCAATTGTCCGCAGTTAGTTTGAGTTGCACACTGTGCACAGGATACAGTACACTGACTGAAAATACTGCAGCTGCCTGCCTGCCTGTGGTATTATTAGGAAGAGAACACCAGCAAATGTTTGCAGTTAGTTTGAGTTGCACACTGTGCACAAGATACAGTACACTGACTGAAAATACTGCAGCTGTCTGCCTGCCTGTGGTATTATTCTAAACAGAACACCAGAAATTGTCTGCAGTTAGCTTTAGTTGCACACTGTGCACAGGATACAGTACACTGACTGAAAAAACTGCAGCTGCCTGCCTGCCTGTGGTATTATTACAAAGAGAACACCACAAATTGTATGCAGTTATCTTTAGTTGCACACTGTGCACAGGATAAGGTACACTGACTTAAAATACTGCAGCTGTCTGCCTGTGGTATTATTAGAAAGAGAACACCAGTAATTGTCTACATGTAGCTTTAGTTGCACACTGTGCACAGGATACAGTACACTGACTGAAAATACTGCAGCGCCTGCCTGCCTGTGGTATTATTAGGAAGATAACACCAGCAATTGTCTGCAGTTAGCTTTAGTTGCACACTGTGCACAGGATAAAGTACACTGACTAAAAATACTGCAGCTGCCTGCCTGCCTGTGGTATTATTAGGAATAGAACACCAGCAATTCTCTGCAGTTAGCTTTAGTTGCACACTGTGCACAGGATAAAGTACACTGACTGAATATACTGCAGCTGCCTGCATGTGGTATTATTAGGAAGAGAACACCAGCAATTGTCTGCAGTTAACTTTAGTTGCACACTGTGAGCAGGATAAGGTACACTGACTTAAAATACTGCAGCTGTCTGCCTGTGGTTTTATTAGGAAGAGCACACCAGCAATTGTATGCAGTTAGCTTTAGTTGCACACTGTGCACAGGATACAGTACACTGACTGAAAATACTGCAGCTGCCTGCCTGTGGTATTATAAGGAAGAGAACACCAGCAATTGTCTGCAGTTAGTTTGAGTTGCACACTGTGCACAGGATACAGCACACTGACTGAAAATACTGCAGCTGCCTGCTTCCTATGTGTGGTATGTTTAGTAAGAGAACACCAGTAATTGTCTGCAGTTAGCTTTAGTTGCACACTGTGCACAGGATAAGGTACACTGACTGAAAATACTGCAGCTGCCTGCCTGCTTGTGGTTTTATTAGAAAGAGAACACCAGCAATTGTCTGCAGTTAGCTTTAGTTGCACACTGTGCATAGGATACAGTACACTGACTGAATATACTACAGCTGCCTGCCTGTGGTATTATTAGGAAGAGAACACCAGAAATTGTCTGCAATTAACTTTAGTTGCACACTGTGGACAGGATAATGTACACTGACTTAAAATACTGCAGCTGTCTAGCTGTAGTTTTGTTAGGAAGAGAACACCAGCAATTGTCTGCAGTTAGCTTTAGTTGCACACTGTGCACAGGATACAGCACAATGACTGAAAATACTGCAGCTGCCTGCCTGCGGTGTTATTAGGAAGAGAACACCAGCAATTGTCTGCAGTTAGCTTTAGTTGCACACTGTGCACAGGATACAGCACAATGACTGAAAATACTGCAGCTGAATGCCTGCAGTGTTATTAGGAAGAGAACACCAGCAATTGTCTGCAGTTAGTTTGAGTTGCACACTGTGCACATGATACAGTACACTGACTGAAAATACTGCAGCTGCCTGCCTGCCTGTGGTATTATTAGGAAGAGAACACCAGCAAATGTTTGCAGTTAGTTTGAGTTGCACACTGTGCACAGGATACAGTACACTGACTGAAAATACTGCAGCTGTCTGCCTGCCTGTGGTATTATTCTAAAGAGAACACCAGAAATTATATGCAGTTAGCTTTAGTTGCACACTGTGCACAGGATACAGTACACTGACTGAAAATACTGCAGCTGCCTGCCTGCCTGTGGTATTATTAGGAAGAGAACAGCAACAATTGTCTGCAGTTAGCTTTAGTTGCACACTGTGCACAGGATACAGTACACTGACTGAAAAAACTGCAGCTGCCTGCCTGCCTGTGGTATTATTACAAAGAGAACACCACAAATTGTATGCAGTTATCTATAGTTGCACACTGTGCACAGGATAAGGTGCACTGACTTAAAATACTGCAGCTGTCTGCCTGTGGTATTATTAGGAAGAGGCCACCAGTAATTGTCTGCAGGTAGATTTAGTTGCACACTGTGCACAGGATACAGTACACTGACTGAAAATACTGCAGCGCTGCCTGCCTGTGGTATTATTAGGAAGAGAACACCAGCAATTGTCTGCAGTTAGCTTTAGTGGGACACTGTGCACAGGATAAAGTACACTGACTAAAAATACTGCAGCTGTCTGCCTGCCTGTGGTATTATTACAAAGAGAACACCACAAATTGTATACAGTTATCTATAGTTGCACACTGTGCACAGGATAAGGTGCACTGACTTAAAATACTGCAGCTGTCTGCCTGTGGTATTATTAGGAAGAGAACACCAGTAATTGTCTGCAGGTAGCTTTAGTTGCACACTGTGCACAGGATAAAGTACACTGACTAAAAAAACTGCAGCTGCCTGCCTGTATGTGGTATTATTAGAAAGAGAACACAAGAAATTGTCTGCAGTTAGCGTGAGTTGCACACTGTGCACAGGATACAGTACGCTGACTGAAAATACTGCAGCTGCCTGCCTGCCTGTGGTATTATTAGGAATAGAACACCAGCAATTGTCTGCAGTTAGCTTTAGTTGCACACTGTGCACAGGATACAGTACACTGACTGAATATACTGCAGCTGCCTGCCTGTGGTATTATTAGGAAGAGAACACCAGCAATTGTCTGCAGTTAACTTTAGTTGCACACTGTGAGCAGGATAAGGTACACTGACTTAAAATACTGCAGCTGTCTGCCTGTGGTATTATTAGGAATTGAACACCAGCAATTGTCTGCAGTTAGCTTTAGTTGCACACTGTGCATATGATACAATACACGGACTGAAAATACTGCAGCTGCCTGCCTGTGGTATTATAAGGAAGAGAACACCAGCAATTGTCTGCAGTTAGTTTGAGTTGCACACTGTGCACAGGATACAGCACACTGACTGAAAATACTGCAGCTGCCTGTCTGCCTGTGGTATTATTAGGAATAGAAAACCAGTAATTGTCTGCAGTTAGCTTTAGTTGCACACTGTGCACAGGATACAGTACTCTGACTTAAAATACTGCAGCTAGCTGCTTCCTATGTGTGGTATGTTTAGTAAGAGAACACCAGTAATTGTCTGCAGTTAGCTTTAGTTGCACACTGTGCACAGGATAAAGTACACTGGCTGAAAAAACTGCAGCTGCCTGCCTGCCTGTGGTATTATTAGGAAGAGAACACCAGCAAATGTCTGCAGTTAGCTTGAGTTGCACACTGTGCACAGGATACAGTACACTGACTGAAAATACTACAGCACCGGACTGCCTGTGGTATTATTAGGAAGAGAACACCAGCAATTGTCTGCAGTTAGCTTTAGTTGCACACTGTGCACAGGATAAGGTACACTGACTGAAAATACTGCAGCTGCCTGCCTGCTTGTGGTTTTATTAGGAAGAGAACACCAGCAATTGTCTGCAGTTAGCTTTAGTTGCACACTGTGCACAGGATACAGTACACTGACTGAATATACTACAGCTGCCTGCCTGTGGTATTATTAGGAAGAGAACACCAGCAATTGTCTGCAGTTAACTTTAGTTGCACACTGTAAACAGGATAATTTATACTGACTTAAAATACTGCAGCTGTCTGCCTGTGGTTTTATTAAAAAAAGAACACCAGTAATTGTCTGCAGTTAGCTTTAGTTGCACACTGTGCACAGGATACAGCACAATGACTGAAAATACTGCAGCTGCCTGCCTGCGGTGTTATTAGGAAGAGAACACCAGCAATTGTCTGCAGTTAGCTTTAGTTGCACACTGTGCACATGATACAGTACACTGCCTGAAAATACTGCAGCTGCCTGCCTGTGGTATTATAAGGAAGAGAACACCAGCAATTGTCTGCAGTTAGTTTGAGTTGCACACTGTGCACAGGATACAATACACTGACTGAAAATACTGCCGCTGCCTGCCTGCCTGTGGTATTATTAGGAAGAGAACACCAGCAAATGTTTGCAGTTAGTTTGAGTTGCACACTGTGCACAGGATACAGTACACTGACTGAAAATACTGCAGATGTCTGCCTGCCTGTGGTATTATTCTTAAGAGAACACCAGAAATTGTATGCAGTTAGCTTTAGTTGCACACTGTGCACAGGATACAGTACACTGACTCAAATACTGCAGCTGCCTGCTTGTGGTATTATTAGGAAGAGAACAGCAACAATTGTCTGCAGTTAGCTTTAGTTGCACACTGTGCACAGGATACAGTACACTGACTGAAAATACTGCAGCTGCCTGCTTGTGGTATTATTAGGAAGTGAACACCAGCAATTGTCTGCAGCTAGCTTTAGTTGCACACTGTGCATAGGATACAGTACACTGACTGAAAATATTGCAGCTGCCTGCCTGTGGTATTATAAGGAAGAGAACACCAGCAATTGTCTGCAGTTAGTTTGAGTTGCACACTGTGCACAGGATTCAGTACACTGACTGAAAATACTGCAGCTGCCTGTCTGCCTGTGGTATTATTAGGAAGAGAACACCAGTAATTGTCTGCAGTTAGCTTTAGTTGCACACTGTGCACAGGATACAGTACACTGACTTAAAATACTGCGGCTGCCTGCTTCCTATGTGTGGTATGTTTAGTAAGAGAACACCAGTAATTGTCTGCAGTTAGCTTTAGTTGCACACTGTGCACATGATAAAGTACACTGGCTGAAAATACTGCAGCTGCCTGCCTGCCTGTGGTATTATTAGGAAGAGAACACCAGCAAATGTCTGCAGTTAGCTTGAGTTGCACACTGTGCACAGGATACAGTACACTGACTGAAAATACTACAGCACCTGACTGCCTGTGGTATTATTAGGAAGAGAACACCAGCAATTGTCTGCAGCTAGCTTTAGTTGCACACTGTGCACAGGATACAGTACACTGACTGAAAATACTGCAGCTGCCTGCCTGTGTTAATTTAAGGAAGAGAACACCAGCAATTGTCCGCAGTTAGTTTGAGTTGCACACTGTGCACAGGATACAGTACACTGACTGAAAATACTACAGCACCTGACTGCCTGTATTATTATTAGGAAGAGAACACCAGCAAATGTCTGCAGTTAGCTTGAGTTGCACACTGTGCACAGGATACAGTACACTGACTGAAAATACTGCAGCTGCCTGCCTGCCTGCCTGTGGTATTATTAGGAAGAGAACACCAGCAATTGTCTGCAATTAGCTTTAGTTGCACACTGTGCACAGGATACAGTACACTGACTGAAAATACTGCAGCTGCCTGCCTGTGGTATTATTAGGAAGTGAACACCAGCAATTGTCTGCAGTTAGCTTTAGTTGCACACTGTGCATAGGATACAGTACACTGACTGAAAATACTGCAGCTGCCTGCCTGTGGTATTATAAGGAAGAGAACACCAGCAATTGTCTGCAGTTAGTTTGAGTTGCACACTGTGCACAGGATACAGTACACTGACTGAAAATACTGAGGCTGCCTGTCTGCCTGTGGTATTATTAGGAAGAGAACACCAGTAATTGTCTGCAGTTAGCTTTAGTTGCACACTGTGCACAGGATAAAGTACAATGACTGAAAATACTGCAGCTGCCTTCTTCCTATGTGTGGTATGTTTAGTAAGAGAACACCAGTAATTGTCTGCAGTTAGCTTTAGTTGCACACTGTGCACAGGATAAAGTACACTGACTAAAAATACTGCAGCGCCTGCCTGCCTGTGGTATTATTAGGAAGAGAACAGCACCAATTGTCTGCAGTTAGCTTTAGTTGCACACTGTGCACAGGATAAGGTACACTGACTGAAAATACTGCAGCTGCCTGCCTGCTTGTGGTTTTATTAGAAAGAGAACACCAGCAATTGTCTGCAGTTAGCTTTAGTTGCACACTGTGCATAGGATACAGTACACTGACTGAATATACTACAGCTGCCTGCCTGTGGTAATATTAGGAAGAGAACACCAGCAATTGTCTGCAATTAACTTTAGTTGCACACTGTGAACAGGATAATGTACACTGACTTAAAATACTGCAGCTGTCTGCCTGTGGTTTTATTAGGAAGAGAACACCAGCAATTGTCTGCAGTTAGCTTTAGTTGCACACTGTGCACAGGATACAGCACAATGACTGAAAATACTGCAGCTGCCTGCCTGCGGTGTTATTAGGAAGAGAACACCAGCAATTGTCAGCAGTTAGCTTTAGTTGCACACTGTGCACAGGATACAGTACACTGACTGAACATACTGCAGCTGCCTGCCTGTGGTATTATAAGGAAGAGAACACCAGCAATTGTCCGCAGTTAGTTTGAGTTGCACACTGTGCACAGGATACAGTACACTGACTGAAAATACTGCAGCTGCCTGCCTGCCTGTGGTATTATTAGCAAGAGAACACCAGCAAATGTTTGCAGTTAGTTTGAGTTGCACACTGTGCACAAGATACAGTACACTGACTGAAAATACTGCAGCTGTCTGCCTGCCTGTGGTATTATTCTAAAGAGAACACCAGAAATTGTATGCAGTTAGCTTTAGTTGCACACTGTGCACAGGATACAGTACACTGACTGAAAATACTGCAGCTACCTGCCTGCCTGTGGTATTATTAGGAAGAGAACAGCAACAATTGTCTGCAGTTAGCTTTAGTTGCACACTGTGCACAGGATACAGTACACTGACTGAAAAAACTGCAGCTGCCTGCCTGCCTGCCTGTGGTATTATTACAAAGAGAACACCAGAAATTGTCTGCAGTTATCTTTAGTTGCACACTGTGCACAGGATAAGGTACACTGACTTAAAATATTGCAGATGTCTGCCTGTGGTATTATTAGGAAGAGAACACCAGTAATTGTCTGCAGGTAGCTTTAGTTGCGCACTGTGCACAGGATACAGTACACTGACTGAAAATACTGCAGCGCCTGCCTGCCTGTGGTATTATTAGGAAGAGAACACCAGCAATTGTCTGCAGTTAGCTTTAGTTGCACACTGTGCACAGGATAAAGTACACTGACTAAAAATACTGCAGCTGCCTGCCTGCCTGTGGTATTATTAGAAAGAGAACACCAGAAATTGTCTGCAGTTAGCATGAGTTGCACACTGTGTACAGGATACAGTACACTGACTGAAAATACTGCAGC
This sequence comes from Rana muscosa, assembly GCA_029206835.1. NCBI lineage: Eukaryota > Metazoa > Chordata > Amphibia > Anura > Ranidae > Rana > Rana muscosa. The sequence goes on along the minus strand of CM055127.1, from coordinate 208,185,600 downwards.
TGTCTGCCTGCCTGTGGTATTATTAGGAATAGAACACCAGCAATTGTCTGGAGTTAGCTTTAGTTGCACACTGTGCACAGGATACGGTACACTGTCTGAATATACTGCAGCTGCCTGCCTGTGGTATTATTAGGAAGAGAACACCAGCAATTGTCTGCAGTTAACTTTAGTTGCACACTGTGAGCAGGATAAGGTACACTGACTTAAAATATTGCAGCTGTCTGCCTGTGGTTTTATTAGGAAGAGAACACCAGCAATTGTCTGCAGTTAGCTTTAGTTGCACACTGTGCATAGGATACAGTACACTGACTGAAAATACTGCAGCTGCCTGCCTGTGGTATTATAAGGAAGAGAACACCAGCAATTGTCTGCAGTTAGTTTGAGTTGCACACTGTGCACAGGATAAAGTACACTGACAGAACATACTGCAGCTGCCTGTCTGCCTGTGGTATTATTAGGAAGAGAACACCAGTAATTGTCTGCAGTTAGCTTTAGTTGCACACTGTGCACAGGATACAGTACACTGACTTAAAACACTGCGGCTGCCTGCTTCCTATGTGTGGTATGTTTAGTAAGAGAACACCAGTAATTGTCTGCAGTTAGCTTTAGTTGCACACTGTGCACAGGATAAAGTACACTGGCTGAAAATACTGCAGCTGCCTGCCTGTCTGTGGTATTATTAGGAAGAGAACACCAGCAAATGTCTGCAGTTAGCTTGAGTTGCACACTGTGCACAGGATACAGTACACTGATTGAAAATACTACAGCACCTGAATGCCTGTGGTATTATTAGGAAGAAAACACCAGCAATTGTCTGCAGTTAGCTTTAGTTGCACACTGTGCACAGGATACAGTACACTGACTGAAAATACTGCAGCTGCCTGCCTGTGGTATTATAAGGAAGAGAACACCAGCAATTGTCCGCAGTTAGTTTGAGTTGCACACTGTGCACAGGATACAGTACACTGACTGAAAATACTGCAGCTGCCTGCCTGCCTGTGGTATTATTAGGAAGAGAACACCAGAATTTGTATGCAGTTTTCTTTAGTTGCACACTGTGCACAGGATACAGTACACTGACTGAAAATACTGCAGCTGCCTGCCTGCCTTTGGTATTATTAGGAAGAGAACAGCAACAATTGTCTGCAGTTAGCTTTAGTTGCACACTGTGCACAGGATACAGTACACTGACTGAAAAAACTGCAGCTGCCTGCCTGCCTGTGGTATTATTCTAAAGAGAACACCAGAAATTGTATGCAGTTTTCTTTAGTTGCACACTGTGCACAGGATACAGTACACTGACTGAAAATACTGCAGCTGCCTGCCTGCCTTTGGTATTATTAGGAAGAGAACAGCAACAATTGTCTGCAGTTAGCTTTAGTTGCACACTGTGCACAGGATACAGTACACTGACTTAAAATACTGCAGCTGTCTGCCTGTGGTATTATTAGGAAGAGAACACCAGTAATTGTCTGCCGATAGCTTTAGTTGCACACTGTGCACAGGATACAGTACACTGACTGAAAATACTGCAGCGCCTGCCTGCCTGTGGTATTATTAGGAAGAGAACACCAGCAATTGTCTGCAGTTAGCTTTAGTTGCACACTGTGCACAGGATAAAGTACACTGACTAAAAATACTGCAGCTGCCTGCCTGCCTGCCTGTGGTATTATTAGAAAGAGAACACCAGTAATTGTCTGCAGTTAGCTTTAGTTGCACACTGTGCACAGGATACAGTACACTGACTTAAAACACTGCGGCTGCCTGCTTCCTATGTGTGGTATGTTTAGTAAGAGAACACCAGTAATTGTCTGCAGTTAGCTTTAGTTGCACACTGTGCACAGGATAAAGTACACTGGCTGAAAATACTGCAGCTGCCTGCCTGCCTGTGGTATTATTAGGAAGAGAACACCAGCAAATGTCTGCAGTTAGCTTGAGTTGCACACTGTGCACAGGATACAGTACACTGATTGAAAATACTACAGCACCTGAATGCCTGTGGTATTATTAGGAAGAAAACACCAGCAATTGTCTGCAGTTAGCTTTAGTTGCACACTGTGCACAGGATACAGTACACTGACTGAAAATACTGCAGCTGCCTGCCTGTGGTATTATAAGGAAGAGAACACCAGCAATTGTCCGCAGTTAGTTTGAGTTGCACACTGTGCACAGGATACAGTACACTGACTGAAAATACTGCAGCTGCCTGCCTGCCTGTGGTATTATTAGGAAGAGAACACCAGAATTTGTATGCAGTTTTCTTTAGTTGCACACTGTGCACAGGATACAGTACACTGACTGAAAATACTGCAGCTGCCTGCCTGCCTTTGGTATTATTAGGAAGAGAACAGCAACAATTGTCTGCAGTTAGCTTTAGTTGCACACTGTGCACAGGATACAGTACACTGACTGAAAAAACTGCAGCTGCCTGCCTGCCTGTGGTATTATTCTAAAGAGAACACCAGAAATTGTATGCAGTTTTCTTTAGTTGCACACTGTGCACAGGATACAGTACACTGACTGAAAATACTGCAGCTGCCTGCCTGCCTTTGGTATTATTAGGAAGAGAACAGCAACAATTGTCTGCAGTTAGCTTTAGTTGCACACTGTGCACAGGATACAGTACACTGACTTAAAATACTGCAGCTGTCTGCCTGTGGTATTATTAGGAAGAGAACACCAGTAATTGTCTGCCGATAGCTTTAGTTGCACACTGTGCACAGGATACAGTACACTGACTGAAAATACTGCAGCGCCTGCCTGCCTGTGGTATTATTAGGAAGAGAACACCAGCAATTGTCTGCAGTTAGCTTTAGTTGCACACTGTGCACAGGATAAAGTACACTGACTAAAAATACTGCAGCTGCCTGCCTGCCTGCCTGTGGTATTATTAGAAAGAGAACACCAGAAATTGTCTGCAGTTAGCATGAGTTGCACACTGTGCACAGGATACAGTACACTGACTGAAAATACTGCAGCTGCCTGCCTGCATGTGGTATTATTAGGAATAGAACACCAGCAATTGTCTGCAGCTAGCTTTAGTTGCACACTGTGCACAGGATACAGTACACTGACTGAATATACTGCAGCTGCCTGCCTGTGGTATTATTAGGAAGAGAACACCAGCAATTGTCTGCAGTTAACTTTAGTTGCACACTGTGAGCAGGATAAAGTACACTGACTTAAAATACTGCAGCTGTCTGCCTGTGGTTTTATTAGGAAGAGCACACCAGCAATTGTATGCAGTTAGCTTTAGTTGCACACTGTGCACAGGATACAGTACACTGACTGAAAATACTGCAGCTGCCTGCCTGTTGTATTATTAGGAAGTGAACACCAGCAATTGTCTGCAGTTAGCTTTAGTTGCACACTGTGCACAGGATAAAGTACACTGACTTAAAATACTGCAGCTGCCTGCCTGTGGTATTATTAGGAAGAGAACACCAGCAATTGTCTGCAGTTAACTTTAGTTGCACACTGTGAGCAGGATAAAGTACACTGACTTAAAATACTGCAGCTGTCTGCCTGTGGTTTTATTAGGAAGAGAACACCAGCAAATGTCTGCAGTTAGCTTTAGTTGCACACTGTGCACAGGATACAGCACAATGACTGAAAATACTGCAGCTGCCTGCCTGCTGTGTTATTAGGAAGAGAACACCAGCAATTGTCTGCAGTTAGCTTTAGTTGCACACTGTGCACAGGATACAGTACACTGACTGAAAATACTGCAGCTGCCTGCCTGTGGTATTATAAGGAAGAGAACACCAGCAATTGTCCGCAGTTAGTTTGAGTTGCACACTGTGCACAGGATACAGTACACTGACTGAAAATACTGCAGCTGCCTGCCTGCCTGTGGTATTATTAGGAAGAGAACACCAGCAAATGTTTGCAGTTAGTTTGAGTTGCACACTGTGCACAGGATACAGTACACTGACTGAAAATACCGCAGCTGTCTGCCTGCATGTGGTATTATTCTAAAGAGAACACCAGAAATTGTATGCAGTTAGATTTACTTGCACACTGTGCACAGGATACAGTACACTGACTGAAAATACTGCAGCTGCCTGCCTGCCTGTGGTATTATTAGGAAGAGAACAGCAAATATTGTCTGCAGTTAGCTTTAGTTGCACACTGTGCACATGATACAGTACACTGACTTAAAAAACTGCAGCTGCCTGCCTGCCTGTGGTATTATTACAAAGAGAACACCACAAATTGTAGGCAGTTATCTTTAGTTGCACACTGCACAGGATAAGGTACACTGACTTAAAATACTACAGCTGTCTGCCTGTGGTATTATTAGGTAGAGAACACCAGTAATTGTCTGCAGGTAGCTTTAGTTGCACACTGTGCACAGGATACAGTACACTGACTGAAAATACTGCAGCTGCCTGCCTGTGGTATTATAAGGAAGAGAACACCAGCAATTGTCCGCAGTTAGTTTGAGTTGCACACTGTGCACAGGATACAGTGCACTGACTGAAAATACTGCAGCTGCCTGCCTGCCTGCGGTATTATTAGGAAGAGAACACCAGCAAATGTTTGCAGTTAGTTTGAGTTGCACACTGTGCACAGGATACAGTACACTCACTGAAAATACTACAGCTGTCTGCCTGCATGTGGTATTATTCTAAAGAGAACACCAGAAATTGTATGCAGTTAGATTTAGTTGCACACTGTGCACAGGATACAGTACACTGACTGAAAATACTGCAGCTGCCTGCCTGCCTGTGGTATTATTAGGAAGAGAACAGCAACTATTGTCTGCAGTTAGCTTTAGTTGCACACTGTGCACAGGATACAGTACACCGACTTAAAAAACTGCAGCTGCCTGCCTGCCTGTGGTATTATTACAAAGAGAACACCACAAATTGTAGGCAGTTATCTTTAGTTGCACACTGTGCACAGGATAAGGTACACTGACTTAAAATACTACAGCTGTCTGCCTGTGGTATTATTAGGTAGAGAACACCAGTAATTGTCTGCAGTTAACTTTAGTTGCACACTGTGAGCAGGATAAGGTACACTGACTTAAAATACTGCAGCTGTCTGCCTGTGGTATTATTAGGAATTGAACACCAGCAATTGTCTGCAGTTAGCTTTAGTTGCACACTGTGCATAGGATACAGTACACTGACTGAAAATACTGCAGCTGCCTGCCTGTGGTATTATAAGGAAGAGAACACCAGCAATTGTCTGCAGTTAGTTTGAGTTGCACACTGTGCACAGGATACAGCACACTGACTGAAAATACTGCAGCTGCCTGTCTGCCTGTGGTATTATTAGGAATAGAAAACCAGTAATTGTCTGCAGTTAGCTTTAGTTGCACACTGTGCACAGGATACAGTACTCTGACTTAAAATACTGCAGTTAGCTGCTTCCTATGTGTGGTATGTTTAGTAAGAGAACACCAGTAATTGTCTGCAGTTAGCTTTAGTTGCACACTGTGCACAGGATAAAGTACACTGACTAAAAATACTGCAGCTGCCTGCCTGCCTGTGGTATTATTAGAAAGAGAACCCCAGAAATTGTCTGCAGTTAGCTTTAGTTGCACACTGTGCAAAGGATAAGGTACACTGACTGAAAATACTGCAGCTGCCTGCCTGCCTGTGGTATTATTAGGAATAGAACACCAGCAATTGTCTGCAGTTAGCTTTAGTTGCACACTGTGCACAGGATAAAGTACACTGACTAAAAATACTGCAGCTGCCTGCCTGCGTGTGGTATTATTAGAAAGAGAACACCAGAAATTGTCTGCAGTTAGCGTGAGTTGCACACTGTGTACATGATACAGTACACTGACTGAAAATACTGCAGCTGCCTGCCTGCCTGTGGTATTATTAGGAATAGAACACCAGCAATTGTCTGCAGTTAACTTTAGTTGCACACTGTGAGCAGGATAAGGTACACTGACTTAAAATACTGCAGATGTCTGCCTGTGGTTTTATTAGGAAGAGAACACCAGCAATTGTCTGCAGTTAGCTTTAGTTGCACACTGTGCACAGGATACAGTACACTGACTGAAAATACTGCAGCTGCCTGCCTGTGGTATTATAAGGAAGAGAACACCAGCAATTGTCTGCAGTTAGCTTTAGTTGCACACTGTGCACAGGATACAGTACACTGACTGAAAATACTGAGGCTGCCTGTCTGCCTGTGGTATTATTAGGAAGAGAACACCAGTAATTGTCTGCAGTTAGCTTTAGTTACACACTGTGCACATGATACAGTACACTGACTGAAAATACTGCAGCTGCCTGCTTCCTATGTGTGGTATGTTTAGTAAGAGAACACCAGTAATTGTCTGCAGTTAGCTTTAGTTGCACACTGTGCACAGGATAAAGTACACCAACTAAAAATACTGCAGCGCCTGCCTGTGGTATTATTAGGAAGAGAACAGCAGCAATTGTCTGCAGTTAGCTTTAGTTGCACACTGTGAGCAGGATAAGGTGCAATGCCTTAAAATACTGCAGCTGTCTGCCTGTGGTTTTATTAGGAAGAGAACACCAGCAATTGTCTGCAGTTAGCTTTAGTTGCACACTGTGCATAGGATACAGTACACTGACTGAAAATACTGCAGCTGCCTGCCTGTGGTATTATAAGGAAGAGAACACCAGCAATTGTCTGCAGTTAGTTTGAGTTGCACACTGTGCACAGGATACAGTACACTGACTGAAAATACTGCAGCTGCCTGTCTGCCTGTGGTATTATTAGGAAGAGAACACCAGTAATTGTCTGCAGTTAGCTTTAGTTGCACACTGTGCACAGGATACAGTACACTGACTTAAAATACTGTGGCTGCCTGCTTCCTATCTGTGGTATGTTTAGTAAGAGAACACCAGTAATTGTCTGCAGTTAGCTTTAGTTGCACACTGTGCACAGGATACAGTACACTGACTGAAAATACTGCAGCTGCCTGCCTGCCTGTGGTATTATTAGGAAGAGAACATCAGAAATTGTATGCAGTTAGCTTTAGTTGCACAGTGTGCACATGATAAGGTACACTGACTGAAAATACTGCAGCTGCCTGCCTGCTTGTGGTTTTATTAGGAAGAGAACACCAGCAATTGTCTGCAGTTAGCTTTAGTTGCACACTGTGCATAGGATACAGTACCCTGACTGAAAATACTGCAGCTGTCTGCCTGCCTGTGGTATTATTCTAAAGAGAACATCAGAAATTGTATGCAGTTAGCTTTAGTTTCACAGTGTGCCCAGGATAAGGTACACTGACTGAAAATACTGCAGCTGCCTGCCTGCTTGTGGTTTTATTAGGAAGAGAACACCAGCAATTGTCTGCAGTTAGCTTTAGTTGCACACTGTGCATAGGATACAGTACACTGACTGAATATACTGCAGCTGCCTGCCTGTGGTATTATTAGGAAGAGAACACCAGCAATTGTCTGCAGTTATCTTTAGTTGCACACTGTGAACAGGATAAGGTACACTGACTTAAAATACTGCAGCTGTCTGCATGTGGTTTTATTAGGAAGAGAACACCAGCAATTGTCTGCAATTAGCTTTAGTTGCACACTGTGCACAGGATACAGTACACTGACTGAAAATACTGAAGCTGCCTGCCTGTGGTATTATTAGGAAGTGAACACCAGCAATTGTCTGCAGTTAGCTTTAGTTGCACACAGTGCATAGGATACAGTACACTGACTGAAAATACTGCAGCTGCCTGCCTGTGGTATTATAAGGAAGAGAACACCAGCAATTGTCTGCAGTTAGCTTTAGTTGCACACTGTGCACAGGATACAGTACACTGACAGAAAATACTGAGGCTGCCTGTCTGCCTGTGGTATTATTAGGAAGAGAACACCAGTAATTGTCTGCAGTTAGATTTAGTTACACACTGTGCACAGGATACAGTACACTGACTGAAAATACTGCAGCTGCCTGCTTCCTATGTGTGGTATGTTTAGTAAGAGAACACCAGTAATTGTCTGCAGTTAGCTTTAGTTGCACACTGTGCACAGGATAAAGTACACCGACTAAAAATACTGCAGCGCCTGCCTGTGGTATTATTGGGAAGAGAACAGCAGCAATTGTCTGCAGTTAGCTTTAGTTGCACACTGTGAGCAGGATAAGGTACAATGCCTTAAAATACTGCAGCTGTCTGCCTGTGGTTTTATTAGGAAGAGAACACCAGCAATTGTCTGCAGTTAGCTTTAGTTGCACACTGTGCATAGGATACAGTACACTGACTGAACATACTGCAGCTGCCTGCCTGTGGTATTATAAGGAAGAGAACACCAGCAATTGTCTGCAGTTAGTTTGAGTTGCACACTGTGCACAGGATACAGTACACTGACTGAAAATACTGCAGCTGCCTGTCTGCCTGTGGTATTATTAGGAAGAGAACACCAGTAATTGTCTGCAGTTAGCTTTAGTTGCACACTGTGCACAGGATACAGTACACTGACTTAAAATACTGCGGCTGCCTGCTTCCTATGTGTGGTATGTTTAGTAAGAGAACACCAGTAATTGTCTGCAGTTAGCTTTAGTTGCACACTGTGCACAGGATACAGTACACTGACTGAAAATACTGCAGCTGTCTGCCTGCCTGTGGTATTATTCTAAAGAGAACATCAGAAATTGTATGCAGTTAGCTTTAGTTGCACAGTGTGCACAGGATAAGGTACACTGACTGAAAATACTGCAGCTGCCTGCCTGCTTGTGGTTTTATTAGGAAGAGAACACCAGCAATTGTCTGCAGTTAGCTTTAGTTGCACACTGTGCATAGGATACAGTACACTGACTGAATATACTGCAGCTGCCTGCCTGTGGTATTATTAGGAAGAGAACACCAGCAATTGTCTGCAGTTAACTTTAGTTGCACACTGTGAACAGGATAAGGTACACTGACTTAAAATACTGCAGCTGTCTGCATGTGGTTTTATTAGGAAGAGAACACCAGCAATTGTCTGCAATTAGCTTTAGTTGCACACTGTGCACAGGATACAGTACGCTGACTGAAAATACTGCAGCTGCCTGCCTGTTGTATTATTAGGAAGTGAACACCAGCAATTGTCTGCAGTTAGCTTTAGTTGCACACAGTGCATAGGATACAGTACACTGACTGAAAATACTGCAGCTGCCTGCCTGTGGTATTATAAGGAAGAGAACACCAGAAATTGTCTGCAGTTAGCTTTAGTTGCACACTGTGCACAGGATACAGTACACTGACAGAAAATACTGAGGCTGCCTGTCTGCCTGTGGTATTATTAGGAAGAGAACACCAGTAATTGTCTGCAGTTAGATTTAGTTACACACTGTGCACAGGATACAGTACACTGACTGAATATACTGCAGCTGCCTGCCTGTGGTATTATTAGGAAGAGAACACCAGCAATTGTCTGCAGTTAACTTTAGTTGCACACTGTGAACAGGATAAGGTACACTGACTTAAAATACTGCAGCTGTCTGCATGTGGTTTTATTAGGAAGAGAACACCAGCAATTGTCTGCAATTAGCTTTAGTTGCACACTGTGCACAGGATACAGTACACTGACTGAAAATACTGCAGCTGCCTGCCTGTGGTATTATTAGGAAGTGAACACCAGCAATTGTCTGCAGTTAGCTTTAGTTGCACACAGTGCATAGGATACAGTACACTGACTGAAAATACTGCAGCTGCCTGCCTGTGGTATTATAAGGAAGAGAACAACAGCAATTGTCTGCAGTTAGCTTCAGTTGCACACTGTGCACAGGATACAGTACACTGACAGAAAATACTGAGGCTGCCTGTCTGCCTGTGGTATTATTAGGAAGAGAACACCAGTAATTGTCTGCAGTTAGCTTTAGTTGCACACTGTGCACATGATAAAGTACACCGACTAAAAATACTGCAGCGCCTGCCTGCCTGTGGTATTATTAGGAAGAGAACAGCAGCAATTGTCTGCAGTTAGCTTTAGTTGCACACTGTGCACAGGATAAAGTACACTAGCTGAAAATACTGCAGCTGCCTGCCTGCCTGTGGTATTATTAGGAAGAGAACACCAGCAATTGTCTGCAGTTAGCTTTAGTTGCACAGTGTGCACAGGATAAGGTACACTGACTGAAAATACTGCAGCTGCCTGCCTGCTTGTGGTTTTATTAGAAAGAGAACACCAGCAATTGTCTGCAGTTAGCTTTAGTTGCACACTGTGCATAGGATACAGTACACTGACTGAATATACTACAGCTGCCTGCCTGTGGTATTATTAGGAAGAGAACACCAACAATGGTCTGCAATTAACTTTAGTTGCACACTGTGAACAGGATAATGTACACTGACTTAAAATACTGCAGCTGTCTAGCTGTAGTTTTGTTAGGAAGAGAACACCAGCAATTGTCTGCAGTTAGCTTTAGTTGCACACTGTGCACAGGATACATCACAATGACTGAAAATACTGCAGCTGCCTGCCTGCGGTATTATTAGGAAGAGAACACCAGCAATTGTCTGCAGTTAGCTTTAGTTGCACACTGTGCACAGGATACAGCACAATGACTGAAAATACTGCAGCTGCCTGCCTGTGGTGTTATTAGGAAGAGAACACCAGCAATTGTCTGCAGTTAGCTTTAGTTGCACACTGTGCACAGGATACAGTACACTGACTGAAAATACTGCAGCTGCCTGCCTGTGGTATTATAAGGAAGAGAACACCAGCAATTGTCCGCAGTTAGTTTGAGTTGCACACTGTGCACAAGATGCAGTACACTGACTGAAAATACTGCAGCTGTCTGCCTGCCTGTGGTATTATTCTAAAGAGAACACCAGAAATTGTATGCAGTTAGCTTTAGTTGCACACTGTGCACAGGATACAGTACACTGACTGAAAATACTGCAGCGCCTGCCTGCATGTGGTATTATTAGCAAGAGAACACCAGCAATTGTCTGCAGTTAGCTTTAGTTGCACACTGTGCACAGGATAAAGTACACTGACTAAAAATACTGCAGCTGCCTGCCTGCCTGTGGTATTATTAGAAAGAGAACGCCAGAAATTGTCTGCTATTAGCGTGAGTTGCACACTGTGCACAGGATACAGTACACTGACTGAAAATACTGCAGCTGCCTGCCTGCCTGCCTGTGGTATTATTACAAAGAGAACACCACAAATTGTATGCAGTTATATTTAGTTGCACACTGTGCACAGGATAAGGTACACTGACTTAAAATACTGCAGCTGTCTGCCTGTGGTATTATTAGGAAGAGAACACCAGTAATTGTCTACAGGTAGCTTTAGTTGCACACTGTGCACAGGATACAGTACACTGACTGAAAACACTGCAGCGCCTGCCTGCCTGTGGTATTATTAGGAAGAGAACACCAGCAATTGTCTGCAGTTAGCTTTAGTTGCACACTGTGCACAGGATACAGTACACTGACTGAATATACTGCAGCTGCCTGCCTGTGGTATTATTAGGAAGAGAACACCAGCAATTGTCTGCAGTTAACTTTAGTTGCACACTGTGAGCAGGATAAGGTACACTGACTTAAAATACTGCAGCTGTCTGCCTGTGGTTTTATTAGGAAGAGCACACCAGCAATTGTCTGCAGTTAGCTTTAGTTGCACACTGTGCACAGGATACAGTACACTGACTGAAAATACTGCAGCTGCCTGCCTGTGGTATTATTAGGAAGTGAACACCAGCAATTGTCTGCAGTTAGCTTTAGTTGCACACTGTGCATAGGATACAGTACTCTGACTGAAAATACTGCAGCTGCCTGCCTGTGGTATTATAAGGAAGAGAACACCAGCAATTGTCTGCAGTTAGTTTGAGTTGCACACTGTGCACAGGATACAGCACACTGACTGAAAATACTGCAGCCGCCTGTCTGCCTGTGGTTTTATTAGGAAGAGAACACCAGTAATTGTCGGCAGTTAGATTTAGTTACACACTGTGCACAGGATACAGTACACTGACTGAAAATACTGCAGCTGCCTGCTTCCTATGTGTGGTATGTTTAGTAAGAGAACACCAGTAATTGTCTGCAGTTAGCTTTAGTTGCACACTGTGCACAGGATAAAGTACACCGACTAAAAATACTGCAGCACCTGCCTGCCTGTGGTATTATTAGGAAGAGAACAGCAGCAATTGTCTGCAGTTAGCTTTAGTTGCACACTGTGCACAGGATAAAGTACACTAGCTGAAAATACTGCAGATGCCTGCCTGCCTGTGGTATTATTAGGAAGAGAACACCAGCAATTGTCTGCAGTTAGCTTTAGTTGCACACTGTGCATAGGATACAGTACACTGACTGAATATACTACAGCTGCCTGCCTGTGGTATTATTAGGAAGAGAACACCAGCAATTGTCTGCAATTAACTTTAGTTGCACACTGTGGACAGGATAATGTACACTGACTTAAAATACTGCAGCTGTCTAGCTGTAGTTTTGTTAGGAAGAGAACACCAGCAATTGTCTGCAGTTAGCTTTAGTTGCACACGGTGCACAGGATACAGCACAATGACTGAAAATACTGCAGCTGCCTGCCTGCGGTGTTATTAGGAAGAGAACACCAGCAATTGTCTGCAGTTAGCTTTAGTTGCACACTGTGCACAGGATACAGTACAATGACTGAAAATACTGCAGCTGCCTGCCTGCGATGTTATTAGGAAGAGAACACCAGCAATTGTCTGCAGTTAGTTTTAGTTGCACACTGTACACAGGATACAGTACACTGACTGAAAATACTGCAGCTGCCTGCCTGCCTGCCTGTGGTATTATTAGGAAGAGAACACCAGCAATTGTCTGCAATTAGCTTTAGTTGCACACTGTGCACAGGATACAGTACACTGACTGAAAATACTGCAGCTGCCTGCCTGTGGTATTATTAGGAAGTGAACACCAGCAATTGTCTGCAGTTAGCTTTAGTTGCACACTGTGCATAGGATACAGTACACTGACTGAAAATACTGCAGCTGCCTGCCTGTGGTATTATAAGGAAGAGAACACCAGCAATTGTCTGCAGTTAGTTTGAGTTGCACACTGTGCACAGGATACAGTACACTGACTGAAAATACTGAGGCTGCCTGTCTGCCTGTGGTATTATTAGGAAGAGAACACCAGTAATTGTCTGCAGTTAGCTTTAGTTGCACACTGTGCACAGGATAAAGTACAATGACTGAAAATACTGCAGCTGCCTTCTTCCTATGTGTGGTATGTTTAGTAAGAGAACACCAGTAATTGTCTGCAGTTAGCTTTAGTTGCACACTGTGCACAGGATAAAGTACACTGACTAAAAATACTGCAGCGCCTGCCTGCCTGTGGTATTATTAGGAAGAGAACAGCACCAATTGTCTGCAGTTAGCTTTAGTTGCACACTGTGCACAGGATAAGGTACACTGACTGAAAATACTGCAGCTGCCTGCCTGCTTGTGGTTTTATTAGAAAGAGAACACCAGCAATTGTCTGCAGTTAGCTTTAGTTGCACACTGTGCATAGGATACAGTACACTGACTGAATATACTACAGCTGCCTGCCTGTGGTAATATTAGGAAGAGAACACCAGCAATTGTCTGCAATTAACTTTAGTTGCACACTGTGAACAGGATAATGTACACTGACTTAAAATACTGCAGCTGTCTGCCTGTGGTTTTATTAGGAAGAGAACACCAGCAATTGTCTGCAGTTAGCTTTAGTTGCACACTGTGCACAGGATACAGCACAATGACTGAAAATACTGCAGCTGCCTGCCTGCGGTGTTATTAGGAAGAGAACACCAGCAATTGTCAGCAGTTAGCTTTAGTTGCACACTGTGCACAGGATACAGTACACTGACTGAAAATACTGCAGCTGCCTGCCTGTGGTATTATAAGGAAGAGAACACCAGCAATTGTCCGCAGTTAGTTTGAGTTGCACACTGTGCACAGGATACAGTACACTGACTGAAAATACTGCAGCTGCCTGCCTGCCTGTGGTATTATTAGCAAGAGAACACCAGCAAATGTTTGCAGTTAGTTTGAGTTGCACACTGTGCACAAGATACAGTACACTGACTGAAAATACTGCAGCTGTCTGCCTGCCTGTGGTATTATTCTAAAGAGAACACCAGAAATTGTATGCAGTTAGCTTTAGTTGCACACTGTGCACAGGATACAGTACACTGACTGAAAATACTGCAGCTACCTGCCTGCCTGTGGTATTATTAGGAAGAGAACAGCAACAATTGTCTGCAGTTAGCTTTAGTTGCACACTGTGCACAGGATACAGTACACTGACTGAAAAAACTGCAGCTGCCTGCCTGCCTGTGGTATTATTACAAAGAGAACACCAGAAATTGTCTGCAGTTATCTTTAGTTGCACACTGTGCACAGGATAAGGTACACTGACTTAAAATATTGCAGATGTCTGCCTGTGGTATTATTAGGAAGAGAACACCAGTAATTGTCTGCAGGTAGCTTTAGTTGCACACTGTGCACAGGATACAGTACACTGACTGAAAATACTGCAGCGCCTGCCTGCCTGTGGTATTATTAGGAAGAGAACACCAGCAATTGTCTGCAGTTAGCTTTAGTTGCACACTGTGCACAGGATAAAGTACACTGACTAAAAATACTGCAGCTGCCTGCCTGCCTGTGGTATTATTAGAAAGAGAACACCAGAAATTGTCTGCAGTTAGCGTGAGTTGCACACTGTGTACAGGATACAGTACACTGACTGAAAATACTGCAGCTGTCTGCCTGCCTGTGGTATTATTAGGAATAGAACACCAGCAATTGTCTGGAGTTAGCTTTAGTTGCACACTGTGCACAGGATACGGTACACTGACTGAATATACTGCAGCTGCCTGCCTGTGGTATTATTAGGAAGAGAACACCAGCAATTGTCTGCAGTTAACTTTAGTTGCACACTGTGAGCAGGATAAGGTACACTGACTTAAAATATTGCAGCTGTCTGCCTGTGGTTTTATTAGGAAGAGAACACCAGCAATTGTCTGCAGTTAGCTTTAGTTGCACACTGTGCATAGGATACAGTACACTGACTGAAAATACTGCAGCTGCCTGCCTGTGGTATTATAAGGAAGAGAACACCAGCAATTGTCTGCAGTTAGTTTGAGTTGCACACTGTGCACAGGATAAAGTACACTGACTGAACATACTGCAGCTGCCTGTCTGCCTGTGGTATTATTAGGAAGAGAACACCAGTAATTGTCTGCAGTTAGCTTTAGTTGCACACTGTGCACAGGATACAGTACACTGACTTAAAACACTGCGGCTGCCTGCTTCCTATGTGTGGTATGTTTAGTAAGAGAACACCAGTAATTGTCTGCAGTTAGCTTTAGTTGCACACTGTGCACAGGATAAAGTACACTGGCTGAAAATACTGCAGCTGCCTGCCTGCCTGTGGTATTATTAGGAACAGAACACCAGCAAATGTCTGCAGTTAGCTTGAGTTGCACACTGTGCACAGGATACAGTACACTGATTGAAAATACTACAGCACCTGAATGCCTGTGGTATTATTAGGAAGAAAACACCAGCAATTGTCTGCAGTTAGCTTTAGTTGCACACTGTGCACAGGATACAGTACACTGACTGAAAATACTGCAGCTGCCTGCCTGTGGTATTATAAGGAAGAGAACACCAGCAATTGTCCGCAGTTAGTTTGAGTTGCACACTGTGCACAGGATACAGTACACTGACTGAAAATACTGCAGCTGCCTGCCTGCCTGTGGTATTATTAGGAAGAGAACACCAGCAAATGTTTGCAGTTAGTTTGAGTTGCACACTGTGCACAGGATACAGTACACTGACTGAAAATACTGCAGCTGTCTGCCTGCCTGTGGTATTATTCTAAAGAGAACACCAGAAATTGTATGCAGTTTTCTTTAGTTGCACACTGTGCACAGGATACAGTACACTGACTGAAAATACTGCAGCTGCCTGCCTGCCTTTGGTATTATTAGGAAGAGAACAGCAACAATTGTCTGCAGTTAGCTTTAGTTGCACACTGTGCACAGGATACAGTACACTGACTGAAAAAACTGCAGCTGCCTGCCTGCCTGTGGTATTATTCTAAAGAGAACACCAGAAATTGTATGCAGTTTTCTTTAGTTGCACACTGTGCACAGGATACAGTACACTGACTGAAAATACTGCAGCTGCCTGCCTGCCTTTGGTATTATTAGGAAGAGAACAGCAACAATTGTCTGCAGTTAGCTTTAGTTGCACACTGTGCACAGGATACAGTACACTGACTTAAAATACTGCAGCTGTCTGCCTGTGGTATTATTAGGAAGAGAACACCAGTAATTGTCTGCCGATAGCTTTAGTTGCACACTGTGCACAGGATACAGTACACTGACTGAAAATACTGCAGCGCCTGCCTGCCTGTGGTATTATTAGGAAGAGAACACCAGCAATTGTCTGCAGTTAGCTTTAGTTGCACACTGTGCACAGGATAAAGTACACTGACTAAAAATACTGCAGCTGCCTGCCTGCCTGCCTGTGGTATTATTAGAAAGAGAACACCAGAAATTGTCTGCAGTTAGCATGAGTTGCACACTGTGCACAGGATACAGTACACTGACTGAAAATACTGCAGCTGCCTGCCTGCATGTGGTATTATTAGGAATAGAACACCAGCAATTGTCTGCAGTTAACTTTAGTTGCACACTGTGAGCAGGATAAAGTACACTGACTTAAAATACTGCAGCTGTCTGCCTGTGGTTTTATTAGGAAGAGAACACCAGCAAATGTCTGCAGTTAGCTTTAGTTGCACACTGTGCACAGGATACAGCACAATGACTGAAAATACTGCAGCTGCCTGCCTGCGGTGTTATTAGGAAGAGAACACCAGCAATTGTCTGCAGTTAGCTTTAGTTGCACACTGTGCACAGGATACAGTACACTGACTGAAAATACTGCAGCTGCCTGCCTGTGGTATTATAAGGAAGAGAACACCAGCAATTGTCCGCAGTTAGTTTGAGTTGCACACTGTGCACAGGATACAGTACACTGACTGAAAATACTGCAGCTGCCTGCCTGCCTGTGGTATTATTAGGAAGAGAACACCAGCAAATGTTTGCAGTTAGTTTGAGTTGCACACTGTGCACAGGATACAGTACACTGACTGAAAATACCGCAGCTGTCTGCCTGCATGTGGTATTATTCTAAAGAGAACACCAGAAATTGTATGCAGTTAGATTTACTTGCACACTGTGCACAGGATACAGTACACTGACTGAAAATACTGCAGCTGCCTGCCTGCCTGTGGTATTATTAGGAAGAGAACAGCAAATATTGTCTGCAGTTAGCTTTAGTTGCACACTGTGCACATGATACAGTACACTGACTTAAAAAAACTGCAGCTGCCTGCCTGCCTGTGGTATTATTACAAAGAGAACACCACAAATTGTAGGCAGTTATCTTTAGTTGCACACTGCACAGGATAAGGTACACTGACTTAAAATACTACAGCTGTCTGCCTGTGGTATTATTAGGTAGAGAACACCAGTAATTGTCTGCAGGTAGCTTTAGTTGCACACTGTGCACAGGATACAGTACACTGACTGAAAATACTGCAGCTGCCTGCCTGTGGTATTATAAGGAAGAGAACACCAGCAATTGTCCGCAGTTAGTTTGAGTTGCACACTGTGCACAGGATACAGTGCACTGACTGAAAATACTGCAGCTGCCTGCCTGCCTGCGGTATTATTAGGAAGAGAACACCAGCAAATGTTTGCAGTTAGTTTGAGTTGCACACTGTGCACAGGATACAGTACACTGACTGAAAATACTGCAGCTGTCTGCCTGCATGTGGTATTATTCTAAAGAGAACACCAGAAATTGTATGCAGTTAGATTTAGTTGCACACTGTGCACAGGATACAGTACACTGACTGAAAATACTGCAGCTGCCTGCCTGCCTGTGGTATTATTAGGAAGAGAACAGCAACTATTGTCTGCAGTTAGCTTTAGTTGCACACTGTGCACAGGATACAGTACACCGACTTAAAAAACTGCAGCTGCCTGCCTGCCTGTGGTATTATTACAAAGAGAACACCACAAATTGTAGGCAGTTATCTTTAGTTGCACACTGTGCACAGGATAAGGTACACTGACTTAAAATACTACAGCTGTCTGCCTGTGGTATTATTAGGTAGAGAACACCAGTAATTGTCTGCAGTTAACTTTAGTTGCACACTGTGAGCAGGATAAGGTACACTGACTTAAAATACTGCAGCTGTCTGCCTGTGGTATTATTAGGAATTGAACACCAGCAATTGTCTGCAGTTAGCTTTAGTTGCACACTGTGCATAGGATACAGTACACTGACTGAAAATACTGCAGCTGCCTGCCTGTGGTATTATAAGGAAGAGAACACCAGCAATTGTCTGCAGTTAGTTTGAGTTGCACACTGTGCACAGGATACAGCACACTGACTGAAAATACTGCAGCTGCCTGTCTGCCTGTGGTATTATTAGGAATAGAAAACCAGTAATTGTCTGCAGTTAGCTTTAGTTGCACACTGTGCACAGGATACAGTACTCTGACTTAAAATACTGCAGTTAGCTGCTTCCTATGTGTGGTATGTTTAGTAAGAGAACACCAGTAATTGTCTGCAGTTAGCTTTAGTTGCACACTGTGCACAGGATAAAGTACACTGACTAAAAATACTGCAGCTGCCTGCCTGCCTGTGGTATTATTAGAAAGAGAACCCCAGAAATTGTCTGCAGTTAGCTTTAGTTGCACACTGTGCAAAGGATAAGGTACACTGACTGAAAATACTGCAGCTGCCTGCCTGCCTGTGGTATTATTAGGAATAGAACACCAGCAATTGTCTGCAGTTAGCTTTAGTTGCACACTGTGCACAGGATAAAGTACACTGACTAAAAATACTGCAGCTGCCTGCCTGCGTGTGGTATTATTAGAAAGAGAACACCAGAAATTGTCTGCAGTTAGCGTGAGTTGCACACTGTGTACATGATACAGTACACTGACTGAAAATACTGCAGCTGCCTGCCTGCCTGTGGTATTATTAGGAATAGAACACCAGCAATTGTCTGCAGTTAACTTTAGTTGCACACTGTGAGCAGGATAAGGTACACTGACTTAAAATACTGCAGATGTCTGCCTGTGGTTTTATTAGGAAGAGAACACCAGCAATTGTCTGCAGTTAGCTTTAGTTGCACACTGTGCACAGGATACAGTACACTGACTGAAAATACTGCAGCTGCCTGCCTGTGGTATTATTAGGAAGTGAACACCAGCAATTGTCTGCAGTTAGCTTTAGTTGCACACTGTGCATAGGATACAGTACACTGACTGAAAATACTGCAGCTGCCTGCCTGTGGTATTATAAGGAAGAGAACACCAGCAATTGTCTGCAGTTAGCTTTAGTTGCACACTGTGCACAGGATACAGTACACTGACTGAAAATACTGAGGCTGCCTGTCTGCCTGTGGTATTATTAGGAAGAGAACACCAGTAATTGTCTGCAGTTAGCTTTAGTTACACACTGTGCACATGATACAGTACACTGACTGAAAATACTGCAGCTGCCTGCTTCCTATGTGTGGTATGTTTAGTAAGAGAACACCAGTAATTGTCTGCAGTTAGCTTTAGTTGCACACTGTGCACAGGATAAAGTACACCAACTAAAAATACTGCAGCGCCTGCCTGTGGTATTATTAGGAAGAGAACAGCAGCAATTGTCTGCAGTTAGCTTTAGTTGCACACTGTGAGCAGGATAAGGTGCAATGCCTTAAAATACTGCAGCTGTCTGCCTGTGGTTTTATTAGGAAGAGAACACCAGCAATTGTCTGCAGTTAGCTTTAGTTGCACACTGTGCATAGGATACAGTACACTGACTGAAAATACTGCAGCTGCCTGCCTGTGGTATTATAAGGAAGAGAACACCAGCAATTGTCTGCAGTTAGTTTGAGTTGCACACTGTGCACAGGATACAGTACACTGACTGAAAATACTGCAGCTGCCTGTCTGCCTGTGGTATTATTAGGAAGAGAACACCAGTAATTGTCTGCAGTTAGCTTTAGTTGCACACTGTGCACAGGATACAGTACACTGACTTAAAATACTGTGGCTGCCTGCTTCCTATGTGTGGTATGTTTAGTAAGAGAACACCAGTAATTGTCTGCAGTTAGCTTTAGTTGCACACTGTGCACAGGATACAGTACACTGACTGAAAATACTGCAGCTGCCTGCCTGTGGTATTATAAGGAAGAGAACACCAGCAATTGTCCGCAGTTAGTTTGAGTTGCACACTGTGCACAGGATACAGTACACTGACTGAAAATACTGCAGCTGCCTGCCTGCCTGTGGTATTATTCTAAAGAGAACATCAGAAATTGTATGCAGTTAGCTTTAGTTGCACAGTGTGCCCAGGATAAGGTACACTGACTGAAAATACTGCAGCTGCCTGCCTGCTTGTGGTTTTATTAGGAAGAGAACACCAGCAATTGTCTGCAGTTAGCTTTAGTTGCACACTGTGCATAGGATACAGTACACTGACTGAATATACTGCAGCTGCCTGCCTGTGGTATTATTAGGAAGAGAACACCAGCAATTGTCTGCAGTTATCTTTGGTTGCACACTGTGAACAGGATAAGGTACACTGACTTAAAATACTGCAGCTGTCTGCATGTGGTTTTATTAGGAAGAGAACACCAGCAATTGTCTGCAATTAGCTTTAGTTGCACACTGTGCACAGGATACAGTACACTGACTGAAAATACTGAAGCTGCCTGCCTGTGGTATTATTAGGAAGTGAACACCAGCAATTGTCTGCAGTTAGCTTTAGTTGCACACAGTGCATAGGATACAGTACACTGACTGAAAATACTGCAGCTGCCTGCCTGTGGTATTATAAGGAAGAGAACACCAGCAATTGTCTGCAGTTAGCTTTAGTTGCACACTGTGCACAGGATACAGTACACTGACAGAAAATACTGAGGCTGCCTGTCTGCCTGTGGTATTATTAGGAAGAGAACACCAGTAATTGTCTGCAGTTAGATTTAGTTACACACTGTGCACAGGATACAGTACACTGACTGAAAATACTGCAGCTGCCTGCTTCCTATGTGTGGTATGTTTAGTAAGAGAACACCAGTAATTGTCTGCAGTTAGCTTTAGTTGCACACTGTGCACAGGATAAAGTACACCGACTAAAAATACTGCAGCGCCTGCCTGCCTGTGGTATTATTAGGAAGAGAACAGCAGCAATTGTCTGCAGTTAGCTTTAGTTGCACACTGTGAGCAGGATAAGGTACAATGCCTTAAAATACTGCAGCTGTCTGCCTGTGGTTTTATTAGGAAGAGAACACCAGCAATTGTCTGCAGTTAGCTTTAGTTGCACACTGTGCATAGGATACAGTACACTGACTGAAAATACTGCAGCTGCCTGCCTGTGGTATTATAAGGAAGAGAACACCAGCAATTGTCTGCAGTTAGTTTGAGTTGCACACTGTGCACAGGATACAGTACACTGACTGAAAATACTGCAGCTGCCTGTCTGCCTGTGGTATTATTAGGAAGAGAACACCAGTAATTGTCTGCAGTTAGCTTTAGTTGCACACTGTGCACAGGATACAGTACACTGACTTAAAATACTGCGGCTGCCTGCTTCCTATGTGTGGTATGTTTAGTAAGAGAACACCAGTAATTGTCTGCAGTTAGCTTTAGTTGCACACTGTGCACAGGATACAGTACACTGACTGAAAATATTGCAGCTGTCTGCCTGCCTGTGGTATTATTCTAAAGAGAACATCAGAAATTGTATGCAGTTAGCTTTAGTTGCACAGTGTGCACAGGATAAGGTACACTGACTGAAAATACTGCAGCTGCCTGCCTGCTTGTGGTTTTATTAGGAAGAGAACACCAGCAATTGTCTGCAGTTAGCTTTAGTTGCACACTGTGCATAGGATACAGTACACTGACTGAATATACTGCAGCTGCCTGCCTGTGGTATTATTAGGAAGAGAACACCAGCAATTGTCTGCAGTTAAATTTAGTTGCACACTGTGAACAGGATAAGGTACACTGACTTAAAATACTGCAGCTGTCTGCATGTGGTTTTATTAGGAAGAGAACACCAGCAATTGTCTGCAATTAGCTTTAGTTGCACACTGTGCACAGGATACAGTACGCTGACTGAAAATACTGCAGCTGCCTGCCTGTTGTATTATTAGGAAGTGAACACCAGCAATTGTCTGCAGTTAGCTTTAGTTGCACACAGTGCATAGGATACAGTACACTGACTGAAAATACTGCAGCTGCCTGCCTGTGGTATTATAAGGAAGAGAACACCAGAAATTGTCTGCAGTTAGCTTTAGTTGCACACTGTGCACAGGATACAGTACACTGACAGAAAATACTGAGGCTGCCTGTCTGCCTGTGGTATTATTAGGAAGAGAACACCAGCAATTGTCTGCAGTTAGCTTTAGTTGCACACTGTGCATAGGATACAGTACACTGACTGAATATACTACAGCTGCCTGCCTGTGGTATTATTAGGAAGAGAACACCAACAATGGTCTGCAATTAACTTTAGTTGCACACTGTGAACAGGATAATGTACACTGACTTAAAATACTGCAGCTGTCTAGCTGTAGTTTTGTTAGGAAGAGAACACCAGCAATTGTCTGCAGTTAGCTTTAGTTGCACACTGTGCACAGGATACATCACAATGACTGAAAATACTGCAGCTGCCTGCCTGCGGTATTATTAGGAAGAGAACACCAGCAATTGTCTGCAGTTAGCTTTAGTTGCACACTGTGCACAGGATACAGTACACTGACTGAAAATACTGCAGCTGCCTGCCTGTGGTATTATAAGGAAGAGAACACCAGCAATTGTCCGCAGTTAGTTTGAGTTGCACACTGTGCACAAGATGCAGTACACTGACTGAAAATACTGCAGCTGTCTGCCTGCCTGTGGTATTATTCTAAAGAGAACACCAGAAATTGTATGCAGTTAGCTTTAGTTGCACACTGTGCACAGGATACAGTACACTGACTGAAAATACTGCAGCGCCTGCCTGCATGTGGTATTATTAGCAAGAGAACACCAGCAATTGTCTGCAGTTAGCTTTAGTTGCACACTGTGCACAGGATAAAGTACACTGACTAAAAATACTGCAGCTGCCTGCCTGCCTGTGGTATTATTAGAAAGAGAACGCCAGAAATTGTCTGCTATTAGCGTGAGTTGCACACTGTGCACAGGATACAGTACACTGACTGAAAATACTGCAGCTGCCTGCCTGCCTGCCTGTGGTATTATTACAAAGAGAACACCACAAATTGTATGCAGTTATATTTAGTTGCACACTGTGCACAGGATAAGGTACACTGACTTAAAATACTGCAGCTGTCTGCCTGTGGTATTATTAGGAAGAGAACACCAGTAATTGTCTACAGGTAGCTTTAGTTGCACACTGTGCACAGGATACAGTACACTGACTGAAAACACTGCAGCGCCTGCCTGCCTGTGGTATTATTAGGAAGAGAACACCAGCAATTGTCTGCAGTTAGCTTTAGTTGCACACTGTGCACAGGATACAGTACACTGACTGAATATACTGCAGCTGCCTGCCTGTGGTATTATTAGGAAGAGAACACCAGCAATTGTCTGCAGTTAACTTTAGTTGCACACTGTGAGCAGGATAAGGTACACTGACTTAAAATACTGCAGCTGTCTGCCTGTGGTTTTATTAGGAAGAGCACACCAGCAATTGTCTGCAGTTAGCTTTAGTTGCACACTGTGCACAGGATACAGTACACTGACTGAAAATACTGCAGCTGCCTGCCTGTGGTATTATTAGGAAGTGAACACCAGCAATTGTCTGCAGTTAGCTTTAGTTGCACACTGTGCATAGGATACAGTACTCTGACTGAAAATACTGCAGCTGCCTGCCTGTGGTATTATAAGGAAGAGAACACCAGCAATTGTCTGCAGTTAGTTTGAGTTGCACACTGTGCACAGGATACAGCACACTGACTGAAAATACTGCAGCCGCCTGTCTGCCTGTGGTTTTATTAGGAAGAGAACACCAGTAATTGTCGGCAGTTAGATTTAGTTACACACTGTGCACAGGATACAGTACACTGACTTAAAATACTGCAGCTGTCTGCCTGTGGTATTATTAGGAAGAGAACACCAGTAATTGTCTGCAGGTAGCTTTAGTTGCACACTGTGCACAGGATAAAGTACACTGACTAAAAAAACTGCAGCTGCCTGCCTGCCTGTGGTATTATTAGAAAGAGAACACCAGAAATTGTCTGCAGTTAGCGTGAGTTGCACACTGTGCACAGGATACAGTACACTGACTGAAAATACTGCAGCTGCCTGCCTGCCTGTGGTATTATTAGGAATAGAACACCAGCAATTGTCTGCAGTTAGCTTTAGTTGCACACTGTGCATAGGATACAGTACACTGACTGAATATACTACAGCTGCCTGCCTGTGGTATTATTAGGAAGAGAACACCAGCAATTGTCTGCAATTAACTTTAGTTGCACACTGTGGACAGGATAATGTACACTGACTTAAAATACTGCAGCTGTCTAGCTGTAGTTTTGTTAGGAAGAGAACACCAGCAATTGTCTGCAGTTAGCTTTAGTTGCACACGGTGCACAGGAAACAGCACAATGACTGAAAATACTGCAGCTGCCTGCCTGCGGTGTTATTAGGAAGAGAACACCAGCAATTGTCTGCAGTTAGCTTTAGTTGCACACTGTGCACAGGATACAGTACAATGACTGAAAATACTGCAGCTGCCTGCCTGCGATGTTATTAGGAAGAGAACACCAGCAATTGTCTGCAGTTAGTTTTAGTTGCACACTGTACACAGGATACAGTACACTGACTGAAAATACTGCAGCTGCCTGCCTGTGGTGTTATAAGGAAGAGAACACCAGCAATTGTCCGCAGTTAGTTTGAGTTGCACACTGTGCACAGGATACAGTACACTGACTGAAAATACTGCAGCTGCCTGCCTGTCTGTGGTATTTTTAGGAAGAGAACACCAGCAAATGTTTGCAGTTAGTTTGAGTTGCACACTGTGCACAAGATACAGTACACTGACTGAAAATACTGCAGCGCCTGCCTGCCTGTGGTATTATTAGGAATAGAACACCAGCAATTGTCTGCAGTTAGCTTTAGTTGCACACTGTGCACATGATAAAGTACACTGACTAAAAATACTGCAGCTGCCTGCCTGCCTGTGGTATTATTACAAAGAGAACACCTGAAATTGTCTGCAGTTAGCTTTAGTTGCACACTGTGCACAGGATAAGGTACACTGACTGAAAATACTGCAGCTGCCTGCCTGCTTGTGGTTTTATTAGGAAGATAAAACCAGCAATTGCCCGCAGTTAGTTTGAGTTGCACACTGTGCACAGGATACAGTACACTGACTGAAAATACTGCAGCTGTCTGCCTGCCTGTGGTATTATTCTAAAGAGAACACCAGAAATTGTATGCAGTTAGCTTTAGTTGCACACTGTGCACAGGATACAGTACACTGACTGAAAATACTGCAGCTGCCTGCCTGTGGTATTATTAGGAAGAGAACAGCAACAATTGTCTGCAGTTAGCTTTAGTTGCACACTGTGCACAGGATACAGTACACTGACTGAAAAAACTGCAGCTGCCTGCCTGTGGTATTATTACAAAGAGAACACCACAAATTGTATGCAGTTATCTTTAGTTGCACACTGTGCACAGGATAAGGTACACTGACTTAAAATACTGCAGCTGTCTGCCTGTGGTATTATTAGGAAGAGAACACCAGTAATTGTCTACATGTAGCTTTAGTTGCACACTGTGCACAGGATACAGTACACTGACTGAAAATACTGCAGCGCCTGACTGCCTGTGGTATTATTAGGAAGAGAACACCAGCAATTGTCTGCAGTTAGCTTTAGTTGCACACTGTGCACAGGATAAAGTACACTGACTAAAAATACTGCAGCTGCCTGCCTGCCTGTGGTATTATTAGGAATAGAACACCAGCAATTGTCTGCAGTTAGCTTTAGTTGCACACTGTGCACAGGATAAAGTACACTGACTGAATATACTGCAGCTGCCTGCATGTGGTATTATTAGGAAGAGAACACCAGCAATTGTCTGCAGTTAACTTTAGTTGCACACTGTGAGCAGGATAAGGTACACTGACTGAAAATACTGCAGCTGCCTGCCTGTGGTATTATTAGGAAGTGAACACCAGCAATTCTCTGCAGTTAGCTTTAGTTGCACACTGTGCATAGGATACAGTACTCTGACTGAAAATACTGCAGCTGCCTGCCTGTGGTATTATAAGGAAGAGAACACCAGCAATTGTCTGCAGTTAGTTTGAGTTGCACACTGTGCACAGGATACAGCACACTGACTGAAAATACTGCAGCTGCCTGCCTGCCTGTGGTATTATTAGGAAGAGAACACCAGTAATTGTCTGCAGTTAGATTTAGTTACACACTGTGCACAGGATACAGTACACTGACTGAAAATACTGCAGCTGCCTGCTTCCTATGTGTGGTATGTTTAGTAAGAGAACACCAGTAATTGTCTGCAGTTAGCTTTAGTTGCACACTGTGCACAGGATAAAGTACACCGACTAAAAATACTGCAGCGCCTGCCTGCCTGTGGTATTATTAGGAAGAGAACAGCAGCAATTGTCTGCAGTTAGCTTTAGTTGCACACTGTGCACAGGATAAAGTACACTAGCTCAAAATACTGCAGCTGCCTGCCTGCCTGTGGTATTATTAGGAAGAGAACACCAGCAATTGTCTGCAGTTAGCTTTAGTTGCACACTGTGCACAGGATAAGGTACACTGACTGAAAATACTGCAGCTGCCTGCCTGCTTGTGGTTTTATTAGAAAGAGAACACCAGCAATTGTCTGCAGTTTGCTTTAGTTGCACACTGTGCATAGGATACAGTACACTGACTGAATATACTACAGCTGCCTGCCTGTGGTATTATTAGGAAGAGAACACCAGCAATTGTCTGCAATTAACTTTAGTTGCACACTGTGGACAGGATAATGTACACTGACTTAAAATACTGCAGCTGTCTAGCTGTAGTTTTGTTAGGAGGAGAACACCAGCAATTGTCTGCAGTTAGCTTTAGTTGCACACTGTGCACAGGATACAGCACAATGACTGAAAATACTGCAGCTGCCTGCCTGCGGTGTTATTAGGAAGAGAACACCAGCAATTGTCTGCAGTTAGCTTTAGTTGCACACTGTGCACAGGATACAGCACAATGACTGAAAATACTGCAGCTGAATGCCTGCGGTGTTATTAGGAAGAGAACACCAGCAATTGTCTGCAGTTAGCTTTAGTTGCACACTGTGCACAGGATACAGTACACTGACTGAAAATACTGCAGCTGCCTGCCTGTGGTATTATAAGGAAGAGAACACCAGCAATTGTCCGCAGTTAGTTTGAGTTGCACACTGTGCACAGGATACAGTACACTGACTGAAAATACTGCAGCTGCCTGCCTGCCTGTGGTATTATTAGGAAGAGAACACCAGCAAATGTTTGCAGTTAGTTTGAGTTGCACACTGTGCACAGGATACAGTACACTGACTGAAAATACTGCAGCTGTCTGCCTGCCTGTGGTATTATTCTAAAGAGAACACCAGAAATTGTATGCAGTTAGCTTTAGTTGCACACTGTGCACAGGATACAGTACACTGACTGAAAATACTGCAGCTGCCTGCCTGCCTGTGGTATTATTAGGAAGAGAACAGCAACAATTGTCTGCAGTTAGCTTTAGTTGCACACTGTGCACAGGATACAGTACACTGACTGAAAAAACTGCAGCTGCCTGCCTGCCTGTGGTATTATTACAAAGAGAACACCACAAATAGTATGCAGTTATCTATAGTTGCACACTGTGCACAGGATAAGGTGCACTGACTTAAAATACTGCAGCTGTCTGCCTGTGGTATTATTAGGAAGAGAACACCAGTAATTGTCTGCAGGTAGCTTTAGTTGCACACTGTGCACAGGATAAAGTACACTGACTAAAAAAACTGCAGCTGCCTGCCTGCCTGTGGTATTATTAGGAAGAGAACACCAGCAAATGTCTGCAGTTAGCTTGAGTTGCACACTGTGCACAGGATACAGTACACTGACTGAAAATACTACAGCACCTGACTGCCTGTGGTATTATTAGGAAGAGAACACCAGCAATTGTCTGCAGTTAGCTTTAGTTGCACACTGTGCACAGGATAAGGTACACTGATTGAAAATACTGCAGCTGCCTGCCTGCTTGTGGTTTTATTAGGAAGAGAACACCAGCAATTGTCTGCAGTTAGCTTTAGTTGCACACTGTGCACAGGATACAGTACACTGACTGAATATACTACAGCTGCCTGCCTGTGGTATTATTAGGAAGAGAACACCAGCAATTGTCTGCAGTTAACTTTAGTTGCACACTGTAAACAGGATAATTTACACTGACTTAAAATACTGCAGCTGTCTGCCTGTGGTTTTATTAAAAAAGAACACCAGTAATTGTCTGCAGTTAGCTTTAGTTGCACACTGTGCACAGGATGCAGCACAATGACTGAAAATACTGCAGCTGCCTGCCTGCGGTGTTATTAGGAAGAGAACACCAGCAATTGTCTGCAGTTAGCTTTAGTTGCACACTGTGCACAGGATACAGTACACTGCCTGAAAATACTGCAGCTGCCTGCCTGTGGTATTATAAGGAAGAGAACACCAACAATTGTCTGCAGTTAGTTTGAGTTGCACACTGTGCACAGGATACAATACACTGACTGAAAATACTGCCGCTGCCTGCCTGCCTGTGGTATTATTAGGAAGAGAACACCAGCAAATGTTTGCAGTTAGTTTGAGTTGCACACTGTGCACAGGATGCAGTACACTGACTGAAAATACTGCAGATGTCTGCGTGCCTGTGGTATTATTCTTAAGAGAACACCAGAAATTGTATGCAGTTAGCTTTAGTTGCACACTGTGCACAGGATACAGTACACTGACTCAAATACTGCAGCTGCCTGCCTGCCTGTGGTATTATTAGGAAGAGAACAGCAACAATTGTCTGTAGTTAGCTTTAGTTGCACACTGTGCACAGGATACAGTACACTGACTGAAAATACTGCAGCTGCCTGCTTGTGGTATTATTAGGAAGTGAACACCAGCAATTGTCTGCAGTTAGCTTTAGTTGCACACTGTGCACAGGATTCAGTACACTGACTGAAAATACTGCAGCTGCCTGTCTGCCTGTGGTATTATTAGGAAGAGAACACCAGTAATTGTCTGCAGTTAGCTTTAGTTGCACACTGTGCACAGGATAAAGTACACTGGCTGAAAATACTGCAGCTGCCTGCCTGCCTGTGGTATTATTAGGAAGACAACACCAGCAAATGTCTGCAGTTAGCTTGAGTTGCACACTGTGCACAGGATACAGTACACTGACTGAAAATACTACAGCACCTGACTGCCTGTGGTATTATTAGGAAGAGAACACCAGCAATTGACTGCAGTTAGCTTTAGTTGCACGCTGTGCACAGGATACAGTACACTGACTGAAAATACTGCAGCTGCCTGCCTGTGTTATTATAAGGAAGAGAACACCAGCAATTGTCCGCAGTTAGTTTGAGTTGCACACTGTGCACAGGATACAGTACACTGACTGAAAATACTACAGCACCTGACTGCCTGTGGTATTATTAGGAAGAGAACACCAGCAAATGTCTGCAGTTAGCTTGAGTTGCACACTGTGCACAGGATACAGTACACTGACTGAAAATACTGCAGCTGCCTGCCTGCCTGTGGTATTATTAGGAAGAGAACACCAGCAATTGTCTGCAATTAGCTTTAGTTGCACACTGTGCACAGGATACAATACACTGACTGAAAATACTGCAGCTGCCTGCCTGTGGTATTATTAGGAAGTGAACACCAGCAATTGTCTGCAGTTAGCTTTAGTTGCACACTGTGCATAGGATACAGTACACTGACTGAAAATACTGCAGCTGCCTGCCTGTGGTATTATAAGGAAGAGAACACCAGCAATTGTCTGCAGTTAGTTTGAGTTGCACACTGTGCACAGGATACAGTACACTGACTGAAAATACTGAGGCTGCCTGTCTGCCTGTGGTATTATAAGGAAGAGAACACCAGTAATTGTCTGCAGTTAGCTTTAGTTGCACACTGTGCACATGATAAAGTACACTAGCTGAAAATACTGCAGCTGCATGCCTGCCTGTGGTATTATTAGGAAGAGAACACCAGCAATTGTCTGCAGTTAGCTTTAGTTGCACACTGTGCACAGGATAAGGTACACTGACTGAAAATACTGCAGCTGCCTGCCTGCTTGTGGTTTTATTAGAAAGAGAACACCAGCAATTGTCTGCAGTTAGCTTTAGTTGCACACTGTGCATATGATACAGTACACTGACTGAATATACTACAGCTGCCTGCCTGTGGTAATATTAGGAAGAGAACACCAGCAATTGTCTGCAATTAACTTTAGTTGCACACTGTGAACAGGATAATGTACACTGACTTAAAATACTGCAGCTGTCTGCCTGTGGTTTTATTAGGAATAGAACACCAGCAATTGTCTGCAGTTAGCTTTAGTTGCACACTGTGCACAGGATACAGCACAATGACTGAAAATACTGCAGCTGCCTGCCTGTGGTGTTATTAGGAAGAGAACACCAGCAATTGTCAGCAGTTAGCTTTAGTTGCACACTGTGCACAGGATACAGTACACTGACTGAAAATACTGCAGCTGCCTGCCTGTGGTATTATAAGGAAGAGAACACCAGCAATTGTCCGCAGTTAGTTTGAGTTGCACACTGTGCACAGGATACAGTCCACTGACTGAAAATACTGCATCTGCCTGCCTGCCTGTGGTATTATTAGCAAGAGAACACCAGCAATTGTCCGCAGTTAGTTTGAGTTGCACACTGTGCACAGGATACAGTACACTGACTGAAAATACTGCAGCTGTCTGCCTGCCTGTGGTATTATTCTAAAGAGAACACCACAAATTGTATGCAGTTATCTTTAGTTGCACACTGTGCACAGGATAAGGTACACTGACTTAAAATACTGCAGCTGTCTGCCTGTGGTATTATTAGGAAGAGAACACCAGTAATTGTCTGCAGGTAGCTTTAGTTGCACACTGTGCACAGGATACAGTACACTGACTGAAAATACTGCAGCGCCTGCCTGCCTGTGGTATTATTAGGAAGAGAACACCAGCAATTGTCTGCAGTTAGCTTTAGTTGCACACTGTGCACACGATAAAGTACACTGACTAAAAATACTGCAGCTGCCTGCCTGCCTGTGGTATTATTAGAAAGAGAACACCAGAAATTGTCTGCAGTTAGCTTTAGTTGCACACTGTGCAAAGGATAAGGCACACTGACTGAAAATACTGCAGCTGCCTGCCTGCCTGTGGTATTATTAGGAATAGAACACCAGCAATTGTCCGCAGTTAGTTTGAGTTGCACACTGTGCACAGGATACAGTACACTGACTGAAAATACTGCAGCTATCTGCCTGCCTGTGGTATTATTAGGAAGAGAACAGCAACAATTGTCTGCAGTTAGCTTTAGTTGCACACTGTGCACAGGATACAGTACACTGACTGAAAAAACTGCAGCTGCCTGCCTGCCTGCCTGTGGTATTATTACAAAGAGAGCACCACAAATTGTATGCAGTTATCTTTAGTTGCACACTGTGCACAGGATAAGGTACACTGACTTAAAATACTGCAGCTGTCTGCCTGTGGTATTATTAGGAAGAGAACACCAGTAATTGTCTGCAGGTAGCTTTAGTTGCACACTGTGCACAGGATACAGTACACTGACTGAAAATACTGCAGCGCCTGCCTGCCTGTGGTATTATTAGGAAGAGAACACCAGCAATTGTATGCAGTTAGCTTTAGTTGCACACTGTGCACAGGATAAAGTACACTGACTAAAAATACTGCAGCTGCCTGCCTGCCTGTGGTATTATTAGAAAGAGAACACCAGAAATTGTCTGCAGTTAGCTTTAGTTGCACACTGTGCAAAGGATAAGGTACACTGACTGAAAATACTGCAGCTGCCTGCCTGCGTGTGGTATTATTAGAAAGAGAACACCAGAAATTGTCTGAGTTAGCGTGAGTTGCACACTGTGTACAGGATACAGTACACTGACTGAAAATACTGCAGCTGCCTGCCTGCCTGTGGTATTATTAGGAATAGAACACCAGCAATTGTCTGGAGTTAGCTTTAGTTGCACACTGTGCACAGGATACGGCACACTGACTGAATATACTGCAGCTGCCTGCCTGTGGTATTATTAGGAAGAGAACACCAGCAATTGTCTGCAGTTAACTTTAGTTGCACACTGTGAGCAGGATAAGGTACACTGACTTAAAATACTGCAGCTGTCTGCCTGTGGTATTATAAGGAAGAGAACACCAGCAATTGTCTGCAGTTAGTTTGAGTTGCACACTGTGCACATGATAAAGTACACTGACTGAAAATACTGCAGCTGCCTGTCTGCCTGTGGTATTATTAGGAAGAGAACACCAGTAATTGTCTGCAGTTAGCTTTAGTTGCACACTGTGCACAGGATACAGTACACTGACTTAAAACACTGCGGCTGCCTGCTTCCTATGTGTGGTATGTTTAGTAAGAGGACACCAGTAATTGTCTGCAGTTAGCTTTAGTTGCACACTGTGCACAGGATAAAGTACACCAACTAAAAATACTGCAGCGCCTGCCTGTGGTATTATTAGGAAGAGAACAGCAGCAATTGTCTGCAGTTAGCTTTAGTTGCACACTGTGAGCAGGATAAGGTGCAATGCCTTAAAATACTGCAGCTGTCTGCCTGTGGTTTTATTAGGAAGAGAACACCAGCAATTGTCTGCAGTTAGCTTTAGTTGCACACTGTGCATAGGATACAGTACACTGACTGAAAATACTGCAGCTGCCTGCCTGTGGTATTATAAGGAAGAGAACACCAGCAATTGTCTGCAGTTAGTTTGAGTTGCACACTGTGCACAGGATACAGTACACTGACTGAAAATACTGCAGCTGCCTGTCTGCCTGTGGTATTATTAGGAAGAGAACACCAGTAATTGTCTGCAGTTAGCTTTAGTTGCACACTGTGCACAGGATACAGTACACTGACTTAAAATACTGTGGCTGCCTGCTTCCTATGTGTGGTATGTTTAGTAAGAGAACACCAGTAATTGTCTGCAGTTAGCTTTAGTTGCACACTGTGCACAGGATACAGTACACTGACTGAAAATACTGCAGCTGCCTGCCTGTGGTATTATAAGGAAGAGAACACCAGCAATTGTCCGCAGTTAGTTTGAGTTGCACACTGTGCACAGGATACAGTACACTGACTGAAAATACTGCAGCTGCCTGCCTGCCTGTGGTATTATTAGGAAGAGAACATCAGAAATTGTATGCAGTTAGCTTTAGTTGCACAGTGTGCACAGGATAAGGTACACTGACTGAAAATACTGCAGCTGCCTGCCTGCTTGTGGTTTTATTAGGAAGAGAACACCAGCAATTGTCTGCAGTTAGCTTTAGTTGCACACTGTGCATAGGATACAGTACCCTGACTGAAAATACTGCAGCTGTCTGCCTGCCTGTGGTATTATTCTAAAGAGAACATCAGAAATTGTATGCAGTTAGCTTTAGTTGCACAGTGTGCCCAGGATAAGGTACACTGACTGAAAATACTGCAGCTGCCTGCCTGCTTGTGGTTTTATTAGGAAGAGAACACCAGCAATTGTCTGCAGTTAGCTTTAGTTGCACACTGTGCATAGGATACAGTACACTGACTGAATATACTGCAGCTGCCTGCCTGTGGTATTATTAGGAAGAGAACACCAGCAATTGTCTGCAATTAGCTTTAGTTGCACACTGTGCACAGGATACAGTACACTGACTGAAAATACTGCAGCTGCCTGCCTGTGGTATTATTAGGAAGTGAACACCAGCAATTGTCTGCAGTTAGCTTTAGTTGCACACAGTGCATAGGATACAGTACACTGACTGAAAATACTGCAGCTGCCTGCCTGTGGTATTATAAGGAAGAGAACACCAGCAATTGTCTGCAGTTAGCTTTAGTTGCACACTGTGCACAGGATACAGTACACTGACAGAAAATACTGAGGCTGCCTGTCTGCCTGTGGTATTATTAGGAAGAGAACACCAGTAATTGTCTGCAGTTAGATTTAGTTACACACTGTGCACAGGATACAGTACACTGACTGAAAATACTGCAGCTGCCTGCTTCCTATGTGTGGTATGTTTAGTAAGAGAACACCAGTAATTGTCTGCAGTTAGCTTTAGTTGCACACTGTGCACAGGATAAAGTACACCGACTAAAAATACTGCAGCGCCTGCCTGTGGTATTATTGGGAAGAGAACAGCAGCAATTGTCTGCAGTTAGCTTTAGTTGCACACTGTGAGCAGGATAAGGTACAATGCCTTAAAATACTGCAGCTGTCTGCCTGTGGTTTTATTAGGAAGAGAACACCAGCAATTGTCTGCAGTTAGCTTTAGTTGCACACTGTGCATAGGATACAGTACACTGACTGAAAATACTGCAGCTGCCTGCCTGTGGTATTATAAGGAAGAGAACACCAGCAATTGTCTGCAGTTAGTTTGAGTTGCACACTGTGCACAGGATACAGTACACTGACTGAAAATACTGCAGCTGCCTGTCTGCCTGTGGTATTATTAGGAAGAGAACACCAGTAATTGTCTGCAGTTAGCTTTAGTTGCACACTGTGCACAGGATACAGTACACTGACTTAAAATACTGCGGCTGCCTGCTTCCTATGTGTGGTATGTTTAGTAAGAGAACACCAGTAATTGTCTGCAGTTAGCTTTAGTTGCACACTGTGCACAGGATACAGTACACTGACTGAAAATACTGCAGCTGCCTGCCTGCCTGTGGTATTATTAGGAAGAGAACACCAGCAAATGTTTGCAGTTAGTTTGAGTTGCACACTGTGCACAGGATACAGTACACTGACTGAAAATATTGCAGCTGTCTGCCTGCCTGTGGTATTATTCTAAAGAGAACATCAGAAATTGTATGCAGTTAGCTTTAGTTGCACAGTGTGCACAGGATAAGGTACACTGACTGAAAATACTGCAGCTGCCTGCCTGCTTGTGGTTTTATTAGGAAGAGAACACCAGCAATTGTCTGCAGTTAGCTTTAGTTGCACACTGTGCATAAGATACAGTACACTGACTGAATATACTGCAGCTGCCTGCCTGTGGTATTATTAGGAAGAGAACACCAGCAATTGTCTGCAGTTAACTTTAGTTGCACACTGTGAACAGGATAAGGTACACTGACTTAAAATACTGCAGCTGTCTGCATGTGGTTTTATTAGGAAGAGAACACCAGCAATTGTCTGCAATTAGCTTTAGTTGCACACTGTGCACAGGATACAGTACGCTGACTGAAAATACTGCAGCTGCCTGCCTGTTGTATTATTAGGAAGTGAACACCAGCAATTGTCTGCAGTTAGCTTTAGTTGCACACAGTGCATAGGATACAGTACACTGACTGAAAATACTGCAGCTGCCTGCCTGTGGTATTATAAGGAAGAGAACACCAGAAATTGTCTGCAGTTAGCTTTAGTTGCACACTGTGCACAGGATACAGTACACTGACAGAAAATACTGAGGCTGCCTGTCTGCCTGTGGTATTATTAGGAAGAGAACACCAGTAATTGTCTGCAGTTAGATTTAGTTACACACTGTGCACAGGATACAGTACACTGACTGAATATACTGCAGCTGCCTGCCTGTGGTATTATTAGGAAGAGAACACCAGCAATTGTCTGCAGTTAACTTTAGTTGCACACTGTGAACAGGATAAGGTACACTGACTTAAAATACTGCAGCTGTCTGCATGTGGTTTTATTAGGAAGAGAACACCAGCAATTGTCTGCAATTAGCTTTAGTTGCACACTGTGCACAGGATACAGTACACTGACTGAAAATACTGCAGCTGCCTGCCTGTGGTATTATTAGGAAGTGAACACCAGCAATTGTCTGCAGTTAGCTTTAGTTGCACACAGTGCATGGGATACAGTACACTGACTGAAAATACTGCAGCTGCCTGCCTGTGGTATTATAAGGAAGAGAACAACAGCAATTGTCTGCAGTTAGCTTCAGTTGCACACTGTGCACAGGATACAGTACACTGACAGAAAATACTGAGGCTGCCTGTCTGCCTGTGGTATTATAAGGAAGAGAACACCAGTAATTGTCTGCAGTTAGCTTTAGTTGCACACTGTGCACATGATAAAGTACACCGACTAAAAATACTGCAGCGCCTGCCTGCCTGTGGTATTATTAGGAAGAGAACAGCAGCAATTGTCTGCAGTTAGCTTTAGTTGCACACTGTGCACAGGATAAAGTACACTAGCTGAAAATACTGCAGCTGCCTGCCTGCCTGTGGTATTATTAGGAAGAGAACACCAGCAATTGTCTGCAGTTAGCTTTAGTTGCACAGTGTGCACAGGATAAGGTACACTGACTGAAAATACTGCAGCTGCCTGCCTGCTTGTGGTTTTATTAGAAAGAGAACACCAGCAATTGTCTGCAGTTAGCTTTAGTTGCACACTGTGCATAGGATACAGTACACTGACTGAATATACTACAGCTGCCTGCCTGTGGTATTATTAGGAAGAGAACACCAACAATGGTCTGCAATTAACTTTAGTTGCACACTGTGAACAGGATAATGTACACTGACTTAAAATACTGCAGCTGTCTAGCTGTAGTTTTGTTAGGAAGAGAACACCAGCAATTGTCTGCAGTTAGCTTTAGTTGCACACTGTGCACAGGATACATCACAATGACTGAAAATACTGCAGCTGCCTGCCTGTGGTATTATTAGGAAGAGAACACCAGCAATTGTCTGCAGTTAGCTTTAGTTGCACACT
This sequence comes from Rana muscosa, assembly GCA_029206835.1. Classification (NCBI taxonomy): domain Eukaryota; kingdom Metazoa; phylum Chordata; class Amphibia; order Anura; family Ranidae; genus Rana; species Rana muscosa. Next base: position 208,148,684 of record CM055127.1, on the reverse strand, counting down.
GTGCACAGGATACAGCACAATGACTGAAAATACTGCAGCTGCCTGCCTGTGGTGTTATTAGGAAGAGAACACCAGCAATTGTCTGCAGTTAGCTTTAGTTGCACACTGTGCACAGGATACAGTACACTGACTGAAAATACTGCAGCTGCCTGCCTGTGGTATTATAAGGAAGAGAACACCAGCAATTGTCCGCAGTTAGTTTGAGTTGCACACTGTGCACAAGATGCAGTACACTGACTGAAAATACTGCAGCTGTCTGCCTGCCTGTGGTATTATTCTAAAGAGAACACCAGAAATTGTATGCAGTTAGCTTTAGTTGCACACTGTGCACAGGATACAGTACACTGACTGAAAATACTGCAGCGCCTGCCTGCATGTGGTATTATTAGCAAGAGAACACCAGCAATTGTCTGCAGTTAGCTTTAGTTGCACACTGTGCACAGGATAAAGTACACTGACTAAAAATACTGCAGCTGCCTGCCTGCCTGTGGTATTATTAGAAAGAGAACGCCAGAAATTGTCTGCTATTAGCGTGAGTTGCACACTGTGCACAGGATACAGTACACTGACTGAAAATACTGCAGCTGCCTGCCTGCCTGCCTGTGGTATTATTACAAAGAGAACACCACAAATTGTATGCAGTTATATTTAGTTGCACACTGTGCACAGGATAAGGTACACTGACTTAAAATACTGCAGCTGTCTGCCTGTGGTATTATTAGGAAGAGAACACCAGTAATTGTCTACAGGTAGCTTTAGTTGCACACTGTGCACAGGATACAGTACACTGACTGAAAACACTGCAGCGCCTGCCTGCCTGTGGTATTATTAGGAAGAGAACACCAGCAATTGTCTGCAGTTAGCTTTAGTTGCACACTGTGCACAGGATACAGTACACTGACTGAATATACTGCAGCTGCCTGCCTGTGGTATTATTAGGAAGAGAACACCAGCAATTGTCTGCAGTTAACTTTAGTTGCACACTGTGAGCAGGATAAGGTACACTGACTTAAAATACTGCAGCTGTCTGCCTGTGGTTTTATTAGGAAGAGCACACCAGCAATTGTCTGCAGTTAGCTTTAGTTGCACACTGTGCACAGGATACAGTACACTGACTGAAAATACTGCAGCTGCCTGCCAGTGGTATTATTAGGAAGTGAACACCAGCAATTGTCTGCAGTTAGCTTTAGTTGCACACTGTGCATAGGATACAGTACTCTGACTGAAAATACTGCAGCTGCCTGCCTGTGGTATTATAAGGAAGAGAACACCAGCAATTGTCTGCAGTTAGTTTGAGTTGCACACTGTGCACAGGATACAGCACACTGACTGAAAATACTGCAGCCGCCTGTCTGCCTGTGGTTTTATTAGGAAGAGAACACCAGTAATTGTCGGCAGTTAGATTTAGTTACACACTGTGCACAGGATACAGTACACTGACTCAAAATACTGCAGCTGCCTGCTTCCTATGTGTGGTATGTTTAGTAAGAGAACACCAGTAATTGTCTGCAGTTAGCTTTAGTTGCACACTGTGCACAGGATAAAGTACACCGACTAAAAATACTGCAGCACCTGCCTGCCTGTGGTATTATTAGGATGAGAACAGCAGCAATTGTCTGCAGTTAGCTTTAGTTGCACACTGTGCACAGGATAAAGTACACTAGCTGAAAATACTGCAGATGCCTGCCTGCCTGTGGTATTATTAGGAAGAGAACACCAGCAATTGTCTGCAGTTAGCTTTAGTTGCACACTGTGCATAGGATACAGTACACTGACTGAATATACTACAGCTGCCTGCCTGTGGTATTATTAGGAAGAGAACACCAGCAATTGTCTGCAATTAACTTTAGTTGCACACTGTGGACAGGATAATGTACACTGACTTAAAATACTGCAGCTGTCTAGCTGTAGTTTTGTTAGGAAGAGAACACCAGCAAGTGTCTGCAGTTAGCTTTAGTTGCACACGGTGCACAGGATACAGCACAATGACTGAAAATACTGCAGCTGCCTGCCTGCGGTGTTATTAGGAAGAGAACACCAGCAATTGTCTGCAGTTAGCTTTAGTTGCACACTGTGCACAGGATACAGTACAATGACTGAAAATACTGCAGCTGCCTGCCTGCGATGTTATTAGGAAGAGAACACCAGCAATTGTCTGCAGTTAGTTTTAGTTGCACACTGTACACAGGATACAGTACACTGACTGAAAATACTGCAGCTGCCTGCCTGTGGTGTTATAAGGAAGAGAACACCAGCAATTGTCCGCAGTTAGTTTGAGTTGCACACTGTGCACAGGATACAGTACACTGACTGAAAATACTGCAGCTGCCTGCCTGCCTGTGGTATTTTTAGGAAGAGAACACCAGCAAATGTTTGCAGTTAGTTTGAGTTGCACACTGTGCACAAGATACAGTACACTGACTGAAAATACTGCAGCGCCTGCCTGCCTGTGGTATTATTAGGAAGAGAACACCAGCAATTGTCTGCAGTTAGCTTTAGTTGCACACTGTGCACATGATAAAGTACACTGACTAAAAATACTGCAGCTGCCTGCCTGCCTGTGGTATTATTACAAAGAGAACACCTGAAATTGTCTGCAGTTAGCTTTAGTTGCACACTGTGCACAGGATAAGGTACACTGACTGAAAATACTGCAGCTGCCTGCCTGCTTGTGGTTTTATTAGGAAGATAAAACCAGCAATTGCCCGCAGTTAGTTTGAGTTGCACACTGTGCACAGGATACAGTACACTGACTGAAAATACTGCAGCTGTCTGCCTGCCTGTGGTATTATTCTAAAGAGAACACCAGAAATTGTATGCAGTTAGCTTTAGTTGCACACTGTGCACAGGATACAGTACACTGACTGAAAATACTGCAGCTGCCTGCCTGTGGTATTATTAGGAAGAGAACAGCAACAATTGTCTGCAGTTAGCTTTAGTTGCACACTGTGCACAGGATACAGTACACTGACTGAAAAAACTGCAGCTGCCTGCCTGTGGTATTATTACAAAGAGAACACCACAAATTGTATGCCGTTATCTTTAGTTGCACACTGTGCACAGGATAAGGTACACTGACTTAAAATACTGCAGCTGTCTGCCTGTGGTATTATTAGGAAGAGAACACCAGTAATTGTCTACATGTAGCTTTAGTTGCACACTGTGCACAGGATACAGTACACTGACTGAAAATACTGCAGCGCCTGACTGGCTGTGGTATTATTAGGAAGAGAACATCAGCAATTGTCTGCAGTTAGCTTTAGTTGCACACTGTGCACAGGATAAAGTACACTGACTAAAAATACTGCAGCTGCCTGCCTGCCTGTGGTATTATTAGGAATAGAACACCAGCAATTGTCTGCAGTTAGCTTTAGTTGCACACTGTGCACAGGATAAAGTACACTGACTGAATATACTGCTGCTGCCTGCATGTGGTATTATTAGGAAGAGAACACCAGCAATTGTCTGCAGTTAACTTTAGTTGCACACTGTGAGCAGGATAAGGTACACTGACTGAAAATACTGCAGCTGCCTGCCTGTGGTATTATTAGGAAGTGAACACCAGCAATTCTCTGCAGTTAGCTTTAGTTGCACACTGTGCATAGGATACAGTACTCTGACTGAAAATACTGCAGCTGCCTGCCTGTGGTATTATAAGGAAGAGAACACCAGCAATTGTCTGCAGTTAGTTTGAGTTGCACACTGTGCACAGGATACAGCACACTGACTGAAAATACTGCAGCTGCCTGCCTGCCTGTGGTATTATTAGGAAGAGAACACCAGTAATTGTCTGCAGTTAGATTTAGTTACACACTGTGCACAGGATACAGTACACTGACTGAAAATACTGCAGCTGCCTGCTTCCTATGTGTGGTATGTTTAGTAAGAGAACACCAGTAATTGTCTGCAGTTAGCTTTAGTTGCACACTGTGCACAGGATAAAGTACACCGACTAAAAATACTGCAGCGCCTGCCTGCCTGTGGTATTATTAGGAAGAGAACAGCAGCAATTGTCTGCAGTTAGCTTTAGTTGCACACTGTGCACAGGATAAAGTACACTAGCTCAAAATACTGCAGCTGCCTGCCTGCCTGTGATATTATTAGGATGAGAACACCAGCAATTGTCTGCAGTTAGCTTTAGATGCACACTGTGCACAGGATAAGGTACACTGACTGAAAATACTGCAGCTGCCTGCCTGCTTGTGGTTTTATTAGAAAGAGAACACCAGCAATTGTCTGCAGTTAGCTTTAGTTGCACACTGTGCATAGGATACAGTACACTGACTGAATATACTACAGCTGCCTGCCTGTGGTATTATTAGGAAGAGAACACCAGCAATTGTCTGCAATTAACTTTAGTTGCACACTGTGGACAGGATAATGTACACTGACTTAAAATACTGCAGCTGTCTAGCTGTAGTTTTGTTAGGAAGAGAACACTAGCAATTGTCTGCAGTTAGCTTTAGTTGCACACTGTGCACAGGATACAGCACAATGACTGAAAATACTGCAGCTGCCTGCCTGCGGTGTTATTAGGAAGAGAACACCAGCAATTGTCTGCAGTTAGCTTTAGTTGCACACTGTGCACAGGATACAGCACAATGACTGAAAATACTGCAGCTGAATGCCTGCGGTGTTATTAGGAAGAGAACACCAGCAATTGTCTGCAGTTAGCTTTAGTTGCACACTGTGCACAGGATACAGTACACTGACTGAAAATACTGCAGCTGCCTGCCTGTGGTATTATAAGGAAGAGAACACCAGCAATTGTCCACAGTTAGTTTGAGTTGCACACTGTGCACAGGATACAGTACACTGACTGAAAATACTGCAGCTGCCTGCCTGCCTGTGGTATTATTAGGAAGAGAACACCAGCAAATGTTTGCAGTTAGTTTGAGTTGCACACTGTGCACAGGATACAGTAAACTGACTGAAAATACTGCAGCTGTCTGCCTGCCTGTGGTATTATTCTAAAGAGAACACCAGAAATTGTATGCAGTTAGCTTTAGTTGCACACTGTGCACAGGATACAGTACACTGACTGAAAATACTGCAGCTGCCTGCCTGCCTGTGGTATTATTAGGAAGAGAACAGCAACAATTGTCTGCAGTTAGCTTTAGTTGCACACTGTGCACAGGATACAGTACACTGACTGAAAAAACTGCAGCTGCCTGCCTGCCTGTGGTATTATTACAAATAGAACACCACAAATAGTATGCAGTTATCTATAGTTGCACACTGTGCACAGGATAAGGTGCACTGACTTAAAATACTGCAGCTGTCTGCCTGTGGTATTATTAGGAAGAGAACACCAGTAATTGTCTGCAGGTAGCTTTAGTTGCACACTGTACACAGGATACAGTGCACTGACTGAAAATACTGCAGCGCCTGCCTGCCTGTGGTATTATTAGGAAGAGAACACCAGCAATTGTCTGCAGTTAGCTTTAGTGGAACACTGTGCACATGATAAAGTACACTGACTAAAAATATTGCAGCTGCCTGCCTGCCTGTGGTATTATTACAAAGAGAACACCACAAATTGTATGCAGGTATCTATAGTTGCACACTGTGCACAGGATAAGGTGCACTGACTTAAAATACTGCAGCTGTCTGCCTGTGGTATTATTAGGAAGAGAACACCAGTAATTGTCTGCAGGTAGCTTTAGTTGCACACTGTGCACAGGATAAAGTACACTGACTAAAAAAACTGCAGCTGCCTGCCTGCCTGTGGTATTATTAGAAAGAGAACACCAGAAATTGTCTGCAGTTAGCGTGAGTTGCACACTGTGCACAGGATACAGTACACTGACTGAAAATACTGCAGCTGCCTGCCTGCCTGTGGTATTATTAGGAATAGAACACCAGCAATTGTCTGCAGTTAGCTTTAGTTGCACACTGTGCATAGGATACAGTACACTGACTGAATATACTACAGCTGCCTGCCTGTGGTATTATTAGGAAGAGAACACCAGCAATTGTCTGCAATTAACTTTAGTTGCACACTGTGGACAGGATAATGTACACTGACTTAAAATACTGCAGCTGTCTAGCTGTAGTTTTGTTAGGAAGAGAACACCAGCAATTGTCTGCAGTTAGCTTTAGTTGCACACGGTGCACAGGATACAGCACAATGACTGAAAATACTGCAGCTGCCTGCCTGCGGTGTTATTAGGAAGAGAACACCAGCAATTGTCTGCAGTTAGCTTTAGTTGCACACTGTGCACAGGATACAGTACAATGACTGAAAATACTGCAGCTGCCTGCCTGCGATGTTATTAGGAAGAGAACACCAGCAATTGTCTGCAGTTAGTTTTAGTTGCACACTGTGCACAGGATACAGTACACTGACTGAAAATACTGCAGCTGCCTGCCTGTGGTGTTATAAGGAAGAGAACACCAGCAATTGTCCGCAGTTAGTTTGAGTTGCACACTGTGCACAGGATACAGTACACTGACTGAAAATACTGCAGCTGCCTGCCTGTCTGTGGTATTATTAGGAAGAGAACACCAGCAAATGTTTGCAGTTAGTTTGAGTTGCACACTGTGCACAAGATACAGTACACTGACTGAAAATACTGCAGCGCCTGCCTGCCTGTGGTATTATTAGGAAGAGAACACCAGCAATTGTCTGCAGTTAGCTTTCGTTGCACACTGTGCACAGGATAAAGTACACTGACTAAAAATACTGCAGCTGCCTGCCTGCCTGTGGTATTATTACAAAGAGAACACCTGAAATTGTCTGCAGTTAGCTTTAGTTGCACACTGTGCACATGATAAGGTACACTGACTGAAAATACTGCAGCTGCCTGCCTGCGTGTGGTTTTATTAGGAAGATAACACCAGCAATTGTCCGCAGTTAGTTTGAGTTGCACACTGTGCACAGGATACAGTACACTGACTGAAAATACTGCAGCTGCCTGCCTGTGGTATTATTAGGAAGAGAACACCAGCAAATGTTTGCAGTTAGTTTGAGTTGCACACTGTGCACAAGATACAGTACACTGTTTGAAAATACTGCAGCTGTCTGCCTGCCTGTGGTATTATTCTAAAGAGAACACCAGAAATTGTATGCAGTTAGCTTTAGTTGCACACTGTGCACAGGATACAGTACACTGACTGAAAATACTGCAGCTGCCTGCCTGTGGTATTATTAGGAAGAGAACAGCAACAATTGTCTGCAGTTAGCTTTAGTTGCACACTGTGCACAGGATACAGTACACTGACTGAAAAAACTGCAGCTGCCTGCCTGTGGTATTATTACAAAGAGAACACCACAAATTGTATGCAGTTATCTTTAGTTGCACACTGTGCACAGGATAAGGTACACTGACTTAAAATACTGCAGCTGTCTGCCTGTGGTATTATTAGGAAGAGAACACCAGTAATTGTCTACATGTAGCTTTAGTTGCACACTGTGCACAGGATACAGTACACTGACTGAAAATACTGCAGCGCCTGACTGCCTGTGGTATTATTAGGAAGAGAACACCAGCAATTGTCTGCAGTTAGTTTGAGTTGCACACTGTGCACAGGATACAGCACACTGACTGAAAATACTGCAGCTGTCTGCCTGCCTGTGGTATTATTCTAAAGAGAACACCAGAAATTGTATGCAGTTAGCTTTAGTTGCACACTGTGCACAGGATAAAGTACACTGACTAAAAATACTGCAGCTGCCTGCCTGCCTGTGGTATTATTAGGAAAAGAACACCAGCAATTGTCTGCAGTTAGCTTTAGTTGCACACTGTGCACAGGATAAAGTACACTGACTGAATATACTGCAGCTGCCTGCATGTGGTATTATTAGGAAGAGAACACCAGCAATTGTCTGCAGTTAACTTTAGTTGCACACTGTGAGCAGGATAAGGTACACTGACTGAAAATACTGCAGCTGCCTGCCTGTGGTATTATTAGGAAGTGAACACCAGCAATTTTCTGCAGTTAGCTTTAGTTGCACACTGTGCATAGGATACAGTACTCTGACTGAAAATACTGCAGCTGCCTGCCTGTGGTATTATAAGGAAGAGAACACCAGCAATTGTCTGCAGTTAGTTTGAGTTGCACACTGTGCACAGGATACAGCACACTGACTGAAAATACTGCAGCTGCCTGCCTGCCTGTGGTATTATTAGGAAGAGAACACCAGTAATTGTCTGCAGTTAGATTTAGTTACACACTGTGCACAGGATACAGTACACTGACTGAAAATACTGCAGCTGCCTGCTTCCTATGTGTGGTATGTTTAGTAAGAGAACACCAGTAATTGTCTGCAGTTAGCTTTAGTTGCACACTGTGCACAGGATAAAGTACACCGACTAAAAATACTGCAGCGCCTGCCTGCCTGTGGTATTATTAGGAAGAGAACAGCAGCAATTGTCTGCAGTTAGCTTTAGTTGCACACTGTGCACAGGATAAAGTACACTAGCTCAAAATACTGCAGCTGCCTGCCTGCCTGTGGTATTATTAGGAAGAGAACACCAGCAATTGTCTGCAGTTAGCTTTAGTTGCACACTGTGCACAGGATAAGGTACACTGACTGAAAATACTGCAGCTGCCTGCCTGCTTGTGGTTTTATTAGAAAGAGAACACCAGCAATTGTCTGCAGTTAGCTTTAGTTGCACACTGTGCATAGGATACAGTACACTGACTGAATATACTACAGCTGCCTGCCTGTGGTATTATTAGGAAGAGAACACCAGCAATTGTCTGCAATTAACTTTAGTTGCACACTGTGGACAGGATAATGTACACTGACTTAAAATACTGCAGCTGTCTAGCTGTAGTTTTGTTAGGAGGAGAACACCAGCAATTGTCTGCAGTTAGCTTTAGTTGCACACTGTGCACAGGATACAGCACAATGACTGAAAATACTGCAGCTGCCTGCCTGCGGTGTTATTAGGAAGAGAACACCAGCAATTGTCTGCAGTTAGCTTTAGTTGCACACTGTGCACAGGATACAGCACAATGACTGAAAATACTGCAGCTGAATGCCTGCGGTGTTATTAGGAAGAGAACACCAGCAATTGTCTGCAGTTAGCTTTAGTTGCACACTGTGCACAGGATACAGTACACTGACTGAAAATACTGCAGCTGCCTGCCTGTGGTATTATAAGGAAGAGAACACCAGCAATTGTCCGCAGTTAGTTTGAGTTGCACACTGTGCACAGGATACAGTACACTGACTGAAAATACTGCAGCTGCCTGCCTGCCTGTGGTATTATTAGGAAGAGAACAGCAACAATTGTCTGCAGTTAGCTTTAGTTGCACACTGTGCACAGGATACAGTACACTGACTGAAAAAACTGCAGCTGCCTGCCTGCCTGTGGTATTATTACAAAGAGAACACCACAAATAGTATGCAGTTATCTATAGTTGCACACTGTGCACAGGATAAGGTGCACTGACTTAAAATACTGCAGCTGTCTGCCTGTGGTATTATTAGGAAGAGAACACCAGTAATTGTCTGCAGGTAGCTTTAGTTGCACACTGTGCACAGGATAAAGTACACTGACTAAAAAAACTGCAGCTGCCTGCCTGCCTGTGGTATTATTAGGAAGAGAACACCAGCAAATGTCTGCAGTTAGCTTGAGTTGCACACTGTGCACAGGATACAGTACACTGACTGAAAATACTACAGCACCTGACTGCCTGTGGTATTATTAGGAAGAGAACACCAGCAATTGTCTGCAGTTAGCTTTAGTTGCACACTGTGCACAGGATAAGGTACACTGATTGAAAATACTGCAGCTGCCTGCCTGCTTGTGGTTTTATTAGGAAGAGAACACCAGCAATTGTCTGCAGTTAGCTTTAGTTGCACACTGTGCACAGGATACAGTACACTGACTGAATATACTACAGCTGCCTGCCTGTGGTATTATTAGGAAGAGAACACCAGCAATTGTCTGCAGTTAACTTTAGTTGCACACTGTAAACAGGATAATTTACACTGACTTAAAATACTGCAGCTGTCTGCCTGTGGTTTTATTAAAAAAAGAACACCAGTAATTGTCTGCAGTTAGCTTTAGTTGCACACTGTGCACAGGATGCAGCACAATGACTGAAAATACTGCAGCTGCCTGCCTGCGGTGTTATTAGGAAGAGAACACCAGCAATTGTCTGCAGTTAGCTTTAGTTGCACACTGTGCACAGGATACAGTACACTGCCTGAAAATACTGCAGCTGCCTGCCTGTGGTATTATAAGGAAGAGAACACCAACAATTGTCTGCAGTTAGTTTGAGTTGCACACTGTGCACAGGATACAATACACTGACTGAAAATACTGCCGCTGCCTGCCTGCCTGTGGTATTATTAGGAAGAGAACACCAGCAAATGTTTGCAGTTAGTTTGAGTTGCACACTGTGCACAGGATGCAGTACACTGACTGAAAATACTGCAGATGTCTGCGTGCCTGTGGTATTATTCTTAAGAGAACACCAGAAATTGTATGCAGTTAGCTTTAGTTGCACACTGTGCACATGATACAGTACACTGACTCAAATACTGCAGCTGCCTGCCTGCCTGTGGTATTATTAGGAAGAGAACAGCAACAATTGTCTGCAGTTAGCTTTAGTTGCACACTGTGCACAGGATACAGTACACTGACTGAAAATACTGCAGCTGCCTGCTTGTGGTATTATTAGGAAGTGAACACCAGCAATTGTCTGCAGTTAGCTTTAGTTGCACACTGTGCACAGGATTCAGTACACTGACTGAAAATACTGCAGCTGCCTGTCTGCCTGTGGTATTATTAGGAAGAGAACACCAGTAATTGTCTGCAGTTAGCTTTAGTTGCACACTGTGCACAGGATAAAGTACACTGGCTGAAAATACTGCAGCTGCCTGCCTGCCTGTGGTATTATTAGGAAGACAACACCAGCAAATGTCTGCAGTTAGCTTGAGTTGCACACTGTGCACAGGATACAGTACACTGACTGAAAATACTACAGCACCTGACTGCCTGTGGTATTATTAGGAAGAGAACACCAGCAATTGTCTGCAGTTAGCTTTAGTTGCACGCTGTGCACAGGATACAGTACACTGACTGAAAATACTGCAGCTGCCTGCCTGTGTTATTATAAGGAAGAGAACACCAGCAATTGTCCGCAGTTAGTTTGAGTTGCACACTGTGCACAGGATACAGTACACTGACTGAAAATACTACAGCACCTGACTGCCTGTGGTATTATTAGGAAGAGAACACCAGCAAATGTCTGCAGTTAGCTTGAGTTGCACACTGTGCACAGGATACAGTACACTGACTGAAAATACTGCAGCTGCCTGCCTGCCTGTGGTATTATTAGGAAGAGAACACCAGCAATTGTCTGCAATTAGCTTTAGTTGCACACTGTGCACAGGATACAATACACTGACTGAAAATACTGCAGCTGCCTGCCTGTGGTATTATTAGGAAGTGAACACCAGCAATTGTCTGCAGTTAGCTTTAGTTGCACACTGTGCATAGGATACAGTACACTGACTGAAGATACTGCAGCTGCCTGCCTGTGGTATTATAAGGAAGAGAACACCAGCAATTGTCTGCAGTTAGTTTGAGTTGCACACTGTGCACAGGATACAGTACACTGACTGAAAATACTGAGGCTGCCTGTCTGCCTGTGGTATTATTAGGAAGAGAACACCAGTAATTGTCTGCAGTTAGCTTTAGTTGCACATTGTGCACAGGATAAAGTACACTGACTAAAAATACTGCAGCGCCTGCCTGCCTGTGGTATTATTAGGAAGAGAACAGCACCAATTGTTTGCAGTTAGCTTTAGTTGCACACTGTGCACATGATAAAGTACACTAGCTGAAAATACTGCAGCTGCATGCCTGCCTGTGGTATTATTAGGAAGAGAACACCAGCAATTGTCTGCAGTTAGCTTTAGTTGCACACTGTGCACAGGATAAGGTACACTGACTGAAAATACTGCAGCTGCCTGCCTGCTTGTGGTTTTATTAGAAAGAGAACACCAGCAATTGTCTGCAGTTAGCTTTAGTTGCACACTGTGCACACGATAAAGTACACTGACTAAAAATACTGCAGCTGCCTGCCTGCCTGTGGTATTATTAGAAAGAGAACACCAGAAATTGTCTGCAGTTAGCTTTAGTTGCACACTGTGCAAAGGATAAGGCACACTGACTGAAAATACTGCAGCTGCCTGCCTGCCTGTGGTATTATTAGGAATAGAACACCAGCAATTGTCCGCAGTTAGTTTGAGTTGCACACTGTGCACAGGATACAGTACACTGACTGAAAATACTGCAGCTATCTGCCTGCCTGTGGTATTATTAGGAAGAGAACAGCAACAATTGTCTGCAGTTAGCTTTAGTTGCACACTGTGCACAGGATACAGTACACTGACTGAAAAAACTGCAGCTGCCTGCCTGCCTGCCTGTGGTATTATTACAAAGAGAACACCACAAATTGTATGCAGTTATCTTTAGTTGCACACTGTGCACAGGATAAGGTACACTGACTTAAAATACTGCAGCTGTCTGCCTGTGGTATTATTAGGAAGAGAACACCAGTAATTGTCTGCAGGTAGCTTTAGTTGCACACTGTGCACAGGATACAGTACACTGACTGAAAATACTGCAGCGCCTGCCTGCATGTGGTATTATTAGGAAGAGAACACCAGCAATTGTCTGCAGTTAGCTTTAGTTGCACACTGTGCACAGGATAAAGTACACTGACTAAAAATACTGCAGCTGCCTGCCTGCCTGTGGTATTATTAGAAAGAGAACACCAGAAATTGTCTGCAGTTAGCTTTAGTTGCACACTGTGCAAAGGATAAGGTACACTGACTGAAAATACTGCAGCTGCCTGCCTGCGTGTGGTATTATTAGAAAGAGAACACCAGAAATTGTCTGAGTTAGCGTGAGTTGCACACTGTGTACAGGATACAGTACACTGACTGAAAATACTGCAGCTGCCTGCCTGCCTGTGGTATTATTAGGAATAGAACACCTGCAATTGTCTGGAGTTAGCTTTAGTTGCACACTGTGCACAGGATATGGCACACTGACTGAATATACTGCAGCTGCCTGCCTGTGGTATTATTAGGAAGAGAACACCAGCAATTGTATGCAGTTAACTTTAGTTGCACACTGTGAGCAGGATAAGGTACACTGACTTAAAATACTGCAGCTGTCTGCCTGTGGTATTATAAGGAAGAGAACACCAGCAATTGTCTGCAGTTAGTTTGAGTTGCACACTGTGCACATGATAAAGTACACTGACTGAAAATACTGCAGCTGCCTGTCTGCCTGTGGTATTATTAGGAAGAGAACACCAGTAATTGTCTGCAGTTAGCTTTAGTTGCACACTGTGCACAGGATACAGTACACTGACTTAAAACACTGCGGCTGCCTGCTTCCTATGTGTGGTATGTTTAGTAAGAGGACACCAGTAATTGTCTGCAGTTAGCTTTAGTTGCACACTGTGCACAGGATAAAGTACACTGGCTGAAAATACTGCAGCTGCCTGCCTGCCTGTGGTATTATTAGGAAGAAAACATCAGCAAATGTCTGCAGTTAGCTTGAGTTGCACACTGTGCACAGGATACAGTACACTGATTGAAAATACTACAGCACCTGAATGCCTGTGGTATTATTAGGAAGAGAACACCAGCAATTGTCTGCAGTTAGCTTTAGTTGCACACTGTGCACAGGATACAGTACACTGACTGAAAATACTGCAGCTGCCTGCCTGTGGTATTATAAGGAAGAGAACACCAGCAATTGTCCGCAGTTAGTTTGAGTTGCACACTGTGCACAGGATACAGTACACTGACTGAAAATACTGCAGCTGCCTGCCTGCCTGTGGTATTATTAGGGAGAGAACACCAGCAAATGTTTGCAGTTAGTTTGAGTTGCACACTGTGCACAGGATACAGTACACTGACTGAAAATACTGCAGCTGTCTGCCTGCCTGTGGTTTTATTCTAAAGAGAACACCAGAAATTGTATGCAGTTTTCTTTAGTTGCACACTGTGCACAGGATACAGTACACTGACTGAAAATACTGCAACTGCCTACCTGCCTTTGGTATTATTAGGAAGAGAACAGCAACAATTGTCTGCAGTTAGCTTTAGTTGCACACTGTGCACAGGATACAGTACACTGACTGAAAAAACTGCAGCTGCCTGCCTGCCTGTGGTATTATTACAAAGAGAACACCACAAATTGTATGCAGTTATCTTTAGTTGCACACTGTGCACAGGATAAGGTACACTGACTTAAAATACTGCAGCTGTCTGCCTGTGGTATTATTAGGAAGAGAACACCAGTAATTGTCTGCCGATAGCTTTAGTTGCACACTGTGCACAGGATACAGTACACTGACTGAAAATACTGCAGCGCCTGCCTGCCTGTGGTATTATTAGGAAGAGAACACCAGCAATTGTCTGCAGTTAGCTTTAGTTGCACACTGTGCACAGGATAAAGTACACTGACTAAAAATACTGCAGCTGCCTGCCTGTGGTATTATTAGAAAGAGAACACCAGAAATTGTCTGCAGTTAGCGTGAGTTGCACACTGTGCACAGGATACAGTACACTGACTGAAAATACTGCAGCTGCCTGCCTGCCTGTGGTATTATTAGGAATAGAACACCAGCAATTGTCTGCAGCTAGCTTTAGTTGCACACTGTGCACATGATACAGTACACTGACTGAATATACTGCAGCTGCCTGCCTGTGGTATTATTAGGAAGAGAACACCAGCAATTGTCTGCAGTTAACTTTAGTTGCACACTGTGAGCAGGATAAGGTACACTGACTTAAAATACTGCAGCTGTCTGCCTGTGGTTTTATTAGGAAGAGCACACCAGCAATTGTATGCAGTTAGCTTTAGTTGCACACTGTGCACAGGATACAGTACACTGACTGAAAATACTGCAGCTGTCTGCCTGTGGTATTATTAGGAAGAGAACACCAGCAATTGTCTGCAGTTAGCTTTAGTTGCACACTGTGCACAGGATAAAGTACACTGGCTGAAAATACTGCAGCTGCCTGCCTGCCTGTGGTATTATTAGGAAGAGAACACCAGCAATTGTCTGCAGTTAGCTTTAGTTGCACACTGTGCACAGGATAAGGTACACTGACTGAAAATAGTGCAGCTGCCTGCCTGCTTGTGGTTTTATTAGAAAGATAACACCAGCAATTGTCTGCAGTTAGCTTTAGTTGCACACTGTGCACAGGATACAGTACACTGACTGAATATTCTACAGCTGCCTGCCTGTGGTATTATTAGGAAGAGAACACCAGCAATTGTCTGCAATTAACTTTAGTTGCACACTGTGAACAGGATAATGTACACTGACTTAAAATACTGCAGCTGTCTGCCTGTGGTTTTATTAGGAAGAGAACACCAGCAAATGTCTGCAGTTAGCTTTAGTTGCACACTGTGCACAGGATACAGCACAATGACTGAAAATACTGCAGCTGCCTGCCTGCGGTGTTATTAGGAAGAGAACACCAGCAATTGTCTCCAGTTAGCTTTAGTTGCACACTGTGCACAGGATACAGTACACTGACTGAAAATACTGCAGCTGCCTGCCTGTGGTATTATAAGGAAGAGAACACCAGCAATTGTCCGCAGTTAGTTTGAGTTGCACACTGTGCACAGGATACAGTACACTGACTGAAAATACTGCAGCTGCCTGCCTGCCTGTGGTATTATTAGGAAGAGAACACCAGCAAATGTTTGCAGTTAGTTTGAGTTGCACACTGTGCACAGGATACAGTACACTGACTGAAAATACTGCAGCTGTCTGCCTGCATGTGGTATTATTCTAAAGAGAACACCAGAAATTGTATGCAGTTAGATTTAGTTGCACACTGTTGCACAGGATATAGTACACTGACTGAAAATACTGCAGCTGCCTGCCTGCCTGTGGTATTATTAGGAAGAGAACAGCAAATATTGTCTGCAGTTAGCTTTAGTTGCACACTGTGCACAGGATGCAGTACACTGACTTAAAAAACTGCAGCTGCCTGCCTGCCTGTGGTATTATTACAAAGAGAACACCACAAAATGTAGGCAGTTATCTTTAGTTGCACACTGTGCACAGGATAAGGTACACTGACTTAAAATACTACAGCTGTCTGCCTGTGGTATTATTAGGTAGAGAACACCAGTAATTGTCTGCAGGTAGCTTTAATTGCAAACTGTGCACAGGATACAGTACACTGGCTAAAAATAATGCAGCGCCTGCCTGCCTGTGGTATTATTAGGAAGAGAACACCAGCAATTGTCTGCAGTTAGCTTTAGTTGCACACTGTGCACAGGATAAAGTACACTGACTAAAAAAACTGCAGCTGCCTGCCTGCCTGTGGTATTATTAGAAAGAGAACACCAGAAATTGTCTGCAGTTAGCGTGAGTTGCACACTGTGCACAGGATACAGTACACTGACTGAAAATACTGCAGCTGCCTGCCTGCCTGTGGTATTATTAGGAATAGAACACCAGCAATTGTCTGCAGTTAGCTTTAGTTGCACACTGTGCACAGGATACAGTACACTGACTGAATATACTGCAGCTGCCTGCCTGTGGTATTATTAGGAAGAGAACACCAGCAATTGTCTGCAGTTACCTTTAGTTGCACACTGTGAGCAGGATAAGGTACACTGACTTAAAATACTGCAGCTGTCTGCCTGTGGTATTATTAGGAATTGAACACCAGCAATTGTCTGCAGTTAGCTTTAGTTGCACATTGTGCATAGGATACAGTACACTGACTGAAAATACTGCAGCTGCCTGCCTGTGGTATTATAAGGAAGAGAACACCAGCAATTGTCTGCAGCTAGTTTGAGTTGCACACTGTGCACAGGATACAGCACACTGACTGAAAATACTGCAGCTGCCTGTCTGCCTGTGGTATTATTAGGAATAGAAAACCAGTAATTGTCTGCAGTTAGCTTTAGTTGCACACTGTGCACAGGATACAGTACTCTGACTTAAAATACTGCAGCTAGCTGCTTCCTATGTGTGGTATGTTTAGTAAGAGAACACCAGTAATTGTCTGCAGTTAGCTTTAGTTGCACACTGTGCACAGGATAAAGTACACTGGCTGAAAATACTGCAGCTGCCTGCCTGCCTGTGGTATTATTAGGAAGAGAACACCAGCAAATGTCTGCAGTTAGCTTGAGTTGCACATTGTGCACAGGATACAGTACACTGACTGAAAATACTACATCACCTGACTGCCTGTGGTATTATTAGGAAGAGAACACCAGCAATTGTCTGCAGTTAGCTTTAGTTGCACACTGTGCACAGGATAAAGTACACTGACTGAAAATACTGCAGCTGCCTGCCTGCTTGTGGTTTTATTAGGAAGAGAACACCAGCAATTGTCTGCAGTTAGCTTTAGTTGCACACTGTGCACAGGATACAGTACACTGACTGAATATACTACAGCTGCCTGCCTGTGGTATTATTAGGAAGAGAACACCAGCAATTGTCTGCAGTTAACTTTAGTTGCACACTGTAAACAGGGTAATTTACACTGACTTAAAATACTGCAGCTGTCTGCCTGTGGTTTTATTAAAAAAAGAACACCAGTAATTGTCTGCAGTTAGCTTTAGTTGCACACTGTGCACAGGATACAGCACAATGACTGAAAATACTGCAGCTGCCTGCCTGCGGTGTTATTAGGAAGAGAACACCAGCAATTGTCTGCAGTTAGCTTTAGTTGCACACTGTGCACAGGATACAGTACACTGCCTGAAAATACTGCAGCTGCCTGCCTGTGGTATTATAAGGAAGAGAACACCAGCAATTGTCTGCAGTTAGTTTGAGTTGCACACTGTGCACAGGATACAATACACTGACTGAAAATACTGCCGCTGCCTGCCTGCCTGTGGTATTATTAGGAAGAGAACACCAGCAAATGTTTGTAAGTAGTTTGAGTTGCACACTGTGCACAGGATACAGTACACTGACTCAAAATACTGCAGCTGCCTGCCTGCCTGTGGTATTATTAGGAAGAGAACAGCAACAATTGTCTGCAGTTAGCTTTAGTTGCACACTGTGCACAGGATACAGTACACTGACTGAAAAAAACTGCAGCTGCCTGCCTGCCTATGGTATTATTACAGAGAACACCACAAATTGTATGCAGTTAGCTTTAGTTGCACACTGTGCACAGGATAAGGTACACTGACTTAAAATACTGCAGCTGTCTGCCTGTGGTATTATTAGGAAGAGAACACCAGTAATTGTCTGCAGGTAGCTTTAGTTCCACACTGTGCACATGATACAGTACACTGACTGAAAATACTGCAGCGCCTGCCTGCTTGTGGTATTATTAGGAAGAGAACACCAGCAATTGTCTGGAGTTAGCTTTAGTTGCACACTGTGCACAGGATACAGTACACTGACTGAAAATACTGCAGCTGCCTGCTTGTGGTATTATTAGGAAGTGAACACCAGCAATTGTCTGCAGTTAGCTTTAGTTGCACACTGTGCATAAGATACAGTACACTGACTGAAAATACTGCAGCTGCCTGCCTGTGGTATTATAAGGAAGAGAACACCAGCAATTGTCTGCAGTTAATTTGAGTTGCACACTGTGCACAGGATACAGAACACTGACTGAAAATACTGAGGCTGCCTGTCTGCCTGTGGTATTATTAGGAAGTGAACACCAGTAATTATCTGCAGTTAGCTTTAGTTGCACACTGTGCACAGGATAAAGTACACTGGCTGAAAATACTGCAGCTGCCTGCCTGCCTGTGGTATTATTAGGAAGAGAACACCAGCAAATGTCTGCAGTTAGCTTGAGTTGCACACTATGCACAGGATACAGTACACTGACTGAAAATACTACAGCACCTGACTGCCTGTGGTATTATTAGGAAGAGAACACCAGCAATTGTCTGCAGTTAGCTTTAGTTGCACACTGTGCACAGGATACAGTACACTGACTGAAAATACTGCAGCTGCCTGCCTGTGTTATTATAAGGAAGAGAACACCAGCAATTGTCTGCAGTTAGTTTGAGTTGCACACTGTGCACAGGATACAGTACACTGACTGAAAATACTACAGCACCTGACTGCCTGTGGTATTATTAGGAAGAGAACACCAGCAAATGTCTGCAGTTAGCTTGAGTTGCACACTGGGCACAGGATACAGTACACTGACTGAAAATACTGCAGCTGCCTGTGGTATTATTAGGAAGAGAACACCAGCAATTGTCTGCAATTAGCTTTAGTTGCACACTGTGCACAGGATACAGTACACTGACTGAAAATACTGCAGCTGCCTGCCTGTGGTATTATTAGGAAGTGAACACCAGCAATTGTCTGCAGTTAGCTTTAGTTGCACACTGTGCATAAGATACAGTACACTGACTGAAAATACTGCAGCTGCCTGCCTGTGGTATTATAAGGAAGAGAACACCAGCAATTGTCTGCAGTTAATTTGAGTTGCACACTGTGCACAGGATACAGTACACTGACTGAAAATACTGAGGCTGCCTGTCTGCCTGTGGTATTATTAGGAAGTGAACACCAGTAATTGTCTGCAGTTAGCTTTAGTTGCACACTGTGCACAGAATAAAGTACACTGACTAAAAATACTGCAGCGCCTGCCTGCCTGTGGTATTATTAGGAAGAGAACAGCACCAATTGTCTGCAGTTAGCTTTAGTTGCACACTGTGCACAGGATAAAGTACACTAGCTGAAAATACTGCAGCTGCCTGCCTGCCTGTGGTATTATTAGGAAGAGAACACCAGCAATTGTCTGCAGTTAGCTTTAGTTGCACACTGTGCACAGGATAAAGTACACCAACTAAAAATACTGCAGCGCCTGCCTGTGGTATTATTAGGAAGAGAACAGCAGCAATTGTCTGCAGTTAGCTTTAGTTGCACACTGTGAGCAGGATAAGGTACAATGCCTTAAAATACTGCAGCTGTCTGCCTGTGGTTTTATTAGGAAGAGAACACCAGCAATTGTCTGCAGTTAGCTTTAGTTGCACACTGTGCATAGGATACAGTACACTGACTGAAAATACTGCAGCTGAATGCCTGTGGTATTATAAGGAAGAGAACACCAGCAATTGTCTGCAGTTAGCTTTAGTTGCACACTGTGCACAGAATACAGTACACTGACTGAAACTACTGAGGCTGCCTGTCTGCCTGTGGTATTATTAGGAAGAGAACACCAGTAATTGTCTGCAGTTAGCTTAAGTTGCACACTGTGCACATGATACAGTACACTGACTGAAAATACTGCAGCTGCCTGCTTCCTATGTGTGGTATGTTTAGTAAGAGAACACCAGTAATTGTCTGCAGTTAGCTTTAGTTGCACACTGTGCACAGGATAAAGTACACCAACTAAAAATACTGCAGCGCCTGCCTGTGGTATTATTAGGAAGAGAACAGCAGCAATTGTCTGCAGTTAGCTTTAGTTGCACACTGTGAGCAGGATAAGGTACAATGCCTTAAAATACTGCAGCTGTCTGCCTGTGGTTTTATTAGGAAGAGAACACCAGCAATTGTCTGCAGTTAGCTTTAGTTGCACACTGTGCATAGGATACAGTACACTGACTGAAAATACTGCAGCTGAATGCCTGTGGTATTATAAGGAAGAGAACACCAGCAATTGTCTGCAGTTAGCTTTAGTTGCACACTGTGCACAGAATACAGTACACTGACTGAAAATACTGAGGCTGCCTGTCTGCCTGTGGTATTATTAGGAAGAGAACACCAGTAATTGTCTGCAGTTAGCTTAAGTTGCACACTGTGCACATGATACAGTACACTGACTGAAAATACTGCAGCTGCCTGCTTCCTATGTGTGGTATGTTTAGTAAGAGAACACCAGTAATTGTCTGCAGTTAGCTTTAGTTGCACACTGTGCACAGGATAAAGTACACCAACTAAAAATACTGCAGCTGTCTGCCTGTGGTTTTATTAGGAAGAGAACACCAGCAATTGTCTGCAGTTAGCTTTAGTTGCACACTGTGCATAGGATACAGTACACTGACTGAAAATACTGCAGCTGCCTGCCTGTGGTATTATAAGGAAGAGAACACCAGCAATTGTCTGCAGTTAGTTTGAGTTGCACACTGTGCACAGGATACAGTACACTGACTGAAAATACTGCAGCTGCCTGTCTGCCTGTGGTATTATTAGGAAGAGAACACCAGTAATTGTCTGAAGTTAGCTTTAGTTGCACACTGTGCACAGGATACAGTACACTGACTTAAAATACTGCGGCTGCCTGCTTCCTATGTGTGGTATGTTTAGTAAGAGAACACCAGTAATTGTCTGCAGTTAGCTTTAGTTGCACACTGTGCACAGGATACAGTACACTGACTGAAAATACTGCAGCTGACTGCCTGTGGTATTATAAGGAAGAGAACACCAGCAATTGTCTGCAGTTAGTTTGAGTTGCACACTGTGCACAGGATACAGTACACTGACTGAAAATACTGCAGATGCCTGCCTGCCTGTGGTATTATTAGGAAGAGAACACCAGCAAATGTTTGCAGTTAGTTTGAGTTGCACACTGTGCACAGGATACAGTACACTGACTGAAAATACTGCAGCTGTATGCCTGCCTGTGGTATTATTCTAAAGAGAACATCAGAAATTGTATGCAGTTAGCTTTAGTTGCACAGTGTGCACAGGATACGGTACACTGACTGAAAATACTGCAGCTGCCTGCCTGCTTGTGGTTTTATTAGGAAGAGAACACCAGCAATTGTCTGCAGTTAGCTTTAGTTGCACACTGTGCATAGGAAACGGTACACTGACTGAATATACTGCAGCTGCCTGCCTGTGGTATTATTAGGAAGAGAACACCAGCAATTGTCTGCAGTTAACTTTAGTTGCACACTGTGAACAGGATAAGGTACACTGACTTAAAATACTGCAGCTGTCTGCATGTAGTTTTATTAGGAAGAGAACACCAGCAATTGTCTGCAATTAGCTTTAGTTGCACACTGTGCACAGGATACAGTACACTGACTGAAAATACTGCAGCTGCCTGCCTGTGGTATTATTAGGAAGTGAACACCAGCAATTGTCTGCAGTTAGCTTTAGTTGCACACAGTGCATAGGATACAGTACACTGACTGAAAATACTGCAGCTGCCTGCCTGTGGTATTATAAGGAAGAGAACACCAGCAATTGTCTGCAGTTAGCTTTAGTTGCACACTGGGTACAGGATACAGTACACTGACAGAAAATACTGAGGCTGCCTGTCTGCCTGTGGTATTATTAGGAAGAGAACACCAGTAATTGTCTGCAGTTAGATTTAGTTACACACTGTGCACAGGATACAGTACACTGACTGAAAATACTGCAGCTGCCTGCTTCCTATGTGTGGTATGTTTAGTAAGAGAACACCAGTAATTGTCTGCAGTTAGCTTTAGTTGCACACTGTGCACAGGATAAAGTACACTGACTAAAAATACTGCAGCGCCTGCCTGTGGTATTATTAGGAAGAGAACAGCAGAAATTGTCTGCAGTTAGCTTTAGTTGCACACTGTGAGCAGGATAATGTACAATGCCTTAAAATACTGCAGCTGTCTGCCTGTGGTTTTATTAGGAAGAGAACACCAGAAATTGTCTGCAGTTAGCTTTAGTTGCACACGGTGCATAGGATACAGTACACTGACTGAAAATACTGCAGCTGCCTGCCTGTGGTATTATAAGGAAGAGAACACCAGCAATTGTCTGCAGTTAGTTTGAGTTGCACACTGTGCACATGATACAGTACACTGACTTAAAATACTAAATCTGCCTGTCTGCCTGTGGTATTATTAGGAAGAGAACACCAGTAATTGTCTGCAGTTAGCTTTAGTTGCACACTGTGCACAGGATACAGTACACTGACTTAAAATACTGCGGCTGCCTGCTTCCTATGTGTGGTATGTTTAGTAAGAGAACACCAGTAATTGTCTGCAGTTAGCTTTAGTTGCACACTGTGCACAGGATACAGTACACTGACTGAAAATACTGCAGCTGCCTGTGGTATTATAAGGAAGAGAACACCAGCAATTGTCCGCAGTTAGTTTGAGTTGCACACTGTGCACAGGATACAGTACACTGACTGAAAATACTGCAGCTGCCTGCCTGTCTGTGGTATTATTAGGAAGAGAACACCAGCAAATGTTTGCAGTTAGTTTGAGTTGCACACTGTGCACAGGATACAGTACACTGACTGAAAATATTGCAGCTGTCTGCCTGCCTGTGGTATTATTCTAAAGAGAACATCAGAAATTGTATGCAGTTAGCTTTAGTTGCACAGTGTGCACAGGATAAGATACACTGACTGAAAATACTGCAGCTGCCTGCCTGCTTGTGGTTTTATTAGGAAGAGAACACCAGCAATTGTCTGCAGTTAGCTTTAGTTGCACACTGTTCATAGGATACAGTACACTGACTGAATATACTGCAGCTGCCTGCCTGTGGTATTATTAGGAAGAGAACACCAGCAATTGTCTGCAGTTAACTTTAGTTGCACACTGTGAACAGGATACAGTACACTGACTGAAAATACTGCAGCTGCCTGCATGTTGTATTATTAGGAAGTGAACACCAGCAATTGTCTGCAGTTAGCTTTAGTTGCACACAGTGCATAGGATACAGTACACTGACAGAAAATACTGAGGCTGCCTGTCTGCCTGTGGTATTATTAGGAAGAGAACACCAGGAATTGTCTGCAGTTAAATTTAGTTACACACTGTGCACAGGATACAGTACACTGACTGAAAATACTGCAGCTGCCTGCTTCCTATGTGTGGTATGTTTAGTAAGAGAACACCAGTAATTGTCTGCAGTTAGCTTTAGTTGCACACTGTGCACAGGATAAAGTACACCGACTAAAAATACTGCAGCACCTGCCTGCCTGTGGTATTATTAGGAAGAGAACAGCAGCAATTGTCTGCAGTTAGCTTTAGTTGCACACTGTGCACAGGATAAAGTACACTGGCTGAAAATACTGCAGCTGCCTGCCTGCCTGTGGTATTATTAGGAAGAGAACACCAGCAATTGTCTGCAGTTAGCTTTAGTTGCACACTGTGCACAGGATAAGGTACACTGACTGAAAATACTGCAGCTGCCTGCCTGCTTGTGGTTTTATTAGAAAGGGAACACCAGCAATTGTCTGCAGTTAGCTTTAGTTGCACACTGTGCATAGGATACAGTACACTGACTGAATATACTACAGCTGCCTGCCTGTGGTATTATTAGGAAGAGAACACCAACAATTGTCTGCAATTAACTTTAGTTGCACACTGTGAACAGGATAATGTACACTGACTTAAAATACTGCAGCTGTCTAGCTGTAGTTTTGTTAGGAAGAGAACACCAGCAATTGTCTGCAGTTAGCTTTAGTTGCACACTGTGCACAGGATAGAGCACAATTACTGAAAATACTGCAGCTGCCTGCCTGTGGTGTTATTAGGAAGAGAACACCAGCAATTGTCTTCAGTTAGCTTTAGTTGCACACTGTGCACAGGATACAGTACACTGACTGAAAATACTGCAGCTGTCTGCCTGCCTGTGGTATTATTCTAAAGAGAACACCAGAAATTGTATGCAGTTAGCTTTAGTTGCACACTGTGCACAGGATTCAGTACACTGACTAAAAATACTGCAGCTGCCTGCCTGCCTGTGGTATTATTAGGAAGAGAACAGCAACAATTGTCTGCAGTTAGCTTTAGTTGCACACTGTGCACAGGATACAGTACACTGACTGAAAAAACTGCAGCTGCCTGCCTGCCTGTGGTATTATTACAAAGAGAACACCACAAATTGTATGCAGTTATCTATAGTTGCACACTGTGCACAGGATAAGGTGCACTGACTTAAAATACTGCAGCTGTCTGCCTGTGGTATTATTAGGAAGAGAACACCAGTAATTGTCTGCAGGTAGCTTTAGTTGCACACTGTGCACAGGATACAGTACACTGACTGAAAATACTGCAGCACCTGCCTGCCTGTGGTATTATTAGGAAGAGAACACCAGCAATTGTCTGCAGTTAGCTTTAGTTGCACACTGTGCACAGGATAAAGTACACTGACTAAAAATACTGCAGCTGCCTGCCTGCCTGTGGTATTATTACAAAGAGAACACCAGAAATTGTCTGCAGTTAGCTTTAGTTGCACACTGTGCACAGGATAAGGTACACTGACTGAAAATACTGCAGCTGCCTGCCTGCTTGTGGTTTTATTAGGAAGAGAACACCAGCAATTGTCCGCAGTTAGTTTGAGTTGCACACTGTGCACAGGATACAGTACACTGACTGAAAATATTGCAGCTGCCTGCCTGCCTGTGGTATTATTAGGAAGAGAACACCAGCAAATGTTTGCAGTTAGTTTGAGTTGCACACTGTGCACAAGATGCAGTACACTGACTGAAAATACTGCAGCTGTCTGCCTGCCTGTGGTATTATTCTAAAGAGAACACCAGAAATTATATGCAGTTAGCTTTAGTTGCACACTGTGCACAGGATACAGTACACTGACTGAAAATACTGCAGCGCCTGCCTGCATGTGGTATTATTAGAAAGAGAACACCAGCAATTGTCTGCAGTTAGCTTTAGTTGCACACTGTGCACATGATAAAGTACACTGACTAAAAATACTGCAGCTGCCTGCCTGCCTGTGGTATTATTAGAAAGAGAACACCAGAAATTGTCTGCTATTAGCGTGAGTTGCACACTGTGCACAGGATACAGTACACTGACGGAAAAAACTGCAGCTGCCTGCCTGTGGTATTATTACAAAGAGAACACCACAAATTGTATGCAGTTATATTTAGTTGCACACTGTGCACAGGATAAGGTACACTGACTTAAAATACTGCAGCTGTCTGCCTGTGGTATTATTAGGAAGAGAACACCAGTAATTGTATACAGGTAGCTTTAGTTGCACACTGTGCACAGGATACAGTACACTGACTGAAAACACTGCAGCGCCTGCCTGCCTGTGGTATTATTAGGAAGAGAACACCAGCAATTGTCTGCAGTTAGCTTTAGTTGCACACTGTGCACAGGATAAAGTACAGTGACTAAAAATACTGCAGTTG
This sequence comes from Rana muscosa, assembly GCA_029206835.1. NCBI lineage: Eukaryota > Metazoa > Chordata > Amphibia > Anura > Ranidae > Rana > Rana muscosa. The sequence goes on along the minus strand of CM055127.1, from coordinate 208,122,640 downwards.
CCTGCCTGCATGTGGTATTATTAGGAATAGAACAGCAATTGTCTGCAGTTAGCTTTAGTTGCACACTGTGCACAGGATACAGTACACTGACTGAATATACTGCAGCTGCCTGCCTGTGGTATTATTAGGAAGAGAACACCAGCAATTGTCTGCAGTTAACTTTAGTTGCACACTGTGAGCAGGATACGGTACACTGACTTAAAATACTGCAGCTGTCTGCCTGTGGTTTTATTAGGAAGAGCACACCAGCAATTGTCTGCAGTTAGCTTTAGTTGCACACTGTGCACATGATACAGTACACTGACTGAAAATACTGCAGCTGCCTGCCTGTGGTATTATTAGGAAGTGAACACCAGCAATTTTCTGCAGTTAGCTTTAGTTGCACACTGTGCATAGGATACAGTACTCTGACTGAAAATACTGCAGCTGCCTGCCTGTGGTATTATAAGGAAGAGAACACCAGCAATTGTCTGCAGTTAGTTTGAGTTGCACACTGTGCACAGGATACAGCACACTGACTGAAAATACTGCAGCTGCCTGCTTCCTATGTGTGGTATGTTTAGTAAGAGAACACCAGTAATTGTCTGCAGTTAGCTTTAGTTGCACACTGTGCATAGGATTCAGTACACTGACTGAATATACTACAGCTGCCTGCCTGTGGTATTATTAGGAAGAGAACACCAGCAATTGTCTGCAATTAACTTTAGTTGCACACTGTGGACAGGATAATGTACACTGACTTAAAATACTGCAGCTGTCTAGCTGTAGTTTTGTTAGGAAGAGAACACCAGCAATTGTCTGCAGTTAGCTTTAGTTGCACACTGTGCACAGGATACAGCACAATGACTGAAAATACTGCAGCTGCCTGCCTGCGATTTTATTAGGAAGGGAACACCAGCAATTGTCTGCAGTTAGCTTTAGTTGCACACTGTGCACAGGATACAGTACACTGACTGAAAATACTGCAGCTGCCTGCCTGTGGTATTATAAGGAAGAGAACACCAGCAATTGTCTGCAGTTAGTTTGAGTTGCACACTGTGCACAGGATACAGTACACTGACTGAAAATACTGCAGCTGCCTGCCTGCCTGTGGTATTATTAGGAAGAGAACACCAGCAAATGTTTGCAGTTAGTTTGAGTTGCACACTGTGCACAAGATACAGTACACTGACTGAAAATACTGCAGCGCCTACCTGCCTGTGGTATTATTAGGAAGAGAACACCAGCAATTGTCTGCAGTTAGCTTTAGTTGCACACTGTGCACAGGATAAAGTACACTGACTAAAAATACTGCAGCTGCCTGCCTGCCTGTGGTATTATTACAAAGAGAACACCTGAAATTGTCTGCAGTTAGCTTTAGTTGCACACTGTGCACAGGATAAGGTACACTGACTGAAAATACTGCAGCTGCCTGCCTGCTTGTGGTTTTATTAGGAAGATAAAACCAGCAATTGTCCGCAGTTAGTTTGAGTTGCACACTGTGCACAGGATACAGTACACTGACTGAAAATACTGCAGCTGCCTGCCTGTGGTATTATTAGGAAGAGAACACCAGCAAATGTTTGCAGTTAGTTTGAGTTGCACACTGTGCACAAAATACAGTACACTGACTGAAAATACTGCAGCTGTCTGCCTGCCTGTGGTATTATTCTAAAGAGAACACCAGAAATTGTATGCAGTTAGCTTTAGTTGCACACTGTGCACAGGATACAGTACACTGACTGAAAATACTGCAGCTGCCTGCCTGTGGTATTATTAGGAAGAGAAAAGCAACAATTGTCTGCAGTTAGCTTTAGTTGCACACTGTGCACAGGATACAGTACACTGACTGAAAAAACTGCAGCTGCCTGCCTGCCTGTGGTATTATTACAAAGAGAACACCACAAATTGTATGCAGTTATCTTTAGTTGCACACTGTGCACAGGATAAGGTACACTGACTTAAAATACTGCAGCTGTCTGCCTGTGGTATTATTAGGAAGAGAACACAGCAATTGTCCGCAGTTAGTTTGGGTTGCACACTGTGCACAGGATACAGTACACTGACTGAAAATACTGCAGCTGCCTGCCTGCCTGTGGTATTATTAGGAAGAGAACACCAGCAAATGTTTGCAGTTAGTTTGAGTTGCACACTGTGCACAAGATACAGTACACTGACTGAAAATACTGCAGCGCCTGCCTGCCTGTGGTATTATTAGGAAGAGAACACCAGCAATTGTCTGCAGTTAGCTTTAGTTGCACACTGTGCACAGGATAAAGTACACTGACTAAAAATACGGCAGCTGCCTGCCTGCCTGTGGTATTATTACAAAGAGAACACCTGAAATTGTCTGCAGTTAGCTTTAGTTGCACACTGTGCACAGGATAAGGTACACTGACTGAAAATACTGCAGCTGCCTGCCTGCTTGTGGTTTTATTAGGAAGATAAAACCAGCAATTGTCCGCAGTTAGTTTGAGTTGCACACTGTGCACAGGATACAGTACACTGACTGAAAATACTGCAGCTGCCTGCCTGCCTGTGGTATTATTAGGAAGAGAACACCAGCAAATGTTTGCAGTTAGTTTGAGTTGCACACTGTGCACAAAATACAGTACACTGTCTGAAAATACTGCAGCTGTCTGCCTGCCTGTGGTATTATTCTAAAGAGAACACCAGAAATTGTATGCAGTTAGCTTTAGTTGCACAATGTGCACAGGATACAGTACACTGACTGAAAATACTGCATCTGCCTGCCTGTGGTATTATTAGGAAGAGAACAGCAACAATTGTCTACATGTAGCTTTAGTTGCACACTGTGCACAGGATACAGTACACTGACTGAAAATACTGCAGCGCCTGCCTGCCTGTGGTATTATTAGGAAGAGAACACCAGCAATTGTCTGCAGTTAGCTTTAGTTGCACACTGTGCACAGGATAAAGTACACTGACTAAAAATACTGAAGCTGCCTGCCTGCCTGTGGTATTATTAGGAATAGAACACCAGCAATTGTCTGCAGTTAGCTTTAGTTGCACACTGTGCACAGGATAGAGTACACTGACTGAATATAGTGCAGCTGCCTGCCTGTGGTATTATTAGGAAGAGAACACCAGCAATTGTCTGCAGTTAACTTTAGTTGCACACTGTGAGTAGGATAAGGTACACTGACTTAAAATACTGCAGCTGTCTGCCTGTGGTTTTATTAGGAAGAGCACACCAGCAATTGTCTGCAGTTAGCTTTAGTTGCACACTGTGCACAGGATACAGTACACTGACTGAAAATACTGCAGCTGCCTGCCTGTGGTATTATTAGGAAGTGAACACCAGCAATTGTCTGCAGTTAGCTTTAGTTGCACACTGTTCATAGGATACAGTACTCTGACTGAAAATACTGCAGCTGCCTGCCTGTGGTATTATAAGGAAGAGAACACCAGCAATTGTCTGCAGTTAGTTTGAGTTGCACACTGTGCACAGGATACAGCACACTGACTGAAAATACTGCAGCTGCCTGCCTGCCTGTGGTATTATTAGGAAGAGAACACCAGTAATTGTCTGCAGTTAGATTTAGTTACACACTGTGCACAGGATACAGTACACTGACTGAAAATACTGCAGCTGTCTGCTTCCTATGTGTGGTATGTTTAGTAAGAGAACACCAGTAATTGCCTGCAGTTAGCTTTAGTTGCACACTGTGCACAGGATAAAGTACACCGACTAAAAATACTGCAGCGCCTGCCTGCCTGTGGTATTATTAGGAAGAGAACAGCAGCAATTGTCTGCAGTTAGCTTTAGTTGCACACTGTGCACAGGATAAAGTACACTAGCTGAAAATACTGCAGCTGCCTGCCTGCCTGTGGTATTATTAGGAAGAGAACACCAGCAATTGTCTGCAGTTAGCTTTAGTTGCACACTGTGCACAGGATAAGGTACACTGACTGAAAATACTGCAGCTGCCTGCCTGCTTGTGGTTTTATTAGAAAGAGAACACCAGCAATTGTCTGCAGTTAGCTTTAGTTGCACACTGTGCATAGGATACAGTACACTGACTGAATATACTACAGCTGCCTGTCTGTGGTATTATTAGGAAGAGAACACCAGCAATTGTCTGCAATTAACTTTAGTTGCACACTGTGGACAGGATAATGTACACTGACTTAAAATACTGCAGCTGTCTAGCTGTAGTTTTGTTAGGAAGAGAACACCAGCAATTGTCTGCAGTTAGCTTTAGTTGCACACTGTGCACAGGATACAGCACAATTACTGAAAATACTGCAGCTGCCTGCCTGCGGTGTTATTAGGAAGAGAACACCAGCAATTGTCTGCAGTTAGCTTTAGTTGCACACTGTGCACAGGATACAGCACAATGACTGAAAATACTGCAGCTGAATGCCTGCGGTGATATTAGGAAGAGAACACCAGCAATTGTCTGCAGTTAGCTTTAGTTGCACACTGTGCACAGGATACAGTACACTGACTGAAAATACTGCAGCTGCCTGCCTGTGGTATTATAAGGAAGAGAACACCAGCAATTGTCCGCAGTTAGTTTGAGTTGCACACTGTGCACAGGATACAGTACACTGACTGAAAATACTGCAGCTGTCTGCCTGCCTGTGGTATTATTCTAAAGAGAACACCATAAATTGTATGCAGTTAGCTGTAGTTGCACACTGTGCACAGGATACAGTACACTGACTGAAAATACTGCAGCTGCCTGCCTGCCTGTGGTATTATTAGTAAGAGAACAGCAACAATTTTCTGCAGTTAGCTTTAGTTGCACACTGTGCACAGGATACAGTACACTGACTGAAAAAACTGCAGCTGCCTGCCTGCCTGTGGTATTATTACAAAGAGAACACCACACATTGTATGCAGTTATCTATAGTTGCACACTGTGCACAGGATAAGGTGCACTGACTTAAAATACTGCAGCTGTCTGCCTGTGGTATTATTAGGAAGAGAACACCAGTAATTGTCTGCAGGTAGCTTTAGTTGCACACTGTGCACAGGATACAGTACACTGACTGAAAATACTGCAGCGCCTGCCTGCCTGTGGTATTATTAGGAAGAGAACACCAGAAATTGTCTGCAGTTAGCTTTAGTTGCACACTGTGCACAGGATAAGGTACACTGACTGAAAATACTGCAGCTGCCTGCCTGCTTGTGGTATTATTAGGAAGAGAACACCAGCAAATGTTTGCAGTTAGTTTGAGTTGCACACTGTGCACAAGATACAGTACACTGACTGAAAATACTGCAGCTGTCTGCCTGCCTGTGGTATTATTCTAAAGAGAACACCAGAAATTGTATGCAGTTAGCTTTAGTTGCACACTGTGCACAGGATACAGTACACTGACTGAAAATACTGCAGCTGCCTGCCTGTGGTATTATTAGGAAGAGAACAGCAACAATTGTCTGCAGTTAGCTTTAGTTGCACACTGTGCACAGGATACAGTACACTGACTGAAAAAACTGCAGCTGCCTGCCTGCCTGTGGTATTATTACAAAGAGAACACCACAAATTGTATGCAGTTATCTTTAGTTGCACACTGTGCACAGGATAAGGTACACTGACTTAAAATACTACAGCTGTCTGCCTGTGGTATTATTAGGAAGAGAACACCAGTAATTGTCTACAGGTAGCTTTAGTTGCACACTGTGCACAGGATACAGTACACTGACTGAAAATACTGCAGCGCCTGCCTGCCTGTGGTATTATTAGGAAGAGAACACCAGCAATTGTCTGCAGTTAGCTTTAGTTGCACACTGTGCACAGGATAAAGTACACTGACTAAAAATACTGCAGCTGCCTGCCTGCCTGTGGTATTATTAGGAATAGAACACCAGCAATTGTCTGCAGTTAGCTTTAGTTGCACACTGTGCACAGGATAAAGTACACTGACTGAATATACTGCAGCTGCCTGCCTGTGGTATTATTAGGAAGAGAACACCAGAAATTGTCTGCAGTTAACTTTAGTTGCACACTGTGAGCAGGATAAGGTACACTGACTTAAAATACTGCAGCTGTCTGCCTGTGGTTTTATTAGGAAGAGCACACCAGCAATTGTCTGTAGTTAGCTTTAGTTGCACACTGTGCACAGGATACAGTACACTGACTGAAAATACTGCAGCTGCCTGCCTGTGGTATTATAAGGAAGAGAACACCAGCAATTGTCTGCAGTTAGTTTGAGTTGCACACTGTGCACAGGATACAGCACACTGACTGAAAATACTGCAGCTGCCTGCCTGCCTGTGGTGTTATTAGGAAGAGAACACCAGTAATTGTCTGCAGTTAGATTTAGTTACACACTGTGCACAGGATACAGTACACTGACTGAAAATACTGCAGCTGCCTGCTTCCTATGTGTGGTATGTTTAGTAAGAGAACACCAGTAATTGTCTGCAGCTAGCTTTAGTTGCACACTGTGCACAGGATAAGGTACACTGACTGAAAATACTGCAGCTGCCTGCCTGTGGTATTATAAGGAAGAGAACACCAGCAATTGTCTGCAGTTAGTTTGAGTTGCACACTGTGCACAGGATACAGCACACTGACTGAAAATACTGCAGCTGCCTGCCTGCCTGTGGTATTATTAGGAAGAGAACACCAGTAATTGTCTGCAGTTAGATTTAGTTACACACTGTGCACAGGATACAGTACACTGACTGAAAATACTGCAGCTGCCTGCTTCCTATGTGTGGTATGTTTAGTAAGAGAACACCAGTAATTGTCTGCAGTTAGCTTTAGTTGCACACTGTGCACAGGATAAAGTACACCGACTAAAAATACTGCAGCGCCTGCCTGCCTGTGGTATTATTAGGAAGAGAACAGCAGCAATTGTCTGCAGTTAGCTTTAGTTGCACACTGTGCACAGGATAAAGTACACTAGCTGAAAATACTACAGCAACTGACTGCCTGTGGTATTATTAGGAAGAGAACACCAGCAATTGTCTGCAGTTAGCTTTAGTTGCACACTGTGCACAGGATAAGGTACACTGACTGAAAATACTGCAGCTGCCTGCCTGTGGTATTATTAGGAAGAGAACACCAGCAATTGTCTGCAATTAACTTTAGTTGCACACTGTGGACAGGATAATGTACACTGACTTAAAATACTGCAGCTGTCTAGCTGTAGTTTTGTTAGGAAGAGAACACCAGCAAGTGTCTGCAGTTAGCTTTAGTTGCACACTGTGCACATGATACAGCACAATGACTGAAAATACTGCAGCTGCCTGCCTGCCTGTGGTATTATTAGGAAGAGAACACCAGCAATTGTCTGCAATTAGCTTTAGTTGCACACTGTGCACAGGATACAGTACACTGACTGAAAATACTGCAGCTGCCTGCCTGTGGTATTATTAGGAAGTGAACACCAGCAATTGTCTGCAGTTAGCTTTAGTTGCACACTGTGCATAGGATACAGTACACTGACTGAAAATACTGCAGCTGCCTGCCTGTGGTATTATAAGGAAGAGAACACCAGCAATTGTCTGCAGTTAGTTTGAGTTGCACACTGTGCACAGGATACAGTACACTGACTGAAAATACTGAGGCTGCCTGTCTGCCTGTGGTATTATTAGGAAGAGAACACCAGTAATTGTCTGCAGTTAGCTTTAGTTGCACACTGTGCACAGGATAAAGTACAATGACTGAAAATACTGCAGCTGCCTTCTTCCTATGTGTGGTATGTTTAGTAAGAGAACACCAGTAATTGTCTGCAGTTAGCTTTAGTTGCACACTGTGCACAGGATAAAGTACACTGACTAAAAATACTGCAGCGCCTGCCTGCCTGTGGTATTATTAGGAAGAGAACAGCACCAATTGTCTGCAGTTAGCTTTAGTTGCACACTGTGCACAGGATAAGGTACACTGACTGAAAATACTGCAGCTGCCTGCCTGCTTGTGGTTTTATTAGAAAGAGAACACCAGCAATTGTCTGCAGTTAGCTTTAGTTGCACACTGTGCATAGGATACAGTACACTGACTGAATATACTACAGCTGCCTGCCTGTGGTAATATTAGGAAGAGAACACCAGCAATTGTCTGCAATTAACTTTAGTTGCACACTGTGAACAGGATAATGTACACTGACTTAAAATACTGCAGCTGTCTGCCTGTGGTTTTATTAGGAAGAGAACACCAGCAATTGTCTGCAGTTAGCTTTAGTTGCACACTGTGCACAGGATACAGCACAATGACTGAAAATACTGCAGCTGCCTGCCTGTGGTGTTATTAGGAAGAGAACACCAGCAATTGTCAGCAGTTAACTTTAGTTGCACACTGTGCACAGGATACAGTACACTGACTGAAAATACTGCAGCTGCCTGCCTGTGGTATTATAAGGAAGAGAACACCAGCAATTGTCCGCAGTTAGTTTGAGTTGCACACTGTGCACAGGATACAGTACACTGACTGAAAATACTGCAGCTGCCTGCCTGCCTGTGGTATTATTAGCAAGAGAACACCAGCAAATGTTTGCAGTTAGTTTGAGTTGCACACTGTGCACAAGATACAGTACACTGACTGAAAATACTGCAGCTGTCTGCCTGCCTGTGGTATTATTAGGAAGAGAACACCAGCAATTGTCTGCAGTTAGCTTTAGTTGCACACTGTGCACAGGATAAAGTACACTGACTAAAAATACTGCAGCTGCCTGCCTGCCTGTGGTATTATTACAAAGAGAACACCTGAAATTGTCTGCAGTTAGCTTTAGTTGCACACTGTGCACAGGATAAGGTACACTGACTGAAAATACTGCAGCTGCCTGCCTGCTTGTGGTTTTATTAGGAAGATAAAACCAGCAATTGTCCGCAGTTAGTTTGAGTTGCACACTGTGCACAGGATACAGTACACTGACTGAAAATACTGCAGCTGCCTGCCTGTGGTATTATTAGGAAGAGAACACCAGCAAATGTTTGCAGTTAGTTTGAGTTGCACACTGTGCACAAAATACAGTACACTGACTGAAAATACTGCAGCTGTCTGCCTGCCTGTGGTATTATTCTAAAGAGAACACCAGAAATTGTATGCAGTTAGCTTTAGTTGCACACTGTGCACAGGATACAGTACACTGACTGAAAATACTGCAGCTGCCTGCCTGTGGTATTATTAGGAAGAGAAAAGCAACAATTGTCTGCAGTTAGCTTTAGTTGCACACTGTGCACAGGATACAGTACACTGACTGAAAAAACTGCAGCTGCCTGCCTGCCTGTGGTATTATTACAAAGAGAACACCACAAATTGTATGCAGTTATCTTTAGTTGCACACTGTGCACAGGATAAGGTACACTGACTTAAAATACTGCAGCTGTCTGCCTGTGGTATTATTAGGAAGAGAACACAGCAATTGTCCGCAGTTAGTTTGGGTTGCACACTGTGCACAGGATACAGTACACTGACTGAAAATACTGCAGCTGCCTGCCTGCCTGTGGTATTATTAGGAAGAGAACACCAGCAAATGTTTGCAGTTAGTTTGAGTTGCACACTGTGCACAAGATACAGTACACTGACTGAAAATACTGCAGCGCCTGCCTGCCTGTGGTATTATTAGGAAGAGAACACCAGCAATTGTCTGCAGTTAGCTTTAGTTGCACACTGTGCACAGGATAAAGTACACTGACTAAAAATACGGCAGCTGCCTGCCTGCCTGTGGTATTATTACAAAGAGAACACCTGAAATTGTCTGCAGTTAGCTTTAGTTGCACACTGTGCACAGGATAAGGTACACTGACTGAAAATACTGCAGCTGCCTGTCTGCTTGTGGTTTTATTAGGAAGATAAAACCAGCAATTGTCCGCAGTTAGTTTGAGTTGCACACTGTGCACAGGATACAGTACACTGACTGAAAATACTGCAGCTGCCTGCCTGCCTGTGGTATTATTAGGAAGAGAACACCAGCAAATGTTTGCAGTTAGTTTGAGTTGCACACTGTGCACAAAATACAGTACACTGACTGAAAATACTGCAGCTGTCTGCCTGCCTGTGGTATTATTCTAAAGAGAACACCAGAAATTGTATGCAGTTAGCTTTAGTTGCACACTGTGCACAGGATACAGTACACTGACTGAAAATACTGCATCTGCCTGCCTGTGGTATTATTAGGAAGAGAACAGCAACAATTGTCTACATGTAGCTTTAGTTGCACACTGTGCACAGGATACAGTACACTGACTGAAAATACTGCAGCGCCTGCCTGCCTGTGGTATTATTAGGAAGAGAACACCAGCAATTGTCTGCAGTTAGCTTTAGTTGCACACTGTGCACAGGATAAAGTACACTGACTAAAAATACTGAAGCTGCCTGCCTGCCTGTGGTATTATTAGGAATAGAACACAAGCAATTGTCTGCAGTTAGCTTTAGTTGCACACTGTGCACAGGATAGAGTACACTGACTGAATATACTGCAGCTGCCTGCCTGTGGTATTATTAGGAAGAGAACACCAGCAATTGTCTGCAGTTAACTTTAGTTGCACACTGTGAGTAGGATAAGGTACACTGACTTAAAATACTGCAGCTGTCTGCCTGTGGTTTTATTAGGAAGAGCACACCAGCAATTGTCTGCAGTTAGCTTTAGTTGCACACTGTGCACAGGATACAGTACACTGACTGAAAATACTGCAGCTGCCTGCCTGTGGTATTATTAGGAAGTGAACACCAGCAATTGTCTGCAGTTAGCTTTAGTTGCACACTGTTCATAGGATACAGTACTCTGACTGAAAATACTGCAGCTGCCTGCCTGTGGTATTATAAGGAAGAGAACACCAGCAATTGTCTGCAGTTAGTTTGAGTTGCACACTGTGCACAGGATACAGCACACTGACTGAAAATACTGCAGCTGCCTGCCTGCCTGTGGTATTATTAGGAAGAGAACACCAGTAATTGTCTGCAGTTAGATTTAGTTACACACTGTGCACAGGATACAGTACACTGACTGAAAATACTGCAGCTGTCTGCTTCCTATGTGTGGTATGTTTAGTAAGAGAACACCAGTAATTGCCTGCAGTTAGCTTTAGTTGCACACTGTGCACAGGATAAAGTACACCGACTAAAAATACTGCAGCGCCTGCCTGCCTGTGGTATTATTAGGAAGAGAACAGCAGCAATTGTCTGCAGTTAGCTTTAGTTGCACACTGTGCACAGGATAAAGTACACTAGCTGAAAATACTGCAGCTGCCTGCCTGCCTGTGGTATTATTAGGAAGAGAACACCAGCAATTGTCTGCAGTTAGCTTTAGTTGCACACTGTGCACAGGATAAGGTACACTGACTGAAAATACTGCAGCTGCCTGCCTGCCTGCTTGTGGTTTTATTAGAAAGAGAAAACCAGCAATTGTCTGCAGTTAGCTTTAGTTGCACACTGTGCATAGGATACAGTACACTGACTGAATATACTACAGCTGCCTGCCTGTGGTATTATTAGGAAGAGAACACCAGCAATTGTCTGCAATTAACTTTAGTTGCACACTGTGGACAGGATAATGTACACTGACTTAAAATACTGCAGCTGTCTAGCTGTAGTTTTGTTAGGAAGAGAACACCAGCAATTGTCTGCAGTTAGCTTTAGTTGCACACTGTGCACAGGATACAGCACAATTACTGAAAATACTGCAGCTGCCTGCCTGCGGTGTTATTAGGAAGAGAACACCAGCAATTGTCTGCAGTTAGCTTTAGTTGCACACTGTGCACAGGATACAGCACAATGACTGAAAATACTGCAGCTGAATGCCTGCGGTGATATTAGGAAGAGAACACCAGCAATTGTCTGCAGTTAGCTTTAGTTGCACACTGTGCACAGGATACAGTACACTGACTGAAAATACTGCAGCTGCCTGCCTGTGGTATTATAAGGAAGAGAACACCAGCAATTGTCCGCAGTTAGTTTGAGTTGCACACTGTGCACAGGATACAGTACACTGACTGAAAATACTGCAGCTGTCTGCCTGCCTGTGGTATTATTCTAAAGAGAACACCATAAATTGTATGCAGTTAGCTTTAGTTGCACACTGTGCACAGGATACAGTACACTGACTGAAAATACTGCAGCTGCCTGCCTGCCTGTGGTATTATTAGTAAGAGAACAGCAACAATTGTCTGCAGTTAGCTTTAGTTGCACACTGTGCACAGGATACAGTACACTGACTGAAAAAACTGCAGCTGCCTGCCTGCCTGTGGTATTATTACAAAGAGAACACCACAAATTGTATGCAGTTATCTATAGTTGCACACTGTGCACAGGATAAGGTGCACTGACTTAAAATAGTGCAGCTGTCTGCCTGTGGTATTATTAGGAAGAGAACACCAGTAATTGTCTGCAGGTAGCTTTAGTTGCACACTGTGCACAGGATACAGTACACTGACTGAAAATACTGCAGCGCCTGCCTGCCTGTGGTATTATTAGGAAGAGAACACCAGTAATTGTCTGCAGGTAGCTTTAGTTGCACACTGTGCACAGGATACAGTACACTGACTGAAAATACTGCAGCGCCTGCCTGCCTGTGGTATTATTAGGAAGAGAACACCAGAAATTGTCTGCAGTTAGCTTTAGTTGCACACTGTGCACAGGATAAGGTACACTGACTGAAAATACTGCAGCTGCCTGCCTGCTTGTGGTTTTATTAGGAAGATAAAACCAGCAATTGTCCGCAGTTAGTTTGAGTTGCACACTGTGCACAGGATACAGTACACTGACTGAAAATACTGCAGCTGCCTGCCTGTGGTATTATTAGGAAGAGAACACCAGCAAATGTTTGCAGTTAGTTTGAGTTGCACACTGTGCACAAAATACAGTACACTGACTGAAAATACTGCAGCTGTCTGCCTGCCTGTGGTATTATTCTAAAGAGAACACCAGAAATTGTATGCAGTTAGCTTTAGTTGCACACTGTGCACAGGATACAGTACACTGACTGAAAATACTGCAGCTGCCTGCCTGTGGTATTATTAGGAAGAGAAAAGCAACAATTGTCTGCAGTTAGCTTTAGTTGCACACTGTGCACAGGATACAGTACACTGACTGAAAAAACTGCAGCTGCCTGCCTGCCTGTGGTATTATTACAAAGAGAACACCACAAATTGTATGCAGTTATCTTTAGTTGCACACTGTGCACAGGATAAGGTACACTGACTTAAAATACTGCAGCTGTCTGCCTGTGGTATTATTAGGAAGAGAACACAGCAATTGTCCGCAGTTAGTTTGGGTTGCACACTGTGCACAGGATACAGTACACTGACTGAAAATACTGCAGCTGCCTGCCTGCCTGTGGTATTATTAGGAAGAGAACACCAGCAAATGTTTGCAGTTAGTTTGAGTTGCACACTGTGCACAAGATACAGTACACTGACTGAAAATACTGCAGCGCCTGCCTGCCTGTGGTATTATTAGGAAGAGAACACCAGCAATTGTCTGCAGTTAGCTTTAGTTGCACACTGTGCACAGGATAAGGTACACTGACTGAAAATACTGCAGCTGCCTGTCTGCTTGTGGTTTTATTAGGAAGATAAAACCAGCAATTGTCCGCAGTTAGTTTGAGTTGCACACTGTGCACAGGATACAGTACACTGACTGAAAATACTGCAGCTGCCTGCCTGCCTGTGGTATTATTAGGAAGAGAACACCAGCAAATGTTTGCAGTTAGTTTGAGTTGCACACTGTGCACAAAATACAGTACACTGACTGAAAATACTGCAGCTGTCTGCCTGCCTGTGGTATTATTCTAAAGAGAACACCAGAAATTGTATGCAGTTAGCTTTAGTTGCACACTGTGCACAGGATACAGTACACTGACTGAAAATACTGCATCTGCCTGCCTGTGGTATTATTAGGAAGAGAACAGCAACAATTGTCTACATGTAGCTTTAGTTGCACACTGTGCACAGGATACAGTACACTGACTGAAAATACTGCAGCGCCTGCCTGCCTGTGGTATTATTAGGAAGAGAACACCAGCAATTGTCTGCAGTTAGCTTTAGTTGCACACTGTGCACAGGATAAAGTACACTGACTAAAAATACTGAAGCTGCCTGCCTGCCTGTGGTATTATTAGGAATAGAACACAAGCAATTGTCTGCAGTTAGCTTTAGTTGCACACTGTGCACAGGATAGAGTACACTGACTGAATATACTGCAGCTGCCTGCCTGTGGTATTATTAGGAAGAGAACACCAGCAATTGTCTGCAGTTAACTTTAGTTGCACACTGTGAGTAGGATAAGGTACACTGACTTAAAATACTGCAGCTGTCTGCCTGTGGTTTTATTAGGAAGAGCACACCAGCAATTGTCTGCAGTTAGCTTTAGTTGCACACTGTGCACAGGATACAGTACACTGACTGAAAATACTGCAGCTGCCTGCCTGTGGTATTATTAGGAAGTGAACACCAGCAATTGTCTGCAGTTAGCTTTAGTTGCACACTGTTCATAGGATACAGTACTCTGACTGAAAATACTGCAGCTGCCTGCCTGTGGTATTATAAGGAAGAGAACACCAGCAATTGTCTGCAGTTAGTTTGAGTTGCACACTGTGCACAGGATACAGCACACTGACTGAAAATACTGCAGCTGCCTGCCTGCCTGTGGTATTATTAGGAAGAGAACACCAGTAATTGTCTGCAGTTAGATTTAGTTACACACTGTGCACAGGATACAGTACACTGACTGAAAATACTGCAGCTGTCTGCTTCCTATGTGTGGTATGTTTAGTAAGAGAACACCAGTAATTGCCTGCAGTTAGCTTTAGTTGCACACTGTGCACAGGATAAAGTACACCGACTAAAAATACTGCAGCGCCTGCCTGCCTGTGGTATTATTAGGAAGAGAACAGCAGCAATTGTCTGCAGTTAGCTTTAGTTGCACACTGTGCACAGGATAAAGTACACTAGCTGAAAATACTGCAGCTGCCTGCCTGCCTGTGGTATTATTAGGAAGAGAACACCAGCAATTGTCTGCAGTTAGCTTTAGTTGCACACTGTGCACAGGATAAGGTACACTGACTGAAAATACTGCAGCTGCCTGCCTGCCTGCTTGTGGTTTTATTAGAAAGAGAAAACCAGCAATTGTCTGCAGTTAGCTTTAGTTGCACACTGTGCATAGGATACAGTACACTGACTGAATATACTACAGCTGCCTGCCTGTGGTATTATTAGGAAGAGAACACCAGCAATTGTCTGCAATTAACTTTAGTTGCACACTGTGGACAGGATAATGTACACTGACTTAAAATACTGCAGCTGTCTAGCTGTAGTTTTGTTAGGAAGAGAACACCAGCAATTGTCTGCAGTTAGCTTTAGTTGCACACTGTGCACAGGATACAGCACAATTACTGAAAATACTGCAGCTGCCTGCCTGCGGTGTTATTAGGAAGAGAACACCAGCAATTGTCTGCAGTTAGCTTTAGTTGCACACTGTGCACAGGATACAGCACAATGACTGAAAATACTGCAGCTGAATGCCTGCGGTGATATTAGGAAGAGAACACCAGCAATTGTCTGCAGTTAGCTTTAGTTGCACACTGTGCACAGGATACAGTACACTGACTGAAAATACTGCAGCTGCCTGCCTGTGGTATTATAAGGAAGAGAACACCAGCAATTGTCCGCAGTTAGTTTGAGTTGCACACTGTGCACAGGATACAGTACACTGACTGAAAATACTGCAGCTGTCTGCCTGCCTGTGGTATTATTCTAAAGAGAACACCATAAATTGTATGCAGTTAGCTTTAGTTGCACACTGTGCACAGGATACAGTACACTGACTGAAAATACTGCAGCTGCCTGCCTGCCTGTGGTATTATTAGTAAGAGAACAGCAACAATTGTCTGCAGTTAGCTTTAGTTGCACACTGTGCACAGGATACAGTACACTGACTGAAAAAACTGCAGCTGCCTGCCTGCCTGTGGTATTATTACAAAGAGAACACCACAAATTGTATGCAGTTATCTATAGTTGCACACTGTGCACAGGATAAGGTGCACTGACTTAAAATACTGCAGCTGTCTGCCTGTGGCATTATTAGGAAGAGAACACCAGTAATTGTCTGCAGGTAGCTTTAGTTGCACACTGTGCACAGGATACAGTACACTGACTGAAAATACTGCAGCGCCTGCCTGCCTGTGGTATTATTAGGAAGAGAACACCAGTAATTGTCTGCAGGTAGCTTTAGTTGCACACTGTGCACAGGATACAGTACACTGACTGAAAATACTGCAGCGCCTGCCTGCCTGTGGTATTATTAGGAAGAGAACACCAGAAATTGTCTGCAGTTAGCTTTAGTTGCACACTGTGCACAGGATAAGGTACACTGACTGAAAATACTGCAGCTGCCTGCCTGCTTGTGGTTTTATTAGGAAGATAAAACCAGCAATTGTCCGCAGTTAGTTTGAGTTGCACACTGTGCACAGGATACAGTACACTGACTGAAAATACTGCAGCTGCCTGCCTGTGGTATTATTAGGAAGAGAACACCAGCAAATGTTTGCAGTTAGTTTGAGTTGCACACTGTGCACAAAATACAGTACACTGACTGAAAATACTGCAGCTGTCTGCCTGCCTGTGGTATTATTCTAAAGAGAACACCAGAAATTGTATGCAGTTAGCTTTAGTTGCACACTGTGCACAGGATACAGTACACTGACTGAAAATACTGCAGCTGCCTGCCTGTGGTATTATTAGGAAGAGAAAAGCAACAATTGTCTGCAGTTAGCTTTAGTTGCACACTGTGCACAGGATACAGTACACTGACTGAAAAAACTGCAGCTGCCTGCCTGCCTGTGGTATTATTACAAAGAGAACACCACAAATTGTATGCAGTTATCTTTAGTTGCACACTGTGCACAGGATAAGGTACACTGACTTAAAATACTGCAGCTGTCTGCCTGTGGTATTATTAGGAAGAGAACACAGCAATTGTCCGCAGTTAGTTTGGGTTGCACACTGTGCACAGGATACAGTACACTGACTGAAAATACTGCAGCTGCCTGCCTGCCTGTGGTATTATTAGGAAGAGAACACCAGCAAATGTTTGCAGTTAGTTTGAGTTGCACACTGTGCACAAGATACAGTACACTGACTGAAAATACTGCAGCGCCTGCCTGCCTGTGGTATTATTAGGAAGAGAACACCAGCAATTGTCTGCAGTTAGCTTTAGTTGCACACTGTGCACAGGATAAAGTACACTGACTAAAAATACGGCAGCTGCCTGCCTGCCTGTGGTATTATTACAAAGAGAACACCTGAAATTGTCTGCAGTTAGCTTTAGTTGCACACTGTGCACAGGATAAGGTACACTGACTGAAAATACTGCAGCTGCCTGTCTGCTTGTGGTTTTATTAGGAAGATAAAACCAGCAATTGTCCGCAGTTAGTTTGAGTTGCACACTGTGCACAGGATACAGTACACTGACTGAAAATACTGCAGCTGCCTGCCTGCCTGTGGTATTATTAGGAAGAGAACACCAGAAATTGTATGCAGTTAGCTTTAGTTGCACACTGTGCACAGGATACAGTACACTGACTGAAAATACTGCATCTGCCTGCCTGTGGTATTATTAGGAAGAGAACAGCAACAATTGTCTACATGTAGCTTTAGTTGCACACTGTGCACAGGATACAGTACACTGACTGAAAATACTGCAGCGCCTGCCTGCCTGTGGTATTATTAGGAAGAGAACACCAGCAATTGTCTGCAGTTAGCTTTAGTTGCACACTGTGCACAGGATAAAGTACACTGACTAAAAATACTGAAGCTGCCTGCCTGCCTGTGGTATTATTAGGAATAGAACACAAGCAATTGTCTGCAGTTAGCTTTAGTTGCACACTGTGCACAGGATAGAGTACACTGACTGAATATACTGCAGCTGCCTGCCTGTGGTATTATTAGGAAGAGAACACCAGCAATTGTCTGCAGTTAACTTTAGTTGCACACTGTGAGTAGGATAAGGTACACTGACTTAAAATACTGCAGCTGTCTGCCTGTGGTTTTATTAGGAAGAGCACACCAGCAATTGTCTGCAGTTAGCTTTAGTTGCACACTGTGCACAGGATACAGTACACTGACTGAAAATACTGCAGCTGCCTGCCTGTGGTATTATTAGGAAGTGAACACCAGCAATTGTCTGCAGTTAGCTTTAGTTGCACACTGTTCATAGGATACAGTACTCTGACTGAAAATACTGCAGCTGCCTGCCTGTGGTATTATAAGGAAGAGAACACCAGCAATTGTCTGCAGTTAGTTTGAGTTGCACACTGTGCACAGGATACAGCACACTGACTGAAAATACTGCAGCTGCCTGCCTGCCTGTGGTATTATTAGGAAGAGAACACCAGTAATTGTCTGCAGTTAGATTTAGTTACACACTGTGCACAGGATACAGTACACTGACTGAAAATACTGCAGCTGTCTGCTTCCTATGTGTGGTATGTTTAGTAAGAGAACACCAGTAATTGCCTGCAGTTAGCTTTAGTTGCACACTGTGCACAGGATAAAGTACACTGACTAAAAATACTGCAGCGCCTGCCTGCCTGTGGTATTATTAGGAAGAGAACAGCAGCAATTGTCTGCAGTTAGCTTTAGTTGCACACTGTGCACAGGATAAAGTACACTAGCTGAAAATACTGCAACTGCCTGCCTGCCTGTGGTATTATTAGGAAGAGAACACCAGCAATTGTCTGCAGTTAGCTTTAGTTGCACACTGTGCACAGGATAAGGTACACTGACTGAAAATACTGCAGCTGCCTGCCTGCCTGCTTGTGGTTTTATTAGAAAGAGAACACCAGCAATTGTCTGCAGTTAGCTTTAGTTGCACACTGTGCATAGGATACAGTACACTGACTGAATATACTACAGCTGCCTGCCTGTGGTATTATTAGGAAGAGAACACCAGCAATTGTCTGCAATTAACTTTAGTTGCACACTGTGGACAGGATAATGTACACTGACTTAAAATACTGCAGCTGTCTAGCTGTAGTTTTGTTAGGAAGAGAACACCAGCAATTGTCTGCAGTTAGCTTTAGTTGCACACTGTGCACAGGATACAGCACAATTACTGAAAATACTGCAGCTGCCTGCCTGCGGTGTTATTAGGAAGAGAACACCAGCAATTGTCTGCAGTTAGCTTTAGTTGCACACTGTGCACAGGATACAGCACAATGACTGAAAATACTGCAGCTGAATGCCTGCGGTGATATTAGGAAGAGAACACCAGCAATTGTCTGCAGTTAGCTTTAGTTGCACACTGTGCACAGGATACAGTACACTGACTGAAAATACTGCAGCTGCCTGCCTGTGGTATTATAAGGAAGAGAACACCAGCAATTGTCCGCAGTTAGTTTGAGTTGCACACTGTGCACAGGATACAGTACACTGACTGAAAATACTGCAGCTGTCTGCCTGCCTGTGGTATTATTCTAAAGAGAACACCATAAATTGTATGCAGTTAGCTTTAGTTGCACACTGTGCACAGGATACAGTACACTGACTGAAAATACTGCAGCTGCCTGCCTGCCTGTGGTATTATTAGTAAGAGAACAGCAACAATTGTCTGCAGTTAGCTTTAGTTGCACACTGTGCACAGGATACAGTACACTGACTGAAAAAACTGCAGCTGCCTGCCTGCCTGTGGTATTATTACAAAGAGAACACCACAAATTGTATGCAGTTATCTATAGTTGCACACTGTGCACAGGATAAGGTGCACTGACTTAAAATACTGCAGCTGTCTGCCTGTGGTATTATTAGGAAGAGAACACCAGTAATTGTCTGCAGGTAGCTTTAGTTGCACACTGTGCACAGGATACAGTACACTGACTGAAAATACTGCAGCGCCTGCCTGCCTGTGGTATTATTAGGAAGAGAACACCAGAAATTGTCTGCAGTTAGCTTTAGTTGCACACTGTGCACAGGATAAGGTACACTGACTGAAAATACTGCAGCTGCCTGCCTGCTTGTGGTATTATTAGGAAGAGAACACCAGCAAATGTTTGCAGTTAGTTTGAGTTGCACACTGTGCACAAGATACAGTACACTGACTGAAAATACTGCAGCTGTCTGCCTGCCTGTGGTATTATTCTAAAGAGAACACCAGAAATTGTATGCAGTTAGCTTTAGTTGCACACTGTGCACAGGATACAGTACACTGACTGAAAATACTGCAGCTGCCTGCCTGTGGTATTATTAGGAAGAGAACAGCAACAATTGTCTGCAGTTAGCTTTAGTTGCACACTGTGCACAGGATACAGTACACTGACTGAAAAAACTGCAGCTGCCTGCCTGCCTGTGGTATTATTACAAAGAGAACACCACAAATTGTATGCAGTTATCTTTAGTTGCACACTGTGCACAGGATAAGGTACACTGACTTAAAATACTACAGCTGTCTGCCTGTGGTATTATTAGGAAGAGAACACCAGTAATTGTCTACAGGTAGCTTTAGTTGCACACTGTGCACAGGATACAGTACACTGACTGAAAATACTGCAGCGCCTGCCTGCCTGTGGTATTATTAGGAAGAGAACACCAGCAATTGTCTGCAGTTAGCTTTAGTTGCACACTGTGCACAGGATAAAGTACACTGACTAAAAATACTGCAGCTGCCTGCCTGCCTGTGGTATTATTAGGAATAGAACACCAGCAATTGTCTGCAGTTAGCTTTAGTTGCACACTGTGCACAGGATAAAGTACACTGACTGAATATACTGCAGCTGCCTGCCTGTGGTATTATTAGGAAGAGAACACCAGAAATTGTCTGCAGTTAACTTTAGTTGCACACTGTGAGCAGGATAAGGTACACTGACTTAAAATACTGCAGCTGTCTGCCTGTGGTTTTATTAGGAAGAGCACACCAGCAATTGTCTGTAGTTAGCTTTAGTTGCACACTGTGCACAGGATACAGTACACTGACTGAAAATACTGCAGCTGCCTGCCTGTGGTATTATAAGGAAGAGAACACCAGCAATTGTCTGCAGTTAGTTTGAGTTGCACACTGTGCACAGGATACAGCACACTGACTGAAAATACTGCAGCTGCCTGCCTGCCTGTGGTGTTATTAGGAAGAGAACACCAGTAATTGTCTGCAGTTAGATTTAGTTACACACTGTGCACAGGATACAGTACACTGACTGAAAATACTGCAGCTGCCTGCTTCCTATGTGTGGTATGTTTAGTAAGAGAACACCAGTAATTGTCTGCAGTTAGCTTTAGTTGCACACTGTGCACAGGATAAGGTACACTGACTGAAAATACTGCAGCTGCCTGCCTGTGGTATTATAAGGAAGAGAACACCAGCAATTGTCTGCAGTTAGTTTGAGTTGCACACTGTGCACAGGATACAGCACACTGACTGAAAATACTGCAGCTGCCTGCCTGCCTGTGGTATTATTAGGAAGAGAACACCAGTAATTGTCTGCAGTTAGATTTAGTTACACACTGTGCACAGGATACAGTACACTGACTGAAAATACTGCAGCTGCCTGCTTCCTATGTGTGGTATGTTTAGTAAGAGAACACCAGTAATTGTCTGCAGTTAGCTTTAGTTGCACACTGTGCACAGGATAAAGTACACCGACTAAAAATACTGCAGCGCCTGCCTGCCTGTGGTATTATTAGGAAGAGAACAGCAGCAATTGTCTGCAGTTAGCTTTAGTTGCACACTGTGCACAGGATAAAGTACACTAGCTGAAAATACTACAGCAACTGACTGCCTGTGGTATTATTAGGAAGAGAACACCAGCAATTGTCTGCAGTTAGCTTTAGTTGCACACTGTGCACAGGATAAGGTACACTGACTGAAAATACTGCAGCTGCCTGCCTGTGGTATTATTAGGAAGAGAACACCAGCAATTGTCTGCAATTAACTTTAGTTGCACACTGTGGACAGGATAATGTACACTGACTTAAAATACTGCAGCTGTCTAGCTGTAGTTTTGTTAGGAAGAGAACACCAGCAAGTGTCTGCAGTTAGCTTTAGTTGCACACTGTGCACAGGATACAGCACAATGACTGAAAATACTGCAGCTGCCTGCCTGCCTGTGGTATTATTAGGAAGAGAACACCAGCAATTGTCTGCAATTAGCTTTAGTTGCACACTGTGCACAGGATACAGTACACTGACTGAAAATACTGCAGCTGCCTGCCTGTGGTATTATTAGGAAGTGAACACCAGCAATTGTCTGCAGTTAGCTTTAGTTGCACACTGTGCATAGGATACAGTACACTGACTGAAAATACTGCAGCTGCCTGCCTGTGGTATTATAAGGAAGAGAACACCAGCAATTGTCTGCAGTTAGTTTGAGTTGCACACTGTGCACAGGATACAGTACACTGACTGAAAATACTGAGGCTGCCTGTCTGCCTGTGGTATTATTAGGAAGAGAACACCAGTAATTGTCTGCAGTTAGCTTTAGTTGCACACTGTGCACAGGATAAAGTACAATGACTGAAAATACTGCAGCTGCCTTCTTCCTATGTGTGGTATGTTTAGTAAGAGAACACCAGTAATTGTCTGCAGTTAGCTTTAGTTGCACACTGTGCACAGGATAAAGTACACTGACTAAAAATACTGCAGCGCCTGCCTGCCTGTGGTATTATTAGGAAGAGAACAGCACCAATTGTCTGCAGTTAGCTTTAGTTGCACACTGTGCACAGGATAAGGTACACTGACTGAAAATACTGCAGCTGCCTGCCTGCTTGTGGTTTTATTAGAAAGAGAACACCAGCAATTGTCTGCAGTTAGCTTTAGTTGCACACTGTGCATAGGATACAGTACACTGACTGAATATACTACAGCTGCCTGCCTGTGGTAATATTAGGAAGAGAACACCAGCAATTGTCTGCAATTAACTTTAGTTGCACACTGTGAACAGGATAATGTACACTGACTTAAAATACTGCAGCTGTCTGCCTGTGGTTTTATTAGGAAGAGAACACCAGCAATTGTCTGCAGTTAGCTTTAGTTGCACACTGTGCACAGGATACAGCACAATGACTGAAAATACTGCAGCTGCCTGCCTGTGGTGTTATTAGGAAGAGAACACCAGCAATTGTCAGCAGTTAGCTTTAGTTGCACACTGTGCACAGGATACAGTACACTGACTGAAAATACTGCAGCTGCCTGCCTGTGGTATTATAAGGAAGAGAACACCAGCAATTGTCCGCAGTTAGTTTGAGTTGCACACTGTGCACAGGATACAGTACACTGACTGAAAATACTGCAGCTGCCTGCCTGCCTGTGGTATTATTAGCAAGAGAACACCAGCAAATGTTTGCAGTTAGTTTGAGTTGCACACTGTGCACAAGATACAGTACACTGACTGAAAATACTGCAGCTGTCTGCCTGCCTGTGGTATTATTCTAAAGAGAACACCAGAAATTGTATGCAGTTAGCTTTAGTTGCACACTGTGCACAGGATACAGTACACTGACTGAAAATACTGCAGCTACCTGCCTGCCTGTGGTATTATTAGGAAGAGAACAGCAACAATTGTCTGCAGTTAGCTTTAGTTGCACACTGTGCACAGGATACAGTACACTGACTGAAAAAACTGCAGCTGCCTGCCTGCCTGCCTGTGGTATTATTACAAAGAGAACACCAGAAATTGTCTGCAGTTATCTTTAGTTGCACACTGTGCACAGGTTAAGGTACACTGACTTAAAATACTGCAGCTGTCTGCCTGTGGTATTATTAGGAAGAGAACACCAGTAATTGTCTGCAGGTAGCTTTAGTTGCACACTGTGCACAGGATACAGTACACTGACTGAAAATACTGCAGCGCCTGCCTGCCTGTGGTATTATTAGGAAGAGAACACCAGCAATTGTCTGCAGTTAGCTATAGTTGCACACTGTGCACAGGATAAAGTACACTGACTAAAAATACTGCAGCTGCCTGCCTGCCTGTGGTATTATTAGAAAGAGAACACCAGAAATTGTCTGCAGTTAGCGTGAGTTGCACACTGTGTACAGGATACAGTACACTGACTGAAAATACTGCAGCTGCCTGCCTGCCTGTGGTATTATTAGGAATATAACACCAGCAATTGTCTGGAGTTAGCTTTAGTTGCACACTGTGCACAGGATACGGTACACTGACTGAATATACTGCAGCTGCCTGCCTGTGGTATTATTAGGAAGAGAACACCAGCAATTGTCTGCAGTTAACTTTAGTTGCACACTGTGAGCAGGATAAGGTACACTGACTTAAAATATTGCAGCTGTCTGCCTGTGGTTTTATTAGGGAGAGAACACCAGCAATTGTCTGCAGTTAGCTTTAGTTGCACACGGTGCATAGGATACAGTACACTGACTGAAAATACTGCAGCTGCCTGCCTGTGGTATTATAAGGAAGAGAACACCAGTAATTGTCTGCAGTTAGTTTGAGTTGCACACTGTGCACAGGATAAAGTACACTGACTGAAAATACTGCAGCTGCCTGTCTGCCTGTGGTATTATTAGGAAGAGAACACCAGTAATTGTCTGCAGTTAGCTTTAGTTGCACACTGTGCACAGGATACAGTACACTGACTTAAAACACTGCGGCTGCCTGCTTCCTATGTGTGGTATGTTTAGTAAGAGAACACCAGTAATTGTCTGCAGTTAGCTTTAGTTGCACACTGTGCACAGGATAAAGTACACTGGCTGAAAATACTGCAGCTGCCTGCCTGCCTGTGGTATTATTAGGAAGAGAACACCAGCAAATGTCTGCAGTTAGCTTGAGTTGCACACTGTGCACAGGATACAGTACACTGATTGAAAATACTACAGCACCTGAATGCCTGTGGTATTATTAGGAAGAGAACACCAGCAATTGTCTGCAGTTAGCTTTAGTTGCACACTGTGCACAGGATACAGTACACTGACTGAAAATACTGCAGCTGCCTGCCTGTGGTATTATAAGGAAGAGAACACCAGCAATTGTCCGCAGTTAGTTTGAGTTGCACACTGTGCACAGGATACAGTACACTGACTGAAAATACTGCAGCTGCCTGCCTGCCTGTGGTATTATTAGGAAGAGAACACCAGCAAATGTTTGCAGTTAGTTTGAGTTGCACACTGTGCACAGGATACAGTACACTGACTGAAAATACTGCATCTGTCTGCCTGCCTGTGGTATTATTCTAAAGAGAACACCAGAAATTGTATGCAGTTTTCTTTAGTTGCACACTGTGCACAGGATACAGTACACTGACTGAAAATACTGCAGCTGCCTGCCTGCCTTTGGTATTATTAGGAAGAGAACAGCAACAATTGTCTGCAGTTAGCTTTAGTTGCACACTGTGCACAGGATACAGTACACTGACTGAAAAAACTGCAGCTGCCTGCCTGCCTGTGGTATTATTCTAAAGAGAACACCAGAAATTGTATGCAGTTTTCTTTAGTTGCACACTGTGCACAGGATACAGTACACTGACTGAAAATACTGCAGCTGCCTGCCTGCCTGTGGTATTATTAGGAATAGAACACCAGCAATTGTCTGCAGCTAGCTTTAGTTGCACACTGTGCACAGGATACAGTACACTGACTGAATATACTGCAGCTGCCTGCCTGTGGTATTATTAGGAAGAGAACACCAGCAATTGTCTGCAGTTAACTTTAGTTGCACACTGTGAGCAGGATAAAGTACACTGACTTAAAATACTGCAGCTGTCTGCCTGTGGTTTTATTAGGAAGAGCACACCAGCAATTGTATGCAGTTAGCTTTAGTTGCACACTGTGCACAGGATACAGTACACTGACTGAAAATACTGCAGATGCCTGCCTGTGGTATTATTAGGAAGTGAACACCAGCAATTGTCTGCAGTTAGCTTTAGTTGCACACTGTGCACAGGATAAAGTACACTGGCTGAAAATACTGCAGCTGTCTGCCTGCCTGTGGTATTATTAGGAAGAGAACACCAGCAATTGTCTGCAGTTAGCTTTAGTTGCGCACTGTGCACAGGATAAGGTACACTGACTGAAAATAGTGCAGCTGATTGCCTGCTTGTGGTTTTATTAGAAAGAGAACACAAGCAATTGTCTGCAGTTAGCTTTAGTTGCACACTGTGCACAGGATACAGTACACTGACTGAATATACTACAGCTGCCTGCCTGTGGTATTATTAGGAAGAGAACACCAGCAATTGTCTGCAGTTAGCTTTAGTTGCACACTGTGCACAGGATAAAGTACACTGGCTGAAAATACTGCAGCTGCCTGCCTGCCTGTGGTATTATTAGGAAGAGAACACCAGCAATTGTCTGCAGTTAGCTTTAGTTGCACACTGTGCACAGGATAAGGTACACTGACTGAAAATAGTGCAGCTGCCTGCCTGCTTGTGGTTTTATTAGAAAGAGAACACCAGCAATTGTCTGCAGTTAGCTTTAGTTGCACACTGTGCACAGGATACAGTACACTGACTGAATATTCTACAGCTGCCTGCCTGTGGTATTATTAGGAAGAGAACACCAGCAATTGTCTGCAATTAACTTTAGTTGCACACTGTGAACAGGATAATGTACACTGACTTAAAATACTGCAGCTGTCTGCCTGTGGTTTTATTAGGAAGAGAACACCAGCAAATGTCTGCAGTTAGCTTTAGTTGCACACTGTGCACAGGATACAGCACAATGACTGAAAATACTGCAGCTGCCTGCCTGCGGTGTTATTAGGAAGAGAACACCAGCAATTGTCTGCAGTTAGCTTTAGTTGCACACTGTGCACAGGATACAGTACACTGACTGAAAATACTGCAGCTGCCTGCCTGTGGTATTATAAGGAAGAGAACACCAGCAATTGTCCGCAGTTAGTTTGAGTTGCACACTGTGCACAGGATACAGTACACTGACTGAAAATACTGCAGCTGCCTGCCTGCCTGTGGTATTATTAGGAAGAGAACACCAGCAAATGTTTGCAGTTAGTTTGAGTTGCACACTGTGCACAGGATACAGTACACTGACTGAAAATACTGCAGCTGTCTGCCTGCATGTGGTATTATTCTAAAGAGAACACCAGAAATTGTATGCAGTTAGATTTAGTTGCACACTGTGCACAGGATACAGTACACTGACTGAAAATACTGCAGCTGCCTGCCTGCCTGTGGTATTATTAGGAAGAGAACAGCAACAATTGTCTGCAGTTAGCTTTAGTTGCACACTGTGCACAGGATAAGGTACACTGACTTAAAATACTACAGCTGTCTGCCTGTGGTATTATTAGGTAGAGAACACCAGTAATTGTCTGCAGTTAACTTTAGTTGCACACTGTGAGCAGGATAAGGTACACTGACTTAAAATACTGCAGCTGTCTGCCTGTGGTATTATTAGGAATTGAACACCAGCAATTGTCTGCAGTTAGCTTTAGTTGCACACTGTGCATAGGATACAGTACACTGACTGAAAATACTGCAGCTGCCTGCCTGTGGTATTATAAGGAAGAGAACACCAGCAATTGTCTGCAGTTAGTTTGAGTTGCACACTGTGCACAGGATACAGCACACTGACTGAAAATACTACAGCTGCCTGTCTGCCTGTGGTATTATTAGGAATAGAAAACCAGTAATTGTCTGCAGTTAGCTTTAGTTGCACACTGTGCACAGGATACAGTACTCTGACTTAAAATACTGCAGTTAGCTGCTTCCTATGTGTGGTATGTTTAGTAAGAGAACACCAGTAATTGTCTGCAGTTAGCTTTAGTTGCACACTGTGCACAGGATAAAGTACACTGGCTGAAAATACTGCATCTGCCTGCCTGCCTGTGGTATTATTAGGAAGAGAACACCAGCAAATGTCTGCAGTTA
Source organism: Rana muscosa (assembly GCA_029206835.1). NCBI lineage: Eukaryota > Metazoa > Chordata > Amphibia > Anura > Ranidae > Rana > Rana muscosa. The sequence continues at coordinate 208,094,916 of CM055127.1, read as the reverse complement.
GCTTGAGTTGCACACTGTGCACAGGATACAGTGCACTGACTGAAAATAATACAGCACCTGACTGCCTGTGGTATTATTAGGAAGAGAACACCAGCAATTGTCTGCAGTTAGCTTTAGTTGCACACTGTGCACAGGATAAAGTACACTGACTAAAAATACTGCAGCTGCCTGCCTGCCTGTGGTATTATTAGAAAGAGAACCCCAGAAATTGTCTGCAGTTAGCTTTAGTTGCACACTGTGCAAAGGATAAGGTACACTGACTGAAAATACTGCAGCTGCCTGCCTGCCTGTGGTATTATTAGGAATAGAACACCAGCAATTGTCTGCAGTTAGCTTTAGTTGCACACTGTGCACAGGATAAAGTACACTGACTAAAAATACTGCAGCTGCCTGCCTGTGGTTTTATTAGAAAGAGAACACCAGAAATTGTATGCAGTTAGATTTAGTTGCACACTGTGCACAGGATACAGTACACTGACTGAAAATACTGCAGCTGCCTGCCTGCCTGTGGTATTATTAGGAAGAGAACAGCAACAATTGTCTGCAGTTAGCTTTAGTTGCACACTGTGCACAGGATAAGGTACACTGACTTAAAATACTACAGCTGTCTGCCTGTGGTATTATTAGGTAGAGAACACCAGTAATTGTCTGCAGTTAACTTTAGTTGCACACTGTGAGCAGGATAAGGTACACTGACTTAAAATACTGCAGCTGTCTGCCTGTGGTATTATTAGGAATTGAACACCAGCAATTGTCTGCAGTTAGCTTTAGTTGCACACTGTGCATAGGATACAGTACACTGACTGAAAATACTGCAGCTGCCTGCCTGTGGTATTATAAGGAAGAGAACACCAGCAATTGTCTGCAGTTAGTTTGAGTTGCACACTGTGCACAGGATACAGCACACTGACTGAAAATACTACAGCTGCCTGTCTGCCTGTGGTATTATTAGGAATAGAAAACCAGTAATTGTCTGCAGTTAGCTTTAGTTGCACACTGTGCACAGGATACAGTACTCTGACTTAAAATACTGCAGTTAGCTGCTTCCTATGTGTGGTATGTTTAGTAAGAGAACACCAGTAATTGTCTGCAGTTAGCTTTAGTTGCACACTGTGCACAGGATAAAGTACACTGGCTGAAAATACTGCATCTGCCTGCCTGCCTGTGGTATTATTAGGAAGAGAACACCAGCAAATGTCTGCAGTTAGCTTGAGTTGCACACTGTGCACAGGATACAGTGCACTGACTGAAAATAATACAGCACCTGACTGCCTGTGGTATTATTAGGAAGAGAACACCAGCAATTGTCTGCAGTTAGCTTTAGTTGCACACTGTGCACAGGATAAAGTACACTGACTAAAAATACTGCAGCTGCCTGCCTGCCTGTGGTATTATTAGAAAGAGAACCCCAGAAATTGTCTGCAGTTAGCTTTAGTTGCACACTGTGCAAAGGATAAGGTACACTGACTGAAAATACTGCAGCTGCCTGCCTGCCTGTGGTATTATTAGGAATAGAACACCAGCAATTGTCTGCAGTTAGCTTTAGTTGCACACTGTGCACAGGATAAAGTACACTGACTAAAAATACTGCAGCTGCCTGCCTGTGGTTTTATTAGAAAGAGAACACCAGAAATTGTCTGCAGTTAGCGTGAGTTGCACACTGTGTACATGATACAGTACACTGACTGAAAATACTGCAGCTGCCTGCCTGCCTGTGGTATTATTAGGAATAGAACACCAGCAATTGTCTGCAGTTAACTTTAGTTGCACACTGTGAGCAGGATAAGGTACACTGACTTAAAATACTGCAGATGTCTGCCTGTGGTTTTATTAGGAAGAGAACACCAGCAATTGTCTGCAGTTAGCTTTAGTTGCACACTGTGCACAGGATACAGTACACTGACTGAAAATACTGCAGCTGCCTGCCTGTGGTATTATTAGGAAGTGAACACCAGCAATTGTTTGCAGTTAGCTTTAGTTGCACACTGTGCATAGGATACAGTACACTGACTGAAAATACTGCAGCTGCCTGCCTGTGGTATTATAAGGAAGAGAACACCAGCAATTGTCTGCAGTTAGCTTTAGTTGCACACTGTGCACAGGATACAGTACACTGACTGAAAATACTGAGGCTGCCTGTCTGCCTGTGGTATTATTAGGAAGAGAACACCAGTAATTGTCTGCAGTTAGCTTTAGTTACACACTGTGCACATGATACAGTACACTGACTGAAAATACTGCAGCTGCCTGCTTCCTATGTGTGGTATGTTTAGTAAGAGAACACCAGTAATTGTCTGCAGTTAGCTTTAGTTGCACACTGTGCACAGGATAAAGTACACCAACTAAAAATACTGCAGCGCCTGCCTGTGGTATTATTAGGAAGAGAACAGCAGCAATTGTCTGCAGTTAGCTTTAGTTGCACACTGTGAGCAGGATAAGGTACAATGCCTTAAAATACTGCAGCTGTCTGCCTGTGGTTTTATTAGGAAGAGAACACCAGCAATTGTCTGCAGTTAGCTTTAGTTGCACACTGTGCATAGGATACAGTACACTGACTGAAAATACTGCAGCTGCCTGCCTGTGGTATTATAAGGAAGAGAACACCAGCAATTGTCTGCAGTTAGTTTGAGTTGCACACTGTGCACAGGATACAGTACACTGACTGAAAATACTGCAGCTGCCTGTCTGCCTGTGGTATTATTAGGAAGAGAACACCAGTAATTGTCTGCAGTTAGCTTTAGTTGCACACTGTGCACAGGATACAGTACACTGACTTAAAATACTGCGGCTGCCTGCTTCCTATGTGTGGTATGTTTAGTAAGAGAACACCAGTAATTGTCTGCAGTTAGCTTTAGTTGCACACTGTGCACAGGATACAGTACACTGACTGAAAATACTGCAGCTGCCTGCCTGTGGTATTATAAGGAAGAGAACACCAGCAATTGTCCGCAGTTAGTTTGAGTTGCACACTGTGCACAGGATACAGTACACTGACTGAAAATACTGCAGCTGCCTGCCTGCCTGTGGTATTATTAGGAAGAGAACATCAGAAATTTTATGCAGTTAGCTTTAGTTGCACAGTGTGCACAGGATAAGGTACACTGACTGAAAATACTGCAGCTGCCTGCCTGCTTGTGGTTTTATTAGGAAGAGAACACCAGCAATTGTCTGCAGTTAGCTTTAGTTGCACACTGTGCATAGGATACAGTACTCTGACTGAAAATACTGCAGCTGTCTGCCTGCCTGTGGTATTATTCTAAAGAGAACATCAGAAATTGTATGCAGTTAGCTTTAGTTGCACAGTGTGCACAGGATAAGGTACACTGACTGAAAATACTGCAGCTGCCTGCCTGCTTGTGGTTTTATTAGGAAGAGAACACCAGCAATTGTCTGCAGTTAGCTTTAGTTGCACACTGTGCATAGGATACAGTACACTGACTGAATATACTGCAGCTGCCTGCCTGTGGTATTATTAGGAAGAGAACACCAGCAATTGTCTGCAGTTATCTTTAGTTGCACACTGTGAACAGGATAAGGTACACTGACTTAAAATACTGCAGCTGGCTGCATGTGGTTTTATTAGGAAGAGAACACCAGCAATTGTCTGCAATTAGCTTTAGTTGCACACAGTGCATAGGATACAGTACACTGACTGAAAATACTGCAGCTGCCTGCCTGTGGTATTATAAGGAAGAGAACACCAGCAATTGTCTGCAGTTAGCTTTAGTTGCACACTGTGCATAGGATACAGTACACTGACTGAATATACTGCAGCTGCCTGCCTGTGGTATTATTAGGAAGAGAACACCAGCAATTGTCTGCAGTTATCTTTAGTTGCACACTGTGAACAGGATAAGGTACACTGACTTAAAATACTGCAGCTGGCTGCATGTGGTTTTATTAGGAAGAGAACACCAGCAATTGTCTGCAATTAGCTTTAGTTGCACACAGTGCATAGGATACAGTACACTGACTGAAAATACTGCAGCTGCCTGCCTGTGGTATTATAAGGAAGAGAACACCAGCAATTGTCTGCAGTTAGCTTTAGTTGCACACTGTGCACAGGATACAGTACACTGACAGAAAATACTGAGGCTGCCTGTCTGCCTGTGATATTATTAGGAAGAGAACACCAGTAATTGTCTGCAGTTAGATTTAGTTACACACTGTGCACAGGATACAGTACACTGACTGAAAATACTGCAGCTGCCTGCTTCCTATGTGTGGTATGTTTAGTAAGAGAACACCAGTAATTGTCTGCAGTTAGCTTTAGTTGCACACTGTGCACAGGATAAAGTACACCGACTAAAAATACTGCAGCGCCTGCCTGTGGTATTATTGGGAAGAGAACAGCAGCAATTGTCTGCAGTTAGCTTTAGTTGCACACTGTGAGCAGGATAAGGTACAATGCCTTAAAATACTGCAGCTGTCTGCCTGTGGTTTTATTAGGAAGAGAACACCAGCAATTGTCTGCAGTTAGCTTTAGTTGCACACTGTGCATAGGATACAGTACACTGACTGAAAATACTGCAGCTGCCTGCCTGTGGTATTATAAGGAAGAGAACACCAGCAATTGTCTGCAGTTAGTTTGAGATGCACACTGTGCACAGGATACAGTACACTGACTGAAAATACTGCAGCTGCCTGTCTGCCTGTGGTATTATTAGGAAGAGAACACCAGTAATTGTCTGCAGTTAGCTTTAGTTGCACACTGTGCACAGGATACAGTACACTGACTTAAAATACTGCGGCTGCCTGCTTCCTATGTGTGGTATGTTTAGTAAGAGAACACCAGTAATTGTCTGCAGTTAGCTTTAGTTGCACACTGTGCACATGATACAGTACACTGACTGAAAATACTGCAGCTGCCTGCCTGCCTGTGGTATTATTAGGAAGAGAACACCAGCAAATGTTTGCAGTTAGTTTGAGTTGCACACTGTGCACAGGATACAGTACACTGACTGAAAATATTGCAGCTGTCTGCCTGCCTGTGGTATTATTCTAAAGAGAACATCAGAAATTGTATGCAGTTAGCTTTAGTTGCACAGTGTGCACAGGATAAGGTACACTGACTGAAAATAATGCAGCTGCCTGCATGCTTGTGGTTTTATTAGGAAGAGAACACCAGCAATTGTCTGCAGTTAGCTTTAGTTGCACACTGTGCATAGGATACAGTACACTGACTGAATATACTGCAGCTGCCTGCCTGTGGTATTATTAGGAAGAGAACACCAGCAATTGTCTGCAGTTAACTTTAGTTGCACACTGTGAACAGGATAAGGTACACTGACTTAAAATACTGCAGCTGTCTGCATGTGGTTTTATTAGGAAGAGAACACCAGCAATTGTCTGCAATTAGCTTTAGTTGCACACTGTGCACAGGATACAGTACACTGACTGAAAATACTGCAGCTGCCTGCCTGTTGTATTATTAGGAAGTGAACACCAGCAATTGTCTGCAGTTAGCTTTAGTTGCACACAGTGCATAGGATACAGTACACTGACTGAAAATACTGCAGCTGCCTGCCTGTGGTATTATAAGGAAGAGAACACCAGCAATTGTCTGCAGTTAGCTTTAGTTGCACACTGTGCACAGGATACAGTACACAGACAGAAAATACTGAGGCTGCCTGTCTGCCTGTGGTATTATTAGGAAGAGAACACCAGTAATTGTCTGCAGTTAGATTTAGTTACACACTGTGCACAGGATACAGTACACTGACTGAATATACTGCAGCTGCCTGCCTGTGGTATTATTAGGAAGAGAACACCAGCAATTGTCTGCAGTTAACTTTAGTTGCACACTGTGAACAGGATAAGGTACACTGACTTAAAATACTGCAGCTGTCTGCATGTGGTTTTATTAGGAAGAGAACACCAGCAATTGTCTGCAATTAGCTTTAGTTGCACACTGTGCACAGGATACAGTACACTGACTGAAAATACTGCAGCTGCCTGCCTGTGGTATTATTAGGAAGTGAACACCAGCAATTGTCTGCAGTTAGCTTTAGTTGCACACAGTGCATAGGATACAGTACACTGACTGAAAATACTGCAGCTGCCTGCCTGTGGTATTATAAGGAAGAGAACAACAGCAATTGTCTGCAGTTAGCTTCAGTTGCACACTGTGCACAGGATACAGTACACTGACAGAAAATACTGAGGCTGCCTGTCTGCCTGTGGTAGTATTAGGAAGAGAACACCAGTAATTGTCTGCAGTTAGCTTTAGTTGCACACTGTGCACATGATAAAGTACACCGACTAAAAATACTGCAGCGCCTGCCTGCCTGTGGTATTATTAGGAAGAGAACACCAGCAATTGTCTGCAGTTAGCTTTAGTTGCACAGTGTGCACAGGATAAGGTACACTGACTGAAAATACTGCAGCTGCCTGCCTGCTTGTGGTTTTATTAGAAAGAGAACACCAGCAATTGTCTGCAGTTAGCTTTAGTTGCACACTGTGCATAGGATACAGTACACTGACTGAATATACTACAGCTGCCTGCCTGTGGTATTATTAGGAAGAGAACACCAACAATTGTCTGCAATTAACTTTAGTTGCACACTGTGAACAGGATAATGTACACTGACTTAAAATACTGCAGCTGTCTAGCTGTAGTTTTGTTAGGAAGAGAACACCAGCAATTGTCTGCAGTTAGCTTTAGTTGCACACTGTGCACAGGATACAGCACAATGACTGAAAATACTGCAGCTGCCTGCCTGCGGTGTTATTAGGAAGAGAACACCAGCAATTGTCTGCAGTTAGCTTTAGTTGCACACTGTGCACAGGATACAGCACAATGACTGAAAATACTGCAGCTGCCTGCCTGTGGTGTTATTAGGAAGAGAACACCAGCAATTGTCTGCAGTTAGCTTTAGTTGCACACTGTGCACAGGATACAGTACACTGACTGAAAATACTGCAGCTGCCTGCCTGTGGTATTATAAGGAAGAGAACACCAGCAATTGTCCGCAGTTAGTTTGAGTTGCACACTGTGCACAAGATGCAGTACACTGACTGAAAATACTGCAGCTGTCTGCCTGCCTGTGGTATTATTCTAAAGAGAACACCAGAAATTGTATGCAGTTAGCTTTAGTTGCACACTGTGCACAGGATACAGTACACTGACTGAAAATACTGCAGCGCCTGCCTGCATGTGGTATTATTAGCAAGAGAACACCAGCAATTGTCTGCAGTTAGCTTTAGTTGCACACTGTGCACAGGATAAAGTACACTGACTAAAAATACTGCAGCTGCCTGCCTGCCTGTGGTATTATTAGAAATAGAACGCCATAAATTGTCTGCTATTAGCGTGAGTTGCACACTGTGCACAGGATACAGTACACTGACTGAAAATACTGCAGCTGCCTGCCTGCCTGCCTGTGGTATTATTACAAAGAGAACACCACAAATTGTATGCAGTTATATTTAGTTGCACACTGTGCACAGGATAAGGTACACTGACTTAAAATACTGCAGCTGTCTGCCATGTGGTATTATTAGGAAGAGAACACCAGTAATTGTCTACAGGTAGCTTTAGTTGCACACTGTGCACAGGATACAGTACACTGACTGAAAACACTGCAGCGCCTGCCTGCCTGTGGTATTATTAGGAAGAGAACACCAGCAATTGTCTGCAGTTAGCTTTAGTTGCACACTGTGCACAGGATACAGTACACTGACTGAATATACTGCAGCTGCCTGCCTGTGGTATTATTAGGAAGAGAACAACAGCAATTGTCTGCAGTTAACTTTAGTTGCACACTGTGAGCAGGATAAGGTACACTGACTTAAAATACTGCAGCTGTCTGCCTGTGGTTTTATTAGGAAGAGCACACCAGCAATTGTCTGCAGTTAGCTTTAGTTGCACACTGTGCACAGGATACAGTACACTGACTGAAAATACTGCAGCTGCCTGCCTGTGGTATTATTAGGAAGTGAACACCAGCAATTGTCTGCAGTTAGCTTTAGTTGCACACTGTGCATAGGATACAGTACTCTGACTGAAAATACTGCAGCTGCCTGCCTGTGGTATTATAAGGAAGAGAACACCAGCAATTGTCTGCAGTTAGTTTGAGTTGCACACTGTGCACAGGATACAGCACACTGACTGAAAATACTGCAGCCGCCTGACTGCCTGTGGTTTTATTAGGAAGAGAACACCAGTAATTGTCGGCAGTTAGATTTAGTTACACACTGTGCACATGATACAGTACACTGACTGAAAATACTGCAGCTGCCTGCTTCCTATGTGTGGTATGTTTAGTAAGAGAACACCAGTAATTGTCTGCAGTTAGCTTTAGTTGCACACTGTGCACAGGATAAAGTACACCGACTAAGAATACTGCAGCGCCTGCCTGCCTGTGGTATTATTAGGAAGAGAACAGCAGCAATTGTCTGCAGTTAGCTTTAGTTGCACACTGTGCACAGGATAAAGTACACTAGCTGAAAATACTGCAGATGCCTGCCTGCGGTGTTATTAGGAAGAGAACACCAGCAATTGTCTGCAGTTAGCTTTAGTTGCACACTGTGCACAGGATACAGTACAATGACTGAAAATACTGCAGCTGCCTGCCTGCGATGTCATTAGGAAGAGAACACCAGCAATTGTCTGCAGTTAGTTTTAGTTGCACACTGTGCACAGGATACAGTACACTGACTGAAAATACTGCAGCTGCCTGCCTGTGGTGTTATAAGGAAGAGAACACCAGCAATTGTCCGCAGTTAGTTTGAGTTGCACACTGTGCACAGGATACAGTACACTGACTGAAAATACTGCAGCTGCCTGCCTGTCTGTGGTATTATTAGGAAGAGAACACCAGCAAATGTTTGCAGTTAGTTTGAGTTGCACACTGTGCACAAGATACAGTATACTGACTGAAAATACTGCAGCACCTGCCTGCCTGTGGTATTATTAGGAAGAGAACACCAGCAATTGTCTGCAGTTAGCTTTAGTTGCACACTGTGCACAGGATAAAGTACACTGACTAAAAATACTGCAGCTGCCTGCCTGCCTGTGGTATTATTACAAAGAGAACACCTGAAATTGTCTGCAGTTAGCTTTAGTTGCACACTGTGCACAGGATAAGGTACACTGACTGAAAATACTGCAGCTGTCTGCCTGCCTGTGGTATTATTCTAAAGAGAACACCAGAAATTGTATGCAGTTAGCTTTAGTTGCACACTGTGCACAGGATACAGTACACTGACTGAAAATACTGCAGCTGCCTGCCTGTGGTATTATTAGGAAGAGAACAGCAACAATTGTCTGCAGTTATCTTTAGTTGCACACTGTGCACAGGATACAGTACACTGACTGAAAAAACTGCAGCTGCCTGCCTGTGGTATTATTACAAAGAGAACACCACAAATTGTATGCAGTTATCTTTAGTTGCACACTGTGCACAGGATAAGGTACACTGACTTAAAATACTGCAGCTGTCTGCCTGTGGTATTATTAGGAAGAGAACACCAGTAATTGTCTACATGTAGCTTTAGTTGCACACTGTGCACAGGATACAGTACACTGACTGAAAATACTGCAGCGCCTGACTGCCTGTGGTATTATTAGGAAGAGAACACCAGCAATTGTCTGCAGTTAGCTTTAGTTGCACACTGTGCACAGGATAAAGTACACTGACTAAAAATACTGCAGCTGCCTGCCTGCCTGTGGTATTATTAGGAATAGAACACCAGCAATTGTCTGCAGTTAGCTTTAGTTGCACACGGTGCACAGGATAAAGTACACTGACTGAATATACTGCAGCTGCCTGCATGTGGTATTATTAGGAAGAGAACACCAGCAATTGTCTGCAGTTAACTTTAGTTGCACACTGTGAGCAGGATAAGGTACACTGACTGAAAATACTGCAGCTGCCTGCCTGTGGTATTATTAGGAAGTGAACACCAGCAATTCTCTGCAGTTAGCTTTAGTTGCACACTGTGCATAGGATACAGTACTCTGACTGAAAATACTGCAGCTGCCTGCCTGTGGTATTATAAGGAAGAGAACACCAGCAATTGTCTGCAGTTAGTTTGAGTTGCACACTGTGCACAGGATACAGCACACTGACTGAAAATACTGCAGCTGCCTGCCTGCCTGTGGTATTATTAGGAAGAGAACACCGGTAATTGTCTGCAGTTAGATTTAGTTACACACTGTGCACAGGATACAGTACACTGACTGAAAATACTGCAGCTGCCTGCTTCCTATGTGTGGTATGTTTAGTAAGAGAACACAAGTAATTGTCTGCAGTTAGCTTTAGTTGCACACTGTGCACAGGATAAAGTACACCGACTAAAAATACTGCAGCGCCTGCCTGCCTGTGGTATTATTAGGAAGATAACAGCAGCAATTGTCTGCAGTTAGCTTTAGTTGCACACTGTGCACAGGATAAAGTACACTAGCTGAAAATACTGCAGCTGCCTGCCTGCCTGTGGTATTATTAGGAAGAGAACACCAGCAATTGTCTGCAGTTAGCTTTAGTTGCACACTGTGCACAGGATAAGGTACACTGACTGAAAATACTGCAGCTGCCTGCCTGCTTGTGGTTTTATTAGAAAGAGAACACCAGAAATTGTCTGCAGTTAGCTTTAGTTGCACACTGTGCATAGGATACAGTACACTGACTGAATATACTACAGCTGCCTGCCTGTGGTATTATTAGGAAGAGAACACCAGCAATTGTCTGCAATTAACTTTAGTTGCACACTGTGGACAGGATAATGTACACTGACTTAAAATACTGCAGCTGTCTAGCTGTAGTTTTGTTAGGAAGAGAACACCAGCAATTGTCTGCAGTTAGCTTTAGTTGCACACTGTGCACAGGATACAGCACAATGACTGAAAATACTGCAGCTGCCTGCCTGCGGTGTTATTAGGAAGAGAACACCAGCAATTGTCTGCAGTTAGCTTTAGTTGCACACTGTGCACAGGATACAGTACACTGACTGAAAATACTGCAGCTGCCTGCCTGTGGTATTATAAGGAAGAGAACACCAGCAATTGTCCGCAGTTAGTTTGAGTTGCACACTGTGCACAGGATACAGTACACTGACTGAAAATACTGCAGCTGCCTGCCTGCCTGTGGTATTATTAGGAAGAGAACACCAGCAAATGTTTGCAGTTAGTTTGAGTTGCACACTGTGCACAGGATACAGTACACTGACTGAAAATACTGCAGCTGTCTGCCTGCCTGTGGTATTATTCTAAAGAGAACACCAGAAATTGTATGCAGTTAGCTTTAGTTGCACACTGTGCACAGGATAAGGTACACTGACTTAAAATACTGCAGCTGTCTGCCTGTGGTATAATTAGGAAGAGAACACCAGTAATTGTCTGCAGGTAGCTTTAGTTGCACACTGTGCACAGGATACAGTACACTGACTGAAAATACTGCAGCGCCTGCCTGCCTGTGGTATTATTAGGAAGAGAACACCAGCAATTGTCTGCAGTTAGCTTTAGGTGCACACTGTGCACACGATAAAGTACACTGACTAAAAATACTGCAGCTGCCTGCCTGCCTGTGGTATTATTAGAAAGAGAACACCAGAAATTGTCTGCAGTTAGCTTTAGTTGCACACTGTGCAAAGGATAAGGCACACCGACTGAAAATACTGCAGCTGCATGCCTGTGGTATTATTAGGAATAGAACACCAGCAATTGTCCGCAGTTAGTTTGAGTTGCACACTGTGCACAGGATACAGTACACTGACTGAAAATACTGCAGCTACCTGCCTGCCTGTGGTATTATTAGGAAGAGAACAGCAACAATTGTCTGCAGTTAGCTTTAGTTGCACACTGTGCACAGGATACAGTACACTGACTGAAAAAACTGCAGCTGCCTGCCTGCCTGCCTGTGGTATTATTACAAAGAGAACACCACAAATTGTATGCAGTTATCTTTAGTTGCACACTGTGCACAGGGTAAGGTACACTGACTTAAAATACTGCAGCTGTCTGCCTGTGGTATTATTAGGAAGAGAACACCAGTAATTGTCTGCAGGTAGCTTTAGTTGCACACTGTGCACAGGATACAGTACACTGACTGAAAATACTGCAGCGCCTGCCTGCCTGTGGTATTATTAGGAAGAGAACACCAGCAATTGTCTGCAGTTAGCTTTAGTTGCACACTGTGCACAGGATAAAGTACACTGACTAAAAATACTGCAGCTGCCTGCCTGCCTGTGGTATTATTAGAAAGAGAACACCAGAAATTGTCTGCAGTTAGCTTTAGTTGCACACTGTGCAAAGGATAAGGTACACTGACTGAAAATACTGCAGCTGCCTGCCTGCGTGTGGTATTATTAGAAAGAGAACACCAGAAATTGTCTGAGTTAGCGTGAGTTGCACACTGTGTACAGGATACAGTACACTGACTGAAAATACTGCAGCTGCCTGCCTGCCTGTGGTATTATTAGGAATAGAACACCAGCAATTGTCTGGAGTTAGCTTTAGTTGTACACTGTGCACAGGATACGGCACACTGACTGAATATACTGCAGCTGCCTGCCTGTGGTATTATTAGGAAGAGAACACCAGCACTTGTCTGCAGTTAACTTTAGTTGCACACTGTGAGCAGGATAAGGTACACTGACTTAAAATACTGCAGCTGTCTGCCTGTGGTATTATAAGGAAGAGAACACCAGCAATTGTCTGCAGTTAGTTTGAGTTGCACACTGTGCACATGATAAAGTACACTGACTGAAAATACTGCAGCTGCCTGTCTGCCTGTGGTATTATTAGGAAGAGAACACCAGTAATTGTCTGCAGTTAGCTTTAGTTGCACACTGTGCACATGATACAGTACACTGACTTAAAACACTGCGGCTGCCTGCTTCCTATGTGTGGTATGTTTAGTAAGAGAACACCAGTAATTGTCTGCAGTTAGCTTTAGTTGCACACTGTGCACAGGATAAAGTACACTGGCTGAAAATACTGCAGCTGCCTGCCTGCCTGTGGTATTATTAGGAAGAGAACACCAGCAAATGTCTGCAGTTAGCTTGAGTTGCACACTGTGCACAGGATACAGTACACTGGCTGAAAATACTGCAGCTGCCTGCCTGCCTGTGGTATTATTAGGAAGAGAACACCAGCAAATGTCTGCAGTTAGTTTGAGTTGCACACTGTGCACAGGATACAGTACACTGACTGAAAATACTGCAGCTGTCTGCCTGCCTGTGGTTTTATTCTAAAGAGAACACCAGAAATTGTATGCAGTTTTCTTTAGTTGCACACTGTGCACAGGATACAGTACACTGACTGAAAATACTGCAGCTGCCTGCCTGCCTTTGGTATTATTAGGAAGAGAACAGCAACAATTGTCTGCAGTTAGCTTTAGTTGCACACTGTGCACAGGATACAGTACACTGACTGAAAAAACTGCAGCTGCCTGCCTGCCTGTGGTATTATTACAAAGAGAACACCACAAATTGTATGCAGTTATCTTTAGTTGCACACTGTGCACAGGATAAAGTACACTGACTTAAAATACTGCAGCTGTCTGCCTGTGGTATTATTAGGAAGATAACACCAGTAATTGTCTGCCGATAGCTTTAGTTGCACACTGTGCACAGGATACAGTACACTGACTGAAAATACTGCAGCGCCTGCCTGCCTGTGGTATTATTAGGAAGAGAACACCAGCAATTGTCTGCAGTTAGCTTTAGTTGCACACTGTGCACAGGATAAAGTACACTGACTAAAAATACTGCAGCTGCCTGCCTGTGGTATTATTAGAAAGAGAACACCAGAAATTGTCTGCAGTTAGCGTGAGTTGCACACTGTGCACAGGATACAGTACACTGACTGAAAATACTGCAGCTGCCTGCCTGCCTGTGGTATTATTAGGAATAGAACACCAGCAAATGTCTGCAGCTAGATTTAGTTGCACACTGTGCACATGATACAGTACACTGACTGAATATACTGCAGCTGCCTGCCTGTGGTATTATTAGGAAGAGAACACCAGCAATTGTCTGCAGTTAACTTTAGTTGCACACTGTGAGCAGGATAAGGTACACTGACTTAAAATACTGCAGCTGTCTGCCTGTGGTTTTATTAGGAAGAGCACACCAGCAATTGTATGCAGTTAGCTTTAGTTGCACACTGTGCACAGGATACAGTACACTGACTGAAAATACTGCAGCTGTCTGCCTGTGGTATTATTAGGAAGAGAACACCAGCAATTGTCTGCAGTTAGCTTTAGTTGCACACTGTGCACAGGATAAAGTACACTGGCTGAAAATACTGCAGCTGCCTGCCTGCCTGTGGTATTATTAGGAAGAGAACACCAGCAATTGTCTGCAGTTAGCTTTAGTTGCACACTGTGCACAGGATAAGGTACACTGACTGAAAATAGTGCAGCTGCCTGCCTGCTTGTGGTTTTATTAGAAAGATAACACCAGCAATTGTCTGCAGTTAGCTTTAGTTGCACACTGTGCACAGGATACAGTACACTGACTGAATATTCTACAGCTGCCTGCCTCTGGTATTATTAGGAAGAGAACACCAGCAATTGTCTGCAATTAACTTTAGTTGCACACTGTGAACAGGATAATGTACACTGACTTAAAATACTGCAGCTGTCTGCCTGTGGTTTTATTAGGAAGAGAACACCAGCAAATGTCTGCAGTTAGCTTTAGTTGCACACTGTGCACAGGATACAGCACAATGACTGAAAATACTGCAGCTGCCTGCCTGCGGTGTTATTAGGAAGAGAACACCAGCAATTGTCTGCAGTTAGCTTTAGTTGCACACTGTGCACAGGATACAGTACACTGACTGAAAATACTGCAGCTGCCTGCCTGTGGTATTATAAGGAAGAGAACACCAGCAATTGTCCGCAGTTAGTTTGAGTTGCACACTGTGCACAGGATACAGTACACTGACTGAAAATACTGCAGCTGCCTGCCTGCCTGTGGTATTATTAGGAAGAGAACACCAGCAAATGTTTGCAGTTAGTTTGAGTTGCACACTGTGCACAGGATACAGTACACTGACTGAAAATACTGCAGCTGTCTGCCTGCATGTGGTATTATTCTAAAGAGAACACCAGAAATTGTATGCAGTTAGATTTAGTTGCACACTGTGCACAGGATATAGTACACTGACTGAAAATACTGCAGCTGCCTGCCTGCCTGTGGTATTATTAGGAAGAGAACAGCAAATATTGTCTGCAGTTAGCTTTAGTTGCACACTGTGCACAGGATGCAGTACACTGACTTAAAAAACTGCAGTTGCCTGCCTGCCTGTGGTATTATTACAAAGAGAACACCACAAAATGTAGGCAGTTATCTTTAGTTGCACACTGTGCACAGGATAAGGTACACTGACTTAAAATACGACAGCTGTCTGCCTGTGGTATTATTAGGTAGAGAACACCAGTAATTGTCTGCAGGCAGCTTTAATTGCAAACTGTGCACAGGATACAGTACACTGGCTAAAAATACTGCAGCGCCTGCCTGCCTGTGGTATTATTAGGAAGAGAACACCAGCAATTGTCTGCAGTTAGCTTTAGTTGCACACTGTGCACAGGATAAAGTACACTGACTAAAAAAACTGCAGCTGCCTGCCTGCCTGTGGTATTATTAGAAAGAGAACACCAGAAATTGTCTGCAGTTAGCGTGAGTTGCACACTGTGCACAGGATACAGTACACTGACTGAAAATACTGCAGCTGCCTGCCTGCCTGTGGTATTATTAGGAATAGAACACCAGCAATTGTCTGCAGTTAGCTTTAGTTGCACACTGTGCACAGGATACAGTACACTGACTGAATATACTGCAGCTGCCTGCCTGTGGTATTATTAGGAAGAGAACACCAGCAATTGTCTGCAGTTAACTTTAGTTGCACACTGTGAGCAGGATAAGGTACACTGACTTAAAATACTGCAGCTGTCTGCCTGTGGTATTATTAGGAATTGAACACCAGCAATTGTCTGCAGTTAGCTTTAGTTGCACACTGTGCATAGGATACATTACACTGACTGAAAATACTGCAGCTGCCTGCCTGTGGTATTATAAGGAAGAGAACACCAGCAATTGTCTGCAGTTAGTTTGAGTTGCACACTGTGCACAGGATACAGCACACTGACTGAAAATACTGCAGCTGCCTGTCTGCCTGTGGTATTATTAGGAATAGAAAACCAGTAATTGTCTGCAGTTAGCTTTAGTTGCACACTGTGCACAGGATAAAGTACACTGGCTGAAAATACTGCAGCTGCCTGCCTGCCTGTGGTATTATTAGGAAGAGAACACCAGCAAATGTCTGCAGTTAGCTTGAGTTGAACATTGTGCACAGGATACAGTACACTGACTGAAAATACTACATCACCTGACTGCCTGTGGTATTATTAGGAAGAGAACACCAGCAATTGTCTGCAGTTAGCTTTATTTGCACACTGTGCACAGGATAAAGTACACTGACTGAAAATACTGCAGCTGCCTGCCTGCTTGTGGTTTTATTAGGACGAGAACACCAGCAATTGTCTGCAGTTAGCTTTAGTTGCACACTGTGCACAGGATACAGTACACTGACTGAATATTAGACTTGTGCACAACGGAAAAATTTGTTCCGTTTCGGTTCGTTTCTTTCCGGTCCTGTTGATTCGTAATCATTCGTAATTTTGCTAGACGGGATTTTTCGTGTTCGGACTCATTCGTATTTTTGCAAGCGACATTTTTCGTTGAATTTTTTGTTGCTTTATAATTCGTACTTTCGGTAGAGTACGTTGTTTTTCGTTGATTCTGGACACAACTCCTACTTTCGTAACTTTTTTTGGGTTCGTACTTTCGGTAGAGTACGTTGTTTTTCGTTGATTCTGGACACAACTCCTACTTTCGTAACTTTTTTTGGGTTCGTTGATTCGTAATTTTCCGTGTCTCTCTCACAACGACGCTGCCTATTATGCCTAATGTGCTTCGAATGGATTTGTACTTTTCTAAATACATTGCGGTTATTTGTAACGATTCGAAATCTCGTATTTTACTTTCGTTTTTAACATGTGGCTATAGGCTCCGCCCCTGTACACCATTTTCAGAGGGTTCAGCACGGTGAGGGAGAAGCAGAGAGCAGAGCAGAGTGAGTGTTATTGTGCTTCGAATGGATTCGAAATCTCGTATTTTACTTTCGTTTTTTACATGCGGCTATAACCTCCGCCCCTGTACACCATTTTGAGAGGGAGTTCAGCACGGTGTGGGAGAAGCAGAGAGCAGAGCAGAGTGAGTGTTATTGTGCTTCGTATGGATTCGTACATTCGTAACTTTTTCATAACGAATTATGCCGAAGACATTCGGGCATTCGCTATTTGCGGTATAATTTATTTCGGATTCGGTCTTATTCGTAATTGCTTTGTTCGGAAATTCGAATGCTTCCGAATGTCCGAAAGTTGCTAAATTCGGACGAATTTCAATTCGTTATGAAACGAATTGCACAAGCCTACTGAATATACTACAGCTGCCTGCCTGTGGTATTATTAGGAAGAGAACACCAGCAATTGTCTGCAGTTAACTTTAGTTGCACACTGTAAACAGGATAATTTACACTGACTTAAAATACTGCAGCTGTCTGCCTGTGGTTTTATTAAAAAAAGAACACCAGTAATTGTCTGCAGTTAGCTTTAGTTGCACACTGTGCACAGGATACAGCACGATGACTGAAAATACTGCAGCTGCCTGCCTGCGGTGTTATTAGGAAGAGAACACCAGCAATTGTCTGCAGTTAGCTTTAGTTGCACACTGTGCACAGGATACAGTACACTGCCTGAAAATACTGCAGCTGCCTGCCTGTGGTATTATAAGGAAGAGAACACCAGCAATTGTCTGCAGTTAGTTTGAGTTGCACACTGTGCACAGGATACAATACACTGACTGAAAATACTGCCGCTGCCTGCCTGCCTGTGGTATTATTAGGAAGAGAACACCAGCAAATGTTTGTAAGTAGTTTGAGTTGCACACTGTGCACAGTATACAGTACACTGACTGAAAATACTGCAGATGTCTGCCTGCCTGTGGTATTATTCTTAAGAGAACACCAGAAATTGTATGCAGTTAGCTTTAGTTGCACACTGTGCACAGGATACAGTACACTGACTCAAAATACTGCAGCTGCCTGCCTGCCTGTGGTATTATTAGGAAGAGAACATCAACAATTGTCTGCAGTTAGCTTTAGTTAGACACTGTGCACAGGATACAGTACACTGACTGAAAAAAACTGCAGCTGCCTGCCTGCCTATGGTATTATTACAAAGAGAACACCACAAATTGTATGCAGTTAGCTTTAGTTGCACACTGTGCACAGGATAAGGTACACTGACTTAAAATACTGCAGCTGTCTGCCTGTGGTATTATTAGGAAGAGAACACCAGTAATTGTCTGCAGGTAGCTTTAGTTCCACACTGTGCACATGATACAGTACACTGACTGAAAATACTGCAGCGCCTGCCTGCTTGTGGTATTATTAGGAAGAGAACACCAGCAATTGTCTGGAGTTAGCTTTAGTTGCACACTGTGCACAGGATACGGTACACTGATTGAATATACTGCAGCTGCCTGCCTGTGGTATTATTAGGAAGAGAACACCAGCAATTGTCTGCAGTTAGCTTTAGTTGCACACTGTGCACAGGATACAGTACACTGACTGAAAATACTGCAGCTGCCTGCTTGTGGTATTATTAGGAAGTGAACACCAGCAATTGTCTGCAGTTAGCTTTAGTTGCACACTGTGCATAAGATACAGTACACTGACTGAAAATACTGCAGCTGCCTGCCTGTGGTATTATAAGGAAGAGAACACCAGCAATTGTCTGCAGTTAATTTGAGTTGCACACTGTGCACAGGATACAGTACACTGACTGAAAATACTACAGCACCTGACTGCCTGTGGTATTATTAGGAAGAGAACACCAGCAATTGTCTGCAGTTAGCTTTAGTTGCACACTGTGCACAGGATACAGTACACTGACTGAAAATACTGCAGCTGCCTGCCTGTGTTATTATAAGGAAGAGAACACCAGCAATTGTCCGCAGTTAGTTTGAGTTGCACACTGTGCACAGGATACAGTACACTGACTGAAAATACTACAGCACCTGACTGCCTGTGGTATTATTAGGAAGAGAACACCAGCAAATGTCTGCAGTTAGCTTGAGTTGCACACTGGGCACAGGATACAGTACACTGACTGAAAATACTGCAGCTGCCTGCCTGCCTGTGGTATTATTAGGAAGAGAACACCAGCAATTGTCTGCAGTTAGCTTTAGTTGCACACTGTGCACAGGATAAAGTACACTAGCTGAAAATACTGCAGCTGCCTGCCTGCCTGTGGTATTATTAGGAAGAGAACACCAGCAATTGTCTGCAGTTAGCTTTAGTTGCACACTGTGCACAGGGTAAAGTACACCAACTAAAAATACTGCAGCGCCTGCCTGTGGTATTATTAGGAAGAGAACAGCAGCAATTGTCTGCAGTTAGCTTTAGTTGCACACTGTGAGCAGGATAAGGTACAATGCCTTAAAATACTGCAGCTGCCTGCCTGTGGTATTATAAGGAAGAGAACACCAGCAATTGTCTGCAGTTAGTTTGAGTTGCACACTGTGCACAGGATACAGTAGACTGACTGAAAATACTGCAGCTGCCTGTCTGCCTGTGGTATTATTAGGAAGAGAACACCAGTAATTGTCTCAGGTTAGCTTTAGTTGCACACTGTGCACAGGATACAGTACACTGACCGAAAATACTGCAGCTGTATGCCTGCCTGTGGTATTATTAGGAAGAGAACACCAGCAATTGTCTGCAGTTAACTTTAGTTGCACACTGTGAACAGGATACGGTACACTGACTTAAAATACTGCAGCTGTCTGCATGTAGTTTTATTAGGAAGAGAACACCAGCAATTGTCTGCAATTAGCTTTAGTTGCACACTGTGCACAGGATACAGTACACTGACTGAAAATACTGCAGCTGCCTGCCTGTGGTATTATTAGGAAGTGAACACCAGCAATTGTCTGCAGTTAGCTTTAGTTGCACACAGTGCATAGGATACAGTACACTGACTGAAAATACTGCAGCTGCCTGCCTGTGGTATTATAAGGAAGAGAACACCAGCAATTGTCTGCAGTTAGCTTTAGTTGCACACTGGGCACAGGATACAGTACACTGACAGAAAATACTGAGACTGCCTGTCTGCCTGTGGTATTATTAGGAAGAGAACACCAGTAATTGTCTGCAGTTAGATTTAGTTACACACTGTGCACAGGATACAGTACACTGACTGAAAATACTGCAGCTGCCTGCTTCCTATGTGTGGTATGTTTAGTAAGAGAACACCAGTAATTGTCTGCAGTTAGCTTTAGTTGCACACTGTGCACAGGATAAAGTACACTGACTAAAAATACTGCAGCGCCTGCCTGTGGTATTATTAGGAAGAGAACAGCAGAAATTGTCTGCAGTTAGCTTTAGTTGCACACTGTGAGCAGGATAATGTACAATGCCTTAAAATACTGCAGCTGTCTGCCTGTGGTTTTATTAGGAAGAGAACACCAGCAATTGTCTGCAGTTAGCTTTAGTTGCACACTGTGCATAGGATACAGTTCACTGACTGAAAATACTGCAGCTGCCTGCCTGTGGTATTATAAGGAAGAGAACACCAGCAATTGTCTGCAGTTAGTTTGAGTTGCACACTGTGCACATGATACAGTACACTGACTGAAAATACTACAGCTGCCTGTCTGCCTGTGGTATTATTAGGAAGAGAACACCAGTAATTGTCTGCAGTTAGCTTTAGTTGCACACTGTGCACAGGATACAGCACAATGACTGAAAATACTGCAGCTGCCTGCCTGCGATTTTATTAGGAAGGGAACACCAGCAATTGTCTGCAGTTAGCTTTAGTTGCACACTGTGCACAGGATACAGTACACTGACTGAAAATACTGCAGCTGCCTGCCTGTGGTATTATAAGGAAGAGAACACCAGCAATTGTCCGCAGTTAGTTTGAGTTGCACACTGTGCACAGGATACAGTACACTGACTGAAAATACTGCAGCTGCCTGCCTGCCTGTGGTATTATAAGGAAGAGAACACCAGCAATTGTCCGCAGTTAGTTTGAGTTGCACACTGTGCACAAGATACAGTACACTGACTGAAAATACTGCAGCGCCTGCCTGCCTGTGGTATTATTACAAAGAGAACACCTGAAATTGTCTGCAGTTAGCTTTAGTTGCACACTGTGCACAGGATAAGGTACACTGACTGAAAATACTGCAGCTGCCTGCCTGCTTGTGGTTTTATTAGGAAGATAAAACCAGCAATTGTCCGCAGTTAGTTTGAGTTGCACACTGTGCACAGGATACAGTACACTGACTGAAAATACTGCAGCTGCCTGCTTGCCTGTGGTATTATTAGGAAGAGAACACCAGCAATTGTCCGCAGTTAGTTTGAGTTGCACACTGTGCACAAAATACAGTACACTGACTGAAAATACTGCAGCTGTCTGCCTGCCTGTGGTATTATTCTAAAGAGAACACCAGAAATTGTATGCAGTTAGCTTTAGTTGCACACTGTGCACATGATACAGTACACTGACTGAAAATACTGCAGCTGTCTGCCTGTGGTATTATTAGGAAGAGAACAGCAACAATTGTCTGCAGTTAGCTTTAGTTGCACACTGTGCACAGGATACAGTACACTGACTGAAAAAACTGCAGCTGCCTGCCTGCCTGTAGTATTATTACAAAGAGAACACCACAAATTGTATGCAGTTATCTTTAGTTGCACACTGTGCACAGGATAATGTACACTGACTTAAAATACTGCAGCTGTCTGCCTGTGGTATTATTAGGAAGAGAACACCAGCAATTGTCCGCAGTTAGTTTGAGTTGCACACTGTGCACAGGATACAGTACACTGACTGAAAATACTGCAGCTGCCTGCCTGCCTGTGGTATTATTAGGAAGAGAACACCAGCAAATGTTTGCAGTTAGTTTGAGTTGCACACTGTGCACAAGATACAGTACACTGACTGAAAATACTGCAGCGCCTGCCTGCCTGTGGTATTATTAGGAAGAGAACACCAGCAATTGTCTGCAGTTAGCTTTAGTTGCACACTGTGCACAGGATAAAGTACACTGACTAAAAATACGGCAGCTGCCTGCCTGCCTGTGGTATTATTACAAAGAGAACACCTGAAATCGTCTGCAGTTAGCTTTAGTTGCACACTGTGCACAGGATAAGGTACACTGACTGAAAATACTGCAGCTGCCTGCCTGCTTGTGGTTTTATTAGGAAGATAAAACCAGCAATTGTCCGCAGTTAGTTTGAGTTGCACACTGTGCACAGGATACAGTACACTGACTGAAAATACTGCAGCTGCCTGCCTGCCTGTGGTATTATTAGGAAGAGAACACCAGCAAATGTCTGCAGTTAGTTTGAGTTGCACACTGTGCACAAAATACAGTACACTGACTGAAAATACTGCAGCTGTCTGCCTGCCTGTGGTATTATTCTAAAGAGAACACCAGAAATTGTATGCAGTTAGCTTTAGTTGCACACTGTGCACAGGATACAGTACACTGACTGAAAATACTGCAGCTGCCTGCCTGTGGTATTATTAGGAAGAGAACAGCAACAATTGTCTGCAGTTAGCTTTAGTTGCACACTGTGCACAGGATACAGTACACTGACTGAAAAAACTGCAGCTGCCTGCCTGCCTGTGGTATTATTACGAAGAGAACACCACAAATTGTATGCAGTTATCTTTAGTTGCACACTGTGCACAGGATAAGGTACACTGACTTAAAATACTGCAGCTGTCTGCCTGTGGTATTATTAGGAAGAGAACACCAGTAATTGTCTACATGTAGCTTTAGTTGCACACTGTGCACAGGATACAGTACACTGACTGAAAATACTGCAGCGCCTGCCTGCCTGTGGTATTATTAGGAAGAGAACACCAGCAATTGTCTGCAGTTAGCTTTAGTTGCACACTGTGCACAGGATAAAGTACACTGACTAAAAATACTGAAGCTGCCTGCCTGCCTGTGGTATTATTAGGAATAGAACACCAGCAATTGTCTGCAGTTAGCTTTAGTTGCACACTGTGCACAGGATAGAGTACACTGACTGAATATACTGCAGCTGCCTGCCTGTGGTATTATTAGGAAGAGAACACCAGCAATTGTCTGCAGTTAACTTTAGTTGCACACTGTGAGTAGGATAAGGTACACTGACTTAAAATACTGCAGCTGCCTGCCTGCCTGTGGTATTATTAGGAAGAGAACACCAGCAAATGTTTGCAGTTAGTTTGAGTTGCACACTGTGCACAAAATACAGTACACTGACTGAAAATACTGCAGCTGTCTGCCTGCCTGTGGTATTATTCTAAAGAGAACACCAGAAATTGTATGCAGTTAGCTTTAGTTGCACACTGTGCACAGGATACAGTACACTGACTGAAAATACTGCAGCTGCCTGCCTGTGGTATTATTAGGAAGAGAACAGCAACAATTGTCTGCAGTTAGCTTTAGTTGCACACTGTGCACAGGATACAGTACACTGACTGAAAAAACTGCAGCTGCCTGCCTGCCTGTGGTATTATTACAAAGAGAACACCACAAATTGTATGCAGTTATCTTTAGTTGCACACTGTGCACAGGATAAGGTACACTGACTTAAAATACTGCAGCTGTCTGCCTGTGGTATTATTAGGAAGAGAACACCAGTAATTGTCTACATGTAGCTTTAGTTGCACACTGTGCACAGGATACAGTACACTGACTGAAAATACTGCAGCGCCTGCCTGCCTGTGGTATTATTAGGAAGAGAACACCAGCAATTGTCTGCAGTTAGCTTTAGTTGCACACTGTGCACAGGATAAAGTACACTGACTAAAAATACTGAAGCTGCCTGCCTGCCTGTGGTATTATTAGGAATAGAACACCAGCAATTGTCTGCAGTTAGCTTTAGTTGCACACTGTGCACAGGATAGAGTACACTGACTGAATATACTGCAGCTGCCTGCCTGTGGTATTATTAGGAAGAGAACACCAGCAATTGTCTGCAGTTAACTTTAGTTGCACACTGTGAGTAGGATAAGGTACACTGACTTAAAATACTGCAGCTGTCTGCCTGTGGTTTTATTAGGAAGAGCACACCAGCAATTGTCTGCAGTTAGCTTTAGTTGCACACTGTGCACAGGATACAGTACACTGACTGAAAATACTGCAGCTGCCTGCCTGTGGTATTATTAGGAAGTGAACACCAGCAATTGTCTGCAGTTAGCTTTAGTTGCACACTGTTCATAGGATACAGTACTCTGACTGAAAATACTGCAGCTGCCTGCCTGTGGTATTATAAGGAAGAGAACACCAGCAATTGTCTGCAGTTAGTTTGAGTTGCACACTGTGCACAGGATACAGCACACTGACTGAAAATACTGCAGCTGCCTGCCTGCCTGTGGTATTATTAGGAAGAGAACACCAGTAATTGTCTGCAGTTAGATTTAGTTACACACTGTGCACAGGATACAGTACACTGACTGAAAATACTGCAGCTGTCTGCTTCCTATGTGTGGTATGTTTAGTAAGAGAACACCAGTAATTGCCTGCAGTTAGCTTTAGTTGCACACTGTGCACATGATAAAGTACACCGACTAAAAATACTGCAGCGCCTGCCTGCCTGTGGTATTATTAGGAAGAGAACATCAGCAATTGTCTGCAGTTAGCTTTAGTTGCACACTGTGCACAGGATAAAGTACACTAGCTGAAAATACTGCAGCTGCCTGCCTGCCTGTGGTATTATTAGGAAGAGAACACCAGCAATTGTCTGCAGTTAGCTTTAGTTGCACACTGTGCACAGGATAAGGTACACTGACTGAAAATACTGCAGCTGCCTGCCTGCTTGTGGTTTTATTAGAAAGAGAACACCAGCAATTGTCTGCAGTTAGCTTTAGTTGCACACTGTGCATAGGATACAGTACACTGACTGAATATACTACAGCTGCCTGCCTGTGGTATTATTAGGAAGAGAACACCAGCAATTGTCTGCAATTAACTTTAGTTGCACACTGTGGACAGGATAATGTACACTGACTTAAAATACTGCAGCTGTCTAGCTGTAGTTTTGTTAGGAAGAGAACACCAGCAATTGTCTGCAGTTAGCTTTAGTTGCACACTGTGCACAGGATACAGCACAATTACTGAAAATACTTCAGCTGCCTGCCTGCAGTGTTATTAGGAAGAGAACACCAGCAATTGTCTGCAGTTAGCTTTAGTTGCACACTGTGCACAGGATACAGCACAATGACTGAAAATACTGCAGCTGAATGCCTGCGGTGATATTAGGAAGAGAACACCAGCAATTGTCTGCAGTTAGCTTTAGTTGCACACTGTGCACAGGATACAGTACACTGACTGAAAATACTGCAGCTGCCTGCCTGTGGTATTATAAGGAAGAGAACACCAGCAATTGTCCGCAGTTAGTTTGAGTTGCACACTGTGCACAGGATACAGTACACTGACTGAAAATACTGCAGCTGTCTGCCTGCCTGTGGTATTATTCTAAAGAGAACACCAGAAATTGTATGCAGGTAGCTTTAGTTGCACACTGTGCACAGGATACAGTACACTGACTGAAAATACTGCAGCGCCTGCCTGCCTGTGGTATTATTAGGAAGAGAACACCAGAAATTGTCTGCAGTTAGCTTTAGTTGCACACTGTGCACAGGATAAGGTACACTGACTGAAAATACTGCAGCTGCCTGCCTGCTTGTGGTATTATTAGGAAGAGAACACCAGCAAATGTTTGCAGTTAGTTTGAGTTGCACACTGTGCACAAGATACAGTACACTGACTGAAAATACTGCAGCTGTCTGCCTGCCTGTGGTATTATTCTAAAGAGAACACCAGAAATTGTATGCAGTTAGCTTTAGTTGCACACTGTGCACAGGATACAGTACACTGACTGAAAATACTGCAGCTGCCTGCCTGTGGTATTATTAGGAAGAGAACAGCAACAATTGTCTGCAGTTAGCTTTAGTTGCACACTGTGCACAGGATACAGTACACTGACTGAAAAAACTGCAGCTGCCTGCCTGCCTGTGGTATTATTACAAAGAGAACACCACAAATTGTATGCAGTTATCTTTAGTTGCACACTGTGCACAGGATAAGGTACACTGACTTAAAATACTACAGCTGTCTGCCTGTGGTATTATTAGGAAGAGAACACCAGTAATTGTCTACAGGTAGCTTTAGTTGCACACTGTGCACAGGATACAGTACACTGACTGAAAATACTGCAGCGCCTGCCTGCCTGTGGTATTATTAGGAAGAGAACACCAGCAATTGTCTGCAGTTAGCTTTAGTTGCACACTGTGCACAGGATAAAGTACACTGACTAAAAATACTGCAGCTGCCTGCCTGCCTGTGGTATTATTAGGAATAGAACACCAGCAATTGTCTGCAGTTAGCTTTAGTTGCACACTGTGCACAGGATAAAGTACACTGACTGAATATACTGCAGCTGCCTGCCTGTGGTATTATTAGGAAGAGAACACCAGAAATTGTCTGCAGTTAACTTTAGTTGCACACTGTGAGCAGGATAAGGTACACTGACTTAAAATACTGCAGCTGTCTGCCTGTGGTTTTATTAGGAAGAGCACACCAGCAATTGTCTGTAGTTAGCTTTAGTTGCACACTGTGCACAGGATACAGTACACTGACTGAAAATACTGCAGCTGCCTGCCTGTGGTATTATAAGGAAGAGAACACCAGCAATTGTCTGCAGTTAGTTTGAGTTGCACACTGTGCACAGGATACAGCACACTGACTGAAAATACTGCAGCTGCCTGCCTGCCTGTGGTGTTATTAGGAAGAGAACACCAGTAATTGTCTGCAGTTAGATTTAGTTACACACTGTGCACAGGATACAGTACACTGACTGAAAATACTGCAGCTGCCTGCTTCCTATGTGTGGTATGTTTAGTAAGAGAACACCAGTAATTGTCTGCAGTTAGCTTTAGTTGCACACTGTGCACAGGATAAGGTACACTGACTGAAAATACTGCAGCTGCCTGCCTGTGGTATTATAAGGAAGAGAACACCAGCAATTGTCTGCAGTTAGTTTGAGTTGCACACTGTGCACAGGATACAGCACACTGACTGAAAATACTGCAGCTGCCTGCCTGCCTGTGATATTATTAGGAAGAGAACACCAGTAATTGTCTGCAGTTAGATTTAGTTACACACTGTGCACAGGATACAGTACACTGACTGAAAATACTGCAGCTGCCTGCTTCCTATGTGTGGTATGTTTAGTAAGAGAACACCAGTAATTGTCTGCAGTTAGCTTTAGTTGCACACTGTGCACAGGATAAAGTACACCGATTAAAAATACTGCAGCGCCTGCCTGCCTGTGGTATTATTAGGAAGAGAACAGCAGCAATTGTCTGCAGTTAGCTTTAGTTGCACACTGTGCACAGGATAAAGTACACTAGCTGAAAATACTGCAGCTGCCTGCCTGCCTGTGGTATTATTAGGAAGAGAACACCAGCAATTGTCTGCAGTTAGCTTTAGTTGCACACTGTGCACAGGATAAGGTACACTGACTGAATATACTACAGCGGCCTGCCTGTGGTATTATTAGGAAGAGAACACCAGCAATTGTCTGCAATTAACTTTAGTTGCACACTGTGGACAGGATAATGTACACTGACTTAAAATACTGCAGCTGTCTAGCTGTAGTTTTGTTAGGAAGAGAACACCAGCAATTGTCTGCAGTTAGCTTTAGTTGCACACTGTGCACAGGATACAGCACAATGACTGAAAATACTGCAGCTGCCTGCCTGCGGTGTTATTAGGAAGAGAACACCAGCAATTGTCTGCAGTTAGCTTTAGTTGCACACTGTGCACATGATACAGCACAATGACTGAAAATACTGCAGCTGCCTGCCTGCGGTGTTATTAGGAAGAGAACACCAGCAATTGTCTGCAGTTAGCTTTAGTTGCACACTGTGCACAGGATACAGTACACTGACTGAAAATACTGCAGCTGCATGCCTGTGGTATTATAAGGAAGAGAACACCAGCAATTGTCCGCAGTTAGTTTGAGTTGCACACTGTGCACAGGATACAGTACACTGACTGAAAATACTGCAGCTGCCTGCCTGCCTGTGGTATTATTAGGAAGAGAACACCAGAAATTGTATGCAGTTAGCTTTAGTTGCACACTGTGCACAGGATACAGTACACTGACTGAAAATACTGCAGCTGCCTGCCTGCCTGTGGTATTATTAGGAAGAGAACAGCAACAATTGTCTGCAGTTAGCTTTAGTTGCACACTGTGCACAGGATACAGTACACTGACTGAAAAAACTGCAGCTGCCTGCCTGCCTGTGGTATTATTACAAAGAGAACACCACAAATTGTATGCAGTTATCTATAGTTGCACACTGTGCACAGGATAAGGTGCACTGACTTAAAATACTGCAGCTGTCTGCCTGTGGTATTATTAGGAAGAGAACACCAGTAATTGTCTGCAGGTAGCTTTAGTTGCACACTGTGCACAGGATACAGTACACTGACTGAAAATACTGCAGCGCCTGCCTGCCTGTGGTATTATTAGGAAGAGAACACCAGCAATTGTCTGCAGTTAGCTTTAGTTGCACACTGTGCACAGGATAAAGTACACTGACTAAAAATACTGCAGCTGTCTGCCTGCCTGTGGTATTATTACAAAGAGAACACCAGAAATTGTCTGCAGTTAGCTTTAGTTGCACACTGTGCACATGATAAGGTACACTGACTGAAAATACTGCAGCTGCCTGCCTGCTTGTGGTTTTATTAGGAAGAGAACACCAGCAATTGTCCGCAGTTAGTTTGAGTTGCACACTGTGCACAGGATACAGTACACTGACTGAAAATACTGCAGCTGCCTGCCTGCCTGTGGTATTATTAGGAAGAGAACACTAGAAATTGTATGCAGTTAGCTTTAGTTGCACACTGTGCACAGGATACAGTACACTGACTGAAAAAACTGCAGCTGCCTGCCTGTGGTATTATTAGGAATAGAACACCATCAATTGTCTGCAGTTAGCTTTAGTTGCACACTGTGCACAGGATACAGTACACTGACTGAATATACTGCAGCTGCCTGCCTGTGGTATTATTAGGAAGAGAACACCAGCAATTGTCTGCAGTTAACTTTAGTTGCACACTGTGAGCAAGATAAGGTACACTGACTTAAAATACTGCAACTGTCTGCCTGTGGTTTTATTAGGAAGAGCACACCAGCAATTGTCTGCAGTTAGCTTTAGTTGCACACTGTGCACAGGATACAGTACACTGACTGAAAATACTGCAGCTGCCTGCCTGTGGTATTATTAGGAAGTGAACACCAGCAATTGTCTGCAGTTAGCTTTAGTTGCCCACTGTGCATAGGATACAGTACTCTGACTGAAAATACTGCAGCTGCCTGCCTGTGGTATTATAAGGAAGAGAACACCAGCAATTGTCTGCAGTTAGTTTGAGTTGCACACTGTGCACAGGATACAGCACACTGACTGAAAATACTGCATCTGCCTGTGGTATTATTAGGAAGAGAACACCAGTAATTGTCTGCAGTTAGCTTTAGTTGCACACTGTGCACAGGATACAGTACACTGACTTAAAATACTGCAGCTGCCTGCTTCCTATGTGTGGTATGTTTAGTAAGAGAACACCAGTAATTGTCTGCAGTTAGCTTGAGTTGCACACTGTGCACAGGATACAGTACACTGACTGAAAATACTACAGCACCTGACTGCCTGTGGTATTATTATGAAGAGAACACCAGCAATTGTCTGCAGTTAGCTTTAGTTGCACACTGTGCACAGGATAAGTTACACTGACTGAAAATACTGCAGCTGCCTGCCTGCTTGTGGTTTTATTAGGAAGAGAACACCAGCAATTGTCTGCAGTTAGCTTTAGTTGCACACTGTGCACAGGATACAGTACACTGACTGAATATACTACAGCTGCCTGCCTGTGGTATTATTAGAAAGAGAATATCAGCAATTGTCTGCAGTTAACTTTAGTTGCACACTGTGAACAGGATAATGTACACTGACTTAAAATACTGCAGCTGTCTGCCTGTGGTTTTATTAGGAAGAGAACACCAGCAATTGTCTGCAGTTAGCTTTAGTTGCACACTGTGCACAGGATACAGCACAATGACTGAAAATACTGCAGCTGCCTGCCTGCGGTGTTATTAGGAAGAGAACACCAGCAATTGTCTGCAGTTAGCTTTAGTTGCACACTGTGCACAGGATACAGTACACTGCCTGAAAATACTGCAGCTGCCTGCCTGTGTTATTATAAGGAAGAGAACACCAGCAAATGTTTGCAGTTAGTTTGAGTTGCACACTGTGCACAGGATACAGTACACTGACTGAAAATACTGCAGCTGCCTGCCTGCCTGTGGTATTATTAGGAAGAGAACAGCAACAATTGTCTGCAGTTAGCTTTAGTTGCACACTGTGCACAGGATACAGTACACTGACTGAAAAAACTGCAGCTGTCTGCCTGCCTGTGATATTATTACAAAGAGAACACCACAAATTGTATGCAGTTAGCTTTAGTTGCACACTGTGCACAGGATAAGGTACACTGACTTAAAATACTGCAGCTGTCTGCCTGTGGTATTATTAGGAAGAGAACACCAGTAATTGTCTGCAGGTAGCTTTAGTTTCACACTGTGCACATGATACAGTACACTGACTGAAAATACTGCAGCGCCTGCCTGTGGTATTATTAGGAAGAGAACACCAGCAATTGTCTGCAGTTAGCTTTAGTTGCACACTGTGCACAGGATAAAGTACACTGACTAAAAATAATGCAGCTGCCTGCCTGCCTGTGGTATTATTAGAAAGAGAACACCAGAAATTGTCTGCAGTTAGCATGAGTTGCACACTGTGCACAGGATACAGTACACTGACTGAAAATACTGCAGCTGCCTGCCTGCTTGTGGTTTTATTAGGAAGAGAACACTAGCAACTGTCTGCAGTTAGCTTTAGTTGCACACTGTGCACAGGATACATTACACTGACTGAATGTACTACAGCTGCCTGCCTGTGGTTTTATTAGAAAGAGAACACCAGCAATTGTCTGCAGTTGACTTTAGTTGCACACTGTGAGCAGGATAAGGTACACTGACTTAAAATACTGCAGCTGTCTGCCTGTGGTTTTATTAGGAAGAGAACACCAGCAATTGTCTGCAGTTAGCTTTAGTTGCACACTGTGCACAGGATACAGTACACTGACTGAAAATACTGCAGCTGCCTGCCTGTGGTATTATTAGGAAGTGAACACCAGCAATTGTCTGCAGTTAGCTTTAGTTGCACACTGTGCAAGGGATACAGTACACTGACTGAAAATACTGCAGCTGCCTGCCTGTGGTATTATAAGGAAGAGAACACCAGCAATTGTCTGCAGTTAGTTTGAGTTGCACACTGTGCACAGGATACAGCACACTGACTGAAAATACTGCAGCTGCCTTTCTGCCTGTGGTATTATTAGGAAGAGAACACCAGTAATTGTCTGCAGTTAGCTTTAGTTGCACACTGTGCACAGGATACAGTACACTGACTTAAAATACTGCAGCTGCTTGCTTCCTATGTGTGGTATGTTTAGTATGAGAACACCAGTAATTGTCTGCAGTTAGCTTTAGTTGCACACTGTGCACAGGATAAAGTACACTGGCTGAAAATACTGCAGCTGCATGCCTGCCTGTGGTATTATTAGGAAGAGAACACCAGCAAATGTCTGCAGTTAGCTTGAGTTGCACACTGTGCACAGGATAAAGTACACTGACTAAAAATAATGCAGCTGCCTGCCTGCCTGTGGTATTATTAGAAAGAGAACACCAGAAATTGTCTGCAGTTAGCATGAGTTGCACACTGTGCACAGGATACAGTACACTGACTGAAAATACTGCAGCTGCCTGCCTGCTTGTGGTTTTATTAGGAAGAGAACACCAGCAATTGTCTGCAGTTAGCTTTAGTTGCACACTGTGCACAGGATACAGTACACTGACTGAATGTACTACAGCTGTCTGCCTGTGGTATTATTAGGAAGAGAACAGCAGCAATTGTCTGCAGTTAACTTTAGTTGCGCACTGTGAACAGGATAATGTACACTGACTTAAAATACTGCAGCTGTCTGCCTGTGGTTTTATTAGGAAGAGAACACCAGCAATTGTCTGCAGTTAGGTTGCACACTGTGCACAGGATACAGTACATTGCCTGAAAATACTGCAGCTGCCTGCCTGTGGTATTATAAGGAAGAGAACACCAGCAATTGTCTGCAGTTAGTTTGAGTTGCACACTGTGCACAGGATACAGTACACTGACTGAAAATACTACATCTGCCTGCCTGCCTGTGGTATTATTAGGAAGAGAACACCAGCAAATGTTTGCAGTTAGTTTGAGTTGCACACTGTGCACAGGATACAGTACACTGACTGAAAATACTGCAGCTGCCTGTCTGTGGAATTATTAGGAAGAGAACAGCAACAATTGTCTGCAGTTAGCTTTAGTTGCACACTGTGCACAGGATACATTACACTGACTGAAAAAACTGCAGCTGTCTGCCTGCCTGTGGTATTATTACAAAGAGAACACCACAAATTGTATGCAGTTAGCTTTAGTTGCACACTGTGCACAGGATAAGGTACACTGACTTAAAATACTGCAGCTGTCTGCCTGTGGTTTTATTAGGAAGAGAACACCAGCAATTGTCTGCAGTTAGGTTGCACACTGTGCACAGGATACAGTACACTGACTGAATATACTGCAGCTGCCTGCCTGTGGTATTATTAGGAAGAGAACAGCAGCAATTGTCTGCAGTTAACTTTAGTTGCGCACTGTGAACAGGATAATGTACACTGACTTAAAATACTGCAGCTGTCTGCCTGTGGTTTTATTAGGAAGAGAACACCAGCAATTGTCTGCAGTTAGGTTGCACACTGTGCACAGGATACAGTACACTGACTGAATATACTGCAGCTGCCTGCCTGTGGTATTATAAGGAAGAGAACACCAGCAATTGTCTGCAGTTAGTTTGAGTTGCACACTGTGCACAGGATAAGGTACACTGACTTAAAATACTGCATCTGTCTGCCTGTGGTTTTATTAGGAAGAGAACACCAGCAATTGTCTACAGTTAGCTTTAGTTGCACACTGTGCACAGGATACAGTACACTGACTGAAAATACTGCAGCTGCCTGCTTCCTATGTGTGGTATGTTTAGTATGAGAACACCAGTAATTGTCTGCAGTTAGCTTTAGTTGCACACTGTGCACAGGATAAAGTACACTGGCTGAAAATACTGCAGCTGCCTGCCTGCCTGTGGTATTATTAGGAAGAGAACACCAGCAAATGTCTGCAGTTAGCTTGAGTTGCACACTGTGCACAGGATACGGTACACTGACTGAATATACTACAGCTGCCTGCCTGTGGTATTATTAGGAAGAGAACACCAGCAATTGTCTGCAGTTAACTTTAGTTGCACACTGTGAACAAGATAATGTACACTGACTTAAAATACTGCAGCTGTCTGCCTGTGGTTTTATTAGGAAGAGAACACCAGCAATTGTCTGCAGTTAGCTTTAGTTGCACACTGTGCACAGGATACAGCACAATGACTGAAAATACTGCAGCTGCCTGCCTGCGGTGTTTTTAGGAAGAGAACACCAGCAATTGTCTGCAGTTAGCTTTAGTTGCACACTGTGCACAGGATACAGTACACTGCCTGAAAATACTGCAGCTGCCTGCCTGTGGTATTATAAGGAAGAGAACACCAGCAATTGTCTGCAGTTAGTTTGAATTGCACACTGTGCACAGGATACAGTACACTGACTGAAAATACTGCAGCTGTCTGCCTGCCTGTGGTATTATTCTAAAGAGAACACCAGAAATTGTATGCAGTTAGCTTTAGTTGCACACTGTGCACATGATACAGTACACTAACTCAAAATACTGCAGCTGCCTGCCTGCCTGTGGTATTATTAGGAAGAGAACAGCAACAATTGTCTGCAGTTAGCTTTAGTTGCACACTGTGCACAGGATACAGTACACTGACTGAAAAAATTGCAGCTGCCTGCCTGCATGTGGTATTATTACAAAGAGAACACCACAAATTGGATGCAGTTAGCTTTAGTTGCACACTGTGCACAGGATAAGGTACACTGACTTAAAATACTGCAGCTGTCTGCCTGTGGTATTATTAGGAAGAGAACACCAGTAATTGTCTGCAGGTAGCTTTAGTTGCACACTGTGCACAGGATACAGTACACTGACTGAAAATACTGCAGTGCCTGCCTGCCTGTGGTATTATTAGAAAGAGAACACCAGCAATTGTCTGCAGTTAGCTTTAGTTGCACACTGTGCACAGGATAAAGTACACTGACTAAAAATACTGCAGCTGCCTGCCTGCCTG
The DNA here is from genome assembly GCA_029206835.1 of Rana muscosa. NCBI lineage: Eukaryota > Metazoa > Chordata > Amphibia > Anura > Ranidae > Rana > Rana muscosa. The sequence continues at coordinate 208,060,452 of CM055127.1, read as the reverse complement.
TGGTATTATTAGAAAGAGAACACCAGAAATTGTCTGCTATTAGTGTGAGTTGCACACTGTGCACAGGATACAGTACACTGACTGAAAATACTGCAGCTGCCTGCCTGCCTGTGGTATTATTAGGAATAGAACACCAGCAATTGTCTGCAGTTAGCTTTAGTTGCACACTCTGCACAGGATACAGTACACTGACTGAATATACTGCAGCTGCCTGCCTGTGGTATTATTAGGAAGAGAACACCAGCAATTGTCTGCAGTTAGCTTTAGTTGCACACTGTGCACAGGATACAGTACACTGACTTAAAATACTGCAGCTGCCTGCCTGTGGTATTATAAGGAAGAGAACACCAGCAATTGTCTGCAGTTAGTTTGAGTTGCACACTGTGCACAGGATACAGTACACTGACTGAAAATACTGCAGCTGCCTGCCTGCCTGTGGTATTATTAGGAAGAGAACACCAGCAAATGTCTGCAGTTAGCTTGAGTTGCACACTGTGCACAGGATACAGTACACTGACTGAAAATACTGCAGCTGCCTGCCTGCTTGTGGTTTTATTAGGAAGAGAACACCAGCAATTGTCTGCAGTTAACTTTAGTTGCACACTGTGAGCAGGATAAGGTACACTGACTTAAAATACTGCAGCTGTCTGCCTGTGGTTTTATTAGGAAGAGAACACCAGCAATTTTCTGCAGTTAGCTTTAGTTGCACACTGTGCACAGGATACAGTACACTGACTGAAAATACTGCAGCGCCTGCCTGCATGTGGTATTATTAGAAAGAGAACACCAGCAATTGTCTGCAGTTAGCTTTAGTTGCACACTGTGCACAGGATAAAGTACACTGACTAAAAATACTGCAGCTGTCTGCCTGCCTGTGGTATTATTAGAAAGAGAACACCAGAAATTGTCTGCTATTAGCGTGAGTTGCACACTGTGCACAGGATACAGTACACTGACGGAAAAAACTGCAGATGCCTGCCTGCCTGTGGTATTATTACAAAGAGAACACCACAAATCGTATGCAGTTATATTTAGTTGCACACTGTGCACAGGATAAGGTACACTGACTTAAAATACTGCAGCTGTCTGCCTGTGGTATTATTAGGAAGAGAACACCAGTAATTGTCTACAGGTAGCTTTAGTTGCACACTGTGCACAGGATACAGTACACTGACTGAATATACTGCAGCTGCCTGCCTGTGGTATTATTAGGAAGAGAACACCAGCAATTGTCTGCAGTTAGCTTTAGTTGCACACTCTGCACAGGATACAGTACACTGACTGAATATACTGCAGCTGCCTGCCTGTGGTATTATTAGGAAGAGAACACCAGCAATTGTCTGCAGTTAGCTTTAGTTGCACACTGTGCACAGGATACAGTACACTGACTTAAAATACTGCAGCTGCCTGCCTGTGGTATTATAAGGAAGAGAACACCAGCAATTGTCTGCAGTTAGTTTGAGTTGCACACTGTGCACAGGATACAGTACACTGACTGAAAATACTGCAGCTGCCTGCCTGCCTGTGGTATTATTAGGAAGAGAACACCAGCAAATGTCTGCAGTTAGCTTGAGTTGCACACTGTGCACAGGATACAGTACACTGACTGAAAATACTGCAGCTGCCTGCCTGCTTGTGGTTTTATTAGGAAGAGAACACCAGCAATTGTCTGCAGTTAACTTTAGTTGCACACTGTGCACAGGATAAAGTACACTGGCTGAAAATACTGCAGCTGCCTGCCTGCCTGTGGTATTATTAGGAAGAGAACACCAGCAAATGTCTGCAGTTAGCTTGAGTTGCACACTGTGCACAGGATACAGAACACTGACTGAAAATACTGCAGATGCCTGCCTGCTTGTGGTTTTATTAGGAAGAGAACACCAGCAATTGTCTGCAGTTAACTTTAGTTGCACACTGTGAGCAGGATAAGGTACACTGACTTAAAATACTGCAGCTGTCTGCCTGTGGTTTTATTAGGAAGAGAACACCAGCAATTGTCTGCAGTTAGCTTTAGTTGCACACTGTGCACAGGATACAGTACACTGACTGAAAATACTGTAGCTGCCTGCCTGTGGTATTATAAGGAAGAGAACACCAGCAATTGTCTGCAGTTAATTTGAGTTGCACACTGTGCACAGGATACAGTACACTGACTGAAAATAATGCAGCTGCCTGCTTCCTATGTGTGGTATGTTTAGTAAGAGAACACCAGTAATTGTCTGCAGTTAGCTTTAGTTGCACACTGTGCACAGGATAAAGTACACTGGCTGAAAATACTGCAGCTGCCTGCCTGCCTGTGGTATTATTAGGAAGAGAACACCAGCAAATGTCTGCAGTTAGCTTGAGTTGCACACTGTGCACAGGATACAGTACACTGACTGAAAATACTGCAGCTGCCTGCCTGCTTGTGGTTTTATTAGGAAGAGAACACCAGCAATTGTCTGCAGTTAACTTTAGTTGCACACTGTGAGCAGGATAAGGTACACTGACTTAAAATACTGCAGCTGTCTGCCTGTGGTTTTATTAGGAAGAGAACACCAGCAATTTTCTGCAGTTAGCTTTAGTTGCACACTGTGCACAGGATACAGTACACTGACTGAAAATACTGCAGCGCCTGCCTGCATGTGGTATTATTAGAAAGAGAACACCAGCAATTGTCTGCAGTTAGCTTTAGTTGCACACTGTGCACAGGATAAAGTACACTGACTAAAAATACTGCAGCTGTCTGCCTGCCTGTGGTATTATTAGAAAGAGAACACCAGAAATTGTCTGCTATTAGCGTGAGTTGCACACTGTGCACAGGATACAGTACACTGACGGAAAAAACTGCAGCTGCCTGCCTGCCTGTGGTATTATTACAAAGAGAACACCACAAATCGTATGCAGTTATATTTAGTTGCACACTGTGCACAGGATAAGGTACACTGACTTAAAATACTGCAGCTGTCTGCCTGTGGTATTATTAGGAAGAGAACACCAGTAATTGTCTACAGGTAGCTTTAGTTGCACACTGTGCACAGGATACAGTACACTGACTGAAAACACTGCAGCGCCTGCCTGCCTGTGGTATTATTAGGAAGAGAACACCAGCAATTGTCTGCAGTTAGCTTTAGTTGCACACCGTACACAGGATAAATTACACTGACTAAAAATAATGCAGCTGCCTGCCTGCCTGTGGTATTATTAGGAATAGAACAACAGCAATTGTCTGCAGTTAGCTTTAGTTGCACACTGTGCACAGGATACAGTACACTGACTGAATATACTGCAGCTGCCTGCCTGTGGTATTATTAGGAAGAGAACACCAGCAATTGTCTGCAGTTAACTTTAGTTGCACACTGTGAGCAGGATAAGGTACACTGACTTAAATACTGCAGCTGTCTGCCTGTGGTTTTATTAGGAAGAGCACACCAGCAATTGTCTGCAGTTAGCTTTAGTTGCACACTGTGCACAGGATACAGTACACTGACTGAAAATACTGCAGCTGCCTGCCTGTGGTATTATTAGGAAGTGAACACCAGCAATTTTCTGCAGTTAGCTTTAGTTGCACACTGTGCATAGGATACAGTACTCTGACTGAAAATACTGCAGCTGCCTGCCTGTGGTATTATAAGGAAGAGAACAGCAGCAATTGTCTGCAGTTAGTTTGAGTTGCACACTGTGCACAGGATACAGCACACTGACTGAAAATACTACAGCTGCCTGTCTGCCTGTGGTTTTATTAGGAAGATAACACCAGTAATTGTCTGCAGTTAGATTTAGTTACACACTGTGCACAGGATACAGTACACTGACTGAAAATACTGCAGCTGCCTGCTTCCTATGTGTGGTATGTTTAGTAAGAGAACACCAGTAATTGTCTGCAGTTAGCTTTAGTTGCACACTGTGCATAGGATACAGTACACTGACTGAATATACTACAGCTGCCTGCCTGTGGTATTATTAGGAAGAGAACACCAGCAATTGTCTGCAATTAACTTTAGTTGCACACTGTGGACAGGATAATGTACACTGACTTAAAATACTGCAGCTGTCTAGCTGTAATTTTGTTAGGAAGAGAACACCAGCAATTGTCTGCAGTTAGCTTTAGTTGCACACTGTGCACAGGATACAGCACAATGACTGAAAATACTGCAGCTGCCTGCCTGCGATGTTATTAGGAAGGGAACACCAGCAATTGTCTGCAGTTAGCTTTAGTTGCACACTGTGCACAGGATAAAGTACACTGACTGAAAATACTGCAGCTGCCTGCTTCCTATGTGTGGTATGTTTAGTAAGAGAACACCAGTAATTGTCTGCAGTTAGCTTTAGTTGCACACTGTGCATAGGATACAGTACACTGACTGAATATACTACAGCTGCCTGCCTGTGGTATTATTAGGAAGAGAACACCAGCAATTGTCTGCAATTAACTTTAGTTGCACACTGTGGACAGGATAATGTACACTGACTTAAAATACTGCAGCTGTCTAGCTGTAGTTTTGTTAGGAAGAGAACACCAGCAATTGTCTGCAGTTAGCTTTAGTTGCACACTGTGCACAGGATACAGCACAATGACTGAAAATACTGCAGCTGCCTGCCTGCGATGTTATTAGGAAGGGAACACCAGCAATTGTCTGCAGGTAGCTTTAGTTGCACACTGTGCACAGGATACAGTACACTGACTGAAAATACTGCAGCTGCCTGCCTGTGGTATTATAAGGAAGAGAACACCAGCAATTGTCCGCAGTTAGTTTGAGTTGCACACTGTGCACAAGATACAGTACACTGACTGAAAATACTGCAGCGCCTGCCTGCCTGTGGTATTATTAGGAAGAGAACACCAGCAATTGTCTGCAGTTAGCTTTAGTTGCACACTGTGCACAGGATAAAGTACACTGACTAAAAATACTGCAGCTGCCTGCCTGCCTGTGGTATTATTACAAAGAGAACACCTGAAATTGTCTGCAGTTAGCTTTAGTTGCACACTGTGCACAGGATAAGGTACACTGACTGAAAATACTGCAGCTGCCTGCCTGCTTGTGGTTTTATTAGGAAGATAAAACCAGCAATTGTCCGCAGTTAGTTTGAGTTGCACACTGTGCACAGGATACAGTACACTGACTGAAAATACTGCAGCTGCCTGCCTGCCTGTGGTATTATTAGGAAGAGAACACCAGCAAATGTTTGCAGTTAGTTTGAGTTGCACACTGTGCACAAAATACAGTACACTGACTGAAAATACTGCAGCTGTCTGCCTGCCTGTGGTATTATTCTAAAGAGAACACCAGAAATTGTATGCAGTTAGCTTTAGTTGCACACTGTGCACAGGATACAGTACACTGACTGAAAATACTGCAGCTGCCTGCCTGTGGTATTATTAGGAAGAGAACAGCAACAATTGTCTGCAGTTAGCTTTAGTTGCACACTGTGCACAGGATACAGTACACTGACTGAAAAAACTGCAGCTGCCTGCCTGCCTGTGGTATTATTACAAAGAGAACACCATAAATTGTATGCAGTTATCTTTAGTTGCACACTGTGCACAGGATAAAGTACACTGACTAAAAATACTGAAGCTGCCTGCCTGCCTGTGGTATTATTAGGAATAGAACACCAGCAATTGTCTGCAGTTAGCTTTAGTTGCACACTGTGCACAGGATAAAGTACACTGACTGAATATACTGCAGCTGCCTGCCTGTGGTATTATTAGGAAGAGAACACCAGCAATTGTCTGCAGTTAACTTTAGTTGCACACTGTGAGTAGGATAAGGTACACTGACTTAAAATACTGCAGCTGTCTGCCTGTGGTTTTATTAGGAAGAGCACACCAGCAATTGTCTGCAGTTAGCTTTAGTTGCACACTGTGCACAGGATACAGTACACCGACTGAAAATACTGCAGCTGCCTGCCTGTGGTTTTATTAGGAAGTGAACACCAGCAATTGTCTGCAGTTAGCTTTAGTTGCACACTGTTCATAGGATACAGTACTCTGACTGAAAATACTGCAGCTGCCTGCCTGTGGTATTATAAGGAAGAGAACACCAGCAATTGTCTGCAGTTAGTTTGAGTTGCACACTGTGCACAGGATACAGCACACTGACTGAAAATACTGCAGCTGCCTGCCTGCCTGTGGTATTATTAGGAAGAGAACACCAGTAATTGTCTGCAGTTAGATTTAGTTACACACTGTGCACAGGATACAGTACACTGACTGAAAATACTGCAGCTGCCTGCTTCCTATGTGTGGTATGTTTAGTAAGAGAACACCAGTAATTGCCTGCAGTTAGCTTTAGTTGCACACTGTGCACAGGATAAAGTACACCGACTAAAATACTGCAGCGCCTGCCTGCCTGTGGTATTATTAGGAAGAGAACAGCAGCAATTGTCTGCAGTTAGCTTTAGTTGCACACTGTGCACAGGATAAAGTACACTAGCTGAAAATACTGCAGCTGCCTGCCTGCATGTGGTATTATTAGGAAGAGAACACCAGCAATTGTCTGCAGTTAGCTTTAGTTGCACACTGTGCACAGGATAAGGTACACTGACTGAAAATACTGCAGCTGCCTGCCTGCTTGTGGTTTTATTAGAAATAGAACACCAGCAATTGTCTGCAGTTAGCTTTAGTTGCACACTGTGCATAGGATACAGTACACTGACTGAATATACTACAGCTGCCTGCCTGTGGTATTATTAGGAAGAGAACACCAGCAATTGTCTGCAGTTAGCTTTAGTTGCACACTGTGCACAGGATACAGCACAATGACTGAAAATACTGCAGCTGCCTGCCTGCGGTGTTACTAGGAAGAGAACACCAGCAATTGTCTGCAGTTAGCTTTAGTTGCACACTGTGCACAGGATACAGCACAATGACTGAAAATACTGCAGCTGAATGCCTGCGGTGATATTAGGAAGAGAACACCAGCAATTGTCTGCAGTTAGCTTTAGTTGCACACTGTGCACAGGATACAGTACACTGACTGAAAATACTGCAGCTGCCTGCCTGTGGTATTATAAGGAAGAGAACACCAGCAATTGTCCGCAGTTAGTTTGAGTTGCACACTGTGCACAGGATACAGTACACTGACTGAAAATACTGCAGCTGTCTGCCTGCCTGTGGTATTATTCTAAAGAGAACACTATAAATTGTATGCAGTTAGCTTTAGTTGCACACTGTGCACAGGATACAGTACACTGACTGAAAATACTGCAGCTGCCTGCCTGCCTGTGGTATTATTAGGAAGAGAACAGCAACAATTGTCTGCAGTTAGCTTTAGTTGCACACTGTGCACAGGATACAGTACACTGACTGAAAAAACTGCAGCTGCCTGCCTGCCTGTGGTATTATTACAAAGCGAACACCACAAATTGTATGCAGTTATCTATAGTTGCACACTGTGCACAGGATAAGGTGCACTGACTTAAAATACTGCAGCTGTCTGCCTGTGGTATTATTAGGAAGAGAACACCAGTAATTGTCTGCAGGTAGCTTTAGTTGCACACTGTGCACAGGATACAGTACACTGACTGAAAATACTGCAGCGCCTGCCTGCCTGTGGTATTATTAGGAAGAGAACACCAGAAATTGTCTGCAGTTAGCTTTAGTTGCACACTGTGCACAGGATAAGGTACACTGACTGAAAATACTGCAGCTGCCTGCCTGCTTGTGGTTTTATTAGGAAGATAACACCAGCAATTGTCCGCAGTTAGTTTGAGTTGCACACTGTGCACAGGATACAGTACACTGACTGAAAATACTGCAGCTGCCTGCCTGCCTGTGGTATTATTAGGAAGAGAACACCAGCAAATGTTTGCAGTTAGTTTGAGTTGCACACTGTGCACAAGATACAGTACACTGACTGAAAATACTGCAGCTGTCTGCCTGCCTGTGGTATTATTCTAAAGAGAACACCAGAAATTGTATGCAGTTAGCTTTAGTTGCACACTGTGCACAGGATACAGTACACTGACTGAAAATACTGCAGCTGCCTGCCTGTGGTATTATTAGGAAGAGAACAGCAACAATTGTCTTCAGTTAGCTTTAGTTGCACACTGTGCACAGGATACAGTACACTGACTGAAAAAACTGCAGCTGCCTGCCTGCCTGTGGTATTATTACAAAGAGAACACCACCAATTGTATGCAGTTATCTTTAGTTGCACACTGTGCACAGGATAAGGTACACTGACTTAAAATACTACAGCTGTCTGCCTGTGGTATTATTAGGAAGAGAACACCAGTAATTGTCTACAGGTAGCTTTAGTTGCACACTGTGCACAGGATACAGTACACTGACTGAAAATACTGCAGCGCCTGCCTGCCTGTGGTATTATTAGGAAGAGAACACCAGCAATTGTCTGCAGTTAGCTTTAGTTGCACACTGTGCACAGGATAAAGTACACTGACTAAAAATACTGCAGCTGCCTGCCTGCCTGTGGTATTATTAGGAATAGAACACCAGCAATTGTCTGCAGTTAGCTTTAGTTGCACACTGTGCACAGGATAAAGTACACTGACTGAATATACTGCAGCTGCCTGCCTGTGGTATTATTAGGAAGAGAACACCAGAAATTGTCTGCAGTTAACTTTAGTTGCACACTGTGAGCAGGATAAGGTGCACTGACTTAAAATACTGCAGCTGTCTGCCTGTGGTTTTATTAGGAATAGCACACCAGCAATTGTCTGTAGTTAGCTTTAGTTGCACACTGTGCACAGGATACAGTACACTGACTGAAAATACTGCAGCTGCCTGCCTGTGGTATTATAAGGAAGAGAACACCAGCAATTGTCTGCAGTTAGTTTGAGTTGCACACTGTGCACAGGATACAGCACACTGACTGAAAATACTGCAGCTGCCTGCCTGCCTGTGGTATTATTAGGAAGAGAACACCAGTAATTGTCTGCAGTTAGATTTAGTTACACACTGTGCACAGGATACAGTACACTGACTGAAAATACTGCAGCTGCCTGCTTCCTATGTGTGGTATGTTTAGTAAGAGAACACCAGTAATTGTCTGCAGTTAGCTTTAGTTGCACACTGTGCACAGGATAAGGTACACTGACTGAAAATACTGCAGCTGCCTGCCTGTGGTATTATAAGGAAGAGAACACCAGCAATTGTCTGCAGTTAGTTTGAGTTGCACACTATGCACAGGATACAGCACACTGACTGAAAATACTGCAGCTGCCTGCCTGCCTGTGGTATTATTAGGAAGAGAACACCAGTAATTGTCTGCAGTTAGATTTAGTTACACACTGTGCACAGGATACAGTACACTGACTGAAAATACTGCAGCTGCCTGCTTCCTATGTGTGGTATGTTTAGTAAGAGAACACCAGTAATTGTCTGCAGTTAGCTTTAGTTGCACACTGTGCACAGGATAAAGTACACCGACTAAAAATACTGCAGCGCCTGCCTGCCTGTGGTATTATTAGGAAGAGAACACCAGCAATTGTCCGCAGTTAGTTTGAGTTGCACACTGTGCACAGGATACAGTACACTGACTGAAAATACTGCAGCTGTCTGCCTGCCTGTGGTATTATTCTAAAGAGAACACCATAAATTGTATGCAGTTAGCTTTAGTTGCACACTGTGCACAGGATACAGTACACTGACTGAAAATACTGCAGCTGCCTGCCTGCCTGTGGTATTATTAGGAAGAGAACACCACAAATTGTATGCAGTTATCTATAGTTGCACACTGTGCACAGGATAAGGTGCACTGACTTAAAATACTGCAGCTGTCTGCCTGTGGTATTATTAGGAAGAGAACACCAGCAATTGTCTGCAGGTAGCTTTAGTTGCACACTGTGCACAGGATACAGTACACTGACTGAAAATACTGCAGCTGCCTGCCTGCGGTGTTATTAGGAAGAGAACACCAGCAATTGTCTGCAGTTAGCTTTAGTTGCACACTGTGCACAGGATACAGCACAATGACTGAAAATACTGCAGCTGCCTGCCTGCGGTGTTATTAGGAAGAGAACACCAGCAATTGTCTGCAGTTAGCTTTAGTTGCACACTGTGCACAGGATACAGTACACTGACTGAAAATACTGCAGCTGCCTGCCTGTGGTATTATAAGGAAGAGAACACCAGCAATTGTCCGCAGTTAGTTTGAGTTGCACACTGTGCACATGATACAGTACACTGACTGAAAATACTGCAGCTGCCTGCCTGCCTGTGGTATTATTAGGAAGAGAACACCAGCAATTGTCTGCAGTTAGCTTTAGTTGCACACTGTGCACAGGATAAAGTACACTGACTAAAAATACTGCAGCTGTCTGCCTGCCTGTGGTATTATTACAAAGAGAACACCAGAAATTGTCTGCAGTTAGCTTTAGTTGCACACTGTGCACAGGATAAGGTACACTGACGGAAAATACTGCAGCTGCCTGCCTGCTTGTGGTTTTATTAGGAAGAGAACACCAGCAATTGTCCGCAGTTAGTTTGAGTTGCACACTGTGCACAGGATACAGTACACTGACTGAAAATACTGCAGCTGCCTGCCTGCCTGTGGTATTATTAGGAAGAGAACACCAGCAAATGTTTGCAGTTAGTTTGAGTTGCACACTGTGCACAAGATACAGTACACTGACTGAAAATACTGCAGCTGTCTGCCTGCCTGTGGTATTATTCTAAAGAGAACACCAGAAATTGTATGCAGTTAGCTTTAGTTGCACACTGTGCACAGGATACAGTACACTGACTGAAAATACTGCAGCTGCCTGCCTGTGGTATTATTAGGAAGAGAACAGCAACAATTGTCTGCGTATAGCTTTAGTTGCACACTGTGCACAGGATACAGCACACTGACTGAAAAAACTGCAGCTGCCTGCCTGCCTGTGGTATTATTACAAAGAGAACACCACAAATTGTATGCAGTTATCTTTAGTTGCACACTGTGCACAGGATAAGGTACACTGACTTAAAATACTGCAGCTGTCTGCCTGTGGTACTATTAGAAAGAGAACACCAGCAATTGTCTGCAGTTAGCTTTAGTTGCACACTGTGCACAGGATAAAGTACACTGACTAAAAATACTGCAGCTGCCTGCCTGCCTGTGGTATTATTAGGAATAGAACACCAGCAATTGTCTGCAGTTAGCTTTAGTTGCACACTGTGCACAGGATACAGTACACTGACTGAATATACTGCAGCTGCCTGCCTGTGGTATTATTAGGAAGAGAACACCAGCAATTCTCTGCAGTTAACTTTAGTTGCACACTGTGAGCAGGATAAGGTACACTGACTTAAAATACTGCAGCTGTCTGCCTGTGGTTTTATTAGGAAGAGCACACCAGCAATTGTCTGCAGTTAGCTTTAGTTGCACACTGTGCACAGGATACAGTACACTGACTGAAAATACTGCAGCTGCCTGCCTGTGGTATTATTAGGAAGTGAACACCAGCAATTGTCTGCAGTTAGCTTTAGTTGCCCACTGTGCATAGGATACAGTACTCTGACTGAAAATACTGCAGCTGCCTGCCTGTGGTATTATAAGGAAGAGAACACCAGCAATTGTCTGCAGTTAGTTTGAGTTGCACACTGTGCACAGGATACAGCACACTGACTGAAAATACTGCATCTGCCTGTGGTATTATTAGGAAGAGAACACCAGTAATTGTCTGCAGTTAGCTTTAGTTGCACACTGTGCACAGGATACAGTACACTGACTTAAAATACTGCAGCTGCCTGCTTCCTATGTGTGGTATGTTTAGTAAGAGAACACCAGTAATTGTCTGCAGTTAGCTTGAGTTGCACACTGTGCACAGGATACAGTACACTGACTGAAAATACTACAGCACCTGACTGCCTGTGGTATTATTATGAAGAGAACACCAGCAATTGTCTGCAGTTAGCTTTAGTTGCACACTGTGCACAGGATAAGTTACACTGACTTAAAATACTGCAGCTGTCTGCCTGTGGTATTATTAGGAAGAGAACACCAGTAATTGTCTGCAGGTAGCTTTAGTTTCACACTGTGCACATGATACAGTACACTGACTGAAAATACTGCAGCGCCTGCCTGTGGTATTATTAGGAAGAGAACACCAGCAATTGTCTGCAGTTAGCTTTAGTTGCACACTGTGCACAGGATAAAGTACACTGACTAAAAATAATGCAGCTGCCTGCCTGCCTGTGGTATTATTAGAAAGAGAACACCAGAAATTGTCTGCAGTTAGCATGAGTTGCACACTGTGCACAGGATACAGTACACTGACTGAATGTACTACAGCTGCCTGCCTGTGGTTTTATTAGAAAGAGAACACCAGCAATTGTCTGCAGTTAACTTTAGTTGCACACTGTGAGCAGGATAAGGTACACTGACTTAAAATACTGCAGCTGTCTGCCTGTGGTTTTATTAGGAAGAGAACACCAGCAATTGTCTGCAGTTAGCTTTAGTTGCACACTGTGCACAGGATACAGTACACTGACTGAAAATACTGCAGCTGCCTGCCTGTGGTATTATTAGGAAGTGAACACCAGCAATTGTCTGCAGTTAGCTTTAGTTGCACACTGTGCATAGGATACAGTACACTGACTGAAAATACTGCAGCTGCCTGCCTGTGGTATTATAAGGAAGAGAACACCAGCAATTGTCTGCAGTTAGTTTGAGTTGCACACTGTGCACAGGATACAGCACACTGACTGAAAATACTGCAGCTGCCTTTCTGCCTGTGGTATTATTAGGAAGAGAACACCAGTAATTGTCTGCAGTTAGCTTTAGTTGCACACTGTGCACAGGATACAGTACACTGACTTAAAATACTGCAGCTGCTTGCTTCCTATGTGTGGTATGTTTAGTATGAGAACACCAGTAATTGTCTGCAGTTAGCTTTAGTTGCACACTGTGCACAGGATAAAGTACACTGGCTTAAAATACTGCAGCTGCCTGCCTGCCTGTGGTATTATTAGGAAGAGAACACCAGCAAATGTCTGCAGTTAGCTTGAGTTGCACACTGTGCACAGGATAAAGTACACTGACTAAAAATAATGCAGCTGCCTGCCTGCCTGTGGTATTATTAGAAAGAGAACACCAGAAATTGTCTGCAGTTAGCATGAGTTGCACACTGTGCACAGGATACAGTACACTGACTGAAAATACTGCAGCTGCCTGCCTGCTTGTGGTTTTATTAGGAAGAGAACACCAGCAATTGTCTGCAGTTAGCTTTAGTTGCACACTGTGCACAGGATACAGTACACTGACTGAATGTACTACAGCTGCCTGCCTGTGGTATTATTAGGAAGAGAACAGCAGCAATTGTCTGCAGTTAACTTTAGTTGCGCACTGTGAACAGGATAATGTACACTGACTTAAAATACTGCAGCTGTCTGCCTGTGGTTTTATTAGGAAGAGAACACCAGCAATTGTCTGCAGTTAGGTTGCACACTGTGCACAGGATACAGTACATTGCCTGAAAATACTGCAGCTGCCTGCCTGTGGTATTATAAGGAAGAGAACACCAGCAATTGTCTGCAGTTAGTTTGAGTTGCACACTGTGCACAGGATACAGTACACTGACTGAAAATACTGCATCTGCCTGCCTGCCTGTGGTATTATTAGGAAGAGAACACCAGCAAATGTTTGCAGTTAGTTTGAGTTGCACACTGTGCACAGGATACAGTACACTGACTGAAAATACTGCAGCTGCCTGCCTGTCTGTGGTATTATTAGGAAGAGAACAGCAACAATTGTCTGCAGTTAGCTTTAGTTGCACACTGTGCACATGATACATTACACTGACTGAAAAAACTGCAGCTGTCTGCCTGCCTGTGGTATTATTACAAAGAGAACACCACAAATTGTATGCAGTTAGCTTTAGTTGCACATTGTGCACAGGATAAGGTACACTGACTTAAAATACTGCAGCTGTCTGCCTGTGGTTTTATTAGGAAGAGAACACCAGCAATTGTCTGCAGTTAGGTTGCACACTGTGCACAGGATACAGTACACTGACTGAATATACTGCAGCTGCCTGCCTGTGGTATTATTAGGAAGAGAACAGCAGCAATTGTCTGCAGTTAACTTTAGTTGCGCACTGTGAACAGGATAATGTACACTGACTTAAAATACTGCAGCTGTCTGCCTGTGGTTTTATTAGGAAGAGAACACCAGCAATTGTCTGCAGTTAGGTTGCACACTGTGCACAGGATACAGTACACTGACTGAATATACTGCAGCTGCCTGCCTGTGGTATTATAAGGAAGAGAACACCAGCAATTGTCTGCAGTTAGTTTGAGTTGCACACTGTGCACAGGATAAGGTACACTGACTTAAAATACTGCAGCTGTCTGCCTGTGGTTTTATTAGGAAGAGAACACCAGCAATTGTCTGCAGTTAGCTTTAGTTGCACACTGTGCACAGGATACAGTACACTGACTGAAAATACTGCAGCTGCCTGCTTCCTATGTGTGGTATGTTTAGTATGAGAACACCAGTAATTGTCTGCAGTTAGCTTTAGTTGCACACTGTGCACAGGATAAAGTACACTGGCTGAAAATACTGCAGCTGCCTGCCTGCCTGTGGTATTATTAGGAAGAGAACACCAGCAAATGTCTGCAGTTAGCTTGAGTTGCACACTGTGCACAGGATACAGTACACTGACTGAATATACTACAGCTGCCTGCCTGTGGTATTATTAGGAAGAGAACACCAGCAATTGTCTGCAGTTAACTTTAGTTGCACACTGTGAACAAGATAATGTACACTGACTTAAAATACTGCAGCTGTCTGCCTGTGGTTTTATTAGGAAGAGAACACCAGCAATTGTCTGCAGTTAGCTTTAGTTGCACACTGTGCACAGGATACAGCACAATGACTGAAAATACTGCAGCTGCCTGCCTGCGGTGTTTTTAGGAAGAGAACACCAGCAATTGTCTGCAGTTAGCTTTAGTTGCACACTGTGCACAGGATACAGTACACTGCCTGAAAATACTGCAGCTGCCTGCCTGTGGTATTATAAGGAAGAGAACACCAGCAATTGTCTGCAGTTAGTTTGAGTTGCACACTGTGCACAGGATACAGTACACTGACTGAAAATACTGCAGCTGCCTGCCTGCCTGTGGTATTATTCTAAAGAGAACACCAGAAATTG
Source organism: Rana muscosa (assembly GCA_029206835.1). Taxonomy (NCBI): domain Eukaryota; kingdom Metazoa; phylum Chordata; class Amphibia; order Anura; family Ranidae; genus Rana; species Rana muscosa. The sequence goes on along the minus strand of CM055127.1, from coordinate 208,045,374 downwards.
TATGCAGTTAGCTTTAGTTGCACACTGTGCACAGGATACAGTACACTGACTCAAAATACTGCAGCTGCCTGCCTGTGGTATTATAAGGAAGAGAACGCCAGTAATTGTCTGCAGGTAGCTTTAGTTGCACACTGTGCACAGGATAAAGTACACTGACTGAAAATACTGCAGCTGTCTGCCTGTGGTTTTATTAGGAAGAGAACACCAGCAATTGTCTGCAGTTAGCTTTAGTTGCACACTGTGCACAGGATACGGTACACTGACTGAAAATACTGCAGCTGCCTGCCTGTGGTATTATAAGGAAGAGAACACCAGCAATTGTCTGCAGTTAGTTTGAGTTGCACACTGTGCACAGGATACAGCACACTGACTGAAAATACTGCAGCTGCCTGTGGTATTATTAGGAAGAGAACACCAGTAATTGTCTGCAGTTAGCTTTAGTTGCACACTGTGCACAGGAAACAGTACACTGACTTAAAATACTGCAGCTGCCTGCTTCCTATGTGTGGTATGTTTAGTATGAGAACACCAGTAATTGTCTGCAGTTAGCTTTAGTTGCACACTGTGCACAGGATACAGTACACTGACTGAAAATACTGCAGCTGCCTGCCTGTCTGTGGTATTATTAGGAAGAGAACAGCAACAATTGTCTGCAGTTAGCTTTAGTTGCACACTGTGCACATGATACATTACACTGACTGAAAAAACTGCAGCTGTCTGCCTGCCTGTGGTATTATTACAAAGAGAACACCACAAATTGTATGCAGTTAGCTTTAGTTGCACACTGTGCACAGGATAAGGTACACTGACTTAAAATACTGCAGCTGTCTGCCTGTGGTTTTATTAGGAAGAGAACACCAGCAATTGTCTGCAGTTAGGTTGCACACTGTGCACAGGATACAGTACACTGACTGAATATACTGCAGCTGCCTGCCTGTGGTATTATTAGGAAGAGAACAGCAGCAATTGTCTGCAGTTAACTTTAGTTGCGCACTGTGAACAGGATAATGTACACTGACTTAAAATACTGCAGCTGTCTGCCTGTGATTTTATTAGGAAGAGAACACCAGCAATTGTCTGCAGTTAGGTTGCACACTGTGCACAGGATACAGTACACTGACTGAATATACTGCAGCTGCCTGCCTGTGGTATTATAAGGAAGAGAACACCAGCAATTGTCTGCAGTTAGTTTGAGTTGCACACTGTGCACAGGATAAGGTACACTGACTTAAAATACTGCAGCTGTCTGCCTGTGGTTTTATTAGGAAGAGAACACCAGCAATTGTCTGCAGTTAGCTTTAGTTGCACACTGTGCACAGGATACAGTACACTGACTGAAAATACTGCAGCTGCCTGCTTCCTATGTGTGGTATGTTTAGTATGAGAACACCAGTAATTGTCTGCAGTTAGCTTTAGTTGCACACTGTGCACAGGATAAAGTACACTGGCTGAAAATACTGCAGCTGCCTGCCTGCCTGTGGTATTATTAGGAAGAGAACACCAGCAATTGTCTGCAGTTAACTTTAGTTGCACACTGTGAACAAGATAATGTACACTGACTTAAAATACTGCAGCTGTCTGCCTGTGGTTTTATTAGGAAGAGAACACCAGCAATTGTCTGCAGTTAGCTTTAGTTGCACACTGTGCACAGGATACAGCACAATGACTGAAAATACTGCATCTGCCTGCCTGCGGTGTTTTTAGGAAGAGAACACCAGCAATTGTCTGCAGTTAGCTTTAGTTGCACACTGTGCACAGGATACAGTACACTGCCTGAAAATACTGCAGCTGCCTGCCTGTGGTATTATAAGGAAGAGAACACCAGCAATTGTCTGCAGTTAGTTTGAGTTGCACACTGTGCACAGGATACAGTACACTGACTGAAAATACTGCAGCTGCCTGCCTGCCTGTGGTATTATTAGGAAGAGAACACCAGCAAATGTCTGCAGTTAGCTTGAGTTGCACACTGTGCACAGGATACAGTACACTGACTGAAAATACTGCAGCTGCCTTCCTGCTTGTGGTTTTATTAGGAAGAGAACACCAGCAATTGTCTGCAGTTAACTTTAGTTGCACACTGTGCACAGGATAAAGTACACTGGCTGAAAATACTGCAGCTGCCAGCCTGCCTGTGGTATTATTAGGAAGAGAACACCAGCAAATGTCTGCAGTTAGCTTGAGTTGCACACTGTGCACAGGATACAGTACACTGACTGAAAATACTGCAGCTGCCTGCCTGCTTGTGGTTTTATTAGGAAGAGAACACCAGCAATTGTCTGCAGTTAACTTTAGTTGCACACTGTGAGCAGGATAAGGTACACTGACTTAAAATACTGCAGCTGTCTGCCTGTGGTTTTATTAGGAAGAGAACACCAGCAATTGTCTGCAGTTAGCTTTAGATGCACACTGTGCACAGGATACAGTACACTGACTGAAAATACTGCAGCTGCCTGCCTGTGGTATTATAAGGAAGAGAACACCAGCAATTGTCTGCAGTTAGTATGAGTTGCACACTGTGCACAGGATACAGTACACCGACTGAAAATACTGCAGCTGCCTGCTTCCTATGTGTGGTATGTTTAGTAAGAGAACACCAGTAATTGTCTGCAGTTAGCTTTAGTTGCACACTGTGCACAGGATAAAGTACACTGGCTGAAAATACTGCAGCTGCCTGCCTGCCTATGGTATTATTAGGAAGAGAACACCAGCAAATGTCTGCAGTTAGCTTGAGTTGCACACTGTGCACAGGATACAGTACACTGACTGAAAATACTGCAGCTGTCTGCCTGCTTGTGGTTTTATTAGGAAGAGAACACCAGCAATTGTCTGCAGTTAACTTTAGTTGCACACTGTGAGCAGGATAAGGTACACTGACTTAAAATACTGCAGCTGTCTGTCTGTGGTTTTATTAGGAAGATAACACCAGCAATTTTCTGCAGTTAGCTTTAGTTGCACACTGTGCACAGGATACAGTACACTGACTGAAAATACTGCAGCTGCCTGCCTGCCTGTGGTATTATTAGGAAGAGAACACCAGCAAATGTTTGCAGTTAGCTTTAGTTGCACACTGTGCACAGGATACAGTACACTGACTGAATATACTGCAGCTGCCTGCCTGTGGTATTATTAGGAAGAGAACACCAGCAATTGTCTGCAGTTAACTTTAGTTGCACACTGTGAGCAGGATAAGGTACACTGACTTAAAATACTGCAGCTGTCTGCCTGTGGTTTTATTAGGAAGAGAACACCAGCAATTGTCTGCAGTTAGCTTTAGTTGCACACTGTGCACAGGATACGGTACACTGACTGAAAATACTGCAGCTGCCTGCCTGTGGTATTATAAGGAAGAGAACACCAGCAATTGTCTGCAGTTAGTTTGAGTTGCACACTGTGCACAGGATACAGCACACTGACTGAAAATACTGCAGCTGCCTGTGGTATTATTAGGAAGAGAACACCAGTAATTGTCTGCAGTTAGCTTTAGTTGCACACTGTGCACAGGAAACAGTACACTGACTTAAAATACTGCAGCTGCCTGCTTCCTATGTGTGGCATGTTTAGTATGAGAACACCAGTAATTGTCTGCAGTTAGCTTTAGTTGCACACTGTGCACAGGATAAAGTACACTGGCTGAAAATACTGCAGCTGCCTGCCTGCCTGTGGTATTATTAGGAAGAGAACACCAGCAAATGTCTCCAGTTAGCTTGAGTTGCACACTGTGCACAGGATACAGTACACTGACTGAATATACTACAGCTGCCTGCCTGTGGTATTATTAGGAAGAGAACACCAGCAATTGTCTGCAGTTAACTTTAGTTGCACACTGTGAACAAGATAATGTACACTGACTTAAAATACTGCAGCTGTCTGCCTGTGGTTTTATTAGGAAGAGAACACCAGCAATTGTCTGCAGTTAGCTTTAGTTGCACACTGTGCACAGGATACAGCACAATGACTGAAAATACTGCAGCTGCCTGCCTGCGGTGTTTTTAGGAAGAGAACACCAGCAATTGTCTGCAGTTAGCTTTAGTTGCACACTGTGCACAGGATACAGTACACTGCCTGAAAATACTGCAGCTGCCTGCCTGTGGTATTATAAGGAAGAGAACACCAGCAATTGTCTGCAGTTAGTTTGAGTTGCACACTGTGCACAGGATACAGTACACTGACTGAAAATACTGCAGCTGCCTGCCTGCCTGTGGTATTATTCTAAAGAGAACACCAGAAATTGTATGCAGTTAGCTTTAGTTGCACACTGTGCACAGGATACAGTACACTGACTCAAAATACTGCAGCTGCCTGCCTGTGGTATTATAAGGAAGAGAACACCAGTAATTGTCTGCAGGTAGCTTTAGTTGCACACTGTGCACAGGATAAAGTACACTGACTGAAAATACTGCAGCTGCCTGCCTGTGGTATTATTAGGAAGAGAACACCAGCAAATGTCTGCAGTTAGCTTGAGTTGCACACTGTGCACAGGATACAGTACACTGACTGAAAATACTGCAGCTGCCTGCCTGCCTGTGGTATTATTAGGAATAGAACACCAGCAATTGTCTGCAGTTAGCTTTAGTTGCACACTCTGCACAGGATACAGTACACTGACTGAATACACTGCAGCTGCCTGCCTGTGGTATTATTAGGAAGAGAACACCAGCAATTGTCTGGAGTTAACTTTAGTTGCACACTGTGAGCAGGATAAGGTACACTGACTTAAAATACTGCAGCTGTCTGCCTGTGGTTTTATTAGGAAGAGAACACCAGCAATTGTCTGCAGTTAGCTTTAGTTGCACACTGTGCACAGGATACAGTACACTGACTGAAAATACTGCAGCTGCCTGCCTGTGGTATTATAAGGAAGAGAACACCAGCAATTGTCTGCAGTTAGTTTGAGTTGCACACTGTGCACAGGATACAGTACACTGACTGAAAATACTGCAGCTGCCTGCCTGCCTGTGGTATTATTAGGAAGAGAACACCAGCAAATGTCTGCAGTTAGCTTGAGTTGCACACTGTGCACAGGATACAGTACACTGACTGAAAATACTGCAGCTGCCTTCCTGCTTGTGGTTTTATTAGGAAGAGAACACCAGCAATTGTCTGCAGTTAACTTTAGTTGCACACTGTGCACAGGATAAAGTACACTGGCTGAAAATACTGCAGCTGCCTGCCTGCCTGTGGTATTATTAGGAAGAGAACACCAGCAAATGTCTGCAGTTAGCTTGAGTTGCACACTGTGCACAGGATACAGTACACTGACTGAAAATACTGCAGCTGCCTGCCTGCTTGTGGTTTTATTAGGAAGAGAACACCAGCAATTGTCTGCAGTTAACTTTAGTTGCACACTGTGAGCATGATAAGGTACACTGACTTAAAATACTGCAGCTGTATGCCTGTGGTCTTATTAGGAAGAGAACACCAGCAATTGTCTGCAGTTAGCTTTAGTTGCACACTGTGCACAGGATACAGTACACTGACTGAAAATACTGCAGCTGCCTGCCTGTGGTATTATAAGGAAGAGAACACCAGCAATTGTCTGCAGTTAGTTTGAGTTGCACACTGTGCACAGGATACAGTACACCGACTGAAAATACTGCAGCTGCCTGCTTCCTATGTGTGGTATGTTTAGTAAGAGAACACCAGTAATTGTCTGCAGTTAGCTTTAGTTGCACACTGTGCACAGGATAAAGTACACTGGCTGAAAATACTGCAGCTGCCTGCCTGCCTGTGGTATTATTAGGAAGAGAACACCAGCAAATGTCTGCAGTTAGCTTGAGTTGCACACTGTGCACAGGATACAGTACACTGACTGAAAATACTGCAGCTGCCTGCCTGCTTGTGGTTTTATTAGGAAGAGAACACCAGCAATTGTCTGCAGTTAACTTTAGTTGCACACTGTGAGCAGGATAAGGTACACTGACTTAAAATACTGCAGCTGTCTGCCTGTGGTTTTATTAGGAAGAGAACACCAGCAATTTTCTGCAGTTAGCTTTAGTTGCACACTGTGCACAGGATACAGTACACTGACTGAAAATACTGCAGCTGCCTGCCTGCCTGTGGTATTATTAGGAAGAGAACACCAGCAAATGTTTGCAGTTAGCTTTAGTTGCACACTGTGCACAGGATACAGTACACTGACTGAATATACTGCAGCTGCCTGCCTGTGGTATTATTAGGAAGAGAACACCAGCAATTGTCTGCAGTTAACTTTAGTTGCACACTGTGAGCAGGATAAGGTACACTGACTTAAAATACTGCAGCTGTCTGCCTGTGGTTTTATTAGGAAGAGAACACCAGCAATTGTCTGCAGTTAGCTTTAGTTGCACACTGTGCACAGGATACGGTACACTGACTGAAAATACTGCAGCTGCCTGCCTGTGGTATTATAAGGAAGAGAACACCAGCAATTGTCTGCAGTTAGTTTGAGTTGCACACTGTGCACAGGATACAGCACACTGACTGAAAATACTGCAGCTGCCTGTGGTATTATTAGGAAGAGAACACCAGTAATTGTCTGCAGTTAGCTTTAGTTGCACACTGTGCACAGGAAACAGTACACTGACTTAAAATACTGCAGCTGCCTGCTTCCTATGTGTGGTATGTTTAGTATGAGAACACCAGTAATTGTCTGCAGTTAGCTTTAGTTGCACACTGTGCACATGATAAAGTACACTGGCTGAAAATACTGCAGCTGCCTGCCTGCCTGTGGTATTATTAGGAAGAGAACACCAGAAAATGTCTCCAGTTAGCTTGAGTTGCACACTGTGCACAGGATACAGTACACTGACTGAATATACTACAGCTGCCTGCCTGTGGTATTATTAGGAAGAGAACACCAGCAATTGTCTGCAGTTAATTTTAGTTGCACACTGTGAACAGGATAATGTACACTGACTTAAAATACTGCAGCTGTCTGCCTGTGGTTTTATTAGGAAGAGAACACCAGCAATCGTCTGCAGTTAGCTTTAGTTGCACACTGTGCACAGGATACAGCACAATGACTGAAAATACTGCAGCTGCCTGCCTGCGGTGTTATTAGGAAGAGAACACCAGCAATTGTCTGCAGTTAGCTTTAGTTGCACACTGTGCACAGGATACAGTACACTGCCTGAAAATACTGCAGCTGCCTGCCTGTGGTATTATAAGGAAGAGAACACCAGCAATTGTCTGCAGTTAGTTTGAGTTGCACACTGTGCACAGGATACAGTACACTGACTGAAAATACTGCAGCTGCCTGCCTGCCTGTGGTATTATTCTAAAGAGAACACCAGAAATTGTATGCAGTTAGCTTTAGTTGCACACTGTGCACAGGATACAGTACACTGACTCAAAATACTGCAGCTGCCTGCCTGCCTGTGGTATTATTAGGAAGAGAACAGCAACAATTGTCTGCAGTTAGCTTTAGTTGCACACTGTGCACAGGATACAGTACACTGACTGAAAAAATTGCAGCTGCCTGCCTGCCTGTGGTATTATTACAAAGAGAACACACCAAATTCTATGCAGTTAGCTTTAGTTGCACGCTGTGCACAGGATAAGGTACACTGACTTAAAATACTGCAGCTGTCTGCCTGTGGTATTATTAGGAAGAGAACACCAGTAATTGTCTGCAGGTAGCTTTAGTTGCACACTGTGCACATGATACAGTACACTGACTGAAAATACTGCAGCGCCTGCCTGCCTGTGGTATTATTAGAAAGAGAACACCAGCAATTGTCTGCAGTTAGCTTTAGTTGCACACTGTGCACAGGATAAAGTACACTGACTAAAAATACTGCAGCTGCCTGCCTGCCTGTGGTGTTATTAGAAAGAGAACACCAGAAATTGTCTGCTATTAGCGTGAGTTGCACACTGTGCACATGATACAGTACACTGACTGAAAATACTGCAGCTGCCTGCCTGCCTGTGGTATTATTAGGAATAGAACACCAGCAATTGTCTGCAGTTAGTTTGAGTTGCACACTGTGCACAGGATACAGTACACTGACTGAAAATACTGCAGCTGCCTGCTTCCTATGTGTGGTATGTTTAGTAAGAGAACACCAGTAATTGTCTGCAGTTAGCTTTAGTTGCACACTGTGCACAGGATAAAGTACACTGGCTGAAAATACTGCAGCTGCCTGCCTGCCTGTGGTATTATTAGGAATAGAACACCAGCAAATGTCTGCAGTTAGCTTGAGTTGCACACTGTGCACAGGATACAGTACACTGACTGAAAATACTGCAGCTGCCTGCCTGCTTGTGGTTTTATTAGGAAGAGAACACCAGCAATTGTCTGCAGTTAACTTTAGTTGCACACTGTGAGCAGGATAAGGTACACTGACTTAAAATACTGCAGCTGTCTGCCTGTGGTTTTATTAGGAAGAGAACACCAGCAATTTTCTGCAGTTAGCTTTAGTTGCACACTGTGCACAGGATACAGTACACTGACTGAAAATACTGAAGCTACCTGCCTGTTGTATTATTAGGAAGTGAACACCAGCAATTGTCTGCAGTTAGCTTTAGTTGCACACTGTGCATAGGATACAGTACACTGACTGAAAATACAGCAGCTGCCTGCCTGTGGTATTATAAGGAAGAGAACACCAGCAATTGTCTGCAGTTAGTTTGAGTTGCACACTGTGCACAGGATACCGCACACTGACTGAAAATACTGCAGCTGTCTGTCTGCCTGTGGTATTATTAGGAAGAGAACACCAGTAATTGTCTGCAGTTAGTTTGAGTTGCACACTGTGCACAGGATACAGTACACTGACTTAAAATACTGCAGATGTCTGCTTCCTATGTGTGGTATGTTTAGTATGAGAACACCAGAAATTGTCTGCAGGTAGCTTTAGTTGCACACTGTGCACAGGATAAAGTACACTGACTAAAAATACTGCAGCTGCCTGCCTGCCTGTGGTATTATTAGGAATAGAACACCAGCAATTGTCTGCAGTTAGCTTTAGTTGCACACTGTGCACAGGATACAGTACACTGACTGAATATACTGCAGCTGCCTGTCTGTGGTATTATTAGGAAGAGAACACCAGCAATTGTCTGCAGTTAGCTTTAGTTGCACACTGTGCACAGGATACAGTACACTGACTGAAAATACTGCAGCTGCCTGCCTGTGGTATTATAAGGAAGAGAATACCAGCAATTGTCTGCAGTTAGTTTGAGTTGCACACTGTGCACAGGATACAGTACACTGACTGAAAATACTGCAGCTGCCTGCTTCCTATGTGTGGTATGTTTAGTAAGAGAACACCAGTAATTGTCTGCAGTTAGCTTTAGTTGCACACTGTGCACAGGATAAAGTGCACTGGCTGAAAATACTTCAGCTGCCTGCCTGCCTGTGGTATTATTAGGAAGAGAACACTAGCAAATGTCTGCAGTTAGCTTGAGTTGCACACTGTGCACAGGATACAGTACACTGACTGAAAATACTACAGCACCTGACTGCCTGTGGTATTATTAGGAAGAGAACACCAGCAATTGTCTGCAGTTAGCTTTAGTTGCACACTGTGCACAGGATAAAGTACACTGACTGAAAATACTGCAGCTGCCTGCCTGCTTGTGGTTTTATTAGGAAGAGAACACCAGCAATTGTCTGCAGTTAGCTTTAGTTGCACACTCTGCACAGGATACAGTACACTGACTGAATATACTACAGCTGCCTGCCTGTGGTATTATTAGGAAGAGAACACCAGCAATTGTCTGCAGTTAACTTTAGTTGCACACTGTGAACAGGATAATGTACACTGACTTAAAATACTGCAGCTGTCTGCCTGTGGTTTTATTAGGAAGAGAACACCAGCAATTGTCTGCAGTTAGCTTTAGTTGCACACTGTGCACAGGATACAGCACAGTGACTGAAAATACTGCAGCTGCCTGCCTGCGGTGTTATGAGGAAGAGAACACCAGCAATTGTCTGCAGTTATCTTTAGTTGCACACTGTGCACAGGATACAGTACACTGCCTGAAAATACTGCAGCTGCCTGCCTGTGGTATTATAAGGAAGAGAACACCAGCAATTGTCTGCAGTTAGTTTGAGTTGCACACTGTGCACAGGATACAGTACACTGCCTGAAAATACTGCAGCTGTCTGCCTGCCTGTGGTATTATTCTAAAGAGAACACCAGAAATTGTATGCAGTTAGCTTTAGTTGCACACTGTGCACAGGATACAGTACACTGACTCAAAATACTGCAGCTGCCTGCCTGTGGTATTATTAGGAAGAGAACAGCAACAATTGTCTGCAGTTAGCTTTAGTTGCACACTGTGCACAGGATACAGTACACTGACTGAAAAAATTGCAGCTGTCTGCCTGTGGTATTATTAGGAAGAGAACACCAGTAATTGTCTGCAGGTAGCTTTAGTTGCACACTGTGCACAGGATACAGTACACTGACTGAAAATACTGCAGCACCTGCCTGCCTGTGGTATTATTAGGAAGAGAACACCAGCAATTGTCTGCAGTTAGCTTTAGTTGCACACTGAGCACAGGATAAAGTACACTGACTAAAAATACTGCAGCTGCCTGCCTGCCTGTGGTATTATTAGAAAGAGAACACCAGAAATTGTCTGCTATTAGCGTGAGTTGCACACTGTGCACAGGATACAGTACACTGACTGAAAATATTGCAGCTGCCTGCCTGTGGTATTATTAGGAATAGAACACCAGCAATTGTCTGCAGTTAGCTTTAGTTGCACACTGTGCACAGGATACAGTACACTGACTGAATATACTGCAGCTGCCTGTGGTATTATTAGGAAGAGAACACCAGCAATTGTCTGAAGTTAACTTTAGTTGCACACTGTGACCAGGATAAGGTACACTGACTTAAAATACTGCAGCTGTCTGCATGTGGTTTTATTAGGAAGAGAACACCAGCAATTGTCTGCAGTTAGCTTGAGTTGCACACTGTGCACAGGATACAGTACACTGAATGAAAATACTGCAGCTGCCTGCCTGTGGTATTATAAGGAAGAGAACACCAGCAATTGTCTGCAGTTAGTTTGAGTTTCACACTGTGCACAGGATAAAGTACACTGACTGAAAATACTGCAGCTGCCTGCTTCCTATGTGTGGTATGTTTAGTAAGAGAACACCAGTAATTGTCTGCAGTTAGCTTTAGTTGCACATTGTGCACAGGATACAGTACACTGACTGAAAATACTGCAGCTGCCTGCCTGTGGTATTATAAGGAAGAGAACACCAGCAATTGTATGCAGTTAGTTTGAGTTGCACACTGTGCACAGGATACAGTACACTGACTGAAAATACTGCAGCTGCCTGTCTGCCTGTGGTATTATTAGGAAGAGAACACCAGTAATTGTCTGCAGTTAGCTTTAGTTGCACACTGTGCACAGGATACAGTACACTGACTGAAAATACTGCAGCGGCCTGCTTCCTATGTGTGGTATGTTTAGTAAGAGAACACCAGAAATTGTCTGCTATTAGCGTGAGTTGCACACTGTGCACATGATACAGTACACTGACTGAAAATACTGCAGCTGCCTGCCTGCCTGTGGTATTATTAGGAATAGAACACCAGCAATTGTCTGCAGTTAGTTTGAGTTGCACACTGTGCACAGGATACAGTACACTGACTGAAAATACTGCAGCTGCCTGCTTCCTATGTGTGGTATGTTTAGTAAGAGAACACCAGTAATTGTCTGCAGTTAGCTTTAGTTGCACACTGTGCACAGGATAAAGTACACTGGCTGAAAATACTGCAGCTGCCTGCCTGCCTGTGGTATTATTAGGAATAGAACACCAGCAAATGTCTGCAGTTAGCTTGAGTTGCACACTGTGCACAGGATACAGTACACTGACTGAAAATACTGCAGCTGCCTGCCTGCTTGTGGTTTTATTAGGAAGAGAACACCAGCAATTGTCTGCAGTTAACTTTAGTTGCACACTGTGAGCAGGATAAGGTACACTGACTTAAAATACTGCAGCTGTCTGCCTGTGGTTTTATTAGGAAGAGAACACCAGCAATTTTCTGCAGTTAGCTTTAGTTGCACACTGTGCACAGGATACAGTACACTGACTGAAAATACTGAAGCTACCTGCCTGTTGTATTATTAGGAAGTGAACACCAGCAATTGTCTGCAGTTAGCTTTAGTTGCACACTGTGCATAGGATACAGTACACTGACTGAAAATACAGCAGCTGCCTGCCTGTGGTATTATAAGGAAGAGAACACCAGCAATTGTCTGCAGTTAGTTTGAGTTGCACACTGTGCACAGGATACCGCACACTGACTGAAAATACTGCAGCTGTCTGTCTGCCTGTGGTATTATTAGGAAGAGAACACCAGTAATTGTCTGCAGTTAGTTTGAGTTGCACACTGTGCACAGGATACAGTACACTGACTTAAAATACTGCAGATGTCTGCTTCCTATGTGTGGTATGTTTAGTATGAGAACACCAGAAATTGTCTGCAGGTAGCTTTAGTTGCACACTGTGCACAGGATAAAGTACACTGACTAAAAATACTGAAGCTGCCTGCCTGCCTGTGGTATTATTAGGAATAGAACACCAGCAATTGTCTGCAGTTAGCTTTAGTTGCACACTGTGCACAGGATACAGTACACTGACTGAATATACTGCAGCTGCCTGTCTGTGGTATTATTAGGAAGAGAACACCAGCAATTGTCTGCAGTTAGCTTTAGTTGCACACTGTGCACAGGATACAGTACACTGACTGAAAATACTGCAGCTGCCTGCCTGTGGTATTATAAGGAAGAGAATACCAGCAATTGTCTGCAGTTAGTTTGAGTTGCACACTGTGCACAGGATACAGTACACTGACTGAAAATACTGCAGCTGCCTGCTTCCTATGTGTGGTATGTTTAGTAAGAGAACACCAGTAATTGTCTGCAGTTAGCTTTAGTTGCACACTGTGCACAGGATAAAGTGCACTGGCTGAAAATACTTCAGCTGCCTGCCTGCCTGTGGTATTATTAGGAAGAGAACACTAGCAAATGTCTGCAGTTAGCTTGAGTTGCACACTGTGCACAGGATACAGTACACTGACTGAAAATACTACAGCACCTGACTGCCTGTGGTATTATTAGGAAGAGAACACCAGCAATTGTCTGCAGTTAGCTTTAGTTGCACACTGTGCACAGGATAAAGTACACTGACTGAAAATACTGCAGCTGCCTGCCTGCTTGTGGTTTTATTAGGAAGAGAACACCAGCAATTGTCTGCAGTTAGCTTTAGTTGCACACTGTGCACAGGATACAGTACACTGACTGAATATACTACAGCTGCCTGCCTGTGGTATTATTAGGAAGAGAACACCAGCAATTGTCTGCAGTTAACTTTAGTTGCACACTGTGAACAGGATAATGTACACTGACTTAAAATACTGCAGCTGTCTGCCTGTGGTTTTATTAGGAAGAGAACACCAGCAATTGTCTGCAGTTAGCTTTAGTTGCACACTGTGCACAGGATACAGCACAGTGACTGAAAATACTGCAGCTGCCTGCCTGCGGTGTTATGAGGAAGAGAACACCAGCAATTGTCTGCAGTTATCTTTAGTTGCACACTGTGCACAGGATACAGTACACTGCCTGAAAATACTGCAGCTGCCTGCCTGTGGTATTATAAGGAAGAGAACACCAGCAATTGTCTGCAGTTAGTTTGAGTTGCACACTGTGCACAGGATACAGTACACTGCCTGAAAATACTGCAGCTGTCTGCCTGCCTGTGGTATTATTCTAAAGAGAACACCAGAAATTGTATGCAGTTAGCTTTAGTTGCACACTGTGCACAGGATACAGTACACTGACTCAAAATACTGCAGCTGCCTGCCTGTGGTATTATTAGGAAGAGAACAGCAACAATTGTCTGCAGTTAGCTTTAGTTGCACACTGTGCACAGGATACAGTACACTGACTGAAAAAATTGCAGCTGTCTGCCTGTGGTATTATTAGGAAGAGAACACCAGTAATTGTCTGCAGGTAGCTTTAGTTGCACACTGTGCACAGGATACAGTACACTGACTGAAAATACTTCAGCACCTGCCTGCCTGTGGTATTATTAGGAAGAGAACACCAGCAATTGTCTGCAGTTAGCTTTAGTTGCACACTGAGCACAGGATAAAGTACACTGACTAAAAATACTGCAGCTGCCTGCCTGCCTGTGGTATTATTAGAAAGAGAACACCAGAAATTGTCTGCTATTAGCGTGAGTTGCACACTGTGCACAGGATACAGTACACTGACTGAAAATATTGCAGCTGCCTGCCTGTGGTATTATTAGGAATAGAACACCAGCAATTGTCTGCAGTTAGCTTTAGTTGCACACTGTGCACAGGATACAGTACACTGACTGAATATACTGCAGCTGCCTGTGGTATTATTAGGAAGAGAACACCAGCAATTGTCTGAAGTTAACTTTAGTTGCACACTGTGACCAGGATAAGGTACACTGACTTAAAATACTGCAGCTGTCTGCATGTGGTTTTATTAGGAAGAGAACACCAGCAATTGTCTGCAGTTAGCTTTAGTTGCACACTGTGCACAGGATACAGTACACTGAATGAAAATACTGCAGCTGCCTGCCTGTGGTATTATAAGGAAGAGAACACCAGCAATTGTCTGCAGTTAGTTTGAGTTTCACACTGTGCACAGGATAAAGTACACTGACTGAAAATACTGCAGCTGCCTGCTTCCTATGTGTGGTATGTTTAGTAAGAGAACACCAGTAATTGTCTGCAGTTAGCTTTAGTTGCACATTGTGCACAGGATACAGTACACTGACTGAAAATACTGCAGCTGCCTGCCTGTGGTATTATAAGGAAGAGAACACCAGCAATTGTATGCAGTTAGTTTGAGTTGCACACTGTGCACAGGATACAGTACACTGACTGAAAATACTGCAGCTGCCTGTCTGCCTGTGGTATTATTAGGAAGAGAACACCAGTAATTGTCTGCAGTTAGCTTTAGTTGCACACTGTGCACAGGATACAGTACACTGACTGAAAATACTGCAGCGGCCTGCTTCCTATGTGTGGTATGTTTAGTAAGAGAACACCAGTAATTGTCTGCAGTTAGCTTTAGTTGCACACTGTGCACAGGATAAAGTACACCGACTAAAAATACTGCAGCTGCCTGCCTGTCTGTGGTATTATTAGGAAGAGAACAGCAGCAATTGTTTGCAGTTAGCTTTAGTTGCACACTGTGCACAGGATAAGGTATACTGACTGAAAATACTGCAGCGCCTGCCTGCCTTTGGTATTATTAGGAAGAGAACACCAGAAATTGTCTGCAGTTAGCTTTAGTTGCACACTGTGCACAGGATAAAGTACACTGACTAAAAATACTGCAGCTGCCTGCCTGCCTGTGGTATTATTAGAAAGAGAACACCAGAAATTGTCTGCTATTAGCGTGAGTTGCACACTGTGCACAGGATACAGTACACTGACTGAAAATATTGCAGCTGCCTGCCTGCCTGTGGTATTATTAGGAATAGAACACCAGCAATTGTCTGCAGTTAGCTTTAGTTGCACACTGTGCACAGGATACAGTACACTGACTGAATATACTGCAGCTGCCTGCCTGTGGTATTATTAGGAAGAGAACACCAGCAATTGTCTGCAGTTAACTTTAGTTGCACACTGTGAGCAGGATAAGGTACACTGACTTAAAATACTGCAGCTGTCTGTCTGTGGTTTTATTAGGAAGAGAACACCAGCAATTGTCTGCAGTTAGCTTTAGTTGCACACTGTGCACATGATACAGTACACTGACTGAAAATACTGCAGCTGCCTGCTTCCTATGTGTGGTATGTTTAGTAAGAGAACACCAGTAATTGTCTGCAGTTAGCTTTAGTTGCACACTGTGCACAGGATAAAGTACACTGGCTGAAAATACTGCAGCTGCCTGCCTGCCTGTGGTATTATTAGGAAGAGAACACCAGCAAATGTCTGCAGTTAGCTTGAGTTGCACACTGTGCACAGGTTACAGTACACTGACTGAAAATACTACAGCACCTGACTGCCTGTGGTATTATTAGGAAGAGAACACCAGCAATTGTCTGCAGTTAGCTTTAGTTGCACACTGTGCACAGGATAAGGTACACTGACTGAAAATACTGCAGCTGCCTGCCTGCTTGTGGTTTTATTAGGAAGAGAACACCAGCAATTGTCTGCAGTTAGCTTTAGTTGCACACTGTGCACAGGATACAGTACACTGACTGAATATACTGCAGCTGCCTGTGGTATTATTAGGAAGAGAACACCAGTAATTGTCTGCAGTTAACTTTAGTTGCACACTGTGACCAGGATAAGGTACACTGACTTAAAATACTGCAGCTGTCTGCATGTGGTTTTATTAGGAAGAGAACACCATCAATTGTCTGCAATTAGCTTTAGTTGCACACTGTGCACAGGATACAGTACACTGACTGAAAATACTGCAGCTTCCTGCCTGTGGTATTATTAGGAAGTGAACACCAGCAATTGTCTGCAGTTAGCTTTAGTTGCACACTGTGCACAGGATACAGTACACTGACTGAAAATAGTGCAGCTGCCTGCCTGTGGTATTATAAGGAAGAGAACACCAGCAATTGTATGCAGTTAGTTTGAGTTGCACACTGTGCACAGGATACAGTACACTGACTGAAAATACTGCAGCTGCCTGTCTGCCTGTGGTATTATTAGGAAGAGAACACCAGTAATTGTCTGCAGTTAGCTTTAGTTGCACACTGTGCACAGGATACAGTACACTGACTGAAAATACTGCAGCTGCCTGCTTCCTATGTGTGGTATGTTTAGTAAGAGAACACCAGTAATTGTCTGCAGTTAGCTTTAGTTGCACACTGTGCACAGGATAAAGTACACCGACTAAAAATACTGCAGCTGCCTGCCTGCCTGTGGTATTATTAGGAAGAGAACAGCAGCAATTGTCTGCAGTTAGCTTTAGTTGCACACTGTGCACAGGATAAGGTACACTGACTGAAAATACTGCAGTTGCCTGCCTGCTTATGGTTTTATTAGAAAGAGAACACCAGCAATTGTCTGCAGTTAGCTTTAGTTGCACACTGTGCACAGGATACAGTACACTGACTTAAAATACTGCAGCTGCCTTCTTCCTATGTGTGGTATGTTTAGTAAGAGAACACCAGTAATTGTCTGCAGTTAGCTTTAGTTGCACACTGTGCACAGGATAAAGTACACTGGCTGAAAATACTGCAGCTGCCTGCCTGCCTGTGGTATTATTAGGAAGAGAACACCAGCAAATGTCTGCAGTTAGCTTGAGTTGCACACTGTGCACAGGATACAGTACACTGACTGAAAATACTACAGCACCTGACTGCCTTTGGTATTATTAGGAAGAGAACACCAGCAATTGTCTGCAGTTAGCTTTAGTTGCACACTGTGCACATGATAATGTACACTGACTGAAAATACTGCAGCTGCCTGCCTGCTTGTGGTTTTATTAGGAAGAGAACACCAGCAATTGTCTGCAGTTAGCTTTAGTTGCACACTGTGCACAGGATACAGTACACTGACTGAATATACTACAGCTGCCTGCCTGTGGTATTATTAGGAAGAGAACACCAGCAATTGTCTGCAGTTAACTTTAGTTGCACACTGTGAACAGGATAATGTACACTGACTTAAAATACTGCAGCTGTCTGCCTGTGGTTTTATTAGGAAGAGAACACCAGCAATTGTCTGCAGTTAGCTTTAGTTGCACACTGTGCACAGGATACAGCACAATGACTGAAAATACTGCAGCGGCCTGCCTGCGGTGTTATTAGGAAGAGAACACCAGCAATTGTCTGCAGTTAGCTTTAGTTGCACACTGTGCACAGGATACAGTACACTGACTGAAAATACTGCAGCTGCCTGCCTGTGGTATTATAAGGAAGAGAACACCAGCAATTGTATGCAGTTAGTTTGAGTTGCACACTGTGCACAGGATACAGTACACTGACTGAAAATACTGCAGCTGCCTGTCTGCCTGTGGTATTATTAGGAAGAGAACACCAGTAATTGTCTGCAGTTAGCTTTAGTTGCACACTGTGCACAGGATACAGTACACTGACTGAAAATACTGCAGCTGCCTGCTTCCTATGTGTGGTATGTTTAGTAAGAGAACACCAGTAATTGTCTGCAGTTAGCTTTAGTTGCACACTGTGCACATGATACAGTACACCGACTAAAAATACTGCAGCTGCCTGCCTGTCTGTGGTATTATTAGGAAGAGAACAGCAGCAATTGTCTGCAGTTAGCTTTAGTTGCACACTGTGCACAGGATAAGGTATACTGACTGAAAATACTGCAGCGCCTGCCTGCCTGTGGTATTATTAGGAAGAGAACACCAGCAATTGTCTGCAGTTAGCTTTAGTTGCACACTGTGCACAGGATAAAGTACACTGACTAAAAATACTGCAGCTGCCTGCCTGCCTGCCTGTGGTATTATTAGAAAGAGAACACCAGAAATTGTCTGCTATTAGCGTGAGTTGCACACTGTGCACAGGATACAGTACACTGACTGAAAATATTGCAGCTGCCTGCCTGCCTGTGGTATTATTAGGAATAGAACACCAGCAATTGTCTGCAGTTAGCTTTAGTTGCACACTGTGCACAGGATAAGGTATACTGACTGAAAATACTGCAGCGCCTGCCTGCCTGTGGTATTATTAGGAAGAGAACACCAGCAATTGTCTGCAGTTAACTTTAGTTGCACACTGTGAGCAGGATAAGGTACACTGACTTAAAATACTGCAGATGTCTGTCTGTGGTTTTATTAGGAAGAGAACACCAGCAATTGTCTGCAGTTAGCTTTAGTTGCACACTGTGCACAGGATACAGTACACTGACTGAAAATACTGCAGCTGCCTGCCTGTGGTATTATAAGGAAGAGAACACCAGCAATTGTCTGCAGTTAGTTTGAGTTGCACACTGTGCACAGGATACAGTACACTGACTGAAAATACTGCAGCTGCCTGCTTCCTATGTGTGGTATGTTTAGTAAGAGAACACCAGTAATTGTCTGCAGTTAGCTTTAGTTGCACACTGTGCACAGGTTACAGTACACTGACTGAAAATACTACAGCACCTGACTGCCTGTGGCATTATTAGGAAGAGAACACCAGCAATTGTCTGCAGTTAACTTTAGTTGCACACTGTGACCAGGATAAGGTACACTGACTTAAAATACTGCAGCTGTCTGCATGTGGTTTTATTAGGAAGAGAACACCAGCAATTGTCTGCAATTAGCTTTAGTTGCACACTGTGCACAGGATACAGTACACTGACTGAAAATACTGCAGCTTCCTGCCTGTGGTATTATTAGGAAGTGAACACCAGCAATTGTCTGCAGTTAGCTTTAGTTGCACACTGTGCACAGGATACAGTACACTGACTGAAAATACTGCAGCTGCCTGCCTGTGGTATTATAAGGAAGAGAACACCAGCAATTGTATGCAGTTAGTTTGAGTTGCACACTGTGCACAGGATACAGTACACTGACTTAAAATACTGCAGCTGCCTTCTTCCTATGTGTGGTATGTTTAGTAAGAGAACACCAGTAATTGTCTGCAGTTAGCTTTAGTTGCACACTGTGCACAGGATAAAGTACACTGGCTGAAAATACTGCAGCTGCCTGCCTGCCTGTGGTATTATTAGGAAGAGAACACCAGCAAATGTCTGCAGTTAGCTTGAGTTGCACACTGTGCACAGGATACAGTACACTGACTTAAAATACTGCAGCTGCCTTCTTCCTATGTGTGGTATATTTAGTAAGAGAACACCAGTAATTGTCTGCAGTTAGCTTTAGTTGCACACTGTGCACAGGATAAAGTACACCGACTAAAAATAATGCAGCTGCCTGCCTGCCTGTGGTATTATTAGGAAGAGAACAGCAGCAATTGTCTGCAGTTAGCTTTAGTTGCACACTGTGCACAGGATAAGGTACACTGACTGAAAATACTGCAGTTGCCTGCCTGCTTGTGGTTTTATTAGAAAGAGAACACCAGCAATTGTCTGCAGTTAGCTTTAGTTGCACACTGTGCACAGGATACAGTACACTGACTTAAAATACTGCAGCTGCCTTCTTCCTATGTGTGGTATGTTTAGTAAGAGAACACCAGTAATTGTCTGCAGTTAGCTTTAGTTGCACACTGTGCACAGGATAAAGTACACTGGCTGAAAATACTGCAGCTGCCTGCCTGCCTGTGGTATTATTAGGAAGAGAACACCAGCAAATGTCTGCAGTTAGCTTGAGTTGCACACTGTGCACAGGTTACAGTACACTGACTGAAAATACTACAGCACCTGACTGCCTGTGGTATTATTAGGAAGAGAACACCAGCAATTGTCTTCAGTTAGCTTTAGTTGCACATTGTGCACAGGATAAGGTACACTGACTGAAAATACTGCAGCTGCCTGCCTGCTTGTGGTTTTATTAGGAAGAGAACACCAGCAATTGTCTGCAGTTAGCTTTAGTTGCACACTGTGCACAGGATACAGTACACTGACTGAATATACTGCAGCTGCCTGCCTGTGGTATTATTAGGAAGAGAACACCAACAATTGTCTGCAGTTAACTTTAGTTGCACACTGTGACCAGGATAAGGTACACTGACTTAAAATACTGCAGCTGTCTGCATGTGGTTTTATTAGGAAGAGAACACCAGCAATTGTCTGCAATTAGCTTTAGTTGCACACTGTGCACAGGATACAGTACACTGACTGAAAATACTGCAGCTTCCTGCCTGTGGTATTATTAGGAAGTGAACACCAGCAATTGTCTAAAGTTAGCTTTAGTTGCACACTGTGCACAGGATACAGTACACTGACTGAAAATACTGCAGCTGCCTGCCTGTGGTATTATAAGGAAGAGAACACCAGCAATTGTATGCAGTTAGTTTGAGTTGCACACTGTGCACAGGATACAGTACACTGACTGAAAATACTGCAGCTGCCTGTCTGCCTGTGGTATTATTAGGAAGAGAACACCAGTAATTGTCTGCAGTTAGCTTTAGTTGCACACTGTGCACAGGATACAGTACACTGACTGAAAATACTGCAGCTGCCTGCTTCCTATGTGTGGTATGTTTAGTAAGAGAACACCAGTAATTGTCTGCAGTTAGCTTTAGTTGCACACTGTGCACAGGAAAAAGTACACTGACTAAAAATACTGCAGCTGCCTGCCTGCCTGTGGTATTATTAGGAAGAGAACAGCAGCAATTGTCTGCAGTTAGCTTTAGTTGCACACTGTGCACAGGATAAGGTACACTGACTGAAAATACTGCAGTTGCCTGCCTGCTTGTGGTTTTATTAGAAAGAGAACACCAGCAATTGTCTGCAGTTAGCTTTAGTTGCACACTGTGCACAGGATACAGTACACTGACTTAAAATACTGCAGATGCCTTCTTCCTATGTGTGGTATGTTTAGTAAGAGAACACCAGTAATTGTCTGCAGTTAGCTTTAGTTGCACACTGTGCACAGGATAAGGTACACTGACTGAAAATACTGCAGCTGCCTGCCTGCTTGTGGTTTTATTAGGAAGAGAACACCAGCAATTGTCTGCAGTTAGCTTTAGTTGCACACTGTGCACAAGATACAGTACACTGACTGAATATACTACAGCTGTCTGCCTGTGGTATTATTAGGAAGTGAACACCAGCAATTGTCTGCAGTTAGCTTTAGTTGCACACTGTGCACAGGATACAGCACAATGACTGAAAATACTGCAGCTGCCTGCCTGCGGTGTTATTAGGAAGAGAACACCAGCAATTGTCTGCAGTTAGCTTTAGTTGCACACTGTGCACAGGATACAGTACACTGCCTGAAAATACTGCAGCTGCCTGCCTGTGGTATTATAAGGAAGAGAACACCAGCAATTGTCTGCAGTTAGTTTGAGTTGCACACTGTGCACAGGATACAGTACACTGACTGAAAATACTGCAGCTGCCTGTCTGCCTGTGGTATTATTAGGAAGAGAACACCAGTAATTGTCTGCAGTTAGCTTTAGTTGCACACTGTGCACAGGATACAGTACACTGACTGAAAATACTGCAGCTGCCTGCTTCCTATGTGTGGTATGTTTAGTAAGAGAACACCAGTAATTGTCTGCAGTTAGCTTTAGTTGCACACTGTGCACAGGATAAAGTACACTGGCTGAAAATACTGCAGCTGCCTGCCTGCCTGTGGTATTATTAGGAAGAGAACACCAGCAAATGTCTGCAGTTAGCTTGAGTTGCACACTGTGCACAGGTTACAGTACACTGACTGAAAATACTACAGCACCTGACTGCCTGTGGTATTATTAGGAAGAGAACACCAGCAATTGTCTTCAGTTAGCTTTAGTTGCACACTGTGCACAGGATAAGGTACACTGACTGAAAATACTGCAGCTGCCTGCCTGCTTGTGGTTTTATTAGGAAGAGAACACCAGCAATTGTCTGCAGTTAGCTTTAGTTGCACACTGTGCACAGGATACAGTACACTGACTGAATATACTGCAGCTGCCTGCCTGTGGTATTATTAGGAAGAGAACACCAACAATTGTCTGCAGTTAACTTTAGTTGCACACTGTGACCAGGATAAGGTACACTGACTTAAAATACTGCAGCTGTCTGCATGTGGTTTTATTAGGAAGAGAACACCAGCAATTGTCTGCAATTAGCTTTAGTTGCACACTGTGCACAGGATACAGTACACTGACTGAAAATACTGCAGCTTCCTGCCTGTGGTATTATTAGGAAGTGAACACCAGCAATTGTCTAAAGTTAGCTTTAGTTGCACACTGTGCACAGGATACAGTACACTGACTGAAAATACTGCAGCTGCCTGCCTGTGGTATTATAAGGAAGAGAACACCAGCAATTGTATGCAGTTAGTTTGAGTTGCACACTGTGCACAGGATACAGTACACTGACTGAAAATACTGCAGCTGCCTGTCTGCCTGTGGTATTATTAGGAAGAGAACACCAGTAATTGTCTGCAGTTAGCTTTAGTTGCACACTGTGCACAGGATACAGTACACTGACTGAAAATACTGCAGCTGCCTGCTTCCTATGTGTGGTATGTTTAGTAAGAGAACACCAGTAATTGTCTGCAGTTAGCTTTAGTTGCACACTGTGCACAGGAAAAAGTACACTGACTAAAAATACTGCAGCTGCCTGCCTGCCTGTGGTATTATTAGGAAGAGAACAGCAGCAATTGTCTGCAGTTAGCTTTAGTTGCACACTGTGCACAGGATAAGGTACACTGACTGAAAATACTGCAGTTGCCTGCCTGCTTGTGGTTTTATTAGAAAGAGAACACCAGCAATTGTCTGCAGTTAGCTTTAGTTGCACACTGTGCACAGGATACAGTACACTGACTTAAAATACTGCAGATGCCTTCTTCCTATGTGTGGTATGTTTAGTAAGAGAACACCAGTAATTGTCTGCAGTTAGCTTTAGTTGCACACTGTGCACATGATAAGGTACACTGACTGAAAATACTGCAGCTGCCTGCCTGCTTGTGGTTTTATTAGGAAGAGAACACCAGCAATTGTCTGCAGTTAGCTTTAGTTGCACACTGTGCACAAGATACAGTACACTGACTGAATATACTACAGATGTCTGCCTGTGGTATTATTAGGAAGTGAACACCAGCAATTGTCTGCAGTTAGCTTTAGTTGCACACTGTGCACAGGATACAGCACAATGACTGAAAATACTGCAGCTGCCTGCCTGCGGTGTTATTAGGAAGAGAACACCAGCAATTGTCTGCAGTTAGCTTTAGTTGCACACTGTGCACAGGATACAGTACACTGCCTGAAAATACTGCAGCTGCCTGCCTGTGGTATTATAAGGAAGAGAACACCAGCAATTGTCTGCAGTTAGTTTGAGTTGCACACTGTGCACAGGATACAGTACACTGACTGAAAATACTGCAGCTGCCTGTCTGCCTGTGGTATTATTAGGAAGAGAACACCAGTAATTGTCTGCAGTTAGCTTTAGTTGCACACTGTGCACAGGATACAGTACACTGACTTAAAATACTGCAGCTGCCTGCTTCCTATGTGTGGTATGTTTAGTAAGAGAACAGCAGTAATTGTCTGCAGTTAGCTTTAGTTGCACACTGTGCACAGGATAAAGTACACTGGCTGAAAATACTGCAGCTGCCTGCCTGCCTGTGGTATTATTAGGAAGAGAACACCAGCAAATGTCTGCAGTTAGCTTGAGTTGCACACTGTGCACAGGATACAGTACACTGACTGAAAATACTACAGCACCTGACTGCATGTGGTATTATTAGGAAGAGAACACCAGCAATTGTTTGCAGTTAGCTTTAGTTGCACACTGTGCACAGGATAAGGTACACTGACTGAAAATACTGCAGCTGCCTGCCTGCTTGTGGTTTTATTAGGAAGAGAACACCAGCAATTGTCTGCAGTTAGCTTTAGTTGCACACTGTGCACAGGATACAGTACACTGACTGAATATACTACAGCTGCCTGCCTGTGGTATTATTAGGAAGAGAACACCAGCAATTGTCTGCAGTTAACTTTAGTTGCACACTGTGAACAGGATAATGTACACTGACTTAAAATACTGCAGCTGTCTGCCTGTGGTATTATTAGGAAGAGAACACCAGTAATTGTCTGCAGGTAGCTTTAGTTGCACACTGTGCACAGGATACAGTACACTGACTGAAAATACTGCAGCTGCCTGCCTGCCTGTGGTATTATTAGGAAGAGAACACCAGCAAATGTTTGCAGTTAGTTTGAGTTGCACACTGTGCACAGGATACAGTAAACTGACTGAAAATACTGCAGCTGTCTGTATGCCTGTGGTATTATTAGGAAGAGAACAGTAACAATTGTCTGCAGTTAGCTTTAGTTGCACACTGTGCACAGGATACAGTACACTGACTTAAAATACTGCAGATGCCTGCTTCCTATGTGTGGTATGTTTAGTAAGAGAACAGCAGTAATTGTCTGCAGTTAGCTTTAGTTGCACACTGTGCACAGGATAAAGTACACTGGCTGAAAAAACTGCAGCTGCCTGCCTGCCTGTGGTATTATTAGGAAGAGAACACCAGCAAATGTCTGCAGTTAGCTTTAGTTGCACACTGTGCACAGGATACAGTACACTGACTGAATATACTACAGCTGCCTGCCTGTGGTATTATTAGGAAGAGAACACCAGCAATTGTCTGCAGTTAACTTTAGTTGCACACTGTGAACAGGATAATGTACACTGACTTAAAATACTGCAGTTGTCTGCCTGTGGTATTATTAGGAAGAGAACACCAGTAATTGTCTGCAGGTAGCTTTAGTTGCACACTGTGCACAGGATACAGTACACTGACTGAAAATACTGCAGCGCCTGCCTGCCTGTGGTATTATTAGGAAGAGGACACCAGCAATTGTCTGCAGTTAGCTTTAGTTGCACACTGTGCACAGGATAAAGTACACTGACTAAAAATACTGCAGCTGTCTGCCTGTGGTTTTATTAGGAAGAGAACACCAGCAATTGTCTGCAGTTAGCTTTAGTTGCACACTGTGCACATGATACAGCAAAATGACTGAAAATACTGCAGCTGCCTGCCTGCGGTGTTATTAGGAAGAGAACAACAGCAATTGTCTGCAGTTAGCTTTAGTTGCACACTGTGCACAGGATACAGTACACTGACTGAAAATACTGCAGCTGCCTGCCTGTGGTATTATAAGGAAGAGAACACCAGCAATTGTCTGCAGTTAGTTTGAGTTGCACACTGTGCACAGGATACAGTACACTGACTGAAAATACTGCAGCTGCCTGCCTGCCTGTGGTATTATTAGGAAGAGAACAGTAACAATTGTCTGCAGTTAGCTTTAGTTGCACACTGTGCACATGATACAGTACACTGACTGAAAAAACTGCAGCTGCCTGCCTGCCTGTGGTATTATTAGGAATAGAACACCAGCAATTGTCTGCAGTTAGCTTTAGTTGCACACTGTGCACAGGATACAGTACACTGACTGAATATACTGCAGCTGCCTGCCTGTGGTATTATTAGGAAGAGAACACCAGCAATTGTCTGCAGTTAACTTTAGTTGCACACTGTGAGCAGGATGAGGTACACTGACTTAAAATACTGCAGCTGCATGCCTGTGGTATTATTAGGAAGTGAACACCAGAAATTGTCTGCAGTTAGCTTTAGTTGCACACTGTGCATAGGATACAGTACACTGACTGAAAATACTGCAGCTGCCTGCCTGTGGTATTATAAGGAAGAGAACACCAGCAATTGTCTGCAGTTAGTTTGAGTTGCACACTGTGCACAGGATACAGCACACTGACTGAAAATACTGCAGCTGCCTGCCTGTGGTATTATAAGGAAGAGAACACCAGCAATTGTCTGCAGTTAGTTTGAGTTGCACACTGTGCACAGGATACAGTAAACTGACTGAAAATACTGCAGCTGTCTGCCTGCCTGTGGTATTATTAGGAAGAGAACAGTAACAATTGTCTGCAGTTAGCTTTAGTTGCACACTGTGCACAGGATACAGTACACTGACTGAAAAAACTGCAGCTGCCTGCCTGCCTGTGGTATTATTACAAATAGAACACCACAAATTGTATGCAGTTAGCTTTAGTGGCACACTGTGCACAGGATAAGGTACACTGACTTAAAATACTGCAGCTGTCTGCCTGTGGTATTATTAGGAAGAGAACACCAGTAATTGTCTGCAGGTAGCTTTAGTTGCACACTGTGCACAGGATACAGTACACTGACTGAAAATACTGCAGCGCCTGCCTGTCTGTGGTATTATTAGGAAGAGAACACCAGCAATTGGTTGCAGTTAGCTTTAGTTGCACACTGTGCACAGGATAAAGTACACTGACTAAAAATACTGCAGCTGTCTGCCTGCCTGTGGTATTATTAGAAAGAGAACACCAGAAATCATCTGCAGTTAGCGTGAGTTGCACACTGTGCACATGATACAGTACACTTTCTGAAAATACTGCAGCTGCCTGCCTGCCTGTGGTATTATTAGGAATAGAACACCAGCAATTGTCTGCAGTTAGCTTTAGTTGCACACTGTGCACAGGATACAGTACACTGACTGAATATACTGCAGCTGCCTGCCTGTGGTGTTATTAGGAAGAGAACACCAGCAATTGTCTGCAGTTAAATTTAGTTGCACACTGTGAACAGGATAAGGTACACTGACTTAAAATACTGCAGCTGTCTGTCTGTGGTTTTATTAGGAAGAGAACACCAGCAATTGTCTGCAGTTAGCTTTAGTTGCACACTGTGCACAGGATACAGTACACTGACTAAAAATACTGCAGCTGCCTGCCTGTGGTATTATAAGGAAGAGAACACCAGCAATTGTCTGCAGTTAGTTTGAGTTGCACACTGTGCACAGGATACAGCACACTGACTGAAAATACTGCAGCTGCCTGTCTGCCTGTGGTATTATTAGGAAGAGAACACCAGTAATTGTCTGCAGTTAGCTTTAGTTGCACACTGTGCACAGGATACAGTACACTGACTTAAAATACTGCAGCTGCCTGCTTCCTATGTGTGGTATGTTTAGTATGAGAACATCAGTAATTGTCTGCAGTTAGCTTTAGTTGCACCCTGTGCACAGGATAAAGTACACTGGCTGAAAATACTGCAGCTGCCTGCCTGCCTGTGGTATTATTAGGAAGAGAACACCAGCAAATGTCTGCAGTTAGCTTGAGTTGCACACTGTGCACAGGATACAGTACACTGACTGAAAATACTACAGCACCTGACTGCCTGTGGTATTATTAGGAAGAGAACACCAGCAATTGTCTGCAGTTAGCTTTAGTTGCACACTGTGCACAGGATAAGGTACACTGACTGAAAATACTGCAGCTGCCTGCCTGCTTGTGGTTTTATTAGGAAGAGAACACCAGCAATTGTCTGCAGTTAGCTTTAGTTGCACACTGTGCACAGGATACAGTACACTGACTGAATATACTACAGCTGCCTGCCTGTGGTATTATTAGGAAGAGAACACCAGCAATTGTATGCAGTTAACTTTAGTTGCACACTGTGCACAGGATACAGTACACTGACTGAATATACTACAGCTGCCTGCCTGTGGTAGTATTAGGAAGAGAACACCAGCAATTGTCTGCAGTTAACTTTAGTTGCACACTGTGAACAGGATAATGTACACTGACTTAAAATTCTGCAGCTGTCTGCCTGTGGTTTTATTAGGAAGAGAACACCAGCAATTGTCTGCAGTTAGCTTTAGTTGCACACTGTGCACAGGATACAGAACAATGACTGAAAATACTGCAGCTGCCTGCCTGCGGTGTTATTAAGAAGAGAACACCAGCAATTGTCTGCAGTTAGTTTGAGTTGCACACTGTGCACAGGATACAGTACACTGGCTGAACATACTGCAGCTGCCTGCCTGCCTGTGGTATTATTAGGAAGAGAACAGCAACAATTGTCTGCAGTTAGCTTTAGTTGCACACTGTGCACATGATACAGTACACTGACTGAAAAAAACTGCAGCTGCCTGCCTGCCTGTGGTATTATTACAAAGAGAACACCACAAATTGTATGCAGTTAGCATTAGTTGCACACTGTGCACAGGATAAGGTACACTGACTTAAAATACTGCAGCTGTCTGCCTGTGGTATTATTAGGAAGAGAACACCAGTAATTGTCTGCAGGTAGCTTTAGTTGCACACTGTGCACAGGATACAGTACACTGACTGAAAATACTGCAGCACCTGCCTGCCTGTGGTATTATTAGGAAGAGAACACCAGCAATTGTCTGCAGTTTGCTTTAGTTGCACACTGTGCACAGGATAAAGTACACTGACTAAAAATACTGCAGCTGCCTGCCTGCCTGTGGTATTAGTAGAAAGAGAACACCAGAAATTGTCTGCAGTTAGTGTGAGTTGCCCACTGTGCACAGGATACAGTACACTGACTGAAAATACTGCAGCTGCTGGCCTGCCTGTGGTATTATTAGGAATAGAACACCAGCAAGTGTCTGCAGTTAGCTTTAGTTGCACGCTGTGCACAGGATACAGTACACTGACTGAATATACTGCAGCTGCCTGCCTGTGACATTATTAGGAAGAGAACACCAGCAATTGTCTGAAGTTAAGTTTAGTTGCACACTGTGAGCAGGATAAGGTACACTGACTTAAAATACTGCAGCTGTCTGCCTGTGGTTTTATTAGGAAGAGAACACCAGCAATTGTCTGCAGTTAGCTTTAGTTGCTCACTGTGCACAGGATACAGTACACTGACTGAAAATACTGCAGCTGCCTGTCTGTGGTATTATTAGGAAGTGAACACCAGCAATTGTCTGCAGTTAGCTTTAGTTGCACACTGTGCACATGATACAGTACACTGACTGAAAATACTGCAGCTGCCTGCCTGCCTGTGGTATTATTAGGAAGAGAACACCAGCAAATGTTTGCAGTTAGTTTGAGTTGCACACTGTGCACAGGATACAGTACGCTGACTGAAAATACTGCAGCTGTCTGCCTGCCTGTGGTATTATTCTAAAGAGAACACCAGAAATTGTATGCAGTTAGCTTTAGTTGCACACTGTGCACAGGATACAGTACAATGACTGAAAATACTGCAGCTGCCTGCCTGTGGTGTTATTAGGAAGAGAACACCAGCAATTGTTTGCAGCTAGCTTTAGTTGCACACTGTGCACAGGATACAGCACAATGACTGAAAATACTGCAGCTGCCTACCTGCGGTGTTATTAGGAAGAGAATACCAGCAATTGTTTGCAGTTAGCTTTAGTTGCACACTGTGCACAGGATACAGTACACTGACTGAATATACTACAGCTGCCTGCCTGTGGTATTATTAGGAAGAGAACACCAGCAAGTGTCTGCAGTTAACTTTAGTTGCACACTGTGAACAGGATAATGTACACTGACTTAAAATACTGCAGCTGTCTGCCTGTGGTATTATTAGGAAGAGAACACCAGTAATTGTCTGCAGGTAGCTTTAGTTGCACACTGTGCACAGGATACAGTACACTGACTGAAAATACTGCAGCGCCTGCCTGCCTGTGGTATTATTAGGAAGAGAACACCAGCAATTGTCTGCAGTTAGCTTTAGTTGCACACTGTGCACAGGATAAAGTACACTGACTAAAAATAATGCAGCTGTCTGCCTGTGGTTTTATTAGGAAGAGAACACCAGCAATTGTCTGCAGTTACCTTTAGTTGCACACTGTGCACATGATACAGCACAATGACTGAAAATACTGCAGCTGCCTGCCTGTGGTAATATAAGGAAGAGAACACCAGCAATTGTCTGCAGTTAGTTTGAGTTGCACACTGTGCACAGGATACAGTACACTGACTGAAAATAATGCAGCTGCCTGCCTGCCTGTGGTATTATTAGAAAGAGAACACCAGCAAATGTTTGCAGTTAGTTTGAGTTGCACACTGTGCACAGGATACAGTAAACTGACTGAAAATACTGCAGCTGTCTGCCTGCCTGTGGTATTATTCTAAAGAGAACACCAGAAATTGTATGCAGTTAGCTTTAGTTGCACACTGTGCACAGGATACAGTACACTGACTGAAAATACTGCAGCTGCCTGCCTGCCTGTGGTATTATTAGGAAGAGAACAGCAACAATTGTCTGCAGTTAGCTTTAGTTGCACACTGTGCACAGGATACAGTACACTGACTGAAAAAACTTCAGCTGCCTGCCTGCCTGTGGTATTATTACAAATAGAACACCAAAAATTGTATGCAGTTAGCTTTAGTGGCACACTGTGCACAGGATAAGGTACACTGACTTAAAATACTGCAGCTGTCTGCCTGTGGTATTATTAGGAAGAGAACACCAGTAATTGTCTGCAGGTAGCTTTAGTTGCACATTGTGCACAGTATACAGTATACTGACTAAAAATACTGCAGCGCCTGCCTGCCTGTGGTATTATTAGGAAGAGAACACCAGCAATTGTCTGCAGTTAGCTTTAGTTGCACACTGTGCACAGGATAAAGTACACTGACTAAAAATACTGCAGCTGCCTGCCTGCCTGTGGTATTATTAGAAAGAGAACACCAGCAATTGTCTGCAGTTAGTTTGAGTTGCACACTGTGCACAGGATACAGCACACTGACTGAAAATACTGCAGCTGCCTGTCTGCCTGTGGTATTATTAGGAAGAGAACACCAGTAATTGTCTGCAGTTAGCTTTAGTTGCACACTGTGCACAGGATACAGTACACTGACTTAAAATACTGCAGCTGCCTGCTTCCTATGTGTGGTATGTTTAGTATGATAACACCAGTAATTGTCTGCAGTTAGCCTTAGTTGCACACTGTGCACAGGATACAGTACACTGACTGAAAATACTACAGCACCTGACTGCCTGTGGTATTATTAGGAAGAGAACACCAGCAATTGTCTGCAGTTAGCTTTAGTTGCACACTGTGCACAGGATAAGGTACACTGACTGAAAATACTGCAGCTGCCTGCCTGCTTGTGGTTTTATTAGGAAGAGAACACCAGCAATTGTCTGCAGTTAGCTTTAGTTGCACACTGTGCACAGGATACAGTACACTGACTGAATATACTACAGCTGCCTGCCTGTGGTATTATTAGGAAGAGAACACCAGCAATTGCATGCAGTTAACTTTAGTTGCACACTGTGCACAGGATACAGTACACTGACTGAATATACTACAGCTGCCTGCCTGTGGTAGTATTAGGAAGAGAACACCAGCAATTGTCTGCAGTTAACTTTAGTTGCACACTGTGAACAGGATAATGTACACTGACTTAAAATTCTGCAGCTGTCTGCCTGTGGTTTTATTAGGAAGAGAACACCAGCAATTGTCTGCAGTTAGCTTTAGTTGCACACTGTGCACAGGATACAGCACAATGACTGAAAATACTGCAGCTGCCTGCCTGCGGTGTTATTAGGAAGAGAACACCAGCAATTGTCTGCAGTTAGTTTGAGTTGCACACTGTGCACAGGATAAAGTACACTGGCTGAACATACTGCAGCTGCCTGCCTGCCTGTGGTATTATTAGGAAGAGAACAGCAACAATTGTCTGCAGTTAGCTTTAGTTGCACACTGTGCACAGGATACAGTACACTGACTGAAAAAAACTGCAGCTGCCTGCCTGCCTGTGGTATTATTACAAAGAGAACACCACAAATTGTATGCAGTTAGCATTAGTTGCACACTGTGCACAGGATAAGGTACACTGACTTAAAATACTGCAGCTGTCTGCCTGTGGTATTATTAGGAAGAGAACACCAGTAATTGTCTGCAGGTAGCTTTAGTTGCACACTGTGCACAGGATACAGTACACTGACTGAAAATACTGCAGCACCTGCCTGCCTGTGGTATTATTAGGAAGAGAACACCAGCAATTGTCTGCAGTTTGCTTTAGTTGCACACTGTGCACAGGATAAAGTACACTGACTAAAAATACTGCAGCTGCCTGCCTGCCTGTGGTATTAGTAGAAAGAGAACACCAGAAATTGTCTGCAGTTAGTGTGAGTTGCCCACTGTGCACAGGATACAGTACACTGACTGAAAATACTGCAGCTGCTGGCCTGCCTGTGGTATTATTAGGAATAGAACACGAGCAAGTGTCTGCAGTTAGCTTTAGTTGCACGCTGTGCACAGGATACAGTACACTGACTGAATATACTGCAGCTGCCTGCCTGTGGCATTATTAGGAAGAGAACACCAGCAATTGTCTGAAGTTAAGTTTAGTTGCACACTGTGAGCAGGATAAGGTACACTGACTTAAAATACTGCAGCTGTCTGCCTGTGGTTTTATTAGGAAGAGAACACCAGCAATTGTCTGCAGTTAGCTTTAGTTGCTCACTGTGCACAGGATACAGTACACTGACTGAAAATACTGCAGCTGCCTGCCTGTGGTATTATTAGGAAGTGAACACCAGCAATTGTCTGCAGTTAGCTTTAGTTGCACACTGTGCACATGATACAGTACACTGACTGAAAATACTGCAGCTGTCTGCCTGCCTGTGGTATTATTCTAAAGAGAACACCAGAAATTGTATGCAGTTAGCTTTAGTTGCACACTGTGCACAGGATACAGTACAATGACTGAAAATACTGCAGCTGCCTGCCTGTGGTGTTATTAGGAAGAGAACACCAGCAATTGTTTGCAGCTAGCTTTAGTTGCACACTGTGCACAGGATACAGCACAATGACTGAAAATACTGCAGCTGCCTACCTGCGGTGTTATTAGGAAGAGAATACCAGCAATTGTTTGCAGTTAGCTTTAGTTGCACACTGTGCACAGGATACAGTACACTGACTGAATATACTACAGCTGCCTGCCTGTGGTATTATTAGGAAGAGAACACCAGCAAGTGTCTGCAGTTAACTTTAGTTGCACACTGTGAACAGGATAATGTACACTGACTTAAAATACTGCAGCTGTCTGCCTGTGGTATTATTAGGAAGAGAACACCAGTAATTGTCTGCAGGTAGCTTTAGTTGCACACTGTGCACAGGATACAGTACACTGACTGAAAATACTGCAGCGCCTGCCTGCCTGTGGTATTATTAGGAAGAGAACACCAGCAATTGTCTGCAGTTAGCTTTAGTTGCACACTGTGCACAGGATAAAGTACACTGACTAAAAATAATGCAGCTGTCTGCCTGTGGTTTTATTAGGAAGAGAACACCAGCAATTGTCTGCAGTTAGCTTTAGTTGCACACTGTGCACATGATACAGCACAATGACTGAAAATACTGCAGCTGCCTGCCTGTGGTAATATAAGGAAGAGAACACCAGCAATTGTCTGCAGTTAGTTTGAGTTGCACACTGTGCACAGGATACAGTACACTGACTGAAAATAATGCACCTGCCTGCCTGCCTGTGGTATTATTAGAAAGAGAACACCAGCAAATGTTTGCAGTTAGTTTGAGTTGCACACTGTGCACAGGATACAGTACACTGACTTAAAATACTGCAGCTGCCTGCTTCCTATGTGTGGTATGTTTAGTATGAGAACACCAGTAATTGTCTGCAGTTAGCTTTAGTTGCACACTGTGCACAGGATACAGTACACTGACTGAAAATACTACAGCACCTGACTGCCTGTGGTATTATTAGGAAGAGAACACCAGCAATTGTCTGCAGTTAGCTTTAGTTGCACACTGTGCACAGGATAAGGTACACTGACTGAAAATACTGCAGCTGCCTGCCTGCTTGTGGTTTTATTAGGAAGAGAACACAAGCAATTGTCTGCAGTTAGCTTTAGTTGCACACTGTGCACAGGATACAGTACACTGACTGAATATACTACAGCTGCCTGCCTGTGGTATTATTAGGAAGAGAACACCAGCAATTGTATGCAGTTAACTTTAGTTGCACACTGTGCACAGGATACAGTACACTGACTGAATATACTACAGCTGCCTGCCTGTGGTAGTATTAGGAAGAGAACACCAGCAATTGTCTGCAGTTAACTTTAGTTGCACACTGTGAACAGGATAATGTACACTGACTTAAAATTCTGCAGCTGTCTGCCTGTGGTTTTATTAGGAAGAGAACACCAGCAATTGTCTGCAGTTAGCTTTAGTTGCACACTGTGCACAGGATACAGCACAATGACTGAAAATACTGCAGCTGCCTGCCTGCGGTGTTATTAGGAAGAGAACACCAGCAATTGTCTGCAGTTAGTTTGAGTTGCACACTGTGCACAGGATAAAGTACACTGGCTGAACATACTGCAGCTGCCTGCCTGCCTGTGGTATTATTAGGAAGAGAACAGCAACAATTGTCTGCAGTTAGCTTTAGTTGCACACTGTGCACAGGATACAGTACACTGACTGAATATACTACAGCTGCCTGCCTGTGGTATTATTAGGAAGAGAACACCAGCAATTGTATGCAGTTAACTTTAGTTGCACACTGTGCACAGGATACAGTACACTGACTGAATATACTACAGCTGCCTGCCTGTGGTAGTATTAGGAAGAGAACACCAGCAATTGTCTGCAGTTAACTTTAGTTGCACACTGTGAACAGGATAATGTACACTGACTTAAAATTCTGCAGCTGTCTGCCTGTGGTTTTATTAGGAAGAGAACACCAGCAATTGTCTGCAGTTAGCTTTAGTTGCACACTGTGCACAGGATACAGCACAATGACTGAAAATACTGCAGCTGCCTGCCTGCGGTGTTATTAGGAAGAGAACACCAGCAATTGTCTGCAGTTAGTTTGAGTTGCACACTGTGCACAGGATAAAGTACACTGGCTGAACATACTGCAGCTGCCTGCCTGCCTGTGGTATTATTAGGAAGAGAACAGCAACAATTGTCTGCAGTTAGCTTTAGTTGCACACTGTGCACAGGATACAGTACACTGACTGAAAAAAACTGCAGCTGCCTGCCTGCCTGTGGTATTATTACAAAGAGAACACCACAAATTGTATGCAGTTAGCATTAGTTGCACACTGTGCACAGGATAAGGTACACTGACTTAAAATACTGCAGCTGTCTGCCTGTGGTATTATTAGGAAGAGAACACCAGTAATTGTCTGCAGGTAGCTTTAGTTGCACACTGTGCACAGGATACAGTACACTGACTGAAAATACTGCAGCACCTGCCTGCCTGTGGTATTATTAGGAAGAGAACACCAGCAATTGTCTGCAGTTTGCTTTAGTTGCACACTGTGCACAGGATAAAGTACACTGACTAAAAATACTGCAGCTGCCTGCCTGCCTGTGGTATTAGTAGAAAGAGAACACCAGAAATTGTCTGCAGTTAGTGTGAGTTGCCCACTGTGCACAGGATACAGTACACTGACTGAAAATACTGCAGCTGCTGGCCTGCCTGTGGTATTATTAGGAATAGAACACGAGCAAGTGTCTGCAGTTAGCTTTAGTTGCACGCTGTGCACAGGATACAGTACACTGACTGAATATACTGCAGCTGCCTGCCTGTGGCATTATTAGGAAGAGAACACCAGCAATTGTCTGAAGTTAAGTTTAGTTGCACACTGTGAGCAGGATAAGGTACACTGACTTAAAATACTGCAGCTGTCTGCCTGTGGTTTTATTAGGAAGAGAACACCAGCAATTGTCTGCAGTTAGCTTTAGTTGCTCACTGTGCACAGGATACAGTACACTGACTGAAAATACTGCAGCTGCCTGCCTGTGGTATTATTAGGAAGTGAACACCAGCAATTGTCTGCAGTTAGCTTTAGTTGCACACTGTGCACATGATACAGTACACTGACTGAAAATACTGCAGCTGTCTGCCTGTCTGTGGTATTATTCTAAAGAGAACACCAGAAATTGTATGCAGTTAGCTTTAGTTGCACACTGTGCACAGGATACAGTACAATGACTGAAAATACTGCAGCTGCCTGCCTGTGGTGTTATTAGGAAGAGAACACCAGCAATTGTTTGCAGCTAGCTTTAGTTGCACACTGTGCACAGGATACAGCACAATGACTGAAAATACTGCAGCTGCCTACCTGCGGTGTTATTAGGAAGAGAATACCAGCAATTGTTTGCAGTTAGCTTTAGTTGCACACTGTGCACAGGATACAGTACACTGACTGAATATACTACAGCTGCCTGCCTGTGGTATTATTAGGAAGAGAACACCAGCAAGTGTCTGCAGTTAACTTTAGTTGCACACTGTGAACAGGATAATGTACACTGACTTAAAATACTGCAGCTGTCTGCCTGTGGTATTATTAGGAAGAGAACACCAGTAATTGTCTGCAGGTAGCTTTAGTTGCACACTGTGCACAGGATACAGTACACTGACTAAAAATAATGCAGCTGTCTGCCTGTGGTTTTATTAGGAAGAGAACACCAGCAATTGTCTGCAGTTAGCTTTAGTTGCACACTGTGCACATGATACAGCACAATGACTGAAAATACTGCAGCTGCCTGCCTGTGGTAATATAAGGAAGAGAACACCAGCAATTGTCTGCAGTTAGTTTGAGTTGCACACTGTGCACAGGATACAGTACACTGACTGAAAATAATGCAGCTGCCTGCCTGCCTGTGGTATTATTAGAAAGAGAACACCAGCAAATGTTTGCAGTTAGTTTGAGTTGCACACTGTGCACAGGATACAGTACACTGACTTAAAATACTGCAGCTGCCTGCTTCCTATGTGTGGTATGTTTAGTATGAGAACACCAGTAATTGTCTGCAGTTAGCTTTAGTTGCACACTGTGCACAGGATACAGTACACTGACTGAAAATACTACAGCACCTGACTGCCTGTGGTATTATTAGGAAGAGAACACCAGCAATTGTCTGCAGTTAGCTTTAGTTGCACACTGTGCACAGGATAAGGTACACTGACTGAAAATACTGCAGCTGCCTGCCTGCTTGTGGTTTTATTAGGAAGAGAACACCAGCAATTGTCTGCAGTTAGCTTTAGTTGCACACTGTGCACAGGATACAGTACACTGACTGAATATACTACAGCTGCCTGCCTGTGGTATTATTAGGAAGAGAACACCAGCAATTGTATGCAGTTAACTTTAGTTGCACACTGTGCACAGGATACAGTACACTGACTGAATATACTACAGCTGCCTGCCTGTGGTAGTATTAGGAAGAGAACACCAGCAATTGTCTGCAGTTAACTTTAGTTGCACACTGTGAACAGGATAATGTACACTGACTTAAAATTCTGCAGCTGTCTGCCTGTGGTTTTATTAGGAAGAGAACACCAGCAATTGCCTGCAGTTAGCTTTAGTTGCACACTGTGCACAGGATACAGCACAATGACTGAAAATACTGCAGCTGCCTGCCTGCGGTGTTATTAGGAAGAGAACACCAGCAATTGTCTGCAGTTAGTTTGAGTTGCACACTGTGCACAGGATAAAGTACACTGGCTGAACATACTGCAGCTGCCTGCCTGCCTGTGGTATTATTAGGAAGAGAACAGCAACAATTGTCTGCAGTTAGCTTTAGTTGCACACTGTGCACAGGATACAGTACACTGACTGAAAAAAACTGCAGCTGCCTGCCTGCCTGTGGTATTATTACAAAGAGAACACCACAAATTGTATGCAGTTAGCATTAGTTGCACACTGTGCACAGGATAAGGTACACTGACTTAAAATACTGCAGCTGTCTGCCTGTGGTATTATTAGGAAGAGAACACCAGTAATTGTCTGCAGGTAGCTTTAGTTGCACACTGTGCACAGGATACAGTACACTGACTGAAAATACTGCAGCACCTGCCTGCCTGTGGTATTATTAGGAAGAGAACACCAGCAATTGTCTGCAGTTTGCTTTAGTTGCACACTGTGCACAGGATAAAGTACACTGACTAAAAATACTGCAGCTGCCTGCCTGCCTGTGGTATTAGTAGAAAGAGAACACCAGAAATTGTCTGCAGTTAGTGTGAGTTGCCCACTGTGCACAGGATACAGTACACTGACTGAAAATACTGCAGCTGCTGGCCTGCCTGTGGTATTATTAGGAATAGAACACGAGCAAGTGTCTGCAGTTAGCTTTAGTTGCACACTGTGCACAGGATACAGTACACTGACTGAATATACTGCAGCTGCCTGCCTGTGGCATTATTAGGAAGAGAACACCAGCAATTGTCTGAAGTTAAGTTTAGTTGCACACTGTGAGCAGGATAAGGTACACTGACTTAAAATACTGCAGCTGTCTGCCTGTGGTTTTATTAGGAAGAGAACACCAGCAATTGTCTGCAGTTAGCTTTAGTTGCTCACTGTGCACAGGATACAGTACACTGACTGAAAATACTGCAGCTGCCTGCCTGTGGTATTATTAGGAAGTGAACACCAGCAATTGTCTGCAGTTAGCTTTAGTTGCACACTGTGCACATGATACAGTACACTGACTGAAAATACTGCAGCTGTCTGCCTGCCTGTGGTATTATTCTAAAGAGAACACCAGAAATTGTATGCAGTTAGCTTTAGTTGCACACTGTGCACAGGATACAGTACAATGACTGAAAATACTGCAGCTGCCTGCCTGTGGTGTTATTAGGAAGAGAACACCAGCAATTGTTTGCAGCTAGCTTTAGTTGCACACTGTGCACAGGATACAGCACAATGACTGAAAATACTGCAGCTGCCTACCTGCGGTGTTATTAGGAAGAGAATACCAGCAATTGTTTGCAGTTAGCTTTAGTTGCACACTGTGCACAGGATACAGTACACTGACTGAATATACTACAGCTGCCTGCCTGTGGTATTATTAGGAAGAGAACACCAGCAAGTGTCTGCAGTTAACTTTAGTTGCACACTGTGAACAGGATAATGTACACTGACTTAAAATACTGCAGCTGTCTGCCTGTGGTATTATTAGGAAGAGAACACCAGTAATTGTCTGCAGGTAGCTTTAGTTGCACACTGTGCACAGGATACAGTACACTGACTGAAAATACTGCAGCGCCTGCCTGCCTGTGGTATTATTAGGAAGAGAACACCAGCAATTGTCTGCAGTTAGCTTTAGTTGCACACTGTGCACAGGATAAAGTACACTGACTAAAAATAATGCAGCTGTCTGCCTGTGGTTTTATTAGGAAGAGAACACCAGCAATTGTCTGCAGTTAGCTTTAGTTGCACACTGTGCACATGATACAGCACAATGACTGAAAATACTGCAGCTGCCTGCCTGTGGTAATATAAGGAAGAGAACACCAGCAATTGTCTGCAGTTAGTTTGAGTTGCACACTGTGCACAGGATACAGTACACTGACTGAAAATAATGCAGCTGCCTGCCTGCCTGTGGTATTATTAGAAAGAGAACACCAGCAAATGTTTGCAGTTAGTTTGAGTTGCACACTGTGCACAGGATACAGTAAACTGACTGAAAATACTGCAGCTGTCTGCCTGCCTGTGGTATTATTCTAAAGAGAACACCAGAAATTGTATGCAGTTAGCTTTAGTTGCACACTGTGCACAGGATACAGTACACTGACTGAAAATACTGCAGCTGCCTGCCTGCCTGTGGTATTATTAGGAAGAGAACAGCAACAATTGTCTGCAGTTAGCTTTAGTTGCACACTGTGCACAGGATACAGTACACTGACTGAAAAAACTGCAGCTGCCTGCCTGCCTGTGGTATTATTACAAATAGAACACCAAAAATTGTATGCAGTTAGCTTTAGTGGCACACTGTGCACAGGATAAGGTACACTGACTTAAAATACTGCAGCTGTCTGCCTGTGGTATTATTAGGAAGAGAACACCAGTAATTGTCTGCAGGTAGCTTTAGTTGCACATTGTGCACAGTATACAGTACACTGACTAAAAATACTGCAGCGCCTGCCTGCCTGTGGTATTATTAGGAAGAGAACACCAGCAATTGTCTGCAGTTAGCTTTAGTTGCACACTGTGCACAGGATAAAGTACACTGACTAAAAATACTGCAGCTGCCTGCCTGCCTGTGGTATTATTAGAAAGAGAACACCAGAAATCATCTGCAGTTAGCGTGAGTTGCACACTGTGCACATGATACAGTACACTTTCTGAAAATACTGCAGCTGCCTGCCTGCCTGTGGTATTATTAGGAATAGAACACCAGCAATTGTCTGCAGTTAGCTTTAGTTGCACACTGTGCACAGGATACAGTTCACTGACTGAATATACTGCAGCTGCCTGCCTGTGGTATTATTAGGAAGAGAACACCAGCAATTGTCTGCAGTTAAATTTATTTGCACACTGTGAACAGGATAAGGTACACTGACTGAAAATACTGCAGCCGTCTGCCTGCCTGTGGTATTATTCTAAAGAGAACACCAGAAATTGTATGCAGTTAACTTTAGTTGCACACTGTGAGCAGGATAAGGTACACTGACTTAAAATACTGCAGCTGTCTGCCTGTGGTTTTATTAGGAAGAGAACACCAGCAATTGTCTGCAGTTAGCTTTAGTTGCACACTGTGCACAGGATACAGTACACTGACTGAAAATACTGCAGCTGCCTGCCTGTGGTATTATTAGGAAGTGAACACCAGCAATTGTCTGCAGTTAGCTTTAGTTGCACACTGTGCACAGGATACAGTACACTGACTGAAAATACTGCAGCTGCCTGCCTGCCTGTGGTATTATTAGGAAGAGAACACCAGTAATTGTCTGCAGGTAGCTTTAGTTGCACACTGTGCACAGGATACAGTACACTGACAGAAAATACTGCAGCGCCTGCCTGCCTGTGGTATTATTAGAAAGAGAACACCAGCAATTGTCTGCAGTTAGCTTTAGTTGCACACTGTGCACAGGATAAAGTACACTGACTAAAAATACTGCAGCTGCCTGCCTGCCTGTGGTATTATTAGAAAGAGAACACCAGAAATTGTCTGCAGTTAGCGTGAGTTGCCCACTGTGCACAGGATACAGTACACTGACTGAAAATACTGCAGCTGCCTGCCTGCCTGTGCTTTTATTAGGAAGAGAACACCAGCAATTGTCTGCAGTTAGCTTTAGTTGCACACTGTGCACAGGATACAGTACACTGACTGAATATACTGCAGCTGCCTGCCTGTGGTATTATTAGGAAGAGAACACCAGCAATTGTCTGCAGTTAACTTTAGTTGCACACTGTGAGCAGGATAAGGTACACTGACTTAAAATACTGCAGCTGTCTGCCTGTGGTTTTATTAGGAAGAGAACACCAGCAATTGTCTGCAGTTAGCTTTAGTTGCACACTGTGCACAGGATACAGTACACT
This sequence comes from Rana muscosa, assembly GCA_029206835.1. NCBI lineage: Eukaryota > Metazoa > Chordata > Amphibia > Anura > Ranidae > Rana > Rana muscosa. The sequence goes on along the minus strand of CM055127.1, from coordinate 208,003,719 downwards.
GACTGAAAATACTGCAGCTGCCTGCCTGTGGTATTATTAGGAAGTGAACACCAGCAATTGTCTGCAGTTAGCTTTAGTTGCACACTGTGCACAGGATACAGTACACTGACTGAAAATACTGCAGCTGCCTGCCTGCCTGTGGTATTATTAGGAAGAGAACACCAGCAAATGTTTGCAGTTAGTTTGAGTTGCACACTGTGCGCAGGATACAGTACACTGACTGAAAATACTGCAGCTGTCTGCCTGCCTGTGGTATTATTCTAAAGAGAACACCAGAAATTGTATGCAGTTAGCTTTAGTTGCACACTGTGCACAGGATACAGTAAACTGACTGAATATACTACAGCTGCCTGCCTGTGGTATTATTAGGAAGAGAACACCAGCAATTGTTTGCAGTTAGCTTTAGTTGCACACTGTGCACAGGATACAGTACACTGACTGAATATACTACAGCTGCCTGACTGTGGTATTATTAGGAAGAGAACACCAGCAATTGTCTGCAGTTAACTTTAGTTGCACACTGTGAACAGGATAATGTACACTGACTTAAAATACTGCAGCTGTCTGCCTGTGGTATTATTAGGAAGAGAACACCAGTAATTGTCTGCATGTAGCTTTAGTTGCACACTGTGCACATGATACAGTACACTGACTGAAAATACTGCAGCGCCTGCCTGCCTGTGGTATTATTAGGAAGAGAACACCAGCAATTGTCTGCAGTTAGCTTTAGTTGCACACTGTGCACAGGATAAAGTACACTGACTAAAAATACTGCAGCTGTCTGCCTGTGGTTTTATTAGGAAGAGAACACCAGCAATTGTCTGCAGTTAGCTTTAGTTGCACACTGTGCACATGATACAGCACAATGACTGAAAATACTGCAGCTGCCTGCCTGTGGTATTATAAGAAAGAGAACACCAGCAATTGTCTGCAGTTAGTTTGAGTTGCACACTGTGCACAGGATACAGTACACTGACTGAAAATAATGCAGCTGCCTGCCTGCCTGTGGTATTATTCTAAAGAGAACACCAGAAATTGTATGCAGTTAGCTTTAGTTGCACACTCTGCACAGGATACAGTACACTGACTGAAAATACTGCAGCTGCCTGCCTGCCTGTGGTATTATTAGGAAGATAACTGCAACAATTGTCTGCAGTTAGCTTTAGTTGCACACTGTGCACAGGATACAGTACACTGACTGAAAAAACTGCATCTGCCTGCCTGCCTGTGGTATTATTACACATAGAACACCACAAATTGTATGCAGTTAGCTTTAGTGGCACACTGTGCACAGGATAAGGTACACTGACTTAAAATCCTGCAGCTGTCTGCCTGTGGTATTATTAGGAAGAGAACACCAGTAATTGTCTGCAGGTAGCTTTAGTTGCACACTGTGCACAGGATACAGTACACTGACTGAAAATACTGCAGCGCCTGCCTGTCTGTGGTATTATTAGGAAGAGAACACCAGCAATTGTCTGCAGTTAGCTTTAGTTGCACACTGTGCACAGGATAAAGTACACTGACTAAAAATACTGCAGCTGCCTGCCTGCCTGTGGTATTATTAGAAAGAGAACACCAGAAATCATCTGCAGTTAGCGTGAGTTGCACACTGTGCACATGATACAGTACACTTTCTGAAAATACTGCAGCTGCCTGCCTGCCTGTGGTATTATTAGGAATAGAACACCAGCAATTGTCTGCAGTTAGCTTTAGTTGCACACTGTGCACAGGATAAAGTACACTGACTGAATATACTGCAGCTGTCTGCCTGTGGTTTTATTAGGAAGAGAACACCAGCAATTGTCTGCAGTTAGCTTTAGTTGCACACTGTGCACAGGATACAGTACACTGACTGTAAATACTGCAGCTGCCTGCCTGTGGTATTATTAGGAAGAGAACACCAGCAATTGTCTGCAGTTAGCTTTAGTTGCACACTGTGCATAGGATACAGTACACTGACTAAAAATACTGCAGCTGCCTGCCTGTGGTATTATAAGGAAGAGAACACCAGCAATTGTCTGCAGTTAGTTTGAGTTGCACACTGTGCACAGGATACAGTACACTGACTAAAAATACTGCAGCCGCCTGCCTGTGGTATTATTAGGAAGATAACACCAGTAATTGTCTGCAGTTAGCTTTAGTTGCACACTGTGCACAGGATACAGTACACTGACTGAAAATACTGCAGCTGCCTGCTTCCTATGTGTGGTATGTTTAGTAAGAGAACACCAGTAATTGTCTGCAGTTAGCTTTAGTTGCACACTGTGCACAGGATACAGTACACTGACTAAAAATACTGCAACGCCTGCCTCCCTGTGGTATTATTAGGAAGAGAACACCATCAATTGTCTGCAGTTAGCTTTAGTTGCGCACTGTGCACAGGATAAAGTACACTGACTGAAAATACTGCAGCTGCCTGCCTGCATGTGGTATTATTAGGAAGAGAACACCAGCAAATGTCTGCAGTAAGCTTGAGTTGCACACTGTGCACAGAATACAGTACACTGACTGAAAATACTACATCACCTGACTGCCTGTGGTATTATTAGGAAGAGAACACCAGCAATTGTCTGCAGTTAGCTTTAGTTGAACACTGTGCATAGGATACAGTACACTGACTAAAAATACTGCAGCTGCCTGCCTGTGGTATTATAAGGAAGAGAACACCAGCAATTGTCTGCAGTTAGTTTGAGTTGCACATTGTGCACAGGATACAGTACACTGACTGAAAATACTGCAGCTGCCTGCCTGTGGTATTATAAGGAAGAGAACACCAGTAATTGTCTGCAGTTAGTTTGAGTTGCACACTGTGCACAGGATACAGTACACTGACTTAAAATACTGCAGCTGCCTGCTTCCTATGTGTGGTATGTTTAGTATGAGAACACCAGTAATTGTCTGCAGGTAGCTTTAGTTGCACACTGTGCACAGGATACAGCACAATGACTGAAAATACTGCAGCTGCCTGCCTGCGGTGTTATTAGGAAGAGAACACCAGCAATTGTCTGCAGTTAGCTTTAGTTGCACACTGTGCACAGGATACAGTACACTGACTGAAAATACTGCAGCTGCCTGCCTGTGGTATTATAAGGAAGAGAACACCAGTAATTGTCTGCAGTTAGCTTTAGTTGCACACTGTGCACAGGATAAAGTACACTGACTAAAAATACTGCAGCTGCCTGCCTGCCTGTGGTATTATTAGAAAGAGAACACCAGAAATCATCTGCAGTTAGCGTGAGTTGCACACTGTGCACATGATACAGTACACTTTCTGAAAATACTGCAGCTGCCTGCCTGCCTGTGGTATTATTAGGAATAGAACACCAGCAATTGTCTGCAGTTAGCTTTAGTTGCACACTGTGCACAGGATAAAGTACACTGACTGAATATACTGCAGCTGTCTGCCTGTGGTTTTATTAGGAAGAGAACACCAGCAATTGTCTGCAGTTAGCTTTAGTTGCACACTGTGCACAGGATACAGTACACTGACTGTAAATACTGCAGCTGCCTGCCTGTGGTATTATTAGGAAGAGAACACCAGCAATTGTCTGCAGTTAGCTTTAGTTGCACACTGTGCATAGGATACAGTACACTGACTAAAAATACTGCAGCTGCCTGCCTGTGGTATTATAAGGAAGAGAACACCAGCAATTGTCTGCAGTTAGTTTGAGTTGCACACTGTGCACAGGATACAGTACACTGACTAAAAATACTGCAGCCGCCTGCCTGTGGTATTATTAGGAAGATAACACCAGTAATTGTCTGCAGTTAGCTTTAGTTGCACACTGTGCACAGGATACAGTACACTGACTGAAAATACTGCAGCTGCCTGCTTCCTATGTGTGGTATGTTTAGTAAGAGAACACCAGTAATTGTCTGCAGTTAGCTTTAGTTGCACACTGTGCACAGGATACAGTACACTGACTAAAAATACTGCAACGCCTGCCTCCCTGTGGTATTATTAGGAAGAGAACACCATCAATTGTCTGCAGTTAGCTTTAGTTGCGCACTGTGCACAGGATAAAGTACACTGACTGAAAATACTGCAGCTGCCTGCCTGCATGTGGTATTATTAGGAAGAGAACACCAGCAAATGTCTGCAGTAAGCTTGAGTTGCACACTGTGCACAGAATACAGTACACTGACTGAAAATACTACATCACCTGACTGCCTGTGGTATTATTAGGAAGAGAACACCAGCAATTGTCTGCAGTTAGCTTTAGTTGAACACTGTGCATAGGATACAGTACACTGACTAAAAATACTGCAGCTGCCTGCCTGTGGTATTATAAGGAAGAGAACACCAGCAATTGTCTGCAGTTAGTTTGAGTTGCACATTGTGCACAGGATACAGTACACTGACTGAAAATACTGCAGCTGCCTGCCTGTGGTATTATAAGGAAGAGAACACCAGTAATTGTCTGCAGTTAGTTTGAGTTGCACACTGTGCACAGGATACAGTACACTGACTTAAAATACTGCAGCTGCCTGCTTCCTATGTGTGGTATGTTTAGTATGAGAACACCAGTAATTGTCTGCAGGTAGCTTTAGTTGCACACTGTGCACAGGATACAGCACAATGACTGAAAATACTGCAGCTGCCTGCCTGCGGTGTTATTAGGAAGAGAACACCAGCAATTGTCTGCAGTTAGCTTTAGTTGCACACTGTGCACAGGATACAGTACACTGACTGAAAATACTGCAGCTGCCTGCCTGTGGTATTATAAGGAAGAGAACACCAGTAATTGTCTGCAGTTAGCTTTAGTTGCACACTGTGCACAGGATACAGTACACCGACTAAAAATACTGCAGCGCCTGCCTCCCTGTGGTATTATTAGGAAGAGAACACCAGCAAATGTCTGCAGTTAGCTTGAGTTGCACACTGTGCACAGAATACAGAACACTGACTGAAAATACTACAGCACCTGACTGCCTGTGGTATTATTAGGAAGAGAACACCAGCAATTCTCTGCAGTTAGCTTTAGTTGCACACTGTGCACAGGATAAGGTACACTGACTGAAAATACTGCAGCTGACTGCCTGCTTGTGGTATTATTAGGAAGAGAACACGAGCAATTGTCTGCAGTTAGCTTTAGTTGCACACTGTGCACAGGATACAGTACACTGACTGAATATACTACAGCTGCTTGCCTGTGGTAGTATTAGGAAGAGAACACCAGCAATTGTCTGCAGTTAGCTTAAGTTGCACACTGTGCACAGGATACAGTACACTGACTGAAAAAACTGCAGCTGCCTGCCTGCCTGTGGTATTATTACAAATAGAACACCACAAATTGTATGCAGTTAGCTTTAGTGGCACACTGTGCACAGGATAAGGTACACTGACTTAAAATACTGCAGCTGCCTGCCTGTGGTATTATTAGGAAGAGAACACCAGCAATTGTCTGCAGTTAGCTTTAGTTGCACACTGTGCATAGGATACAGTACACTGACTAAAAATACTGCAGCTGCCTGCGTGTGGTATTATAAGGAAGAGAACACCAGCAATTGTCTGCAGTTAGTTTGAGTTGCACACTGTGCACAGGATACAGTACACTGACTGAAAATACTGCAGCTGCCTGTCTGCCTGTGGTATTATTAGGAAGAGGACACCAGTAATTGTCTGCAGTTAGCTTTAGTTGCACACTGTGCACAGGATACCGTACACTGACTGAAAATACTGCAGCTGCCTGCTTCCTATGTGTGGTATGTTTAGTAAGAGAACACCAGTAATTGTCTGCAGTTAGCTTTAGTTGCACACTGTGCACAGGATACAGTACACCGACTAAAAATACTGCAGCGCCTGCCTCCCTGTGGTATTATTAGGAAGAGAACACCAGCAATTGTCTGCAGTTAGCTTTAGTTGCGCACCGTGCACAGGATAAAGTACACTGACTGAAAATACTGCAGCTGCCTGCCTGCCTGTGGTATTATTAGGAAGAGAACACCAGCAATTGTCTGCAGTTAGCTTGAGTTGCACACTGTGCACAGGATACAGTACACTGACTGAATATACTACAGCTGCCTGCCTGTGGTATTATTAGGAAGAGAACACCAGCAAGTGTCTGCAGTTAACTTTAGTTGCACACTGTGAACAGGATAATGTACACTGACTTAAAATACTGCAGCTGTCTGCCTGTGGTATTATTAGGAAGAGAACACCAGTAATTGTCTGCAGGTAGCTTTAGTTGCACACTGTGCACAGGATACAGTACACTGACTGAAAATACTGCAGCGCCTGCCTGCCTGTGGTATTATTAGGAAGAGAACACCAGCAATTGTCTGCAGTTAGCTTTAGTTGCACACTGTGCACAGGATAAAGTACACTGACTAAAAATAATGCAGCTGTCTGCCTGTGGTTTTATTAGGAAGAGAACACCAGCAATTGTCTGCAGTTAGCTTTAGTTGCACACTGTGCACATGATACAGCACAATGACTGAAAATACTGCAGCTGCCTGCCTGTGGTAATATAAGGAAGAGAACACCAGCAATTGTCTGCAGTTAGTTTGAGTTGCACACTGTGCACAGGATACAGTACACTGACTGAAAATAATGCAGCTGCCTGCCTGCCTGTGGTATTATTAGAAAGAGAACACCAGCAAATGTTTGCAGTTAGTTTGAGTTGCACACTGTGCACAGGATACAGTAAACTGACTGAAAATACTGCAGCTGTCTGCCTGCCTGTGGTATTATTCTAAAGAGAACACCAGAAATTGTATGCAGTTAGCTTTAGTTGCACACTGTGCACAGGATACAGTACACTGACTGAAAATACTGCAGCTGCCTGCCTGCCTGTGGTATTATTAGGAAGAGAACAGCAACAATTGTCTGCAGTTAGCTTTAGTTGCACACTGTGCACAGGATACAGTACACTGACTGAAAAAACTGCAGCTGCCTGCCTGCCTGTGGTATTATTACAAATAGAACACCAAAAATTGTATGCAGTTAGCTTTAGTGGCACACTGTGCACAGGATAAGGTACACTGACTTAAAATACTGCAGCTGTCTGCCTGTGGTATTATTAGGAAGAGAACACCAGTAATTGTCTGCAGGTAGCTTTAGTTGCACATTGTGCACAGTATACAGTACACTGACTAAAAATACTGCAGCGCCTGCCTGCCTGTGGTATTATTAGGAAGAGAACACCAGCAATTGTCTGCAGTTAGCTTTAGTTGCACACTGTGCACAGGATAAAGTACACTGACTAAAAATACTGCAGCTGCCTGCCTGCCTGTGGTATTATTAGAAAGAGAACACCAGAAATCATCTGCAGTTAGCGTGAGTTGCACACTGTGCACATGATACAGTACACTTTCTGAAAATACTGCAGCTGCCTGCCTGCCTGTGGTATTATTAGGAATAGAACACCAGCAATTGTCTGCAGTTAGCTTTAGTTGCACAATGTGCACAGGATACAGTTCACTGACTGAATATACTGCAGCTGCCTGCCTGTGGTATTATTAGGAAGAGAACACCAGCAATTGTCTGCAGTTAAATTTATTTGCACACTGTGAACAGGATAAGGTACACTGACTGAAAATACTGCAGCCGTCTGCCTGCCTGTGGTATTATTCTAAAGAGAACACCAGAAATTGTATGCAGTTAACTTTAGTTGCACACTGTGAGCAGGATAAGGTACACTGACTTAAAATACTGCAGCTGTCTGCCTGTGGTTTTATTAGGAAGAGAACACCAGCAATTGTCTGCAGTTAGCTTTAGTTGCACACTGTGCACAGGATACAGTACACTGACTGAAAATACTGCAGCTGCCTGCCTGTGGTATTATTAGGAAGTGAACACCAGCAATTGTCTGCAGTTAGCTTTAGTTGCACACTGTGCACAGGATACAGTACACTGACTGAAAATACTGCAGCTGCCTGCCTGCCTGTGGTATTATTAGGAAGAGAACACCAGTAATTGTCTGCAGGTAGCTTTAGTTGCACACTGTGCACAGGATACAGTACACTGACAGAAAATACTGCAGCGCCTGCCTGCCTGTGGTATTATTAGAAAGAGAACACCAGCAATTGTCTGCAGTTAGCTTTAGTTGCACACTGTGCACAGGATAAAGTACACTGACTAAAAATACTGCAGCTGCCTGCCTGCCTGTGGTATTATTAGAAAGAGAACACCAGAAATTGTCTGCAGTTAGCGTGAGTTGCCCACTGTGCACAGGATACAGTACACTGACTGAAAATACTGCAGCTGCCTGCCTGCCTGTGGTTTTATTAGGAAGAGAACACCAGCAATTGTCTGCAGTTAGCTTTAGTTGCACACTGTGCACAGGATACAGTACACTGACTGAATATACTGCAGCTGCCTGCCTGTGGTATTATTAGGAAGAGAACACCAGCAATTGTCTGCAGTTAACTTTAGTTGCACACTGTGAGCAGGATAAGGTACACTGACTTAAAATACTGCAGCTGTCTGCCTGTGGTTTTATTAGGAAGAGAACACCAGCAATTGTCTGCAGTTAGCTTTAGTTGCACACTGTGCACAGGATACAGTACACTGACTGAAAATACTGCAGCTGCCTGCCTGTGGTATTATTAGGAAGTGAACACCAGCAATTGTCTGCAGTTAGCTTTAGTTGCACACTGGGCACAGGATACAGTACACTGACTGAAAATACTGCAGCTGCCTGCCTGCCTGTGGTATTATTAGGAAGAGAACACCAGCAAATGTTTGCAGTTAGTTTGAGTTGCACACTGTGCGCAGGATACAGTACACTGACTGAAAATACTGCAGCTGTCTGCCTGCCTGTGGTATTATTCTAAAGAGAACACCAGAAATTGTATGCAGTTAGCTTTAGTTGCACACTGTGCACAGGATACAGTAAACTGACTGAATATACTACAGCTGCCTGCCTGTGGTATTATTAGGAAGAGAACACCAGCAATTGTTTGCAGTTAGCTTTAGTTGCACACTGTGCACAGGATACAGTACACTGACTGAATATACTACAGCTGCCTGCCTGTGGTATTATTAGGAAGAGAACACCAGCAATTGTCTGCAGTTAACTTTAGTTGCACACTGTGAACAGGATAATGTACACTGACTTAAAATACTGCAGCTGTCTGCCTGTGGTATTATTAGGAAGAGAACACCAGCAATTGTCTGCATGTAGCTTTAGTTGCACACTGTGCACATGATACAGTACACTGACTGAAAATACTGCAGCGCCTGCCTGCCTGTGGTATTATTAGGAAGAGAACACCAGCAATTGTCTGCAGTTAGCTTTAGTTGCACACTGTGCACAGGATAAAGTACACTGACTAAAAATACTGCAGCTGTCTGCCTGTGGTTTTATTAGGAAGAGAACACCAGCAATTGTCTGCAGTTAGCTTTAGTTGCACACTGTGCACATGATACAGCACAATGACTGAAAATACTGCAGCTGCCTGCCTGTGGTATTATAAGAAAGAGAACACCAGCAATTGTCTGCAGTTAGTTTGAGTTGCACACTGTGCACAGGATACAGTACACTGACTGAAAATAATGCAGCTGCCTGCCTGCCTGTGGTATTATTCTAAAGAGAACACCAGAAATTGTATGCAGTTAGCTTTAGTTGCACACTGTGCACAGGATACAGTACACTGACTGAAAATACTGCAGCTGCCTGCCTGCCTGTGGTATTATTAGGAAGATAACTGCAACAATTGTCTGCAGTTAGCTTTAGTTGCACACTGTGCACAGGATAAAGTACACTGACTAAAAATACTGCAGCTGCCTGCCTGCCTGTGGTATTATTAGAAAGAGAACACCAGAAATCATCTGCAGTTAGCGTGAGTTGCACACTGTGCACATGATACAGTACACTTTCTGAAAATACTGCAGCTGCCTGCCTGCCTGTGGTATTATTAGGAATAGAACACCAGCAATTGTCTGCAGTTAGCTTTAGTTGCACACTGTGCACAGGATAAAGTACACTGACTGAATATACTGCAGCTGTCTGCCTGTGGTTTTATTAGGAAGAGAACACCAGCAATTGTCTGCAGTTAGCTTTAGTTGCACACTGTGCACAGGATACAGTACACTGACTGTAAATACTGCAGCTGCCTGCCTGTGGTATTATTAGGAAGAGAACACCAGCAATTGTCTGCAGTTAGCTTTAGTTGCACACTGTGCATAGGATACAGTACACTGACTAAAAATACTGCAGCTGCCTGCCTGTGGTATTATTAGGAAGATAACACCAGTAATTGTCTGCAGTTAGCTTTAGTTGCACACTGTGCACAGGATACAGTACACTGACTGAAAATACTGCAGCTGCCTGCTTCCTATGTGTGGTATGTTTAGTAAGAGAACACCAGTAATTGTCTGCAGTTAGCTTTAGTTGCACACTGTGCACAGGATACAGTACACTGACTAAAAATACTGCAACGCCTGCCTCCCTGTGGTATTATTAGGAAGAGAACACCATCAATTGTCTGCAGTTAGCTTTAGTTGCGCACTGTGCACAGGATAAAGTACACTGACTGAAAATACTGCAGCTGCCTGCCTGCATGTGGTATTATTAGGAAGAGAACACCAGCAAATGTCTGCAGTAAGCTTGAGTTGCACACTGTGCACAGAATACAGTACACTGACTGAAAATACTACATCACCTGACTGCCTGTGGTATTATTAGGAAGAGAACACCAGCAATTGTCTGCAGTTAGCTTTAGTTGCACACTGTGCATAGGATACAGTACACTGACTAAAAATACTGCAGCTGCCTGCCTGTGGTATTATAAGGAAGAGAACACCAGCAATTGTCTGCAGTTAGTTTGAGTTGCACATTGTGCACATGATACAGTACACTGACTGAAAATACTGCAGCTGCCTGCCTGTGGTATTATAAGGAAGAGAACACCAGTAATTGTCTGCAGTTAGTTTGAGTTGCACACTGTGCACAGGATACAGTACACTGACTTAAAATACTGCAGCTGCCTGCTTCCTATGTGTGGTATGTTTAGTATGAGAACACCAGTAATTGTCTGCAGGTAGCTTTAGTTGCACACTGTGCACAGGATACAGCACAATGACTGAAAATACTGCAGCTGCCTGCCTGCGGTGTTATTAGGAAGAGAACACCAGCAATTGTCTGCAGTTAGCTTTAGTTGCACACTGTGCACAGGATACAGTACACTGACTGAAAATACTGCAGCTGCCTGCCTGTGGTATTATAAGGAAGAGAACACCAGTAATTGTCTGCAGTTAGCTTTAGTTGCACACTGTGCACAGGATACAGTACACCAACTAAAAATACTGCAGCGCCTGCCTCCCTGTGGTATTATTAGGAAGAGAACACCAGCAAATGTCTGCAGTTAGCTTGAGTTGCACACTGTGCACAGAATACAGAACACTGACTGAAAATACTACAGCACCTGACTGCCTGTGGTATTATTAGGAAGAGAACACCAGCAATTCTCTGCAGTTAGCTTTAGTTGCACACTGTGCACAGGATAAGGTACACTGACTGAAAATACTGCAGCTGACTGCCTGCTTGTGGTATTATTAGGAAGAGAACACGAGCAATTGTCTGCAGTTAGCTTTAGTTGCACACTGTGCACAGGATACAGTACACTGACTGAATATACTACAGCTGCTTGCCTGTGGTAGTATTAGGAAGAGAACACCAGCAATTGTCTGCAGTTAGCTTAAGTTGCACACTGTGCACAGGATACAGTACACTGACTGAAAAAACTGCAGCTGCCTGCCTGCCTGTGGTATTATTACAAATAGAACACCACAAATTGTATGCAGTTAGCTTTAGTGGCACACTGTGCACAGGATAAGGTACACTGACTTAAAATACTGCAGCTGCCTGCCTGTGGTATTATTAGGAAGAGAACACCAGCAATTGTCTGCAGTTAGCTTTAGTTGCACACTGTGCATAGGATACAGTACACTGACTAAAAATACTGCAGCTGCCTGCGTGTGGTATTATAAGGAAGAGAACACCAGCAATTGTCTGCAGTTAGTTTGAGTTGCACACTGTGCACAGGATACAGTACACTGACTGAAAATACTGCAGCTGCCTGCCTGCCTGTGGTATTATTAGGAAGAGGACACCAGTAATTGTCTGCAGTTAGCTTTAGTTGCACACTGTGCACAGGATACCGTACACTGACTGAAAATACTGCAGCTGCCTGCTTCCTATGTGTGGTATGTTTAGTAAGAGAACACCAGTAATTGTCTGCAGTTAGCTTTAGTTGCACACTGTGCACAGGATACAGTACACCGACTAAAAATACTGCAGCGCCTGCCTCCCTGTGGTATTATTAGGAAGAGAACACCAGCAATTGTCTGCAGTTAGCTTTAGTTGCGCACCGTGCACAGGATAAAGTACACTGACTGAAAATACTGCAGCTGCCTGCCTGCCTGTGGTATTATTAGGAAGAGAACACCAGCAATTGTCTGCAGTTAGCTTGAGTTGCACACTGTGCACAGAATACAGTACACTGACTGAAAATACTACAGCACCTGACTGCCTGTGTTATTATTAGGAAGAGAACACCAGCAATTATCTGCAGTTAGCTTTAGTTGCACACTGTGCACAGGATAAGGTACACTGACTGAAAATACTGCAGCTGACTGCCTGCTTTTGGTATTATTAGGAAGAGAACACGAGCAATTGTCTGCAGTTAGCTTTAGTTGCACACTGTGCACAGGATACAGTACACTGACTGAATATACTACAGCTGCTTGCCTGTGGTAGTATTAGGAAGAGAACACCAGCAATTGTCTGCAGTTAGCTTTAGTTGCACACTGTGCACAGGATAAAGTACACTGACTAAAAATACTGCAGCTGCCTGCCTGCCTGTGGTATTATTCGAAAGAGAACACCAGAAATTGTCTGCAGTTAGCGTGAGTTGCCCACTGTGCACAGGATACAGTACACTGACTGAAAATACTGCAGCTGCCTGCCTGCCTGTGGTATTATTAGGAATAGAACACCAGCAATTGTCTGCAGTTAGCTTTAGTTGCACACTGTGCACAGGATACAGTACACTGACTGAATATACTGCAGCTGCCTGCCTGTGGTATTATTAGGAAGAGAACACCAGCAATTGTCTGCAGTTAACTTTAGTTGCACACTGTGAGCAGGATAAGGTACACTGACTTAAAATACTGCAGCTGCCTGTCTGTGGTATTATTAGGAAGTGAACACCAGAAATTGTCTGCAGTTAGCTTTAGTTGCACACTGTGCATAGGATACAGTACACTGACTGAAAATACTGCAGCTGCCTGCCTGTGGTATTATAAGGAAGAGAACACCAGCAATTGTCTGCAGTTAGTTTGAGTTGCACACTGTGCAGAGGATACAACACACTGACTGAAAATACTGCAGCTGCCTGTCTGCCTGTGGTATTATTAGGAAGAGAACACCAGTAATTGTCTGCAGTTAGCTTTAGTTGCACACTGTGCACAGGATACAGTACACTGACTTAAAATACTGCAGCTGCCTGCTTCCTATGTGTGGTATGTTTAGTATGAGAACACCAGTAATTGTCTGCAGTTAGCTTTAGTTGCACACTGTGCACAGGATAAAGTACACTGGCTGAAAATACTGCAGCTGCCTGCCGGCCTGTGGTATTATTAGGAAGAGAACACCAGCAAATGTCTGCAGTTAGCTTGAGTTGCACACTGTGCACAGGATACAGTACACTGACTGAAAATACTACAGCACCTGACTGTCTGTGGTATTATTAGGAAGAGAACACCAGCAATTGTCTGCAGTTAGCTTTAGTTGCACACTGTGCACAGGATAAGGTACACTGACTGAAAATACTGCAGCTGCCTGCCTGCTTGTGGTTTTATTAGGAAGTGAACACCAGCAATTGTCTGCAGTTAGCTTTAGTTGCACACTGTGCACAGGATACAGTACACTGACTGAATATGCTACAGCTGCCTGCCTGTGGTATTATTAGGAAGAGAACACCAGCAATTGTATGCAGTTAACTTTAGTTGCACACTGTGCACAGGATACAGTACACTGACTGAATATACTACAGCTGCCTGCCTGCGGTAGTATTAGGAAGAGAACACCAGCAATTGTCTGCAGTTAACTTTAGTTGCACACAGTGAACAGGATAATGTACACTAACTTAAAATTCTGCAGCTGTCTGCCTGTGGTTTTATTAGGAAGAGAACACCAGCAATTATCTGCAGTTAGTTTTAGTTGCACACTGTGCACAGGATACAGCACAATGACTGAAAATACTGCAGCTGCCTGCCTGCGGTGTTATTAGGAAGAGAACGCCAGTAATTGTCTGCAGGTAGCTTTAGTTGCACACTGTGCACAGGATACAGTACACTGACTGAAAATACTGCAGCTGCCTGCCTGTGGTATTATAAGGAAGAGAACACCAGCAATTGTCTTCAGTTAGTTTGAGTTGCACACTGTGCACAGGATAAAGTACACTGGCTGAAAATACTGCAGCTGCCTGCCTGCCTGTGGTATTATTAGGAAGAGAACAGCAACAATTGTCTGCAGTTAGCTTTAGTTGCACACTGTGCACAGGATACAGTACACTGACTGAAAAAACTGCAGCTGCCTGCCTGCTTGTGGTATTATTACAAAGAGAACACCACAAATTGTATGCAGTTAGCTTTAGTTGCACACTGTGCACAGGATAAGGTACACTGACTTAAAATACTGCAGCTGTCTGCCTGTGGTATTATTAGGAAGAGAACACCAGTAATTGTCTGCAGGTAGCTTTAGTTGCACACTGTGCACAGGATACAGTACACTGACAGAAAATACTGCAGCACCTGCCTGCCTGTGGTATTATTAGGAAGAGAACACCAGCAATTGTCTGCAGTTAGCTTTAGTTGCACACTGTGCACAGGATAAAGTACACTGACTAAAAATACTGCAGCTGCCTGCCTGCTTGTGGTATTATTAGAAAGAGAACACCAGAAATTGTCTGCAGTTAGCGTGAGTTGCCCACTGTGCACAGGATACAGTACACTGACTGAAAATACTGCAGCTGCCTGCCTGCCTGTGGTATTATTAGGAATAGAACACCAGCAATTGTCTGCAGTTAGCTTTAGTTGCCCACTGTGCACAGGATACAGTACACTGACTGAAAATACTGCAGCTGTCTGCCTGCCTGTGGTATTATTCTAAAGAGAACACCAGAAATTGTATGCAGTTAGCTTTAGTTGCACACTGTGCACAGGATACAGTACAATGACTGAAAATACTGCAGCTGCCTGCCTGCGGTGTTATTAGGAAGAGAACACCAGCAATTGTTTGCAGTTAGCTTTAGTTGCACACTGTGCACAGGATACAGCACAATGGCTGAAAATACTGCAGCTGCCTGCCTGCGGTGTTATTAGGAAGATAACACCAGCAATTGTTTGCAGTTAGCTTTAGTTGCACACTGTGCACAGGATACAGTACACTGACTGAATATACTACAGCTGCCTGCCTGTGGTATTATTAGGAAGAGAACACCAGCAATTGTCTGCAGTTAACTTTAGTTGCACACTGTGAACAGAATAATGTACACTGACTTAAAATACTGCAGCTGCCTGCCTGTGGTATTATTAGGAAGAGAACACCAGTAATTGTCTGCAGGTAGCTTTAGTTGCACACTGTGCACAGGATACAGTACACTGACTGAAAATACTGCAGCACCTGCCTGCCTGTGGTATTATTAGGAAGAGAACACCAGCAATTGTCTGCAGTTAGCTTTAGTTGCACACTGTGCACATGCTAAAGTACACTGACTAAAAATACTGCAGCTGTCTGCCTGTGGTTTTATTAGGAAGAGAACACCAGCAATTGTCTGCAGTTAGCTTTAGTTGCACACTGTGCACATGATACAGCACAATGACTGAAAATACTGCAGCTGCCTGCCTGTGGTATTATAAGGAAGAGAACACCAGCAATTGTCTGCAGTTAGTTTGAGTTGCACACTGTGCACAGGATACAGTACACTGACTGAAAATAATGCAGCTGTCTGCCTGCCTGTGGTATTATTCTAAAGAGAACACCAGAAATTGTATGCAGTTAGCTTTAGTTGCACACTGTGCACAGGATTCAGTACACTGACTGAAAATACTGCAGCTGCCTGCCTGCCTGTGGTATTATTAGGAAGAGAACAGCAACAATTGTCTGCAGTTAGCTTTAGTTGCACACTGTGCACAGGATACAGTACACTGACTGAAAAAAACTGCAGCTGCCTGCCTGCCTGTGGTATTATCACAAATAGAACACCACAAATTGTATGCAGTTAGCTTTAGTGGCACACTGTGCACAGGATAAGGTACACTGACTTAAAATCCTGCAGCTGTCTGCCTGTGGTATTATTAGGAAGAGAACACCAGCAATTGTCTGCAGTTAGCTTTAGTTGCACACTGTGCACAAGATACAGTACACTGACTGAAAATACTGCAGCTGCCTGCCTGTGGTATTATTAGGAAGAGAACACCAGAAATTGTCTGCAGTTAGCTTTAGTTGCACACTGTGCATAGGATACAGTACATTGACTAAAAATACTGCAGCTGCCTGCCTGTGGTATTATAAAGAAGAGAACAACAGCAATTGTCTGCAGTTAGTTTGAGTTGCACACTGTGCACAGGATACAGTACACTGACTGAAAATACTGCAGCTGCCTGCCTGCATGTGGTATTATTAGGAATAGAACACCAGCAATTGTCTGCAGTTAGCTTTAGTTGCCCACTGTGCACAGGATACAGTACACTGACTGAAAATACTGCAGCTGTCTGCCTGCCTGTGGTATTATTCTAAAGAGAACACCAGAAATTGTATGCAGTTAGCTTTAGTTGCACACTGTGCACAGGATACAGTACAATGACTGAAAATACTGCAGCTGCCTGCCTGCGGTGTTATTAGGAAGAGAACACCAGCAATTGTTTGCAGTTAGCTTTAGTTGCACACTGTGCACAGGATACAGCACAATGACTGAAAATACTGCAGCTGCCTGCCTGTGGTGTTATTAGGAAGATAACACCAGCAATTGTTTGCAGTTAGCTTTAGTTGCACACTGTGCACAGGGTACAGTACACTGACTGAATATACTACAGCTGCCTGCCTGTGGTATTATTAGGAAGAGAACACCAGTAATTGTCTGCAGGTAGCTTTAGTTGCACACTGTGCACAGGATACAGTACACTGACTGAAAATACTGCAGCACCTGCCTGCCTGTGGTATTATTAGGAAGAGAACACCAGCAATTGTCTGCAGTTAGCTTTAGTTGCACACTGTGCACATGATAAAGTACACTGACTAAAAATACTGCAGCTGTCTGCCTGTGGTTTTATTAGGAAGAGAACACCAGCAATTGTCTGCAGTTAGCTTTAGTTGCACACTGTGCACATGATACAGCACAATGACTGAAAATACTGCAGCTGCCTGCCTGTGGTATTATAAGGAAGAGAACACCAGCAATTGTCTGCAGTTAGTTTGAGTTGCACACTGTGCACAGGATACAGTACACTGACTGAAAATAATGCAGCTGTCTGCCTGCCTGTGGTATTATTCTAAAGAGAACACCAGAAATTGTATGCAGTTAGCTTTAGTTGCACACTGTGCACAGGATTCAGTACACTGACTGAAAATACTGCAGCTGCCTGCCTGCCTGTGGTATTATTAGAAAGAGAACAACAACAATTGTCTGCAGTTAGCTTTAGTTGCACACTGTGCACAGGATACAGTACACTGACTGAAAAAAACTGCAGCTGCCTGCCTGCCTGTGGTATTATTACAAATAGAACACCACAAATTGTATGCAGTTAGCTTTAGTGGCACACTGTGCACAGGATAAGGTACACTGACTTAAAATCCTGCAGCTGTCTGCCTGTGGTATTATTAGGAAGAGAACACCAGCAATTGTCTGCAGTTAGCTTTAGTTGCACACTGTGCACAGGATACAGTACACTGACTGAAAATACTGCAGCTGCCTGCCTGTGGTATTATTAGGAAGAGAACACCAGAAATTGTCTGCAGTTAGCTTTAGTTGCACACTGTGCATAGGATACAGTACATTGACTAAAAATACTGCAGCTGCCTGCCTGTGGTATTATAAAGAAGAGAACAACAGCAATTGTCTGCAGTTAGTTTGAGTTGCACACTGTGCACAGGATACAGTACACTGACTGAAAATACTGCAGCTGCCTGCCTGCCTGTGGTATTATTAGGACGAGAACACCAGTAATTGTCTGCAGTTAGCTTTAGTTGCACACTGTGCACAGGATACAGTACACCGACTAAAAATACTGCAGCGCCTGCCTCCCTGTGGTATTATTAGGAAGAGAATACCAGCAATTGTCTGCAGTTAGCTTTAGTTGCGCACTGTGCACAAGATAAAGTACACTGACTGAAAATACTGCAGCTGCCTGACTGCCTGTGGTATTATTAGGAAGAGAACACCAGCAAATGTTTGCAGTTAGCTTGAGTTGCACACTGTGCACAGAATACAGTACACTGACTGAAAATACTACAGCACCTGACTGCCTGTGGTATTATTAGGAAGCGAACACCAGCAATTCTCTGCAGTTAGCTTTAGTTGCACACTGTGCACAGGATAAGGTACACTGACTGAAAATACTGCAGCTGACTGCCTGCTTGTGGTATTATTAGGAAGAGAACACCAGCAATTGTCTGCAGTTAGCTTTAGTTGCACACTGTGCACAGGATACAGTACACTGACTGAATATACTACAGCTGCTTGCCTGTGGTAGTATTAGGAAGAGAACACCAGCAATTGTCTGCAGTTAGCTTTAGTTGCACACTGTGCACAGGATACAGTACACTGACTGAATATACTGCAGCTGCATGCCTGTGGTATTATTAGGAAGAGAACACCAGCAATTGTCTGCAGTTAACTTTAGTTGCACACTGTGAGCAGGATAAGGTACACTGACTTAAAATACTGCAGCTGCCTGCCTGTGGTATTATTAGGAATTGAACACCATAAATTGTCTGCAGTTAGTTTTAGTTGCACACTGTGCATAGGAAACAGTACACTGACTGAAAATACTGCAGCTGCCTGCCTGTGGTATTATAAGGAAGAGAACACCAGCAATTGTCTGCAGTTAGTTTGAGTTGCACTCTGTGCACAGGATACAGCACGCTGACTGCAAATACTGCAGCTGCCTGTCTGCCTGTGGTATTATTAGGAAGAGAACACCAGTAATTGTCTGCAGTTAGCTTTAGTTGCACACTGTGCACAGGATACAGTACACTGACTTAAAATACTGCAGCTGCCTGCTTCCTATGTGTGGTATGTTTAGTATGAGAACACCAGTAATTGTCTGCAGTTATCTTTAGTTGCACACTGTGCACAGGATAAAGTACACTGGCTGAAAATACTGCAGCTGCCTGCCTGCCTGTGGTATTATTAGGAAGAGAACACCAGCAAATGTCTGCAGTTAGCTTTAGTTGCACACTGTGCACAGGATACAGTACACTTACTGAAAATACTACAGCACCTGACTGCCTGTGGTATTATTAGGAAGAGAATACCAGCAATTGTCTGCAGTTAGCTTTAGTTGCACACTGTGCACAGGATAAGGTACACTGACTGAAAATACTGCAGCTGCCTGCCTGCTTGTGGTTTTATTAGGAAGAGAACACCAGCAATTGTCTGCAGTTAGCTTTAGTTGCACACTGTGCACAGGATACAGTACACTGATTGAATATACTACAGCTGCCTGCCTGTGGTATTATTAGGAAAAGAACACCAGCAATTGTATGCAGTTAACTTTAGTTGCACACTGTGCACAGGATACAGTACACTGACTGAATATACTACAGCTGCCTGTGGTAGTATTAGGAAGAGAACACCAGCAATTGTCGGCAGTTAAATTTAGTTGCACACTGTGAACAGGATAATGTACACTAACTTAAAATTATGCAGCTGTCTGCCTGTGGTTTTATTAGGAAGAGAACACCAGCAATTGTCTGCAGTTAGCTTTAGTTGCACACTGTGCACAGGATACAGCACAATGACTGAAAATACTGCAGCTGCCTGCTTGCGGTGTTATTAGGAAGAGAACACCAGCAATTGTCTGCAGTTAGCTTTAGTTGCACACTGTGCACAGGATACAGTACACTGACTGAAAATACTGCAGCTGCCTGCCTGTGGTATTATAAGGAAGAGAACACCAGCAATTGTCTGCAGTTAGTTTGAGTTGCACACTGTGCACAGGATAAAGTACACTGGCTGGAAATACTGCAGCTGCCTGCCTGCCTGTGGTATTATTAGGAAGAGAACAGCAACAATTGTCTGCAGTTAGCTTTAGTTGCACACTGTGCACAGGATACAGTACACTGACTGAAAAAACTGCAGCTGCCTGCCTGCCTGTGGTATTATTACAAAGAGAACACCACAAATTGTATGCAGTTAGCTTTAGTTGCACACTGTGCACAGGATAAGGTACACTGACTTAAAATACTGCAGCTGTCTGCCTGTGGTATTATTAGGAAGGATCGAACACCAGTAATTGTCTGCAGGTAGCTTTAGTTGCACACTGTGCACAGGATACAGTACACTGACAGAAAATACTGCAGCGCCTGCCTGCCTGTGGTATTATTAGAAAGAGAACACCAGCAATTGTCTGCAGTTAGCTTTAGTTGCACACTGTGCACAGGATAAAGTACACTGACTAAAAATACTGCAGCTGCCTGCCTGCCTGTGGTATTATTAGAAAGAGAACACCAGAAATTGTCTGCAGTTAGCGTGAGTTGCCCACTGTGCACAGGATACAGTACACTGACTGAAAATACTGCAGCTGCCTGCCTGCCTGTGGTTTTATTAGGAAGAGAACACCAGCAATTGTCTGCAGTTAGCTTTAGTTGCACACTGTGCACAGGATACAGTACACTGACTGAATATACTGCAGCTGCCTGCCTGTGGTATTATTAGGAAGAGAACACCAGCAATTGTCTGCAGTTAACTTTAGTTGCACACTGTGAGCAGGATAAGGTACACTGACTTAAAATACTGCAGCTGTCTGCCTGTGGTTTTATTAGGAAGAGAACACCAGCAATTGTCTGCAGTTAGCTTTAGTTGCACACTGTGCACAGGATACAGTACACTGACTGAAAATACTGCAGCTGCCTGCCTGCCTGTGGTATTATTAGGAAGAGAACACCAGCAAATGTTTGCAGTTAGTTTGAGTTGCACACTGTGCGCAGGATACAGTACACTGACTGAAAATACTGCAGCTGTCTGCCTGCCTGTGGTATTATTCTAAAGAGAACACCAGAAATTGTATGCAGTTAGCTTTAGTTGCACACTGTGCACATGATACAGTACAATGACTGAAAATACTGCAGCTGCCTGCCTGCGGTGTTATTAGGAAGAGAACACCAGCAATTGTTTGCAGTTAGCTTTAGTTGCACACTGTGCACAGGATACAGCACAATGACTGAAAATACTGCAGCTGCCTGCCTGCAGTGTTATTAGGAAGAGAACACCAGCAATTGTTTGCAGTTAGCTTTAGTTGCACACTGTGCACAGGATACAGTACACTGACTGAATATACTACAGCTGCCTGCCTGTGGTATTATTAGGAAGAGAACACCAGCAATTGTCTGCAGTTAACTTTAGTTGCACACTGTGAACAGGATAATGTACACTGACTTAAAATACTGCAGCTGTCTGCCTGTGGTATTATTAGGAAGAGAACACCAGTAATTGTCTGCATGTAGCTTTAGTTGCACACTGTGCACAGGATACAGTACACTGACTGAAAATACTGCAGCACCTGCCTGCCTGTGGTATTATTAGGAAGAGAACACCAGCAATTGTCTGCAGTTAGCTTTAGTTGCACACTGTGCACAGGATAAAGTACACTGACTAAAAATACTGCAGCTGTCTGCCTGTGGTTTTATTAGGAAGAGAACACCAGCAATTGTCTGCAGTTAGCTTTAGTTGCACACTGTGCACATGATACAGCACAATGACTGAAAATACTGCAGCTGCCTGCCTGTGGTATTATAAGGAAGAGAACACCAGCAATTGTCTGCAGTTAGTTTGAGTTGCACACTGTGCACAGGATACAGTACACTGACTGAAAATAATGCAGCTGTCTGCCTGCCTGTGGTATTATTCTAAAGAGAACACCAGAAATTGTATGCAGTTAGCTTTAGTTGCACACTGTGCACAGGATACAGCACAATGACTGAAAATACTGCAGCTGCCTGCCTGCAGTGTTATTAGGAAGAGAACACCAGCAATTGTTTGCAGTTAGCTTTAGTTGCACACTGTGCACAGGATACAGTACACTGACTGAATATACTACAGCTGCCTGCCTGTGGTATTATTAGGAAGAGAACACCAGCAATTGTCTGCAGTTAACTTTAGTTGCACACTGTGAACAGGATAATGTACACTGACTTAAAATACTGCAGCTGTCTGCCTGTGGTATTATTAGGAAGAGAACACCAGTAATTGTCTGCATGTAGCTTTAGTTGCACACTGTGCACAGGATACAGTACACTGACTGAAAATACTGCAGCACCTGCCTGCCTGTGGTATTATTAGGAAGAGAACACCAGCAATTGTCTGCAGTTAGCTTTAGTTGCACACTGTGCACAGGATAAAGTACACTGACTAAAAATACTGCAGCTGTCTGCCTGTGGTTTTATTAGGAAGAGAACACCAGCAATTGTCTGCAGTTAGCTTTAGTTGCACACTGTGCACATGATACAGCACAATGACTGAAAATACTGCAGCTGCCTGCCTGTGGTATTATAAGGAAGAGAACACCAGAAATTGTATGCAGTTAGCTTTAGTTGCACACTGTGCACATGATACAGTACACTGACTGAAAATACTGCAGCTGCCTGCCTGCCTGTGGTATTATTAGGAAGAGAACTGCAACAATTGTCTGCAGTTAGCTTTAGTTGCACACTGTGCACAGGATACAGTACACTGACTGAAAAAACTGCAGCTGCCTGCCTGCCTGTGGTATTATTACAAATAGAACACCACAAATTGTATGCAGTTAGCTTTAGTGGCACACTGTGCACAGGATAAGGTACACTGACTTAAAATCCTGCAGCTGTCTGCCTGTGGTATTATTAGGAAGAGAACACCAGTAATTGTCTGCAGGTAGCTTTAGTTGCACACTGTGCACAGGATACAGTACACTGACTGAAAAAACTGCAGCACCTGCCTGCCTGTGGAATTATTAGGAAGAGAACACCAGCAATTGTCTGCAGTTAGCTTTAGTTGCACACTGTGCACAGGATAAAGTACACTGACTAAAAATACTGCAGCTGCCTGCCTGCCTGTGGTATTATTAGAAAGAGAACACCAGAAATCATCTGCAGTTAGCGTGAGTTGCACACTGTGCACATGATACAGTACACTTTCTGAAAATACTGCAGCTGCCTGCCTGCCTGCCTGTGGTTTTATTAGGAAGAGAACACCAGCAATTGTCGGCAGTTAGCTTTAGTTGCACACTGTGCACAGGATACAGCACAATGACTGAAAATACTGCAGCTGCCTGCCTGCGGTGTTATTAGGAAGAGAACACCAGCAATTGTCTGCAGTTAGCTTTAGTTGCACACTGTGCACAGGATACAGTACAATGCCTGAAAATACTGCAGCTGCCTGCCTGTGGTATTATAAGGAAGAGAACACCAGCAATTGTCTGCAGTTAGTTTGAGTTGCACACTGTGCACAGGATACAGTACACTGACTGAAAATACTGCAGCTGCCTGCCTGCCTGTGGTATTATTAGGAAGAGAACACCAGCAAATGTTTGCAGTTAGTTTGAGTTGCACACTGTGCACAGGATACAGTACACTGACTGAAAATACTGCAGCTGTCTGCCTGCCTGTGGTATTATTCTAAAGAGAACACCAGAAATTGTATGCAGTTAGCTTTAGTTGCACACTGTGCACAGGATACAGTACACTGACTGAAAATACAACAGCTGCCTGCCTGTGGTATTATAAGGAAGAGAACACCAGCAATTGTCTGCAGTTAGTTTGAGTTGCACACTGTGCACAGGATACAGTACACTGACTGAAAATACTGCAGCTGCCTGTCTGTCTGTGGTATTATTAGGAAGAGAACACCAGTAATTGTCTGCAGTTAGCTTTAGTTGCACACTGTGCACAGGATACAGTACACTGACTTAAAATACTGCGGCTGCCTGCTTCCTATGTGTGGTATGTTTAGTAAGAGAACACCAGTAATTGTCTGCAGTTAGCTTGAGTTGCACACTGTGCAAAGGATACAGTACACTGACTGAAAATACTACAGCACCTGACTGCTTGTGGTATTATTAGGAAGAGAACACCAGCAATTGTCTGCAGTTAGCTTTAGTTGCACACTGTGCACATGATACAGTACACTGACTGAAAATACTGCAGCTGCCTGCCTGTGGTATTATAAGGAAGAGAACACCAGCAATTGTCCGCAGTTAGTTTGAGTTGCACACTGTGCACAGGATACAGTACACTGACTGAAAATACTGCAGCTGCCTGCCTGCCTGTGGTATTATTAGGAAGAGAACACCAGCAAATGTTTGCAGTTAGTTTGAGTTGCACATTGTGCACAGGATACAGTACACTGACTGAAAATACTGCAGCTGTCTGCCTGCCTGTGGGATTATTCTAAAGAGAACACCAGAAATTGTATGCAGTTAGCTTTAGTTGCACACTGTGCACAGGATACAGTACACTGACTAAAAATACTGCAGCTGCCTGCCTGCCTGTGGTATTATTAGAAAGAGAACACCAGAAATTGTATGCAGTTAGCGTGAGTTGCACACTGTGCACAGGATACAGTACACTGACTGAAAATACTGCAGCTGCCTGCCTTCCTGTGGTATTATTAGGAAGAGAACACCAGAAAATGTCTGCAGTTAGCTTGAGTTGCACACTGTGCACAGGATACAGTACACTGACTGAATATACTACAGCTGCCTGCCCGTGGTATTATTAGGAAGAGAACCCCAGCAATTGTCTGCAGTTAACTTTAGTAGCACACTGTGAACAGGATAATTTACACTGACTTAAAATACTGCAGCTGTCTGCCTGTGGTTTTATTAGGAAGAGAACACCAGCAATTGTCGGCAGTTAGCTTTAGTTGCACACTGTGCACAGGATACAGCACAATGACTGAAAATACTGCAGCTGCCTGCCTGCGGTGTTATTAGGAAGAGAACATCAGCAATTGTCTGCAGTTAGCTTTAGTTGCACACTGTGCACAGGATACAGTACAATGCCTGAAAATACTGCAGCTGCCTGCCTGTGGTATTATAAGGAAGAGAACACCAGCAATTGTCTGCAGTTAGTTTGAGTTGCACACTGTGCACAGGATACAGTACACTGACTGAAAATACTGCAGCTGCCTGCCTGCCTGTGGTATTATTAGGAAGAGAACACCAGCAAATGTTTGCAGTTAGTTTGAGTTGCACACTGTGCACAGGATACAGTACACTGACTGAAAATACTGCAGCTGTCTGCCTGCCTGTGGTATTATTCTAAAGAGAACACCAGAAATTGTATGCAGTTAGCTTTAGTTGCACACTGTGCACAGGATACAGTACACTGACTGAAAATACAACAGCTGCCTGCCTGTGGTATTATAAGGAAGAGAACACCAGCAATTGTCTGCAGTTAGTTTGAGTTGCACACTGTGCACAGGATACAGTACACTGACTGAAAATACTGCAGCTGCCTGTCTGTCTGTGTTATTATTAGGAAGAGAACACCAGTAATTGTCTGCAGTTAGCTTTAGTTGCACACTGTGCACAGGATACAGTACACTGACTTAAAATACTGCGGCTGCCTGCTTCCTATGTGTGGTATGTTTAGTAAGAGAACACCAGTAATTGTCTGCAGTTAGCTTGAGTTGCACACTGTGCAAAGGATACAGTACACTGACTGAAAATACTACAGCACCTGACTGCTTGTGGTATTATTAGGAAGAGAACACCAGCAATTGTCTGCAGTTAGCTTTAGTTGCACACTGTGCACAGGATACAGTACACTGACTGAAAATACTGCAGCTGCCTGCCTGTGGTATTATAAGGAAGAGAACACCAGCAATTGTCCGCAGTTAGTTTGAGTTGCACACTGTGCACAGGATACAGTACACTGACTGAAAATACTGCAGCTGCCTGCCTGCCTGTGGTATTATTAGGAAGAGAACACCAGCAAATGTTTGCAGTTAGTTTGAGTTGCACATTGTGCACAGGATACAGTACACTGACTGAAAATACTGCAGCTGTCTGCCTGCCTGTGGGATTATTCTAAAGAGAACACCAGAAATTGTATGCAGTTAGCTTTAGTTGCACACTGTGCACAGGATACAGTACACTGACTGAAAATACTGCAGATGCCTGCCTGCCTGTGGTATTATTAGGAAGAGAACAGCAACAATTGTCTGCAGTTAGCTTTATTTGCACACTGTGCACAGGATACAGTACACTGACTGAAAAAACTGCAGCCACCTGCCTGCCTGTGGTATTATTAGAAAGAGAACACCAGAAATTGTCTGCAGTTAGCGTGAGTTGCACACTGTGCACAGGATACAGTACACTGACTGAAAATACTGCAGCTGCCTGCCTGTGGTATTATTAGGAATAGAACACCAGCAATTGTCTGCAGTTAGCTTTAGTTGCACACTGTGCACAGGATACAGTACACTGACTGTAAATACTGCAGCTGCCTGCCTGTGGTATTATTAGGAAGAGAACACCAGCAATTGTCTGCAGTTAGCTTTAGTTGCACACTGTGCATAGGATACAGTACACTGACTAAAAATACTGCAGCTGCCTGCCTGTGGTATTATAAGGAAGAGAACACCAGCAATTGTCTGCAGTTAGTTTGAGTTGCACACTGTGCACAGGATACAGTACACTGACTGAAAATACTGCAGCTGCCTGCCTGTGGTATTATTAGGAAGATAACACCAGTAATTGTCTGCAGTTAGCTTTAGTTGCACACTGTGCACAGGATACAGTACACTGACTGAAAATACTGCAGCTGCCTGCTTCCTATGTGTGGTATGTTTAGTAAGAGAACACCAGTAATTGTCTGCAGTTAGCTTTAGTTGCACACTGTGCACAGGATACAGTACACTGACTAAAAATACTGCAGCGCCTGCCTCCCTGTGGTATTATTAGGAAGAGAACACCATCAATTGTCTGCAGTTAGCTTTAGTTGCGCACTGTGCACAGGATAAAGTACACTGACTGAAAATACTGCAGCTGCCTGCCTGCCTGTGGTATTATTAGGAAGAGAACACCAGCAAATGTCTGCAGTAAGCTTGAGTTGCACACTGTGCACAGAATACAGTACACTGACTGAAAATAATACAGCACCTGACTGCCTGTGGTATTATTAGGAAGAGAACACCAGCAATTCTCTGCAGTTAGCTTTAGTTGCACACTGTGCACAGGATAAGGTACACTGACTGAAAATACTGCAGCTGCCTGCCTGCTTGTGGTATTATTAGGAAGAGAACACCAGCAATTGTCTGTAGTTAGCTTTAGTTGCACACTGTGCACAGGATACAGTACACTGACTGAATATACTACAGCTGCCTGCCTGTGGTAGTATTAGGAAGAGAACACCAGCAATTGTCTGCAGTTAGCTTTAGTTGCACACTGTGCACAGGATAAAGTACACTGACTAAAAATACTGCAGCTGCCTGCCTGTGGTATTATTAGAAAGAGAACACCAGAAATTGTCTGCAGTTAGCGTGAGTTGCCCACTGTGCACAGGATACAGTACACTGACTGAAAATACTGCAGCTGCCTGCCTGCCTGTGGTATTATTAGGAAGAGAACACCAGCAAATGTTTGCAGTTAGTTTGAGTTGCACATTGTGCACAGGATACAGTACACTGACTGAAAATACTGCAGCTGTCTGCCTGCCTGTGGGATTATTCTAAAGAGAACACCAGAAATTGTATGCAGTTAGCTTTAGTTGCACACTGTGCACAGGATACAGTACACTGACTGAATATACTGCAGCTGCCTGCCTGTGGTATTATTAGGAAGAGAACACCAGCAATTGTATGCAGTTAACTTTAGTTGCACACTGTGAGCAGGATAAGGTACACTGACTTAAAATACTGCAGCTGTCTGCCTGTGGTTTTATTAGGAAGAGAACACCAGCAATTGTCTGCAGTTAGCTTTAGTTGCACACTGTGCACAGGATAAAGTACAATGACTAAAAATACTGCAGCTGCCTGCCTGCCTGTGGTATTATTAGAAAGAGAACACCAGAAATTGTCTGCAGTTAGCGTGAGTTGCACACTGTGCACAGGATACAGTACACTGACTGAAAATAATGAAGCTGCCTGCCTGTGGTATTATTAGGAAGAGAACACCAGTAATTGTCTGCAGGTAGCTTTAGTTGCACACTGTGCACAGGATACAGTACACTGGCTGAAAATACTGCAGTGCCTGCCTGCCTGTGGTATTATTAGGAAGAGAACAGCAGCAATTGTCTGCAGTTAGCTTTAGTTGCACACTGTGCACAGGATAAAGTACACTGACTAAAAATACTGCAGCTGCCTGCCTGCCTGTGGTATTATTAGAAAGAGAACACCAGAAATTGTATGCAGTTAGCGTGAGTTGCACACTGTGCACAGGATACAGTACACTGACTGAAAATACTGCAGCTGCCTGCCTTCCTGTGGTATTATTAGGAAGAGAACACCAGAAAATGTCTGCAGTTAGCTTGAGTTGCACACTGTGCACAGGATACAGTACACTGACTGAATATACTACAGCTGCCTGCCCGTGGTATTATTAGGAAGAGAACCCCAGCAATTGTCTGCAGTTAACTTTAGTAGCACACTGTGAACAGGATAATTTACACTGACTTAAAATACTGCAGCTGTCTGCCTGTGGTTTTATTAGGAAGAGAACACCAGCAATTGTCGGCAGTTAGCTTTAGTTGCACACTGTGCACAGGATACAGCACAATGACTGAAAATACTGCAGCTGCCTGCCTGCGGTGTTATTAGGAAGAGAACACCAGCAATTGTCTGCAGTTAGCTTTAGTTGCACACTGTGCACAGGATACAGTACAATGCCTGAAAATACTGCAGCTGCCTGCCTGTGGTATTATAAGGAAGAGAACACCAGCAATTGTCTGCAGTTAGTTTGAGTTGCACACTGTGCACAGGATACAGTACACTGACTGAAAATACTGCAGCTGCCTGCCTGCCTGTGGTATTATTAGGAAGAGAACACCAGCAAATGTTTGCAGTTAGTTTGAGTTGCACACTGTGCACAGGATACAGTACACTGACTGAAAATACTGCAGCTGTCTGCCTGCCTGTGGTATTATTCTAAAGAGAACACCAGAAATTGTATGCAGTTAGCTTTAGTTGCACACTGTGCACAGGATACAGTACACTGACTGAAAATACAACAGCTGCCTGCCTGTGGTATTATAAGGAAGAGAACACCAGCAATTGTCTGCAGTTAGTTTGAGTTGCACACTGTGCACAGGATACAGTACACTGACTGAAAATACTGCAGCTGCCTGTCTGTCTGTGGTATTATTAGGAAGAGAACACCAGTAATTGTCTGCAGTTAGCTTTAGTTGCACACTGTGCACAGGATACAGTACACTGACTTAAAATACTGCGGCTGCCTGCTTCCTATGTGTGGTATGTTTAGTAAGAGAACACCAGTAATTGTCTGCAGTTAGCTTGAGTTGCACACTGTGCAAAGGATACAGTACACTGACTGAAAATACTACAGCACCTGACTGCTTGTGGTATTATTAGGAAGAGAACACCAGCAATTGTCTGCAGTTAGCTTTAGTTGCACACTGTGCACAGGATACAGTACACTGACTGAAAATACTGCAGCTGCCTGCCTGTGGTATTATAAGGAAGAGAACACCAGCAATTGTCCGCAGTTAGTTTGAGTTGCACACTGTGCACAGGATACAGTACACTGACTGAAAATACTGCAGCTGCCTGCCTGCCTGTGGTATTATTAGGAAGAGAACACCAGCAAATGTTTGCAGTTAGTTTGAGTTGCACATTGTGCACAGGATACAGTACACTGACTGAAAATACTGCAGCTGTCTGCCTGCCTGTGGGATTATTCTAAAGAGAACACCAGAAATTGTATGCAGTTAGCTTTAGTTGCACACTGTGCACAGGATACAGTACACTGACTGAAAATACTGCAGATGCCTGCCTGCCTGTGGTATTATTAGGAAGAGAACAGCAACAATTGTCTGCAGTTAGCTTTATTTGCACACTGTGCACAGGATACAGTACACTGACTGAAAAAACTGCAGCCACCTGCCTGCCTGTGGTATTATTAGAAAGAGAACACCAGAAATTGTCTGCAGTTAGCGTGAGTTGCACACTGTGCACAGGATACAGTACACTGACTGAAAATACTGCAGCTGCCTGCCTGTGGTATTATTAGGAATAGAACACCAGCAATTGTCTGCAGTTAGCTTTAGTTGCACACTGTGCACAGGATACAGTACACTGACTGTAAATACTGCAGCTGCCTGCCTGTGGTATTATTAGGAAGAGAACACCAGCAATTGTCTGCAGTTAGCTTTAGTTGCACACTGTGCATAGGATACAGTACACTGACTAAAAATACTGCAGCTGCCTGCCTGTGGTATTATAAGGAAGAGAACACCAGCAATTGTCTGCAGTTAGTTTGAGTTGCACACTGTGCACAGGATACAGTACACTGACTGAAAATACTGCAGCTGCCTGCCTGTGGTATTATTAGGAAGATAACACCAGTAATTGTCTGCAGTTAGCTTTAGTTGCACACTGTGCACAGGATACAGTACACTGACTGAAAATACTGCAGCTGCCTGCTTCCTATGTGTGGTATGTTTAGTAAGAGAACACCAGTAATTGTCTGCAGTTAGCTTTAGTTGCACACTGTGCACAGGATACAGTACACTGACTAAAAATACTGCAGCGCCTGCCTCCCTGTGGTATTATTAGGAAGAGAACACCATCAATTGTCTGCAGTTAGCTTTAGTTGCGCACTGTGCACAGGATAAAGTACACTGACTGAAAATACTGCAGCTGCCTGCCTGCCTGTGGTATTATTAGGAAGAGAACACCAGCAAATGTCTGCAGTAAGCTTGAGTTGCACACTGTGCACAGAATACAGTACACTGACTGAAAATACTACAGCACCTGACTGCCTGTGGTATTATTAGGAAGAGAACACCAGCAATTCTCTGCAGTTAGCTTTAGTTGCACACTGTGCACAGGATAAGGTACACTGACTGAAAATACTGCAGCTGCCTGCCTGCTTGTGGTATTATTAGGAAGAGAACACCAGCAATTGTCTGTAGTTAGCTTTAGTTGCACACTGTGCACAGGATACAGTACACTGACTGAATATACTACAGCTGCCTGCCTGTGGTAGTATTAGGAAGAGAACACCAGCAATTGTCTGCAGTTAGCTTTAGTTGCACACTGTGCACAGGATAAAGTACACTGACTAAAAATACTGCAGCTGCCTGCCTGTGGTATTATTAGAAAGAGAACACCAGAAATTGTCTGCAGTTAGCGTGAGTTGCCCACTGTGCACAGGATACAGTACACTGACTGAAAATACTGCAGCTGCCTGCCTGCCTGTGGTATTATTAGGAATAGAACACCAGCAATTGTCTGCAGTTAGCTTTAGTTGCACACTGTGCACAGGATACAGTACACTGACTGAATATACTGCAGCTGCCTGCCTGTGGTATTATTAGGAAGAGAACACCAGCAATTGTCTGCAGTTAACTTTAGTTGCACACTGTCAGCAGGATAAGGTACACTGACTTAAAATACTGCAGCTGCCTGCCTGTGGTATTATTAGGAAGTGAACACCAGCAATTGTCTGCAGTTAGCTTTAGTTGCACACTGTGCATAGGATACAGTACACTGACTGAAAATACTGCAGCTGCCTGCCTGTGGTATTATAAGGAAGAGAACACCAGTAATTGTCTGCAGTTAGTTTGAGTTGCACACTGTGCACAGGAAACAGTACACTGACTTAAAATACTGCAGCTGCCTGCTTCCTATGTGTGGTATGTTTAGTATGAGAACACCAGTAATTGTGTGCAGGTAGCTTTAGTTGCACACTGTGCACAGGATACAGCACGATGACTGAAAATACTGCAGCTGCCTGCCTGCGGTGTTATTAGGAAGAGAACACCAGCAATTGTCTGCAGTTAGCTTTAGTTGCACACTGTGCACAGGATACAGTACACTGACTGAAAATACTGCAGCTGCCTGCCTGTGGTATTATAAGGAAGAGAACACCAGCAATTGTCTGCAGTTAGTTTGAGTTGCACACTGTGCACAGGATAAAGTACACTGGCTGAAAATACTGCAGCTGCCTGCCTGCCTGTGGTATTATTAGGAAGAGAACAGCAACAATTGTCTGCAGTTAGCTTTAGTTGCACACTGTGCACAGGATACAGTACACTGACTGAAAAAACTGCAGCTGCCTGCCTGCCTGTGGTATTATTACAAAGAGAACACCACAAATTGTATGCAGTTAGCTTTAGTTGCACACTGTGCACAGGATAAGGTACACTGACTTAAAATACTGCAGCTGTCTGCCTGTGGTATTATTAGGAAGAGAACACCAGTAATTGTCTGCAGGTAGCTTTAGTTGCACACTGTGCACAGGATACAGTACACTGACTGAAAATACTGCAGCGCATGCCTGCCTGTGGTATTATTAGGAAGAGAACACCAGCAATTGTCTGCAGTTAGCTTTAGTTGCACACTGTGCACAGGATAAAGTACACTGACTAAAAATACTGCAGCTGCCTGCCTGCCTGCCTGTGGTATTATTAGAAAGAGAACACCAGAAATTGTCTGCAGTTAGTGTGAGTTGCCCACTGTGCACAGGATACAGTACACTGACTGAAAATACTGCAGCTGCCGGCCTGCCTGTGGTATTATTAGGAATAGAACACCAGCAATTGTCTGCAGTTAGCTTTAGTTGCACACTGTGCACAGGATACAGTACACTGACTGAATATACTGCAGCTGCCTGCCTGTGGTATTATTAGGAAGAGAACACCAGCAATTGTCTGCAGTTAACTTTAGTTGCACACTGTGAGCAGGATAAGGTACACTGACTTGAAATACTGCAGCTGTCTGCCTGTGGTTTTATTAGGAAGAGAACACCAGCAATTGTCTGCAGTTAGCTTTAGTTGCACACTGTGCACAGGATACAGTACCCTGACTGAAAATACTTCAGCTGCCTGCCTGTGGTATTATTAGGAAGTGAACACCAGCAATTGTCTGCAGTTAGCTTTAGTTGCACACTGTGCACAGGATACAGTACACTGACTGAAAATACTGCAGCTGCCTGCCTGCCTGTGGTATTATTAGGAAGAGAACACCAGCAAATGTTTGCAGTTAGTTTGAGTTGCACACTGTGCGCAGGATACAGTACACTGACTGAAAATACTGCAGATGTCTGCCTGCCTGTGGTATTATTCTAAAGAGAACACCAGAAATTGTATGCAGTTAGCTTTAGTTGCACACTGTGCACAGGATACAGTACAATGACTGAAAATACTGCAGCTGCCTGCCTGCGGTGTTATTAGGAAGAGAACACCAGCACTTGTTTGCAGTTAGCTTTAGTTGCACACTGTGCACAGGATACAGCACAATGACTGAAAATACTGCAGCTGCCTGCCTGCGGTGTTATTAGGAAGAGAACACCAGCAATTGTCTGCAGTTAACTTTAGTTGCACACTGTGAACAGGATAATGTACACTGACTTAAAATACTGCAGCTGTCTGCCTGTGGTATTATTAGGAAGAGAACACCAGTAATTGTCTGCAGGTAGCTTTAGTTGCACACTGTGCACAGGATACAGTACACTGACTGAAAATACCGCAGCGCCTGCCTGCCTGTGGTATTATTAGGAAGAGAACACCAGCAATTGTCTGCAGTTAGCTTTAGTTGCACACTGTGCACAGGATAAAGTACACTGACTAAAAATACTGCAGATGTCTGCCTGTGGTTTTATTAGGAAGAGAACACCAGCAATTGTCTGCAGTTAGCTTTAGTTGCACACTGTGTACATGATACAGAACAATGACTGAAAATACTGCAGCTGCCTGCCTGTGGTATTATAAGGAAGAGAACACCAGCAATTGTCTGCAGTTAGTTTGAGTTGCACACTGTGCACAGGATACAGTACACTGACTGAAAATAACGCAGCTGCCTGCCTGCCTGTGGTATTATTAGGAAGAGAACACCGCAAATGTTTGCAGTTAGTTTGAGTTGCACACTGTGCACAGGATACAGTAAACTGACTGAAAATACTGCAGCTGTCTGCCTGCCTGTGGTATTATTCTAAAGAGAACACCAGAAATTGTATGCAGTTAGCTTTAGTTGCACACTGTGCACAGGATACAGTACACTGACTGAAAATACTGCAGCTGCCTGCCTGCCTGTGGTATTATTAGGAAGAGAACAGCAACAATTGTCTGCAGTTAGCTTTAGTTGCACACTGTGCACAGGATACAGTACACTGACTGAAAAAACAGCAGCTGCCTGCCTGTCTGTGGTATTATTACAAAGGGAACACCACACATTGTATGCAGTTAGCTTTAGTTGCACACTGTGCACAGGATAAGGTACACTGACTTAAAATACTGCAGCTGTCTGCCTGTGGTATTATTAGGAAGAGAACACCAGTAATTGTCTGCAGGTAGCTTTAGTTGCACACTGTGCACAGGATACAGTACACTGACTGAAAATTCTGCAGCGCCTGCCTGCCTGTGGTATTATTAGGAAGAGAACACCAGCAATTGTCTGCAGTTAGCTTTAGTTGCACACTGTGCACAGGATACAGTACACTGACTGAATATACTGCAGCTGCCTGCCTGTGGTATTATTAGGAAGAGAACACCAGCAATTGTCTGCAGTTAACTTTAGTTGCACACTGTGAGCAGGATAAGGTACACTGACTTGAAATACTGCAGCTGTCTGCCTGTGGTTTTATTAGGAAGTGAACACCAGCAATTGTCTGCAGTTAGCTTTAGTTGCACACTGTGCACAGGATACAGTACACTGACTGAAAATACTGCAGCTGCCTGCCTGCCTGTGGTATTATTAGGAAGAGAACACCAGCAAATGTTTGCAGTTAGTTTGAGTTGCACACTGTGCGCAGGATACAGTACACTGACTGAAAATACTGCAGCTGTCTGCCTGTCTGTGGTATTATTCTAAAGAGAACACCAGAAATTGTATGCAGTTAGCTTTAGTTGCACACTGTGCACAGGATACAGTACACTGACTAAAAATACTGCAGCTGCCTGCGTGTGGTATTATAAGGAAGAGAACACCAGCAATTGTCTGCAGTTAGTTTGAGTTGCACACTGTGCACAGGATACAGTACACTGACTGAAAATACTGCAGCTGCCTGCCTGCCTGTGGTATTATTAGGAAGAGGACACCAGTAATTGTCTGCAGTTAGCTTTAGTTGCACACTGTGCACATGATACAGTACACTGACTGAAAATTCTGCAGCTGCCTGCTTCCTATGTGTGGTATGTTTACTAAGAGAACACCAGTAATTGTCTGCAGTTAGCTTTAGTTGCACACTGTGCACAGGATACAGTACACTGACTAAAAATACTGCAGCTGCCTGCGTGTGGTATTATAAGGAAGAGAACACCAGCAATTGTCTGCAGTTAGTTTCAGTTGCACACTGTGCACAGGATACAGTACACTGACTGAAAATACTGCAGCTGCCTGCCTGCCTGTGGTATTATTAGGAAGAGAACACCAGCAAATGTATGCAGTTAGCTTGAGTTGCACACTGTGCACAGAATACAGTACACTGACTGAAAATACTACAGCACCTGACTGCCTGTGGTATTATTAGGAAGAGAACACCAGCAATTCTCTGCAGTTAGCTTTAGTTGCACACTGTGCACAGGATACAGTACACTGACTGAATATACTACAGCTGCTTGCCTGTGGTAGTATTAGGAAGAGAACACCAGCAATTGTCTGCAGTTAGCTTTAGTTGCACACTGTGCACAGGATACAGTACACTGACTGAAAAAACTGCAGCTGCCTGCCTGCCTGTGGTATTATTACAAATAGAACACCAGAAATTGTATGCAGCTAGCTTTAGTGGCACACTGTGCACAGGATAAGGTACACTGACTTAAAATACTGCAGCTGCCTGCCTGTGGTATTATTAGGAAGAGAACACCAGCAATTGTCTGCAGTTAGCTTTAGTTGCACACTGTGCATAGGATACAGTACACTGACTAAAAATACTGCAGCTGCCTGCATGTGGTATTATAAGGAAGAGAACACCAGCAATTGTCTGCAGTTAGTTTGAGTTGCACACTGTGCACAGGATACAGTACACTGACTGAAAATACTGCAGCTGCCTGCCTGCCTGTGGTATTATTAGGAAGAGGACACCAGTAATTGTCTGCAGTTAGTTTTAGTTGCACACTGTGCACAGGATACCGTACACTGACTGAAAATACTGCAGCTGCCTGCTTCCTATGTGTGGTATGTTTAGTAAGAGAACACCAGTAATTGTCTGCAGTTAGCTTTAGTTGCACACTGTGCACAGGATACAGTACACCAACTAAAAATACTGCAGCGCCTGCCTCCCTGTGGTATTATTAGGAAGAGAACACCAGCAATTGTCTGCAGTTAGCTTTAGTTGCACACTGTGCATAGGATACAGTACACTGACTAAAAATACTGCAGCTGCCTGCATGTGGTATTATAAGGAAGAGAACACCAGCAATTGTCTGCAGTTAGCTTTAGTTGCGCACCGTGCACAGGGTAAAGTACACTGACTGAAAATACTGCAGCTGCCTGCCTGCCTGTGGTATTATTAGGAAGAGAACACCAGCAATTGTCTGCAGTTAGCTTGAGTTGCACACTGTGCACAGAATACAGTACACTGACTGAAAATACTACAGCACCTGACTGCCTGTGGTATTATTAGGAAGAGAACACCAGCAATGCTCTGCAGTTAGCTTTAGTTGCACACTGTGCACAGGATAAGGTACACTGACTGAAAATACTGCAGCTGACTGCCTGCTTGTGGTATTATTAGGAAGAGAACACGAGCAATTGTCTGCAGTTAGCTTTAGTTGCACACTGTGCACAGGATACAGTACACTGACTGAATATACTACAGCTGCTTGCCTGTGGTAGTATTAGGAAGAGAACACCAGCAATTGTCTGCAGTTAGCTTTAGTTGCACACTGTGCACAGGATAAAGTACACTGACTAAAAATACTGCAGCTGCCTGCCTGCCTGTGGTATTATTAGAAAGAGAACACCAGAAATTGTCTGCAGTTAGCGTGAGTTGCCCACTGTGCACAGGATACAGTACACTGACTGAAAATACTGCAGCTGCCTGCCTGCCTGTGGTATTATTAGGAATAGAACACCAGTAATTGTCTGCAGTTAGCTTTAGTTGCACACTGTGCACAGGATACAGTACACTGACTGAATATACTGCAGCTGCATGCCTGTGGTATTATTAGGAAGAGAACACCAGCAATTGTCTGCAGTTAACTTTAGTTGCACACTGTGAGCAGGATAAGGTACACTGACTTAAAATACTGCAGCTGCCTGCCTGTGGTATTATTAGGAAGTGAACACCAGAAATTGTCTGCAGTTAGCTTTAGTTGCACACTGTGCATAGGATACAGTACACTGACTGAAAATACTGCAGCTGCCTGCCTGTGGTATTATAAGGAAGAGAACACCAGCAATTGTCTGCAGTTAGTTTGAGTTGCACACTGTGCAGAGGATACAACACACTGACTGAAAATACTGCAGCTGCCTGTCTGCCTGTGGTATTATTAGGAAGAGAACACCAGTAATTGTCTGCAGTTAGCTTTAGTTGCACACTGTGCACAGGATACAGTACACTGACTTAAAATACTGCAGCTGCCTGCTTCCTATGTGTGGTATGTTTAGTATGAGAACACCAGTAATTGTCTGCAGTTAGCTTTAGTTGCACACTGTGCACAGGATAAAGTACACTGGCTGAAAATACTGCAGCTGCCTGCTGGCCTGTGGTATTATTAGGAAGAGAACACCAGCAAATGTCTGCAGTTAGCTTGAGTTGCACACTGTGCACAGGATACAGTACACTGACTGAAAATACTACAGCACCTGACTGTCTGTGGTATTATTAGGAAGAGAACACCAGCAATTGTCTGCAGTTAGCTTTAGTTGCACACTGTGCACAGGATAAGGTACACTGACTGAAAATACTGCAGCTGCCTGCCTGCTTGTGGTTTTATTGGGAAGAGAACACCAGCAATTGTCTGCAGTTAGCTTTAGTTGCACACTGTGCACAGGATACAGTACACTGACTGAATATGCTACAGCTGCCTGTCTGTGGTATTATTAGGAAGAGAACACCAGCAATTGTATGCAGTTAACTTTAGTTGCACACTGTGCACAGGATACAGTACACTGACTGAATATACTACAGCTGCCTGCCTGTGGTAGTATTAGGAAGAGAACACCAGCAATTGTCTGCAGTTAACTTTAGTTGCACACAGTGAACAGGATAATGTACACTAACTTAAAATTATGCAGCTGTCTGCCTGTGGTTTTATTAGGAAGAGAACACCAGCAATTATCTGCAGTTAGCTTTAGTTGCACACTGTGCACAGGATACAGCACAATGACTGAAAATACTGCAGCTGCCTGCCTGCGGTGTTATTAGGAAGATAACACCAGCAATTGTCTGCAGTTAGCTTTAGTTGCACACTGTGCACAGGATACAGTACACTGACTGAAAATACTGCAGCTGCCTGCCTGTGGTATTATAAGGAAGAGAACACCAGCAATTGTCTGCAGTTAGTTTGAGTTGCACACTGTGCACAGGATAAAGTACACTGGCTGAAAATACTGCAGCTGCCTGCCTGCCTGTGGTATTATTAGGAAGAGAACAGCAACACTTGTCTGCAGTTAGCTTTAGTTGCACACTGTGCACAGGATACAGTACACTGACTGAAAAAACTGCAGCTGCCTGCCTGCCTGTGGTATTATTACAAAGAGAACACCACAAATTGTATGCAGTTAGCTTTAGTTGCACACTGTGCACAGGATACAGCACAATGACTGAAAATACTGCAGCTGCCTGCCTGCGTTGTTATTAGGAAGAGAACACCAGTAATTGTCTGCAGGTAGCTTTAGTTGCACACTGTGCACAGGATACAGTACACTGACTGAAAATACTTCAGCTGCCTGCCTGTGGTATTATAAGGAAGAGAACACCAGCAATTGTCTGCAGTTAGTTTGAGTTGCACACTGTGCACAGGATAAAGTACACTGGCTGAAAATACTGCAGCTGCCTGCCTGCCTGTGGTATTATTAGGAAGAGAACAGCAACAATTGTCTGCAGTTAGCTTTAGTTGCACACTGTGCACAGGATACAGTACACTGACTGAAAAAACTGCAGCTGCCTGCCTGCATGTGGTATTATTACAAAGAGAACACCACAAATTGTATGCAGTTAGCTTTAGTTGCACACTGTGCACATGATAAGGTACACTGACTTAAAATACTGCAGCTGTCTGCCTGTGGTATTATTAGGAAGAGAACACCAGTAATTGTCTGCAGGTAGCTTTAGTTGCACACTGTGCACAGGATACAGTACACTGACAGAAAATACTTCAGCACCTGCCTGCCTGTGGTATTATTAGGAAGAGAACACCAGCAATTGTCTGCAGTTAGCTTTAGTTGCACACTGTGCACAGGATAAAGTACACTGACTAAAAATACTGCAGCTGTCTGCCTGCCTGTGGTATTATTAGAAAGAGAACACCAGAAATTGTCTGCAGTTAGCGTGAGTTGCCCACTGTGCACAGGATACAGTACACTGACTGAAAATACTGCAGCTGCCTGCTTGCCTGTGGTATTATTAGGAAGAGAACACCAGCAAATGTTTGCAGTTAGTTTGAGTTGCACACTGTGCGCAGGATACAGTACACTGACTGACAATACTGCAGCTGTCTGCCTGCCTGTGGTATTATTCTAAAGAGAACACCAGAAATTGTATGCAGTTAGCTTTAGTTGCACACTGTGCACAGGATACAGTACAATGACTGAAAATACTGCAGCTGCCTGCCTGCGGTGTTATTAGGAAGAGAACACCAGCAATTGTTTGCAGTTAGCTTTAGTTGCACACTGTGCACAGGATACAGCACAATGACTGAAAATACTGCAGCTGCCTGCCTGCAGTGTTATTAGGAAGATAACACCAGCAATTGTTTGCAGTTAGCTTTAGTTGCACACTGTGCACAGGATACAGTACACTGACTTAAAATACTGCAGCTGTCTGCCTGTGGTATTATTAGGAAGAGAACACCAGTAATTGTCTGCAGGTAGCTTTAGTTGCACACTGTGCACAGGATACAGTGCACTGACAGAAAATACTGCAGCACCTGCCTGCCTGTAGTATTATTAGGAAGAGAACACCAGCAATTGTCTGCAGTTAGCTTTAGTTGCACACTGTGCACAGGATAAAGTACACTGACTAAAAATACTGCAGCTGTCTGCCTGCCTGTGGTATTATTAGAAAGAGAACACCAGAAATTGTCTGCAGTTAGCGTGAGTTGCCCACTGTGCACAGGATACAGTACACTGACTGAAAATACTGCAGCTGCCTGCCTGCCTGTGGTATTATTAGGAAGAGAACACCAGAAAATGTTTGCAGTTAGTTTGAGTTGCACACTGTGCGCAGGATACAGTACACTGACTGAAAATACTGCAGCTGTCTGCCTGCCTGTGGTATTATTCTAAAGAGAACACCAGAAATTGTATGCAGTTAGCTTTAGTTGCACACTGTGCACAGGATACAGTACAATGACTGAAAATACTGCAGCTGCCTGCCTGCGGTGTTATTAGGAAGAGAACACCAGCAATTGTTTGCAGTTAGCTTTAGTTGCACACTGTGCACAGGATACAGCACAATGACTGAAAATACTGCAGCTGCCTGCCTGCAGTGTTATTAGGAAGATAACACCAGCAATTGTTTGCAGTTAGCTTTAGTTGCACACTGTGCACAGGATACAGTACACTGACTGAATATACTACAGCTGCCTGCCTGTGGTATTATTAGGAAGAGAACACCAGCAATTGTCTGCAGTTAACTTTAGTTGCACACTGTGAACAGGATAATGTACACTGACTTAAAATACTGCAGCTGCCTGCCTGTGGTATTATTAGGAAGAGAACACCAGTAATTGTCTGCAGGTAGCTTTAGTTGCACACTGTGCACAGGATACAGTACACTGACTGAAAATACTGCAGCACCTGCCTGCCTGTGGTATTATTAGGAAGAGAACACCAGCAATTGTCTGCAGTTAGCTTTAGTTGCACACTGTGCACAGGATAAAGTACACTGACTAAAAATACTGCAGCTGTCTGCCTGTGGTTTTATTAGGAAGAGAACACCAGCAATTGTCTGCAGTTAGCTTTAGTTGCACACTGTGCACAGGATACAGTACACTGACTGAAAATAATGCAGCTGTCTGCCTGCCTGTGGTATTATTCTAAAGAGAACACCAGAAATTGTATGCAGTTAGCTTTAGTTGCACACGGTGCACAGGATACAGTACACTGACTGAAAATACTGCAGCTGCCTGCCTGCCTGTGGTATTATTAGGAAGAGAACAGCAACAATTGTCTGCAGTTAGCTTTAGTTGCACACTGTGCACAGGATACAGTACACTGACTGAAAAAACTGCAGCTGCCTGCCTGCCTGTG
Source organism: Rana muscosa (assembly GCA_029206835.1). Classification (NCBI taxonomy): domain Eukaryota; kingdom Metazoa; phylum Chordata; class Amphibia; order Anura; family Ranidae; genus Rana; species Rana muscosa. Next base: position 207,961,974 of record CM055127.1, on the reverse strand, counting down.
GTATTATTACAAATAGAACACCACAAATTGTATGCAGTTAGCTTTAGTGGCACACTGTGCACAGGATAAGGTACACTGACTTAAAATCCTGCAGCTGTCTGCCTGTGGTATTATTAGGAAGAGAACACCAGTAATTGTCTGCAGGTAGCTTTAGTTGCACACTGTGCACAGGATACAGTACACTGACTGAAAATACTGCAGCGCCTGCCTGCCTGTGGTATTATTAGGAAGAGAACACCAGCAATTGTCTGCAGTTAGCTTTAGTTGCACACTGTGCACAGGATAAAGTACACTGACTAAAAATACTGCAGCTGCCTGCCTGCCTGTGGTATTATTAGAAAGAGAACACCAGAAATCATCTGCAGTTAGCGTGAGTTGCACACTGTGCACATGATACAGTACACTTTCTGAAAATACTGCAGCTGCCTGCCTGTGGTATTATTAGGAATAGAACACCAGCAATTGTCTGCAGTTAGCTTTAGTTGCACACTGTGCACAGGATAAAGTACACTGACTGAATATACTGCAGCTGCCTGCCTGTGGTATTATTAGGAAGAGAACACCAGCAATTGTCTGCAGTTAAATTTAGTTGCACACTGTGAACAGGATAAGGTACACTGACTAAAAATACTGCAGCTGCCTGCCTGTGGTATTATAAGGAAGAGAACACCAGCAATTGTCTGCAGTTAGTTTGAGTTGCACACTGTGCACAGGATACAGTACACTGACTGAAAATACTGCAGCTGCCTGCTTCCTATGTGTGGAATGTTTAGTAAGAGAACACCAGTAATTGTCTGAAGTTAGCTTTAGTTGCACACTGTGCACAGGATACAGTACACTGACTAAAAATACTGCAGCGCCTGCCTCCCTGTGGTATTATTAGGAAGAGAACACCAGCAATTGTCTGCAGTTAGCTTTAGTTGCGCACTGTGCACAGGATAAAGTACACTGATTGAAAATACTGCAGCTGCCTGCCTGCCTGTGGTATTATTAGGAAGAGAACACCAGCAAATGTCTGCAGTAAGCTTGAGTTGCACACTGTGCACAGAATACAGTACACTGACTGAAAATACTACAGCACCTGACTGCCTGTGGTATTATTAGGAAGAGAACACCAGCAATTCTCTGCAGTTAGCTTTAGTTGCACACTGTGCACAGGATAAGGTACACTGACTGAAAATACTGCAGCTGCCTGCCTGCTTGTGGTATTATTAGGAAGAGAACACCAGCAATTGTCTGCAGTTAGCTTTAGTTGCACACTGTGCACAGGATACAGTACACTGACTGAATATACTACAGCGGCCTGCCTGTGGTATTATTAGGAAGAGAACACCAGCAATTGTCTGCAGTTAGCTTTAGTTGCACACTGTGCACAGGATAAAGTACACTGACTAAAAATACTGCAGCTGCCTGCCTGTGGTATTATTAGAAAGAGAACACCAGAAATTGTCTGCAGTTAGCGTGAGTTGCCCACTGTGCACAGGATACAGTACACTGACTGAAAATACTGCAGCTGCCTGCCTGCCTGTGGTATTATTAGAAAGAGAACACCAGAAATAATCTGCAGTTAGCGTGAGTTGCACACTGTGCACATGATACAGTACACTTTCTGAAAATACTGCAGCTGCCTGCCTGTGGTATTATTAGGAATAGAACACCAGCAATTGTCTGCAGTTAGCTTTAGTTGCACACTGTGCACAGGATAAAGTACACTGACTGAATATACTGCAGCTGCCTGCATGTGGTATTATTAGGAAGAGAACACCAGCAATTGTCTGCAGTTAAATTTAGTTGCACACTGTGAACAGGATAAGGTACACTGACTTAAAATACTGCAGCTGTCTGCCTGTGGTATTATTAGGAAGACAACACCAGCACTTGTCTGCAGTTAGCTTTACTTGCACACTGTGCACAGGATACAGTACACTGACTGAAAATACTGCAGCCGCCTGCCTGTGGTATTATTAGGAAGAGAACACCAGCAATTGTCTGCAGTTAGCTTTAGTTGCACACTGTGCGTAGGATACAGTACACTGACTAAAAATACTGCAGTTGCCTGCCTGTGATATTATAAGGAAGAGAACACCAGCAATTGTCTGCAGTTAGTTTGAGTTGCACACTGTGCACAGGATACAGTACACTGACTGAAAATACTGCAGCTGCCTGCTTCCTATGTGTGGAATGTTTAGTAAGAGAACACCAGTAATTGTCTGAAGTTAGCTTTAGTTGCACACTGTGCACAGGATACAGTACACTGACTAAAAATACTGCAGCGCCTGCCTCCCTGTGGTATTATTAGGAAGAGAACACCAGCAATTGTCTGCAGTTAGCTTTAGTTGCGCACTGTGCACAGGATAAAGTACACTGATTGAAAATACTGCAGCTGCCTGCCTGCCTGTGGTATTATTAGGAAGAGAACACCAGCAAATGTCTGCAGTAAGCTTGAGTTGCACACTGTGCACAGAATACAGTACACTGACTGAAAATACTACAGCACCTGACTGCCTGTGGTATTATTAGGAAGAGAACACCAGCAATTCTCTGCAGTTAGCTTTAGTTGCACACTGTGCACAGGATAAGGTACACTGACTGAAAATACTGCAGCTGCCTGCCTGCTTGTGGTATTATTAGGAAGAGAACACCAGCAATTGTCTGCAGTTAGCTTTAGTTGCACACTGTGCACAGGATACAGTACACTGACTGAATATACTACAGCTGCCTGCCTGTGGTATTATTAGGAAGAGAACACCAGCAATTGTCTGCAGTTAGCTTTAGTTGCACACTGTGCACAGGATAAAGTACACTGACTAAAAATACTGCAGCTGCCTGCCTGTGGTATTATTAGAAAGAGAACACCAGAAATTGTCTGCAGTTAGCGTGAGTTGCCCACTGTGCACAGGATACAGTACACTGACTGAAAATACTGCAGCTGCCTGCCTGCATGTGGTATTATTAGGAATAGAACACCAGCAATTGTCTGCAGTTAGCTTTAGTTGCACACTGTGCACAGGATACAGTACACTGACTGAATATACTGCAGCTGCCTGCCTGTGGTATTATTAGGAAGAAAACACCAGCAATTGTCTGCAGTTAACTTCAGTTGCACACTGTCAGCAGGATAAGGTACACTGACTTAAAATACTGCAGCTGCCTGCCTGTGGTATTATTAGGAAGTGAACACCAGCAATTGTCTGCAGTTAGCTTTAGTTGCACACTATGCATAGGATACAGTACACTGACTGAAAATACTGCAGCTGCCTGCCTGTGGTATTATAAGGAAGAGAACACCAGTAATTGTCTGCAGTTAGTTTGAGTTGCACACTGTGCACAGGATACAGCACACTGACTGAAAATACTGCAGCTGCCTGTCTGCCTGTGGTATTATTAGGAAGAGAACACCAGTAATTGTCTGCAGTTAGCTTTAGTTGCACACTGTGCACAGGATACAGTACACTGACTTAAAATACTGCAGCTGCCTGCTTCCTATGTGTGGTATGTTTAGTATGAGAACACCAGTAATTGTCTGCAGTTAGCTTTAGTTGCACACTGTGCACAGGATACAGTACACTGACTCAAAATACTGCAGCTGCCTGCCTGCCTGTGGTATTATTAGGAAGAGAACAGCAACAATTGTCTGCAGTTAGCTTTAGTTGCACACTGTGCACAGGATACAGTACCCTGACTGAAAAAACTGCAGCTGCCTGCCTGCCTGTGGTATTATTACAAAGAGAACACCACAAATTGTATGCAGTTAGCTTTAGTTGCACACTGTGCACAGGATAAGGTACACTGACTTAAAATACTGCAGCTTTCTGCCTGTGGTATTATTAGGAAGAGAACACCAGTAATTGTCTGCAGGTAGCTTTAGTTGCACACTGTGCACAGGATACAGTACACTGACTAAAAATACTGCAGCTGCCTGCCTGCCTGTGGTATTATTAGAAAGAGAACACCAGAAATTGTCTGCAGTTAGCGTGAGTTGCCCAATGTGCACAGGATACAGTACACTGACTGAAAATACTGCAGCTGCCTGCCTGCCTGTGGTATTATTAGGAATAGAACACCAGCAATTGTCTGCAGTAAGCTTTAGTTGCACACTGTGCACAGGATACAGTACACTGACTGAATATACTGCAGCTGCCTGCCTGTGGTATTATTAGGAAGAGAACACCAGCAATTGTCTGCAGTTAACTTTAGTTGCACACTGTGCGCAGGATAAGGTACACTGACTTAAAATACTGCAGCTGTTTGCCTGTGGTTTTATTAGGAAGAGAACACCAGCAATTGTCTGCAGTTAGCTTTAGTTGCACACTGTGCACAGGATAAAGCACACTGACTGAAAATACTGCAGCTGCCTGTCTGCCTGTGGTATTATTAGGAAGAGAACACCAGTAATTGTCTGCAGTTAGCTTTAGTTGCACACTGTGCACAGGATACAGTACACTGACTTAAAATACTGCAGCTGCCTGCTTCCTATGTGTGGTATGTTTAGTATGAGAACACCAGTAATTGTCTGCAGTTAGCTTTAGTTGCACACTGTGCACAGGATAAAGTACATTGGCTGAAAATACTGCAGCTGCCTGCCTGCCTGTGGTATTATTAGGAAGAGAACACCAGCAAATGTCTGCAGTTAGCTTGAGTTGCACACTGTGCACAGGATACAGTACATTGACTGAAAATACTACAGCACCTGACTGCATGTGGTATTATTAGGAAAAGAACACCAGCAATTGTCTGCAGTTAGCTTTAGTTGCACACTGTGCACAGGATAAGGTACACTGACTGAAAATACTGCAGCTGCCTGCCTGCTTGTGGTTTTATTAGGAAGAGAACACCAGCAATTGTCTGCAGTTAGCTTTAGTTGCACACTGTGCACAGGATACAGTACACTGACTGAATATACTACAGCTGCCTGCCTGTGGTATTATTAGGAAGAGAACACCAGCAATTGTCTGCAGTTAACTTTAGTTGCACACTGTGAACAGGATAATGTACACTGACTTAAAATACTGCAGCTGTCTGCCTGTGGTTTTATTAGGAAGAGAACACCAGCAATTGTCTGCAGTTAGCTTTAGTTGCACACTGTGCACAGGATCCAGCACAATGACTGAAAATACTGCAGCTGCCTGCCTGCAGTGTTATTAGGAAGAGAACACCAGCAATTGTCTGCAGTTAGCTTTAGTTGCACACTGTGCACAGGATACAGTACACTGACTGAAAATACTGCAGCTGCCTGCCTGTGGTATTATAAGGAAGAGAACAACAGCAATTGTCTGCAGTTAGTTTGAGTTGCACACTGTGCACAGGATACAGTACACTGACTGAAAATAATGCAGCTGCCTGCCTGTGGTATTATTAGAAAGAGAACACCAGCAATTGTCTGCAGTTAGTTTGAGTTGCACACTGTGCACAGGATACAGTACACTGACTGAAAATAATGCAGCTGCCTGCCTGTGGTATTATAAGGAAGAGAACAACAGCAATTGTCTGCAGTTAGTTTGAGTTGCACACTGTGCACAGGATACAGTAAACTGACTGAAAATACTGCAGCTGTCTGCCTTCCTGTGGTATTATTCTAAAGAGAACACCAGAAATTGTATGCAGTTAGCTTTAGTTGCACACTGTGCACAGGATACAGTACACTGACTGAAAATACTGCAGCTGCCTGCCTGCCTGTGGTATTATTAGGAAGAGAACAGCAACAATTGTCTGCAGTTAGCTTTAGTTGCACACTGTGCACAGGATACAGTACACTGACTGAAAAAACTGCAGCTGCCTGCCTGCCTGTGGTATTATTACAAATAGAACACCACAAATTGTATGCAGTTAGCTTTAGTGGCACACTGTGCACATGATAAGGTACACTGACTTAAAATACTGCAGCTGTCTGCCTGTGGTATTATTAGGAAGAGAACACCAGTAATTGTCTGCAGGTAGCTTTAGTTGCACACTGTGCACAGGATACAGTACACTGACTGAAAATACTGCAGCGCCTGCCTGCCTGTGGTATTATTAGGAAGAGAACACCAGCAATTGTCTGCAGTTAGCTTTAGTTGCACAATGTGCACAGGATAAAGTACACTGACTAAAAATACTGCAGCTGCCTGCCTGCCTGTGGTATTATTAGAAAGAGAACACCAGAAATCAACTGCAGTTAGCGTGAGTTGCACACTGTGCACATGATACAGTACACTTTCTGAAAATACTGCAGCTGCCTGCCTGCCTGTGGTATTATTAGGAATAGAACACCAGCAATTGTCTGCAGTTAGCTTTAGTTGCACACTGTGCACAGGATACAGTACACTGACTGAATATACTGCAGCTGCCTTCCTGTGGTATTATTAGGAAGAGAACACCAGCAATTGTATGCAGTTAAATTTAGTTGCACACTGTGAACAGGATAAGGTACACTGACTGAAAATACTGCAGCTGTCTGCCTGTGGTTTTATTAGGAAGAGAACACCAGCAATTGTCTGCAGTTAGCTTTAGTTGCACACTGTGCACAGGATACAGTACACTGACTGAATATACTGCAGCTGCCTGCCTGTGGTATTATTAGGAAGTGAACACCAGCAATTGTCTGCAGTTAGCTTTAGTTGCACACTGTGCATAGGATACAGTACACTGACTGAAAATACTGCAGCTGTCTGCCTGTGGTATTATAAGGAAGAGAACACCAGTAATTGTCTGCAGTTAGTTTGAGTTGCACACTGTGCACAGGATACAGCACACTGACTGAAAATACTGCAGCTGCCTGTCTGCCTGTGGTATTATTAGGAAGAGAACACCAGTAATTGTCTGCAGTTAGCTTTAGTTGCACACTGTGCTCAGGATACAGTACACTGACTTAAAATACTGCAGCTGCCTGCTTCCTATGTGTGGTATGTTTAGTATGAGAACACCAGTAATTGTCTGCAGTTAGCTTTAGTTGCACACTGTGCACAGGATAAAGTACACTGGCTGAAAATACTGCAGCTGCCTGCCTGCCTGTGGTATTATTAGGAAGAGAACACCAGCAAATGTCTGCAGTTAGCTTGAGTTGCACACTGTGCACAGGATACAGTACACTGACTGAAAATACTACAGCACCTGACTGCCTTTGGTATTATTAGGAAGATAACACCAGCAATTGTCTGCAGTTAGCTTTAGTTGCACACTGTGCACAGGATAAGGTACACTGACTGAAAATACTGCAGCTGCCTGCCTGCTTGTGGTTTTATTAGGAAGAGAACACCAGCAATTGTCTGCAGTTAGCTTTAGTTGCACACTGTGCACAGGATACAGTACATTGACTGAATATACTACAGCTGCCTGCCTGTGGTATTATTAGGTAGAGAACACCAGCAATTGTATGCAGTTAACTTTAGTTGCACACTGTGCACAGGATACAGTACACTGACTGAATATACTACAGCTGCCTGCCTGTGGTAGTATTAGGAAGAGAACACCAGCAATTGTCTGCAGTTAACTTTAGTTGCACACTGTGAACAGGATACAGTACACTGACTTAAAATTCTGCAGCTGTCTGCCTGTGGTTTTATTAGGAAGAGAACACCAGCAATTGTCTGCAGTTAGCTTTAGTTGCACACTGTGCACAGGATACAGCACAATGACTGAAAATACTGCAGCTGCCTGCCTGCGGTGTTATTAGGAAGAGAACACCAGCAATTGTCTGCAGTTAGCTTTAGTTGCACACTGTGCACAGGATACAGTACACTGACTGAAAATACTGCAGCTGCCTGCCTGTGGTATTATAAGGAAGAGAACACCAGCAATTGTCTGCAGTTAGTTTGAGTTGCACACTGTGCACAGGATACAATACACTGACTGAAAATACTGCAGATGCCTGCCTGTGGTATTATTAGGAAGAGAACACCAGTAAGTGTATGCAGTTAGCTTTAGTTGCACACTGTACACAGGATACAGTACACTGACTCGAAATACTGCAGCTGCCTGCCTGCCTGTGGTATTATTAGGAAGAGAACAGCAACAATTGTCTGCAGTTAGCTTTAGTTGCACACTGTGCACAGGATACAGTACACTGACTGAAAAAACTGCAGCTGCCTGCCTGCCTGTGGTATTATTACAAAGAGAACACCACAAATTGTATGCAGTTAGCTTTAGTTGCACACTGTGCACAGGATAAGGTACACTGACTTAAAATACTGCAGCTTTCTGCCTGTGGTATTATTAGGAAGAGAACACCAGTAATTGTCTGCAGGTAGCTTTAGTTGCACACTGTGCACAGGATACAGTACACTGACTAAAAATACTGCAGCTGCCTGCCTGCCTGTGGTATTATTAGAAAGAGAACACCAGAAATTGACTGCAGTTAGCGTGAGTTGCCCACTGTGCACAGGATACAGTACACTGACTGAAAATACTGCAGCTGCCTGCCTGCCTGTGGTATTATTAGGAATAGAACACCAGCAATTGTCTGCAGTTAGCTTTAGTTGCACACTGTGCACAGGATACAGTACACTGACTGAATATACTGCAGCTGCCTGCCTGTGGTATTATTAGGAAGAGAACACCAGCAATTGTCTGCAGTTAACTTTAGTTGCACACTGTGAGCAGGATAAGGTACACTGACTTAAAATACTGCAGCTGTCTGCCTGTGGTTTTATTAGGAAGAGAACACCAGCAATTGTCTGCAGTTAGCTTTAGTTGCACACTGTGCACAGGATACAGTACACTGACTGAAAATACTGCAGCTGCCTGCCTGTGGTATTATTAGGAAGTGAACACCAGCAATTGTATGCAGTTAGCTTTAGTTGCACACTGTGCATAGGATACAGTACACTGACTGAAAATACTGCAGCTGCCTGCCTGTGGTATTATAAGGAAGAGAACACCAGCAATTGTCTGCAGTTAGTTTGAGTTGCACACTGTGCACAGGATACAGCACACTGACTGAAAATACTGCAGCTGCCTGTCTGCCTGTGGTATTATTAGGAAGAGAACACCAGTAATTGTCTGCAGTTAGCTTTAGTTGCACACTGTGCACAGGATAAGGTACACTGACTGAAAATACTGCAGCTGCCTGCCTGTGGTATTATTAGGAAGTGAACACCAGCAATTGTCTGCAGTTAGCTTTAGTTGCACACTGTGCACAGGATAAAGTACACTGGCTGAAAATACTGCAGCTGCCTGCCTGCCTGTGGTATTATTAGGAAGAGAACACCAGCAAATGTCTGCAGTTAGCTTGAGTTGCACACTGTGCACAGGATACAGTACACTGACTGAAAATACTACAGCACCTGACTGCCTGTGGTATTATTAGGAAGAGAACACCAGCAATTGTCTGCAGTTAGCTTTAGTTGCACACTATGCACAGGATAAGGTACACTGACTGAAAATACTGCAGCTGCCTGCCTGCTTGTGGTTTTATTAGGAAGAGAACACCAGCAATTGTCTGCAGTTAGCTTTAGTTGCACACTGTGCACAGGATACAGTACACTGACTGAATATACTAAAGCTGCCTGCCTGTGGTATTATTAGGAAGAGAACACCAGCAATTGTCTGCAGTTAACTTTAGTTGCACACTGTGAACATGATAATGTACACTGCCTGAAAATACTGCAGCTGCCTGCCTGTGGTATTATAAGGAAGAGAACACCAGCAATTGTCTGCAGTTAGTTTGAGTTGCACACTGTGCACAGGATACAGTACACTGACTGAAAATAATGCAGCTACCTGCCTGTGGTATTATTAGAAAGAGAACACCAGCAAATGTTTGCAGTTAGTTTGAGTTGCACACTGTGCACAGGATACAGTAAACTGACTGAAAATACTGCAGCTGTCTGCCTGCCTGTGGTATTATTCTAAAGAGAACACCAGAAATTGTATGCAGTTAGCTTTAGTTGCACACTGTGCACAGGATACAGTACACTGACTGAAAATACTGCAGCTGCCTGCTTCCTATGTGTGGTATGTTTAGTAAGAGAACACCAGTAATTGTCTGCAGTTAGCTTTAGTTGCACACTGTGCACAGGATACAGTACACTGACTAAAAATACTGCAGCGCCTGCCTCCCTGTGGTATTATTAGGAAGAGAACACCAGCAATTGTCTGCAGTTAGCTTTAGTTGCGCACTGTGCACAGGATAAAGTACACTGACTGAAAATACTGCAGCTGTCTGCCTGCCTGTGGTATTATTAGGAAGAGAACACCAGCAATTCTCTGCAGTTAGCTTTAGTTGCACACTGTGCACAGGATAAGGTACACTGACTGAAAATATTGCAGCTGCCTGCCTGCTTGTGGTATTATTAGGAAGAGAACACCAGCAAATGTCTGCAGTAAGCTTGAGTTGCACACTGTGCACAGAATACAGTACACTGACTGAAAATACTACAGCACCTGACTGCCTGTGGTATTATTAGGAAGAGAACACCAGCAATTCTCTGCAGTTAGCTTTAGTTGCACACTGTGCACAGGATAAGGTACACTGACTAAAAATACTGCAGCTGCCTGCCTGTTTGTGGTATTATTAGGAAGAGAACACCAGCAATTGTCTGCAGTTAGCTTTAGTTGCACACTGTGCACAGGATACAGTACACTGACTGAATATACTACAGCTGCCTGCCTGTGGTAGTATTAGGAAGAGAACACCAGCAATTGTCTGCAGTTAGCTTTAGTTGCACACTGTGCATAGGATACAGTACAATGACTGAAAATACTGCAGCTGCCTGCCTGTGGTATTATAAGGAAGAGAACACCAGTAATTGTCTGCAGTTAGTTTGAGTTGCACACTGTGCACAGGATACAGCACACTGACTGAAAATACTGCAGCTGCCTGCTTCCTATGTGTTGTATGTTTAGTATGAGAACACCAGTAATTGTCTGCAGTTAGCTTTAGTTGCACACTGTGCACAGGATAAAGTACACTGGCTGAAAATACTGCAGCTGCCTGCCTGCCTGTGGTATTATTAGGAAGAGAACACCAGCAAATGTCTGCAGTTAGCTTAAGTTGCACACTGTGCACAGGATACAGTACACTGACTGAAAATACTACAGCACCTGACTGCCTGTGGTATTATTAGGAAGATAACACCAGCAATTGTCTGCAGTTAGCTTTAGTTGCACACTGTGCACAGGATAAGGTACACTGACTGAAAATACTGCAGCTGCCTGACTGCTTGTGGTTTTATTAGGAAGAGAACACCAGCAATTGTCTGCAGTTAGCTTTAGTTGCACACTGTGCACAGGATACAGTACACTGACTGAATATACTACAGCTGCCTGCCTGTGGTATTATTAGGAAGAGAACACCAGCAATTGTATGCAGTTAACTTTAGTTGCACAATGTGCACAGGATACAGTACACTGACTTAATATACTACAGCTGCCTGCCTGTGGTAGTATTAGGAAGAGAACACCAGCAATTGTCTGCAGTTAACTTTAGTTGCACACTGTGAACAGGATGATGTACACTGACTTAAAATTCTGCAGCTGCCTGCCTGTGGTGTTATTAGGAAGAGAACACTAGCAAATGTCTGCAGTTAGCTTTAGTTGCACACTGTGCACAGGATACAGTACACTGACTGAAAATAATGCAGCTGCCTGCCTGTGGTATTATTAGAAAGAGAACACCAGCAAATGTTTGCAGTTAGTTTGAGTTGCACACTGTGCACAGGATACAGTAAACTGACTGAAAATACTGCAGCTGTCTGCCTGCCTGTGGTATTATTCTAAAGAGAACACCAGAAATTGTATGCAGTTAGCTTTAGTTGCACACTGTGCACAGGATACAGTGCACTGACTGAAAATACTGCAGCTGCCTGCCTGCCTGTGGTATTATTAGGAAGAGAACACCAGCAAATGTCTGCAGTTAGCTTGAGTTGCACACTGTGCACAGGATACAGTACACTGACTGAAAATACTACAGCACCTGGCTGTCTGTGGTATTATTAGGAAGATAACACCAGCAATTGTCTGCAGTTAGCTTTAGTTGCACACTGTGCACAGGATAAGGTACACTGACTGAAAATACTGCAGCTGCCTGCCTGCCTGTGGTATTATTAGGAAGAGAACACCAGCAATTGTATGCTGTTAACTTTAGTTGCACACTGTGCACAGGATACAGTACACTGACTGAATATACTACAGCTGCCTGCCTGTGGTAGTATTAGGAAGAGAACACCAGCAATTGTCTGCAGTTAACTTTAGTTGCACACTGTGAACAGGATAATGTACACTGACTTAAAATTCTGCAGCTGTCTGCCTGTGGTTTTATTAGGAAGAGAACACCAGCAATTGTCTGCAGTTAGCTTTAGTTGCACACTGTGCACAGGATACAGCACAATGACTGAAAATACTGCAGCTGCCTGCCTGCGGTGTTATTAGGAAGAGAACACCAGCAATTGTCTGTAGTTAGCTGTAGTTGCACACTGTGCACAGGATACAGTACACTGACTGAAAATACTGCAGCTGCCTGCCTGTGGTATTATAAGGAAGAGAACACCAGCAATTGTCTGCAGTTAGTTTGAGTTGCACACTGTGCACAGGATACAATACACTGACTGAAAATACTGCAGATGCCTGCCTGTGGTATTATTAGGAAGAGAACACCAGTAAGTGTATGCAGTTAGCTTTAGTTGCACACTGTACACAGGATACAGTACACTGACTCGAAATACTGCAGCTGCCTGCCTGCCTGTGGTATTATTAGGAAGAGAACAGCAACAATTGTCTGCAGTTAGCTTTAGTTGCACACTGTGCACAGGATACAGTACACTGACTGAAAAAACTGCAGCTGCCTGCCTGCCTGTGGTATTATTACAAAGAGAACACCACAAATTGTATGCAGTTAGCTTTAGTTGCACACTGTGCACAGGATAAGGTACACTGACTTAAAATACTGCAGCTTTCTGCCTGTGGTATTATTAGGAAGAGAACACCAGTAATTGTCTGCAGGTAGCTTTAGTTGCACACTGTGCACAGGATACAGTACACTGACTAAAAATACTGCAGATGCCTGCCTGCCTGTGGTATTATTAGAAAGAGAACACCAGCAATTGTCTGCAGTTAGCGTGAGTTGCCCACTGTGCACAGGATACAGTACACTGACTGAAAATACTGCAGCTGCCTGCCTGCCTGTGGTATTATTAGGAATAGAACACCAGCAATTGTCTGCAGTTAGCTTTAGTTGCACACTGTGCACAGGATACAGTACACTGACTGAATATACTGCAGCTGCCTGCCTGTGGTATTATTAGGAAGAGAACACCAGCAATTGTCTGCAGTTAACTTTAGTTGCACACTGTGAGCAGGATAAGGTACACTGACTTAAAATACTGCAGCTGTCTGCCTGTGGTTTTATTAGGAAGAGAACACCAGCAATTGTCTGCAGTTAGCTTTAGTTGCACACTGTGCACAGGATACAGTACACTGACTGAAAATACTGCAGCTGCCTGCCTGCCTGTGGTATTATTAGGAAGAGAACACCAGCAATTCTCTGCAGTTAGCTTTAGTTGCACACTGTGCACATGATAAGGTACACTGACTGAAAATATTGCAGCTGCCTGCCTGCTTGTGGTATTATTAGGAAGAGAACACCAGCAAATGTCTGCAGTAAGCTTGAGTTGCACACTGTGCACAGAATACAGTACACTGACTGAAAATACTACAGCACCTGACTGCCTGTGGTATTATTAGGAAGAGAACACCAGCAATTCTCTGCAGTTAGCTTTAGTTGCACACTGTGCACAGGATAAGGTACACTGACTAAAAATACTGCAGCTGCCTGCCTGCTTGTGGTATTATTAGGAAGAGAACACCAGCAATTGTCTGCAGTTAGCTTTAGTTGCACACTGTGCACAGGATACAGTACACTGACTGAATATACTACAGCTGCCTGCCTGTGGTAGTATTAGGAAGAGAACACCAGCAATTGTCTGCAGTTAGCTTTAGTTGCACACTGTGCATAGGATACAGTACAATGACTGAAAATACTGCAGCTGCCTGCCTGTGGTATTATAAGGAAGAGAACACCAGCAATTGTCTGCAGTTAGTTTGAGTTGCACACTGTGCACAGGATACAGCACACTGACTGAAAATACTACAGCTGCCTGTCTGCCTGTGGTATTATTAGGAAGAGAACACCAGTAATTGTCTGCAGTTAGCTTTAGTTGCACAATGTGCACAGGATACAGTACACTGACTTAAAATACTGCAGCTGCCTGCTTCCTATGTGTGGTATGTTTAGTATGAGAACACCAGTAATTGTCTGCAGTTAGCTTTAGTTGCACACTGTGCACAGGATAAAGTACACTGGCTGAAAATACTGCAGCTGCCTGCCTGCCTGTGGTATTATTAGGAAGAGAACACCAGCAAATGTCTGCAGTTAGCTTGAGTTGCACACTGTGCACAGGATACAGTACACTGACTGAAAATACTACAGCACCTGACTGCCTGTGGTATTATTAGGAAGAGAACACCAGCAATTGTCTGCAGTTAGCTTTAGTTGCACACTGTTCACAGGATAAGGTACACTGACTGAAAATACTGCAGCTGCCTGCCTGCTTGTGGTTTTATTAGGAAGAGAACACCAGCAATTGTCTGCAGTTAGCTTTAGTTGCACACTGTGCACAGGATACAGTACACTGACTGAATATACTACAGCTGCCTGCCTGTGGTATTATTAGGAAGAGAACACCAGCAATTGTCTGCAGTTAACTTTAGTTGCACACTGTGAACAGGATAATGTACACTGCCTGAAAATACTGCAGCTGCCTGCCTGTGGTATTATAAGGAAGAGAACACCAGCAATTGTCTGCAGTTAGTTTGAGTTGCACACTGTGCACAGGATACAGTACACTGACTGAAAATAATGCAGCTGCCTGCCTGTGGTATTATTAGAAAGAGAACACCAGCAAATGTTTCCAGTTAGTTTGAGTTGCACACTGTGCACAGGATACAGTAAACTGACTGAAAATACTGCAGCTGTCTGCCTGCCTGTGGTATTATTCTAAAGAGAACACCAGAAATTGTATGCAGTTAGCTTTAGTTGCACACTGTGCACAGGATACAGTACACTGACTGAAAATACTGCAGCTGCCTGCTTCCTATGTGTGGTATGTTTAGTAAGAGAACACCAGTAATTGTCTGCAGTTAGCTTTAGTTGCACACTGTGCACAGGATACAGTACACCGACTAAAAATACTGCAGCGCCTGCCTCCCTGTGGTATTATTAGGAAGAGAACACCAGCAATTGTCTGCAGTTAGCTTTAGTTGCGCACTGTGCACAGGATAAAGTACACTGACTGAAAATACTGCAGCTGCCTGCCTGCCTGTGGTATTATTAGGAAGAGAACACCAGCAATTCTCTGCAGTTAGCTTTAGTTGCACACTGTGCACAGGATAAGGTACACTGACTGAAAATATTGCAGCTGCCTGCCTGCTTGTGGTATTATTAGGAAGAGAACACCAGCAAATGTCTGCAGTAAGCTTGAGTTGCACACTGTGCACAGAATACAGTACACTGACTGAAAATACTACAGCACCTGACTGCCTGTGGTATTATTAGGAAGAGAACACCAGCAATTCTCTGCAGTTAGCTTTAGTTGCACACTGTGCACAGGATAAGGTACACTGACTAAAAATACTGCAGCTGCCTGCCTGCTTGTGGTATTATTAGGAAGAGAACACCAGCAATTGTCTGCAGTTAGCTTTAGTTGCACACTGTGCACAGGATACAGTACACTGACTGAATATACTACAGCTGCCTGCCTGTGGTAGTATTAGGAAGAGAACACCAGCAATTGTCTGCAGTTAGCTTTAGTTGCACACTGTGCATAGGATACAGTACAATGACTGAAAATACTGCAGCTGCCTGCCTGTGGTATTATAAGGAAGAGAACACCAGTAATTGTCTGCAGTTAGTTTGAGTTGCACACTGTGCACAGAATACAGCACACTGACTGAAAATACTGCAGCTGCCTGTCTGCCTGTGGTATTATTAGGAAGAGAACACCAGTAATTGTCTGCAGTTAGCTTTAGTTGCACACTGTGCACAGGATACAGTACACTGACTAAAAATACTGCAGCTGCCTGCCTGCCTGTGGTATTATTAGAAAGAGAACACCAGAAATTGTCTGCAGTTAGCGTGAGTTGCCCAATGTGCACAGGATACAGTACACTGACTGAAAATACTGCAGCTGCCTGCCTGCCTGTGGTATTATTAGGAATAGAACACCAGCAATTGTCTGCAGTAAGCTTTAGTTGCACACTGTGCACAGGAAACAGTACACTGACTGAATATACTGCAGCTGCCTGCCTGTGGTATTATTAGGAAGAGAACACCAGCAATTGTCTGCAGTTAACTTTAGTTGCACACTGTGCGCAGGATAAGGTACACTGACTTAAAATACTGCAGCTGTTTGCCTGTGGTTTTATTAGGAAGAGAACACCAGCAATTGTCTGCAGTTAGCTTTAGTTGCACACTGTGCACAGGATAAAGCACACTGACTGAAAATACTGCAGCTGCCTGTCTGCCTGTGGTATTATTAGGAAGAGAACACCAGTAATTGTCTGCAGTTAGCTTTAGTTGCACACTGTGCACAGGATACAGTACACTGACTTAAAATACTGCAGCTGCCTGCTTCCTATGTGTGGTATGTTTAGTATGAGAACACCAGTAATTGTCTGCAGATAGCTTTAGTTGCACACTGTGCACAGGATAAAGTACATTGGCTGAAAATACTGCAGCTGCCTGCCTGCCTGTGGTATTATTAGGAAGAGAACACCAGCAAATGTCTGCAGTTAGCTTGAGTTGCACACTGTGCACAGGATACAGTACACTGACTGAAAATACTACAGCACCTGACTGCATGTGGTATTATTAGGAAAAGAACACCAGCAATTGTCTGCAGTTAGCTTTAGTTGCACACTGTGCACAGGATAAGGTACACTGACTGAAAATACTGCAGCTGCCTGCCTGCTTGTGGTTTTATTAGGAAGAGAACACCAGCAATTGTCTGCAGTTAGCTTTAGTTGCACACTGTGCACAGGATACAGTACACTGACTGAATATACTACAGCTGCCTGCCTGTGGTATTATTAGGAAGAGAACACCAGCAATTGTCTGCAGTTAACTTTAGTTGCACACTGTGAACAGGATAATGTACACTGACTTAAAATACTGCAGCTGTCTGCCTGTGGTTTTATTAGGAAGAGAACACCAGCAATTGTCTGCAGTTAGCTTTAGTTGCACACTGTGCACAGGATACAGCACAATGACTGAAAATACTGCAGCTGCCTGCCTGCAGTGTTATTAGGAAGAGAACACCAGCAATTGTCTGCAGTTAGCTTTAGTTGCACACTGTGCACAGGATACAGTACACTTACTGAAAATACTGCAGCTGCCTGCCTGTGGTATTATAAGGAAGAGAACAACAGCAATTGTCTGCAGTTAGTTTGAGTTGCACACTGTGCACAGGATACAGTACACTGACTGAAAATAATGCAGCTGCCTGCCTGTGGTATTATTAGAAAGAGAACACCAGCAAATGTTTGTAGTTAGTTTGAGTTGCACACTGTGCACAGGATACAGTAAACTGACTGAAAAAACTGCAGCTGCCTGCCTGCCTGTGGTATTATTACAAATAGAACACCACAAATTGTATGCAGTTAGATTTGGTGGCACACTGTGCACATGATAAGGTACACTGACTTAAAATACTGCAGCTGTCTGCCTGTGGTATTATTAGGAAGGGAACACCAGTAATTGTCTGCAGGTAGCTTTAGTTGCACACTGTGCACAGGATACAGTACACTGACTGAAAATACTGCAGCGCCTGCCTGCCTGTGGTATTATTAGGAAGAGAACACCAGCAATTGTCTGCAGTTAGCTTTAGTTGCACAATGTGCACAGGATAAAGTACACTGACTAAAAATACTGCAGCTGCCTGCCTGCCTGCCTGTGGTATTATTAGAAAGAGAACACCAGAAATCAACTGCAGTTAGCGTGAGTTGCACACTGTGCACATGATACAGTACACTTTCTGAAAATACTGCAGCTGCCTGCCTGCCTGTGGTATTATTAGGAATAGAACACCAGCAATTGTCTGCAGTTAGCTTTAGTTGCACACTGTGCACAGGATACAGTACACTGACTGAATATACTGCAGCTGCCTTCCTGTGGTATTATTAGGAAGAGAACACCAGCAATTGTATGCAGTTAAATTTAGTTGCACACTGTGAACAGGATAAGGTACACTGACTGAAAATACTGCAGCTGTCTGCCTGTGGTTTTATTAGGAAGAGAACACCAGCAATTGTCTGCAGTTAGCTTTAGTTGCACACTGTGCACAGGATACAGTACACTGACTGAATATACTGCAGCTGCCTGCCTGTGGTATTATTAGGAAGTGAACACCAGCAATTGTCTGCAGTTAGCTTTAGTTGCACACTGTGCATAGGATACAGTACACTGACTGAAAATACTGCAGCTGCCTGCCTGTGGTATTATAAGGAAGAGAACACCAGTAATTGTCTGCAGTTAGTTTGAGTTGCACACTGTGCACAGGATACAGCACACTGACTGAAAATACTGCAGCTGCCTGTCTGCCTGTGGTATTATTAGGAAGAGAACACCAGTAATTGTCTGCAGTTAGCTTTAGTTGCACACTGTGCTCAGGATACAGTACACTGACTTAAAATACTGCAGCTGCCTGCTTCCTATGTGTGGTATGTTTAGTATGAGAACACCAGTAATTGTCTGCAGTTAGCTTTAGTTGCACACTGTGCACAGGATAAAGTACACTGGCTGAAAATACTGCAGCTGCCTGCCTGCCTGTGGTATTATTAGGAAGAGAACACCAGCAAATGTCTGCAGTTAGCTTGAGTTGCACACTGTGCACAGGATACAGTACACTGACTGAAAATACTGCAGCTGCCTGCCTGCTTGTGGTTTTATTAGGAAGAGAACACCAGCAATTGTCTGCAGTTAGCTTTAGTTGCACACTGTGCACAGGATAAAGTACACTGGCTGAAAATACTACAGCACCTGACTGCCTGTGGTATTATTAGGAAGATAACACCAGCAATTGTCTGCAGTTAGCTTTAGTTGCACACTGTGCACAGGATAAGGTACACTGACTGAAAATACTGCAGCTGCCTGCCTGCTTGTGGTTTTATTAGGAAGAGAACACCAGCAATTGTCTGCAGTTAGCTTTAGTTGCACACTGTGCACAGGATACAGTACATTGACTGAATATACTACAGCTGCCTGCCTGTGGTATTATTAGGAAGAGAACACCAGCAATTGTATGCAGTTAACTTTAGTTGCACACTGTGCACAGGATACAGTACACTGACTGAATATACTACAGCTGCCTGCCTGTGGTAGTATTAGGAAGAGAACACCAGCAATTGTCTGCAGTTAACTTTAGTTGCACACTGTGAACAGGATACAGTACACTGACTTAAAATTCTGCAGCTGTCTGCCTGTGGTTTTATTAGGAAGAGAACACCAGCAATTGTCTGCAGTTAGCTTTAGTTGCACACTGTGCACAGGATACAGCACAATGACTGAATATACTGCAGCTGCCTGCCTGCGGTGTTATTAGGAAGAGAACACCAGCAATTGTCTGCAGTTAGCTTTAGTTGCACACTGTGCACAGGATACAGTACACTGACTGAAAATACTGCAGCTGCCTGCCTGTGGTATTATAAGGAAGAGAACACCAGCAATTGTCTGCAGTTAGTTTGAGTTGCACACTGTGCACAGGATACAATACACTGACTGAAAATACTGCAGATGCCTGCCTGTGGTATTATTAGGAAGAGAACACCAGTAAGTGTATGCAGTTAGCTTTAGTTGCACACTGTACACAGGATACAGTACACTGACTCGAAATACTGCAGCTGCCTGCCTGCCTGTGGTATTATTAGGAAGAGAACAGCAACAATTGTCTGCAGTTAGCTTTAGTTGCACACTGTGCACAGGATACAGTACACTGACTGAAAAAACTGCAGCTGCCTGCCTGCCTGTGGTATTATTACAAAGAGAACACCACAAATTGTATGCAGTTAGCTTTAGTTGCACACTGTGCACAGGATAAGGTACACTGACTTAAAATACTGCAGCTTTCTGCCTGTGGTATTATTAGGAAGAGAACACCAGTAATTGTCTGCAGGTAGCTTTAGTTGCACACTGTGCACAGGATACAGTACACTGACTAAAAATACTGCAGCTGCCTGCCTGCCTGTGGTATTATTAGAAAGAGAACACCAGAAATTGTCTGCAGTTAGCGTGAGTTGCCCACTGTGCACAGGATACAGTACACTGACTGAAAATACTGCAGCTGCCTGCCTGCCTGTGGTATTATTAGGAATAGAACACCAGCAATTGTCTGCAGTTAGCTTTAGTTGCACACTGTGCACAGGATACAGTACACTGACTGAATATACTGCAGCTGCCTGCCTGTGGTATTATTAGGAAGAGAACACCAGCAATTGTCTGCAGTTAACTTTAGTTGCACACTGTGAGCAGGATAAGGTACACTGACTTAAAATACTGCAGCTGTCTGCCTGTGGTTTTATTAGGAAGAGAACACCAGCAATTGTCTGCAGTTAGCTTTAGTTGCACACTGTGCACAGGATACAGTACACTGACTGAAAATACTGCAGCTGCCTGCCTGTGGTATTATTAGGAAGTGAACACCAGCAATTGTATGCAGTTAGCTTTAGTTGCACACTGTGCATAGGATACAGTACACTGACTGAAAATACTGCAGCTGCCTGCCTGTGGTATTATAAGGAAGAGAACACCAGCAATTGTCTGCAGTTAGTTTGAGTTGCACACTGTGCACAGGATACAGCACACTGACTGAAAATACTGCAGCTGCCTGTCTGCCTGTGGTATTATTAGGAAGAGAACACCAGTAATTGTCTGCAGTTAGCTTTAGTTGCACACTGTGCACAGGATACAGTACACTGACTTAAAATACTGCAGCTGCCTGCTTCCTATGTGTGGTATGTTTAGTATGAGAACACCAGTAATTGTCTGCAGTTAGCTTTAGTTGCACACTGTGCACAGGATAAAGTACACTGGCTGAAAATACTGCAGCTGCCTGCCTGCCTGTGGTATTATTAGGAAGAGAACACCAGCAAATGTCTGCAGTTAGCTTGAGTTGCACACTGTGCACAGGATACAGTACACTGACTGAAAATACTACAGCACCTGACTGCCTGTGGTATTATTAGGAAGAGAACACCAGCAATTGTCTGCAGTTAGCTTTAGTTGCACACTATGCACAGGATAAGGTACACTGACTGAAAATACTGCAGCTGCCTGCCTGCTTGTGGTTTTATTAGGAAGAGAACACCAGCAATTGTCTGCAGTTAGCTTTAGTTGCACACTGTGCACAGGATACAGTACACTGACTGAATATACTACAGCTGCCTGCCTGTGGTATTATTAGGAAGAGAACACCAGCAATTGTCTGCAGTTAACTTTAGTTGCACACTGTGAACATGATAATGTACACTGCCTGAAAATACTGCAGCTGCCTGCCTGTGGTATTATAAGGAAGAGAACACCAGCAATTGTCTGCAGTTAGTTTGAGTTGCACACTGTGCACAGGATACAGTACACTGACTGAAAATAATGCAGCTGCCTGCCTGTGGTATTATTAGAAAGAGAACACCAGCAAATGTTTGCAGTTAGTTTGAGTTGCACACTGTGCACAGGATACAGTAAACTGACTGAAAATACTGCAGCTGTCTGCCTGCCTGTGGTATTATTCTAAAGAGAACACCAGAAATTGTATGCAGTTAGCTTTAGTTGCACACTGTGCACAGGATACAGTACACTGACTGAAAATACTGCAGCTGCCTGCTTCCTATGTGTGGTATGTTTAGTAAGAGAACACCAGTAATTGTCTGCAGTTAGCTTTAGTTGCACACTGTGCACAGGATACAGTACACCGACTAAAAATACTGCAGCGCCTGCCTCCCTGTGGTATTATTAGGAAGAGAACACCAGCAATTGTCTGCAGTTAGCTTTAGTTGCGCACTGTGCACAGGATAAAGTACACTGACTGAAAATACTGCAGCTGCCTGCCTGCCTGTGGTATTATTAGGAAGAGAACACCAGCAATTCTCTGCAGTTAGCTTTAGTTGCACACTGTGCACAGGATAAGGTACACTGACTGAAAATATTGCAGCTGCCTGCCTGCTTGTGGTATTATTAGGAAGAGAACACCAGCAAATGTCTGCAGTAAGCTTGAGTTGCACACTGTGCACAGAATACAGTACACTGACTGAAAATACTACAGCACCTGACTGCCTGTGGTATTATTAGGAAGAGAACACCAGCAATTCTCTGCAGTTAGCTTTAGTTGCACACTGTGCACAGGATAAGGTACACTGACTAAAAATACTGCAGCTGCCTGCCTGCTTGTGGTATTATTAGGAAGAGAACACCAGCAATTGTCTGCAGTTAGCTTTAGTTGCACACTGTGCACAGGATACAGTACACTGACTGAATATACTACAGCTGCCTGCCTGTGGTAGTATTAGGAAGAGAACACCAGCAATTGTCTGCAGTTAGCTTTAGTTGCACACTGTGCATAGGATACAGTACGATGACTGAAAATACTGCAGCTGCCTGCCTGTGGTATTATAAGGAAGAGAACACCAGTAATTGTCTGCAGTTAGTTTGAGTTGCACACTGTGCACAGGATACAGCACACTGACTGAAAATACTGCAGCTGCCTGCTTCCTATGTGTTGTATGTTTAGTATGAGAACACCAGTAATTGTCTGCAGTTAGCTTTAGTTGCACACTGTGCACAGGATAAAGTACACTGGCTGAAAATACTGCAGCTGCCTGCCTGCCTGTGGTATTATTAGGAAGAGAACACCAGCAAATGTCTGCAGTTAGCTTAAGTTGCACACTGTGCACAGGATACAGTACACTGACTGAAAATACTACAGCACCTGACTGCCTGTGGTATTATTAGGAAGATAACACCAGCAATTGTCTGCAGTTAGCTTTAGTTGCACACTGTGCACAGGATAAGGTACACTGACTGAAAATACTGCAGCTGCCTGACTGCTTGTGGTTTTATTAGGAAGAGAACACCAGCAATTGTCTGCAGTTAGCTTTAGTTGCACACTGTGCACAGGATACAGTACACTGACTGAATATACTACAGCTGCCTGTCTGTGGTATTATTAGGGAGAGAACACCAGCAATTGTATGCAGTTAACTTTAGTTGCACAATGTGCACAGGATACAGTACACTGACTTAATATACTACAGCTGCCTGCCTGTGGTAGTATTAGGAAGAGAACACCAGCAATTGTCTGCAGTTAACTTTAGTTGCACACTGTGAACAGGATGATGTACACTGACTTAAAATTCTGCAGCTGTCTGCCTGTGGTTTTATTAGGAAGAGAACACCAGCCATTGTCTGCTGTTAGCTTTAGTTGCACACTGTGCACAGGATACAGCACAATGACTGAAAATACTGCAGCTGCCTGCCTGTGGTGTTATTAGGAAGAGAACACTAGCAAATGTCTGCAGTTAGCTTTAGTTGCACACTGTGCACAGGATACAGTACACTGACTGAAAATAATGCAGCTGCCTGCCTGTGGTATTATTAGAAAGAGAACACCAGCAAATGTTTGCAGTTAGTTTGAGTTGCACACTGTGCACAGGATACAGTAAACTGACTGAAAATACTGCAGCTGTCTGCCTGCCTGTGGTATTATTCTAAAGAGAACACCAGAAATTGTATGCAGTTAGCTTTAGTTGCACACTGTGCACAGGATACAGTACACTGACTGAAAATACTGCAGCTGCCTGCCTGCCTGTGGTATTATTAGGAAGAGAACACCAGCAAATGTCTGCAGTTAGCTTGAGTTGCACACTGTGCACAGGATACAGTACACTGACTGAAAATACTACAGCACCTGGCTGTCTGTGGTATTATTAGGAAGATAACACCAGCAATTGTCTGCAGTTAGCTTTAGTTGCACACTGTGCACAGGATAAGGTACACTGACTGAAAATACTGCAGCTGCCTGCCTGCCTGTGGTATTATTAGGAAGAGAACACCAGCAATTGTATGCAGTTAACTTTAGTTGCACACTGTGCACAGGATACAGTACACTGACTGAATATACTACAGCTGCCTGCCTGTGGTAGTATTAGGAAGAGAACACCAGCAATTGTCTGCAGTTAACTTTAGTTGCACACTGTGAACAGGATAATGTACACTGACTTAAAATTCTGCAGCTGTCTGCCTGTGGTTTTATTAGGAAGAGAACACCAGCAATTGTCTGCAGTTAGCTTTAGTTGCACACTGTGCACAGGATACAGCACAATGACTGAAAATACTGCAGCTGCCTGCCTGTGGTATTATAAGGAAGAGAACACCAGCAATTGTCTGCAGTTAGTTTGAGTTGCACACTGTGCACAGGATACAATACACTGACTGAAAATACTGCAGATGCCTGCCTGTGGTATTATTAGGAAGAGAACACCAGTAAGTGTATGCAGTTAGCTTTAGTTGCACACTGTACACAGGATACAGTACACTGACTCGAAATACTGCAGCTGCCTGCCTGCCTGTGGTATTATTAGGAAGAGAACAGCAACAATTGTCTGCAGTTAGCTTTAGTTGCACACTGTGCACAGGATACAGTACACTGACTGAAAAAACTGCAGCTGCCTGCCTGCCTGTGGTATTATTACAAAGAGAACACCACAAATTGTATGCAGTTAGCTTTAGTTGCACACTGTGCACAGGATAAGGTACACTGACTTAAAATACTGCAGCTTTCTGCCTGTGGTATTATTAGGAAGAGAACACCAGTAATTGTCTGCAGTTAGCGTGAGTTGCCCACTGTGCACAGGATACAGTACACTGACTGAAAATACTGCAGCTGCCTGCCTGCCTGTGGTATTATTAGGAATAGAACACCAGCAATTGTCTGCAGTTAGCTTTAGTTGCACACTGTGCACAGGATACAGTACACTGACTGAATATACTGCAGCTGCCTGCCTGTGGTATTATTAGGAAGAGAACACCAGCAATTGTCTGCAGTTAACTTTAGTTGCACACTGTGAGCATGATAAGGTACACTGACTTAAAATACTGCAGCTGCCTGCCTGCTTGTGGTATTATTAGGAAGAGAACACCAGCAAATGTCTGCAGTAAGCTTGAGTTGCACACTGTGCACATAATGCAGTACACTGACTGAAAATACTACAGCACCTGACTGCCTGTGGTATTATTAGGAAGAGAACACCAGCAATTCTCTGCAGTTAGCTTTAGTTGCACACTGTGCACATGATAAGGTACACTGACTAAAAATACTGCAGCTGCCTGCCTGCTTGTGGTATTATTAGGAAGAGAACACCAGCAATTGTCTGCAGTTAGCTTTAGTTGCACACTGTGCACAGGATACAGTACACTGACTGAATATACTACAGCTGCCTGCCTGTGGTAGTATTAGGAAGAGAACACCAGCAATTGTCTGCAGTTAGCTTTAGTTGCACACTGTGCATAGGATACAGTACAATGACTGAAAATACTGCAGCTGCCTGCCTGTGGTATTATAAGTAAGAGAACACCAGCAATTGTCTGCAGTTAGTTTGAGTTGCACACTGTGCACAGGATACAGCACACTGACTGAAAATACTGCAGCTGCCTGTCTGCCTGTGGTATTATTAGGAAGAGAACACCAGTAATTGTCTGCAGTTAGCTTTAGTTGCACACTGTGCACAGGATACAGTACACTGACTTAAAATACTGCAGCTGCCTGCTTCCTATGTGTGGTATGTTTAGTATGAGAACACCAGTAATTGTCTGCAGTTAGCTTTAGTTGCACACTGTGCACAGGATAAAGTACACTGGCTGAAAATACTGCAGCTGCCTGCCTGCCTGTGGTATTATTAGGAAGAGAACACCAGCAAATGTCTGCAGTTAGCTTGAGTTGCACACTGTGCACAGGATACAGTACACTGACTGAAAATACTACAGCACCTGACTGCCTGTGGTATTATTAGGAAGAGAACACCAGCAATTGTCTGCAGTTAGCTTTAGTTGCACACTGTGCACAGGATAAGGTACACTGACTGAAAATACTGCAGCTGCCTGCCTGCTTGTGGTTTTATTAGGAAGAGAACACCAGCAATTGTCTGCAGTTAGCTTTAGTTGAACACTGTGCACAGGATACAGTACACTGACTGAATATACTACAGCTGCCTGCCTGTGGTATTATTAGGAAGAGAACACCAGCAATTGTCTGCAGTTAACTTTAGTTGCACACTGTGAACAGGATAATGTACACTGCCTGAAAATACTGCAGCTGCCTGCCTGTGGTATTATAAGGAAGAGAACACCAGCAATTGTCTGCAGTTAGTTTGAGTTGCACACTGTGCACAGGATACAGTACATTGACTGAAAATAATGCAGCTGCCTGCCTGTGGTATTATTAGAAAGAGAACACCAGAAATTGTATGCAGTTAGGTTTAGTTGCACACTGTGCACAGGATACAGTACACTGACTGAAAATACTGCAGCTGCCTGCTTCCTATGTGTGGTATGTTTAGTAAGAGAACACCAGTAATTGTCTGCAGTTAGCTTTAGTTGCACACTGTGCACAGGATACAGTACACCGACTAAAAATACTGCAGCGCCTGCCTCCCTGTGGTATTATTAGGAAGAGAACACCAGCAATTGTCTGCAGTTAGCTTTAGTTGCGCACTGTGCACAGGATAAAGTACACTGACTGAAAATACTGCAGCTGCCTGCCTGCCTGTGGTATTATTAGGAAGAGAACACCAGCAATTCTCTGCAGTTAGCTTTAGTTGCACACTGTGCACAGGATAAGGTACACTGACTGAAAATATTGCAGCTGCCTGCCTGCTTGTGGTATTATTAGGAAGAGAACACCAGCAAATGTCTGCAGTAAGCTTGAGTTGCACACTGTGCACAGAATACAGTACACTGACTGAAAATACTACAGCACCTGACTGCCTGTGGTATTATTAGGAAGAGAACACCATCAATTCTCTGCAGTTAGCTTTAGTTGCACACTGTGCACAGGATAAGGTACACTGACTAAAAATACTGCAGCTGCCTGCCTGCTTGTGGTATTATTAGGAAGAGAACACCAGCAATTGTCTGCAGTTAGCTTTAGTTGCACACTGTGCACAGGATACAGTACACTGACTGAATATACTACAGCTGCCTACCTGTGGTAGTATTAGGAAGAGAACACCAGCAATTGTCTGCAGTTAGCTTTAGTTGCACACTGTGCATAGGATACAGTACAATGACTGAAAATACTGCAGCTGCCTGCCTGTGGTATTATAAGGAAGAGAACACCAGTAATTGTCTGCAGTTAGTTTGAGTTGCACACTGTGCACAGAATACAGCACACTGACTGAAAATACTGCAGCTGCCTGTCTGCCTGTGGTATTATTAGGACGAGAACACCAGTAATTGTCTGCAGTTAGCTTTAGTTGCACACTGTGCACAGGATACAGTACACTGACTTAAAATACTGCAGCTGCCTGCTTCCTATGTGTGGTATGTTTAGTATGAGAACACCAGTAATTGTCTGCAGTTAGCTTTAGTTGCGCACTGTGCACAGGATAAAGTACACTGGCTGAAAATACTGCAGCTGCCTGCCTGCCTGTGGTATTATTAGGAAGAGAACACCAGCAAATGTATGCAGTTAGCTTAAGTTGCACACTGTGCACAGGATACAGTACACTGACTGAAAATACTACAGCACCTGACTGCCTGTGGTATTATTAGGAAGATAACACCAGCAATTGTCTGCAGTTAGCTTTAGTTGCACACTGTGCACAGGATAAGGTACACTGACTGAAAATACTGCAGCTGCCTGACTGCTTGTGGTTTTATTAGGAAGAGAACACCAGCAATTGTCTGCAGTTAACTTTAGTTGCACAATGTGCACAGGATACAGTACACTGACTTAATATACTACAACTGCCTGCCTGTGGTAGTATTAGGAAGAGAACACCAGCAATTGTCTACAGTTAACTTTAGTTGCACACTGTGAACAGGATAATGTACACTGACTTAAAATTCTGCAGATGTCTGCCTGTGGTTTTATTAGGAAGAGAACACCAGCAATTGTCTGCTGTTAGCTTTAGTTGCACACTGTGCACAGGATACAGCACAATGACTGAAAATACTGCAGCTGCCTGCCTGCGGTGTTATTAGGAAGAGAACACCAGCAAATGTCTGCAGTTAGCTTTAGTTGCACACTGTGCACAGGATACAGTACACTGACTGAAAATAATGCAGCTGCCTGCCTGTGGTATTATTAGAAAGAGAACACCAGCAAATGTTTGCAGTTAGTTTGAGTTGCACACTGTGCACAGGATACAGTAAACTGACTGAAAATACTGCAGCTGTCTGCCTGCCTGTGGTATTATTCTAAAGAGAACACCAGAAATTGTATGCAGTTAGCTTTAGTTGCACACTGTGCACAGGATACAGTACACTGACTTAAAATACTGCAGCTGCCTGCCTGCCTGTGGTATTATTAGGAAGAGAACAGCAACAATTGTCTGCAGTTAGCTTTAGTTGCACACTGTGCACAGGATACAGTACACTGACTGAAAAAACTGCAGCTGCCTGCCTGCCTGTGGTATTATTACAAATAGAACACCACAAATTGTATGCAGTTAGCTTTAGTGGCACACTGTGCACAGGATAAGGTACACTGACTTAAAATACTGCAGCTGTCTGCCTGTGGTATTATTAGGAAGAGAACACCAGTAATTGTCTGCAGGTAGCTTTAGCTGCACACTGTGCACAGGATACAGTACACTGACTGAAAATACTGCAGCGCCTGCCTGCCTGTGGTATTATTAGGAAGAGAACACCAGCAATTGTCTGCAGTTAGCTTTAGTTGCACACTGTGCACAGGATAAAGTACACTGACTAAAAAAACTGCAGCTGCCTGCCTGCCTGTGGTATTATTAGAAAGAGAACACCAGAAATCATCTGCAGTTAGCGTGAGTTGCACACTGTGCACATGATACAGTACACTTTCTGAAAATACTGCAGCTGCCTGCCTGCCTGTGGTATTATTAGGAATAGAACACCAGCAATTGTCTGCAGTTAGCTTTAGTTGCACACTGTGCACAGGATACAGTACACTGACTGAATATACTGCAGCTGCCTTCCTGTGGTATTATTAGGAAGAGAACACCAGCAATTGTATGCAGTTAAATTTAGTTTCACACTGTGAACAGGATAAGGTACACTGACTGAAAATACTGCAGCTGCCTGCCTGTGGTTTTATTAGGAAGAGAACACCAGCAATTGTCTGCAGTTAGCTTTAGTTGCACACTGTGCACAGGATACAGTACACTGACTAAAAATACTGCAGCGCCTGCCTCCCTGTGGTATTATTACGAAGAGAACACCAGCAATTGTCTGCAGTTAGCTTTAGTTGCGCACTGTGCACAGGATAAAGTACACTGACTGAAAATACTGCAGCTGCCTGCCTGCCTGTGGTATTATTAGGAAGAGAACACCAGCAATTCTCTGCAGTTAGCTTTAGTTGCACACTGTGCACAGGATAAGGTACACTGACTGAAAATACTGCAGCTGCCTGCCTGCTTGTGGTATTATTAGGAAGAGAACACCAGCAAATGTCTGCAGTAAGCTTGAGTTGCACACTGTGCACAGAATACAGTACACTGACTGAAAATACTACAGCACCTGACTGCCTGTGGTATTATTAGGAAGAGAACACCAGCAATTCTCTGCAGTTAGCTTTAGTTGAACACTGTGCACAGGATAAGGTACACTGACTAAAAATACTGCAGCTGCCTGCCTGCTTGTGGTATTATTAGGAAGAGAACACCAGCAATTGTCTGCAGTTAGCTTTAGTTGCACACTGTGCACATGATACAGTACACTGACTGAATATACTACAGCTGCCTGCCTGTGGTAGTATTAGGAAGAGAACACCAGCAATTGTCTGCAGTTCGCTTTAGTTGCACACTGTGCACAGGATAAAGTACACTGACTAAAAATACTGCAGCTGCCTGCCTGCCTGTGGTATTATTAGAAAGAGAACACCAGAAATTGTCTGCAGTTAGCTTTAGTTGCGCACTGTGCACAGGATAAAGTACACTGACTGAAAATACTGCAGCTGCCTGCCTGCCTGTGGTATTATTAGGAAGAGAACACCAGCAATTGTCTGCAGTTAGCTTTAGTTGCACACTGTGCACAGGATAAGGTACACTGACTGAAAATACTGCAGCTGCCTGCCTGCTTGTGGTATTATTAGGAAGAGAACACCAGCAATTGTCTGCAGTTAGCTTTAGTTGCACACTGTGCACAGGATACATTACACTGACTGAATATACTACAGCTGCCTGCCTGTGGTAGTATTAGGAAGAGAACACCAGCAATTGTCTGCAGTTAACTTTAGTTGCACACTGTGAACAGGATAAGGTACACTGACTTAAAATACTGCAGCTGTCTGCCTGTGGTTTTATTAGGAAGTGAACACCAGCAATTGTCTGCAGTTAGCTTTAGTTGCACACTGTGCACAGGATACAGCACACTGACTGAAAATACTGCAGCTGCCTGTCTGCCTGTGCTATTATTAGGAAGAGAACACCAGTAATTGTCTGCAGTTAGCTTTAGTTGCACACTGTGCACAGGATACAGTACACTGACTTAAAATACTGCAGCTTCCTGCTTCCTATGTGTGGTATGTTTAGTATGAGAACACCAGTAATTGTCTGCAGTTAGCTTTAGTTGCACACTGTGCACAGGATAAAGTACACTGGCTGAAAATACTGCAGCTGCCTGCCTGCCTGTGGTATTATTAGGAAGAGAACACCAGCAAATGTCTGCAGTTAGCTTAAGTTGCACACTGTGCACAGGATACAGTACACTGACTGAAAATACTACAGCACCTGACTGCCTGTGGTATTATTAGGAAGATAACACCAGCAATTGTCTGCAGTTAGCTTTAGTTGCACACTGTGCACAGGATAAGGTACACTAACTGAAAATACTGCAGCTGCCTGACTGCTTGTGGTTTTATTAGGAAGAGAACACCAGCAATTGTCTGCAGTTAGCTTTAGTTGCACACTGTGCACAGGATACAGTACACTGACTGAATATACTACAGCTGCCTGCCTGTGGTATTATTAGGAAGAGAACACCAGCAATTGTATGCAGTTAACTTTAGTTGCACAATGTGCACAGGATACAGTACACTGACTTAATATACTACAGCTGCCTGCCTGTGGTAGTATTAGGAAGAGAACACCAGCAATTGTCTGCAGTTAACTTTAGTTGCACACTGTGAACAGGATAATGTACACTGACTTAAAATTCTGCAGCTGCCTGCCTGTGGTTTTATTAGGAAGAGAACACCAGCAATTCTCTGCAGTTAGCTTTAGTTGCACACTGTGCACAGGATAAGGTACACTGACTAAAAATACTGCAGCTGCCTGCCTGCTTGTGGTATTATTAGGAAGAGAACACCAGCAATTGTCTGCAGTTAGCTTTAGTTGCACACTGTGCACAGGATACAGTACACTGACTGAATATACTACAGCTGCCTGCCTGTGGTAGTATTAGGAAGAGAACACCAGCAATTGTCTGCAGTTAGCTTTAGTTGCACACTGTGCACAGGATAAAGTACACTGACTAAAAATACTGCAGCTGCCTGCCTGCCTGTGGTATTATTAGAAAGAGAACACCAGAAATTGTCTGCAGTTAGCTTTAGTTGCGCACTGTGCACAGGATAAAGTACACTGACTGAAAATACTGCAGCTGCCTGCCTGCCTGTGGTATTATTAGGAAGAGAACACCAGCAATTCTCTGCAGTTAGCTTTAGTTGCACACTGTGCACAGGATAAGGTACACTGACTGAAAATACTGCAGCTGCCTGCCTGCTTGTGGTATTATTAGGAAGAGAACACCAGCAAAGGTCTGCAGTAAGCTTGAGTTGCACACTGTGCACAGAATACAGTACACTGACTGAAAATACTACAGCACCTGACTGCCTGTGGTATTATTAGGAAGAGAACACCAGCAATTATCTGCAGTTAGCTTTAGTTGCACACTGTGCACAGGATAAGGTACACTGACTGAAAATACTGCAGCTGCCTGCCTGCTTGTGGTATTATTAGGAAGAGAACACCAGCAATTGTCTGCAGTTAGCTTTAGTTGCACACTGTGCACAGGATACAGTACACTGACTGAATATACTACAGCTGCCTGCCTGTGGTAGTATTAGGAAGAGAACACCAGCAATTGTCTGCAGTTAACTTTAGTTGCACACTATGAACAGGATAAGGTACACTGACTTAAAATACTGCAGCTGTCTGCCTGTGGTTTTATTAGGAAGTGAACACCAGCAATTGTCTGCAGTTAGCTTTAGTTGCACACTGTGCATAGGATACAGTACAATGACTGAAAATACTGCAGCTGCCTGCCTGTGGTATTATTAGGAAGAGAACACCAGCAATTGTCTGCAGTTAGCTTTAGTTGCACACTGTGCACAGGATAAAGTACACTGACTAAAAATACTGCAGCTGCCTGCCTGCATGTGGTATTATTAGGAATAGAACACCAGCAATTGTCTGTAGTTAGCTTTAGTTGCACACTGTGCACAGGATACAGTACACTGACTGAATATACTGCAGCTGCCTGCCTGTGGTATTATTAGGAAGAGAACACCAGAAAGTGTCTGCAGTTAACTTTAGTTGCACACTGTGAGCAGGATAAGGTACACTGACTTAAAATACTGCAGCTGCATTCCTGTGGTATTATTAGGAAGTGAACACCAGCAATTGTCTGCAGTTAGCTTTAGTTGCACACTGTGCATAGGATACAGTACACTGACTGAAAATACTGCAGCTGCCTGCCTGTGGTATTATAAGGAAGAGAACACCAGCAATTATCTGCAGTTAGTTTGAGTTGCACACTGTGCACAGGATACAGCACACTGACTGAAAATACTGCAGCTGCCTGTCTGCCTGTGGTATTATTAGGAAGAGAACACCAGTAATTGTCTGCAGTTAGCTTTAGTTGCACACTGTGCACAGGATACAGTACACTGACTTGAAATACTGCAGCTGCCTGCTTCCTATGTGTGGTATGTTTAGTATGAGAACACCAGTAATTGTCTGCAGTTAGCTTTAGTTGCACACTGTGCACAGGATAAAGTACACTGGCTGAAAATACTGCAGCTGCCTGCCTGCCTGTGGTATTATTAGGAAGAGAACACCAGCAAATGTCTGCAGTTAGCTTGAGTTGCACACTGTGAACAGGATACAGTACACTGACTGAAAATACTACAGCACCTGATTGCCTGTGGTATTATTAGGAAGAGAACACCAGCAATTGTCTGCAGTTAGCTTTAGTTGCACACTGTGCACAGGATAAGGTACACTGACTGAAAATACTGCAGCTGCCTGCCTGCTTGTGGTTTTATTAGGAAGAGAACACCAGCAATTGTCTGCAGTTAGCTTTAGTTGCACACTGTGCACAGGATACAGTACACTGACTGAATATACTACAGCTGCCTGCCTGTGGTATTATTAGGAATAGAACACCAGCAATTGTCTGCAGTTAACTTTAGTTACACACTGTGAACAGGATGATGTACACTGACTTAAAATACTGCAGCTGTCTGCCTGTGGTTTTATTAGGAAGAGAACACCAGCAATTGTCTGCAGTTAGCTTTAGTTGCACACTGTGCACAGGATACAGTACACTGCCTGAAAATACTGCAGCTGCCTGCCTGTGGTGTTATTAGGAAGAGAACACCAGCAATTGTCTGCAGTTAGCTTTAGTTGCACACTGTGCACAGGATACAGTACACTGCCTTAAAATACTGCAGCTGCCTGCCTGCCTGTGGTATTATTAGGAAGAGAACACCAGTAATTGTCTGCAGGTAGCTTTAGTTGCACACTGTGCACAGGATACAGTACACTGACTGAAAATACTGCAGCGCCTGCCTGCCTGTAGTATTATTAGGAAGAGAACACCAGCAATTGTCTGCAGTTAGCTTTAGTTGCACACTGTGCACAGGATAAAGTACACTGACTAAAAATACTGCAGCTGCCTGCCTGCCTGTGGTATTATTAGGAATAGAACACCAGCAATTGTCTGTAGTTAGCTTTAGTTGCACACTGTGCACAGGATACAGTACACTGACTGAATATACTGCAGCTGCCTGCCTGTGGTATTATTAGGAAGAGAACACCAGAAAGTGTCTGCAGTTAACTTTAGTTGCACACTGTGAGCAGGATAAGGTACACTGACTTAAAATACTGCAGCTGCATTCCTGTGGTATTATTAGGAAGTGAACACCAGCAATTGTCTGCAGTTAGCTTTAGTTGCACACTGTGCATAGGATACAGTACACTGACTGAAAATACTGCAGCTGCCTGCCTGTGGTATTATAAGGAAGAGAACACCAGCAATTATCTGCAGTTAGTTTGAGTTGCACACTGTGCACAGGATACAGCACACTGACTGAAAATACTGCAGCTGCCTGTCTGCCCGTGGTATTATTAGGAAGAGAACACCAGTAATTGTCTGCAGTTAGCTTTAGTTGCACACTGTGCACAGGATACAGTACACTGACTTGAAATACTGCAGCTGCCTGCTTCCTATGTGTGGTATGTTTAGTATGAGAACACCAGTAATTGTCTGCAGTTAGCTTTAGTTGCACACTGTGCACAGGATAAAGTACACTGGCTGAAAATACTGCAGCTGCCTGCCTGCCTGTGGTATTATTAGGAAGAGAACACCAGCAAATGTCTGCAGTTAGCTTGAGTTGCACACTGTGCACAGGATACAGTACACTGACTGAAAATACTACAGCACCTGACTGCCTGTGGTATTATTAGGAAGAGAACACCAGCAATTGTCTGCAGTTAGCTTTAGTTGCACACTGTGCACAGGATAAGGTACACTGACTGAAAATACTGCAGCTGCCTGCCTGCTTGTGGTTTTATTAGGAAGAGAACACCAGCAATTGTCTGCAGTTAGCTTTAGTTGCACACTGTGCACAGGATACAGTACACTGACTGAATATACTACAGCTGCCTGCCTGTGGTATTATTAGGAATAGAACACCAGCAATTGTCTGCAGTTAACTTTAGTTGCACACTGTGAACAGGATGATGTACACTGACTTAAAATACTGCAGCTGTCTGCCTGTGGTTTTATTAGGAAGAGAACACCAGCAATTGTCTGCAGTTAGCTTTAGTTGCACACTGTGCACAGGATACAGTACACTGCCTGAAAATACTGCAGCTGCCTGCCTGTGGTGTTATTAGGAAGAGAACACCAGCAATTGTCTGCAGTTAGCTTTAGTTGCACACTGTGCACAGGATACAGTACACTGCCTGAAAATACTGCAGCTGCCTGCCTGTGGTATTATAAGGAAGAGAACACCAGCAATTGTCTGCAGTTAGTTTGAGTTGCACACTGTGCACAGGATACAGTACACTGACTGAAAATACTGCAGCTGCCTGCCTGTGGAATTATTAGGAAGAGAACACCAGCAATTGTCTGCAGTTAGTTTGAGTTGCACACTGTGCGCAGGATACAGTACACTGACTGAAAATACTGCAGCTGTCTGCCTGCCTGTGGTATTATTCTAAAGAGAACACCAGAAATTGTATGCAGTTAGCTTTAGTTGCACACTGTGCACAGGATACAGTACACTGACTCAAAATACTGCAGCTGCCTGCCTTTGGTATTATTAGGAAGAGAACAGCAACAATTGTCTGCAGTTAGCTTTAGTTGCACACTGTGCACAGGATACAGTACACTGACTGAAAAAATTGCAGCTGCCTGCCTGCCTGTGGTATTATTACAAAGAGAACACCACAAATTGTATGCAGTTAGCTTTAGTTGCACACTGTGCACAGGATAAAGTACACTGACTTAAAATACTGCAGCTGTCTGCCTGTGGTATATTAGGAAGAGAACACCAGTAATTGTCTGCAGGTAGCTTTAGTTGCACACTGTGCACAGGATACAGTACACTGACTGAAAATACTGCAGCGCCTGCCTGCCTGTGGTATTATTAGGAAGATAACACCAGCATTTGTCTGCAGTTAGCGTTAGTTGCACACTGTGCACAGGATAAAGTACACTGACTAAAAATACTGCAGCTGCCTGCCTGCCTGTGGTATTATTAGGAATAGAACACCAGCAATTGTCTGCAGTTAGCTTTAGTTGCACACTGTGCACAGGATACAGCACAGTGACTGAATATACTGCAGCTGTCTGCCTGTGGTTTTATTAGGAAGAGAACACCAGCAATTGTCTGCAGTTAGCTTTAGTTGCACACTGTGCACAGGATACAGTACACTGACTGAAAATACTGCAGCTGCCTGCCTGTGGTATTATAAGGAAGAGAACACCAGCAATTGTCTGCAGTTAGTTTGAGTTGCACACTGTGCACAGGATACAGTACACTGACTGAAAATACTGCAGCTGCCTGCTTCCTATGTGTGGTATGTTTAGTAAGAGAACACCTGTAATTGTCTGCAGTTAGCTTTAGTTGCACACTGTGCACGGGATAAAGTACACTGGCTGAAAATACTGCAGCTGCCTGCCTGCCTGTGGTATTATTAGGAAGAGAACACCAGCAAATGTCTGCAGTTTGCTTGAGTTGCACACTGTGCACAGGATACAGTACACTGACTGAAAATACTACAGCACCTGACTGCCTGTGGTATTATTATGAAGAGAACACCAGCAATTGTCTGCAGTTATCTTTAGTTGCACGCTGTGCACAGGATAAGGTACACTGACTGAAAATACTGCAGCTGCCTGCCTGCTTGTGTTTTTATTAGGAAGAGAACACCAGCAATTGTCTGCAGTTAACTTTAGTTGCACACTGTGAGCAGGATAAGGTACACTGACTTAAACTACTGCAGCTGTCTGCCTGTGGTTTTATTAGGAAGAGAACACCAGCAATTGTCTGCAGTTAGCTTTAGTTGCACACTGTGCACAGGATACAGTACACTGACTGAAAATACTGCAGCTGCCTGCCTGTGGTATTATTAGGAAGTGAACACCAGCAATTGTCTGCAGTTAGCTTTAGTTGCACACTGTGCATAGGATACAGTACACTGACTGAAAATACTGCAGCTGCCTGCCTGTGGTATTATAAGGAAGAGAACACCAGCAATTGTCTGCAGTTAGTTTGAGTTGCACACTGTGCACAGGATACAGCACACTGACTGAAAATACTGCAGCTGCCTGTGGTATTATTAGGAAGAGAACACCAGTAATTGTCTGCAGTTAGCTTTAGTTGCACACTGTGCACAGGGTAAAGTACACTGGCTGAAAATACTGCAGCTGCCTGCCTGCCTGTGGTATTATTAGGAAGAGAACACCAGCAAATGTCTGCAGTTAGCTTGAGTTGCACACTGTGCACAGGATACAGTACACTGACTGAAAATACTACAGCACCTGACTGCCTGTGGTATTATTAGGAAGAGAACACCAGCAATTGTCTGCAGTTAGCTTTAGTTGCACACTGTGCACAGGATAAGGTACACTGACTGAAAATACTGCAGCTGCCTGCCTGCTTGTGGTTTTATTAGAAAGAGAACACCAGCAATTGTCTGCAGTTAGCTTTAGTTGCACACTGTGCACAGGATACAGTACACTGACTGAATATACTACAGCTGCCTGCCTGTGGTATTATTAGGAATAGAACACCAGCAATTGTGTGCAGTTAACTTTAGTTGCACACTGTGAACAGGATGATGTACACTGACTTAAAATACTGCAGCTGTCTGCCTGTGGTTTTATTAGGAAGAGAACACCAGCAATTGTCTGCAGTTAGCTTTAGTTGCACACTGTGCACAGGATACAGTACACTGCCTGAAAATATTGCAGCTGCCTGCCTGTGGTGTTATTAGGAAGAGAACACCAGCAATTGTCTGCAGTTAGCTTTAGTTGCACACTGTGCACAGGATACAGTACACTGCCTGAAAATACTGCAGCTGCCTGCCTGTGGTATTATAAGGAAGAGAACACCAGCAATTGTCTGCAGTTAGTTTGAGTTGCACACTGTGCACAGGATACAGTACACTGACTGAAAATACTGCAGCTGCCTGCCTGTGGTATTATTCTAAAGAGAACACCAGAAATTGTATGCAGTTAGCTTTAGTTGCACACTGTGCACAGGATAAAGTACACTGACTAAAAATACTGCAGCTGCCTGCCTGCCTGTGGTATTATTAGAAAGAGAACACCAGAAATTGTCTGCTATTAGCGTGAGTTGCACACTGTGCACAGGATACAGTACACTGACTTGAAATACTGCAGCTGCCTGCTTCCTATGTGTGGTATGTTTAGTATGAGAACACCAGTAATTGTCTGCAGTTAGCTTTAGTTGCACACTGTGCACAGGATAAAGTACACTGGCTGAAAATACTGCAGCTGCCTGCCTGCCTGTGGTATTATTAGGAAGAGAACACCAGCAAATGTCTGCAGTTAGCTTGAGTTGCACACTGTGCACAGGATACAGTACACTGACTGAAAATACTACAGCACCTGACTGCCTGTGGTATTATTAGGAAGAGAACACCAGCAATTGTCTGCAGTTAGCTTTAGTTGCACACTGTGCACAGGATAAGGTACACTGACTGAAAATACTGCAGCTGCCTGCCTGCTTGTGGTTTTATTAGGAAGAGAACACCAGCAATTGTCTGCAGTTAGCTTTAGTTGCACACTGTGCACAGGATACAGTACACTGACTGAATATACTACAGCTGCCTGCCTGTGGTATTATTAGGAATAGAACACCAGCAATTGTCTGCAGTTAACTTTAGTTGCACACTGTGAACAGGATGATGTACACTGACTTAAAATACTGCAGCTGTCTGCCTGTGGTTTTATTAGGAAGAGAACACCAGCAATTGTCTGCAGTTAGCTTTAGTTGCACACTGTGCACATGATACAGTACACTGCCTGAAAATACTGCAGCTGCCTGCCTGTGGTATTATAAGGAAGAGAACACCAGCAATTGTCTGCAGTTAGTTTGAGTTGCACACTGTGCACAGGATACAGTACACTGACTGAAAATACTGCAGCTGCCTGCCTGTGGAATTATTAGGAAGAGAACACCAGCAAATGTTTGCAGTTAGTTTGAGTTGCACACTGTGCGCAGGATACAGTACACTGACTGAAAATACTGCAGCTGTCTGCCTGCCTGTGGTATTATTCTAAAGAGAACACCAGAAATTGTATGCAGTTAGCTTTAGTTGCACACTGTGCACAGGATACAGTACACTGACTCAAAATACTGCAGCTGCCTGCCTTTGGTATTATTAGGAAGAGAACAGCAACAATTGTCTGCAGTTAGCTTTAGTTGCACACTGTGCACAGGATACAGTACACTGACTGAAAAAATTGCAGCTGCCTGCCTGACTGTGGTATTATTACAAAGAGAACACCACAAATTGTATGCAGTTAGCTTTAGTTGCACACTGTGCACAGGATGAAGTACACTGACTTAAAATACTGCAGCTGTCTGCCTGTGGTATATTAGGAAGAGAACACCAGTAATTGTCTGCAGGTAGCTTTAGTTGCACACTGTGCACAGGATACAGTACACTGACTGAAAATACTGCAGCGCCTGCCTGCCTGTGGTATTATTAGGAAGATAACACCAGCATTTGTCTGCAGTTAGCGTTAGTTGCACACTGTGCACAGGATAAAGTACACTGACTAAAAATACTGC
This sequence comes from Rana muscosa, assembly GCA_029206835.1. Lineage (NCBI taxonomy): Eukaryota > Metazoa > Chordata > Amphibia > Anura > Ranidae > Rana > Rana muscosa. The sequence goes on along the minus strand of CM055127.1, from coordinate 207,922,216 downwards.
AGCTGCCTGCCTGCCTGTGGTATTATTAGGAATAGAACACCAGCAATTGTCTGCAGTTAGCTTTAGTTGCACACTGTGCACAGGATACAGCACAGTGACTGAATATACTGCAGCTGTCTGCCTGTGGTTTTATTAGGAAGAGAACACCAGCAATTGTCTGCAGTTAGCTTTAGTTGCACACTGTGCACAGGATACAGTACACTGACTGAAAATACTGCAGCTGCCTGCCTGTGGTATTATAAGGAAGAGAACACCAGCAATTGTCTGCAGTTAGTTTGAGTTGCACACTGTGCACAGGATACAGTACACTGACTGAAAATACTGCAGCTGCCTGCTTCCTATGTGTGGTATGTTTAGTAAGAGAACACCTGTAATTGTCTGCAGTTAGCTTTAGTTGCACACTGTGCACGGGATAAAGTACACTGGCTGAAAATACTGCAGCTGCCTGCCTGCCTGTGGTATTATTAGGAAGAGAACAGCAACAATTGTCTGCAGTTAGCTTTAGTTGCACACTGTGCACAGGATACAGTACACTGACTGAAAAAACTGCAGCTGCCTGCCTGCCTGTGGTATTATTACAAATAGAACACCACAAATTGTATGCAGTTAGCTTTAGTGGCACACTGTGCACAGGATAAGGTACACTGACTTAAAATACTGCAGCTGTCTGCCTTTGGTATTATTAGGAAGAGAACACCAGTAATTGTCTGCAGGTAGCTTTAGCTGCACACTGTGCACAGGATACAGTACACTGACTGAAAATACTGCAGCGCCTGCCTGCCTGTGGTATTATTAGGAAGAGAACACCAGCAATTGTCTGCAGTTAGCTTTAGTTGCACACTGTGCACAGGATAAAGTACACTGACTAAAAAAACTGCAGCTGCCTGCCTGCCTGTGGTATTATTAGAAAGAGAACACCAGAAATCATCTGCAGTTAGCGTGAGTTGCACACTGTGCACATGATACAGTACACTTTCTGAAAATACTGCAGCTGCCTGCCTGCCTGTGGTATTATTAGGAATAGAACACCAGCAATTGTCTGCAGTTAGCTTTAGTTGCACACTGTGCACAGGATACAGTACACTGACTGAATATACTGCAGCTGCCTTCCTGTGGTATTATTAGGAAGAGAACACCAGCAATTGTATGCAGTTAAATTTAGTTTCACACTGTGAACAGGATAAGGTACACTGACTGAAAATACTGCAGCTGCCTGCCTGTGGTTTTATTAGGAAGAGAACACCAGCAATTGTCTGCAGTTAGCTTTAGTTGCACACTGTGCACAGGATACAGTACACTGACTAAAAATACTGCAGCGCCTGCCTCCCTGTGGTATTATTACGAAGAGAACACCAGCAATTGTCTGCAGTTAGCTTTAGTTGCGCACTGTGCACAGGATAAAGTACACTGACTGAAAATACTGCAGCTGCCTGCCTGCCTGTGGTATTATTAGGAAGAGAACACCAGCAATTCTCTGCAGTTAGCTTTAGTTGCACACTGTGCACAGGATAAGGTACACTGACTGAAAATACTGCAGCTGCCTGCCTGCTTGTGGTATTATTAGGAAGAGAACACCAGCAAATGTCTGCAGTAAGCTTGAGTTGCACACTGTGCACAGAATACAGTACACTGACTGAAAATACTACAGCACCTGACTGCCTGTGGTATTATTAGGAAGAGAACACCAGCAATTCTCTGCAGTTAGCTTTAGTTGAACACTGTGCACAGGATAAGGTACACTGACTAAAAATACTGCAGCTGCCTGCCTGCTTGTGGTATTATTAGGAAGAGAACACCAGCAATTGTCTGCAGTTAGCTTTAGTTGCACACTGTGCACATGATACAGTACACTGACTGAATATACTACAGCTGCCTGCCTGTGGTAGTATTAGGAAGAGAACACCAGCAATTGTCTGCAGTTCGCTTTAGTTGCACACTGTGCACAGGATAAAGTACACTGACTAAAAATACTGCAGCTGCCTGCCTGCCTGTGGTATTATTAGAAAGAGAACACCAGAAATTGTCTGCAGTTAGCTTTAGTTGCGCACTGTGCACAGGATAAAGTACACTGACTGAAAATACTGCAGCTGCCTGCCTGCCTGTGGTATTATTAGGAAGAGAACACCAGCAATTGTCTGCAGTTAGCTTTAGTTGCACACTGTGCACAGGATAAGGTACACTGACTGAAAATACTGCAGCTGCCTGCCTGCTTGTGGTATTATTAGGAAGAGAACACCAGCAATTGTCTGCAGTTAGCTTTAGTTGCACACTGTGCACAGGATACATTACACTGACTGAATATACTACAGCTGCCTGCCTGTGGTAGTATTAGGAAGAGAACACCAGCAATTGTCTGCAGTTAACTTTAGTTGCACACTGTGAACAGGATAAGGTACACTGACTTAAAATACTGCAGCTGTCTGCCTGTGGTTTTATTAGGAAGTGAACACCAGCAATTGTCTGCAGTTAGCTTTAGTTGCACACTGTGCACAGGATACAGCACACTGACTGAAAATACTGCAGCTGCCTGTCTGCCTGTGCTATTATTAGGAAGAGAACACCAGTAATTGTCTGCAGTTAGCTTTAGTTGCACACTGTGCACAGGATACAGTACACTGACTTAAAATACTGCAGCTTCCTGCTTCCTATGTGTGGTATGTTTAGTATGAGAACACCAGTAATTGTCTGCAGTTAGCTTTAGTTGCACACTGTGCACAGGATAAAGTACACTGGCTGAAAATACTGCAGCTGCCTGCCTGCCTGTGGTATTATTAGGAAGAGAACACCAGCAAATGTCTGCAGTTAGCTTAAGTTGCACACTGTGCACAGGATACAGTACACTGACTGAAAATACTACAGCACCTGACTGCCTGTGGTATTATTAGGAAGATAACACCAGCAATTGTCTGCAGTTAGCTTTAGTTGCACACTGTGCACAGGATAAGGTACACTAACTGAAAATACTGCAGCTGCCTGACTGCTTGTGGTTTTATTAGGAAGAGAACACCAGCAATTGTCTGCAGTTAGCTTTAGTTGCACACTGTGCACAGGATACAGTACACTGACTGAATATACTACAGCTGCCTGCCTGTGGTATTATTAGGAAGAGAACACCAGCAATTGTATGCAGTTAACTTTAGTTGCACAATGTGCACAGGATACAGTACACTGACTTAATATACTACAGCTGCCTGCCTGTGGTAGTATTAGGAAGAGAACACCAGCAATTGTCTGCAGTTAACTTTAGTTGCACACTGTGAACAGGATAATGTACACTGACTTAAAATTCTGCAGCTGCCTGCCTGTGGTTTTATTAGGAAGAGAACACCAGCAATTCTCTGCAGTTAGCTTTAGTTGCACACTGTGCACAGGATAAGGTACACTGACTAAAAATACTGCAGCTGCCTGCCTGCTTGTGGTATTATTAGGAAGAGAACACCAGCAATTGTCTGCAGTTAGCTTTAGTTGCACACTGTGCACAGGATACAGTACACTGACTGAATATACTACAGCTGCCTGCCTGTGGTAGTATTAGGAAGAGAACACCAGCAATTGTCTGCAGTTAGCTTTAGTTGCACACTGTGCACAGGATAAAGTACACTGACTAAAAATACTGCAGCTGCCTGCCTGCCTGTGGTATTATTAGAAAGAGAACACCAGAAATTGTCTGCAGTTAGCTTTAGTTGCGCACTGTGCACAGGATAAAGTACACTGACTGAAAATACTGCAGCTGCCTGCCTGCCTGTGGTATTATTAGGAAGAGAACACCAGCAATTCTCTGCAGTTAGCTTTAGTTGCACACTGTGCACAGGATAAGGTACACTGACTGAAAATACTGCAGCTGCCTGCCTGCTTGTGGTATTATTAGGAAGAGAACACCAGCAAAGGTCTGCAGTAAGCTTGAGTTGCACACTGTGCACAGAATACAGTACACTGACTGAAAATACTACAGCACCTGACTGCCTGTGGTATTATTAGGAAGAGAACACCAGCAATTATCTGCAGTTAGCTTTAGTTGCACACTGTGCACAGGATAAGGTACACTGACTGAAAATACTGCAGCTGCCTGCCTGCTTGTGGTATTATTAGGAAGAGAACACCAGCAATTGTCTGCAGTTAGCTTTAGTTGCACACTGTGCACAGGATACAGTACACTGACTGAATATACTACAGCTGCCTGCCTGTGGTAGTATTAGGAAGAGAACACCAGCAATTGTCTGCAGTTAACTTTAGTTGCACACTATGAACAGGATAAGGTACACTGACTTAAAATACTGCAGCTGTCTGCCTGTGGTTTTATTAGGAAGTGAACACCAGCAATTGTCTGCAGTTAGCTTTAGTTGCACACTGTGCATAGGATACAGTACAATGACTGAAAATACTGCAGCTGCCTGCCTGTGGTATTATTAGGAAGAGAACACCAGCAATTGTCTGCAGTTAGCTTTAGTTGCACACTGTGCACAGGATAAAGTACACTGACTAAAAATACTGCAGCTGCCTGCCTGCATGTGGTATTATTAGGAATAGAACACCAGCAATTGTCTGTAGTTAGCTTTAGTTGCACACTGTGCACAGGATACAGTACACTGACTGAATATACTGCAGCTGCCTGCCTGTGGTATTATTAGGAAGAGAACACCAGAAAGTGTCTGCAGTTAACTTTAGTTGCACACTGTGAGCAGGATAAGGTACACTGACTTAAAATACTGCAGCTGCATTCCTGTGGTATTATTAGGAAGTGAACACCAGCAATTGTCTGCAGTTAGCTTTAGTTGCACACTGTGCATAGGATACAGTACACTGACTGAAAATACTGCAGCTGCCTGCCTGTGGTATTATAAGGAAGAGAACACCAGCAATTATCTGCAGTTAGTTTGAGTTGCACACTGTGCACAGGATACAGCACACTGACTGAAAATACTGCAGCTGCCTGTCTGCCTGTGGTATTATTAGGAAGAGAACACCAGTAATTGTCTGCAGTTAGCTTTAGTTGCACACTGTGCACAGGATACAGTACACTGACTTGAAATACTGCAGCTGCCTGCTTCCTATGTGTGGTATGTTTAGTATGAGAACACCAGTAATTGTCTGCAGTTAGCTTTAGTTGCACACTGTGCACAGGATAAAGTACACTGGCTGAAAATACTGCAGCTGCCTGCCTGCCTGTGGTATTATTAGGAAGAGAACACCAGCAAATGTCTGCAGTTAGCTTGAGTTGCACACTGTGCACAGGATACAGTACACTGACTGAAAATACTACAGCACCTGATTGCCTGTGGTATTATTAGGAAGAGAACACCAGCAATTGTCTGCAGTTAGCTTTAGTTGCACACTGTGCACAGGATAAGGTACACTGACTGAAAATACTGCAGCTGCCTGCCTGCTTGTGGTTTTATTAGGAAGAGAACACCAGCAATTGTCTGCAGTTAGCTTTAGTTGCACACTGTGCACAGGATACAGTACACTGACTGAATATACTACAGCTGCCTGCCTGTGGTATTATTAGGAATAGAACACCAGCAATTGTCTGCAGTTAACTTTAGTTACACACTGTGAACAGGATGATGTACACTGACTTAAAATACTGCAGCTGTCTGCCTGTGGTTTTATTAGGAAGAGAACACCAGCAATTGTCTGCAGTTAGCTTTAGTTGCACACTGTGCACAGGATACAGTACACTGCCTGAAAATACTGCAGCTGCCTGCCTGTGGTGTTATTAGGAAGAGAACACCAGCAATTGTCTGCAGTTAGCTTTAGTTGCACACTGTGCACAGGATACAGTACACTGCCTTAAAATACTGCAGCTGCCTGCCTGCCTGTGGTATTATTAGGAAGAGAACACCAGTAATTGTCTGCAGGTAGCTTTAGTTGCACACTGTGCACAGGATACAGTACACTGACTGAAAATACTGCAGCGCCTGCCTGCCTGTAGTATTATTAGGAAGAGAACACCAGCAATTGTCTGCAGTTAGCTTTAGTTGCACACTGTGCACAGGATAAAGTACACTGACTAAAAATACTGCAGCTGCCTGCCTGCCTGTGGTATTATTAGGAATAGAACACCAGCAATTGTCTGTAGTTAGCTTTAGTTGCACACTGTGCACAGGATACAGTACACTGACTGAATATACTGCAGCTGCCTGCCTGTGGTATTATTAGGAAGAGAACACCAGAAAGTGTCTGCAGTTAACTTTAGTTGCACACTGTGAGCAGGATAAGGTACACTGACTTAAAATACTGCAGCTGCATTCCTGTGGTATTATTAGGAAGTGAACACCAGCAATTGTCTGCAGTTAGCTTTAGTTGCACACTGTGCATAGGATACAGTACACTGACTGAAAATACTGCAGCTGCCTGCCTGTGGTATTATAAGGAAGAGAACACCAGCAATTATCTGCAGTTAGTTTGAGTTGCACACTGTGCACAGGATACAGCACACTGACTGAAAATACTGCAGCTGCCTGTCTGCCCGTGGTATTATTAGGAAGAGAACACCAGTAATTGTCTGCAGTTAGCTTTAGTTGCACACTGTGCACAGGATACAGTACACTGACTTGAAATACTGCAGCTGCCTGCTTCCTATGTGTGGTATGTTTAGTATGAGAACACCAGTAATTGTCTGCAGTTAGCTTTAGTTGCACACTGTGCACAGGATAAAGTACACTGGCTGAAAATACTGCAGCTGCCTGCCTGCCTGTGGTATTATTAGGAAGAGAACACCAGCAAATGTCTGCAGTTAGCTTGAGTTGCACACTGTGCACAGGATACAGTACACTGACTGAAAATACTACAGCACCTGACTGCCTGTGGTATTATTAGGAAGAGAACACCAGCAATTGTCTGCAGTTAGCTTTAGTTGCACACTGTGCACAGGATAAGGTACACTGACTGAAAATACTGCAGCTGCCTGCCTGCTTGTGGTTTTATTAGGAAGAGAACACCAGCAATTGTCTGCAGTTAGCTTTAGTTGCACACTGTGCACAGGATACAGTACACTGACTGAATATACTACAGCTGCCTGCCTGTGGTATTATTAGGAATAGAACACCAGCAATTGTCTGCAGTTAACTTTAGTTGCACACTGTGAACAGGATGATGTACACTGACTTAAAATACTGCAGCTGTCTGCCTGTGGTTTTATTAGGAAGAGAACACCAGCAATTGTCTGCAGTTAGCTTTAGTTGCACACTGTGCACAGGATACAGTACACTGCCTGAAAATACTGCAGCTGCCTGCCTGTGGTGTTATTAGGAAGAGAACACCAGCAATTGTCTGCAGTTAGCTTTAGTTGCACACTGTGCACAGGATACAGTACACTGCCTGAAAATACTGCAGCTGCCTGCCTGTGGTATTATAAGGAAGAGAACACCAGCAATTGTCTGCAGTTAGTTTGAGTTGCACACTGTGCACAGGATACAGTACACTGACTGAAAATACTGCAGCTGCCTGCCTGTGGAATTATTAGGAAGAGAACACCAGCAATTGTCTGCAGTTAGTTTGAGTTGCACACTGTGCGCAGGATACAGTACACTGACTGAAAATACTGCAGCTGTCTGCCTGCCTGTGGTATTATTCTAAAGAGAACACCAGAAATTGTATGCAGTTAGCTTTAGTTGCACACTGTGCACAGGATACAGTACACTGACTCAAAATACTGCAGCTGCCTGCCTTTGGTATTATTAGGAAGAGAACAGCAACAATTGTCTGCAGTTAGCTTTAGTTGCACACTGTGCACAGGATACAGTACACTGACTGAAAAAATTGCAGCTGCCTGCCTGCCTGTGGTATTATTACAAAGAGAACACCACAAATTGTATGCAGTTAGCTTTAGTTGCACACTGTGCACAGGATAAAGTACACTGACTTAAAATACTGCAGCTGTCTGCCTGTGGTATATTAGGAAGAGAACACCAGTAATTGTCTGCAGGTAGCTTTAGTTGCACACTGTGCACAGGATACAGTACACTGACTGAAAATACTGCAGCGCCTGCCTGCCTGTGGTATTATTAGGAAGATAACACCAGCATTTGTCTGCAGTTAGCGTTAGTTGCACACTGTGCACAGGATAAAGTACACTGACTAAAAATACTGCAGCTGCCTGCCTGCCTGTGGTATTATTAGGAATAGAACACCAGCAATTGTCTGCAGTTAGCTTTAGTTGCACACTGTGCACAGGATACAGCACAGTGACTGAATATACTGCAGCTGTCTGCCTGTGGTTTTATTAGGAAGAGAACACCAGCAATTGTCTGCAGTTAGCTTTAGTTGCACACTGTGCACAGGATACAGTACACTGACTGAAAATACTGCAGCTGCCTGCCTGTGGTATTATAAGGAAGAGAACACCAGCAATTGTCTGCAGTTAGTTTGAGTTGCACACTGTGCACAGGATACAGTACACTGACTGAAAATACTGCAGCTGCCTGCTTCCTATGTGTGGTATGTTTAGTAAGAGAACACCTGTAATTGTCTGCAGTTAGCTTTAGTTGCACACTGTGCACGGGATAAAGTACACTGGCTGAAAATACTGCAGCTGCCTGCCTGCCTGTGGTATTATTAGGAAGAGAACACCAGCAAATGTCTGCAGTTTGCTTGAGTTGCACACTGTGCACAGGATACAGTACACTGACTGAAAATACTACAGCACCTGACTGCCTGTGGTATTATTATGAAGAGAACACCAGCAATTGTCTGCAGTTATCTTTAGTTGCACGCTGTGCACAGGATAAGGTACACTGACTGAAAATACTGCAGCTGCCTGCCTGCTTGTGGTTTTATTAGGAAGAGAACACCAGCAATTGTCTGCAGTTAACTTTAGTTGCACACTGTGAGCAGGATAAGGTACACTGACTTAAACTACTGCAGCTGTCTGCCTGTGGTTTTATTAGGAAGAGAACACCAGCAATTGTCTGCAGTTAGCTTTAGTTGCACACTGTGCACAGGATACAGTACACTGACTGAAAATACTGCAGCTGCCTGCCTGTGGTATTATTAGGAAGTGAACACCAGCAATTGTCTGCAGTTAGCTTTAGTTGCACACTGTGCATAGGATACAGTACACTGACTGAAAATACTGCAGCTGCCTGCCTGTGGTATTATAAGGAAGAGAACACCAGCAATTGTCTGCAGTTAGTTTGAGTTGCACACTGTGCACAGGATACAGCACACTGACTGAAAATACTGCAGCTGCCTGTGGTATTATTAGGAAGAGAACACCAGTAATTGTCTGCAGTTAGCTTTAGTTGCACACTGTGCACAGGGTAAAGTACACTGGCTGAAAATACTGCAGCTGCCTGCCTGCCTGTGGTATTATTAGGAAGAGAACACCAGCAAATGTCTGCAGTTAGCTTGAGTTGCACACTGTGCACAGGATACAGTACACTGACTGAAAATACTACAGCACCTGACTGCCTGTGGTATTATTAGGAAGAGAACACCAGCAATTGTCTGCAGTTAGCTTTAGTTGCACACTGTGCACAGGATAAGGTACACTGACTGAAAATACTGCAGCTGCCTGCCTGCTTGTGGTTTTATTAGAAAGAGAACACCAGCAATTGTCTGCAGTTAGCTTTAGTTGCACACTGTGCACAGGATACAGTACACTGACTGAATATACTACAGCTGCCTGCCTGTGGTATTATTAGGAATAGAACACCAGCAATTGTGTGCAGTTAACTTTAGTTGCACACTGTGAACAGGATGATGTACACTGACTTAAAATACTGCAGCTGTCTGCCTGTGGTTTTATTAGGAAGAGAACACCAGCAATTGTCTGCAGTTAGCTTTAGTTGCACACTGTGCACAGGATACAGTACACTGCCTGAAAATACTGCAGCTGCCTGCCTGTGGTGTTATTAGGAAGAGAACACCAGCAATTGTCTGCAGTTAGCTTTAGTTGCACACTGTGCACAGGATACAGTACACTGCCTGAAAATACTGCAGCTGCCTGCCTGTGGTATTATAAGGAAGAGAACACCAGCAATTGTCTGCAGTTAGTTTGAGTTGCACACTGTGCACAGGATACAGTACACTGACTGAAAATACTGCAGCTGCCTGCCTGTGGTATTATTCTAAAGAGAACACCAGAAATTGTATGCAGTTAGCTTTAGTTGCACACTGTGCACAGGATAAAGTACACTGACTAAAAATACTGCAGCTGCCTGCCTGCCTGTGGTATTATTAGAAAGAGAACACCAGAAATTGTCTGCTATTAGCGTGAGTTGCACACTGTGCACAGGATACAGTACACTGACTTGAAATACTGCAGCTGCCTGCTTCCTATGTGTGGTATGTTTAGTATGAGAACACCAGTAATTGTCTGCAGTTAGCTTTAGTTGCACACTGTGCACAGGATAAAGTACACTGGCTGAAAATACTGCAGCTGCCTGCCTGCCTGTGGTATTATTAGGAAGAGAACACCAGCAAATGTCTGCAGTTAGCTTGAGTTGCACACTGTGCACAGGATACAGTACACTGACTGAAAATACTACAGCACCTGACTGCCTGTGGTATTATTAGGAAGAGAACACCAGCAATTGTCTGCAGTTAGCTTTAGTTGCACACTGTGCACAGGATAAGGTACACTGACTGAAAATACTGCAGCTGCCTGCCTGCTTGTGGTTTTATTAGGAAGAGAACACCAGCAATTGTCTGCAGTTAGCTTTAGTTGCACACTGTGCACAGGATACAGTACACTGACTGAATATACTACAGCTGCCTGCCTGTGGTATTATTAGGAATAGAACACCAGCAATTGTCTGCAGTTAACTTTAGTTGCACACTGTGAACAGGATGATGTACACTGACTTAAAATACTGCAGCTGTCTGCCTGTGGTTTTATTAGGAAGAGAACACCAGCAATTGTCTGCAGTTAGCTTTAGTTGCACACTGTGCACATGATACAGTACACTGCCTGAAAATACTGCAGCTGCCTGCCTGTGGTATTATAAGGAAGAGAACACCAGCAATTGTCTGCAGTTAGTTTGAGTTGCACACTGTGCACAGGATACAGTACACTGACTGAAAATACTGCAGCTGCCTGCCTGTGGAATTATTAGGAAGAGAACACCAGCAAATGTTTGCAGTTAGTTTGAGTTGCACACTGTGCGCAGGATACAGTACACTGACTGAAAATACTGCAGCTGTCTGCCTGCCTGTGGTATTATTCTAAAGAGAACACCAGAAATTGTATGCAGTTAGCTTTAGTTGCACACTGTGCACAGGATACAGTACACTGACTCAAAATACTGCAGCTGCCTGCCTTTGGTATTATTAGGAAGAGAACAGCAACAATTGTCTGCAGTTAGCTTTAGTTGCACACTGTGCACAGGATACAGTACACTGACTGAAAAAATTGCAGCTGCCTGCCTGACTGTGGTATTATTACAAAGAGAACACCACAAATTGTATGCAGTTAGCTTTAGTTGCACACTGTGCACAGGATGAAGTACACTGACTTAAAATACTGCAGCTGTCTGCCTGTGGTATATTAGGAAGAGAACACCAGTAATTGTCTGCAGGTAGCTTTAGTTGCACACTGTGCACAGGATACAGTACACTGACTGAAAATACTGCAGCGCCTGCCTGCCTGTGGTATTATTAGGAAGATAACACCAGCATTTGTCTGCAGTTAGCGTTAGTTGCACACTGTGCACAGGATAAAGTACACTGACTAAAAATACTGCAGCTGCCTGCCTGCCTGTGGTATTATTAGGAATAGAACACCAGCAATTGTGTGCAGTTAGCTTTAGTTGCACACTGTGCACAGGATACAGCACAGTGACTGAATATACTGCAGCTGTCTGCCTGTGGTTTTATTAGGAAGAGAACACCAGCAATTGTCTGCAGTTAGCTTTAGTTGCACACTGTGCACAGGATACAGTACACTGACTGAAAATACTGCAGCTGCCTGCCTGTGGTATTATAAGGAAGAGAACACCAGCAATTGTCTGCAGTTAGTTTGAGTTGCACACTGTGCACAGGATACAGTACACTGACTGAAAATACTGCAGCTGCCTGCTTCCTATGTGTGGTATGTTTAGTAAGAGAACACCTGTAATTGTCTGCAGTTAGCTTTAGTTGCACACTGTGCACGGGATAAAGTACACTGGCTGAAAATACTGCAGCTGCCTGCCTGCCTGTGGTATTATTAGGAAGAGAACACCAGCAAATGTCTGCAGTTTGCTTGAGTTGCACACTGTGCACAGGATACAGTACACTGACTGAAAATACTACAGCACCTGACTGCCTGTGGTATTATTATGAAGAGAACACCAGCAATTGTCTGCAGTTATCTTTAGTTGCACGCTGTGCACAGGATAAGGTACACTGACTGAAAATACTGCAGCTGCCTGCCTGCTTGTGGTTTTATTAGGAAGAGAACACCAGCAATTGTCTGCAGTTAACTTTAGTTGCACACTGTGAGCAGGATAAGGTACACTGACTTAAACTACTGCAGCTGTCTGCCTGTGGTTTTATTAGGAAGAGAACACCAGCAATTGTCTGCAGTTAGCTTTAGTTGCACACTGTGCACAGGATACAGTACACTGACTGAAAATACTGCAGCTGCCTGCCTGTGGTATTATTAGGAAGTGAACACCAGCAATTGTCTGCAGTTAGCTTTAGTTGCACACTGTGCATAGGATACAGTACACTGACTGAAAATACTGCAGCTGCCTGCCTGTGGTATTATAAGGAAGAGAACACCAGCAATTGTCTGCAGTTAGTTTGAGTTGCACACTGTGCACAGGATACAGCACACTGACTGAAAATACTGCAGCTGCCTGTGGTATTATTAGGAAGAGAACACCAGTAATTGTCTGCAGTTAGCTTTAGTTGCACACTGTGCACAGGGTAAAGTACACTGGCTGAAAATACTGCAGCTGCCTGCCTGCCTGTGGTATTATTAGGAAGAGAACACCAGCAAATGTCTGCAGTTAGCTTGAGTTGCACACTGTGCACAGGATACAGTACACTGACTGAAAATACTACAGCACCTGACTGCCTGTGGTATTATTAGGAAGAGAACACCAGCAATTGTCTGCAGTTAGCTTTAGTTGCACACTGTGCACAGGATAAGGTACACTGACTGAAAATACTGAAGCTGCCTGCCTGCTTGTGGTTTTATTAGAAAGAGAACACCAGCAATTGTCTGCAGTTAGCTTGAGTTGCACACTGTGCACAGGATACAGTACACTGACTGAATATACTACAGCTGCCTGCCTGTGGTATTATTAGGAAGAGAACACCAGCAATTGTCTGCAGTTAACTTTAGTTGCACACTGTGAAGAGGATAATGTACACTGACTTAAAATACTGCAGCTGTCTGCCTGTGGTTTTATTAGGAAGAGAACACCAGCAATTGTCTGCAGTTAGCTTTAGTTGCTCACTGTGCACAGGATACAGCACAATGACTGAAAATACTGCAGCTGCCTGCTTGTGGTTTTATTAGGAAGAGAACACCAGCAATTGTCTGCAGTTAGCTTTAGTTGCACACTGTGCATAGGATACAGTACACTGCCTGAAAATACTGCAGCTGCCTGCCTGTGGTATTATAAGGAAGAGAACACCAGCAATTGTCTGCAGTTAGCTTTAGTTGCACACTGTGCACAGGATACAGTACACTGACTGAAAATACTGCAGCTGCCTGTCTGCCTGTGGTATTATTAGGAAGAGAACACCAGTAATTGTCTGCAGTTAGCTTTAGTTGCACACTGTGCACAGGATACAGTACACTGGCTGAAAATACTGCAGCTGCCTGCCTGCCTGCCTGTGGTATTATTAGGAAGAGAACACCAGCAAATGTCTGCAGTTAGCTTGAGTTGCACACTGTGCACAGGATACAGTACACTGACTGAAAATACTACAGCACCTGACTGCCTGTGGTATTATTAGGAAGAGAACACCAGCAATTGTTTGCAGTTAGCTTTAGTTGCACACTGTGCACAGGATAAGGTACACTGACTGAAAATACTGCAGCTGCCTGCCTGTGGTATTATTAGGAAGAGAACACCAGCAATTGTCTGCAGTTAGCTTTAGTTGCACACTGTGCACAGGATAAAGTACACTGACAAAAAATACTGCAGCTGTCTGCCTGTGGTTTTATTAGGAAGAGAACACCAGCAATTGTCTGCAGTTAGCTTTAGTTGCACACTGTGCACATGATACAGCACAATGACTGAAAATACTGCAGCTGCCTGCCTGCGGTGTTATTAGGAAGAGAACAACAGCAATTGTCTGCAGTTAGCTTTAGTTGCACACTGTGCACAGGATACAGTACACTGACTGAAAATACTGCAGCTGCCTGCCTGCTTGTGGTTTTATTAGGAAGAGAACACCAGCAATTGTCTGCAGTTAACTTTAGTTGCACACTGTGAGCAGGATAAGGTACACTGACTTAAAATACTGCAGCTGTCTGCCTGTGGTTTTATTAGGAAGAGAACACCAGCAATTGTCTCCAGTTAGCTTTAGTTGCACACTGTGCACATGATACAGCACAATGACTGAAAATACTGCAGCTGCCTGCCTGCGGTGTTATTAGGAAGAGAACAACAGCAATTGTCTGCAGTTAGCTTTAGTTGCACACTGTGACCAGGATAAGGTACACTGACTTAAAATACTGCAGCTGTCTGCATGTGGTTTTATTAGGAAGAGAACACCAGCAATTGTCTGCAGTTAGCTTTAGTTGCACACTGTGCACAGGATACAGTACACTGACTGAAAATACTGCAGCTGTCTGCCTGCCTGTGGTATTATTCTAAAGAGAACACCAGCAGTTGTCTGCAGTTAGTTTGAGTTGCACACTGTGCACAGGATACAGTACACTGACTGAATATACTACAGCTGCCTGCCTGTGGTATTATTAGGAATAGAACACCAGCAATTGTCTGCAGTTAACTTTAGTTGCACACTGTGAACAGGATGATGTACACTGACTTAAAATACTGCAGCTGTCTGCCTGTGGTTTTATTAGGAAGAGAACACCAGCAATTGTCTGCAGTTAGCTTTAGTTGCACACTGTGCACAGGATGCAGTACACTGCCTGAAAATACTGCAGCTGCCTGCCTGTGGTGTTATTAGGAAGAGAACACCAGCAATTGTCTGCAGTTAGCTTTAGTTGCACACTGTGCACAGGATACAGTACACTGCATTAAAATACTGCAGCTGCCTGCCTGCCTGTGGTATTATTAGGAAGAGAACACCAGTAATTGTCTGCAGGTAGCTTTAGTTGCACACTGTGCACAGGATACAGTACACTGACTGAAAATACTGCAGCGCCTGCCTGCCTGTAGTATTATTAGGAAGAGAACACCAGTAATTGTCTGCAGTTAGCTTTAGTTGCACACTGTGCATAGGATACAGTACACTGACTGAAAATACTGCAGCTGTCTGCCTGTGGTATTATAAGGAAGAGAACACCAGCAATTGTCTGCAGTTAGTTTGAGTTGCACACTGTGCACAGGATACAGTACACTGACTGAAAATACTGCAGCTGCCTGTCTGCCTGTGGTATTATTAGGAAGAGAACACCAGTAATTGTCTGCAGTTAGCTTTAGTTTCACACTGTGCACAGGATACAGTACACTGACTGAAAATACTGCAGCTGCCTGCTTCCTATGTGTGGTATGTTTAGTAAGAGAACACCAGTAATTGTCTGCAGTTAGCTTTAGTTGCACACTGTGCACAGGATAAAGTACACCGACTAAAAATACTGCAGCGCCTGCCTGCCTATGGTATTATTAGGAAGAGAACAGCAGCAATTGTCTGCAGTTAGCTTTAGTTGCACACTGTGCACAGGATACAGTACACTGGCTGAAAATACTGCAGCTGCCTGCCTGCCTGTGGTATTATTAGGAAGAGAACACCAGCAATTGTCTGCAGTTAGCTTTAGTTGCACACTGTGCACAGGATAAGGTACACTGACTGAAAATACTGCAGTTGCCTGCCTGCTTGTGGTTTTATTAGAAAGAGAACACCAGCAATTGTCTGCAGTTAGCTTTAGTTGCACACTGTGCACAGGATACAGTACACTGACTTAAAATACTGCAGCTGCCTTCTTCCTATGTGTGGTATGTTTAGTAAGAGAACACCAGTAATTGTCTGCAGTTAGATTTAGTTGCGCACTGTGCACAGGAGAAAGTACACTGACTGAAAATACTGCAGCTGCCTGCCTGTGGTATTATAAGGAAGAGAACACCAGCAATTGTCTGCAGTTAGTTTGAGTTGCACACTGTGCACAGGATACAGTACACTGTCTTAAAATACTGCAGCTGTCTGCCTGTGTTTTTATTAGGAAGAGAACACCAGCAATTGTCTGCAGTTAGCTTTAGTTGCACACTGTGCACAGGATACAGTACAATCACTGAAAATACTGCAGCTGCCTGCCTGCGGTGTTATTAGGAAGAGAACACCAGCAATTGTCTGCAGTTAGCTTTAGTTGCACACTGTGCACAGGATACAGTACACTGACTGAAAATACTGCAGCTGCCTGCCTGCCTGTGGTATTATTAGAAAGAGAACACCAGAAATTGTCTGCAGTTAGCGTGAGTTGCACACTGTGCACAGGATAATGTACAGTGACTGAAAATACTGCAGCTGCCTGCCTGACTGTGGTATTATTAGGAATAGAACACCAGCAATTGTCTGCAGTTAGCTTTAGTTGCACACTGTGCACAGGATACAGTACACTGACTGAATATACTGCAGCTGCCTGCCTGTGGTATTATTAGGAAGAGAACACCAGCAATTGTCTGCAGTTAAATTTAGTTGCACACTGTGAACAGGATAAGGTACTCTGACTTAAAATACTGCAGCTGTCTGCATGTGGTTTTATTAGGAAGAGAACACCAGCAATTGTCTGCAGTTAGCTTTAGTTGCACACTGTGCACAGGATACAGTACACCGACTAAAAATACTGCAGCACCTGCCTGCCTGTGGTATTATTAGGAAGAGAACACCAGAAATTGTCTGCAGTTAGCTTTAGTTGCACACTGTGCACAGGATAAAGTACACTGACTAAAAATACTGCAGCTGCCTGCCTGCCTCTGGTATTATTGGAAAGAGAACACCAGAAATTGTCTGCAGTTAGCGTGAGTTGCACACTGTGCACAGGATACAGTACAGTGACTGAAAATACTGCAGCTGCCTGCCTGCCTGTGGTATTATTAGGAAGAGAACACCAGCAATTGTCTGCAGGTAACTTTAGTTGCACACTGTGAACAGGATAATGTACACTGACTTAAAATACTGCAGCTGTCTGCCTGTGGTTTTATTAGGAAGAGAACACCAGCAATTGTCTGCAGTTAGCTTTAGTTGCGAACTGTGCACAGGATAAAGTACACTGACTGAAAATACTGCAGCTGCCTGCCTGCCTGTGGTATTATTAGGAAGAGAACACCAGGAATTGTCTGTAGTTAGCTTTAGTTGCATTATGTGCACAAGATACAGTACACTGACTGAAAATACTGCAGCTGCCTGCCTGTGGTATTATTAGGAAGAGAACACCAGCAATTGTCTGCAGTTAGCTTTACTTGACCACTATGCATAGGATACAGTACACTGACTAAAAATACTGCAGCTGCCTGGCTGTGGTATTATTAGGAAGAGAACATCAGCAATTTTCTGCAGTTAACTTTAGTTGCACGCTGTGAACAGGATAAGGTACACTGACTTAAAATACTGCAGCGGTCTGCCTGTGGTTTTATTGGGAAGAGAACACCAGCAATTTTCTGCTATTAGCTTTAGTTGCACACTGTGAACAGGATAATGTACACTGACTTAAAATACTGCAGCTGCCTACTTCCTATGTGTGGTATGTTTAGTAAGAGAACACCAGTAATTGTCTGCAGTTAGCTTTTGTTGCACACTGTGCACAGGATACAGTACACCGACTAAAAATACTGCAGCACCTGCCTGTGGTATTATTAGAAAGAGAACACCAGCAATTGTCTGCAGTTAGCTTTAGTTGCGCACTGTGCACAGGATAAAGTACATTGACTGAAAATAATGCAGCTTCCTGCCTGTGGTATTATAAGGAAGAGAACACCAGCAATTGTCTGCAGTTAGTTTGAGTTGCACACTGTGCACATGATACAGTACACTTACTGAAAATACTGCAGCTGCCTGCCTGCCTGCCTGTGGTATTATTAGGAAGAGAACACCAGCAATTGTCTGCAGTTAGTTTTAGTTGCACACTGTGCATAGGATACTTTACACTGACTGAAAATACTGCAGCTGCCTGCCTGTGGTATTATAAGGAAGAGAACACCAGCAATTGTCTGCAGTTAGTTTGAGTTGCACACTGTGCACAGGATACAGTACACTGACTGAAAATACTGCAGCTGTCTGCCTGCCTGTGGTATTATTATAAAGAGAACACCAGCAATTGTCTGCAGTTAGCTTTAGTTGCACACTGTGCACAGGATACAGTACACTGACTGAAAATACTGCACCTGCCTGACTGTGGTGCTATTAGGAAGAGAACACCAGCAATTGTCTGCAGTTAGCTTGAGTTGCACACTGTGCACAGGATACAGTACACTGACTGAAAATACTGCAGCTGTCTGCCTGCCTGTGGTATTATTATAAAGAGAACACCAGCAATTGTCTGCAGTTAACTTTAGTTGCACACTGTGAACAGGATAAGGTACACTGACTTAAAATACTGCAGCTGTCAGCCTGTGGTATTATAAGGAAGAGAACACCAGCAAATGTCTGCAGTTAGCTTGAGTTGCAAGCTGTGCACAGGATACAGTACACTGATTGAAAATACAGCAGCTGCCTGCCTTTGGTATTATTAGGAAGAGAAAACCAGCAATTGTCTGCAGTTAGCTTTAGTTGCACACTGTACACAGGATACAGTACACTGACTGAAAATACTGCAGCTAACTTCCTGACTGTGGTAATATTATTAGGAAGAGAACACCAGCAATTGTCTGCAGTTAGCTTTAGTTTCACACTGTGAACAGGATAAGGTACACTGACTTAAAATACTTCAGCTGTCTGCCTGTGGTATTATTAGGAAGAGAACACCAACAATTGTCTGCAGTTAGCTTGAGTTGCACACTGTGCACAGGATACAGTACAATGACTGAAAATACTGCAGCTGCCTGCCTGCCTGTGGTATTATTAGGAATAGAACACCAGCAATTGTCTGCAGTTAGCTTTAGTTGCACACTGTGCACAGGATACAGTACACTGACTGAATATACTGCAGCTGCCTGCCTGTGGTATTATTAGGAAGAGAACACCAGCAATTGTCTGCAGTTAACTTTAGTTGCACACTGTGAACAGGATAAGGTACACTGACTTAAAATACTGCAGCTGTCTGCCTGTGGTATTATTAGGAAGAGAACACCAGCAATTGTCTGCAGTTAGCTTGAGTTGCAAGCTGTGCACAGGATACAGTACACTGACTGAAAATACTGCAGCTGCCTGCCTGCCTGTGGTATTATTACAAATAGAACACCAGAAATTGTCTGCAGTTAGCTTTAGTTGCACACTGTGCACAGGATACAGTACACTGACTGAAAAGCACCCTCCCGCTGACCCCACGACCCGGAAGTGATATCCGCTGTTATGCTCCAGGGAAGCCATCCCTCGTCTCCGCTGCCGTGAGTGTGTGATCCACCGAACGAAGACTATTCTCGAGAGGACCCCCAGAAATACTGTCGTTCCTCCACATCCGGACATACAGCACTCCCTTCCTGGGAAGAGCGGATGAACCTTACATCTCCCCAGATAAGCATCTCTAATTTGTTTGTTTGTGAGTGCAACACTTGCAATTGTTTTTATCTTCATGAATTCCCATTAGACTGCTACGCTTAGAAGGCGCTGCTTGTTGTTTCCTTTTTGACAGAAAATACTGCAGCTGCCTGCCTGTGGTATTATTGGGAAGAGAACACCAGCAATTGTCTGCAGTTAGCTTTAGTTGCACACTGTGAACAGGATAAGGTTCACTGACTTAAAATACTGCAGCTGTCTGCCTGTGGTATTGTTAGGAAGAGAACACCAGCAATTGTCTGCAGTTAGCTTTAGTTGCACACTGTGAACAGGATAAGGTACACTGACTTAAAATACTTCAGCTGTCTGCCTGTGGTATTATTAGGAAGAGAACACCAACAATTGTCTGCAGTTAGCTTGAGTTGCACACTGTGCACAGGATACAGTACAATGACTGAAAATACTGCAGCTGCCTGCCTGCCTGTGGTATTATTAGGAATAGAACACCAGCAATTGTCTGCAGTTAGCTTTAGTTGCACACTGTGCACAGGATATAGTACACTGACTGAATATACTGCAGCTGCCTGCCTGTGGTATTATTAGGAAGAGAACACCAGCAATTGTCTGCAGTTAACTTTAGTTGCACACTGTGAACAGGATAAGGTACACTGACTTAAAATACTGCAGCTGTCTGCCTGTGGTATTATTAGGAAGAGAACACCAGCAATTGTCTGCAGTTAGCTTGAGTTGCAAGCTGTGCACAGGATACAGTACACTGACTGAAAATACTGCAGCTGCCTGCCTGCCTGTGGTATTATTACAAATAGAACACCAGAAATTGTCTGCGGTTAGCTTTAGTTGCACACTGTGCACAGGATACAGTACACTGACTGAAAAGCACCCTCCCGCTGACCCCACGACCCGGAAGTGATATCCACTGTTATGCTCCAGGGAAGCCGTCCCTCGTCTCCGCTGCCGTGAGTGTGTGATCCACCGAACAAAGACTATTCTCGAGAGGACCCTTAGAAATACCGTCGTTCCTCCACATCCGGACATACAGCACTCCCTTCCTGGGAAGATTGGATGAACCTTACATCTCCCCAGATAAGCATCTCTAATTTGTTTGTTTGTGAGTGCAACACTTGCAATTGTTTTTATCTTTATGAATTCACATTAGACTGCTACGCTTAGAAGGCGCTGCTTGTTGTTTCCTTTTTGACAGAAAATACTGCAGCTGCCTGCCTGTGGTATTATTAGGAAGAGAACACCAGCAATTGTCTGCAGTTAGCTTTAGTTGCACACTGTGCACAGGATACAGTACACTGACTGAAAATACTGCAGCTGCCTGCCTGCCTGTGGTATTATTAGGAAGAGAATACCAGCAATTGTCTGTAGTTAGCTTTAGTTGCACACTGTGCATAGGATAAAGTACACTGACTGAAAATACTGCAGCGCCTGCCTGCCTGTCGTATTATTACAAAGAGAACATCAGAAATTATCTGCAGTTAGCTTTAGTTGCACACTGTGCCAGGGATACAGTACACTGACTGAAAATACTGCAGCTGCCTCCCTGCCTGTGGTATTATTAGGAAGAGAACACCAGCAATTGTCTGCAGTTAGCTTTAGTTGCACAATGTGCACAGGATACAGTACACTGACTGAATATAATGCAGCTGCCTGCCTGTGGTATTATTAGAAAGAGAACACCAGAAATTGTCTGCAGTTAGCGTGAGTTGCACACTGTGCACAGGATTCAGTACACTGACTGAACATACTGCAGCTGCCTGCCTGTGGTATTATTAGGAAGAGAACACCAGCAATTGTCTGCAGTTAACTTTAGTTGCACACTGTGAACAGGATAAGGTACACTGACTTAAAATACTGCAACTGTCTGCCTGTGGTTTTATTAGGAAGAGAACACCAGCAATTGTCTGCAGTTAGCGTGAGTTGCACACTGTGCACAGGATAAGGTGCGCTGACTTAAAATAGTGCAGCTGTCTGCCTGTGGTATTATTAGGAAGAGAACACCAGCAATTGTCTGCAGTTAGCTTTAGTTGCACACTGTGCACAGGATACAGTACACTGACTGAAAATACTGCAGCTGCCTGCCTGTGGTATTATTGTGAAGAGAACACCAGCAATTGTCTGCAGTTAGCTTTAGTTGCACACTGTGAACAGGATAAGGTTCACTGACTAAAAATACTGCAGCTGTCTGCATGTGGTATTGTTAGGAAGAGAACACCAGTTAGCTTTAGTTGCACACTGTGAACATGATAAGGTACACTGACTTAAAATACTGCAGCTGTCTACCTGTGGTATTATTAGGAAGAGAACACCAGCAATTGACTGCAGTTAGCTTTAGTTGCACACTGTACACAGGATATAGTACACTGACTGAAAATACTGAAGCTGCCTGCCTGCCTGTGGTATTATTAGGAAGAGAACATCAGAAATTGTCTGCAGTCAGCTTTAGTTGCACACTGTGCCAGGGATACAGTACACTGACTGAAAATACTGCGCCTGCCTGCCTGTGGTATTATTAGAAAGAGAACACCAGCAATTGTCTGCAGTTAGCTTTAGTTGCACACTGTGCACATGATACAGTACACAGACTGAATATACTGCAGCTGCCTGCCTGTGGTATTATTAGGAAGAGAACACCAGCAATTGTCTGCAGTTAGCTTTAGTTGCACACCGTGCACAGGATACAGTACACTGACTGAAAATACTGCAGCTGCCTGCCTGCCTGCCTGCCTGTGGTATTATTAGGAAGAGACCAGCAAAAATTGTCTGCAGTCAGCTTTAGTTGCACACTGTGCACAGGATACAGTACACTGACTGAAAAAACTGCAGCTGCATGCTTTCCTGTGGTATTATTACAAAGAAAACACCACAAATTGTATGCAGTTAGCTTTAGTTGCACACTGTGCACAGGATAAGGTACACTGACTTAAAATACTGCAGCTGTCTGCCTGTGGTATTATTAGGAATAGAACACCAGAAATTGTCTGCAGTTAGCTTTAGTTGCACACTGTGCACATGATACAGTACACTGACTGAATATACTGCAGCTGCCTGCCTGCGGTATTATTAGGAAGAGAACACCAGCAATTGTCTGCAGTTAACTTTAGTTGCACACTGTGAACAGGAAAAGGTACACTGACTTAAAATACTGCAGCTGTCTGCCTGTGGTTTTATTAGGAAGAGAACACCAGCAATTGTCTGCAGTTAGCTTTAGTTGCACACTGTGCACAGGATACAGTACACTGACTGAAAATACTGCAGCTGCCTGCCTGCCTGTGGTATTATTAGAAAGAGAACACCAGAAATTGTCTGCAGTTAGCGTGAGTTGCACACTGTGCACAGGATAAAGTACACTGACTGAAAATACTGCAGCTGCCTGCCTGCCTGTGGTATTATTAGGAATAGAACACCAGAAATTGTCTGCAGTTAGCTTTAGTTGCACACTGTGCACAGGATACAGTACACTGACTGAATATACTGCAGCTGCCTGCCTGTGGTATTATTAGGAAGAGAACACCAGCAATTGTCTGCAGTTAACTTTAGTTGCACACTGTGAACAGGATAAGGAACACTGACTGAAAATAATGCAGCTGTCTGCCTGTGGTTTTATTAGGAAGAGAACACCAGCAATTGTCTGCAGTTAGCTTTAGTTGCACACTGTGCACAGGATACAGTACACTGACTGAAAATACTGCAGCACCTGACTGCCTGTGGTATTATTAGGAAGAGAACGCAGCAATTGTCTGCAGTTAGATTTAGTTGCACACTGTGCACAGGATACAGTACACTGACTGAAAATACTGCAGCTGCCTGCCTGTGGTATTATTAGGAAGAGAACACCAGCAATTGTCTGCAGGTAACTTTAGTTGCACACTGTGAACAGGATAATGTACACTGACTTAAAATACTGCAGCTGTCTGCCTGTGGTTTTATTAGGAAGAGAACACCAGCAATTGTCTGCAGTTAGCTTTAGTTGCGAACTGTGCACAGGATAAAGTGCACTGACTGAAAATACTGCAGCTGCCTGCCTGCATGTGGTATTATTAGGAAGAGAACACCAGCAAATGTCTGAAGTTAGCTTGAGTTGCACACTGTGCACAGGATACAGTACACTGACTGAAAATACTACAGCACCTGACTGCCTGTGGTATTATTAGGAAGAGAACACCAGCAATTGTCTGCAGTTAGCTTTAGTTGCACTATGTGCACAGGATACAGTGCACTGACTGAAAATACTGCAGCTGCCTGCCTGTGGTATTATTAGGAAGAGAACACCAGAAATTGTCTGCAGTTAGCTTTACTTGCACACTGTGCATAGGATACAGTACACTGACTAAAAATACTGCAGCTGCCTGGCTGTGGTATTATTAGGAAGAGAACATCAGCAATTGTCTGCAGTTAACTTTAGTTGCACGCTGTGAACAGGATAAGGTACACTGACTTAAAATACTGCAGCGGTCTTCCTGTGGTTTTATTAGGAAGAGAACACCAGCAATTGTCTGCAGTTAGCTTTAGTTGCACACTGCACAGGATACAGTACACCGACTAAAAATACTGCAGTGCCTGCCTGTGGTATTATTAGGAAGAGAACACCAGCAATTGTCTGCAGTTAGCTTTAGTTGCGCACTGTGCACAGGATAAAGTACACTGAAAATACTGCAGCTGCCTGCCTGTGGTATTATAAGGAAGAGAACACCAGCAATTGTCTGCAGTTAGTTTGAGTTGCACACTGTGCACAGGGTACAGTACACTGACTGAAAATACTGCAGCTGTCTGCCTGCCTGTGGTATTATTATAAAGAGAACACCAGAAATTGTATGCAGTTAGCTTTAGTTGCACACTGTGCACAGGATACAGTACACTGACTGAAAATACTACAGCACCTGACTGCCTGTGGTATTATTAGGAAGAGAACACCAGCAATTGTCTGCAGTTAGCTTTAGTTGCACTATGTGCACAGGATACAGTACACTGACTGAAAATACTGCAGCTGCCTGCCTGTGGTATTATTAGGAAGAGAACACCAGAAATTGTCTGCAATTAGCTTTACTTGCACACTGTGCATAGGATACAGTACACTGACTGAAAATACTGCAGCTGCCTGCCTGCCTGTGGTATTATTAGGAAGAGAACACCAGCAATTGTCTGCAGTTAACTTTAGTTGCACACTGTGAACAGGATAAGGTACACTGACTTAAAATACTGCAACTGTCTGCCTGTGGTTTTATTAGGAAGAGAACACCAGCAATTGTCTGCAGTTAGCGTGAGTTGCACACTGTGCACAGGATAAGGTGCGCTGACTTAAAATAGTGCAGCTGTCTGCCTGTGGTATTATTAGGAAGAGAACACCAGCAATTGTCTGCAGTTAGCTTTAGTTGCACACTGTGCACAGGATACAGTACACTGACTGAAAATACTGCAGCTGCCTGCCTGTGGTATTATTGTGAAGAGAACACCAGCAATTGTCTGCAGTTAGCTTTAGTTGCACACTGTGAACAGGATAAGGTTCACTGACTAAAAATACTGCAGCTGTCTGCATGTGGTATTGTTAGGAAGAGAACACCAGTTAGCTTTAGTTGCACACTGTGAACATGATAAGGTACACTGACTTAAAATACTGCAGCTGTCTACCTGTGGTATTATTAGGAAGAGAACACCAGCAATTGACTGCAGTTAGCTTTAGTTGCACACTGTACACAGGATATAGTACACTGACTGAAAATACTGAAGCTGCCTGCCTGCCTGTGGTATTATTAGGAAGAGAACATCAGAAATTGTCTGCAGTCAGCTTTAGTTGCACACTGTGCCAGGGATACAGTACACTGACTGAAAATACTGCGCCTGCCTGCCTGTGGTATTATTAGAAAGAGAACACCAGCAATTGTCTGCAGTTAGCTTTAGTTGCACACTGTGCACATGATACAGTACACAGACTGAATATACTGCAGCTGCCTGCCTGTGGTATTATTAGGAAGAGAACACCAGCAATTGTCTGCAGTTAGCTTTAGTTGCACACCGTGCACAGGATACAGTACACTGACTGAAAATACTGCAGCTGCCTGCCTGCCTGCCTGCCTGTGGTATTATTAGGAAGAGACCAGCAAAAATTGTCTGCAGTCAGCTTTAGTTGCACACTGTGCACAGGATACAGTACACTGACTGAAAAAACTGCAGCTGCATGCTTTCCTGTGGTATTATTACAAAGAAAACACCACAAATTGTATGCAGTTAGCTTTAGTTGCACACTGTGCACAGGATAAGGTACACTGACTTAAAATACTGCAGCTGTCTGCCTGTGGTATTATTAGGAATAGAACACCAGAAATTGTCTGCAGTTAGCTTTAGTTGCACACTGTGCACATGATACAGTACACTGACTGAATATACTGCAGCTGCCTGCCTGCGGTATTATTAGGAAGAGAACACCAGCAATTGTCTGCAGTTAACTTTAGTTGCACACTGTGAACAGGAAAAGGTACACTGACTTAAAATACTGCAGCTGTCTGCCTGTGGTTTTATTAGGAAGAGAACACCAGCAATTGTCTGCAGTTAGCTTTAGTTGCACACTGTGCACAGGATACAGTACACTGACTGAAAATACTGCAGCTGCCTGCCTGCCTGTGGTATTATTAGAAAGAGAACACCAGAAATTGTCTGCAGTTAGCGTGAGTTGCACACTGTGCACAGGATAAAGTACACTGACTGAAAATACTGCAGCTGCCTGCCTGCCTGTGGTATTATTAGGAATAGAACACCAGAAATTGTCTGCAGTTAGCTTTAGTTGCACACTGTGCACAGGATACAGTACACTGACTGAATATACTGCAGCTGCCTGCCTGTGGTATTATTAGGAAGAGAACACCAGCAATTGTCTGCAGTTAACTTTAGTTGCACACTGTGAACAGGATAAGGAACACTGACTGAAAATAATGCAGCTGTCTGCCTGTGGTTTTATTAGGAAGAGAACACCAGCAATTGTCTGCAGTTAGCTTTAGTTGCACACTGTGCACAGGATACAGTACACTGACTGAAAATACTGCAGCACCTGACTGCCTGTGGTATTATTAGGAAGAGAACGCAGCAATTGTCTGCAGTTAGATTTAGTTGCACACTGTGCACAGGATACAGTACACTGACTGAAAATACTGCAGCTGCCTGCCTGTGGTATTATTAGGAAGAGAACACCAGCAATTGTCTGCAGGTAACTTTAGTTGCACACTGTGAACAGGATAATGTACACTGACTTAAAATACTGCAGCTGTCTGCCTGTGGTTTTATTAGGAAGAGAACACCAGCAATTGTCTGCAGTTAGCTTTAGTTGCGAACTGTGCACAGGATAAAGTGCACTGACTGAAAATACTGCAGCTGCCTGCCTGCATGTGGTATTATTAGGAAGAGAACACCAGCAAATGTCTGAAGTTAGCTTGAGTTGCACACTGTGCACAGGATACAGTACACTGACTGAAAATACTACAGCACCTGACTGCCTGTGGTATTATTAGGAAGAGAACACCAGCAATTGTCTGCAGTTAGCTTTAGTTGCACTATGTGCACAGGATACAGTGCACTGACTGAAAATACTGCAGCTGCCTGCCTGTGGTATTATTAGGAAGAGAACACCAGAAATTGTCTGCAGTTAGCTTTACTTGCACACTGTGCATAGGATACAGTACACTGACTAAAAATACTGCAGCTGCCTGGCTGTGGTATTATTAGGAATAGAACACCAGAAATTGTCTGCAGTTAGCTTTAGTTGCACACTGTGCACATGATACAGTACACTGACTGAATATACTGCAGCTGCCTGCCTGCGGTATTATTAGGAAGAGAACACCAGCAATTGTCTGCAGTTAACTTTAGTTGCACACTGTGAACAGGAAAAGGTACACTGACTTAAAATACTGCAGCTGTCTGCCTGTGGTTTTATTAGGAAGAGAACACCAGCAATTGTCTGCAGTTAGCTTTAGTTGCACACTGTGCACAGGATACAGTACACTGACTGAAAATACTGCAGCTGCCTGCCTGCCTGTGGTATTATTAGAAAGAGAACACCAGAAATTGTCTGCAGTTAGCGTGAGTTGCACACTGTGCACAGGATAAAGTACACTGACTGAAAATACTGCAGCTGCCTGCCTGCCTGTGGTATTATTAGGAATAGAACACCAGAAATTGTCTGCAGTTAGCTTTAGTTGCACACTGTGCACAGGATACAGTACACTGACTGAATATACTGCAGCTGCCTGCCTGTGGTATTATTAGGAAGAGAACACCAGCAATTGTCTGCAGTTAACTTTAGTTGCACACTGTGAACAGGATAAGGAACACTGACTGAAAATAATGCAGCTGTCTGCCTGTGGTTTTATTAGGAAGAGAACACCAGCAATTGTCTGCAGTTAGCTTTAGTTGCACACTGTGCACAGGATACAGTACACTGACTGAAAATACTGCAGCACCTGACTGCCTGTGGTATTATTAGGAAGAGAACGCAGCAATTGTCTGCAGTTAGATTTAGTTGCACACTGTGCACAGGATACAGTACACTGACTGAAAATACTGCAGCTGCCTGCCTGTGGTATTATTAGGAAGAGAACACCAGCAATTGTCTGCAGGTAACTTTAGTTGCACACTGTGAACAGGATAATGTACACTGACTTAAAATACTGCAGCTGTCTGCCTGTGGTTTTATTAGGAAGAGAACACCAGCAATTGTCTGCAGTTAGCTTTAGTTGCGAACTGTGCACAGGATAAAGTGCACTGACTGAAAATACTGCAGCTGCCTGCCTGCATGTGGTATTATTAGGAAGAGAACACCAGCAAATGTCTGAAGTTAGCTTGAGTTGCACACTGTGCACAGGATACAGTACACTGACTGAAAATACTACAGCACCTGACTGCCTGTGGTATTATTAGGAAGAGAACACCAGCAATTGTCTGCAGTTAGCTTTAGTTGCACTATGTGCACAGGATACAGTGCACTGACTGAAAATACTGCAGCTGCCTGCCTGTGGTATTATTAGGAAGAGAACACCAGAAATTGTCTGCAGTTAGCTTTACTTGCACACTGTGCATAGGATACAGTACACTGACTAAAAATACTGCAGCTGCCTGGCTGTGGTATTATTAGGAAGAGAACATCAGCAATTGTCTGCAGTTAACTTTAGTTGCACGCTGTGAACAGGATAAGGTACACTGACTTAAAATACTGCAGCGGTCTTCCTGTGGTTTTATTAGGAAGAGAACACCAGCAATTGTCTGCAGTTAGCTTTAGTTGCACACTGCACAGGATACAGTACACCGACTAAAAATACTGCAGTGCCTGCCTGTGGTATTATTAGGAAGAGAACACCAGCAATTGTCTGCAGTTAGCTTTAGTTGCGCACTGTGCACAGGATAAAGTACACTGAAAATACTGCAGCTGCCTGCCTGTGGTATTATAAGGAAGAGAACACCAGCAATTGTCTGCAGTTAGTTTGAGTTGCACACTGTGCACAGGGTACAGTACACTGACTGAAAATACTGCAGCTGTCTGCCTGCCTGTGGTATTATTATAAAGAGAACACCAGAAATTGTATGCAGTTAGCTTTAGTTGCACACTGTGCACAGGATACAGTACACTGACTGAAAATACTACAGCACCTGACTGCCTGTGGTATTATTAGGAAGAGAACACCAGCAATTGTCTGCAGTTAGCTTTAGTTGCACTATGTGCACAGGATACAGTACACTGACTGAAAATACTGCAGCTGCCTGCCTGTGGTATTATTAGGAAGAGAACACCAGAAATTGTCTGCAATTAGCTTTACTTGCACACTGTGCATAGGATACAGTACACTGACTGAAAATACTGCAGCTGCCTGCCTGCCTGTGGTATTATTAGGAAGAGAACACCAGCAATTGTCTGCAGTTAACTTTAGTTGCACACTGTGAACAGGATAAGGTACACTGACTTAAAATACTGCAACTGTCTGCCTGTGGTTTTATTAGGAAGAGAACACCAGCAATTGTCTGCAGTTAGCGTGAGTTGCACACTGTGCACAGGATAAGGTGCGCTGACTTAAAATAGTGCAGCTGTCTGCCTGTGGTATTATTAGGAAGAGAACACCAGCAATTGTCTGCAGTTAGCTTTAGTTGCACACTGTGCACAGGATACAGTACACTGACTGAAAATACTGCAGCTGCCTGCCTGTGGTATTATTGTGAAGAGAACACCAGCAATTGTCTGCAGTTAGCTTTAGTTGCACACTGTGAACAGGATAAGGTTCACTGACTAAAAATACTGCAGCTGTCTGCATGTGGTATTGTTAGGAAGAGAACACCAGTTAGCTTTAGTTGCACACTGTGAACATGATAAGGTACACTGACTTAAAATACTGCAGCTGTCTACCTGTGGTATTATTAGGAAGAGAACACCAGCAATTGACTGCAGTTAGCTTTAGTTGCACACTGTACACAGGATATAGTACACTGACTGAAAATACTGAAGCTGCCTGCCTGCCTGTGGTATTATTAGGAAGAGAACATCAGAAATTGTCTGCAGTCAGCTTTAGTTGCACACTGTGCCAGGGATACAGTACACTGACTGAAAATACTGCGCCTGCCTGCCTGTGGTATTATTAGAAAGAGAACACCAGCAATTGTCTGCAGTTAGCTTTAGTTGCACACTGTGCACATGATACAGTACACAGACTGAATATACTGCAGCTGCCTGCCTGTGGTATTATTAGGAAGAGAACACCAGCAATTGTCTGCAGTTAGCTTTAGTTGCACACCGTGCACAGGATACAGTACACTGACTGAAAATACTGCAGCTGCCTGCCTGCCTGCCTGCCTGTGGTATTATTAGGAAGAGACCAGCAAAAATTGTCTGCAGTCAGCTTTAGTTGCACACTGTGCACAGGATACAGTACACTGACTGAAAAAACTGCAGCTGCATGCTTTCCTGTGGTATTATTACAAAGAAAACACCACAAATTGTATGCAGTTAGCTTTAGTTGCACACTGTGCACAGGATAAGGTACACTGACTTAAAATACTGCAGCTGTCTGCCTGTGGTATTATTAGGAATAGAACACCAGAAATTGTCTGCAGTTAGCTTTAGTTGCACACTGTGCACATGATACAGTACACTGACTGAATATACTGCAGCTGCCTGCCTGCGGTATTATTAGGAAGAGAACACCAGCAATTGTCTGCAGTTAACTTTAGTTGCACACTGTGAACAGGAAAAGGTACACTGACTTAAAATACTGCAGCTGTCTGCCTGTGGTTTTATTAGGAAGAGAACACCAGCAATTGTCTGCAGTTAGCTTTAGTTGCACACTGTGCACAGGATACAGTACACTGACTGAAAATACTGCAGCTGCCTGCCTGCCTGTGGTATTATTAGAAAGAGAACACCAGAAATTGTCTGCAGTTAGCGTGAGTTGCACACTGTGCACAGGATAAAGTACACTGACTGAAAATACTGCAGCTGCCTGCCTGCCTGTGGTATTATTAGGAATAGAACACCAGAAATTGTCTGCAGTTAGCTTTAGTTGCACACTGTGCACAGGATACAGTACACTGACTGAATATACTGCAGCTGCCTGCCTGTGGTATTATTAGGAAGAGAACACCAGCAATTGTCTGCAGTTAACTTTAGTTGCACACTGTGAACAGGATAAGGAACACTGACTGAAAATAATGCAGCTGTCTGCCTGTGGTTTTATTAGGAAGAGAACACCAGCAATTGTCTGCAGTTAGCTTTAGTTGCACACTGTGCACAGGATACAGTACACTGACTGAAAATACTGCAGCACCTGACTGCCTGTGGTATTATTAGGAAGAGAACGCAGCAATTGTCTGCAGTTAGATTTAGTTGCACACTGTGCACAGGATACAGTACACTGACTGAAAATACTGCAGCTGCCTGCCTGTGGTATTATTAGGAAGAGAACACCAGCAATTGTCTGCAGGTAACTTTAGTTGCACACTGTGAACAGGATAATGTACACTGACTTAAAATACTGCAGCTGTCTGCCTGTGGTTTTATTAGGAAGAGAACACCAGCAATTGTCTGCAGTTAGCTTTAGTTGCGAACTGTGCACAGGATAAAGTGCACTGACTGAAAATACTGCAGCTGCCTGCCTGCATGTGGTATTATTAGGAAGAGAACACCAGCAAATGTCTGAAGTTAGCTTGAGTTGCACACTGTGCACAGGATACAGTACACTGACTGAAAATACTACAGCACCTGACTGCCTGTGGTATTATTAGGAAGAGAACACCAGCAATTGTCTGCAGTTAGCTTTAGTTGCACTATGTGCACAGGATACAGTGCACTGACTGAAAATACTGCAGCTGCCTGCCTGTGGTATTATTAGGAAGAGAACACCAGAAATTGTCTGCAGTTAGCTTTACTTGCACACTGTGCATAGGATACAGTACACTGACTAAAAATACTGCAGCTGCCTGGCTGTGGTATTATTAGGAAGAGAACATCAGCAATTGTCTGCAGTTAACTTTAGTTGCACGCTGTGAACAGGATAAGGTACACTGACTTAAAATACTGCAGCGGTCTTCCTGTGGTTTTATTAGGAAGAGAACACCAGCAATTGTCTGCAGTTAGCTTTAGTTGCACACTGCACAGGATACAGTACACCGACTAAAAATACTGCAGTGCCTGCCTGTGGTATTATTAGGAAGAGAACACCAGCAATTGTCTGCAGTTAGCTTTAGTTGCGCACTGTGCACAGGATAAAGTACACTGAAAATACTGCAGCTGCCTGCCTGTGGTATTATAAGGAAGAGAACACCAGCAATTGTCTGCAGTTAGTTTGAGTTGCACACTGTGCACAGGGTACAGTACACTGACTGAAAATACTGCAGCTGTCTGCCTGCCTGTGGTATTATTATAAAGAGAACACCAGAAATTGTATGCAGTTAGCTTTAGTTGCACACTGTGCACAGGATACAGTACACTGACTGAAAATACTACAGCACCTGACTGCCTGTGGTATTATTAGGAAGAGAACACCAGCAATTGTCTGCAGTTAGCTTTAGTTGCACTATGTGCACAGGATACAGTACACTGACTGAAAATACTGCAGCTGCCTGCCTGTGGTATTATTAGGAAGAGAACACCAGAAATTGTCTGCAATTAGCTTTACTTGCACACTGTGCATAGGATACAGTACACTGACTGAAAATACTGCAGCTGCCTGCCTGCCTGTGGTATTATTAGGAAGAGAACACCAGTAATTGTCTGCAGTTAGATTTAGTTGCACACTGTGCACAGGATACAGTACACTGACTGAAAATACTGCAGCTGCCTGCTTCCTATGTGTGGTATGTTTAGTAAGAGAACACCAGTAATTGTCTGCAGTTAGCTTTAGTTGCACACTGTGTACAGGATACAGTACACCGACTGAAAATACTGCAGCTGCCTGCTTCCTATGTGTGGTATGTTTAGTAAGAGAACACCAGCAATTGTCTGCAGTTAGCTTTAGTTGCGCACTGTGCACAGGATAAAGTACACTGACTGAAAATACTGCAGCTGCCTGCCTGCCTGCCTGTGGTATTATTAGGAAGAGAACACCAGCAATTGTATGCAGTTAGCTTGAGTTGCACACTGTGCACAGGATACAGTACACTGACTGAAAATACTACAGCACCTGACTGCCTGTGGTATTATTAGGAAGAGAACACCAGCAAATGTCTGCAGTTAGCTTTAGTTGCACACTGTGCACAGGATACAGTACACTGACTGAATATACTACAGCTGCCTGCCTGTGGTAATTATTAGGAAGAGAATACCAGCAATTGTCTGCAGTTAACTTTAGTTGCACACTGTGCACAGGATAAAGTACACTGACTGAAAATACTGCAGCTGCCTGCCTGCCTGCCTGTGGTATTATTAGGAAGAGAACACCAGCAATTGTCTGCAGTTAGCTTGAGTTGCACACTGTGCCCAGGATACAGTACACTGACTGAAAATACTACAACACCTGACTGCCTGTGGTATTATTAGGAAGAGAACACCAGCAAATGTCTGCAGTTAACTTTAGTTGCACACTGTGCACAGGATAAAGTACACTGACTGAAAATACTGCAGCTGCCTGCCTGCCTGCCTGTGGTATTATTAGGAAGAGAACACCAGCAATTGTCTGCAGTTAGCTTTAGTTGCACACTGTGCACAGGATACAGTACACTGACTGAATATACTACAGCTGCCTGCCTGTGGTAATTATTAGGAAGAGAACACCAGCAATTGTCTGCAGTTAACTTTAGTTGCACACTGTGAACAGGATAATGTACACTGACTTAAAATACTGCAGATGTCTGCCTGTGGTTTTATTAGGAAGAGTACACCAGCAATTGTCTGCAGTTAGCTTTAGTTGTACACTGTGCACAGGATACAGTACAATGACTGAAAATACTGCAGCTGTCTGCCTGTGGTTTTATTAGGAAGAGTACACCAGCAATTGTCTGCAGTTAGTTTGAGTTGCACACTGTGCACATGATACAGTACACTGACTGAAAATACTGCAGCTGCCTGCCTGCCTGTGGTATTATTAGGAAGAGAACACCAGCAAATGTCTGCAGTTAGTTTGAGTTGCACACTGTGCACAGGATACAGTACACTGACTGAAAATACTGCAGCTGTCTGCCTGCCTGTGGTATTATTATAAACAGAACACCAGAAATTGTATGGAGTTAGCTTTAGTTGCACACTGTGCACAGGATACAGTACACTGACTGAAAATACTGCAGCTGCCTGCCTGCCTGTGGTATTATTAGGAAGAGAACACCAGCAAATGTCTGCAGTTAGTTTGAGTTGCACACTGTGCACAGGATACAGTACACTGACTGAAAAAACTGCAGCTGCCTGCCTGCCTGTGGTATTGTTACAAAGAGAACGCCACAAATTGTATGCAGTTAGCTTTAGTTGCACACTGTGTACAGGATACAGTACACGGAATGAAAATACTGCAGCTGCCTGCCTGCCTGCCTGTGGTATTATTAGGAAGAGAACAACAGCAATTGTCTGCAGTTAGCTTTAGTTCCACACTGTGCACAGGATACAGTACACTGACTGAAAATACTGCAGCTGTCTGCCTGTGGTATTATTAGGAAGAGAACACCAGCAATTGTCTGCAGTCGAATTTAGTTGCACACTGTGAACAGGATAAGGTACACTGACTTAAAATACTGCAGCTGTCTGCCTGTGGTATTATTAGGAAGAGAACACCAGCAGTTGTCTGCAGGTAGCTTTAGTTGCACACTGTGCACAGGATACAGTACACTGACTGAAAATACTGCAGCGCCTGACTGCCTGTGGTATTATTAGGAAGAGAACACCAGCAATTGTCTGCAGTTAGCTTTAGTTGCACACTGTGCACAGGATAAAGTACACTGACTAAAAATACTGCAGCTGCCTGCCTGCCTGTGGTATTATTAGAAAGAGAACACCATAAATTGTCTGCAGTTAGCATGAGTTGCACACTGTGCACAGGATACAGTACACTGACTGAATATACTGCAGCTGCCTGACTGTGGTATTATTAGGAAGAGAACACCAGCAATTGTCTGCAGTTAACTTTAGTTGAACACTGTGAACAGGATAAGGTACACTGACTTAAAATAGTGCAGCTGTCTGCCTGTGGTATTATTAGGAAGAGAACACCAGTAATTGTCTGCAGTTAGCTTTAGTTGCACACTGTGCACAGGATACAGTACACTGACTGAAAATACTGCAACTGCCTGCTTCCTATGTGTGGTATGTTTAGTAAGAGAACACAAGTAATTGTCTGCAGTTAGCTTTAGTTGCACACTGTGCACAGGATACAGTACACTGACTGAAAATACT
This sequence comes from Rana muscosa, assembly GCA_029206835.1. Classification (NCBI taxonomy): domain Eukaryota; kingdom Metazoa; phylum Chordata; class Amphibia; order Anura; family Ranidae; genus Rana; species Rana muscosa. Next base: position 207,886,626 of record CM055127.1, on the reverse strand, counting down.
GCAGCGCCTGCCTGCCTGTGGTATTATTAGGAAGAGAACACCAGAAATTGTCTGCAGTTAGCTTTAGTTGCACACTGTGCACAGGATAAAGTACACTGACTAAAAATACTGCAGCTGCCTGCCTGCCTCTGGTATTATTGGAAAGAGAACACCAGAAATTGTCTGCAGTTAGCGTGAGTTGCACACTGTGCACAGGATACAGTACAGTGACTGAAAATACTGCAGCTGCCTGCCTGCCTGTGGTATTATTAGGAAGAGAACACCAGCAATTGTCTGCAGGTAACTTTAGTTGCACACTGTGAACAGGATAATGTACACTGACTTAAAATACTGCAGCTGTCTGCCTGTGGTTTTATTAGGAAGAGAACACCAGCAATTGTCTGCAGTTAGATTTAGTTGCGGACTGTGCACAGGATAAAGTACACTGACTGAAAATACTGCAGCTGCCTGTCTGCCTGTGGTATTATTAGGAAGAGAACACCAGCAAATGTCTGCAGTTAGCTTGAGTTGCACACTGTGCACAGGATACAGTACACTGACTGAAAATACTACAGCACCTGACTGCCTGTGGTATTATTAGGAAGAGCACACCAGCAATTGTCTGCAGGTAACTTTAGTTGCACATTGTGAACAGGATAATGTACACTGACTTAAAATACTGCAGCTGTCTGCCTGTGGTTTTATTAGGAAGAGAACACCAGCAATTGTCTGCAGTTAGCTTTAGTTGCACACTGTGCACAGGATACAGTACAATGACTGAAAATACTGCAGCTGCCTGCCTGCGGTGTTATTAGGAAGAGAACACCAGCAATTGTCTGCAGTTAGATTTAGTTGCGGACTGTGCACAGGATAAAGTACACTGACTGAAAATACTGCAGCTGCCTGTCTGCCTGTGGTATTATTAGGAAGAGAACACCAGCAAATGTCTGCAGTTAGCTTGAGTTGCACACTGTGCACAGGATACAGTACACTGACTGAAAATACTACAGCACCTGACTGCCTGTGGTATTATTAGGAAGAGCACACCAGCAATTGTCTGCAGGTAACTTTAGTTGCACATTGTGAACAGGATAATGTACACTGACTTAAAATACTGCAGCTGTCTGCCTGTGGTTTTATTAGGAAGAGAACACCAGCAATTGTCTGCAGTTAGCTTTAGTTGCACACTGTGCACAGGATACAGTACACTGACTGAAAATACTGCAGCTGCCTGCCTGTGGTATTATAAGGAAGAGAACACCAGCAATTGTCTGCAGTTTGAGTTGCACACTGTGCACAGGATACAGTACACTGACTGAAAATACTGCAGCTGCCTGCCTGCCTGTGGTATTATTAGGAAGAGAACACCAGCAAATGTTTGCAGTTAGTTTGAGTTGCACACTGTGCACAGGATACAGTACACTGACTTAAAATACTGCAGCTGTCTGCCTGCCTGTGGTATTATTATAAAGAGAACACCAGCAATTGTCTGCAGTTAGCTTTACTTTCACACTGTGCATAGTATACAGTACACTGACTAAAAATACTGCAGCTGCCTGCCTGTGGTATTATAAGGAAGAGAACACCAGCAATTGTCTGCAGTTAGTTTGAGTTGCACACTGTGCACAGGATACAGTACACTGACTGAAAATACTGCAGCTGCCTGCCTGCCTGTGGTATTATTAGGAAGAGAACACCAGCAAATGTCTGCAGTTAGCTTGAGTTGCACACTGTGCACAGGATACAGTACACTGACTGAAAATACTACAGCACCTGACTGCCTGTGGTATCATTAGGAAGAGAACACCAGCAATTGTCTGCAGTTAGCTTTAGTTGCACACTGTGCACAGGATACAGTACACTGACTGAAAATACTGCAGCTGCCTGCCTGTGGTATTATTAGGAAGAGAACACCAGCAATTGTCTGCAGTTAGCTTTAGTTGCACACTGTGCACAGGATACAGTACACTGACCGAATATACTACAGCTGCCTGCCTGTGGTATTATTAGGAAGAGAACACCAGCAATTGTCTGCAGTTAACTTTAGTTGCACACTGTGAACAGGATAATGTACACTGACTTAAAATACTGCAGCTGTCTGCCTGTGGTTTTATTAGGAAGAGAACACCAGCAATTGTCTGCAGTTAGCTTTAGTTGCACACTGTGCACAGGATACAGTACAATGACTGAAATTACTGCAGCTGCCTGCCTGTGGTATTATAAGGAAGAGAACACCAGCAATTGTCTGCAGTTAGTTTGAGTTTCACACTGTGCACAGGATACAGTACACCGACTGAAAATACTGCAGCTGTCTGCCTGCCTGTGGTATTATTATAAAGAGAACACCAAAAATTGTATGCAGTTAGCTTTAGTTGCATACTGTGCACAGGATACAGTACACTGACTGAAAATACTGCAGCTGCCTGCCTGCCTGTGGTATTATTAGGAAGAGAACACCAACAATTGTCTGCAGTTAGCTTTAGATGCACACTGTGCCCAGGATACAGTACACTGACTGAAAAAAACTGCAGCTGCCTGATTGCCTGTGGTATTGTTACAAAGAGAACACCACAAATTGTATGCAGTTAGCTTTAGTTGCACACTGTGCACAGGATACAGTACACGGACTGCAAATACTGCAGCTGCCTGCCTGCCTGCCTGTGGTATTATTAGGAATAGAACACCAGCAATTGTCTGCAGTTAGCTTTAGTTCCACACTGTGCACAGGATACAGTACACTGACTGAAAATACTGCAGCTGTCTGCCTGTGGTATTATTAGGAAGAGAACACCAGCAATTGTCTGCAGTCAACTTTAGTTGCACACTGTGAACAGGATAAGGTACACTGACTTAAAATACTGCATCTGTATGCCTGTGGTATTATTAGGAAGAGAACACCAGCAATTGTCTGCAGGTAGCTTTAGTTGCACACTGTGCACAGGATACAGTACACTGACTGAAAATACTGCAGCGCCTGCCTGCCTGTGGTATTATTAGGAAGAGAACACCAGAAATTGTCTGCAGTTAGCTTTAGTTGCACACTGTGCACAGGATACAGTACACTGACTGAAAATACTGCAGCTGCCTGCCTGTGGTGTTATTAGGAAGAGAACACCAGTAATTGTCTGCAGTTAGCTTTAGTTGCACACTGTGCATAGGATACAGTACACTGACTGAAAATACTGCAGCGCCTGCCTGCCTGCCTGTGGTATTATTAGGAAGAGAACACCAGCAATTGTCTGCAGTTAGCTTTAGTTGCACACTGTGCACAGGATACAGTACACTGACTGAAAATACTGCAACTGCCTGCTTCCTATGTGTGGTGTGTTTAGTAAGAGAACACAAGTAATTGCCTGCAGTTAGCTTTAGTTGCACACTGTGCACAGGATACAGTACAGTGACTGAAAATACTGCAGCTGCCTGCCTGACTGTGGTATTATTAGGAATAGAACACCAGCAATTGTCTGCAGTTAGCTTTAGTTGCACACTGTGCCCAGGATACAGTACACTGACTGAATATACTGCAGCTGCCTGCCTGTGGTATTATTAGGAAGAGAACACCAGCAATTGTCTGCAGTTAACTTTAGTTGCACACTGTGAACATGATAAGGTACTCTGACTTAAAATACTACAGCTGTCTGCATGTGGTTTTATTAGGAAGAGAACACCAGCAATTGTCTGCAGTTAGCTTTAATTGCACACTGTGCACAGAATACAGTACACTGACTGAAAATACTGCAGCTGCCTGCCTGTGGTATTATTAGGAAGAGAACACCAGCAATTGTCTGCAGTTAGCTTTAGTTGCACACTGTGCATAGGATACAGAACACTGACTTAAAATACCGTAGTGCCTGCCTGTGGTATTATTAGGAAGAGAACACCAGCAATTGTCTGCAGTTAACTTTAGTTGCACACTGTGCACAGGATAAAGTACACTGATTGAAAATACTGCATCTGCCTGCCTGCCTGTGGTATTATTAGGAAGAGAACAACAGAAATTGTCTTTAGTTAGCTTGAGTTGCAAGCTGTGCACAGGATACAGTACACTGACTGAAAATACTGCAGCTGCCTGCCTGCCTGTGGTATTATTAGGAAGAGAATACCAGCAATTGTATGCAGTTAGCTTTAGTTGCACACTGTGCATATGATAAAGTACACTGACTGAAAATACTGAAGCTAACTGCCTGACTGTGGTAATATTATTAGGAAGAGAACACCAGCAATTGTCTACAGTTAGCTTTAGTTGCACACTGTGCACAGGATACAGTACACTGACTGAAAATACTGCAGCTGCCTGACTGTGGTGTTATTAGGAAGAGAACACCAGCAATTGTCTGCAGTTAGCTTTAGTTTTACACTGTGAACAGGATAAGGTACACTGACTTAAAATACTGCAGCTGTCTGCCTGTGGTATTATTAGGAAGAGAACACCAGCAATTGTCTGCAGTTAGCTTGAGTTGCACACTGTGCACAGGATACAGTACAATGACTGAAAATACTGCAGCTGCCTGCCTGCCTGTGGTATTATTAGGAATAGAACACCAGCAATTGTCTGCAGTTAGCTTTAGTTGCACACTGTGCACAGGATACAGTACACTGACTGAATATACTGCAGCTGCCTGCCTGTGGTATTATTAGGAAGAGAACACCAGCAATAGTCTGCAGTTAACTTTAGTTGCACACTGTGAACAGGATAAGGTACACTGACTTAAAATACTGCAGCTGTCTGCCTGTGGTATTATTAGGAAGAGAACACCAGCAATTGTCTGCAGTTAGCTTGAGTTGCAAGCTGTGCACAGGATACAGTACACTGACTGAAAATACTGCAGCTGCCTGCCTGCCTGTGGTATTATTACAAATAGAACACCAGAAATTGTCTGTGGTTAGCTTTAGTTGCACACTGTGCACAGGATACAGTACACTGACTGAAAAGCACCCTCCCACTGACCCCACGACCCGGAAGTGATATCCGCTGTTATGCTCCAGGGAAGCCATCCCTCGTCTCCGCTGCCGTGAGTGTGTGATCCACCGAATGCAGACTATTCTCGAGAGGACCCCCAGAGATGCCATCCTTCCTCCACATCCGGACATACAGCACTCCCTTCCTGGGAAGAGCGGATGGACCTTACATCTCCCAAGATAAGCATCTCTAATTTGTTCATTTGTGAGTGCAACACTTGCAATTGTTTTTATCTTTATTAATTCCCATTAGACTGCTACGCTTAGAAGGCGCTGCTTGTTGTTTCCTTTTTGACAGAAAATACTGCAGCTGCTTGCCTGCCTGTGGTTTTATTAGGAAGAGAACACCAGCAATTGTCTGCAGTTAACTTTAGTTGCACACTGTGAACAGGATAAGGTACACTGACTTAAAATACTGCAGCTGTCTGCCTGTGGTATTATTAGGAAGAAAACACCAGCAATTGTCTGCAGTTAGCTTGAGTTGCACACTATGCACAGGATACAGTACACTGACTGAAAATACTGCAGCTGCCTGCCAGCCTGTCGTATTATTACAAAGAGAACACCAGACATTGTCTGCAGGTAGCTTTAGTTGCACACTGTGCACAGAATACAGTACACTGGCTGAAAATACTGCAGCTGCCTGCCTGCCTGTGGTATTATTAGGAAGAGAACACCCGCAATTGTCTGCAGTTAGTTTTAGTTGCACACTGTGCTTAGGATACAGTACACTGACTGAAAATACTGCAGCTGCCTGCCTGTGGTATTATTGGGAAGAGAACACCAGCAATTGTCTGCAGTTAGCTTTAGTTGCACACTGTGAACAGGATAAGGTTCACTGACTTAAAATACTGCAGCTGTCTGCCTGTGGTATTGTTAGGAAGAGAACACCAGAAATTGTCTGCAGTTAGCTTTAGTTGCACACTGTGAACAGGATAAGGTACACTGACTTAAAATAATGCAGCTGTCTACCTGTGGTATTATTAGGAAGAGAACACCAGCAATTGACTGCAGTTAGCTTTAGTTGCACACTGTACACAGGATATAGTACACTGACTGAAAATACTGCAGCTGCCTGCCTGCCTGTCGTATTATTACAAAGAGAACATCAGAAATTGTCTGCAGTTAGCTTTAGTTGCACACTGTGCCAGGGATACAGTACACTGACTGAAAATACTGCAGCTGCCTGCCTGCCTGTGGTATTATTAGGAAGAGAACACCAGCAATTGTCTTCAGTTAGCTTTAGTTGCACACTGTGCACAGGATACAGTACACTGACTGAATATACTGCAGCTGCCTGCCTGTGGTATTATTAGGAAGAGAACACCAGCAATTGTCTGCAGTTAGCTTTATTTGCACACAATGCACAGGATACAGTACACTGACTGAAAATACTGCAGCTGCCTGCCTGTGGTATTATAAGGAAGATAACACCAGCAATTGTCTGCAGTTAGTTTGAATTGCACACTGTGCACAGGATACAGTACACTGACTGAAAATACTGCAGCTGCTTGCCTGCCTGTGGTATTATTAGGAAGAGAACACCAGTAATTGTATGCAGTTAGCTTTAGTTGCACACTGTGCACATGATACAGTACACTGACTGAAAATACTGCAGCTGGCTGCCTGCCTGTGGTATTATTAGGAAGAGAACAGCAAAAATTGTCTGCAGTTAGCTTTAGTTGCACACTGTGCACAGGGTACAGTACACTGACTGAAAAAACTGCAGCTGCCTGCCTGCCTGTCGTATTATTACAAAGAGAACATCAGAAATTGTCTGCAGTTAGCTTTAGTTGCACACTGTGCCAGGGATACAGTACACTGACTGAAAATACTGCAGCTGCCTGCCTGCCTGTGGTATTATTAGGAAGAGAACACCAGCAATTGTCTGCAGTTAGCTTTAGTTGCACACTGTGCACAGGATACAGTACACTGACTGAATATACTGCAGCTGCCTGCCTGTGGTATTATTAGGAAGAGAACACCAGCAATTGTCTGCAGTTAGCTTTACTTGCACACAATGCACAGGATACAGTACACTGACTGAAAATACTGCAGCTGCCTGCCTGTGGTATTATAAGGAAGAGAACACCAGCAATTGTCTGCAGTTAGCTTTAGTTGCACACTGTGCATAGGATACAGAACACTGACTTAAAATACCGTAGTGCCTGCCTGTGGTATTATTAGGAAGAGAACACCAGCAATTGTCTGCAGTTAACTTTAGTTGCACACTGTGCACAGGATAAAGTACACTGATTGAAAATACTGCATCTGCCTGCCTGCCTGTGGTATTATTAGGAAGAGAACAACAGAAATTGTCTTTAGTTAGCTTGAGTTGCAAGCTGTGCACAGGATACAGTACACTGACTGAAAATACTGCAGCTGCCTGCCTGCCTGTGGTATTATTAGGAAGAGAATACCAGCAATTGTATGCAGTTAGCTTTAGTTGCACACTGTGCATATGATAAAGTACACTGACTGAAAATACTGAAGCTAACTGCCTGACTGTGGTAATATTATTAGGAAGAGAACACCAGCAATTGTCTACAGTTAGCTTTAGTTGCACACTGTGCACAGGATACAGTACACTGACTGAAAATACTGCAGCTGCCTGACTGTGGTGTTATTAGGAAGAGAACACCAGCAATTGTCTGCAGTTAGCTTTAGTTTTACACTGTGAACAGGATAAGGTACACTGACTTAAAATACTGCAGCTGTCTGCCTGTGGTATTATTAGGAAGAGAACACCAGCAATTGTCTGCAGTTAGCTTGAGTTGCACACTGTGCACAGGATACAGTACAATGACTGAAAATACTGCAGCTGCCTGCCTGCCTGTGGTATTATTAGGAATAGAACACCAGCAATTGTCTGCAGTTAGCTTTAGTTGCACACTGTGCACAGGATACAGTACACTGACTGAATATACTGCAGCTGCCTGCCTGTGGTATTATTAGGAAGAGAACACCAGCAATAGTCTGCAGTTAACTTTAGTTGCACACTGTGAACAGGATAAGGTACACTGACTTAAAATACTGCAGCTGTCTGCCTGTGGTATTATTAGGAAGAGAACACCAGCAATTGTCTGCAGTTAGCTTGAGTTGCAAGCTGTGCACAGGATACAGTACACTGACTGAAAATACTGCAGCTGCCTGCCTGCCTGTGGTATTATTACAAATAGAACACCAGAAATTGTCTGTGGTTAGCTTTAGTTGCACACTGTGCACAGGATACAGTACACTGACTGAAAAGCACCCTCCCACTGACCCCACGACCCGGAAGTGATATCCGCTGTTATGCTCCAGGGAAGCCATCCCTCGTCTCCGCTGCCGTGAGTGTGTGATCCACCGAATGCAGACTATTCTCGAGAGGACCCCCAGAGATGCCATCCTTCCTCCACATCCGGACATACAGCACTCCCTTCCTGGGAAGAGCGGATGGACCTTACATCTCCCAAGATAAGCATCTCTAATTTGTTCATTTGTGAGTGCAACACTTGCAATTGTTTTTATCTTTATTAATTCCCATTAGACTGCTACGCTTAGAAGGCGCTGCTTGTTGTTTCCTTTTTGACAGAAAATACTGCAGCTGCTTGCCTGCCTGTGGTTTTATTAGGAAGAGAACACCAGCAATTGTCTGCAGTTAACTTTAGTTGCACACTGTGAACAGGATAAGGTACACTGACTTAAAATACTGCAGCTGTCTGCCTGTGGTATTATTAGGAAGAAAACACCAGCAATTGTCTGCAGTTAGCTTGAGTTGCACACTATGCACAGGATACAGTACACTGACTGAAAATACTGCAGCTGCCTGCCAGCCTGTCGTATTATTACAAAGAGAACACCAGACATTGTCTGCAGTTAGCTTTAGTTGCACACTGTGCACAGAATACAGTACACTGGCTGAAAATACTGCAGCTGCCTGCCTGCCTGTGGTATTATTAGGAAGAGAACACCCGCAATTGTCTGCAGTTAGTTTTAGTTGCACACTGTGCTTAGGATACAGTACACTGACTGAAAATACTGCAGCTGCCTGCCTGTGGTATTATTGGGAAGAGAACACCAGCAATTGTCTGCAGTTAGCTTTAGTTGCACACTGTGAACAGGATAAGGTTCACTGACTTAAAATACTGCAGCTGTCTGCCTGTGGTATTGTTAGGAAGAGAACACCAGCAATTGTCTGCAGTTAGCTTTAGTTGCACACTGTGAACAGGATAAGGTACACTGACTTAAAATAATGCAGCTGTCTACCTGTGGTATTATTAGGAAGAGAACACCAGCAATTGACTGCAGTTAGCTTTAGTTGCACACTGTACACAGGATATAGTACACTGACTGAAAATACTGCAGCTGCCTGCCTGCCTGTCGTATTATTACAAAGAGAACATCAGAAATTGTCTGCAGTTAGCTTTAGTTGCACACTGTGCCAGGGATACAGTACACTGACTGAAAATACTGCAGCTGCCTGCCTGCCTGTGGTATTATTAGGAAGAGAACACCAGCAATTGTCTTCAGTTAGCTTTAGTTGCACACTGTGCACAGGATACAGTACACTGACTGAATATACTGCAGCTGCCTGCCTGTGGTATTATTAGGAAGAGAACACCAGCAATTGTCTGCAGTTAGCTTTATTTGCACACAATGCACAGGATACAGTACACTGACTGAAAATACTGCAGCTGCCTGCCTGTGGTATTATAAGGAAGATAACACCAGCAATTGTCTGCAGTTAGTTTGAATTGCACACTGTGCACAGGATACAGTACACTGACTGAAAATACTGCAGCTGCTTGCCTGCCTGTGGTATTATTAGGAAGAGAACACCAGTAATTGTATGCAGTTAGCTTTAGTTGCACACTGTGCACAGGATACAGTACACTGACTGAAAATACTGCAGCTGGCTGCCTGCCTGTGGTATTATTAGGAAGAGAACAGCAAAAATTGTCTGCAGTTAGCTTTAGTTGCACACTGTGCACAGGGTACAGTACACTGACTGAAAAAACTGCAGCTGCCTGCCTGCCTGTCGTATTATTACAAAGAGAACATCAGAAATTGTCTGCAGTTAGCTTTAGTTGCACACTGTGCCAGGGATACAGTACACTGACTGAAAATACTGCAGCTGCCTGCCTGCCTGCCTGTGGTATTATTAGGAAGAGAACACCAGCAATTGTCTGCAGTTAGCTTTAGTTGCACACTGTGCACAGGATACAGTACACTGACTGAATATACTGCAGCTGCCTGCCTGTGGTATTATTAGGAAGAGAACACCAGCAATTGTCTGCAGTTAGCTTTACTTGCACACAATGCACAGGATACAGTACACTGACTGAAAATACTGCAGCTGCCTGCCTGTGGTATTATAAGGAAGAGAACACCAGCAATTGTCTGCAGTTAGTTTGAGTTGCACACTGTGCACATGATACAGTACACTGACTGAAAATACTGCAGCTGCCTGCCTGCCTGTGGTATTATTAGGAAGAGAACAACAGTAATTGTATGCAGTTAGCTTTAGTTGCACACTGTGCACAGGATACAGTACACTGTCTGAAAATACTGCAACTGCCTGCCTGCTTGTGGTATTATTAGGAAGAGAACAGCAAAAATTGTCTGCAGTTAGCTTTAGTTGCACACTGTGCACAGGATACAGTACACTGACTGAAAAAACTGCAGCTGCCTGCCTGCCTGTCGTATTATTACAAAGAGAACATCAGAAATTGTCTGCAGTTAGCTTTAGTTGCACACTGTGCCAGGGATACAGTACACTGACTGAAAATACTGCAGCTGCATGCCTGCCTGTGGTATTATTAGGAAGAGAAAACCAGCAATTGTCTGCAGTTAGCTTTAGTTGCACACTGTGCACAGGATACAGTACACTGACTGAAAATACTGCAGTGCCTGCCTGCCTGTGGTATTATTAGGAAGAGAACACCAGAAATTGTCTGCAGTTAGCTTTAGTTGCACACTGAGCACATGATAAAGTACACTGACTGAAAATACTGCAGCTGCCTGCCTGCCTGTGGTATTATTAGGAATAGAACACCAGAAATTGTCTGCAGTCAGCTTTAGTTGCACACTGTGCACAGGATACAGTACACTGACTGAATATACTGCAGCTGCCTGCCTGTGGTATTATTAGGAAGAGAACACAGCAATAGTCTGCAGTTAGCTTTAGTTGCAAACTGTGCACAGGATAAAGTACACTGACTGAAAATACTGCAGCTGCCTGCCTGCCTGTGGTATTATTAGGAAGAGAACACCAGCAAATGTCTGCAGTTAGCTTGAGTTGCACACTGTGCACAGGATACAGTACACTGACTGAAAATACTACAGCATTTGACTGCCTGTGGTATTATTAGGAAGAGAACACCAGCAATTGTCTGCAGTTAGCTTGAGTTGCACACTGTGCACAGGATACAGTACACTGACTGAAAATACTGCAGCTGCCTGCCTGTGGTATTATTAGGAAGAGAACACCAGCAATTGTCTGCAGTTAGCTTTACTTGCACACTGTTCATAGGATACAGTACACTGACTAAAAATACTGCAGCTGCCTGGCTGTGGTATTATTAGGAAGAGAACATCAGCAATTGTCTGCAGTTAACTTTAGTTGCACGCTGTGAACAGGATAAGGTACACTGACTTAAAATACTGCAGTGGTCTGCCTGTGGTTTTATTAGGAAGAGAACACCAGCAATTGTCTGCAGTTCGCTTTAGTTGCACACTGTGAACAGGATAATGTACACTGACTTAAAATACTGCAGCTGCCTGCTTCCTATGTGTGGTATGTTTAGTAAGAGAACACCAGCAATTGTCTGCAGTTAGCTTTAGTTGCACACTGTGCACAGGATACAGTACACCGACTAAAAATACTGCAGCACCTGCCTGTGGTATTATTAGGAAGAGAACACCAGCAATTGTCTGCAGTTAGATTGAGTTGCACACTGTGCACAGGATACAGTACACTGACTGAAAATACTGCAGCTGTCTGCCTGCCTGTGGTATTATTATAAAGAGAACACCAGAAATTGTATGCAGTTAGCTTTAGTTGGACACTGTGCACAGGATACAGTAAACTGACTGAAAATACTGCAGCTGTCTGCCTGCCTGTGGTATTATTAGGAAGAGAACACCAACAATTGTCTGCAGTTAGCTTTAGTTGCACACTGTGCACAGGATACAGTACACTGACTGAAAAAATGCAGCTGCCTGTGGTATTATTACAAAGAGAACACCACAAATTGTCTGCAGTTAGCTTTAGTTGCACACTGTGCACAGGATAAGGTACACTGACTTAATATTCTGCAGCTGTCTGCCTGTGGTATTATTAGGAAGAGAACACCAGCAATTGTCTGCAGTTAGCTTTAGTTGCACACTGTGCATAGGATACTTTAAACTGACTGAAAATACTGCAGCTGCCTGCCTGTGGTATTATAAGGAAGAGAACACCAGCAATTGTCTGCAGTTAGTTTGAGTTGCACACTGTGCACAGGATACAGTACACTGACTGAAAATACTGCAGCTGCCTGCTTCCTATGTGTGCTATGTTTAGTAAGAGAACACCAGTAATTGTCTACAGTTAGCTTTAGTTGCACACTGTGCACAGGATACAGTACACCGACTAAAAATACTGCAGCGCCTGCCTGCCTGTGGTATTATTAGGAAGAGAACACCAGCAATTGTCTGCAGTTAGCTTTAGTTGCGCACTGTGCACAGGATAAAGTACACTGACTGAAAATACTGCAGCTGCCTGCCTGCCTGCCTGTGGTATTATTAGGGAGAGAACACCAGCAAATGTCTGCAGTTAGCTTGAGTTGCACACTGTGCACAGGATACAGTACACTGACTGAAAATACTACAGCACCTGACTGCCTGTGGTATTATTAGGAAGAGAACACCAGCAAATGTCTGCAGTTAGCTTTAGTTGCACACTGTGCACAGGATACAGTACACTGATTGAATATACTACAGCTGCCTGCCTGCGGTAATTATTAGGAAGAGAACACCAGCAATTGTCTGCAGTTAACTTTAGTTGCACACTGTGAACAGGATAAGGTACACTGACTTAAAATACTGCAGCTGTCTGCCTGTGGTATTATTAGGAAGAGAACACCAGCAGTTGTCTGCAGGTAGCTTTAGTTGCACACTGTGCACAGAATACAGTACACTGACTGAAAATACTGCAGCGCCTGCCTGCCTGTGGTATTATTAGGAAGAGAACACCAGCAATTGTCTGCAGTTAACTTTAGTTGCACACTGTGCACAGGATAAAGTACACTGACTAAAAAAACTGCAGCTGCCTGCCTACCTGTGGTATGATTAGAAAGAGAACACCAGAAATTGTCTGCAGTTTGCGTGAGTTGCACACTGTGCACAGGATACAGTACACTGACTGAATATACTGCAGCTGCCTGCCTGTGGTATTATTAGGAAGAGAACACCAGCAATTGTCTGCAGTTAGCGTGAGTTGCACACTGTGCACAGGATAAGGTACACTGACTTAAAATAGTGCAGCTGTCTGCCTGTGGTTTTATTAGGAAGAGAACACCAGCAATTGTCCGCAGTTAGCTTTAGTTGCACACTGTGCACAGGATACAGTACACTGACTGATAAAACTGCAGCTGCCTGCCTGCCTGTGGTATTATTCGGAAGAGCACACTAGCAATTGTCTGCAGTTAGCTTTAGTTGCACACTGTGCACATGATACAGTACACTGACTGAATATACTACACCTGGCTGCCTGTGGTATTATTAGGAAGAGAACACCAGCAATTGTCTGCAGTTAGCTTTAGTTGCGCACTGTGCACAGGATAAAGTACACTGACTGAAAATACTGCAGCTGCCTGCCTGCCTGTGGTATTATTAGGAAGAGAAGACCAGCAATTGTCTGCAGTTAGCTTTAGTTGCACACTGTGCACAGGATACAGTACACTGACTGAATATACTACAGCTGCCTGCCTGTGGTATTATAAGGAAGAGAACACCAGCAATTGTCTGCAGTTAGTTTGAGTTGCACACTGTGCACAGGATACAGTACACTGACTGAAAATAGAGCAGCTGCCTGCCTGAATGTGGTATTATTAGGAAGAGAACACCAGCAAATGTTTGCAGTTAGTTTGAGTTGCACACTGTGCACAGGATACAGTACACTGACTGAAAATACTGCAGCTGTCTGCCTGCCTGTGGTATTATTAGGAAGAGAACACCAGCAATTGTCTGCAGTTAGCTTTACTTGCACACTGTGCATAGTATACAGTACACTGACTGAATATACTACAGCTGCCTGCCTGTGGTATTATAAGGAAGAGAACACCAGCAATTGTCTGCAGTTAGTTTGAGTTGCACACTGTGCACAGGATACAGTACACTGACTGAAAATAGAGCAGCTGCCTGCCTGCCTGTGGTATTATTAGGAAGAGAACACCAGCAATTGTCTGCAGTTAGCTTTACTTGCACACTGTGCACAGGATACAGTACACTGACTGAAAATACTGCAGCTGCCTGCCTGTGGTATTATTAGGAAGAGAACACCAGCAATTGTCTGCAGTTAGCTTTACTTGCACACTCTGCATAGTATACAGTACACTGACTAAAAATACTGCAGTTGCCTGCCTGTAGTATTATAAGGAAGAGAACACCAGCAATTGTCTGCAGTTAGTTTGAGTTGCACACTGTGCACAGGATACAGTACACCGACTAAAAATACTGCAGCACCTGACTGCCTGTGGTATTATTAGGAATAGAACACCAGCAATTGTCTGCAGTTAGCATTAGTTGCACACTGTGCACAGGATAAAGTACACTGACTGAAAATACTGCAGCTGCCTGCCTGCCTGTGGTATTATTAGGAAGAGAACACCAGCAAATGTCTGCAGTTAGCTTGAGTTGCACACTGTGCACAGGATACAGTACACTGACTGAAAATACTACAGCACCTGACTGCCTGTGGTATTATTAGGAAGAGAACACCAACAATTGTCTGCAGTTAGCATTAGTTGCACACTGTGCACAGGATACAGTACACTGACTGAAAATACTGCAGCTGCCTGCCTGCCTGCCTGTGGTATTATTAAGAAGAGAACACCAGCCATTGTCTGCAGTTAGCTTTAGTTGCACACTGTGCACAGGATACAGTACACTGACTGAATATACTACAGCTGCCTGCCTGTGGTATTATTAGGAAGAGAACACCAGCAATTGTCTGCAGTTAACTTTAGTTGCACACTGTGAACAGGATAATGTACACTGACTTAAAATACTGCAGCTGTCTGCCTGTGGTTTTATTAGGAAGAGAACACCAGCAATTGTCTGCAGTTAGCTTTAGTTGCACACTGTGCACAGGATACAGTACAATGACTGAAATTACTGCAGCTGCCTCCCTGTGGTATTATAAGGAAGAGAACACCAGCAATTGTCTGCAGTTAGTTTGAGTTGCACACTGTGCACATGATACGGTACACTGACTGAAAATACTGCAGCTGCCTGCCTGTGGTATTATTAGGAAGAGAACACCAACAATTGTCTGCAGTTAGCTTTAGATGCACACTGTGCACAGGATAAAGTACACTGACTAAAAATACTGCAGCTGCCTGCCTGCCTGTGGTATTATTAGAAAGAGAACACCAGAAATTGTCTGCAGTTAGCGTGAGTTGTACACGGTGCACAGGATACAGTACAGTGACTGAAAATACTGCAGCTGCCTGCCTGCCTGTGGTATTATTAGGAATAGATTACCAGCAATTGTCTGCAGTTAGCTTTAGTTGCACACTGTGCACAGGATACAGTACACTGACTGAATATACTGCAGCTGCCTGCCTGTGGTA
The DNA here is from genome assembly GCA_029206835.1 of Rana muscosa. Lineage (NCBI taxonomy): Eukaryota > Metazoa > Chordata > Amphibia > Anura > Ranidae > Rana > Rana muscosa. The sequence goes on along the minus strand of CM055127.1, from coordinate 207,870,871 downwards.
TTATTAGGAAGAGAACACCAGCAATTGTCTGCAGTTAACTTTAGTTGCACACTGTGAACAGGATAAGGTACTCTGACTTAAAATACTGCAGCTGTCCGCATGTGGTTTTATTAGGAAGAGAACACCAGCAATTGTCTGCAGTTAGCTTTAGTTGCACACTGTGCATAGGATACAGTACACTGACTGAAAATACTGCAGCTGCCTGCCTGTGGTATTATAAGGAAGAGAACACCAGCAATTGTCTGCAGTTAGTTTGAGTTGCACACTGTGCACAGGATACAGTACACTGACTGAAAATACTGCAGCTGCCTGCCTGCCTGTGGTATTATTAGGATGAGAACACCAGTAATTGTCTGCAGTTAGCTTTAGTTGCACACTGTGCACAGGACACAGTACACGACTAAAAATAATGCAGCGCCTGCCTGCCTGTGGTATTATTAGGAAGAGAACACCAGAAATTGTCTGCAGTTAGCTTTAGTTGCACACTGTGCACAGGATAAAGTACACTGACTAAAAATACTGCAGCTGCCTGCCTGCCTGTGGTTTTATTAGAAAGAAAACACCAGAAATTGTCTGCAGTTAGCTTTAGTTGCACACTGTGCACAGGATACAGTACAGTGACTGAAAATACTGCAGCTGCCTGCCTGACTGTGGTATTATTAGGAATAGAACACCAGCAATTGTCTGCAGTTAGCTTTAGTTGCACACTGTGCCCAGGATACAGTACACTGACTGAATATACTGCAGCTGCCTGCCTGTGGTATTATTAGGAAGAGAACACCAGCAATTGTCTGCAGTTAACTTTAGTTGCACACTGTGAACAGAATACAGTACACTGACTGAAAATACTGCAGCTGCCTGCCTGTGGTATTATTAGGAAGAGAACACCAGCAATTGTCTGCAGTTAGCTTTAGTTGCACACTGTGCATAGGATACAGAACACTGACTTAAAATACCGTAGTGCCTGCCTGCCTGTCGTATTATTAGGAAGAGAACACCAGCAATTGTCTGCAGTTAGCTTGAGTTGCAAGCTGTGCACAGGATACAGTACACTGACTGAAAATACTGCAGCTGCCTGCCTGCCTGCGGTATTATTAGGAAGAGAATACCAGCAATTGTCTGCAGTTAGCTTTAGTTGCACACTGTGCATATGATAAAGTACACTGACTGAAAATACTGCAGCTGCCTGCCTTTGGTATTATTAGGAAGAGAAAACCAGCAATTGTCTTTAGTTAGCTTGAGTTGCAAGCTGTGCACAGGATACAGTACACTGACTGAAAATACTGCAGCTAACTGCCTGACTGTGGTAATATTATTAGGAAGAGAACACCAGCAATTGTCTGCAGTTAACTTTAGTTGCACACTGTGAACAGAATACAGTACACTGACTGAAAATACTGCAGCTGCCTGCCTGTGGTATTATTAGGAAGAGAACACCAGCAATTGTCTGCAGTTAGCTTTAGTTGCACACTGTGCATAGGATACAGAACACTGACTTAAAATACCGTAGTGCCTGCCTGCCTGTCGTATTATTAGGAAGAGAACACCAGCAATTGTCTGCAGTTAGCTTGAGTTGCAAGCTGTGCACAGGATACAGTACACTGACTGAAAATACTGCAGCTGCCTGCCTGCCTGCGGTATTATTAGGAAGAGAATACCAGCAATTGTCTGCAGTTAGCTTTAGTTGCACACTGTGCATATGATAAAGTACACTGACTGAAAATACTGCAGCTGCCTGCCTTTGGTATTATTAGGAAGAGAAAACCAGCAATTGTCTTTAGTTAGCTTGAGTTGCAAGCTGTGCACAGGATACAGTACACTGACTGAAAATACTGCAGCTAACTGCCTGACTGTGGTAATATTATTAGGAAGAGAACACCAGCAATTGTCTACAGTTAGCTTTAGTTGCACACTGTGCACAGGATACAGTACACTGACTGAAAATACTGCAGCTGCCTGACTGTGGTGTTATTAGGAAGAGAACACCAGCAATTGTCTGCAGTTAGCTTTAGTTTCACACTGTGAACAGGATAAGGTACACTGACTTAAAATACTGCAGCTGTCTGCCTGTGGTATTATTAGGAAGAGAACACCAGCAATTGTCTGCAGTTAGCTTGAGTTGCACACTGTGCACAGGATACAGTACACTGGCTGAAAATACTGCAGCAGCCTGCCAGCCTGTCGTATTATTACAAAGAGAACACCAGACATTGTCTGCAGTTAGCTTTAGTTGCACACTGTGCACAGAATACAGTACACTGGCTGAAAATACTGCAGCTGCCTGCCTGCCTGTGGTATTATTAGGAAGAGAACAACAGCAATTGTCTGCAGTTAGTTTTAGTTGCACACTGTGCTTAGGATACAGTACACTGACTGAAAATACTGCAGCTGCCTGCCTGTGGTATTATTGGGAAGAGAACACTAGCAATTGTCTGCAGTTAGCTTTAGTTGCACACTGTGCACAGGATACAGTACACTGACTGAAAAAACTGCAACTGCCTGCTTCCTATGTGTGGTATGTTTAGTAAGAGAACACAAGTAATTGTCTGCAGTTAGCTTTAGTTGCACACTGTGCACATGATACAGTACACCAACTAAAAATACTGCAGCGCCTGCCTGCCTGTGGTATTATTAGGAAGAGAACACCAGAAATTGTCTGCAGTTAGCTTTAGTTGCACACTGTGCACAGGATAAAGTACACCGACTAAAAATACTGCAGCTGCCTGCCTGCCTGTGGTTTTATTAGAAAGAAAACACCATAAATTGTCTGCAGTTAGCGTGAGTTGCACACTGTGCACAGGATACAGTACAGTGACTGAAAATACTGCAGCTGCCTGCCTGTGGTATTATTAGGAATAGAACACCAGCAATTGTCTGCAGTTAGCTTTAGTTGCACACTGTGCCCAGGATACAGTACACTGACTGAATATACTGCAGCTGCCTGCCTGTGGTATTATTAGGAAGAGAACACCAGCAATTGTCTGCAGTTAACTTTAGTTGCACACTGTGAACAGAATACAGTACACTGACTGAAAATACTGCAGCTGCCTGCCTGTGGTATTATTAGGAAGAGAACACCAGCAATTGTCTGCAGTTAGCTTTAGTTGCACACTGTGCATAGGATACAGAACACTGACTTAAAATACCGTAGTGCCTGCCTGCCTGTGGTATTATTAGGAAGAGAACACCAGCAATTGTCTGCAGTTAGCTTGAGTTGCAAGCTGTGCACAGGATACAGTACACTGACTGAAAATACTGCAGCTGCCTGCCTGCCTGTGGTATTATTAGGAAGAGAATACCAGCAATTGTTTGCAGTTAGCTTTAGTTGCACACTGTGCATATGATAAAGTACACTGACTGAAAATAATGCAGCTGCCTGCCTTTGGTATTATTAGGAAGAGAACACTAGCAATTGTCTGCAGTTAGCTTTAGTTGCACACTGTGAACATGATAAGGTTCACTGACTTAAAATACTGCAGCTGTCTGCCTGTGGTATTGTTAGGAAGAGAACACCAGCAATTGTCTGCAGTTAGCTTTAGTTGCACACTGTGAACAGGATAAGGTACCCTGACTTAAAATACTGCAGCTGTCTACCTGTGGTATTCTTAGGAAGAGAACACCAGCAATTGACTGCAGTTAGCTTTAGTTGCACACTGTACACAGGATATAGTACACTGACTGAAAATACTGAAGCTGCCTGCATGCCTGTGGTATTATTAGGAAGAGGACATCAGCAATTGTCTGCAGTTAGCTTTAGTTGCACACTGTGCTTAGGATACAGTACACTGACTGAAAATACTGCAGCTACCTGCCTGTGGTATTATTGGGAAGAGAACACTAGCAATTGTCTGCAGTTAGCTTTAGTTGCACACTGTGAACATGATAAGGTTCAATGACTTAAAATACTGCAGCTGTCTGCCTGTGGTATTGTTAGGAAGAGAACACCAGCAATTGTCTGCAGTTAGCTTTAGTTGCACACTGTGAACAGGATAAGGTACCCTGACTTAAAATACTGCAGCTGTCTACCTGTGGTATTCTTAGGAAGAGAACACCAGCAATCGACTGCAGTTAGCTTTAGTTGCACACTGTACACAGGATATAGTACACTGACTGAAAATACTGAAGCTGCCTGCATGCCTGTGGTATTATTAGGAAGAGGACATCAGCAATTGTCTGCAGTTAGCTTTAGTTGCACACTGTGCACAGGATACAGTACACTGACTGAAAATACTGCAGCTGCCTGCCTGCCTGTGGTATTATTAGGAAGAGAATGCCAGCAATTGTCTGTAGTTAGCTTTAGTTGCACACTGTGCATAGGATAAAGTACACTGACTGAAAATACTGCAGCTGCCTGCCTGCCTGTCGTATTATTACAAAGAGAACATCAGACATTGTCTGCAGTTAGCTTTAGTTGCACACTGTGCCAGGGATACAGTACACTGACTGAAAATACTGCAGCTGCCTGCCTGCCTGTGGTATTATTAGGAAGAGAACACCAGCAATTGTCTGCAGTTAGCTTTAGTTGCACACTGTGCACAGGATACAGTACACTGACTGAATATACTGCAGCTGCCTGCCTGTGGTATTATTAGGAAGAGAACACCAGCAATTGTCTGCAGTTAGCTTTACTTGCACACAATGCACAGGATACAGTACACTGACTGAAAATACTGCAGCTGCCTGCCTGTGGTATTATTAGGAAGAGAACACCAGCAATTGTCTGCAGTTAACTTTAGTTGCACACTGTGAACAGGATAAGGTACTCTGACTTAAAATACTGCAGCTGTCCGCATGTGGTTTTATTAGGAAGAGAACACCAGCAATTGTCTGCAGTTAGCTTTAGTTGCACACTGTGCACAGGATACAGTACACTGACTGAAAATACTGCAGCTGCCTGCCTGTGGTATTATAAGGAAGAGAACACCAGCAATTGTCTGCAGTTAGTTTGAGTTGCACACTGTGCACAGGATACAGTACACTGACTGAAAATACTGCAGCTGCCTGCCTACCTGTGGTATTATTAGGATGAGAACACCAGTAATTGTCTGCAGTTAGCTTTAGTTTCACACTGTGCACAGGATACAGTACACTGACTGAAAATACTGCAACTGCCTGCTTCCTATGTGTGGTATGTTTAGTAAGAGAACACAAGTAATTGTCTGCAGTTAGCTTTAGTGTCACACTGTGCACAGGATAAAGTACACCGACTAAAAATACTGCAGCGCCTGCCTGCCTGTGGTATTATTAGGAAGAGAACACCAGAAATTGTCTGCAGTTAGCTTTAGTTGCACACTATGCACAGGATAAAGTACACTGACTAAAAATACTGCAGCTGCCTGCCTGCCTGTGGTTTTATTAGAAAGAAAACACCAGAAATTGTCTGCAGTTAGCGTGAATTGCACACTGTGCACAGGATACAGTACAGTGACTGAAAATACTGCAGCTGCCTGTCTGACTGTGGTATTATTAGGAATAGAACACCAGCAATTGTCTGCAGTTAGCTTTAGTTGCACACTGTGCCCAGGATACAGTACACTGACTGAATATACTGCAGCTGCCTGCCTGTGGTATTATTAGGAAGAGAACACCAGCAATTGTCTGCAGTTAACTTTAGTTGCACACTGTGAACAGGATAAGGTACTCTGACTTAAAATACTGCAGCTGTCTGCATGTGGTTTTATTAGGAAGAGAACACCAGCAATTGTCTGCAGTTAGCTTTAGTTGCACACTGTGCACAGGATACAGTACACTGACTGAAAATACTGCAGCTGCCTGCCTGTGGTATTATTAGGGAAAGAACACCAGTAATTGTCTGCAGTTAACTTTAGTTGCACACTGTGAACAGGATAAGGTACTCTGACTTAAAATACTGCAGCTGGCCGCATGTGGTTTTATTAGGAAGATAACATCAGCAATTGTCTGCAGTTAGCTTTAGTTGCACACTGTGCACAGGATACAGTACACTGACTGAAAATACTGCAGCTGCCTGCCTGTGGTATTATTAGGAAGAGAACACCAGTAATTGTCTGCAGTTAACTTTAGTTGCACACTGTGCATAGGATACAGTACACTGACTGAAAATACTGCAGCTGCCTGCCTGTGGTATTATAAGGAAGAGAACACCAGCAATTGTCTGCAGTTAGTTTGAGTTGCACACTGTGCATAGGATACAGAACACTGACTTAAAATACCGTAGTGCCTGCCTGCCTGTGGTATTATTAGGAAGAGAACACCAGCAATTGTCTGCAGTTAGCTTGAGTTGCAAGCTGTGCACAGGATACAGTACACTGACTGAAAATACTGAAGCTGCCTGCCTGCCTGTGGTATTATTAGGAAGAGAATACCAGCAATTGTCTGCAGTTAGCTTTAGTTGCACACTGTGCATATGATAAAGTACACTGACTGAAAATACTGCAGCTGCCTGCCTTTGGTATTATTAGGAAGAGAAAACCAGCAATTGTCTTTAGTTAGCTTGAGTTGCAAGCTGTGCACAGGATACAGTACACTGACTGAAAATACTGCAGCTAACTGCCTGACTGTGGTAATATTATTAGGAAGAGAACACCAGCAATTGTCTACAGTTAGCTTTAGTTGCACACTGTGCACAGGATACAGTACACTGACTGAAAATACTGCAGCTGTCTGCCTGTGGTATTATTAGGAAGAGAACACCAGCAATTGTCTGCAGTTAGCTTGAGTTGCACACTGTGCACAGGATACAGTACACTGGCTGAAAATACTGCAGCTGCCTGCCAGCCTGTCGTATTATTACAAAGAGAACACCAGACATTGTCTGCAGTTAGCTTTAGTTGCACACTGTGCACAGAATACAGTACACTGGCTGAAAATACTGCAGCTGCCTGCCTGCCTGTGGTATTATTAGGAAGAGAACAACAGCAATTGTCTGCAGTTAGTTTTAGTTGCACACTGTGCTTAGGATACAGTACACTGACTGAAAATACTGCAGCTGCCTGCCTGTGGTATTATTGGGAAGAGAACACTAGCAATTGTCTGCAGTTAGCTTTAGTTGCACACTGTGAACAGGATAAGGTACCCTGACTTAAAATACTGCAGCTGTCTACCTGTGGTATTCTTAGGAAGAGAACACCAGCAATTGACTGCAGTTAGCTTTAGTTGCACACTGTACACAGGATATAGTACACTGACTGAAAATACTGAAGCTGCCTGCATGCCTGTGGTATTATTAGGAAGAGGACATCAGCAATTGTCTGCAGTTAGCTTTAGTTGCACACTGTGCACAGGATACAGTGCACTGACTGAAAATACTGCAGCTGCCTGCCTGCCTGTGGTATTATTAGGAAGAGAATACCAGCAATTGTCTGTAGTTAGCTTGAGTTGCACACTGTGCATAGGATAAAGTACACTGACTGAAAATACTGCAGCTGCCTGCCTGCCTGTCGTATTATTACAAAGAGAACATCAGAAATTGTCTGCAGTTAGCTTTAGTTGCACACTGTGCCAGGGATACAGTACACTGACTGAAAATACTGCATCTGCCTGCCTGCCTGTGGTATTATTAGGAAGAGAACACCAGCAATTGTCTGCAGTTAGCTTTAGTTGCACACTGTGCACAGGATACAGTACACTGACTGAATATACTGCAGCTGCCTGCCTGTGGTATTATTAGGAAGAGAACACCAGCAATTGTCTGCAGTTAGCTTTACTTGCACACAATGCACAGGATACAGTACACTGACTGAAAATACTGCAGCTGCCTGCCTGTGGTATTATAAGGAAGAGAACACCAGCAATTGTCTGCAGTTAGTTTGAGTTGCACACTGTGCACATGATACAGTACACTGACTGAAAATACTGCAGCTGCCTGCCTGCCTGTGGTATTATTAGGAAGAGAACACCAGTAATTGTATGCAGTTAGCTTTAGTTGCACACTGTGCACAGGATACAGTACACTGACTGAAAATACTGCAGCTGGCTGCCTGCCTGTGGTATTATTAGGAAGAGAACAGCAAAAATTGTCTGCAGTTAGCTTTAGTTGCACACTGTGCACAGGATATAGTACACTGACTGAAAAAACTGCAGCTGCCTGCCTGCCTGTCGTATTATTACAAAGAGAACATCAGAAATTGTCTGCAGTTAGCTTTAGTTGCACACTGTGCCAGGGATACAGTACACTGACTGAAAATACTGCAGCTGCCTGCCTGCCTGTGGTATTATTAGGAAGAGAACACCAGCAATTGTCTGCAGTTAGCTTTAGTTGCACACTGTGCACAGGATACAGTACACTGACTGAATATACTGCAGCTGCCTGCCTGTGGTATTATTAGGAAGAGAACACCAGCAATTGTCTGCAGTTAGCTTTAGTTGCAAACTGTGCACAGGATACAGTACACTGACTGAAAATACTGCAGCTGCCGGCCTGTGGTATTATAAGGAAGAGAACACCAGCAATTGTCTGCAGTTAGTTTGAGTTGCACACTGTGCACATGATACAGTACACTGACTGAAAATACTGCAGCTGCCTGCCTGCATGTGGTATTATTAGGAAGAGAACACCAGTAATTGTATGCAGTTAGCTTTAGTTGCACACTGTGCACAGGATACAGTACACTGACTGAAAATACTGCAGCTGCCTGCCTGCCTGTGGTATTATTAGGAAGAGAACAGCAAAAATTGTCTGCAGTTAGCTTTAGTTGCACACTGTGCACAGGATACAGTACACTGACTGAAAAAACTGCAGCTGCCTGCCAGCCTGTCGTATTATTACAAAGAGAACACCAGACATTGTCTGCAGTTAGCTTTAGTTGCACACTGTGCACAGAATACAGTACACTGGCTGAAAATACTGCAGCTGCCTGCCTGCCTGTGGTATTATTGGGAAGAGAACACCAGCAATTGTCTGCAGTTAGCTTTAGTTGCACACTGTGAACAGGATAAGGTTCACTGACTTAAAATACTGCAGCTGTCTGCCTGTGGTATTGTTAGGAAGAGAACACCAGCAATTGTCTGCAGTTAGCTTTAGTTGCACACTGTGAACAGGATAAGGTACACTGACTTAAAATACTGCAGCTGTCTACCTGTGGTATTATTAGGAAGAGAACACCAGCAATTGACTGCAGTTAGCTTTAGTTGCACACTGTACACAGGATATAGTACACTGACTGAAAATACTGAAGCTGCCTGCCTGCCTGTGGTATTATTAGGAAGAGAACATCAGCAATTGTCTGCAGTTAGCTTTAGTTGCACACTGTGCACAGGATACAGTACACTGACTGAAAATACTGCAGCTGCCTGCCTGCCTGTGGTATTATTAGGAAGAGAATACCAGCAATTGTCTGTAGTTAGCTTTAGTTGCACACTGTGCATAGGATAAAGTACACTGACTGAAAATACTGCAGCTGCCTGCCTGCCTGTCGTATTATTACAAAGAGAACATCAGAAATTGTCTGCAGTTAGCTTTAGTTGCACACTGTGCCAGGGATACAGTACACTGACTGAAAATACTGCAGCTGCCTGCCTGCCTGTGGTATTATTAGGAAGAGAACACCAGCAATTGTCTGCAGTTAGCTTTAGTTGCACACTGTGCACAGGATACAGTACACTGTCTGAATATACTGCAGCTGCCTGCCTGTGGTATTATTAGGAAGAGAACACCAGCAATTGTCTGCAGTTAGCTTTATTTGCACACAATGCACAGGATACAGTACACTGACTGAAAATACTGCAGCTGCCTGCCTGTGGTATTATAAGGAAGAGAACACCAGCAATTGTCTGCAGTTAGTTTGAGTTGCACACTGTGCACAGGATACAGTACACTGACTGAAAATACTGCAGCTGCCTGCCTGCCTGTGGTATTATTAGGAAGATAACACCAGTAATTGTATGCAGTTAGCTTTAGTTGCACACTGTGCACAGGATACAGTACACTGACTGAAAAAACTGCAGCTGCCTGCCTGCCTGTCGTATTATTACAAAGAGAACACCAGCAATTGTCTGCAGTTAGTTTGAGTTGCACACTGTGCACAGGATACAGTACACTGACTGAAAATACTGCAGCTGCCTGCCTGCCTGTGGTATTATTAGGAAGATAACACCAGTAATTGTATGCAGTTAGCTTTAGTTGCACACTGTGCACAGGATACAGTACACTGACTGAAAATACTACAGCACCTGACTGCCTGTGGTATTATTAGGAAGAGAACACAGCAATTGTCTGCAGTTAGCTTTAGTTGCTCACTGTGCCAGGGATACAGTACACTGACTGAAAATACTGCAGCTGCCTGCCTGCCTGTGGTATTATTAGGAAGAGAACACCAGCAATTGTCTGCAGTTAGCTTTAGTTGCACACTGTGCACAGGATACAGTACACTGACTGAATATACTACAGCTGCCTGCCTGTGATATTATTAGGAAGAGAACACCAGCAATTGTCTGCAGTTAGCTTTAGTTGCACACTGTGCACAGGATACAGTACACTGACTGAAAATACTGCAGCTGCCTGCCTGTGGTATTATAAGGAAGAGAACACCAGCAATTGTCTGCAGTTAGTTTGAGTTGCACACTGTGCACAGGATACAGTACACTGACTGAAAATACTGCAGCTGCCTGCCTGCCTGTGGTATTATTAGGAAGAGAACACCAGTAATTGTATGCAGTTAGCTTTAGTTGCACACTGTGCACAGGATACAGTACACTGACTGAAAATACTGCAGCTGCCTGCCTGCCTGTGGTATTATTAGGAAGAGAACAGCAAAAATTGTCTGCAGTTAGCTTTAGTTGCACACTGTGCACAGGATACAGTACACTGACTGAAAAAACTGCAGCTGCCTGCCTGCCTGTCGTATTATTACAAAGAGAACATCAGAAATTGTCTGCAGTTAGCTTTAGTTGCACACTGTGCCAGGGATACAGTACACTGACTGAAAATACTGCAGCTGCCTGCCTGCCTGTGGTATTATTAGGAATAGAACACCAGAAATTGTCTGCAGTCAGCTTTAGTTGCACACTGTGCACAGGATACAGTACACTGACTGAATATACTGCAGCTGCCTGCCTGTGGTATTATTAGGAAGAGAACACCAGCAATTGTCTGCAGTTAACTTTAGTTGCACACCGTGAACAGGATAAGGTACACTGACTTAAAATACTGCAGCTGTCTGCCTGTGGTTTTATTAGGAAGAGAACACCAGCAATTGTCTGCAGTTAGCTTTAGTTGCACACTGTGCACAGGATACAGTACACTGACTGAAAATACTACAGCACCTGACTGCCTGTGGTATTATTAGGAAGAGAACACAGCAATTGTCTGCAGTTAGCTTTAGTTGCAAACTGTGCACAGGATAAAGTACACTGACTGAAAATACTGCAGCTGCCTGCCTGCCTGTGGTATTATTAGGAAGAGAACACCAGCAAATGTCTGCAGTTAGCTTGAGTTGCACACTGTGCACAGGATACAGTACACTGACTGAAAATACTACATCACCTGACTGCATGTGGTATTATTAGGAAGAGAACACCAGCAATTGTCTGCAGTTAGCTTGAGTTGCACAATGTGCACAGGATACAGTACACTGACTGAAAATACTGCAGCTGCCTGCCTGTGGTATTATTAGGAAGAGAACACCAGCAATTGTCTGCAGTTAGCTTTACTTGCACACTGTTTATAGGATACAGAACACTGACTAAAAATACTGCAGCTGCCTGGCTGTGGTATTATTAGGAAGAGAACATCAGCAATTGTCTGCAGTTAACTTTAGTTGCACGCTGTGAACAGGATAAGGTACACTGACTTAAAATACTGCAGCGGTCTGCCTGTGGTTTTATTAGGAAGAGAACACCAGCAATGGTCTGCAGTTAGCTTTAGTTGCACACTGTGAACAGGTAATGTACACTGACTTAAAATACTGCAGTTGCCTGCTTCCTATGTGTGGTATCTTTAGTAAGAGAACACCAGTAATTGTCTGCAGTTAGCTTTAGTTGCACACTGTGCACAGGATATAGTACACCGACTAAAAATACTGCAGCACCTGCCTGTGGTATTATTAGGAAGAGAACACCAGCAATTGTCTGCAGTTAGCTTTAGTTGCGCACTGTGCACAGGATAAAGTACACTGACTGAAAATACTGCAGCTGGCTGCCTGTGGTATTATAAGGAAGAGAACACCAGCAATTGTCTGCAGTTAGATTGAGTTGCACACTGTGCACAGGATACAGTACACTGACTGAAAATACTGCAGCTGTCTGCCTGCCTGTGGTATTATTATAAAGAGAACACCAGAAATTGTATGCAGTTAGCTTTAGTTGGACACTGTGCACAGGATACAGTACACTGACTGAAAATACTGCAGCTGTCTGCCTGCCTGTGGTATTATTAGGAAGAGAACACCACAAATTGTCTGCAGTTAGCTTTAGTTGCACACTGTGCACAGGATAAGGTACACTGACTTAATATTCTGCAGCTGTCTGCCTGTGGTATTATTAGGAAGAGAACAAAAGCAATTGTCTGCAGTTAGCTTTAGTTGCACACTGTGCATAGGATACTTTACACTGACTGAAAATACTGCAGCTGCCTGCCTGTGGTATTATAAGGAAGAGAACACCAGCAAGTGTCTGCAGTTAGTTTGAGTTGCACACTGTGCACAGGATACAGTACACTGACTGAAAATACTGCAGCTGCCTGCCTGCCTGAGGAATTATTAGGAAGAGAACACCAGTAATTGTCTGCAGTTAGCTTTAGTTGCACACTGTGCACAGGATACAGTACACTGACTGAAAAAATGCAGCTGCCTGTGGTATTATTACAAAGAGAACACCACAAATTGTCTACAGTTAGCTTTAGTTGCACACTGTGCACAGGATAAGGTACACTGACTTAATATTCTGCAGCTGTCTGCCTGTGGTATTATTAGGAAGAGAACACCAGCAATTGTCTGCAGTTAGCTTTAGTTGCACACTGTGCATAGGATACTTTACACTGACTGAAAATACTGCAGCTGCCTGCCTGTGGTATTATAAGGAAGAGAACACCAGCAATTGTCTGCAGTTAGTTTGAGTTGCACACTGTGCACAGGATACAGTACACTGACTGAAAATACTGCAGCTGCCTGCCTGCCTGAGGAATTATTAGGAAGAGAACACCAGTAATTGTCTGCAGTTAGCTTTAGTTGCACACTGTGCACAGGATACAGTACACTGACTGAAAATACTGCAGCTGCCTGCTTCCTATGTGTGCTATGTTTAGTAAGAGAACACCAGTAATTGTCTACAGTTAGCTTTAGTTGCACACTGTGCACAGGATACAGTACACCGACTAAAAATACTGCAGCGCCTGCCTGCCTGTGGTATTATTAGGAAGAGAACACCAGCAATTGTCTGCAGTTAGCTTTAGTTGCGCACTGTGCACAGGATAAAGTACACTGACTGAAAATACTGCAGCTGCCTGCCTGTGGTATTATTAGGAAGAGAACACCAGCAAATGTCTGCAGTTAGCTTGAGTTGCACACTGTGCACAGGATATAGTACACTGACTGAAAATACTACAGCACCTGACTGCCTGTGGTATTATTAGGAAGAGAACACCAGCAAATGTCTGCAGTTAGCTTTAGTTGCACACTGTGCACAGGATACAGTACACTGATTGAATATACTACAGCTGCCTGCCTGTGGTAATTATTAGGAAGAGAACACCAGCAATTGTCTGCAGTTAACTTTAGTTGCACACTGTGAACAGGATAAGATACACTGACTTAAAATACTGCAGCTGTCTGCCTGTGGTATTATTAGGAAGAGAACACCAGCAGTTGTCTGCAGGTAGCTTTAGTTGCACACTGTGCACAGAATACAGTACACTGACTGATAAAACTGCAGCTGCCTGCCTGCCTGTGGTATTATTACAAAGAGAACACAACACATTGTATGCAGTTAGCTTTAGTTGCACACTGTGCACAGGATACAGTACACTGACTGAAAATACTGCAGCTGCCTGCCTGCCTGTGGTATTATTCGGAAGAGCACACTAGCAATTGTCTGCAGTTAGCTTTAGTTGCACACTGTGCACAGGATACAGTACACTGACTGAATATACTACAGCTGCCTGCCTGTGGTATTATTAGGAAGAGAACACCAGCAATTGTCTGCAGTTAGCTTTAGTTGCGCACTGTGCACAGGATAAAGTACACTGACTGAAAATACTGCAGCTGCCTGCCTGCCTGCCTGTGGTATTATTAGGAAGAGAAGACCAGCAATTGTCTGCAGTTAGCTTTAGTTGCACACTGTGCACAGGATACAGTACACTGACTGAATATACTACAGCTGCCTGCCTGTGGTATTATAAGGAAGAGAACACCAGCAATTGTCTGCAGTTAGTTTGAGTTGCACACTGTGCACAGGATACAGTACACTGACTGAAAATAGAGCAGCTGCCTGCCTGACTGTGGTATTATTAGGAAGAGAACACCAGCAAATGTTTGCAGTTAGTTTGAGTTGCACACTGTGCATAGTATACAGTACACTGACTAAAAATACTGCAGCTGCCTGCCTGTAGTATTATAAGGAAGAGAACACCAGCAATTGTCTGCAGTTAGTTTGAGTTGCACACTGTGCACAGGATACAGTACACTGACTGAAAATACTGCAGCTGTCTGCTTCCTATGTGTGGTGTTTAGTAAGAGAACACCAGTAATTGTCTGCAGTTAGCTTTAGTTGCACACTGTGCACAGGATACAGTACACCGACTAAAAATACTGCAGCGCCTGCCTGCCAGTGGTATTATTAGGAAGAGAACACCAGCAATTGTCTGCAGTTAGCGTGAGTTGCACACTGTGCACAGGATACAGTACACTGACTGAATATATTGCAGCTGCCTGCCTGTGGTATTATTAGGAAGAGAACACCAGCAATTGTATGCAGTTAGCTTTAGTTGCACACTGTGCACAGGATAAGGTACACTGACTTAAAATACTGCAGCTTTCTGCCTGTGGTATTATTAGGAAGAGAACACCAGTAATTGTCTGCAGGTAGCTTTAGTTGCACACTGTGCACAGGATACAGTACACTGACTAAAAATACTGCAGCTGCCTGCCTGCCTGTGGTATTATTAGAAAGAGAACACCAGAAATTGTCTGCAGTTAGCATTAGTTGCACACTGTGCACAGGATACAGTACACTGACTGAAAATACTGCAGCTGCCTGCCTGCCTGCCTGTGGTATTATTAGGAAGAGAACACCAGCAATTGTCTGCAGTTAGCTTTAGTTGCACACTGTGCACAGGATACAGTACACTGACTGAATATACTACAGCTGCCTGCCTGTGGTATTATTAGGAAGAGAACACCAGCAATTGTCTGCAGTTAACTTTAGTTGCACACTGTGAACAGGATAATGTCCACTGACTTAAAATACTGCAGCTGTCTGCCTGTGGTTTTATTAGGAAGAGAACACCAGCAATTGTCTGCAGTTAGCTTTAGTTGCACACTGTGCACAGGATACAGTACAATGACTGAAATTACTGCAGCTGCCTGTGGTATTATAAGGAAGAGAACACCAGCAATTGTCTGCAGTTAGTTTGAGTTGCACACTGTGCACATGATACGGTACACTGACTGAAAATACTGCAGCTGTCTGCCTGCCTGTGGTATTATTATAAAGAGAACACCAAAAATTGTATGCAGTTAGCTTTAGTTGCACACTGTGCACAGGATACAGTACACTGACTGAAAATACTGCAGCTGCCTGCCTGTGGTATTATTAGGAAGAGAACACCAACAATTGTCTGCAGTTAGCTTTAGATGCACACTGTGCCCAGGATACAGTACACTGACTGAAAAAAACTGCAGCTGCCTGCCTGCCTGTGGTATTGTTACAAAGAGAACACCAGAAATTGTCTGCAGTTAGCGTGAGTTGCACACTGTGCACAGGATACAGTACACTGACTGAATATATTGCAGCTGCCTGCCTGTGGTATTATTAGGAAGAGAACACCAGCAATTGTATGCAGTTAGCTTTAGTTGCACACTGTGCACAGGATAAGGTACACTGACTTAAAATACTGCAGCTTTCTGCCTGTGGTATTATTAGGAAGAGAACACCAGTAATTGTCTGCAGGTAGCTTTAGTTGCACACTGTGCACAGGATACAGTACACTGACTAAAAATACTGCAGCTGCCTGCCTGCCTGTGGTATTATTAGAAAGAGAACACCAGAAATTGTCTGCAGTTAGCGTGAGTTGCCCAATGTGCACAGGATACAGTACACTGACTGAAAATACTGCAGCTGCCTGCCTGCCTGTGGTATTATTAGGAATAGAACACCAGCAATTGTCTGCAGTAAGCTTTAGTTGCACACTGTGCACAGGATACAGTACACTGACTGAATATACTGCAGCTGCCTGCCTGTGGTATTATTAGGAAGAGAACACCAGCAATTGTCTGCAGTTAACTTTAGTTGCACACTGTGCGCAGGATAAGGTACACTGACTTAAAATACTGCAGCTGTTTGCCTGTGGTTTTATTAGGAAGAGAACACCAGCAATTGTCTGCAGTTAGCTTTAGTTGCACACTGTGCACAGGATAAAGCACACTGACTGAAAATACTGCAGCTGCCTGTCTGCCTGTGGTATTATTAGGAAGAGAACACCAGTAATTGTCTGCAGTTAGCTTTAGTTGCACACTGTGCACAGGATACAGTACACTGACTTAAAATACTGCAGCTGCCTGCTTCCTATGTGTGGTATGTTTAGTATGAGAACACCAGTAATTGTCTGCAGTTAGCTTTAGTTGCACACTGTGCACAGGATAAAGTACATTGGCTGAAAATACTGCAGCTGCCTGCCTGCCTGTGGTATTATTAGGAAGAGAACACCAGCAAATGTCTGCAGTTAGCTTGAGTTGCACACTGTGCACAGGATACAGTACACTGACTGAAAATACTACAGCACCTGACTGCATGTGGTATTATTAGGAAAAGAACACCAGCAATTGTCTGCAGTTAGCTTTAGTTGCACACTGTGCACAGGATACAGTACACTGACTGAATATACTACAGCTGCCTGCCTGTGGTATTATTAGGAAGAGAACACCAGCAATTGTCTGCAGTTAGCTTTAGTTGCACACTGTGCACAGGATACAGCACAATGACTGAAAATACTGCAGCTGCCTGCCTGCTTGTGGTTTTATTAGGAAGAGAACACCAGCAATTGTCTGCAGTTAGCTTTAGTTGCACACTGTGCACAGGATACAGTACACTGACTGAATATACTACAGCTGCCTGCCTGTGGTATTATTAGGAAGAGAACACCAGCAATTGTCTGCAGTTAACTTTAGTTGCACACTGTGAACAGGATAATGTACACTGACTTAAAATACTGCAGCTGTCTGCCTGTGGTTTTATTAGGAAGAGAACACCAGCAATTGTCTGCAGTTAGCTTTAGTTGAACACTGTGCACAGGATACAGCACAATGACTGAAAATACTGCAGCTGCCTGCCTGCAGTGTTATTAGGAAGAGAACACCAGCAATTGTCTGCAGTTAGCTTTAGTTGCACACTGTGCACAGGATACAGTACACTGACTGAAAATACTGCAGCTGCCTGCCTGTGGTATTATAAGGAAGAGAACACCAGCAATTGTCTGCAGTTAGTTTGAGTTGCACACTGTGCACAGGATACAGTACACTGACTGAAAATAATGCAGCTGCCTGCCTGTGGTATTATTAGAAAGAGAACACCAGCAAATGTTTGCAGTTAGTTTGAGTTGCACACTGTGCACAGGATACAGTAAACTGACTGAAAATACTGCAGCTGTCTGCCTTCCTGTGGTATTATTCTAAAGAGAACACCAGAAATTGTATGCAGTTAGCTTTAGTTGCACACTGTGCACAGGATACAGTACACTGACTGAAAATACTGCAGCTGCCTGCCTGCCTGTGGTATTATTAGGAAGAGAACAGCAACAATTGTCTGCAGTTAGCTTTAGTTGCACACTGTGCACAGGATACAGTACACTGACTGAAAAAACTGCAGCTGCCTGCCTGCCTGTGGTATTATTACAAATAGAACACCACAAATTGTATGCAGTTAGCTTTAGTGGCACACTGTGCACAGGATAAGGTACACTGACTTAAAATACTGCAGCTGTCTGCCTGTGGTATTATTAGGAAGAGAACACCAGTAATTGTCTGCAGGTAGCTTTAGTTGCACACTGTGCACAGGATACAGTACACTGACTGAAAATACTGCAGCGCCTGCCTGCCTGTGGTATTATTAGGAAGAGAACACCAGCAATTGTCTGCAGTTAGCTTTAGTTGCACAATGTGCACAGGATAAAGTACACTGACTAAAAATACTGCAGCTGCCTGCCTGCCTGTGGTATTATTAGAAAGAGAACACCAGAAATCAACTGCAGTTAGCGTGAGTTGCACACTGTGCACATGATACAGTACACTTTCTGAAAATACTGCAGCTGCCTGCCTGCCTGTGGTATTATTAGGAATAGAACACCAGCAATTGTCTGCAGTTAGCTTTAGTTGCACACTGTGCACAGGATACAGTACACTGACTGAATATACTGCAGCTGCCTTCCTGTGGTATTATTAGGAAGAGAACACCAGCAATTGTATGCAGTTAAATTTAGTTGCACACTGTGAACAGGATAAGGTACACTGACTGAAAATACTGCAGCTGTCTTCCTGTGGTTTTATTAGGAAGAGAACACCAGCAATTGTCTGCAGTTAGCTTTAGTTGCACACTGTGCATAGGATACAGTACACTGACTGAAAATACTGCAGCTGCCTGCCTGTGGTATTATTAGGAAGTGAACACCAGCAATTGTCTGCAGTTAGCTTTAGTTGCACACTGTGCATAGGATACAGTACACTGACTGAAAATACTGCAGCTGCCTGCCTGTGGTATTATAAGGAAGAGAACACCAGTAATTGTCTGCAGTTAGTTTGAGTTGCACACTGTGCACAGGATACAGCACACTGACTGAAAATACTGCAGCTGCCTGTCTGCCTGTGGTATTATTAGGAAGAGAACACCAGCAATTGTATGCAGTTAACTTTAGTTGCACACTGTGCACATGATACAGTACACTGACTGAATATACTACAGCTGCCTGCCTGTGGTAGTATTAGGAAGAGAACACCAGCAATTGTCTGCAGTTAACTTTAGTTGCACACTGTGAACAGGATACAGTACACTGACTTAAAATTCTGCAGCTGTCTGCCTGTGGTTTTATTAGGAAGAGAACACCAGCAATTGTCTGCAGTTAGCTTTAGTTGCACACTGTGCACAGGATACAGCACAATGACTGAAAATACTGCAGCTGCCTGCCTGCGGTGTTATTAGGAAGAGAACACCAGCAATTGTCTGCAGTTAGCTTTAGTTGCACACTGTGCACAGGATACAGTACACTGACTAAAAATACTGCAGCTGCCTGCCTGCCTGTGGTATTATTAGAAAGAGGACACCAGAAATTGTCTGCAGTTAGCGTGAGTTGCCCACTGTGCACAGGATACAGTACACTGACTGAAAATACTGCAGCTGCCTGCCTGCCTGTGGTATTATTAGGAATAGAACACCAGCAATTGTCTGCAGTTAGCTTTAGTTGCACACTGTGCACATGATACAGTACACTGACTGAATATACTGCAGCTGCCTGCCTGTGGTATTATTAGGAAGAGAACACCAGCAATTGTCTGCAGTTAACTTTAGTTGCACACTGTGAGCAGGATAAGGTACACTGACTTAAAATACTGCAGCTGTCTGCCTGTGGTTTTATTAGGAAGAGAACACCAGCAATTGTCTGCAGTTAGCTTTAGTTGCACACTGTGCACAGGATACAGTACACTGACTGAAAATACTGCAGCTGCCTGCCTGTGGTATTATTAGGAAGTGAACACCAGCAATTGTATGCAGTTAGCTTTAGTTGCACACTGTGCATAGGATACAGTACACTGACTGAAAATACTGCAGCTGCCTGCCTGTGGTATTATAAGGAAGAGAACACCAGCAATTGTCTGCAGTTAGTTTGAGTTGCACACTGTGCACAGGATACAGCACACTGACTGAAAATACTGCAGCTGCCTGTCTGCCTGTGGTATTATTAGGAAGAGAACACCAGTAATTGTCTGCAGTTAGCTTTAGTTGCACACTGTGCACAGGATACAGTACACTGACTTAAAATACTGCAGCTGCCTGCTTCCTATGTGTGGTATGTTTAGTATGAGAACACCAGTAATTGTCTGCAGTTAGCTTTAGTTGCACACTGTGCACAGGATAAAGTACACTGGCTGAAAATACTGCAGCGGCCTGCCTGCCTGTGGTATTATTAGGAAGAGAACACCAGCAAATGTCTGCAGTTAGCTTGAGTTGCACACTGTGCACAGGATACAGTACACTGACTGAAAATACTACAGCACCTGACTGCCTGTGGTATTATTAGGAAGAGAACACCAGCAATTGTCTGCAGTTAGCTTTAGTTGCACACTATGCACATGATAAGGTACACTGACTGAAAATACTGCAGCTGCCTGCCTGCTTGTGGTTTTATTAGGAAGAGAACACCAGCAATTGTCTGCAGTTAGCTTTAGTTGCACACTGTGCACAGGATACAGTACACTGACTGAATATACTACAGCTGCCTGCCTGTGGTATTATTAGGAAGAGAACACCAGCAATTGTCTGCAGTTAACTTTAGTTGCACACTGTGAACATGATAATGTACACTGCCTGAAAATACTGCAGCTGCCTGCCTGTGGTATTATAAGGAAGAGAACACCAGCAATTGTCTGCAGTTAGTTTGAGTTGCACACTGTGCACAGGATACAGTACACTGACTGAAAATAATGCAGCTGCCTGCCTGTGGTATTATTAGAAAGAGAACACCAGCAAATGTTTGCAGTTAGTTTGAGTTGCACACTGTGCACAGGATACAGTAAACTGACTGAAAATACTGCAGCTGTCTGCCTGCCTGTGGTATTATTCTAAAGAGAACACCAGAAATTGTATGCAGTTAGCTTTAGTTGCACACTGTGCACAGGATACAGTACACTGACTGAAAATACTGCAGCTGCCTGCTTCCTATGTGTGGTATGTTTAGTAAGAGAACACCAGTAATTGTCTGCAGTTAGCTTTAGTTGCACACTGTGCACAGGATACAGTACACCGACTAAAAATACTGCAGCGCCTGCCTCCCTGTGGTATTATTAGGAAGAGAACACCAGCAATTGTCTGCAGTTAGCTTTAGTTGCGCACTGTGCACAGGATAAAGTACACTGACTGAAAATACTGCAGCTGCCTGCCTGCCTGTGGTATTATTAGGAAGAGAACACCAGCTATTCTCTGCAGTTAGCTTTAGTTGCACACTGTGCACAGGATAAGGTACACTGACTGAAAATATTTTAGCTGCCTGCCTGCTTGTGGTATTATTAGGAAGAGAACACCAGCAAATGTCTGCAGTAAGCTTGAGTTGCACACTGTGCACAGAATACAGTACACTGACTGAAAATACTACAGCACCTGACTGCCTGTGGTATTATTAGGAAGAGAACACCAGCAATTCTCTGCAGTTAGCTTTAGTTGCACACTGTGCACAGGATAAGGTACACTGACTAAAAATACTGCAGCTGCCTGCCTGCTTGTGGTATTATTAGGAAGAGAACACCAGCAATTGTCTGCAGTTAGCTTTAGTTGCACACTGTGCACAGGATACAGTACACTGACTGAATATACTACAGCTGCCTGCCTGTGGTAGTATTAGGAAGAGAACACCAGCAATTGTCTGCAGTTAGCTTTAGTTGCACACTGTGCATAGGATACAGTACAATGACTGAAAATACTGCAGCTGCCTGCCTGTGGTATTATAAGGAAGAGAACACCAGTAATTGTCTGCAGTTAGTTTGAGTTGCACACTGTGCACATGATACAGCACACTGACTGAAAATACTGCAGCTGCCTGCTTCCTATGTGTTGTATGTTTAGTATGAGAACACCAGTAATTGTCTGCAGTTAGCTTTAGTTGCACACTGTGCACAGGATAAAGTACACTGGCTGAAAATACTGCAGCTGCCTGCCTGCCTGTGGTATTATTAGGAAGAGAACACCAGCAAATGTCTGCAGTTAGCTTAAGTTGCACACTGTGCACAGGATACAGTACACTGACTGAAAATACTACAGCACCTGACTGCCTGTGGTATTATTAGGAAGATAACACCAGCAATTGTCTGCAGTTAGCTTTAGTTGCACACTGTGCACAGGATAAGGTACACTGACTGAAAATACTGCAGCTGCCTGACTGCTTGTGGTTTTATTAGGAAGAGAACACCAGCAATTGTCTGCAGTTAGCTTTAGTTGCACACTGTGCACAGGATACAGTACACTGACTGAATATACTACAGCTGCCTGCCTGTGGTAGTATTAGGAAGAGAACACCAGCAATTGTCTGCAGTTAACTTTAGTTGCACACTGTGAACAGGATGATGTACACTGACTTAAAATTCTGCAGCTGTCTGCCTGTGGTTTTATTAGGAAGAGAACACCAGCCATTGTCTGCTGTTAGCTTTAGTTGCACACTGTGCACAGGATACAGCACAATGACTGAAAATACTGCAGCTGCCTGCCTGCGGTGTTATTAGGAAGAGAACACTAGCAAATGTCTGCAGTTAGCTTTAGTTGCACACTGTGCACAGGATACAGTACACTGACTGAAAATAATGCAGCTGCCTGCCTGTGGTATTATTAGAAAGAGAACACCAGCAAATGTTTGCAGTTAGTTTGAGTTGCACACTGTGCACAGGATACAGTAAACTGACTGAAAATACTGCAGCTGTCTGCCTGCCTGTGGTATTATTCTAAAGAGAACACCAGAAATTGTATGCAGTTAGCTTTAGTTGCACACTGTGCACAGGATACAGTACACTGACTGAAAATACTGCAGCTGCCTGCCTGCCTGTGGTATTATTAGGAAGAGAACACCAGCAAATGTCTGCAGTTAGCTTGAGTTGCACACTGTGCACAGGATACAGTACACTGACTGAAAATACTACAGCACCTGGCTGTCTGTGGTATTATTAGGAAGATAACACCAGCAATTGTCTGCAGTTAGCTTTAGTTGCACACTGTGCACAGGATAAGGTACACTGACTGAAAATACTGCAGCTGCCTGCCTGCCTGTGGTATTATTAGGAAGAGAACACCAGCAATTGTCTGCAGTTAGCTTTAGTTGCACACTGTGCACAGGATACAGTACACTGACTAAAAATACTGCAGCACCTGACTGCCTGTGGTATTATTAGGAAGAGAACACCAGCAATTCTCTGCAGTTAGCTTTAGTTGAACACTGTGCACAGGATAAGGTACACTGACTAAAAATACTGCAGCTGCCTGCCTGCTTGTGGTATTATTAGGAAGAGAACACCAGCAATTGTCTGCAGTTAGCTTTAGTTGCACACTGTGCACAGGATACAGTACACTGACTGAATATACTACAGCTGCCTGCCTGTGGTAGTATTAGGAAGAGAACACCAGCAATTGTCTGCAGTTCGCTTTAGTTGCACACTGTGCACAGGATAAAGTACACTGACTAAAAATACTGCAGCTGCCTGCCTGCCTGTGGTATTATTAGAAAGAGAACACCAGAAATTGTCTGCAGTTAGCTTTAGTTGCGCACTGTGCACAGGATAAAGTACACTGACTGAAAATACTGCAGCTGCCTGCCTGCCTGTGGTATTATTAGGAAGAGAACACCAGCAATTGTCTGCAGTTAGCTTTAGTTGCACACTGTGCACAGGATAAGGTACACTGACTGAAAATACTGCAGCTGCCTGCCTGCTTGTGGTATTATTAGGAAGAGAACACCAGCAATTGTCTGCAGTTAGCTTTAGTTGCACACTGTGCACAGGATACATTACACTGACTGAATATACTACAGCTGCCTGCCTGTGGTAGTATTAGGAAGAGAACACCAGCAATTGTCTGCAGTTAACTTTAGTTGCACACTGTGAACAGGATAAGGTACACTGACTTAAAATACTGCAGCTGTCTGCCTGTGGTTTTATTAGGAAGTGAACACCAGCAATTGTCTGCAGTTAGCTTTAGTTGCACACTGTGCACAGGATACAGCACACTGACTGAAAATACTGCAGCTGCCTGTCTGCCTGTGGTATTATTAGGAAGAGAACACCAGTAATTGTCTGCAGTTAGCTTTAGTTGCACACTGTGCACAGGATACAGTACACTGACTTAAAATACTGCAGCTTCCTGCTTCCTATGTGTGGTATGTTTAGTATGAGAACACCAGTAATTGTCTGCAGTTAGCTTTAGTTGCACACTGTGCACAGGATAAAGTACACTGGCTGAAAATACTGCAGCTGCCTGCCTGCTTGTGGTTTTATTAGGAAGAGAACACCAGCAATTGTCTGCAGTTAGCTTAAGTTGCACACTGTGCACAGGATACAGTACACTGACTGAATATACTACAGCTGCCTGCCTGTGGTATTATTAGGAAGAGAACACCAGCAATTGTATGCCGTTAACTTTAGTTGCACAATGTGCACAGGATACAGTACACTGACTTAATATACTACAGCTGCCTGCCTGTGGTAGTATTAGGAAGAGAACACCAGCAATTGTCTGCAGTTAACTTTAGTTGCACACTGTGAACAGGATAATGTACACTGACTTAAAATTCTGCAGCTGTCTGCCTGTGGTTTTATTAGGAAGAGAACACCAGCAATTGTCTGCTGTTAGCTTTAGTTGCACACTGTGCACAGGATACAGCACAATGACTGAAAATACTGCAGCTGCCTGCCTGCGGTGTTATTAGGAAGAGAACACCAGCAAATGTCTGCAGTTAGCTTTAGTTGCACACTGTGCACAGGATACAGTACACTGACTGAAAATACTGCAGCTGCCTGCCTGTGGTATTATAAGGAAGAGAACACCAGCAATTGTCTGCAGTTAGTTTGAGTTGCACACTGTGCACAGGATACAGTACACTGACTGAAAATACTGCAGCTGTCTGCCTGTGGTATTATTAGGAAGAGAACACCAGTAATTGTATGCAGTTAGCTTTAGTTGCACACTGTACACAGGATACAGTACACTGACTCAAAATACTGCAGCTGCCTGCCTGCCTGTGGTATTATTACAAAGAGAACACCACAAATTGTATGCAGTTAGCTTTAGTTGCACACTGTGCACAGGATAAGGTACACTGACTTAAAATACTGCAGCTGTCTGCCTGTGGTATTATTAGGAAGAGAACACCAATAATTGTCTGCAGGTAGCTTTAGTTGCACACTGTGCACAGGATACAGTACACTGACTGAAAATACTGCAGCGCCTGCCTGTCTGTAGTATTATTAGGAAGAGAACACCAGCAATTGTCTGCAGTTAGCTTTAGTTGCACACTGTGCACAGGATAAAGTACACTGACTAAAAATACTGCAGCTGCCTGCCTGCATGTGGTATTATTAGGAATAGAACACCAGCAATTGTCTGTAGTTAGCTTTAGTTGCACACTGTGCACAGGATACAGTACACTGACTGAATATACTGCAGCTGCCTGCCTGTGGTATTATTAGGAAGAGAACACCAGAAAGTGTCTGCAGTTAACTTTAGTTGCACACTGTGAGCAGGATAAGGTACACTGACTTAAAATACTGCAGCTGCATTCCTGTGGTATTATTAGGAAGTGAACACCAGCAATTGTCTGCAGTTAGCTTTAGTTGCACACTGTGCATAGGATACAGTACACTGACTGAAAATACTGCAGCTGCCTGCCTGTGGTATTATAAGGAAGAGAACACCAGCAATTATCTGCAGTTAGTTTGAGTTGCACACTGTGCACAGGATACAGCACACTGACTGAAAATACTGCAGCTGCCTGTCTGCCTGTGGTATTATTAGGAAGAGAACACCAGTAATTGTCTGCAGTTAGCTTTAGTTGCACACTGTGCACAGGATACAGTACACTGACTTGAAATACTGCAGCTGCCTGCTTCCTATGTGTGGTATGTTTAGTATGAGAACACCAGTAATTGTCTGCAGTTAGCTTTAGTTGCACACTGTGCACAGGATAAAGTACACTGACTGAATATACTACAGCTGCCTGCCTGCTTGTGGTATTATTAGGAAGAGAACACCAGCAATTGTCTGCAGTTAGCTTTAGTTGCACACTGTGCACAGGATACAGTACACTGACTGAATATACTACAGCTGCCTGCCTGTGGTAGTATTAGGAAGAGAACACCAGCAATTGTCTGCAGTTAACTTTAGTTGCACACTGTGAACATGATAAGGTACACTGACTTAAAATACTGCAGCTGTCTGCCTGTGGTTTTATTAGGAAGTGAACACCAGCAATTGTCTGCAGTTAGCTTTAGTTGCACACTGTGCATAGGATACAGTACAATGACTGAAAATACTGCAGCTGCCTGCCTGTGGTATTATTAGGAAGAGAACACCAGTAATTGTCTGCAGTTAGCTTTAGTTGCACACTGTGCACAGGATACAGTACACTGACTTAAAATACTGCAGCGCCTGCCTGTCTGTAGTATTATTAGGAAGAGAACACCAGCAATTGTCTGCAGTTAGCTTTAGTTGCACACTGTGCACAGGATAAAGTACACTGACTGAATATACTACAGCTGCCTGCCTGCTTGTGGTATTATTAGGAAGAGAACACCAGCAATTGTCTGCAGTTAGCTTTAGTTGCACACTGTGCACAGGATACAGTACACTGACTGAATATACTACAGCTGCCTGCCTGTGGTAGTATTAGGAAGAGAACACCAGCAATTGTCTGCAGTTAACTTTAGTTGCACACTGTGAACAGGATAAGGTACACTGACTTAAAATACTGCAGCTGTCTGCCTGTGGTTTTATTAGGAAGTGAACACCAGCAATTGTCTGCAGTTAGCTTTAGTTGCACACTGTGCATAGGATACAGTACAATGACTGAAAATACTGCAGCTGCCTGCCTGTGGTATTATTAGGAAGAGAACACCAGTAATTGTCTGCAGTTAGCTTTAGTTGCACACTGTGCACAGGATACAGTACACTGACTTAAAATACTGCAGCTGCCTGCTTCCTATGTGTGGTATGTTTAGTATGAGAACACCAGTAATTGTCTGCAGTTAGCTTTAGTTGCACACTGTGCACAGGATAAAGTACACTGGCTGAAAATACTGCAGCTGCCTGCCTGCCTGTGGTATTATTAGGAAGAGAACACCAGCAAATGTCTGCAGTTAGCTTAAGTTGCACACTGTGCACAGGATACAGTACACTGACTGAAAATACTACAGCACCTGACTGCCTGTGGTATTATTAGGAAGATAACACCAGCAATTGTCTGCAGTTAGCTTTAGTTGCACACTGTGCACAGGATACAGTACACTGACTGAAAATACTGCAGCTGCCTGCCTGTGGTATTATAAGGAAGAGAACACCAGCAATTGTCTGCAGTTAGTTTGAGTTGCACACTGTGCACAGGATACAGTACACTGACTGAAAATACTGCAGCTGTCTGCCTGTGGTATTATTAGGAAGAGAACACCAGTAATTGTATGCAGTTAGCTTTAGTTGCACACTGTACACAGGATACAGTACACTGACTCAAAATACTGCAGCTGCCTGCCTGCCTGTGGTATTATTACAAAGAGAACACCACAAATTGTATGCAGTTAGCTTTAGTTGCACACTGTGCACAGGATAAGGTACACTGACTTAAAATACTGCAGCTGTCTGCCTGTGGTATTATTAGGAAGAGAACACCAGTAATTGTCTGCAGGTAGCTTTAGTTGCACACTGTGCACAGGATACAGTACACTGACTGAAAATACTGCAGCGCCTGCCTGTCTGTAGTATTATTAGGAAGAGAACACCAGCAATTGTCTGCAGTTAGCTTTAGTTGCACACTGTGCACAGGATAAAGTACACTGACTAAAAATACTGCAGCTGCCTGCCTGCATGTGGTATTATTAGGAATAGAACACCAGCAATTGTCTGTAGTTAGCTTTAGTTGCACACTGTGCACAGGATACAGTACACTGACTGAATATACTGCAGCTGCCTGCCTGTGGTATTATTAGGAAGAGAACACCAGAAAGTGTCTGCAGTTAACTTTAGTTGCACACTGTGAGCAGGATAAGGTACACTGACTTAAAATACTGCAGCTGCATTCCTGTGGTATTATTAGGAAGTGAACACCAGCAATTGTCTGCAGTTAGCTTTAGTTGCACACTGTGCATAGGATACAGTACACTGACTGAAAATACTGCAGCTGCCTGCCTGTGGTATTATAAGGAAGAGAACACCAGCAATTATCTGCAGTTAGTTTGAGTTGCACACTGTGCACAGGATACAGCACACTGACTGAAAATACTGCAGCTGCCTGTCTGCCTGTGGTATTATTAGGAAGAGAACACCAGTAATTGTCTGCAGTTAGCTTTAGTTGCACACTGTGCACAGGATACAGTACACTGACTTGAAATACTGCAGCTGCCTGCTTCCTATGTGTGGTATGTTTAGTATGAGAACACCAGTAATTGTCTGCAGTTAGCTTTAGTTGCACACTGTGCACAGGATAAAGTACACTGGCTGAAAATACTGCAGCTGCCTGCCTGCCTGTGGTATTATTAGGAAGAGAACACCAGCAAATGTCTGCAGTTAGCTTGAGTTGCACACTGTGCACAGGATACAGTACACTGACTGAATATACTACAGCTGCCTGCCTGTGGTATTATTAGGAATAGAACACCAGCAATTGTCTGCAGTTAACTTTAGTTGCACACTGTGAACAGGATGATGTACACTGACTTAAAATACTGCAGCTGTCTGCCTGTGGTTTTATTAGGAAGAGAACACCAGCAATTGTCTGCAGTTAGCTTTAGTTGCACACTGTGCACAGGATACAGTACACTGCCTTAAAATACTGCAGCTGCCTGCCTGCCTGTGGTATTATTAGGAAGAGAACACCAGTAATTGTCTGCAGGTAGCTTTAGTTGCACATTGTGCACAGGATACAGTACACTGACTGAAAATACTGCAGCGCCTGCCTGCCTGTAGTATTATTAGGAAGAGAACACCAGCAATTGTCTGCAGTTAGCTTTAGTTGCACACTGTGCACAGGATAAAGTACACTGACTAAAAATACTGCAGCTGCCTGCCTGCCTGTGGTATTATTAGGAATAGAGCACCAGCAATTGTCTGTAGTTAGCTTTAGTTGCACACTGTGCACAGGATACAGTACACTGACTGAATATACTGCAGCTGCCTGCCTGTGGTATTATTAGGAAGAGAACACCAGAAAGTGTCTGCAGTTAGCTTGAGTTGCACACTGTGCACAGGATACAGTACACTGACTGAAAATACTACAGCACCTGACTGCCTGTGGTATTATTAGGAAGAGAACACCAGCAATTGTCTGCAGTTAGCTTTAGTTGCACACTGTGCACAGGATAAGGTACACTGACTGAAAATACTGCAGCTGCCTGCCTGCTTGTGGTTTTATTAGGAAGAGAACACCAGCAATTGTCTGCAGTTAGCTTTAGTTGCACACTGTGCACAGGATACAGTACACTGACTGAATATACTACAGCTGCCTGCCTGTGGTATTATTAGGAATAGAACACCAGCAATTGTCTGCAGTTAACTTTAGTTGCACACTGTGAACAGGATGATGTACACTGACTTAAAATACTGCAGCTGTCTGCCTGTGGTTTTATTAGGAAGAGAACACCAGCAATTGTCTGCAGTTAGCTTTAGTTGCACACTGTGCACAGGATACAGTACACTGCCTGAAAATACTGCAGCTGCCTGCCTGTGGTGTTATTAGGAAGAGAACACCAGCAATTGTCTGCAGTTAGCTTTAGTTGCACACTGTGCACAGGATACAGTACACTGCCTGAAAATACGGCAGCTGCCTGCCTGTGGTATTATAAGGAAGAGAACACCAGCAATTGTCTGCAGTTAGTTTGAGTTGCACACTGTGCACAGGATACAGTACACTGACTGAAAATACTGCAGCTGCCTGCCTGTGGTATTATTAGGAAGAGAACACCAGCAAATGTTTGCAGTTAGTTTGAGTTGCACACTGTGCGCAGGATACAGTACACTGACTGAAAATACTGCAGCTGTCTGCCTGCCTGTGGTATTATTCTAAAGAGAACACCAGAAATTGTATGCAGTTAGCTTTAGTTGCACACTGTGCACAGGATACAGTACACTGACTCAAAATACTGCAGCTGCCTGCCTTTGGTATTATTAGGAAGAGAACAGCAACAATTGTCTGCAGTTAGCTTTAGTTGCACACTGTGCACAGGATACAGTACACTGACTGAAAAAATTGCAGCTGCCTGCCTGCCTGTGGTATTATTACAAAGAGAACACCACAAATTGTATGCAGTTAGCTTTAGTTGCACACTGTGCACAGGATAAAGTACACTGACTTAAAATACTGCAGCTGTCTGCCTGTGGTATATTAGGAAGAGAACACCAGTAATTGTCTGCAGGTAGCTTTAGTTGCACACTGTGCACAGGATACAGTACACTGACTGAAAATACTGCAGCACCTGCCTGCCTGTGGTATTATTAGGAAGATAACACCAGCATTTGTCTGCAGTTAGCGTTAGTTGCACACTGTGCACAGGATAAAGTACACTGACTAAAAATACTGCAGCTGCCTGCCTGCCTGTGGTATTATTAGGAATAGAACACCAGCAATTGTCTGCAGTTAGCTTTAGTTGCACACTGTGCACAGGATACAGCACAGTGACTGAATATACTGCAGCTGTCTGCCTGTGGTTTTATTAGGAAGAGAACACCAGCAATTGTCTGCAGTTAGCTTTAGTTGCACACTGTGCACAGGATACAGTACACTGACTTGAAATACTGCAGCTGCCTGCTTCCTATGTGTGGTATGTTTAGTATGAGAACACCAGTAATTGTCTGCAGTTAGCTTTAGTTGCACACTGTGCACAGGATAAAGTACACTGGCTGAAAATACTGCAGCTGCCTGCCTGCCTGTGGTATTATTAGGAAGAGAACACCAGCAAATGTCTGCAGTTAGCTTGAGTTGCACACTGTGCACAGGATACAGTATACTGACTGAAAATACTACAGCACCTGACTGCCTGTGGTATTATTAGGAAGAGAACACCAGCAATTGTCTGCAGTTAGCTTTAGTTGCACACTGTGCACAGGATAAGGTACACTGACTGAAAATACTGCAGCTGCCTGCCTGCTTGTGGTTTTATTAGGAAGAGAACACCAGCAATTGTCTGCAGTTAGCTTTAGTTGCACACTGTGCACAGGATACAGTACACTGACTGAATATACTACAGCTGCCTGCCTGTGGTATTATTAGGAATAGAACACCAGCAATTGTCTGCAGTTAACTTTAGTTGCACACTGTGAACAGGATGATGTACACTGACTTAAAATACTGCAGCTGTCTGCCTGTGGTTTTATTAGGAAGAGAACACCAGCAATTGTCTGCAGTTAGCTTTAGTTGCACACTGTGCACAGGATACAGTACACTGCCTGAAAATACTGCAGCTGCCTGCCTGTGGTGTTATTAGGAAGAGAACACCAGCAATTGTCTGCAGTTAGCTTTAGTTGCACACTGTGCACAGGATACAGTACACTGCCTGAAAATACGGCAGCTGCCTGCCTGTGGTATTATAAGGAAGAGAACACCAGCAATTGTCTGCAGTTAGTTTGAGTTGCACACTGTGCACAGGATACAGTACACTGACTGAAAATACTGCAGCTGCCTGCCTGTGGTATTATTAGGAAGAGAACACCAGCAAATGTTTGCAGTTAGTTTGAGTTGCACACTGTGCGCAGGATACAGTACACTGACTGAAAATACTGCAGCTGTCTGCCTGCCTGTGGTATTATTCTAAAGAGAACACCAGAAATTGTATGCAGTTAGCTTTAGTTGCACACTGTGCACAGGATACAGTACACTGACTCAAAATACTGCAGCTGCCTGCCTTTGGTATTATTAGGAAGAGAACAGCAACAATTGTCTGCAGTTAGCTTTAGTTGCACACTGTGCACAGGATACAGTACACTGACTGAAAAAATTGCAGCTGCCTGCCTGCCTGTGGTATTATTACAAAGAGAACACCACAAATTGTATGCAGTTAGCTTTAGTTGCACACTGTGCACAGGATAAAGTACACTGACTTAAAATACTGCAGCTGTCTGCCTGTGGTATATTAGGAAGAGAACACCAGTAATTGTCTGCAGGTAGCTTTAGTTGCACACTGTGCACAGGATACAGTACACTGAGTGAAAATACTGCAGCGCCTGCCTGCCTGTGGTATTATTAGGAAGATAACACCAGCATTTGTCTGCAGTTAGCGTTAGTTGCACACTGTGCACAGGATAAAGTACACTGACTAAAAATACTGCAGCTGCCTGCCTGCCTGTGGTATTATTAGGAATAGAACACCAGCAATTGTCTGCACTTAGCTTTAGTTGCACACTGTGCACAGGATACAGCACAGTGACTGAATATACTGCAGCTGTCTGCCTGTGGTTTTATTAGGAAGAGAACACCAGCAATTGTCTGCAGTTAGCTTTAGTTGCACACTGTGCACAGGATACAGTACACTGACTGAAAATACTGCAGCTGCCTGCCTGTGGTATTATAAGGAAGAGAACACCAGCAATTGTCTGCAGTTAGTTTGAGTTGCACACTGTGCACAGGATACAGTACACTGACTGAAAATACTGCAGCTGCCTGCTTCCTATGTGTGGTATGTTTAGTAAGAGAACACCTGTAATTGTCTGCAGTTAGCTTTAGTTGCACACTGTGCACAGGATAAAGTACACTGGCTGAAAATACTGCAGCTGCCTGCCTGCCTGTGGTATTATTAGGAAGAGAACACCAGCAAATGTCTGCAGTTTGCTTGAGTTGCACACTGTGCACAGGATACAGTACACTGACTGAAAATACTACAGCACCTGACTGCCTGTGGTATTATTATGAAGAGAACACCAGCAATTGTCTGCAGTTAGCTTTAGTTGCACGCTGTGCACAGGATAAGGTACACTGACTGAAAATACTGCAGCTGCCTGCCTGCTTGTGGTTTTATTAGGAAGAGAACACCAGCAATTGTCTGCAGTTAACTTTAGTTGCACACTGTGAGCAGGATAAGGTACACTGACTTAAACTACTGCAGCTGTCTGCCTGTGGTTTTATTAGGAAGAGAACACCAGCAATTGTCTGCAGTTAGCTTTAGTTGCACACTGTGCACAGGATACAGTACACTGACTGAAAATACTGCAGCTGCCTGCCTGTGGTATTATTAGGAAGTGAACACCAGCAATTGTCTGCAGTTAGCTTTAGTTGCACACTGTGCATAGGATACAGTACACTGACTGAAAATACTGCAGCTGCCTGCCTGTGGTATTATAAGGAAGAGAACACCAGCAATTGTCTGCAGTTAGTTTGAGTTGCACACTGTGCACAGGATACAGCACACTGACTGAAAATACTGCAGCTGCCTGTGGTATTATTAGGAAGAGAACACCAGTAATTGTCTGCAGTTAGCTTTAGTTGCACACTGTGCACAGGGTAAAGTACACTGACTGAAAATACTGCAGCTGCCTGCCTGCCTGTGGTATTATTAGGAAGAGAACACCAGCAAATGTCTGCAGTTAGCTTGAGTTGCACACTGTGCACAGGATACAGTACACTGACTGAAAATACTACAGCACCTGACTGCCTGTGGTATTATTAGGAAGAGAACACCAGCAATTGTCTGCAGTTAGCTTTAGTTGCACACTGTGCACAGGATAAGGTACACTGACTGAAAATACTGCAGCTGCCTGCCTGCTTGTGGTTTTATTAGAAAGAGAACACCAGCAATTGTCTGCAGTTAGCTTGAGTTGCACACTGTGCACAGGATACAGTACACTGACTGAATATACTACAGCTGCCTGCCTGTGGTATTATTAGGAAGAGAACACCAGCAATTGTCTGCAGTTAACTTTAGTTGCACACTGTGAAGAGGATAATGTACACTGACTTAAAATACTGCAGCTGTCTGCCTGTGGTTTTATTAGGAAGAGAACACCAGCAATTGTCTGCAGTTAGCTTTAGTTGCTCACTGTGCACAGGATACAGCACAATGACTGAAAATACTGCAGCTGCCTGCTTGTGGTTTTATTAGGAAGAGAACACCAGCAATTGTCTGCAGTTAGCTTTAGTTGCACACTGTGCATAGGATACAGTACACTGCCTGAAAATACTGCAGCTGCCTGCCTGTGGTATTATAAGGAAGAGAACACCAGCAATTGTCTGCAGTTAGCTTTAGTTGCACACTGTGCACATGATACAGTACACTGACTGAAAATACTGCAGCTGCCTGTCTGCCTGTGGTATTATTAGGAAGAGAACACCAGTAATTGTCTGCAGTTAGCTTTAGTTGCACACTGTGCACAGGATACAGTACACTGGCTGAAAATACTGCAGCTGCCTGCCTGCCTGTGGTATTATTAGGAAGAGAACACCAGCAAATGTCTGCAGTTAGCTTGAGTTGCACACTGTGCACAGGATACAGTACACTGACTGAAAATACTACAGCACCTGACTGCCTGTGGTATTATTAGGAAGAGAACACCAGCAATTGTTTGCAGTTAGCTTTAGTTGCACACTGTGCACAGGATAAGGTACACTGACTGAAAATACTGCAGCTGCCTGCCTGTGGTATTATTAGGAAGAGAACACCAGCAATTGTCTGCAGTTAGCTTTAGTTGCACACTGTGCACAGGATAAAGTACACTGACAAAAAATACTGCAGCTGTCTGCCTGTGGTTTTATTAGGAAGAGAACACCAGCAATTGTCTGCAGTTAGCTTTAGTTGCACACTGTGCACATGATACAGCACAATGACTGAAAATACTGCAGCTGCCTGCCTGCGGTGTTATTAGGAAGAGAACAACATCAATTGTCTGCAGTTAGCTTTAGTTGCACACTGTGCACAGGATACAGTACACTGACTGAAAATACTGCAGCTGCCTGCCTGCTTGTGGTTTTATTAGGAAGAGAACACCAGCAATTGTCTGCAGTCAGCTTTAGTTGCACACTGTGCACAGGATAAGGTACACTTACTGAAAATACTGCAGCTGCCTGCCTGCTTGTGGTTTTATTAGGAAGAGAACACCAGCAATTGTCTGCAGTTAACTTTAGTTGCACACTGTGAGCAGGATAAGGTACACTGACTTAAAATACTGCAGCTGTCTGCCTGTGGTTTTATTAGGAAGAGAACACCAGCAATTGTCTCCAGTTAGCTTTAGTTGCACACTGTGCACATGATACAGCACAATGACTGAAAATACTGCAGCTGCCTGCCTGCGGTGTTATTAGGAAGAGAACAACAGCAATTGTCTGCAGTTAGCTTTAGTTGCACACTGTGACCAGGATAAGGTACACTGACTTAAAATACTGCAGCTGTCTGCATGTGGTTTTATTAGGAAGAGAACACCAGCAATTGTCTGCAGTTAGCTTTAGTTGCACACTGTGCACAGGATACAGTACACTGACTGAAAATACTGCAGCTGTCTGCCTGCCTGTGGTATTATTCTAAAGAGAACACCAGCAGTTGTCTGCAGTTAGTTTGAGTTGCACACTGTGCACAGGATACAGTACACTGACTGAATATACTACAGCTGCCTGCCTGTGGTATTATTAGGAATAGAACACCAGCAATTGTCTGCAGTTAACTTTAGTTGCACACTGTGAACAGGATGATGTACACTGACTTAAAATACTGCAGCTGTCTGCCTGTGGTTTTATTAGGAAGAGAACACCAGCAATTGTCTGCAGTTAGCTTTAGTTGCACACTGTGCACAGGATACAGTACACTGCCTGAAAATACTGCAGCTGCCTGCCTGTGGTGTTATTAGGAAGAGAACACCAGCAATTGTCTGCAGTTAGCTTTAGTTGCACACTGTGCACAGGATACAGTACACTGCCTTAAAATACTGCAGCTGCCTGCCTGCCTGTGGTATTATTAGGAAGAGAACACCAGTAATTGTCTGCAGGTAGCTTTAGTTGCACACTGTGCACAGGATACAGTACACTGACTGAAAATACTGCAGCGCCTGCCTGCCTGTAGTATTATTAGGAAGAGAACACCAGTAATTGTCTGCAGTTAGCTTTAGTTGCACACTGTGCATAGGATACAGTACACTGACTGAAAATACTGCAGCTGTCTGCCTGTGGTATTATAAGGAAGAGAACACCAGCAATTGTCTGCAGTTAGTTTGAGTTGCACACTGTGCACAGGATACAGTACACTGACTGAAAATACTGCAGCTGCCTGTCTGCCTGTGGTATTATTAGGAAGAGAACACCAGTAATTGTCTGCAGTTAGCTTTAGTTGCACACTGTGCACAGGATACAGTACACTGACTGAAAATACTGCAGCTGCCTGCTTCCTATGTGTGGTATGTTTAGTAAGAGAACACCAGTAATTGTCTGCAGTTAGCTTTAGTTGCACACTGTGCACAGGATAAAGTACACCGACTAAAAATACTGCAGCGCCTGCCTGCCTATGGTATTATTAGGAAGAGAACAGCAGCAATTGTCTGCAGTTAGCTTTAGTTGCACACTGTGCACATGATACAGTACACTGGCTGAAAATACTGCAGCTGCCTGCCTGCCTGTGGTATTATTAGGAAGAGAACACCAGCAATTGTCTGCAGTTAGCTTTAGTTGCACACTGTGCACATGATAAGGTACACTGACTGAAAATACTGCAGTTGCCTGCCTGCTTGTGGTTTTATTAGAAAGAGAACACCAGCAATTGTCTGCAGTTAGCTTTAGTTGCACACTGTGCACAGGATACAGTACACTGACTTAAAATACTGCAGCTGCCTTCTTCCTATGTGTGGTATGTTTAGTAAGAGAACACCAGTAATTGTCTGCAGTTAGATTTAGTTGCGCACTGTGCACAGGAGAAAGTACACTGACTGAAAATACTGCAGCTGCCTGCCTGTGGTATTATAAGGAAGAGAACACCAGCAATTGTCTGCAGTTAGTTTGAGTTGCACACTGTGCACAGGATACAGTACACTGTCTTAAAATACTGCAGCTGTCTGCCTGTGTTTTTATTAGGAAGAGAACACCAGCAATTGTCTGCAGTTAGCTTTAGTTGCACACTGTGCACAGGATACAGTACAATCACTGAAAATACTGCAGCTGCCTGCCTGCGGTGTTATTAGGAAGAGAACACCAGCAATTGTCTGCAGTTAGCTTTAGTTGCACACTGTGCACAGGATACAGTACACTGACTGAAAATACTGCAGCTGCCTGCCTGCCTGTGGTATTATTAGAAAGAGAACACCAGAAATTGTCTGCAGTTAGCGTGAGTTGCACACTGTGCACAGGATAATGTACAGTGACTGAAAATACTGCAGCTGCCTGCCTGACTGTGGTATTATTAGGAATAGAACACCAGCAATTGTCTGCAGTTAGCTTTAGTTGCACACTGTGCACAGGATACAGTACACTGACTGAATATACTGCAGCTGCCTGCCTGTGGTATTATTAGGAAGAGAACACCAGCAATTGTCTGCAGTTAAATTTAGTTGCACACTGTGAACAGGATAAGGTACTCTGACTTAAAATACTGCAGCTGTCTGCATGTGGTTTTATTAGGAAGAGAACACCAGCAATTGTCTGCAGTTAGCTTTAGTTGCACACTGTGCACAGGATACAGTACACCGACTAAAAATACTGCAGCGCCTGCCTGCCTGTGGTATTATTAGGAAGAGAACACCAGAAATTGTCTGCAGTTAGCTTTAGTTGCACACTGTGCACAGGATAAAGTACACTGACTAAAAATACTGCAGCTGCCTGCCTGCCTCTGGTATTATTGGAAAGAGAACACCAGAAATTGTCTGCAGTTAGCGTGAGTTGCACACTGTGCACAGGATACAGTACAGTGACTGAAAATACTGCAGCTGCCTGCCTGCCTGTGGTATTATTAGGAAGAGAACACCAGCAATTGTCTGCAGGTAACTTTAGTTGCACACTGTGAACAGGATAATGTACACTGACTTAAAATACTGCAGCTGTCTGCCTGTGGTTTTATTAGGAAGAGAACACCAGCAATTGTCTGCAGTTAGCTTTAGTTGCGAACTGTGCACAGGATAAAGTACACTGACTGAAAATACTGCAGCTGCCTGCCTGCCTGTGGTATTATTAGGAAGAGAACACCAGCAATTGTCTGTAGTTAGCTTTAGTTGCATTATGTGCACAGGATACAGTACACTGACTGAAAATACTGCAGCTGCCTGCCTGTGGTATTATTAGGAAGAGAACACCAGCAATTGTCTGCAGTTAGCTTTACTTGCACACTATGCATAGGATACAGTACACTGACTAAAAATACTGCAGCTGCCTGGCTGTGGTATTATTAGGAAGAGAACATCAGCAATTTTCTGCAGTTAACTTTAGTTGCACGCTGTGAACAGGATAAGGTACACTGACTTAAAATACTGCAGCGGTCTGCCTGTGGTTTTATTGGGAAGAGAACACCAGCAATTTTCTGCTATTAGCTTTAGTTGCACACTGTGAACAGGATAATGTACACTGACTTAAAATACTGCAGCTGCCTACTTCCTATGTGTGGTATGTTTAGTAAGAGAACACCAGTAATTGTCTGCAGTTAGCTTTTGTTGCACACTGTGCACAGGATACAGTACACCGACTAAAAATACTGCAGCACCTGCCTGTGGTATTATTAGAAAGAGAACACCAGCAATTGTCTGCAGTTAGCTTTAGTTGCGCACTGTGCACAGGATAAAGTACATTGACTGAAAATACTGCAGCTTCCTGCCTGTGGTATTATAAGGAAGAGAACACCAGCAATTGCCTGCAGTTAGTTTGAGTTGCACACTGTGCACATGATACAGTACACTTACTGAAAATACTGCAGCTGCCTGCCTGCCTGCCTGTGGTATTATTAGGAAGAGAACACCAGCAATTGTCTGCAGTTAGTTTTAGTTGCACACTGTGCATAGGATACTTTACACTGACTGAAAATACTGCAGCTGCCTGCCTGTGGTATTATAAGGAAGAGAACACCAGCAATTGTCTGCAGTTAGTTTGAGTTGCACACTGTGCACAGGATACAGTACACTGACTGAAAATACTGCAGCTGTCTGCCTGCCTGTGGTATTATTATAAAGAGAACACCAGCAATTGTCTGCAGTTAACTTTAGTTGCACACTGTGAACAGGATAAGGTACACTGACTTAAAATACTGCAGCTGTCAGCCTGTGGTATTATAAGGAAGAGAACACCAGCAAATGTCTGCAGTTAGCTTGAGTTGCAAGCTGTGCACAGGATACAGTACACTGATTGAAAATACAGCAGCTGCCTGCCTTTGGTATTATTAGGAAGAGAAAACCAGCAATTGTCTGCAGTTAGCTTTAGTTGCACACTGTACACAGGATACAGTACACTGACTGAAAATACTGCAGCTAACTTCCTGACTGTGGTAATATTATTAGGAAGAGAACACCAGCAATTGTCTGCAGTTAGCTTTAGTTTCACACTGTGAACAGGATAAGGTACACTGACTTAAAATACTTCAGCTGTCTGCCTGTGGTATTATTAGGAAGAGAACACCAACAATTGTCTGCAGTTAGCTTGAGTTGCACACTGTGCACAGGATACAGTACAATGACTGAAAATACTGCAGCTGCCTGCCTGCCTGTGGTATTATTAGGAATAGAACACCAGCAATTGTCTGCAGTTAGCTTTAGTTGCACACTGTGCACAGGATACAGTACACTGACTGAATATACTGCAGCTGCCTGCCTGTGGTATTATTAGGAAGAGAACACCAGCAATTGTCTGCAGTTAACTTTAGTTGCACACTGTGAACAGGATAAGGT
The DNA here is from genome assembly GCA_029206835.1 of Rana muscosa. NCBI lineage: Eukaryota > Metazoa > Chordata > Amphibia > Anura > Ranidae > Rana > Rana muscosa. Next base: position 207,830,974 of record CM055127.1, on the reverse strand, counting down.
ACACTGACTTAAAATACTGCAGCTGTCTGCCTGTGGTATTATTAGGAAGAGAACACCAGCAATTGTCTGCAGTTAGCTTGAGTTGCAAGCTGTGCACAGGATACAGTACACTGACTGAAAATACTGCAGCTGCCTGCCTGCCTGTGGTATTATTACAAATAGAACACCAGAAATTGTCTGCAGTTAGCTTTAGTTGCACACTGTGCACAGGATACAGTACACTGACTGAAAAGCACCCTCCCGCTGACCCCACAACCCGGAAGTGATATCCGCTGTTATGCTCCAGGGAAGCCATCCCTCGTCTCCGCTGCCGTGAGTGTGTGATCCACCGAACGAAGACTATTCTCGAGAGGACCCCCAGAAATACCGTCGTTCCTCCACATCCGGACATACAGCACTCCCTTCCTGGGAAGAGCGGATGAACCTTACATCTCCCCAGATAAGCATCTCTAATTTGTTTGTTTGTGAGTGCAACACTTGCAATTGTTTTTATCTTCATGAATTCCCATTAGACTGCTACGCTTAGAAGGCGCTGCTTGTTGTTTCCTTTTTGACAGAAAATACTGCAGCTGCCTGCCTGTGGTATTATTGGGAAGAGAACACCAGCAATTGTCTGCAGTTAGCTTTAGTTGCACACTGTGAACAGGATAAGGTTCACTGACTTAAAATACTGCAGCTGTCTGCCTGTGGTATTGTTAGGAAGAGAACACCAGCAATTGTCTGCAGTTAGCTTTAGTTGCACACTGTGAACAGGATAAGGTACACTGACTTAAAATACTTCAGCTGTCTGCCTGTGGTATTATTAGGAAGAGAACACCAACAATTGTCTGCAGTTAGCTTGAGTTGCACACTGTGCACAGGATACAGTACAATGACTTAAAATACTGCAGCTGCCTGCCTGCCTGTGGTATTATTAGGAATAGAACACCAGCAATTGTCTGCAGTTAGCTTTAGTTGCACACTGTGCACAGGATATAGTACACTGACTGAATATACTGCAGCTGCCTGCCTGTGGTATTATTAGGAAGAGAACACCAGCAATTGTCTGCAGTTAACTTTAGTTGCACACTGTGAACAGGATAAGGTGCACTGACTTAAAATACTGCAGCTGTCTGCCTGTGGTATTATTAGGAAGAGAACACCAGCAATTGTCTGCAGTTAGCTTGAGTTGCAAGCTGTGCACAGGATACAGTACACTGACTGAAAATACTGCAGCTGCCTGCCTGCCTGTGGTATTATTACAAATAGAACACCAGAAATTGTCTGCGGTTAGCTTTAGTTGCACACTGTGCACAGGATACAGTACACTGACTGAAAAGCACCCTCCCGCTGACCCCACGACCCGGAAGTGATATCCACTGTTATGCTCCAGGGAAGCCGTCCCTCGTCTCCGCTGCCGTGAGTGTGTGATCCACCGAACAAAGACTATTCTCGAGAGGACCCTTAGAAATACCGTCGTTCCTCCACATCCGGACATACAGCACTCCCTTCCTGGGAAGATTGGATGAACCTTACATCTCCCCAGATAAGCATCTCTAATTTGTTTGTTTGTGAGTGCAACACTTGCAATTGTTTTTATCTTTATGAATTCACATTAGACTGCTACGCTTAGAAGGCGCTGCTTGTTGTTTCCTTTTTGACAGAAAATACTGCAGCTGCCTGCCTGTGGTATTATTAGGAAGAGAACACCAGCAATTGTCTGCAGTTAGCTTTAGTTGCACACTGTGCACAGGATACAGTACACTGACTGAAAATACTGCAGCTGCCTGCCTGCCTGTGGTATTATTAGGAAGCGAATACCAGCAATTGTCTGTAGTTAGCTTTAGTTGCACACTGTGCATAGGATAAAGTACACTGACTGAAAATACTGCAGCGCCTGCCTGCCTGTCGTATTATTACAAAGAGAACATCAGAAATTATCTGCAGTTAGCTTTAGTTGCACACTGTGCCAGGGATACAGTACACTGACTGAAAATACTGCAGCTGCCTCCCTGCCTGTGGTATTATTAGGAAGAGAACACCAGCAATTGTCTGCAGTTAGCTTTAGTTGCACAATGTGCACAGGATACAGTACACTGACTGAATATACTGCAGCTGCCTGCCTGTGGTATTATTAGAAAGAGAACACCAGAAATTGTCTGCAGTTAGCGTGAGTTGCACACTGTGAACAGGATACAGTACACTGACTGAACATACTGCAGCTGCCTGCCTGTGGTATTATTAGGAAGAGAACACCAGCAATTGTCTGCAGTTAACTTTAGTTGCACACTGTGAACAGGATAAGGTACACTGACATAAAATACTGCAACTGTCTGCCTGTGGTTTTATTAGGAAGAGAACACCAGCAATTGTCTGCAGTTAGCGTGAGTTGCACACTGTGCACAGGATAAGGTGCGCTGACTTAAAATAGTGCAGCTGTCTGCCTGTGGTATTATTAGGAAGAGAACACCAGCAATTGTCTGCAGTTAGCTTTAGTTGCACACTGTGCACAGGATACAGTACACTGACTGAAAATACTGCAGCTGCCTGCCTGTGGTATTATTGTGAAGAGAACACCAGCAATTGTCTGCAGTTAGCTTTAGTTGCACACTGTGAACAGGATAAGGTTCACTGACTAAAAATACTGCAGCTGTCTGCATGTGGTATTGTTAGGAAGAGAACACCAGCAATTGTCTGCAGTTAGCTTTAGTTGCACACTGTGAACATGATAAGGTACACTGACTTAAAATACTGCAGCTGTCTACCTGTGGTATTATTAGGAAGAGAACACCAGCAATTGACTGCAGTTAGCTTTAGTTGCACACTGTACACAGGATATAGTACACTGACTGAAAATACTGAAGCTGCCTGCCTGCCTGTGGTATTATTAGGAAGAGAACATCAGAAATTGTCTGCAGTCAGCTTTAGTTGCACACTGTGCCAGGGATACAGTACACTGACTGAAAATACTGCGCCTGCCTGCCTGTGGTATTATTAGAAAGAGAACACCAGCAATTGTCTGCAGTTAGCTTTAGTTGCACACTGTGCACATGATACAGTACACAGACTGAATATACTGCAGCTGCCTGCCTGTGGTATTATTAGGAAGAGAACACCAGCAATTGTCTGGAGTTAGCTTTAGTTGCACACTGTGCACAGGATACAGTACACTGACTGAAAATACTGCAGCTGCCTGCCTGCCTGCCTGTGGTATTATTAGGAAGAGACCAGCAAAAATTGTCTGCAGTCAGCTTTAGTTGCACACTGTGCACAGGATACAGTACACTGACTGAAAAAACTGCAGCTGCATGCTTTCCTGTGGTATTATTACAAAGAAAACACCACAAATTGTATGCAGTTAGCTTTAGTTGCACACTGTGCACAGGATAAGGTACACTGACTTAAAATACTGCAGCTGTCTGCCTGTGGTATTATTAGGAATAGAACACCAGAAATTGTCTGCAGTTAGCTTTAGTTGCACACTGTGCACATGATACAGTACACTGACTGAATATACTGCAGCTGCCTGCCTGCGGTATTATTAGGAAGAGAACACCAGCAATTGTCTGCAGTTAACTTTAGTTGCACACTGTGAACAGGAAAAGGTACACTGACTTAAAATACTGCAGCAGTCTGCCTGTGGTTTTATTAGGAAGAGAACACCAGCAATTGTCTGCAGTTAGCTTTAGTTGCACACTGTGCACAGGATACAGTACACTGACTGAAAATACTGCAGCGCCTGCCTGCCTGTGGTATTATTAGGAAGAGAACACCAGCAATTGTCTGCAGTTAGCTTTAGTTGCACACTGAGCACAGGATAAAGTACACTGACTAAAAATACTGCAGCTGCCTGCCTGCCTGTGGTATTATTAGAAAGAGAACACCAGAAATTGTCTGCAGTTAGCGTGAGTTGCACACTGTGCACAGGATAAAGTACACTGACTGAAAATAATGCAGCTGCCTGCCTGCCTGTGGTATTATTAGGAATAGAACACCAGAAATTGTCTGCAGTTAGCTTTAGTTGCACACTGTGCACAGGATACAGTACACTGACTGAATATACTGCAGCTGCCTGCCTGCATGTGGTATTATTAGGAAGAGAATATCAGCAATTGTCTGTAGTTAGCTTTAGTTGCACACTGTGCATAGGATAAAGTACACTGACTGAAAATACTGCAGCGCCTGCCTGCCTGTCGTATTATTACAAAGAGAACATCAGAAATTATCTGCAGTTAGCTTTAGTTGCACACTGTGCCAGGGATACAGTACACTGACTGAAAATACTGCAGCTGCCTCCCTGCCTGTGGTATTATTAGGAAGAGAACACCAGCAATTGTCTGCAGTTAGCTTTAGTTGCACAATGTGCACAGGATACAGTACACTGACTGAATATACTGCAGCTGCCTGCCTGTGGTATTATTAGAAAGAGAACACCAGAAATTGTCTGCAGTTAGCGTGAGTTGCACACTGTGAACAGGATACAGTACACTGACTGAACATACTGCAGCTGCCTGCCTGTGGTATTATTAGGAAGAGAACACCAGCAATTGTCTGCAGTTAACTTTAGTTGCACACTGTGAACAGGATAAGGTACACTGACTTAAAATACTGCAACTGTCTGCCTGTGGTTTTATTAGGAAGAGAACACCAGCAATTGTCTGCAGTTAGCGTGAGTTGCACACTGTGCACAGGATAAGGTGCGCTGACTTAAAATAGTGCAGCTGTCTGCCTGTGGTATTATTAGGAAGAGAACACCAGCAATTGTCTGCAGTTAGCTTTAGTTGCACACTGTGCACAGGATACAGTACACTGACTGAAAATACTGCAGCTGCCTGCCTGTGGTATTATTGTGAAGAGAACACCAGCAATTGTCTGCAGTTAGCTTTAGTTGCACACTGTGAACAGGATAAGGTTCACTGACTAAAAATACTGCAGCTGTCTGCATGTGGTATTGTTAGGAAGAGAACACCAGCAATTGTCTGCAGTTAGCTTTAGTTGCACACTGTACACAGGATATAGTACACTGACTGAAAATACTGAAGCTGCCTGCCTGCCTGTGGTATTATTAGGAAGAGAACATCAGAAATTGTCTGCAGTCAGCTTTAGTTGCACACTGTGCCAGGGATACAGTACACTGACTGAAAATACTGCGCCTGCCTGCCTGTGGTATTATTAGAAAGAGAACACCAGCAATTGTCTGCAGTTAGCTTTAGTTGCACACTGTGCACATGATACAGTACACATACTGAATATACTGCAGCTGCCTGCCTGTGGTATTATTAGGAAGAGAACACCAGCAATTGTCTGGAGTTAGCTTTAGTTGCACACTGTGCACAGGATACAGTACACTGACTGAAAATACTGCAGCTGCCTGCCTGCCTGCCTGTGGTATTATTAGGAAGAGACCAGCAAAAATTGTCTGCAGTCAGCTTTAGTTGCACACTGTGCACAGGATACAGTACACTGACTGAAAAAACTGCAGCTGCATGCTTTCCTGTGGTATTATTACAAAGAAAACACCACAAATTGTATGAAGTTAGCTTTAGTTGCACACTGTGCACAGGATAAGGTACACTGACTTAAAATACTGCAGCTGTCTGCCTGTGGTATTATTAGGAATAGAACACCAGAAATTGTCTGCAGTTAGCTTTAGTTGCACACTGTGCACATGATACAGTACACTGACTGAATATACTGCAGCTGCCTGCCTGCGGTATTATTAGGAAGAGAACACCAGCAATTGTCTGCAGTTAACTTTAGTTGCACACTGTGAACAGGAAAAGGTACACTGACTTAAAATACTGCAGCTGTCTGCCTGTGGTTTTATTAGGAAGAGAACACCAGCAATTGTCTGCAGTTAGCTTTAGTTGCACACTGTGCACAGGATACAGTACACTGACTGAAAATACTGCAGCGCCTGCCTGCCTGTGGTATTATTAGGAAGAGAACACCAGCAATTGTCTGCAGTTAGCTTTAGTTGCACACTGAGCACAGGATAAAGTACACTTACTAAAAATACTGCAGCTGCCTGCCTGCCTGTGGTATTATTAGAAAGAGAACACCAGAAATTGTCTGCAGTTAGCGTGAGTTGCACACTGTGCACAGGATAAAGTACACTGACTGAAAATACTGCAGCTGCCTGCCTGCCTGTGGTATTATTAGGAATAGAACACCAGAAATTGTCTGCAGTTAGCTTTAGTTGCACACTGTGCACAGGATACAGTACACTGACTGAATATACTGCAGCTGCCTGCCTGTGGTATTATTAGGAAGAGAACACCAGCAATTGTCTGCAGTTAACTTTAGTTGCACACTGTGAACAGGATAAGGAACACTGACTGAAAATAATGCAGCTGTCTGCCTGTGGTTTTATTAGGAAGAGAACACCAGCAATTGTCTGCAGTTAGCTTTAGTTGCACACTGTGCACAGGATACAGTACACTGACTGAAAATACTGCAGCACCTGACTGCCTGTGGTATTATTAGGAAGAGAACGCAGCAATTGTCTGCAGTTAGATTTAGTTGCACACTGTGCACAGGATACAGTACACTGACTGAAAATACTGCAGCTGCCTGCCTGTGGTATTATTAGGAAGAGAACACCAGCAATTGTCTGCAGTTAACTTTAGTTGCACACTGTGAACAGGATAAGGAACACTGACTGAAAATAATGCAGCTGTCTGCCTGTGGTTTTATTAGGAAGAGAACACCAGCAATTGTCTGCAGTTAGCTTTAGTTGCACACTGTGAACAGGATAAGGTTCACTGACTTAAAATACTGCAGCTGTCTGCCTGTGGTATTGTTAGGAAGAGAACACCAGCAATTGTCTGCAGTTAGCTTTAGTTGCACACTGTGAACAGGATAAGGTACACTGACTTAAAATACTTCAGCTGTCTGCCTGTGGTATTATTAGGAAGAGAACACCAACAATTGTCTGCAGTTAGCTTGAGTTGCACACTGTGCACAGGATACAGTACAATGACTTAAAATACTGCAGCTGCCTGCCTGCCTGTGGTATTATTAGGAATAGAACACCAGCAATTGTCTGCAGTTAGCTTTAGTTGCACACTGTGCACAGGATATAGTACACTGACTGAATATACTGCAGCTGCCTGCCTGTGGTATTATTAGGAAGAGAACACCAGCAATTGTCTGCAGTTAACTTTAGTTGCACACTGTGAACAGGATAAGGTGCACTGACTTAAAATACTGCAGCTGTCTGCCTGTGGTATTATTAGGAAGAGAACACCAGCAATTGTCTGCAGTTAGCTTGAGTTGCAAGCTGTGCACAGGATACAGTACACTGACTGAAAATACTGCAGCTGCCTGCCTGCCTGTGGTATTATTACAAATAGAACACCAGAAATTGTCTGCGGTTAGCTTTAGTTGCACACTGTGCACAGGATACAGTACACTGACTGAAAAGCACCCTCCCGCTGACCCCACGACCCGGAAGTGATATCCACTGTTATGCTCCAGGGAAGCCGTCCCTCGTCTCCGCTGCCGTGAGTGTGTGATCCACCGAACAAAGACTATTCTCGAGAGGACCCTTAGAAATACCGTCGTTCCTCCACATCCGGACATACAGCACTCCCTTCCTGGGAAGATTGGATGAACCTTACATCTCCCCAGATAAGCATCTCTAATTTGTTTGTTTGTGAGTGCAACACTTGCAATTGTTTTTATCTTTATGAATTCACATTAGACTGCTACGCTTAGAAGGCGCTGCTTGTTGTTTCCTTTTTGACAGAAAATACTGCAGCTGCCTGCCTGTGGTATTATTAGGAAGAGAACACCAGCAATTGTCTGCAGTTAGCTTTAGTTGCACACTGTGCACAGGATACAGTACACTGACTGAAAATACTGCAGCTGCCTGCCTGCCTGTGGTATTATTAGGAAGCGAATACCAGCAATTGTCTGTAGTTAGCTTTAGTTGCACACTGTGCATAGGATAAAGTACACTGACTGAAAATACTGCAGCGCCTGCCTGCCTGTCGTATTATTACAAAGAGAACATCAGAAATTATCTGCAGTTAGCTTTAGTTGCACACTGTGCCAGGGATACAGTACACTGACTGAAAATACTGCAGCTGCCTCCCTGCCTGTGGTATTATTAGGAAGAGAACACCAGCAATTGTCTGCAGTTAGCTTTAGTTGCACAATGTGCACAGGATACAGTACACTGACTGAATATACTGCAGCTGCCTGCCTGTGGTATTATTAGAAAGAGAACACCAGAAATTGTCTGCAGTTAGCGTGAGTTGCACACTGTGAACAGGATACAGTACACTGACTGAACATACTGCAGCTGCCTGCCTGTGGTATTATTAGGAAGAGAACACCAGCAATTGTCTGCAGTTAACTTTAGTTGCACACTGTGAACAGGATAAGGTACACTGACATAAAATACTGCAACTGTCTGCCTGTGGTTTTATTAGGAAGAGAACACCAGCAATTGTCTGCAGTTAGCGTGAGTTGCACACTGTGCACAGGATAAGGTGCGCTGACTTAAAATAGTGCAGCTGTCTGCCTGTGGTATTATTAGGAAGAGAACACCAGCAATTGTCTGCAGTTAGCTTTAGTTGCACACTGTGCACAGGATACAGTACACTGACTGAAAATACTGCAGCTGCCTGCCTGTGGTATTATTGTGAAGAGAACACCAGCAATTGTCTGCAGTTAGCTTTAGTTGCACACTGTGAACAGGATAAGGTTCACTGACTAAAAATACTGCAGCTGTCTGCATGTGGTATTGTTAGGAAGAGAACACCAGCAATTGTCTGCAGTTAGCTTTAGTTGCACACTGTGAACATGATAAGGTACACTGACTTAAAATACTGCAGCTGTCTACCTGTGGTATTATTAGGAAGAGAACACCAGCAATTGACTGCAGTTAGCTTTAGTTGCACACTGTACACAGGATATAGTACACTGACTGAAAATACTGAAGCTGCCTGCCTGCCTGTGGTATTATTAGGAAGAGAACATCAGAAATTGTCTGCAGTCAGCTTTAGTTGCACACTGTGCCAGGGATACAGTACACTGACTGAAAATACTGCGCCTGCCTGCCTGTGGTATTATTAGAAAGAGAACACCAGCAATTGTCTGCAGTTAGCTTTAGTTGCACACTGTGCACATGATACAGTACACAGACTGAATATACTGCAGCTGCCTGCCTGTGGTATTATTAGGAAGAGAACACCAGCAATTGTCTGGAGTTAGCTTTAGTTGCACACTGTGCACAGGATACAGTACACTGACTGAAAATACTGCAGCTGCCTGCCTGCCTGCCTGTGGTATTATTAGGAAGAGACCAGCAAAAATTGTCTGCAGTCAGCTTTAGTTGCACACTGTGCACAGGATACAGTACACTGACTGAAAAAACTGCAGCTGCATGCTTTCCTGTGGTATTATTACAAAGAAAACACCACAAATTGTATGCAGTTAGCTTTAGTTGCACACTGTGCACAGGATAAGGTACACTGACTTAAAATACTGCAGCTGTCTGCCTGTGGTATTATTAGGAATAGAACACCAGAAATTGTCTGCAGTTAGCTTTAGTTGCACACTGTGCACATGATACAGTACACTGACTGAATATACTGCAGCTGCCTGCCTGCGGTATTATTAGGAAGAGAACACCAGCAATTGTCTGCAGTTAACTTTAGTTGCACACTGTGAACAGGAAAAGGTACACTGACTTAAAATACTGCAGCAGTCTGCCTGTGGTTTTATTAGGAAGAGAACACCAGCAATTGTCTGCAGTTAGCTTTAGTTGCACACTGTGCACAGGATACAGTACACTGACTGAAAATACTGCAGCGCCTGCCTGCCTGTGGTATTATTAGGAAGAGAACACCAGCAATTGTCTGCAGTTAGCTTTAGTTGCACACTGAGCACAGGATAAAGTACACTGACTAAAAATACTGCAGCTGCCTGCCTGCCTGTGGTATTATTAGAAAGAGAACACCAGAAATTGTCTGCAGTTAGCGTGAGTTGCACACTGTGCACAGGATAAAGTACACTGACTGAAAATAATGCAGCTGCCTGCCTGCCTGTGGTATTATTAGGAATAGAACACCAGAAATTGTCTGCAGTTAGCTTTAGTTGCACACTGTGCACAGGATACAGTACACTGACTGAATATACTGCAGCTGCCTGCCTGCATGTGGTATTATTAGGAAGAGAATACCAGCAATTGTCTGTAGTTAGCTTTAGTTGCACACTGTGCATAGGATAAAGTACACTGACTGAAAATACTGCAGCGCCTGCCTGCCTGTCGTATTATTACAAAGAGAACATCAGAAATTATCTGCAGTTAGCTTTAGTTGCACACTGTGCCAGGGATACAGTACACTGACTGAAAATACTGCAGCTGCCTCCCTGCCTGTGGTATTATTAGGAAGAGAACACCAGCAATTGTCTGCAGTTAGCTTTAGTTGCACAATGTGCACAGGATACAGTACACTGACTGAATATACTGCAGCTGCCTGCCTGTGGTATTATTAGAAAGAGAACACCAGAAATTGTCTGCAGTTAGCGTGAGTTGCACACTGTGCACAGGATAAAGTACACTGACTGAAAATACTGCAGCTGCCTGCCTGCCTGTGGTATTATTAGGAATAGAACACCAGAAATTGTCTGCAGTTAGCTTTAGTTGCACACTGTGCACAGGATACAGTACACTGACTGAATATACTGCAGCTGCCTGCCTGTGGTATTATTAGGAAGAGAACACCAGCAATTGTCTGCAGTTAACTTTAGTTGCACACTGTGAACAGGATAAGGAACACTGACTGAAAATAATGCAGCTGTCTGCCTGTGGTTTTATTAGGAAGAGAACACCAGCAATTGTCTGCAGTTAGCTTTAGTTGCACACTGTGCACAGGATACAGTACACTGACTGAAAATACTGCAGCACCTGACTGCCTGTGGTATTATTAGGAAGAGAACGCAGCAATTGTCTGCAGTTAGATTTAGTTGCACACTGTGCACAGGATACAGTACACTGACTGAAAATACTGCAGCTGCCTGCCTGTGGTATTATTAGGAAGAGAACACCAGCAATTGTCTGCAGGTAACTTTAGTTGCACACTGTGAACAGGATAATGTACACTGACTTAAAATACTGCAGCTGTCTGCCTGTGGTTTTATTAGGAAGAGAACACCAGCAATTGTCTGCAGTTAGCTTTAGTTGCGAACTGTGCACAGGATAAAGTGCACTGACTGAAAATACTGCAGCTGCCTGCCTGCATGTGGTATTATTAGGAAGAGAACACCAGCAAATGTCTGAAGTTAGCTTGAGTTGCACACTGTGCACAGGATACAGTACACTGACTGAAAATACTACAGCACCTGACTGCCTGTGGTATTATTAGGAAGAGAACACCAGCAATTGTCTGCAGTTAGCTTTAGTTGCACTATGTGCACAGGATACAGTACACTGACTGAAAATACTGCAGCTGCCTGCCTGTGGTATTATTAGGAAGAGAACACCAGAAATTGTCTGCAGTTAGCTTAACTTGCACACTGTGCATAGGATACAGTACACTGACTAAAAATACTGCAGCTGCCTGGCTGTGGTATTATTAGGAAGAGAACATCAGCAATTGTCTGCAGTTAACTTTAGTTGCACGCTGTGAACAGGATAAGGTACACTGACTTAAAATACTGCAGCGGTCTTCCTGTGGTTTTATTAGGAAGAGAACACCAGCAATTGTCTGCAGTTAGCTTTAGTTGCACACTGCACAGGATACAGTACACCGACTAAAAATACTGCAGTGCCTGCCTGTGGTATTATTAGGAAGAGAACACCAGCAATTGTCTGCAGTTAGCTTTAGTTGCGCACTGTGCACAGGATAAAGTACACTGAAAATACTGCAGCTGCCTGCCTGTGGTATTATAAGGAAGAGAACACCAGCAATTGTCTGCAGTTAGTTTGAGTTGCACACTGTGCACAGGGTACAGTACACTGACTGAAAATACTGCAGCTGTCTGCCTGCCTGTGGTATTATTATAAAGAGAACACCAGAAATTGTATGCAGTTAGCTTTAGTTGCACACTGTGCACAGGATACAGTACACTGACTGAAAATACTACAGCACCTGACTGCCTGTGGTATTATTAGGAAGAGAACACCAGCAATTGTCTGCAGTTAGCTTTAGTTGCACTATGTGCACAGGATACAGTACACTGACTGAAAATACTGCAGCTGCCTGCCTGTGGTATTATTAGGAAGAGAACACCAGAAATTGTCTGCAATTAGCTTTACTTGCACACTGTGCATAGGATACAGTACACTGACTGAAAATACTGCAGCTGCCTGCCTGCCTGTGGTATTATTAGGAAGAGAACACCAGTAATTGTCTGCAGTTAGATTTAGTTGCACACTGTGCACAGGATACAGTACACTGACTGAAAATACTGCAGCTGCCTGCTTCCTATGTGTGGTATGTTTAGTAAGAGAACACCAGTAATTGTCTGCAGTTAGCTTTAGTTGCACACTGTGTACAGGATACAGTACACCGACTGAAAATACTGCAGCTGCCTGCTTCCTATGTGTGGTATGTTTAGTAAGAGAACACCAGCAATTGTCTGCAGTTAGCTTTAGTTGCGCACTGTGCACAGGATAAAGTACACTGACTGAAAATACTGCAGCTGCCTGCCTGCCTGCCTGTGGTATTATTAGGAAGAGAACACCAGCAATTGTCTGCAGTTAGCTTGAGTTGCACACTGTGCACAGGATACAGTACACTGACTGAAAATACTACAGCACCTGACTGCCTGTGGTATTATTAGGAAGAGAACACCAGCAAATGTCTGCAGTTAACTTTAGTTGCACACTGTGCACAGGATAAAGTACACTGACTGAAAATACTGCAGCTGCCTGCCTGCCTGCCTGTGGTATTATTAGGAAGAGAACACCAGCAATTGTCTGCAGTTAGCTTTAGTTGCACACTGTGCACAGGATACAGTACACTGACTGAATATACTACAGCTGCCTGCCTGTGGTAATTATTAGGAAGAGAACACCAGCAATTGTCTGCAGTTAACTTTAGTTGCACACTGTGAACAGGATAATGTACACTGACTTAAAATACTGCAGATGTCTGCCTGTGGTTTTATTAGGAAGAGTACACCAGCAATTGTCTGCAGTTAGCTTTAGTTGTACACTGTGCACAGGATACAGTACAATGACTGAAAATACTGCAGCTGTCTGCCTGTGGTTTTATTAGGAAGAGTACACCAGCAATTGTCTGCAGTTAGTTTGAGTTGCACACTGTGCACATGATACAGTACACTGACTGAAAATACTGCAGCTGCCTGCCTGCCTGTGGTATTATTAGGAAGAGAACACCAGCAAATGTCTGCAGTTAGTTTGAGTTGCACACTGTGCACAGGATACAGTACACTGACTGAAAATACTGCAGCTGTCTGCCTGCCTGTGGTATTATTATAAACAGAACACCAGAAATTGTATGGAGTTAGCTTTAGTTGCACAATGTGCACAGGATACAGTACACTGACTGAAAATACTGCAGCTGCCTGCCTGCCTGTGGTATTATTAGGAAGAGAACACCAGCAAATGTCTGCAGTTAGTTTGAGTTGCACACTGTGCACAGGATACAGTACACTGACTGAAAAAAACTGCAGCTGCCTGCCTGCCTGTGGTATTGTTACAAAGAGAACGCCACAAATTGTATGCAGTTAGCTTTAGTTGCACACTGTGTACAGGATACAGTACACGGAATGAAAATACTGCAGCTGCCTGCCTGCCTGCCTGTGGTATTATTAGGAAGAGAACAACAGCAATTGTCTGCAGTTAGCTTTAGTTCCACACTGTGCACAGGATACAGTACACTGACTGAAAATACTGCAGCTGTCTGCCTGTGGTATTATTAGGAAGAGAACACCAGCAATTGTCTGCAGTCGAATTTAGTTGCACACTGTGAACAGGATAAGGTACACTGACTTAAAATACTGCAGCTGTCTGCCTGTGGTATTATTAGGAAGAGAACACCAGCAGTTGTCTGCAGGTAGCTTTAGTTGCACACTGTGCACAGGATACAGTACACTGACTGAAAATACTGCAGCGCCTGACTGCCTGTGGTATTATTAGGAAGAGAACACCAGCAATTGTCTGCAGTTAGCTTTAGTTGCACACTGTGCACAGGATAAAGTACACTGACTAAAAATACTGCAGCTGCCTGCCTGCCTGTGGTATTATTAGAAAGAGAACACCATAAATTGTCTGCAGTTAGCATGAGTTGCACACTGTGCACAGGATACAGTACACTGACTGAATATACTGCAGCTGCCTGACTGTGGTATTATTAGGAAGAGAACACCAGCAATTGTCTGCAGTTAACTTTAGTTGAACACTGTGAACAGGATAAGGTACACTGACTTAAAATAGTGCAGCTGTCTGCCTGTGGTATTATTAGGGAGAGAACACCAGTAATTGTCTGCAGTTAGCTTTAGTTGCACACTGTGCACAGGATACAGTACACTGACTGAAAATACTGCAACTGCCTGCTTCCTATGTGTGGTATGTTTAGTAAGAGAACACAAGTAATTGTCTGCAGTTAGCTTTAGTTGCACACTGTGCACAGGATACAGTACACCGACTAAAAATACTGCAGCGCCTGCCTGCCTGTGGTATTATTAGGAAGAGAACACCAGAAATTGTCTGCAGTTAGCTTTAGTTGCACACTGTGCACAGGATAAAGTACACTGACTAAAAATACTGCAGCTGCCTGCCTCTGGTATTATTGAAAAGAGAACACCAGAAATTGTCTGCAGTTAGCGTGAGTTGCACACTGTGCACAGGATACAGTACAGTGACTGAAAATACTGCAGCTGCCTGCCTGCCTGTGGTATTATTAGGAAGAGAACACCAGCAATTGTCTGCAGGTAAATTTAGTTGCACACTGTGAACAGGATAATGTACACTGACTTAAAATACTGCAGCTGTCTGCCTGTGGTTTTATTAGGAAGAGAACACCAGCAAATGTCTGCAGTTAGCTTGAGTTGCACACTGTGCACAGGATACAGTACACTGACTGAAAATACTACAGCACCTGACTGCCTGTGGTATTATTAGGAAGAGCACACCAGCAATTGTCTGCAGGTAACTTTAGTTGCACATTGTGAACAGGATAATGTACACTGACTTAAAATACTGCAGCTGTCTGCCTGTGGTTTTATTAGGAAGAGAACACCAGCAATTGTCTGCAGTTAGCTTTAGTTGCACACTGTGCACAGGATACAGTACAATGACTGAAAATACTGCAGCTGCCTGCCTGCGGTGTTATTAGGAAGAGAACACCAGCAATTGTCTGCAGTTAGCTTTAGTTGCACACTGTGCACAGGATACAGTACACTGACTGAAAATACTGCAGCTGCCTGCCTGTGGTATTATAAGGAAGAGAACACCAGCAATTGTCTGCAGTTTGAGTTGCACACTGTGCACAGGATACAGTACACTGACTTAAAATACTGCAGCTGTCTGCCTGCCTGTGGTATTATTATAAAGAGAACACCAGCAATTGTCTGCAGTTAGCTTTACTTTCACACTGTGCATAGTATACAGTACACTGACTAAAAATACTGCAGCTGCCTGCCTGTGGTATTATAAGGAAGAGAACACCAGCAATTGTCTGCAGTTAGTTTGAGTTGCACACTGTGCACAGGATACAGTACACTGACTGAAAATACTGCAGCTGCCTGCCTGCCTGTGGTATTATTAGGAAGAGAACACCAGCAAATGTCTGCAGTTAGCTTGAGTTGCACACTGTGCACAGGATACAGTACACTGACTGAAAATACTACAGCACCTGACTGCCTGTGGTATCATTAGGAAGAGAACACCAGCAATTGTCTGCAGTTAGCTTTAGTTGCACACTGTGCACAGGATACAGTACACTGACTGAAAATACTGCAGCTGCCTGCCTGCCTGTGGTATTATTAGGAAGAGAACACCAGCAATTGTCTGCAGTTAGCTTTAGTTGCACACTGTGCACAGGATACAGTACACTGACCGAATATACTACAGCTGCCTGCCTGTGGTATTATTAGGAAGAGAACACCAGCAATTGTCTGCAGTTAACTTTAGTTGCACACTGTGAACAGGATAATGTACACTGACTTAAAATACTGCAGCTGTCTGCCTGTGGTTTTATTAGGAAGAGAACACCAGCAATTGTCTGCAGTTAGCTTTAGTTGCACACTGTGCACAGGATACAGTACAATGACTGAAATTACTGCAGCTGCCTGCCTGTGGTATTATAAGGAAGAGAACACCAGCAATTGTCTGCAGTTAGTTTGAGTTTCACACTGTGCACAGGATACAGTACACTGACTGAAAATACTGCAGCTGTCTGCCTGCCTGTGGTATTATTATAAAGAGAACACCAAAAATTGTATGCAGTTAGCTTTAGTTGCATACTGTGCACAGGATACAGTACACTGACTGAAAATACTGCAGCTGCCTGCCTGCCTGTGGTATTATTAGGAAGAGAACACCAACAATTGTCTGCAGTTAGCTTTAGATGCACACTGTGCCCAGGATACAGTACACTGACTGAAAAAAACTGCAGCTGCCTGATTGCCTGTGGTATTGTTACAAAGAGAACACCACAAATTGTATGCAGTTAGCTTTAGTTGCACACTGTGCACAGGATACAGTACACGGACTGCAAATACTGCAGCTGCCTGCCTTCCTGCCTGTGGTATTATTAGGAATAGAACACCAGCAATTGTCTGCAGTTAGCTTTAGTTGCACACTGTGCACAGGATACAGTACACTGACTGAATATACTGCAGCTGCCTGACTGTGGTATTATTAGGAAGAGAACACCAGCAATTGTCTGCAGTTAACTTTAGTTGAACACTGTGAACAGGATAAGGTACACTGACTTAAAATAGTGCAGCTGTCTGCCTGTGGTATTATTAGGGAGAGAACACCAGTAATTGTCTGCAGTTAGCTTTAGTTGCACACTGTGCACAGGATACAGTACACTGACTGAAAATACTGCAACTGCCTGCTTCCTATGTGTGGTATGTTTAGTAAGAGAACACAAGTAATTGTCTGCAGTTAGCTTTAGTTGCACACTGTGCACAGGATACAGTACACCGACTAAAAATACTGCAGCGCCTGCCTGCCTGTGGTATTATTAGGAAGAGAACACCAGAAATTGTCTGCAGTTAGCTTTAGTTGCACACTGTGCACAGGATAAAGTACACTGACTAAAAATACTGCAGCTGCCTGCCTCTGGTATTATTGAAAAGAGAACACCAGAAATTGTCTGCAGTTAGCGTGAGTTGCACACTGTGCACAGGATACAGTACAGTGACTGAAAATACTGCAGCTGCCTGCCTGCCTGTGGTATTATTAGGAAGAGAACACCAGCAATTGTCTGCAGGTAAATTTAGTTGCACACTGTGAACAGGATAATGTACACTGACTTAAAATACTGCAGCTGTCTGCCTGTGGTTTTATTAGGAAGAGAACACCAGCAAATGTCTGCAGTTAGCTTGAGTTGCACACTGTGCACAGGATACAGTACACTGACTGAAAATACTACAGCACCTGACTGCCTGTGGTATTATTAGGAAGAGCACACCAGCAATTGTCTGCAGGTAACTTTAGTTGCACATTGTGAACAGGATAATGTACACTGACTTAAAATACTGCAGCTGTCTGCCTGTGGTTTTATTAGGAAGAGAACACCAGCAATTGTCTGCAGTTAGCTTTAGTTGCACACTGTGCACAGGATACAGTACAATGACTGAAAATACTGCAGCTGCCTGCCTGCGGTGTTATTAGGAAGAGAACACCAGCAATTGTCTGCAGTTAGCTTTAGTTGCACACTGTGCACAGGATACAGTACACTGACTGAAAATACTGCAGCTGCCTGCCTGTGGTATTATAAGGAAGAGAACACCAGCAATTGTCTGCAGTTTGAGTTGCACACTGTGCACAGGATACAGTACACTGACTTAAAATACTGCAGCTGTCTGCCTGCCTGTGGTATTATTATAAAGAGAACACCAGCAATTGTCTGCAGTTAGCTTTACTTTCACACTGTGCATAGTATACAGTACACTGACTAAAAATACTGCAGCTGCCTGCCTGTGGTATTATAAGGAAGAGAACACCAGCAATTGTCTGCAGTTAGTTTGAGTTGCACACTGTGCACAGGATACAGTACACTGACTGAAAATACTGCAGCTGCCTGCCTGCCTGTGGTATTATTAGGAAGAGAACACCAGCAAATGTCTGCAGTTAGCTTGAGTTGCACACTGTGCACAGGATACAGTACACTGACTGAAAATACTACAGCACCTGACTGCCTGTGGTATCATTAGGAAGAGAACACCAGCAATTGTCTGCAGTTAGCTTTAGTTGCACACTGTGCACAGGATACAGTACACTGACTGAAAATACTGCAGCTGCCTGCCTGCCTGTGGTATTATTAGGAAGAGAACACCAGCAATTGTCTGCAGTTAGCTTTAGTTGCACACTGTGCACAGGATACAGTACACTGACCGAATATACTACAGCTGCCTGCCTGTGGTATTATTAGGAAGAGAACACCAGCAATTGTCTGCAGTTAACTTTAGTTGCACACTGTGAACAGGATAATGTACACTGACTTAAAATACTGCAGCTGTCTGCCTGTGGTTTTATTAGGAAGAGAACACCAGCAATTGTCTGCAGTTAGCTTTAGTTGCACACTGTGCACAGGATACAGTACAATGACTGAAATTACTGCAGCTGCCTGCCTGTGGTATTATAAGGAAGAGAACACCAGCAATTGTCTGCAGTTAGTTTGAGTTTCACACTGTGCACAGGATACAGTATACTGACTGAAAATACTGCAGCTGTCTGCCTGCCTGTGGTATTATTATAAAGAGAACACCAAAAATTGTATGCAGTTAGCTTTAGTTGCATACTGTGCACAGGATACAGTACACTGACTGAAAATACTGCAGCTGCCTGCCTGCCTGTGGTATTATTAGGAAGAGAACACCAACAATTGTCTGCAGTTAGCTTTAGATGCACACTGTGCCCAGGATACAGTACACTGACTGAAAAAAACTGCAGCTGCCTGATTGCCTGTGGTATTGTTACAAAGAGAACACCACAAATTGTATGCAGTTAGCTTTAGTTGCACACTGTGCACAGGATACAGTACACGGACTGCAAATACTGCAGCTGCCTGCCTTCCTGCCTGTGGTATTATTAGGAATAGAACACCAGCAATTGTCTGCAGTTAGCTTTAGTTCCACACTGTGCACAGGATACAGTACACTGACTGAAAATACTGCAGCTGTCTGCCTGTGGTATTATTAGGAAGAGAACACCAGCAATTGTCTGCAGTCAACTTTAGTTGCACACTGTGAACAGGATAAGGTACACTGACTTAAAATACTGCATCTGTCTGCCTGTGGTATTATTAGGAAGAGAACACCAGCAATTGTCTGCAGGTAGCTTTAGTTGCACACTGTGCACAGGATACAGTACACTGACTGAAAATACTGCAGCGCCTGCCTGCCTGTGGTATTATTAGGAAGAGAACACCAGCAATTGTCTGCAGTTAGCTTTAGTTGCACACTGTGCACAGGATACAGTACACTGACTGAAAATACTGCAGCTGCCTGCCTGTGGTGTTATTAGGAAGAGAACACCAGTAATTGTCTGCAGTTAGCTTTAGTTGCACACTGTGCATAGGATACAGTACACTGACTGAAAATACTGCAGCGCCTGCCTGCCTGCCTGTGGTATTATTAGGAAGAGAACACCAGCAATTGTCTGCAGTTAGCTTTAGTTGCACACTGTGCACAGGATACAGTACACTGACTGAAAATACTGCAACTGCCTGCTTCCTATGTGTGGTGTGTTTAGTAAGAGAACACAAGTAATTGCCTGCAGTTAGCTTTAGTTGCACACTGTGCACAGGATACAGTACAGTGACTGAAAATACTGCAGCTGCCTGCCTGACTGTGGTATTATTAGGAATAGAACACCAGCAATTGTCTGCAGTTAGCTTTAGTTGCACACTGTGCCCAGGATACAGTACACTGACTGAATATACTGCAGCTGCCTGCCTGTGGTATTATTAGGAAGAGAACACCAGCAATTGTCGGCAGTTAACTTTAGTTGCACACTGTGAACATGATAAGGTACTCTGACTTAAAATACTACAGCTGTCTGCATGTGGTTTTATTAGGAAGAGAACACCAGCAATTGTCTGCAGTTAGCTTTAATTGCACACTGTGCACAGAATACAGTACACTGACTGAAAATACTGCAGCTGCCTGCCTGTGGTATTATTAGGAAGAGAACACCAGCAATTGTCTGCAGTTAGCTTTAGTTGCACACTGTGCATAGGATACAGAACACTGACTTAAAATACCGTAGTGCCTGCCTGCCTGTGGTATTATTAGGAAGAGAACACCAGCAATTGTCTTTAGTTAGCTTGAGTTGCAAGCTGTGCACAGGATACAGTACACTGACTGAAAATACTGCAGCTGCCTGCCTGCATGTGGTATTATTAGGAAGAGAATACCAGCAATTGTATGCAGTTAGCTTTAGTTGCACACTGTGCATATGATAAAGTACACTGACTGAAAATACTGAAGCTAACTGCCTGACTGTGGTAATATTATTAGGAAGAGAACACCAGCAATTGTCTACAGTTAGCTTTAGTTGCACACTGTGCACAGGATACAGTACACTGACTGAAAATACTGCAGCTGCCTGACTGTGGTGTTATTAGGAAGAGAACACCAGCAATTGTCTGCAGTTAGATTTAGTTTTACACTGTGAACAGGATAAGGTACACTGACTTAAAATACTGCAGCTGTCTGCCTGTGGTATTATTAGGAAGAGAACACCAGCAATTGTCTGCAGTTAGCTTGAGTTGCACACTGTGCACAGGATACAGTACAATGACTGAAAATACTGCAGCTGCCTGCCTGCCTGTGGTATTATTAGGAATAGAACACCAGCAATTGTCTGCAGTTAGCTTTAGTTGCACACTGTGCACAGGATACAGTACACTGACTGAATATACTGCAGCTGCCTGCCTGTGGTATTATTAGGAAGAGAACACCAGCAATAGTCTGCAGTTAACTTTAGTTGCACACTGTGAACAGGATAAGGTACACTGACTTAAAATACTGCAGCTGTCTGCCTGTGGTATTATTAGGAAGAGAACACCAGCAATTGTCTGCAGTTAGCTTGAGTTGCAAGCTGTGCACAGG
Organism: Rana muscosa; assembly: GCA_029206835.1. Taxonomy (NCBI): domain Eukaryota; kingdom Metazoa; phylum Chordata; class Amphibia; order Anura; family Ranidae; genus Rana; species Rana muscosa. The sequence continues at coordinate 207,809,725 of CM055127.1, read as the reverse complement.
ATACAGTACACTGACTGAAAATACTGCAGCTGCCTGCCTGCCTGTGGTATTATTACAAATAGAACACCAGAAATTGTCTGTGGTTAGCTTTAGTTGCACACTGTGCACAGGATACAGTACACTGACTGAAAAGCACCCTCCCGCTGACCCCACGACCCGGAAGTGATATCCGCTGTTATGCTCCAGGGAAGCCATCCCTCGTCTCCGCTGCCGTGAGTGTGTGATCCACCGAATGCAGACTATTCTCGAGAGGACCCCCAGAGATACCATCCTTCCTCCACATCCGGACATACAGCACTCCCTTCCTGGGAAGAGTGGATGGACCTTACATCTCCCAAGATAAGCATCTCTAATTTGTTCATTTGTGAGTGCAACACTTGCAATTGTTTTTATCTTTATTAATTCCCATTAGACTGCTACGCTTAGAAGGCGCTGCTTGTTGTTTCCTTTTTGACAGAAAATACTGCAGCTGCTTGCCTGCCTGTGGTTTTATTAGGAAGAGAACACCAGCAATTGTCTGCAGTTAACTTTAGTTGCACACTGTGAACAGGATAAGGTACACTGACTTAAAATACTGCAGCTGTCTGCCTGTGGTATTATTAGGAAGAAAACACCAGCAATTGTCTGCAGTTAGCTTGAGTTGCACACTATGCACAGGATACAGTACACTGACTGAAAATACTGCAGCTGCCTGCCAGCCTGTCGTATTATTACAAAGAGAACACCAGACATTGTCTGCAGTTAGCTTTAGTTGCACACTGTGCACAGAATACAGTACACTGGCTGAAAATACTGCAGCTGCCTGCCTGCCTGTGGTATTATTAGGAAGAGAACACCCGCAATTGTCTGCAGTTAGTTTTAGTTGCACACTGTGCTTAGGATACAGTACACTGACTGAAAATACTGCAGCTGCCTGCCTGTGGTATTATTGGGAAGAGAACACCAGCAATTGTCTGCAGTTAGCTTTAGTTGCACACTGTGAACAGGATAAGGTTCACTGACTTAAAATACTGCAGCTGTCTGCCTGTGGTATTGTTAGGAAGAGAACACCAGCAATTGTCTGCAGTTAGCTTTAGTTGCACACTGTGAACAGGATAAGGTACACTGACTTAAAATAATGCAGCTGTCTACCTGTGGTATTATTAGGAAGAGAACACCAGCAATTGACTGCAGTTAGCTTTAGTTGCACACTGTACACAGGATATAGTACACTGACTGAAAATACTGCAGCTGCCTGCCTGCCTGTCGTATTATTACAAAGAGAACATCAGAAATTGTCTGCAGTTAGCTTTAGTTGCACACTGTGCCAGGGATACAGTACACTGACTGAAAATACTGCAGCTGCCTGCCTGCCTGTGGTATTATTAGGAAGAGAACACCAGCAATTGTCTGCAGTTAGCTTTAGTTGCACACTGTGCACAGGATACAGTACACTGACTGAATATACTGCAGCTGCCTGCCTGTGGTATTATTAGGAAGAGAACACCAGCAATTGTCTGCAGTTAGCTTTATTTGCACACAATGCACAGAATACAGTACACTGACTGAAAATACTGCAGCTGCCTGCCTGTGGTATTATAAGGAAGATAACACCAGCAATTGTCTGCAGTTAGTTTGAGTTTCACACTGTGCACAGGATACAGTACACTGACTGAAATTACTGCAGCTGTCTGCCTGCCTGTGGTATTATTATAAAGAGAACACCAAAAATTGTATGCAGTTAGCTTTAGTTGCATACTGTGCACAGGATACAGTACACTGACTGAAAATACTGCAGCTGCCTGCCTGCCTGTGGTATTATTAGGAAGAGAACACCAACAATTGTCTGCAGTTAGCTTTAGATGCACACTGTGCCCAGGATACAGTACACTGACTGAAAAAAACTGCAGCTGCCTGATTGCCTGTGGTATTGTTACAAAGAGAACACCACAAATTGTATGCAGTTAGCTTTAGTTGCACACTGTGCACAGGATACAGTACACGGACTGCAAATACTGCAGCTGCCTGCCTTCCTGCCTGTGGTATTATTAGGAATAGAACACCAGCAATTGTCTGCAGTTAGCTTTAGTTCCACACTGTGCACAGGATACAGTACACTGACTGAAAATACTGCAGCTGTCTGCCTGTGGTATTATTAGGAAGAGAACACCAGCAATTGTCTGCAGTCAACTTTAGTTGCACACTGTGAACAGGATAAGGTACACTGACTTAAAATACTGCATCTGTCTGCCTGTGGTATTATTAGGAAGAGAACACCAGCAATTGTCTGCAGGTAGCTTTAGTTGCACACTGTGCACAGGATACAGTACACTGACTGAAAATACTGCAGCGCCTGCCTGCCTGTGGTATTATTAGGAAGAGAACACCAGCAATTGTCTGCAGTTAGCTTTAGTTGCACACTGTGCACAGGATACAGTACACTGACTGAAAATACTGCAGCTGCCTGCCTGTGGTGTTATTAGGAAGAGAACACCAGTAATTGTCTGCAGTTAGCTTTAGTTGCACACTGTGCATAGGATACAGTACACTGACTGAAAATACTGCAGCGCCTGCCTGCCTGCCTGTGGTATTATTAGGAAGAGAACACCAGCAATTGTCTGCAGTTAGCTTTAGTTGCACACTGTGCACAGGATACAGTACACTGACTGAAAATACTGCAACTGCCTGCTTCCTATGTGTGGTGTGTTTAGTAAGAGAACACAAGTAATTGCCTGCAGTTAGCTTTAGTTGCACACTGTGCACAGGATACAGTACAGTGACTGAAAATACTGCAGCTGCCTGCCTGACTGTGGTATTATTAGGAATAGAACACCAGCAATTGTCTGCAGTTAGCTTTAGTTGCACACTGTGCCCAGGATACAGTACACTGACTGAATATACTGCAGCTGCCTGCCTGTGGTATTATTAGGAAGAGAACACCAGCAATTGTCGGCAGTTAACTTTAGTTGCACACTGTGAACATGATAAGGTACTCTGACTTAAAATACTACAGCTGTCTGCATGTGGTTTTATTAGGAAGAGAACACCAGCAATTGTCTGCAGTTAGCTTTAATTGCACACTGTGCACAGAATACAGTACACTGACTGAAAATACTGCAGCTGCCTGCCTGTGGTATTATTAGGAAGAGAACACCAGCAATTGTCTGCAGTTAGCTTTAGTTGCACACTGTGCATAGGATACAGAACACTGACTTAAAATACCGTAGTGCCTGCCTGCCTGTGGTATTATTAGGAAGAGAACACCAGCAATTGTCTTTAGTTAGCTTGAGTTGCAAGCTGTGCACAGGATACAGTACACTGACTGAAAATACTGCAGCTGCCTGCCTGCCTGTGGTATTATTAGGAAGAGAATACCAGCAATTGTATGCAGTTAGCTTTAGTTGCACACTGTGCATATGATAAAGTACACTGACTGAAAATACTGAAGCTAACTGCCTGACTGTGGTAATATTATTAGGAAGAGAACACCAGCAATTGTCTACAGTTAGCTTTAGTTGCACACTGTGCACAGGATACAGTACACTGACTGAAAATACTGCAGCTGCCTGACTGTGGTGTTATTAGGAAGAGAACACCAGCAATTGTCTGCAGTTAGCTTTAGTTTTACACTGTGAACAGGATAAGGTACACTGACTTAAAATACTGCAGCTGTCTGCCTGTGGTATTATTAGGAAGAGAACACCAGCAATTGTCTGCAGTTAGCTTGAGTTGCACACTGTGCACAGGATACAGTACAATGACTGAAAATACTGCAGCTGCCTGCCTGCCTGTGGTATTATTAGGAATAGAACACCAGCAATTGTCTGCAGTTAGCTTTAGTTGCACACTGTGCACAGGATACAGTACACTGACTGAATATACTGCAGCTGCCTGCCTGTGGTATTATTAGGAAGAGAACACCAGCAATAGTCTGCAGTTAACTTTAGTTGCACACTGTGAACATGATAAGGTACACTGACTTAAAATACTGCAGCTGTCTGCCTGTGGTATTATTAGGAAGAGAACACCAGCAATTGTCTGCAGTTAGCTTGAGTTGCAAGCTGTGCACAGGATACAGTACACTGACTGAAAATACTGCAGCTGCCTGCCTGCCTGTGGTATTATTACAAATAGAACAACAGAAATTGTCTGTGGTTAGCTTTAGTTGCACACTGTGCACAGGATACAGTACACTGACTGAAAAGCACCCTCCCGCTGACCCCACGACCCGGAAGTGATATCCGCTGTTATGCTCCAGGGAAGCCATCCCTCGTCTCCGCTGCCGTGAGTGTGTGATCCACCGAATGCAGACTATTCTCGAGAGGACCCCCAGAGATACCATCCTTCCTCCACATCCGGACATACAGCACTCCCTTCCTGGGAAGAGCGGATGGACCTTACATCTCCCAAGATAAGCATCTCTAATTTGTTCATTTGTGAGTGCAACACTTGCAATTGTTTTTATCTTTATTAATTCCCATTAGACTGCTACGCTTAGAAGGCGCTGCTTGTTGTTTCCTTTTTGACAGAAAATACTGCAGCTGCTTGCCTGCCTGTGGTTTTATTAGGAAGAGAACACCAGCAATTGTCTGCAGTTAACTTTAGTTGCACACTGTGAACAGGATAAGGTACACTGACTTAAAATACTGCAGCTGTCTGCCTGTGGTATTATTAGGAAGAAAACACCAGCAATTGTCTGCAGTTAGCTTGAGTTGCACACTATGCACAGGATACAGTACACTGACTGAAAATACTGCAGCTGCCTGCCAGCCTGTCGTATTATTACAAAGAGAACACCAGACATTGTCTGCAGTTAGCTTTAGTTGCACACTGTGCACAGAATACAGTACACTGGCTGAAAATACTGCAGCTGCCTGCCTGCCTGTGGTATTATTAGGAAGAGAACACCCGCAATTGTCTGCAGTTAGTTTTAGTTGCACACTGTGCTTAGGATACAGTACACTGACTGAAAATACTGCAGCTGCCTGCCTGTGGTATTATTGGGAAGAGATCACCAGCAATTGTCTGCAGTTAGCTTTAGTTGCACACTGTGAACAGGATAAGGTTCACTGACTTAAAATACTGCAGCTGTCTGCCTGTGGTATTGTTAGGAAGAGAACACCAGCAATTGTCTGCAGTTAGCTTTAGTTGCACACTGTGAACAGGATAAGGTACACTGACTTAAAATAATGCAGCTGTCTACCTGTGGTATTATTAGGAAGAGAACACCAGCAATTGACTGCAGTTAGCTTTAGTTGCACACTGTACACAGGATATAGTACACTGACTGAAAATACTGCAGCTGCCTGCCTGCCTGTCGTATTATTACAAAGAGAACATCAGAAATTGTCTGCAGTTAGCTTTAGTTGCACACTGTGCCAGGGATACAGTACACTGACTGAAAATACTGCAGCTGCCTGCCTGCCTGTGGTATTATTAGGAAGAGAACACCAGCAATTGTCTGCAGTTAGCTTTAGTTGCACACTGTGCACAGGATACAGTACACTGACTGAATATACTGCAGCTGCCTGCCTGTGGTATTATTAGGAAGAGAACACCAGCAATTGTCTGCAGTTAGCTTTATTTGCACACAATGCACAGGATACAGTACACTGACTGAAAATACTGCAGCTGCCTGCCTGTGGTATTATAAGGAAGATAACACCAGCAATTGTCTGCAGTTAGTTTGAATTGCACACTGTGCACAGGATACAGTACACTGACTGAAAATACTGCAGCTGCTTGCCTGCCTGTGGTATTATTAGGAAGAGAACACCAGTAATTGTATGCAGTTAGCTTTAGTTGCACACTGTGCACAGGATACAGTACACTGACTGAAAATACTGCAGCTGGCTGCCTGCCTGTGGTATTATTAGGAAGAGAACAGCAAAAATTGTCTGCAGTTAGCTTTAGTTGCACACTGTGCACAGGGTACAGTACACTGACTGAAAAAACTGCAGCTGCCTGCCTGCCTGTCGTATTATTACAAAGAGAACATCAGAAATTGTCTGCAGTTAGCTTTAGTTGCACACTGTGCCAGGGATACATTACACTGACTGAAAATACTGCAGCTGCCTGCCTGCCTGTGGTATTATTAGGAAGAGAACACCAGCAATTGTCTGCAGTTAGCTTTAGTTGCACACTGTGCACAGGATACAGTACACTGACTTAATATACTGCAGCTGCCTGCCTGTGGTATTATTAGGAAGAGAACACCAGCAATTGTCTGCAGTTAGCTTTACTTGCACACAATGCACAGGATACAGTACACTGACTGAAAATACTGCAGCTGCCTGCCTGTGGTATTATAAGGAAGAGAACACCAGCAATTGTCTGCAGTTAGTTTGAGTTGCACACTGTGCACATGATACAGTACACTGACTGAAAATACTGCAGCTGCCTGCCTGCCTGTGGTATTATTAGGAAGAGAACAACAGTAATTGTATGCAGTTAGCTTTAGTTGCACACTGTGCACAGGATACAGTACACTGTCTGAAAATACTGCAACTGCCTGCCTGCCTGTGGTATTATTAGGAAGAGAACAGCAAAAATTGTCTGCAGTTAGCTTTAGTTGCACACTGTGCACAGGATACAGTACACTGACTGAAAAAACTGCAGCTGCCTGCCTGCCTGTCGTATTATTACAAAGAGAACATCAGAAATTGTCTGCAGTTAGCTTTAGTTGCACACTGTGCCAGGGATACAGTACACTGACTGAAAATACTGCAGCTGCATGCCTGCCTGTGGTATTATTAGGAAGAGAACACCAGCAATTGTCTGCAGTTAGCTTTAGTTGCACACTGTGCACAGGATACAGTACACTGACTGAAAATACTGCAGTGCCTGCCTGCCTGTGGTATTATTAGGAAGAGAACACCAGAAATTGTCTGCAGTTAGCTTTAGTTGCACACTGAGCACATGATAAAGTACACTGACTGAAAATACTGCAGCTGCCTGCCTGCCTGTGGTATTATTAGGAATAGAACACCAGAAATTGTCTGCAGTCAGCTTTAGTTGCACACTGTGCACAGGATACAGTACACTGACTGAATATACTGCAGCTGCCTGCCTGTGGTATTATTAGGAAGAGAACACAGCAATAGTCTGCAGTTAGCTTTAGTTGCAAACTGTGCACAGGATAAAGTACACTGACTGAAAATACTGCAGCTGCCTGCCTGCCTGTGGTATTATTAGGAAGAGAACACCAGCAAATGTCTGCAGTTAGCTTGAGTTGCACACTGTGCACATGATACAGTACACTGACTGAAAATACTACAGCACCTGACTGCCTGTGGTATTATTAGGAAGAGAACACCAGCAATTGTCTGCAGTTAGCTTGAGTTGCACACTGTGCACAGGATACAGTACACTGACTGAAAATACTGCAGCTGCCTGCCTGTGGTATTATTAGGAAGAGAACACCAGCAATTGTCTGCAGTTAGCTTTACTTGCACACTGTTCATAGGATACAGTACACTGACTAAAAATACTGCAGCTGCCTGGCTGTGGTATTATTAGGAAGAGAACATCAGCAATTGTCTGCAGTTAACTTTAGTTGCACGCTGTGAACAGGATAAGGTACACTGACTTAAAATACTGCAGTGGTCTGCCTGTGGTTTTATTAGGAAGAGAACACCAGCAATTGTCTGCAGTTCGCTTTAGTTGCACACTGTGAACAGGATAATGTACACTGACTTAAAATACTGCAGCTGCCTGCTTCCTATGTGTGGTATGTTTAGTAAGAGAACACCAGCAATTGTCTGCAGTTAGCTTTAGTTGCACACTGTGCACAGGATACAGTACACCGACTAAAAATACTGCAGCACCTGCCTGTGGTATTATTAGGAAGAGAACACCAGCAATTGTCTGCAGTTAGATTGAGTTGCACACTGTGCACAGGATACAGTACACTGACTGAAAATACTGCAGCTGTCTGCCTGCCTGTGGTATTATTATAAAGAGAACACCAGAAATTGTATGCAGTTAGCTTTAGTTGGACACTGTGCACAGGATACAGTACACTGACTGAAAAAATGCAGCTGCCTGTGGTATTATTACAAAGAGAACACCACAAATTGTCTGCAGTTAGCTTTAGTTGCACACTGTGCACAGGATAAGGTACACTGACTTAATATTCTGCAGCTGTCTGCCTGTGGTATTATTAGGAAGAGAACACCAGCAATTGTCTGCAGTTAGCTTTAGTTGCACACTGTGCATAGGATACTTTACACTGACTGAAAATACTGCAGCTGCCTGCCTGTGGTATTATAAGGAAGAGAACACCAGCAATTGTCTGCAGTTAGTTTGAGTTGCACACTGTGCACAGGATACAGTACACTGACTGAAAATACTGCAGCTGCCTGCTTCCTATGTGTGCTATGTTTAGTAAGAGAACACCAGTAATTGTCTACAGTTAGCTTTAGTTGCACACTGTGCACAGGATACAGTACACCGACTAAAAATACTGCAGCGCCTGCCTGCCTGTGGTATTATTAGGAAGAGAACACCAGCAATTGTCTGCAGTTAGCTTTAGTTGTGCACTGTGCACAGGATAAAGTACACTGACTGAAAATACTGCAGCTGCCTGCCTGCCTGCCTGTGGTATTATTAGGGAGAGAACACCGGCAAATGTCTGCAGTTAGCTTGAGTTGCACACTGTGCACAGGATACAGTACACTGACTGAAAATACTACAGCACCTGACTGCCTGTGGTATTATTAGGAAGAGAACACCAGCAAATGTCTGCAGTTAGCTTTAGTTGCACACTGTGCACAGGATACAGTACACTGATTGAATATACTACAGCTACCTGCCTGCGGTAATTATTAGGAAGAGAACACCAGCAATTGTCTGCAGTTAACTTTAGTTGCACACTGTGAACAGGATAAGGTACACTGACTTAAAATACTGCAGCTGTCTGCCTGTGGTATTATTAGGAAGAGAACACCAGCAGTTGTCTGCAGGTAGCTTTAGTTGCACACTGTGCACAGAATACAGTACACTGACTGAAAATACTGCAGCGCCTGCCTGCCTGTGGTATTATTAGGAAGAGAACACCAGCAATTGTCTGCAGTTAACTTTAGTTGCACACTGTGCACAGGATAAAGTACACTGACTAAAAAAACTGCAGCTGCCTGCCTACCTGTGGTATGATTAGAAAGAGAACACCAGAAATTGTCTGCAGTTTGCGTGAGTTGCACACTGTGCACAGGATACAGTACACTGACTGAATATACTGCAGCTGCCTGCCTGTGGTATAATTAGGAAGAGAACACCAGCAATTGTCTGCAGTTAGCGTGAGTTGCACACTGTGCACAGGATAAGGTACACTGACTTAAAATAGTGCAGCTGTCTGCCTGTGGTTTTATTAGGAAGAGAACACCAGCAATTGTCAGCAGTTAGCTTTAGTTGCACACTGTGCACAGGATACAGTACACTGACTGATAAAACTGCAGCTGCCTGCCTGCCTGTGGTATTATTACAAAGAGAACACCACACATTGTATGCAGTTAGCTTTAGTTGCACACTGTGCACAGGATACAGTACACTGACTGAAAATACTGCAGCTGCCTGCCTGCCTGTGGTATTATTCGGAAGAGCACACTAGCAATTGTCTGCAGTTAGCTTTAGTTGCACACTGTGCACAGGATACAGTACACTGACTGAATATACTACAGCTGGCTGCCTGTGGTATTATTAGGAAGAGAACACCAGCAATTGTCTGCAGTTAGCTTTAGTTGCGCACTGTGCACAGGATAAAGTACACTGACTGAAAATACTGCAGCTGCCTGCCTGCCTGCCTGTGGTATTATTAGGAAGAGAAGACCAGCAATTGTCTGCAGTTAGCTTTAGTTGCACACTGTGCACAGGATACAGTACACTGACTGAATATACTACAGCTGCCTGCCTGTGGTATTATAAGGAAGAGAACACCAGCAATTGTCTGCAGTTAGTTTGAGTTGCACACTGTGCACAGGATACAGTACACTGACTGAAAATAGAGCAGCTGCCTGCCTGACTGTGGTATTATTAGGAAGAGAACACCAGCAAATGTTTGCAGTTAGTTTGAGTTGCACACTGTGTTCAGGATACAGTACACTGACTGAAAATACTGCAGCTGTCTGCCTGCCTGTGGTATTATTAGGAAGAGAACACCAGCAATTGTCTGCAGTTAGCTTTACTTGCACACTGTGCATAGTATACAGTACACTGACTGAATATACTACAGCTGCCTGCCTGTGGTATTATAAGGAAGAGAACACCAGCAATTGTCTGCAGTTAGTTTGAGTTGCACACTGTGCACAGGATACAGTACACTGACTGAAAATAGAGCAGCTGCCTGCCTGACTGTGGTATTATTATAAAGAGAACACCAGAAATTGTATGCAGTTAGCTTTAGTTGCACACTGTGCACAGGATACAGTACACTGACTGAAAATACTGCAGCTGCCTGCCTGTGGTATTATTAGGAAGAGAACACCAGCAATTGTCTGCAGTTAGCTTTACTTGCACACTGTGCATAGTATACAGTACACTGACTAAAAATACTGCAGTTGCCTGCCTGTAGTATTATAAGGAAGAGAACACCAGCAATTGTCTGCAGTTAGTTTGAGTTGCACACTGTGCACAGGATACAGTACACCGACTAAAAATACTGCAGCACCTGACTGCCTGTGGTATTATTAGGAATAGAACACCAGCAATTGTCTGCAGTTAGCATTAGTTGCACACTGTGCACAGGATAAAGTACACTGACTGAAAATACTGCAGCTGCCTGCCTGCCTGTGGTATTATTAGGAAGAGAACACCAGCAAATGTCTGCAGTTAGCTTGAGTTGCACACTGTGCACAGGATACAGTACACTGACTGAAAATACTACAGCACCTGACTGCCTGTGGTATTATTAGGAAGAGAACACCAGCAATTGTCTGCAGTTAGCATTAGTTGCACACTGTGCACAGGATACAGTACACTGACTGAAAATACTGCAGCTGCCTGCCTGCCTGCCTGTGGTATTATTAAGAAGAGAACACCAGCCATTGTCTGCAGTTAGCTTTAGTTGCACACTGTGCACAGGATACAGTACACTGACTGAATATACTACAGCTGCCTGCCTGTGGTATTATTAGGAAGAGAACACCAGCAATTGTCTGCAGTTAACTTTAGTTGCACACTGTGAACAGGATAATGTACACTGACTTAAAATACTGCAGCTGTCTGCCTGTGGTTTTATTAGGAAGAGAACACCAGCAATTGTCTGCAGTTAGCTTTAGTTGCACACTGTGCACAGGATACAGTACAATGACTGAAATTACTGCAGCTGCCTCCCTGTGGTATTATAAGGAAGAGAACACCAGCAATTGTCTGCAGTTAGTTTGAGTTGCACACTGTGCACATGATACGGTACACTGACTGAAAATACTGCAGCTGCCTGCCTGTGGTATTATTAGGAAGAGAACACCAACAATTGTCTGCAGTTAGCTTTAGATGCACACTGTGCCCAGGATACAGTACACTGACTGAAAAAAACTGCAGCTGCCTGCCTGCCTGTGGTATTGTTACAAAGAGAACACCAGCAATTGTCTGTAGTTAGCTTTAGTTGCACACTGTGCACAGGATAAAGTACACTGACTAAAAAAACTGCAGCTGCCTGCCTACCTGTGGTATGATTAGAAAGAGAACACCAGAAATTGTCTGCAGTTTGCGTGAGTTGCACACTGTGCACAGGATACAGTACACTGACTGAATATACTGCAGCTGCCTGCCTGTGGTATAATTAGGAAGAGAACACCAGCAATTGTCTGCAGTTAGCGTGAGTTGCACACTGTGCACAGGATAAGGTACACTGACTTAAAATAGTGCAGCTGTCTGCCTGTGGTTTTATTAGGAAGAGAACACCAGCAATTGTCAGCAGTTAGCTTTAGTTGCACACTGTGCACAGGATACAGTACACTGACTGATAAAACTGCAGCTGCCTGCCTGCTTGTGGTATTATTACAAAGAGAACACCACACATTGTATGCAGTTAGCTTTAGTTGCACACTGTGCACAGGATACAGTACACTGACTGAAAATACTGCATCTGCCTGCCTGCCTGTGGTATTATTCGGAAGAGCACACTAGCAATTGTCTGCAGTTAGCTTTAGTTGCACACTGTGCACAGGATACAGTACACTGACTGAATATACTACAGCTGGCTGCCTGTGGTATTATTAGGAAGAGAACACCAGCAATTGTCTGCAGTTAGCTTTAGTTGCGCACTGTGCACAGGATAAAGTACACTGACTGAAAATACTGCAGCTGCCTGCCTGCCTGCCTGTGGTATTATTAGGAAGAGAAGACCAGCAATTGTCTGCAGTTAGCTTTAGTTGCACACTGTGCACAGGATACAGTACACTGACTGAATATACTACAGCTGCCTGCCTGTGGTATTATAAGGAAGAGAACACCAGCAATTGTCTGCAGTTAGTTTGAGTTGCACACTGTGCACAGGATACAGTACACTGACTGAAAATAGAGCAGCTGCCTGCCTGACTGTGGTATTATTAGGAAGAGAACACCAGCAAATGTTTGCAGTTAGTTTGAGTTGCACACTGTGCACAGGATACAGTACACTGACTGAAAATACTGCAGCTGTCTGCCTGCCTGTGGTATTATTAGGAAGAGAACACCAGCAATTGTCTGCAGTTAGCTTTACTTGCACACTGTGCATAGTATACAGTACACTGACTGAATATACTACAGCTGCCTGCCTGTGGTATTATAAGGAAGAGAACACCAGCAATTGTCTGCAGTTAGTTTGAGTTGCACACTGTGCACAGGATACAGTACACTGACTGAAAATAGAGCAGCTGCCTGCCTGACTGTGGTATTATTATAAAGAGAACACCAGAAATTGTATGCAGTTAGCTTTAGTTGCACACTGTGCACAGGATACAGTACACTGACTGAAAATACTGCAGCTGCCTGCCTGTGGTATTATTAGGAAGAGAACACCAGCAATTGTCTGCAGTTAGCTTTACTTGCACACTGTGCATAGTATACAGTACACTGACTAAAAATACTGCAGTTGCCTGCCTGTAGTATTATAAGGAAGAGAACACCAGCAATTGTCTGCAGTTAGTTTGAGTTGCACACTGTGCACAGGATACAGTACACCGACTAAAAATACTGCAGCACCTGACTGCCTGTGGTATTATTAGGAATAGAACACCAGCAATTGTCTGCAGTTAGCATTAGTTGCACACTGTGCACAGGATAAAGTACACTGACTGAAAATACTGCAGCTGCCTGCCTGCCTGTGGTATTATTAGGAAGAGAACACCAGCAAATGTCTGCAGTTAGCTTGAGTTGCACACTGTGCACAGGATACAGTACACTGACTGAAAATACTACAGCACCTGACTGCCTGTGGTATTATTAGGAAGAGAACACCAGCAATTGTCTGCAGTTAGCATTAGTTGCACACTGTGCACAGGATACAGTACACTGACTGAAAATACTGCAGCTGCCTGCCTGCCTGCCTGTGGTATTATTAAGAAGAGAACACCAGCCATTGTCTGCAGTTAGCTTTAGTTGCACACTGTGCACAGGATACAGTACACTGACTGAATATACTACAGCTGCCTGCCTGTGTTATTATTAGGAAGAGAACATCAGCAATTGTCTGCAGTTAACTTTAGTTGCACACTGTGAACAGGATAATGTACACTGACTTAAAATACTGCAGCTGTCTGCCTGTGGTTTTATTAGGAAGAGAACACCAGCAATTGTCTGCAGTTAGCTTTAGTTGCACACTGTGCACAGGATACAGTACAATGACTGAAATTACTGCAGCTGCCTCCCTGTGGTATTATAAGGAAGAGAACACCAGCAATTGTCTGCAGTTAGTTTGAGTTGCACACTGTGCACATGATACGGTACACTGACTGAAAATACTGCAGCTGCCTGCCTGTGGTATTATTAGGAAGAGAACACCAACAATTGTCTGCAGTTAGCTTTAGATGCACACTGTGCCCAGGATACAGTACACTGACTGAAAAAAACTGCAGCTGCCTGCCTGCCTGTGGTATTGTTACAAAGAGAACACCAGCAATTGTCTGTAGTTAGCTTTAGTTGCACACTGTGCACAGGATAAAGTACACTGACTAAAAATTCTGCAGCTGCCTGCCTGCCTGTGGTATTATTAGAAAGAGAACACCAGAAATTGTCTGCAGTTAGCGTGAGTTGTACACGGTGCACAGGATACAGTACAGTGACTGAAAATACTGCAGCTGCCTGCCTGACTGTGGTATTATTAGGAATAGATTACCAGCAATTGTCTGCAGTTAGCTTTAGTTGCACACTGTGCACAGGATACAGTACACTGACTGAATATACTGCAGCTGCCTGCCTGTGGTATTATTAGGAAGAGAACACCAGCAATTGTCTGCAGTTAACTTTAGTTGCACACTGTGAACAGGATAAGGTACTCTGACTTAAAATACTGCAGCTGTCCGCATGTGGTTTTATTAGGAAGAGAACACCAGCAATTGTCTGCAGTTAGCTTTAGTTGCACACTGTGCACAGGATACAGTACACTGACTGAAAATACTGCAGCTGCCTGCCTGTGGTATTATAAGGAAGAGAACACCAGCAATTGTCTGCAGTTAGTTTGAGTTGCACACTGTGCACAGGATACAGTACACTGACTGAAAATACTGCAGCTGCCTGCCTACCTGTGGTATTATTAGGATGAGAACACCAGTAATTGTCTGCAGTTAGCTTTAGTTTCACACTGTGCACAGGATACAGTACACTGACTGAAAATACTGCAACTGCCTGCTTCCTATGTGTGGTATGTTTAGTAAGAGAACACAAGTAATTGTCTGCAGTTAGCTTTAGTTGCACACTGTGCACAGGATAAAGTACACCGACTAAAAATACTGCAGCGCCTGCCTGCCTGTGGTATTATTAGGAAGAGAACACCAGAAATTGTCTGCAGTTAGCTTTAGTTGCACACTATGCACAGGATAAAGTACACTGACTAAAAATACTGCAGCTGCCTGCCTGCCTGTGGTTTTATTAGAAAGAAAACACCAGAAATTGTCTGCAGTTAGCGTGAATTGCACACTGTGCACAGGATACAGTACAGTGACTGAAAATACTGCAGCTGCCTGCCTGACTGTGGTATTATTAGGAATAGAACACCAGCAATTGTCTGCAGTTAGCTTTAGTTGCACACTGTGCCCAGGATACAGTACACTGACTGAATATACTGCAGCTGCCTGCCTGTGGTATTATTAGGAAGAGAACACCAGCAATTGTCTGCAGTTAACTTTAGTTGCACACTGTGAACAGGATAAGGTACTCTGACTTAAAATACTGCAGCTGTCTGCATGTGGTTTTATTAGGAAGAGAACACCAGCAATTGTCTGCACTTAGCTTTAGTTGCACACTGTGCACAGGATACAGTACACTGACTGAAAATACTGCAGCTGCCTGCCTGTGGTATTATTAGGAAAAGAACACCAGTAATTGTCTGCAGTTAACTTTAGTTGCACACTGTGAACAGGATAAGGTACTCTGACTTAAAATACTGCAGCTGTCCGCATGTGGTTTTATTAGGAAGATAACATCAGCAATTGTCTGCAGTTAGCTTTAGTTGCACACTGTGCACAGGATACAGTACACTGACTGAATATACTGCAGCTGCCTGCCTGTGGTATTATTAGGAAGAGAACACCAGCAATTGTCTGCAGTTAACTTTAGTTGCACACTGTGAACAGAATACAGTACACTGACTGAAAATACTGCAGCTGCCTGCCTGTGGTATTATAAGGAAGAGAACACCAGCAATTGTCTGCAGTTAGTTTGAGTTGCACACTGTGCACAGGATACAGTACACTGACTGAAAATACTGCAGCTGCCTGCCTGTGGTATTATTAGGATGAGAACACCAGTAATTGTCTGCAGTTAGCTTTAGTTGCACACTGTGCACAGGATACAGTACACTGACTGAAAATACTGCAACTGCCTGCTTCCTATGTGTGGTATGTTTAGTAAGAGAACACAAGTAATTGTCTGCAGTTAGCTTTAGTTGCACACTGTGCACAGGACACAGTACACCGACTAAAAATAATGCAGCACCTGCCTGCCTGTGGTATTATTAGGAAGAGAACACCAGAAATTGTCTGCAGTTAGCTTTAGTTGCACACTGTGCACAGGATAAAGTACACTGACTAAAAATACTGCAGCTGCCTGCCTGCCTGTGGTTTTATTAGAAAGAAAACACCAGAAATTGCCTGCAGTTAGCTTTAGTTGCACACTGTGCACAGGATACAGTACAGTGACTGAAAATACTGCAGCTGCCTGCCTGACTGTGGTATTATTAGGAATAGAACACCAGCAATTGTCTGCAGTTAGCTTTAGTTGCACACTGTGCCCAGGATACAGTACACTGACTGAATATACTGCAGCTGCCTGCCTGTGGTATTATTAGGAAGAGAACACCAGCAATTGTCTGCAGTTAACTTTAGTTGCACACTGTGAACAGAATACAGTACACTGACTGAAAATACTGCAGCTGCCTGCCTGTGGTATTATTAGGAAGAGAACACCAGCAATTGTCTGCAGTTAGCTTTAGTTGCACACTGTGCATAGGATACAGAACACTGACTTAAAATACCGTAGTGCCTGCCTGCCTGTCGTATTATTAGGAAGAGAACACCAGCAATTGTCTGCAGTTAGCTTGAGTTGCAAGCTGTGCACAGGATACAGTACACTGACTGAAAATACTGCAGCTGCCTGCCTGCCTGCGGTATTATTAGGAAGAGAATACCAGCAATTGTCTGCAGTTAGCTTTAGTTGCACACTGTGCATATGATAAAGTACACTGACTGAAAATACTGCAGCTGCGTGCCTTTGGTATTATTAGGAAGAGAAAACCAGCAATTGTCTTTAGTTAGCTTGAGTTGCAAGCTGTGCACAGGATACAGTACACTGACTGAAAATACTGCAGCTAACTGCCTGACTGTGGTAATATTATTAGGAAGAGAACACCAGCAATTGTCTACAGTTAGCTTTAGTTGCACACTGTGCACAGGATACAGTACACTGACTGAAAATACTGCAGCTGCCTGACTGCGGTGTTATTAGGAAGAGAACACCAGCAATTGTCTGCAGTTAGCTTTAGTTTCACACTGTGAACAGGATAAGGTACACTGACTTAAAATACTGCAGCTGTCTGCCTGTGGTATTATTAGGAAGAGAACACCAGCAATTGTCTGCAGTTAGCTTGAGTTGCACACTGTGCACAGGATACAGTACACTGGCTGAAAATACTGCAGCTGCCTGCCAGCCTGTCGTATTATTACAAAGAGAACACCAGACATTGTCTGCAGTTAGCTTTAGTTGCACACTGTGCACAGAATACAGTACACTGGCTGAAAATACTGCAGCTGCCTGCCTGCCTGTGGTATTATTAGGAAGAGAACAACAGCAATTGTCTGCAGTTAGTTTTAGTTGCACACTGTGCTTAGGATACAGTACACTGACTGAAAATACTGCAGCTGCCTGCCTGTGGTATTATTGGGAAGAGAACACTAGCAATTGTCTGCAGTTAGCTTTAGTTGCACACTGTGCACAGGATACAGTACACTGACTGAAAAAACTGCAACTGCCTGCTTCCTATGTGTGGTATGTTTAGTAAGAGAACACAAGTAATTGTCTGCAGTTAGCTTTAGTTGCACACTGTGCACATGATACAGTACACCAACTAAAAATACTGCAGCGCCTGCCTGCCTGTGGTATTATTAGGAAGAGAACACCAGAAATTGTCTGCAGTTAGCTTTAGTTGCACACTGTGCACAGGATAAAGTACACCGACTAAAAATACTGCAGCTGCCTGCCTGCCTGTGGTTTTATTAGAAAGAAAACACCAGAAATTGTCTGCAGTTAGCGTGAGTTGCACACTGTGCACAGGATACAGTACAGTGACTGAAAATACTGCAGCTGCCTGCCTGTGGTATTATTAGGAATAGAACACCAGCAATTGTCTGCAGTTAGCTTTAGTTGCACACTGTGCCCAGGATACAGTACACTGACTGAATATACTGCAGCTGCCTGCCTGTGGTATTATTAGGAAGAGAACACCAGCAATTGTCTGCAGTTAACTTTAGTTGCACACTGTGAACAGAATACAGTACACTGACTGAAAATACTGCAGCTGCCTGCCTGTGGTATTATTAGGAAGAGAACACCAGCAATTGTCTGCAGTTAGCTTTAGTTGCACACTGTGCATAGGATACAGAACACTGACTTAAAATACCGTAGTGCCTGCCTGCCTGTGGTATTATTAGGAAGAGAACACCAGCAATTGTCTGCAGTTAGCTTGAGTTGCAAGCTGTGCACAGGATACAGTACACTGACTGAAAATACTGCAGCTGCCTGCCTGCATGTGGTATTATTAGGAAGAGAATACCAGCAATTGTCTGCAGTTAGCTTTAGTTGCACACTGTGCATATGATAAAGTACACTGACTGAAAATACTGCAGCTGCCTGCCTTTGGTATTATTAGGAAGAGAAAACCAGCAATTGTCTTTAGTTAGCTTGAGTTGCAAGCTGTGCACAGGATACAGTACACTGACTGAAAATACTGCAGCTAACTGCCTGACTGTGGTAATATTATTAGGAAGAGAACACCAGCAATTGTCTACAGTTAGCTTTAGTTGCACACTGTGCACAGGATACAGTACACTGACTGAAAATACTGCAGCTGCCTGACTGTGGTGTTATTAGGAAGAGAACACCAGCAATTGTCTACAGTTAGCTTTAGTTTCACACTGTGAACAGGATAAGGTACACTGACTTAAAATACTGCAGCTGTCTGCCTGTGGTATTATTAGGAAGAGAACACCAGCAATTGTCTGCAGTTAGCTTGAGTTGCACACTGTGCACAGGATACAGTACACTGGCTGAAAATACTGCAGCTGCCTGCCAGCCTGTCGTATTATTACAAAGAGAACACCAGACATTGTCTGCAGTTAGCTTTAGTTGCACACTGTGCACAGAATACAGCACACTGGCTGAAAATACTGCAGCTGCCTGCCTGCCTGTGGTATTATTAGGAAGAGAACAACAGCAATTGTCTGCAGTTAGTTTTAGTTGCACACTGTGCTTAGGATACAGTACACTGACTGAAAATACTGCAGCTACCTGCCTGTGGTATTATTGGGAAGAGAACACTAGCAATTGTCTGCAGTTAGCTTTAGTTGCACACTGTGAACATGATAAGGTTCACTGACTTAAAATACTGCAGCTGTCTGCCTGTGGTATTGTTAGGAAGAGAACACCAGCAATTGTCTGCAGTTAGCTTTAGTTGCACACTGTGAACAGGATAAGGTACCCTGACTTAAAATACTGCAGCTGTCTACCTGTGGTATTCTTAGGAAGAGAACACCAGCAATTGACTGCAGTTAGCTTTAGTTGCACACTGTACACAGGATATAGTACACTGACTGAAAATACTGAAGCTGCCTGCATGCCTGTGGTATTATTAGGAAGAGGACATCAGCAATTGTCTGCAGTTAGCTTTAGTTGCACACTGTGCACAGGATACAGTACACTGACTGAAAATACTGCAGCTGCCTGCCTGCCTGTGGTATTATTAGGAAGAGAATACCAGCAATTGTCTGTAGTTAGCTTTAGTTGCACACTGTGCATAGGATAAAGTACACTGACTGAAAATACTGCAGCTGCCTGCCTGCCTGTCGTATTATTACAAAGAGAACATCAGAAATTGTCTGCAGTTAGCTTTAGTTGCACACTGTGCCAGGGATACAGTACACTGACTGAAAATACTGCAGCTGCCTGCCTGCCTGTGGTATTATTAGGAAGAGAACACCAGCAATTGTCTGCAGTTAGCTTTAGTTGCACACTGTGCACAGGATACAGTACACTGACTGAATATACTGCAGCTGCCTGCCTGTGGTATTATTAGGAAGAGAACACCAGCAATTGTCTGCAGTTAGCTTTACTTGCACACAATGCACAGGATACAGTACACTGACTGAAAATACTGCAGCTGCCTGCCTACCTGTGGTATTATTAGGATGAGAACACCAGTAATTGTCTGCAGTTAGCTTTAGTTTCACACTGTGCACAGGATACAGTACACTGACTGAAAATACTGCAACTGCCTGCTTCCTATGTGTGGTATGTTTAGTAAGAGAACACAAGTAATTGTCTGCAGTTTTAGTTGCACACTGTGCACAGGATAAAGTACACAGACTAAAAATACTGCAGCGCCTGCCTGCCTGTGGTATTATTAGGAAGAGAACACCAGAAATTGTCTGCAGTTAGCTTTAGTTGCACACTATGCACAGGATAAAGTACACTGACTAAAAATACTGCAGCTGCCTGCCTGCCTGTGGTTTTATTAGAAAGAAAACACCAGAAATTGTCTGCAGTTAGCGTGAATTGCACACTGTGCACAGGATACAGTACAGTGACTGAAAATACTGCAGCTGCCTGCCTGACTGTGGTATTATTAGGAATAGAACACCAGCAATTGTCTGCAGTTAGCTTTAGTTGCACACTGTGCCCAGGATACAGTACACTGACTGAATATACTGCAGCTGCCTGCCTGTGGTATTATTAGGAAGAGAACACCAGCAATTGTCTGCAGTTAACTTTAGTTGCACACTGTGAACAGGATAAGGTACTCTGACTTAAAATACTGCAGCTGTCTGCATGTGGTTTTATTAGGAAGAGAACACCAGCAATTGTCTGCAGTTAGCTTTAGTTGCACACTGTGCACAGGATACAGTACACTGACTGAAAATACTGCAGCTGCCTGCCTGTGGTATTATTAGGAAAAGAACACCAGTAATTGTCTGCAGTTAACTTTAGTTGCACACTGTGAACAGGATAAGGTACTCTGACTTAAAATACTGCAGCTGGCCGCATGTGGTTTTATTAAGAAGATAACATCAGCAATTGTCTGCAGTTAGCTTTAGTTGCACACTGTGCACAGGATACAGTACACTGACTGAAAATACTGCAGCTGCCTGCCTGTGGTATTATAAGGAAGAGAACACCAGCAATTGTCTGCAGTTAGTTTGAGTTGCACACTGTGCATAGGATACAGAACACTGACTTAAAATACCGTAGTGCCTGCCTGCCTGTGGTATTATTAGGAAGAGAACACCAGCAATTGTCTGCAGTTAGCTTGAGTTGCAAGCTGTGCACAGGATACAGTACACTGACTGAAAATACTGAAGCTGCCTGCCTGCCTGTGGTATTATTAGGAAGAGAATACCAGCAATTGTCTGCAGTTAGCTTTAGTTGCACACTGTGCATATGATAAAGTACACTGACTGAAAATACTGCAGCTGCCTGCCTTTGGTATTATTAGGAAGAGAAAACCAGCAATTGTCTTTAGTTAGCTTGAGTTGCAAGCTGTGCACAGGATACAGTACACTGACTGAAAATACTGCAGCTAACTGCCTGACTGTGGTAATATTATTAGGAAGAGAACACCAGCAATTGTCTACAGTTAGCTTTAGTTGCACACTGTGCACAGGATACAGTACACTGACTGAAAATACTGCAGCTGCCTGACTGTGGTGTTATTAGGAAGAGAACACCAGCAATTGTCTGCAGTTAGCTTTAGTTTCACACTGTGAACAGGATAAGGTACACTGACTTAAAATACTGCAGCTGTCTGCCTGTGGTATTATTAGGAAGAGAACACCAGCAATTGTCTGCAGTTAGCTTGAGTTGCACACTGTGCACAGGATACAGTACACTGGCTGAAAATACTGCAGCTGCCTGCCAGCCTGTCGTATTATTACAAAGAGAACACCAGACATTGTCTGCAGTTAGCTTTAGTTGCACACTGTGCACAGAATACAGTACACTGGCTGAAAATACTGCAGCTGCCTGCCTGCCTGTGGTATTATTAGGAAGAGAACAACAGCAATTGTCTGCAGTTAGTTTTAGTTGCACACTGTGCTTAGGATACAGTACACTGACTGAAAATACTGCAGCTGCCTGCCTGTGGTATTATTGGGAAGAGAACACTAGCAATTGTCTGCAGTTAGCTTTAGTTGCACACTGTGAACAGGATAAGGTACCCTGACTTAAAATACTGCAGCTGTCTACCTGTGGTATTCTTAGGAAGAGAACACCAGCAATTGACTGCAGTTAGCTTTAGTTGCACACTGTACACAGGATATAGTACACTGACTGAAAATACTGAAGCTGCCTGCATGCCTGTGGTATTATTAGGAAGAGGACATCAGCAATTGTCTGCAGTTAGCTTTAGTTGCACACTGTGCACAGGATACAGTGCACTGACTGAAAATACTGCAGCTGCCTGCCTGCCTGTGGTATTATTAGGAAGAGAATACCAGCAATTGTCTGTAGTTAGCTTTAGTTGCACACTGTGCATAGGATAAAGTACACTGACTGAAAATACTGCAGCTGCCTGCCTGCCTGTCGTATTATTACAAAGAGAACATCAGAAATTGTCTGCAGTTAGCTTTAGTTGCACACTGTGCCAGGGATACAGTACACTGACTGAAAATACTGCAGCTGCCTGCCTGCCTGTGGTATTATTAGGAAGAGAACACCAGCAATTGTCTGCAGTTAGCTTTAGTTGCACACTGTGCACAGGATACAGTACACTGACTGAATATACTGCAGCTGCCTGCCTGTGGTATTATTAGGAAGAGAACACCAGCAAGTGTCTGCAGTTAGCTTTACTTGCACACAATGCACAGGATACAGTACACTGACTGAAAATACTGCAGCTGCCTGCCTGTGGTATTATAAGGAAGAGAACACCAGCAATTGTCTGCAGTTAGTTTGAGTTGCACACTGTGCACATGATACAGTACACTGACTGAAAATACTGCAGCTGCCTGCCTGCCTGTGGTATTATTAGGAAGAGAACACCAGTAATTGTATGCAGTTAGCTTTAGTTGCACACTATGCACAGGATACAGTACACTGACTGAAAATACTGCAGCTGGCTGCCTGCCTGTGGTATTATTAGGAAGAGAACAGCAAAAATTGTCTGCAGTTAGCTTTAGTTGCACACTGTGCACAGGATATAGTACACTGACTGAAAAAACTGCAGCTGCCTGCCTGCCTGTCGTATTATTACAAAGAGAACATCAGAAATTGTCTGCAGTTAGCTTTAGTTGCACACTGTGCCAGGGATACAGTACACTGACTGAAAATACTGATGCTGCCTGCCTGCCTGTGGTATTATTAGGAAGAGAACACCAGCAATTGTCTGCAGTTAGCTTTAGTTGCACACTGTGCACAGGATACAGTACACTGACTGAATATACTGCAGCTGCCTGCCTGTGGTATTATTAGGAAGAGAACACCAGCAATTGTCTGCAGTTAGCTTTAGTTGCAAACTGTGCACAGGATACAGTACACTGACTGAAAATACTGCAGCTGCCGGCCTGTGGTATTATAAGGAAGAGAACACCAGCAATTGTCTGCAGTCAGTTTGAGTTGCACACTGTGCACAGGATACAGTACACTGACTGAAAATACTGCAGCTGCCTGCCTGCATGTGGTATTATTAGGAAGAGAACACCAGTAATTGTATGCAGTTAGCTTTAGTTGCACACTGTGCACAGGATACAGTACACTGACTGAAAATACTGCACCTGCCTGCCTGTGGTATTATTAGGAAGAGAACAGCAAAAATTGTCTGCAGTTAGCTTTAGTTGCACACTGTGCACAGGATACAGTACACTGACTGAAAAAACTGCAGCTGCCTGCCAGCCTGTCGTATTATTACAAAGAGAACACCAGACATTGTCTGCAGTTAGCTTTAGTTGCACACTGTGCACAGAATACAGTACACTGGCTGAAAATACTGCAGCTGCCTGCCTGCCTGTGGTATTATTGGGAAGAGAACACCAGCAATTGTCTGCAGTTAGCTTTAGTTGCACACTGTGAACAGGATAAGGTTCACTGACTTAAAATACTGCAGCTGTCTGCCTGTGGTATTGTTAGGAAGAGAACACCAGCAATTGTCTGCAGTTAGCTTTAGTTGCACACTGTGAACAGGATAAGGTACACTGACTTAAAATACTGCAGCTGTCTACCTGTGGTATTATTAGGAAGAGAACACCAGCAATTGACTGCAGTTAGCTTTAGTTGCACACTGTACACAGGATATAGTACACTGACTGAAAATACTGAAGCTGCCTGCCTGCCTGTGGTATTATTAGGAAGAGAACATCAGCAATTGTCTGCAGTTAGCTTTAGTTGCACACTGTGCACAGGATACAGTACACTGACTGAAAATACTGCAGCTGCCTGCCTGCCTGTGGTATTATTAGGAAGAGAATACCAGCAATTGTCTGTAGTTAGCTTTAGTTGCACACTGTGCATAGGATAAAGTACACTGACTGAAAATACTGCAGCTGCCTGCCTGCCTGTCGTATTATTACAAAGAGAACATCAGAAATTGTCTGCAGTTAGCTTTAGTTGCACACTGTGCCAGGGATACAGTACACTGACTGAAAATACTGCAGCTGCCTGCCTGCCTGTGGTATTATTAGGAAGAGAACACCAGCAATTGTCTGCAGTTAGCTTTAGTTGCACACTGTGCACAGGATACAGTACACTGTCTGAATATACTGCAGCTGCCTGCCTGTGGTATTATTAGGAAGAGAACACCAGCAATTGTCTGCAGTTAGCTTTATTTGCACACAATGCACAGGATACAGTACACTGACTGAAAATACTGCAGCTGCCTGCCTGTGGTATTATAAGGAAGAGAACACCAGCAATTGTCTGCAGTTAGTTTGAGTTGCACACTGTGCACAGGATACAGTACACTGACTGAAAATACTGCAGCTGCCTGCCTGCCTGTGGTATTATTAGGAAGATAACACCAGTAATTGTATGCAGTTAGCTTTAGTTGCACACTGTGCACAGGATACAGTACACTGACTGAAAATACTGCAGCTGGCTGCCTGCCTGTGGTATTATTAGGAAGAGAACAGCAAAAATTGTCTGCAGTTAGCTTTAGTTGCACACTGTGCACAGGATACAGTACACTGACTGAAAAAACTGCAGCTGCCTGCCTGCCTGTCGTATTATTACAAAGAGAACATCAGAAATTGTCTGCAGTTAGCTTTAGTTGCTCACTGTGCCAGGGATACAGTACACTGACTGAAAATACTGCAGCTGCCTGCCTGCCTGTGGTATTATTAGGAAGAGAACACCAGCAATTGTCTGCAGTTAGCTTTAGTTGCACACTGTGCACAGGATACAGTACACTGACTGAATATACTGCAGCTGCCTGCCTGTGATATTATTAGGAAGAGAACACCAGCAATTGTCTGCAGTTAGCTTTAGTTGCACACTGTGCACAGGATACAGTACACTGACTGAAAATACTGCAGCTGCCTGCCTGTGGTATTATAAGGAAGAGAACACCAGCAATTGTCTGCAGTTAGTTTGAGTTGCACACTGTGCACAGGATACATTACACTGACTGAAAATACTGCAGCTGCCTGCCTGCCTGTGGTATTATTAGGAAGAGAACATAAGTAATTGTATGCAGTTAGCTTTAGTTGCACACTGTGCACAGGATACAGTACACTGACTGAAAATACTGCAGCTGCCTGCCTGCCTGTGGTATTATTAGGAAGAGAACAGCAAAAATTGTCTGCAGTTAGCTTTAGTTGCACACTGTGCACAGGATACAGTACACTGACTGAAAAAACTGCAGCTGCCTGCCTGCCTGTCGTATTATTACAAAGAGAACATCAGAAATTGTCTGCAGTTAGCTTTAGTTGCACACTGTGCCAGGGATACAGTACACTGACTGAAAATACTGCAGCTGCCTGCCTGCCTGTGGTATTATTAGGAATAGAACACCAGAAATTGTCTGCAGTCAGCTTTAGTTGCACACTGTGCACAGGATACAGTACACTGACTGAATATACTGCAGCTGCCTGCCTGTGGTATTATTAGGAAGAGAACACCAGCAATTGTCTGCAGTTAGCTTTACTTGCACACAATGCACAGGATACAGTACACTGACTGAAAATACTGCAGCTGCCTGCCTACCTGTGGTATTATTAGGATGAGAACACCAGTAATTGTCTGCAGTTAGCTTTAGTTTCACACTGTGCACAGGATACAGTACACTGACTGAAAATACTGCAACTGCCTGCTTCCTATGTGTGGTATGTTTAGTAAGAGAACACAAGTAATTGTCTGCAGTTTTAGTTGCACACTGTGCACAGGATAAAGTACACAGACTAAAAATACTGCAGCGCCTGCCTGCCTGTGGTATTATTAGGAAGAGAACACCAGAAATTGTCTGCAGTTAGCTTTAGTTGCACACTATGCACAGGATAAAGTACACTGACTAAAAATACTGCAGCTGCCTGCCTGCCTGTGGTTTTATTAGAAAGAAAACACCAGAAATTGTCTGCAGTTAGCGTGAATTGCACACTGTGCACAGGATACAGTACAGTGACTGAAAATACTGCAGCTGCCTGCCTGACTGTGGTATTATTAGGAATAGAACACCAGCAATTGTCTGCAGTTAGCTTTAGTTGCACACTGTGCCCAGGATACAGTACACTGACTGAATATACTGCAGCTGCCTGCCTGTGGTATTATTAGGAAGAGAACACCAGCAATTGTCTGCAGTTAACTTTAGTTGCACACTGTGAACAGGATAAGGTACTCTGACTTAAAATACTGCAGCTGTCTGCATGTGGTTTTATTAGGAAGAGAACACCAGCAATTGTCTGCAGTTAGCTTTAGTTGCACACTGTGCACAGGATACAGTACACTGACTGAAAATACTGCAGCTGCCTGCCTGTGGTATTATTAGGAAAAGAACACCAGTAATTGTCTGCAGTTAACTTTAGTTGCACACTGTGAACAGGATAAGGTACTCTGACTTAAAATACTGCAGCTGGCCGCATGTGGTTTTATTAAGAAGATAACATCAGCAATTGTCTGCAGTTAGCTTTAGTTGCACACTGTGCACAGGATACAGTACACTGACTGAAAATACTGCAGCTGCCTGCCTGTGGTATTATAAGGAAGAGAACACCAGCAATTGTCTGCAGTTAGTTTGAGTTGCACACTGTGCATAGGATACAGAACACTGACTTAAAATACCGTAGTGCCTGCCTGCCTGTGGTATTATTAGGAAGAGAACACCAGCAATTGTCTGCAGTTAGCTTGAGTTGCAAGCTGTGCACAGGATACAGTACACTGACTGAAAATACTGAAGCTGCCTGCCTGCCTGTGGTATTATTAGGAAGAGAATACCAGCAATTGTCTGCAGTTAGCTTTAGTTGCACACTGTGCATATGATAAAGTACACTGACTGAAAATACTGCAGCTGCCTGCCTTTGGTATTATTAGGAAGAGAAAACCAGCAATTGTCTTTAGTTAGCTTGAGTTGCAAGCTGTGCACAGGATACAGTACACTGACTGAAAATACTGCAGCTAACTGCCTGACTGTGGTAATATTATTAGGAAGAGAACACCAGCAATTGTCTACAGTTAGCTTTAGTTGCACACTGTGCACAGGATACAGTACACTGACTGAAAATACTGCAGCTGCCTGACTGTGGTGTTATTAGGAAGAGAACACCAGCAATTGTCTGCAGTTAGCTTTAGTTTCACACTGTGAACAGGATAAGGTACACTGACTTAAAATACTGCAGCTGTCTGCCTGTGGTATTATTAGGAAGAGAACACCAGCAATTGTCTGCAGTTAGCTTGAGTTGCACACTGTGCACAGGATACAGTACACTGGCTGAAAATACTGCAGCTGCCTGCCAGCCTGTCGTATTATTACAAAGAGAACACCAGACATTGTCTGCAGTTAGCTTTAGTTGCACACTGTGCACAGAATACAGTACACTGGCTGAAAATACTGCAGCTGCCTGCCTGCCTGTGGTATTATTAGGAAGAGAACAACAGCAATTGTCTGCAGTTAGTTTTAGTTGCACACTGTGCTTAGGATACAGTACACTGACTGAAAATACTGCAGCTGCCTGCCTGTGGTATTATTGGGAAGAGAACACTAGCAATTGTCTGCAGTTAGCTTTAGTTGCACACTGTGAACAGGATAAGGTACCCTGACTTAAAATACTGCAGCTGTCTACCTGTGGTATTCTTAGGAAGAGAACACCAGCAATTGACTGCAGTTAGCTTTAGTTGCACACTGTACACAGGATATAGTACACTGACTGAAAATACTGAAGCTGCCTGCATGCCTGTGGTATTATTAGGAAGAGGACATCAGCAATTGTCTGCAGTTAGCTTTAGTTGCACACTGTGCACAGGATACAGTGCACTGACTGAAAATACTGCAGCTGCCTGCCTGCCTGTGGTATTATTAGGAAGAGAATACCAGCAATTGTCTGTAGTTAGCTTTAGTTGCACACTGTGCATAGGATAAAGTACACTGACTGAAAATACTGCAGCTGCCTGCCTGCCTGTCGTATTATTACAAAGAGAACATCAGAAATTGTCTGCAGTTAGCTTTAGTTGCACACTGTGCCAGGGATACAGTACACTGACTGAAAATACTGCAGCTGCCTGCCTGCCTGTGGTATTATTAGGAAGAGAACACCAGCAATTGTCTGCAGTTAGCTTTAGTTGCACACTGTGCACAGGATACAGTACACTGACTGAATATACTGCAGCTGCCTGCCTGTGGTATTATTAGGAAGAGAACACCAGCAAGTGTCTGCAGTTAGCTTTACTTGCACACAATGCACAGGATACAGTACACTGACTGAAAATACTGCAGCTGCCTGCCTGTGGTATTATAAGGAAGAGAACACCAGCAATTGTCTGCAGTTAGTTTGAGTTGCACACTGTGCACATGATACAGTACACTGACTGAAAATACTGCAGCTGCCTGCCTGCCTGTGGTATTATTAGGAAGAGAACACCAGTAATTGTATGCAGTTAGCTTTAGTTGCACACTATGCACAGGATACAGTACACTGACTGAAAATACTGCAGCTGGCTGCCTGCCTGTGGTATTATTAGGAAGAGAACAGCAAAAATTGTCTGCAGTTAGCTTTAGTTGCACACTGTGCACAGGATATAGTACACTGACTGAAAAAACTGCAGCTGCCTGCCTGCCTGTCGTATTATTACAAAGAGAACATCAGAAATTGTCTGCAGTTAGCTTTAGTTGCACACTGTGCCAGGGATACAGTACACTGACTGAAAATACTGATGCTGCCTGCCTGCCTGTGGTATTATTAGGAAGAGAACACCAGCAATTGTCTGCAGTTAGCTTTAGTTGCACACTGTGCACAGGATACAGTACACTGACTGAATATACTGCAGCTGCCTGCCTGTGGTATTATTAGGAAGAGAACACCAGCAATTGTCTGCAGTTAGCTTTAGTTGCAAACTGTGCACAGGATACAGTACACTGACTGAAAATACTGCAGCTGCCGGCCTGTGGTATTATAAGGAAGAGAACACCAGCAATTGTCTGCAGTCAGTTTGAGTTGCACACTGTGCACAGGATACAGTACACTGACTGAAAATACTGCAGCTGCCTGCCTGCATGTGGTATTATTAGGAAGAGAACACCAGTAATTGTATGCAGTTAGCTTTAGTTGCACACTGTGCACAGGATACAGTACACTGACTGAAAATACTGCACCTGCCTGCCTGTGGTATTATTAGGAAGAGAACAGCAAAAATTGTCTGCAGTTAGCTTTAGTTGCACACTGTGCACAGGATACAGTACACTGACTGAAAAAACTGCAGCTGCCTGCCAGCCTGTCGTATTATTACAAAGAGAACACCAGACATTGTCTGCAGTTAGCTTTAGTTGCACACTGTGCACAGAATACAGTACACTGGCTGAAAATACTGCAGCTGCCTGCCTGCCTGTGGTATTATTGGGAAGAGAACACCAGCAATTGTCTGCAGTTAGCTTTAGTTGCACACTGTGAACAGGATAAGGTTCACTGACTTAAAATACTGCAGCTGTCTGCCTGTGGTATTGTTAGGAAGAGAACACCAGCAATTGTCTGCAGTTAGCTTTAGTTGCACACTGTGAACAGGATAAGGTACACTGACTTAAAATACTGCAGCTGTCTACCTGTGGTATTATTAGGAAGAGAACACCAGCAATTGACTGCAGTTAGCTTTAGTTGCACACTGTACACAGGATATAGTACACTGACTGAAAATACTGAAGCTGCCTGCCTGCCTGTGGTATTATTAGGAAGAGAACATCAGCAATTGTCTGCAGTTAGCTTTAGTTGCACACTGTGCACAGGATACAGTACACTGACTGAAAATACTGCAGCTGCCTGCCTGCCTGTGGTATTATTAGGAAGAGAATACCAGCAATTGTCTGTAGTTAGCTTTAGTTGCACACTGTGCATAGGATAAAGTACACTGACTGAAAATACTGCAGCTGCCTGCCTGCCTGTCGTATTATTACAAAGAGAACATCAGAAATTGTCTGCAGTTAGCTTTAGTTGCACACTGTGCCAGGGATACAGTACACTGACTGAAAATACTGCAGCTGCCTGCCTGCCTGTGGTATTATTAGGAAGAGAACACCAGCAATTGTCTGCAGTTAGCTTTAGTTGCACACTGTGCACAGGATACAGTACACTGTCTGAATATACTGCAGCTGCCTGCCTGTGGTATTATTAGGAAGAGAACACCAGCAATTGTCTGCAGTTAGCTTTATTTGCACACAATGCACAGGATACAGTACACTGACTGAAAATACTGCAGCTGCCTGCCTGTGGTATTATAAGGAAGAGAACACCAGCAATTGTCTGCAGTTAGTTTGAGTTGCACACTGTGCACAGGATACAGTACACTGACTGAAAATACTGCAGCTGCCTGCCTGCCTGTGGTATTATTAGGAAGATAACACCAGTAATTGTATGCAGTTAGCTTTAGTTGCACACTGTGCACAGGATACAGTACACTGACTGAAAATACTGCAGCTGGCTGCCTGCCTGTGGTATTATTAGGAAGAGAACAGCAAAAATTGTCTGCAGTTAGCTTTAGTTGCACACTGTGCACAGGATACAGTACACTGACTGAAAAAACTGCAGCTGCCTGCCTGCCTGTCGTATTATTACAAAGAGAACATCAGAAATTGTCTGCAGTTAGCTTTAGTTGCTCACTGTGCCAGGGATACAGTACACTGACTGAAAATACTGCAGCTGCCTGCCTGCCTGTGGTATTATTAGGAAGAGAACACCAGCAATTGTCTGCAGTTAGCTTTAGTTGCACACTGTGCACAGGATACAGTACACTGACTGAATATACTGCAGCTGCCTGCCTGTGATATTATTAGGAAGAGAACACCAGCAATTGTCTGCAGTTAGCTTTAGTTGCACACTGTGCACAGGATACAGTACACTGACTGAAAATACTGCAGCTGCCTGCCTGTGGTATTATAAGGAAGAGAACACCAGCAATTGTCTGCAGTTAGTTTGAGTTGCACACTGTGCACAGGATACATTACACTGACTGAAAATACTGCAGCTGCCTGCCTGCCTGTGGTATTATTAGGAAGAGAACATAAGTAATTGTATGCAGTTAGCTTTAGTTGCACACTGTGCACAGGATACAGTACACTGACTGAAAATACTGCAGCTGCCTGCCTGCCTGTGGTATTATTAGGAAGAGAACAGCAAAAATTGTCTGCAGTTAGCTTTAGTTGCACACTGTGCACAGGATACAGTACACTGACTGAAAAAACTGCAGCTGCCTGCCTGCCTGTCGTATTATTACAAAGAGAACATCAGAAATTGTCTGCAGTTAGCTTTAGTTGCACACTGTGCCAGGGATACAGTACACTGACTGAAAATACTGCAGCTGCCTGCCTGCCTGTGGTATTATTAGGAATAGAACACCAGAAATTGTCTGCAGTCAGCTTTAGTTGCACACTGTGCACAGGATACAGTACACTGACTGAATATACTGCAGCTGCCTGCCTGTGGTATTATTAGGAAGAGAACACCAGCAATTGTCTGCAGTTAACTTTAGTTGCACACCGTGAACAGGACAAGGTACACTGACTTAAAATACTGCAGCTGTCTGCCTGTGGTTTTATTAGGAAGAGAACACCAGCAATTGTCTGCAGTTAGCTTTAGTTGCACACTGTGCACAGGATACAGTACACTGACTGAAAATACTACAGCACCTGACTGCCTGTGGTATTATTAGGAAGAGAACACAGCAATTGTCTGCAGTTAGCTTTAGTTGCAAACTGTGCACAGGATAAAGTACACTGACTGAAAATACTGCAGCTGCCTGCCTGCCTGTGGTATTATTAGGAAGAGAACACCAGCAAATGTCTGCAGTTAGCTTGAGTTGCACACTGTGCACAGGATACAGTACACTGACTGAAAATACTACAGCACCTGACTGCATGTGGTATTATTAGGAAGAGAACACCAGCAATTGTCTGCAGTTAGCTTGAGTTGCACAATGTGCACAGGATACAGTACACTGACTGAAAATACTGCAGCTGCCTGCCTGTGGTATTATTAGGAAGAGAACACCAGCAATTGTCTGCAGTTAGCTTTACTTGCACACTGTTTATAGGATACAGAACACTGACTAAAAATACTGCAGCTGCCTGGCTGTGGTATTATTAGGAAGAGAACATCAGCAATTGTCTGCAGTTAACTTTAGTTGCACGCTGTGAACAGGATAAGGTACACTGACTTAAAATACTGCAGCGGTCTGCCTGTGGTTTTATTAGGAAGAGAACACCAGCAATTGTCTGCAGTTAGCTTTAGTTGCACACTGTGAACAGGATAATGTACACTGACTTAAAATACTGCAGCTGCCTGCTTCCTATGTGTGGTATCTTTAGTAAGAGAACACCAGTAATTGTCTGCAGTTAGCTTTAGTTGCACACTGTGCACAGGATACAGTACACCGACTAAAAATACTGCAGCACCTGCCTGTGGTATTATTAGGAAGAGAACACCAGCAATTGTCTGCAGTTAGCTTTAGTTGCGCACTGTGCACAGGATAAAGTACACTGACTGAAAATACTGCAGCTGGCTGCCTGTGGTATTATAAGGAAGAGAACACCAGCAATTGTCTGCAGTTAGATTGAGTTGCACACTGTGCACAGGATACAGTACACTGACTGAAAATACTGCAGCTGTCTGCCTGCCTGTGGTATTATTATAAAGAGAACACCAGAAATTGTATGCAGTTAGCTTTAGTTGGACACTGTGCACAGGATACAGTACACTGACTGAAAATACTGCAGCTGTCTGCCTGCCTGTGGTATTATTAGGAAGAGAACACCACAAATTGTCTGCAGTTAGCTTTAGTTGCACACTGTGCACAGGATAAGGTACACTGACTTAATATTCTGCAGCTGTCTGCCTGTGGTATTATTAGGAAGAGAACAAAAGCAATTGTCTGCAGTTAGCTTTAGTTGCACACTGTGCATAGGATACTTTACACTGACTGAAAATACTGCAGCTGCCTGCCTGTGGTATTATAAGGAAGAGAACACCAGCAATTGTCTGCAGTTAGTTTGAGTTGCACACTGTGCACAGGATACAGTACACTGACTGAAAATACTGCAGCTGCCTGCCTGCCTGAGGAATTATTAGGAAGAGAACACCAGTAATTGTCTGCAGTTAGCTTTAGTTGCACACTGTGCACAGGATACAGTACACTGACTGAAAAAATGCAGCTGCCTGTGGTATTATTACAAAGAGAACACCACAAATTGTCTACAGTTAGCTTTAGTTGCACACTGTGCACAGGATAAGGTACACTGACTTAATATTCTGCAGCTGTCTGCCTGTGGTATTATTAGGAAGAGAACACCAGCAATTGTCTGCAGTTAGCTTTAGTTGCACACTGTGCATAGGATACTTTACACTGACTGAAAATACTGCAGCTGCCTGCCTGTGGTATTATAAGGAAGAGAACACCAGCAATTGTCTGCAGTTAGTTTGAGTTGCACACTGTGCACAGGATACAGTACACTGACTGAAAATACTGCAGCTGCCTGCCGGCCTGAGGAATTATTAGGAAGAGAACACCAGTAATTGTCTGCAGTTAGCTTTAGTTGCACACTGTGCACAGGATACAGTACACTGACTGAAAATACTGCAGCTGCCTGCTTCCTATGTGTGCTATGTTTAGTAAGAGAACACCAGTAATTGTCTACAGTTAGCTTTAGTTGCACACTGTGCACAGGATACAGTACACCGACTAAAAATACTGCAGCGCCTGCCTGCCTGTGGTATTATTAGGAAGAGAACACCAGCAATTGTCTGCAGTTAGCTTTAGTTGCGCACTGTGCACAGGATAAAGTACACTGACTGAAAATACTGCAGCTGCCTGCCTGCCTGTGGTATTATTAGGAAGAGAACACCAGCAAATGTCTGCAGTTAGCTTGAGTTGCACACTGTGCACAGGATATAGTACACTGACTGAAAATACTACAGCACCTGACTGCCTGTGGTATTATTAGGAAGAGAACACCAGCAAATGTCTGCAGTTAGCTTTAGTTGCACACTGTGCACAGGATACAGTACACTGATTGAATATACTACAGCTGCCTGCCTGTGGTAATTATTAGGAAGAGAACACCAGCAATTGTCTGCAGTTAACTTTAGTTGCACACTGTGAACAGGATAAGATACACTGACTTAAAATACTGCAGCTGTCTGCCTGTGGTATTATTAGGAAGAGAACACCAGCAGTTGTCTGCAGGTAGCTTTAGTTGCACACTGTGCACAGAATACAGTACACTGACTGAAAATACTGCAGCGCCTGCCTGCCTGTGGTATTATTAGGAAGAGAACACCAGCAATTGTCTGCAGTTAACTTTAGTTGCACACTGTGCACAGGATAAAGTACACTGACTAAAAAAACTGCAGCTGCCTGCCTACCTGTGATATGATTAGAAAGAGAACACCAGAAATTGTCTGCAGTTTACGTGAGTTGCACACTGTGCACAGGATACAGTACACTGACTGAATATACTGCAGCTGCCTGCCTGTGGTATTATTAGGAAGAGAACACCAGCAATTGTCTGCAGTTAGCGTGAGTTGCACACTGTGCACAGGATAAGGTACACTGACTTAAAATACTGCAGCTGTCTGCCTGTGGTATTATTAGGAAGAGAACACCAGCAGTTGTCTGCAGGTAGCTTTAGTTGCACATTGTGCACAGAATACAGTACACTGACTGATAAAACTGCAGCTGCCTGCCTGCCTGTGGTATTATTACAAAGAGAACACCACACATTGTATGCAGTTAGCTTTAGTTGCACACTGTGCACAGGATACAGTACACTGACTGAAAATACTGCATCTGCCTGCCTGCCTGTGGTAT
This sequence comes from Rana muscosa, assembly GCA_029206835.1. Classification (NCBI taxonomy): domain Eukaryota; kingdom Metazoa; phylum Chordata; class Amphibia; order Anura; family Ranidae; genus Rana; species Rana muscosa. The sequence goes on along the minus strand of CM055127.1, from coordinate 207,774,364 downwards.
TATTCGGAAGAGCACACTAGCAATTGTCTGCAGTTAGCTTTAGTTGCACACTGTGCACAGGATACAGTACACTGACTGAATATACTACAGCTGCCTGCCTGTGGTATTATTAGGAATAGAACACCAGCAATTGTCTGCAGTTAGCTTTAGTTGCACACTGTGCACAGGATAAAGTACACTGACTGAAAATACTGCAGCTGCCTGCCTGCCTGCCTGTGGTATTATTAGGAAGAGAAGACCAGCAATTGTCTGCAGTTAGCTTTAGTTGCACACTGTGCACAGGATACAGTACACTGACTGAATATACTACAGCTGCCTGCCTGTGGTATTATAAGGAAGAGAACACCAGCAATTGTCTGCAGTTAGTTTGAGTTGCACACTGTGCACAGGATACAGTACACTGACTGAAAAAACTGCAGCTGCCTGCCAGCCTGTCGTATTATTACAAAGAGAACACCAGACATTGTCTGCAGTTAGCTTTAGTTGCACACTGTGCACAGAATACAGTACACTGGCTGAAAATACTGCAGCTGCCTGCCTGCCTGTGGTATTATTGGGAAGAGAACACCAGCAATTGTCTGCAGTTAGCTTTAGTTGCACACTGTGAACAGGATAAGGTTCACTGACTTAAAATACTGCAGCTGTCTGCCTGTGGTATTGTTAGGAAGAGAACACCAGCAATTGTCTGCAGTTAGCTTTAGTTGCACACTGTGAACAGGATAAGGTACACTGACTTAAAATACTGCAGCTGTCTACCTGTGGTATTATTAGGAAGAGAACACCAGCAATTGACTGCAGTTAGCTTTAGTTGCACACTGTACACAGGATATAGTACACTGACTGAAAATACTGAAGCTGCCTGCCTGCCTGTGGTATTATTAGGAAGAGAACATCAGCAATTGTCTGCAGTTAGCTTTAGTTGCACACTGTGCACAGGATACAGTACACTGACTGAAAATACTGCAGCTGCCTGCCTGCCTGTGGTATTATTAGGAAGAGAATACCAGCAATTGTCTGTAGTTAGCTTTAGTTGCACACTGTGCATAGGATAAAGTACACTGACTGAAAATACTGCAGCTGCCTGCCTGCCTGTCGTATTATTACAAAGAGAACATCAGAAATTGTCTGCAGTTAGCTTTAGTTGCACACTGTGCCAGGGATACAGTACACTGACTGAAAATACTGCAGCTGCCTGCCTGCCTGTGGTATTATTAGGAAGAGAACACCAGCAATTGTCTGCAGTTAGCTTTAGTTGCACACTGTGCACAGGATACAGTACACTGACTGAATATACTGCAGCTGCCTGCCTGTGGTATTATTAGGAAGAGAACACCAGCAATTGTCTGCAGTTAGCTTTAGTTGCAAACTGTGCACAGGATACAGTACACTGACTGAAAATACTGCAGCTGCCGGCCTGTGGTATTATAAGGAAGAGAACACCAGTAATTGTATGCAGTTAGCTTTAGTTGCACACTGTGCACAGGATACAGTACACTGACTGAAAATACTGCAGCTGCCTGCCTGCCTGTGGTATTATTAGGAAGAGAACAGCAAAAATTGTCTGCAGTTAGCTTTAGTTGCACACTGTGCACAGGATACAGTACACTGACTGAAAAAACTGCAGCTGCCTGCCAGCCTGTCGTATTATTACAAAGAGAACACCAGACATTGTCTGCAGTTAGCTTTAGTTGCACACTGTGCACAGAATACAGTACACTGGCTGAAAATACTGCAGCTGCCTGCCTGCCTGTGGTATTATTGGGAAGAGAACACCAGCAATTGTCTGCAGTTAGCTTTAGTTGCACACTGTGAACAGGATAAGGTTCACTGACTTAAAATACTGCAGCTGTCTGCCTGTGGTATTGTTAGGAAGAGAACACCAGCAAGTGTCTGCAGTTAGCTTTAGTTGCACACTGTGAACAGGATAAGGTACACTGACTTAAAATACTGCAGCTGTCTACCTGTGGTATTATTAGGAAGAGAACACCAGCAATTGACTGCAGTTAGCTTTAGTTGCACACTGTACACAGGATATAGTACACTGACTGAAAATACTGAAGCTGCCTGCCTGCCTGTGGTATTATTAGGAAGAGAACATCAGCAATTGTCTGCAGTTAGCTTTAGTTGCACACTGTGCACAGGATACAGTACACTGACTGAAAATACTGCAGCTGCCTGCCTGCCTGTGGTATTATTAGGAAGAGAATACCAGCAATTGTCTGTAGTTAGCTTTAGTTGCACACTGTGCATAGGATAAAGTACACTGACTGAAAATACTGCAGCTGCCTGCCTGCCTGTCGTATTATTACAAAGAGAACATCAGAAATTGTCTGCAGTTAGCTTTAGTTGCTCACTGTGCCAGGGATACAGTACACTGACTGAAAATACTGCAGCTGCCTGCCTGCCTGTGGTATTATTAGGAAGAGAACACCAGCAATTGTCTGCAGTTAGCTTTAGTTGCACACTGTGCACAGGATACAGTACACTGACTGAATATACTGCAGCTGCCTGCCTGTGATATTATTAGGAAGAGAACACCAGCAATTGTCTGCAGTTAGCTTTAGTTGCACACTGTGCACAGGATACAGTACACTGACTGAAAATACTGCAGCTGCCTGCCTGTGGTATTATAAGGAAGAGAACACCAGCAATTGTCTGCAGTTAGTTTGAGTTGCACACTGTGCACAGGATACAGTACACTGACTGAAAATACTGCAGCTGCCTGCCTGCCTGTGGTATTATTAGGAAGAGAACACCAGTAATTGTATGCAGTTAGCTTTAGTTGCACACTGTGCACAGGATACAGTACACTGACTGAAAATACTGCAGCTGCCTGCCTGCCTGTGGTATTATTAGGAAGAGAACAGCAAAAATTGTCTGCAGTTAGCTTTAGTTGCACACTGTGCACAGGATACAGTACACTGACTGAAAAAACTGCAGCTGCCTGCCTGCCTGTCGTATTATTACAAAGAGAACATCAGAAATTGTCTGCAGTTAGCTTTAGTTGCACACTGTGCCAGGGATACAGTACACTGACTGAAAATACTGCAGCTGCCTGCCTGCCTGTGGTATTATTAGGAAAAGAACACCAGAAATTGTCTGCAGTCAGCTTTAGTTGCACACTGTGCACAGGATACAGTACACTGACTGAATATACTGCAGCTGCCTGCCTGTGGTATTATTAGGAAGAGAACACCAGCAATTGTCTGCAGTTAACTTTAGTTGCACACCGTGAACAGGATAAGGTACACTGACTTAAAATACTGCAGCTGTCTGCCTGTGGTTTTATTAGGAAGAGAACACCAGCAATTGTCTGCAGTTAGCTTTAGTTGCACACTGTGCACAGGATACAGTACACTGACTGAAAATACTACAGCACCTGACTGCCTGTGGTATTATTAGGAAGAGAACACAGCAATTGTCTGCAGTTAGCTTTAGTTGCAAACTGTGCACAGGATAAAGTACACTGACTGAAAATACTGCAGCTGCCTGCCTGCCTGTGGTATTATTAGGAAGAGAACACCAGCAAATGTCTGCAGTTAGCTTGAGTTGCACACTGTGCACAGGATACAGTACACTGACTGAAAATACTACAGCACCTGACTGCATGTGGTATTATTAGGAAGAGAACACCAGCAATTGTCTGCAGTTAGCTTGAGTTGCACAATGTGCACAGGATACAGTACACTGACTGAAAATACTGCAGCTGCCTGCCTGTGGTATTATTAGGAAGAGAACACCAGCAATTGTCTGCAGTTAGCTTTACTTGCACACTGTTTATAGGATACAGAACACTGACTAAAAATACTGCAGCTGCCTGGCTGTGGTATTATTAGGAAGAGAACATCAGCAATTGTCTGCAGTTAACTTTAGTTGCACGCTGTGAACAGGATAAGGTACACTGACTTAAAATACTGCAGCGGTCTGCCTGTGGTTTTATTAGGAAGAGAACACCAGCAATTGTCTGCAGTTAGCTTTAGTTGCACACTGTGAACAGGATAATGTACACTGACTTAAAATACTGCAGCTGCCTGCTTCCTATGTGTGGTATCTTTAGTAAGAGAACACCAGTAATTGTCTGCAGTTAGCTTTAGTTGCACACTGTGCACAGGATACAGTACACCGACTAAAAATACTGCAGCACCTGCCTGTGGTATTATTAGGAAGAGAACACCAGCAATTGTCTGCAGTTAGCTTTAGTTGCGCACTGTGCACAGGATAAAGTACACTGACTGAAAATACTGCAGCTGGCTGCCTGTGGTATTATAAGGAAGAGAACACCAGCAATTGTCTGCAGTTAGATTGAGTTGCACACTGTGCATAGGATAAAGTACACTGACTGAAAATACTGCAGCTGCCTGCCTGCCTGTCGTATTATTACAAAGAGAACATCAGAAATTGTCTGCAGTTAGCTTTAGTTGCACACTGTGCCAGGGATACAGTACACTGACTGAAAATACTGCAGCTGCCTGCCTGCCTGTGGTATTATTAGGAAGAGAACACCAGCAATTGTCTGCAGTTAGCTTTAGTTGCACACTGTGCACAGGATACAGTACACTGACTGAATATACTGCAGCTGCCTGCCTGTGGTATTATTAGGAAGAGAACACCAGCAATTGTCTGCAGTTAGCTTTAGTTGCAAACTGTGCACAGGATACAGTACACTGACTGAAAATACTGCAGCTGCCGGCCTGTGGTATTATAAGGAAGAGAACACCAGCAATTGTCTGCAGTCAGTTTGAGTTGCACACTGTGCACAGGATACAGTACACTGACTGAAAATACTGCAGCTGCCTGCCTGCATGTGGTATTATTAGGAAGAGAACACCAGTAATTGTATGCAGTTAGCTTTAGTTGCACACTGTGCACAGGATACAGTACACTGACTGAAAATACTGCAGCTGCCTGCCTGCCTGTGGTATTATTAGGAAGAGAACAGCAAAAATTGTCTGCAGTTAGCTTTAGTTGCACACTGTGCACAGGATACAGTACACTGACTGAAAAAACTGCAGCTGCCTGCCAGCCTGTCGTATTATTACAAAGAGAACACCAGACATTGTCTGCAGTTAGCTTTAGTTGCACACTGTGCACAGAATACAGTACACTGGCTGAAAATACTGCAGCTGCCTGCCTGCCTGTGGTATTATTGGGAAGAGAACACCAGCAATTGTCTGCAGTTAGCTTTAGTTGCACACTGTGAACAGGATAAGGTTCACTGACTTAAAATACTGCAGCTGTCTGCCTGTGGTATTGTTAGGAAGAGAACACCAGCAATTGTCTGCAGTTAGCTTTAGTTGCACACTGTGCACAGGATACAGTACACTGACTGAAAATACTGAAGCTGCCTGCCTGCCTGTGGTATTATTAGGAAGAGAACATCAGCAATTGTCTGCAGTTAGCTTTAGTTGCACACTGTGCACAGGATACAGTACACTGACTGAAAATACTGCAGCTGCCTGCCTGCCTGTGGTATTATTAGGAAGAGAATACCAGCAATTGTCTGTAGTTAGCTTTAGTTGCACACTGTGCATAGGATAAAGTACACTGACTGAAAATACTGCAGCTGCCTGCCTGCCTGTCGTATTATTACAAAGAGAACATCAGAAATTGTCTGCAGTTAGCTTTAGTTGCTCACTGTGCCAGGGATACAGTACACTGACTGAAAATACTGCAGCTGCCTGCCTGCCTGTGGTATTATTAGGAAGAGAACACCAGCAATTGTCTGCAGTTAGCTTTAGTTGCACACTGTGCACAGGATACAGTACACTGACTGAATATACTGCAGCTGCCTGCCTGTGATATTATTAGGAAGAGAACACCAGCAATTGTCTGCAGTTAGCTTTAGTTGCACACTGTGCACAGGATACAGTACACTGACTGAAAATACTGCAGCTGCCTGCCTGTGGTATTATAAGGAAGAGAACACCAGCAATTGTCTGCAGTTAGTTTGAGTTGCACACTGTGCACAGGATACAGTACACTGACTGAAAATACTGCAGCTGCCTGCCTGCCTGTGGTATTATTAGGAAGAGAACACCAGTAATTGTATGCAGTTAGCTTTAGTTGCACACTGTGCACAGGATACAGTACACTGACTGAAAATACTGCAGCTGCCTGCCTGCCTGTGGTATTATTAGGAAGAGAACAGCAAAAATTGTCTGCAGTTAGCTTTAGTTGCACACTGTGCACAGGATACAGTACACTGACTGAAAAAACTGCAGCTGCCTGCCTGCCTGTCGTATTATTACAAAGAGAACATCAGAAATTGTCTGCAGTTAGCTTTAGTTGCACACTGTGCCAGGGATACAGTACACTGACTGAAAATACTGCAGCTGCCTGCCTGCCTGTGGTATTATTAGGAAAAGAACACCAGAAATTGTCTGCAGTCAGCTTTAGTTGCACACTGTGCACAGGATACAGTACACTGACTGAATATACTGCAGCTGCCTGCCTGTGGTATTATTAGGAAGAGAACACCAGCAATTGTCTGCAGTTAACTTTAGTTGCACACCGTGAACAGGATAAGGTACACTGACTTAAAATACTGCAGCTGTCTGCCTGTGGTTTTATTAGGAAGAGAACACCAGCAATTGTCTGCAGTTAGCTTTAGTTGCACACTGTGCACAGGATACAGTACACTGACTGAAAATACTACAGCACCTGACTGCCTGTGGTATTATTAGGAAGAGAACACAGCAATTGTCTGCAGTTAGCTTTAGTTGCAAACTGTGCACAGGATAAAGTACACTGACTGAAAATACTGCAGCTGCCTGCCTGCCTGTGGTATTATTAGGAAGAGAACACCAGCAAATGTCTGCAGTTAGCTTGAGTTGCACACTGTGCACAGGATACAGTACACTGACTGAAAATACTACAGCACCTGACTGCATGTGGTATTATTAGGAAGAGAACACCAGCAATTGTCTGCAGTTAGCTTGAGTTGCACAATGTGCACAGGATACAGTACACTGACTGAAAATACTGCAGCTGCCTGCCTGTGGTATTATTAGGAAGAGAACACCAGCAATTGTCTGCAGTTAGCTTTACTTGCACACTGTTTATAGGATACAGAACACTGACTAAAAATACTGCAGCTGCCTGGCTGTGGTATTATTAGGAAGAGAACATCAGCAATTGTCTGCAGTTAACTTTAGTTGCACGCTGTGAACAGGATAAGGTACACTGACTTAAAATACTGCAGCGGTCTGCCTGTGGTTTTATTAGGAAGAGAACACCAGCAATTGTCTGCAGTTAGCTTTAGTTGCACACTGTGAACAGGATAATGTACACTGACTTAAAATACTGCAGCTGCCTGCTTCCTATGTGTGGTATCTTTAGTAAGAGAACACCAGTAATTGTCTGCAGTTAGCTTTAGTTGCACACTGTGCACAGGATACAGTACACCGACTAAAAATACTGCAGCACCTGCCTGTGGTATTATTAGGAAGAGAACACCAGCAATTGTCTGCAGTTAGCTTTAGTTGCGCACTGTGCACAGGATAAAGTACACTGACTGAAAATACTGCAGCTGGCTGCCTGTGGTATTATAAGGAAGAGAACACCAGCAATTGTCTGCAGTTAGATTGAGTTGCACACTGTGCACAGGATACAGTACACTGACTGAAAATACTGCAGCTGTCTGCCTGCCTGTGGTATTATTATAAAGAGAACACCAGAAATTGTATGCAGTTAGCTTTAGTTGGACACTGTGCACAGGATACAGTACACTGACTGAAAATACTGCAGCTGTCTGCCTGCCTGTGGTATTATTAGGAAGAGAACACCACAAATTGTCTGCAGTTAGCTTTAGTTGCACACTGTGCACAGGATAAGGTACACTGACTTAATATTCTGCAGCTGTCTGCCTGTGGTATTATTAGGAAGAGAACAAAAGCAATTGTCTGCAGTTAGCTTTAGTTGCACACTGTGCATAGGATACTTTACACTGACTGAAAATACTGCAGCTGCCTGCCTGTGGTATTATAAGGAAGAGAACACCAGCAATTGTCTGCAGTTAGTTTGAGTTGCACACTGTGCACAGGATACAGTACACTGACTGAAAATACTGCAGCTGCCTGCCTGCCTGAGGAATTATTAGGAAGAGAACACCAGTAATTGTCTGCAGTTAGCTTTAGTTGCACACTGTGCACAGGATACAGTACACTGACTGAAAAAATGCAGCTGCCTGTGGTATTATTACAAAGAGAACACCACAAATTGTCTACAGTTAGCTTTAGTTGCACACTGTGCACAGGATAAGGTACACTGACTTAATATTCTGCAGCTGTCTGCCTGTGGTATTATTAGGAAGAGAACACCAGCAATTGTCTGCAGTTAGCTTTAGTTGCACACTGTGCATAGGATACTTTACACTGACTGAAAATACTGCAGCTGCCTGCCTGTGGTATTATAAGGAAGAGAACACCAGCAATTGTCTGCAGTTAGTTTGAGTTGCACACTGTGCACAGGATACAGTACACTGACTGAAAATACTGCAGCTGCCTGCCTGCCTGAGGAATTATTAGGAAGAGAACACCAGTAATTGTCTGCAGTTAGCTTTAGTTGCACACTGTGCACAGGATACAGTACACTGACTGAAAATACTGCAGCTGCCTGCTTCCTATGTGTGCTATGTTTAGTAAGAGAACACCAGTAATTGTCTACAGTTAGCTTTAGTTGCACACTGTGCACAGGATACAGTACACCGACTAAAAATACTGCAGCGCCTGCCTGCCTGTGGTATTATTAGGAAGAGAACACCAGCAATTGTCTGCAGTTAGCTTTAGTTGCGCACTGTGCACAGGATAAAGTACACTGACTGAAAATACTGCAGCTGCCTGCCTGCCTGTGGTATTATTAGGAAGAGAACACCAGCAAATGTCTGCAGTTAGCTTGAGTTGCACACTGTGCACAGGATATAGTACACTGACTGAAAATACTACAGCACCTGACTGCCTGTGGTATTATTAGGAAGAGAACACCAGCAAATGTCTGCAGTTAGCTTTAGTTGCACACTGTGCACAGGATACAGTACACTTATTGAATATACTACAGCTGCCTGCCTGTGGTAATTATTAGGAAGAGAACACCAGCAATTGTCTGCAGTTAACTTTAGTTGCACACTGTGAACAGGATAAGATACACTGACTTAAAATACTGCAGCTGTCTGCCTGTGGTATTATTAGGAAGAGAACACCAGCAGTTGTCTGCAGGTAGCTTTAGTTGCACACTGTGCACAGAATACAGTACACTGACTGAAAATACTGCAGCGCCTGCCTGCCTGTGGTATTATTAGGAAGAGAACACCAGCAATTGTCTGCAGTTAACTTTAGTTGCACACTGTGCACAGGATAAAGTACACTGACTAAAAAAACTGCAGCTGCCTGCCTACCTGTGATATGATTAGAAAGAGAACACCAGAAATTGTCTGCAGTTTACGTGAGTTGCACACTGTGCACAGGATACAGTACACTGACTGAATATACTGCAGCTGCCTGCCTGTGGTATTATTAGGAAGAGAACACCAGCAATTGTCTGCAGTTAGCGTGAGTTGCACACTGTGCACAGGATAAGGTACACTGACTTAAAATACTGCAGCTGTCTGCCTGTGGTATTATTAGGAAGAGAACACCAGCAGTTGTCTGCAGGTAGCTTTAGTTGCACATTGTGCACAGAATACAGTACACTGACTGATAAAACTGCAGCTGCCTGCCTGCCTGTGGTATTATTACAAAGAGAACACCACACATTGTATGCAGTTAGCTTTAGTTGCACACTGTGCACAGGATACAGTACACTGACTGAAAATACTGCAGCTGCCTGCCTGCCTGTGGTATTATTCGGAAGAGCACACTAGCAATTGTCTGCAGTTAGCTTTAGTTGCACACTGTGCACAGGATACAGTACACTGACTGAATATACTACAGCTGCCTGCCTGTGGTATTATTAGGAATAGAACACCAGCAATTGTCTGCAGTTAGCTTTAGTTGCACACTGTGCACAGGATAAAGTACACTGACTGAAAATACTGCAGCTGCCTGCCTGCCTGCCTGTGGTATTATTAGGAAGAGAAGACCAGCAATTGTCTGCAGTTAGCTTTAGTTGCACACTGTACACAGGATATAGTACACTGACTGAAAATACTGAAGCTGCCTGCCTGCCTGTGGTATTATTAGGAAGAGAACATCAGCAATTGTCTGCAGTTAGCTTTAGTTGCACACTGTGCACAGGATACAGTACACTGACTGAAAATACTGCAGCTGCCTGCCTGCCTGTGGTATTATTAGGAAGAGAATACCAGCAATTGTCTGTAGTTAGCTTTAGTTGCACACTGTGCATAGGATAAAGTACACTGACTGAAAATACTGCAGCTGCCTGCCTGCCTGTCGTATTATTACAAAGAGAACATCAGAAATTGTCTGCAGTTAGCTTTAGTTGCACACTGTGCCAGGGATACAGTACACTGACTGAAAATACTGCAGCTGCCTGCCTGCCTGTGGTATTATTAGGAAGAGAACACCAGCAATTGTCTGCAGTTAGCTTTAGTTGCACACTGTGCACAGGATACAGTACACTGACTGAATATACTGCAGCTGCCTGCCTGTGGTATTATTAGGAAGAGAACACCAGCAATTGTCTGCAGTTAGCTTTAGTTGCAAACTGTGCACAGGATACAGTACACTGACTGAAAATACTGCAGCTGCCGGCCTGTGGTATTATAAGGAAGAGAACACCAGCAATTGTCTGCAGTCAGTTTGAGTTGCACACTGTGCACAGGATACAGTACACTGACTGAAAATACTGCAGCTGCCTGCCTGCATGTGGTATTATTAGGAAGAGAACACCAGTAATTGTATGCAGTTAGCTTTAGTTGCACACTGTGCACAGGATACAGTACACTGACTGAAAATACTGCAGCTGCCTGCCTGCCTGTGGTATTATTAGGAAGAGAACAGCAAAAATTGTCTGCAGTTAGCTTTAGTTGCACACTGTGCACAGGATACAGTACACTGACTGAAAAAACTGCAGCTGCCTGCCAGCCTGTCGTATTATTACAAAGAGAACACCAGACATTGTCTGCAGTTAGCTTTAGTTGCACACTGTGCACAGAATACAGTACACTGGCTGAAAATACTGCAGCTGCCTGCCTGCCTGTGGTATTATTGGGAAGAGAACACCAGCAATTGTCTGCAGTTAGCTTTAGTTGCACACTGTGAACAGGATAAGGTTCACTGACTTAAAATACTGCAGCTGTCTGCCTGTGGTATTGTTAGGAAGAGAACACCAGCAATTGTCTGCAGTTAGCTTTAGTTGCACACTGTGAACAGGATAAGGTACACTGACTTAAAATACTGCAGCTGTCTACCTGTGGTATTATTAGGAAGAGAACACCAGCAATTGACTGCAGTTAGCTTTAGTTGCACACTGTACACAGGATATAGTACACTGACTGAAAATACTGAAGCTGCCTGCCTGCCTGTGGTATTATTAGGAAGAGAACATCAGCAATTGTCTGCAGTTAGCTTTAGTTGCACACTGTGCACAGGATACAGTACACTGACTGAAAATACTGCAGCTGCCTGCCTGCCTGTGGTATTATTAGGAAGAGAATACCAGCAATTGTCTGTAGTTAGCTTTAGTTGCACACTGTGCATAGGATAAAGTACACTGACTGAAAATACTGCAGCTGCCTGCCTGCCTGTCGTATTATTACAAAGAGAACATCAGAAATTGTCTGCAGTTAGCTTTAGTTGCTCACTGTGCCAGGGATACAGTACACTGACTGAAAATACTGCAGCTGCCTGCCTGCCTGTGGTATTATTAGGAAGAGAACACCAGCAATTGTCTGCAGTTAGCTTTAGTTGCACACTGTGCACAGGATACAGTACACTGACTGAATATACTGCAGCTGCCTGCCTGTGATATTATTAGGAAGAGAACACCAGCAATTGTCTGCAGTTAGCTTTAGTTGCACACTGTGCACAGGATACAGTACACTGACTGAAAATACTGCAGCTGCCTGCCTGTGGTATTATAAGGAAGAGAACACCAGCAATTGTCTGCAGTTAGTTTGAGTTGCACACTGTGCACAGGATACAGTACACTGACTGAAAATACTACAGCTGCCTGCCTGTGGTATTATTAGGAATAGAACACCAGCAATTGTCTGCAGTTAGCTTTAGTTGCACACTGTGCACAGGATAAAGTACACTGACTGAAAATACTGCAGCTGCCTGCCTGCCTGCCTGTGGTATTATTAGGAAGAGAAGACCAGCAATTGTCTGCAGTTAGCTTTAGTTGCACACTGTACACAGGATATAGTACACTGACTGAAAATACTGAAGCTGCCTGCCTGCCTGTGGTATTATTAGGAAGAGAACATCAGCAATTGTCTGCAGTTAGCTTTAGTTGCACACTGTGCACAGGATACAGTACACTGACTGAAAATACTGCAGCTGCCTGCCTGCCTGTGGTATTATTAGGAAGAGAATACCAGCAATTGTCTGTAGTTAGCTTTAGTTGCACACTGTGCATAGGATAAAGTACACTGACTGAAAATACTGCAGCTGCCTGCCTGCCTGTCGTATTATTACAAAGAGAACATCAGAAATTGTCTGCAGTTAGCTTTAGTTGCACACTGTGCCAGGGATACAGTACACTGACTGAAAATACTGCAGCTGCCTGCCTGCCTGTGGTATTATTAGGAAGAGAACACCAGCAATTGTCTGCAGTTAGCTTTAGTTGCACACTGTGCACAGGATACAGTACACTGACTGAATATACTGCAGCTGCCTGCCTGTGGTATTATTAGGAAGAGAACACCAGCAATTGTCTGCAGTTAGCTTTAGTTGCAAACTGTGCACAGGATACAGTACACTGACTGAAAATACTGCAGCTGCCGGCCTGTGGTATTATAAGGAAGAGAACACCAGCAATTGTCTGCAGTCAGTTTGAGTTGCACACTGTGCACAGGATACAGTACACTGACTGAAAATACTGCAGCTGCCTGCCTGCATGTGGTATTATTAGGAAGAGAACACCAGTAATTGTATGCAGTTAGCTTTAGTTGCACACTGTGCACAGGATACAGTACACTGACTGAAAATACTGCAGCTGCCTGCCTGCCTGTGGTATTATTAGGAAGAGAACAGCAAAAATTGTCTGCAGTTAGCTTTAGTTGCACACTGTGCACAGGATACAGTACACTGACTGAAAAAACTGCAGCTGCCTGCCAGCCTGTCGTATTATTACAAAGAGAACACCAGACATTGTCTGCAGTTAGCTTTAGTTGCACACTGTGCACAGAATACAGTACACTGGCTGAAAATACTGCAGCTGCCTGCCTGCCTGTGGTATTATTGGGAAGAGAACACCAGCAATTGTCTGCAGTTAGCTTTAGTTGCACACTGTGAACAGGATAAGGTTCACTGACTTAAAATACTGCAGCTGTCTGCCTGTGGTATTGTTAGGAAGAGAACACCAGCAATTGTCTGCAGTTAGCTTTAGTTGCACACTGTGAACAGGATAAGGTACACTGACTTAAAATACTGCAGCTGTCTACCTGTGGTATTATTAGGAAGAGAACACCAGCAATTGACTGCAGTTAGCTTTAGTTGCACACTGTACACAGGATATAGTACACTGACTGAAAATACTGAAGCTGCCTGCCTGCCTGTGGTATTATTAGGAAGAGAACATCAGCAATTGTCTGCAGTTAGCTTTAGTTGCACACTGTGCACAGGATACAGTACACTGACTGAAAATACTGCAGCTGCCTGCCTGCCTGTGGTATTATTAGGAAGAGAATACCAGCAATTGTCTGTAGTTAGCTTTAGTTGCACACTGTGCATAGGATAAAGTACACTGACTGAAAATACTGCAGCTGCCTGCCTGCCTGTCGTATTATTACAAAGAGAACATCAGAAATTGTCTGCAGTTAGCTTTAGTTGCTCACTGTGCCAGGGATACAGTACACTGACTGAAAATACTGCAGCTGCCTGCCTGCCTGTGGTATTATTAGGAAGAGAACACCAGCAATTGTCTGCAGTTAGCTTTAGTTGCACACTGTGCACAGGATACAGTACACTGACTGAATATACTGCAGCTGCCTGCCTGTGATATTATTAGGAAGAGAACACCAGCAATTGTCTGCAGTTAGCTTTAGTTGCACACTGTGCACAGGATACAGTACACTGACTGAAAATACTGCAGCTGCCTGCCTGTGGTATTATAAGGAAGAGAACACCAGCAATTGTCTGCAGTTAGTTTGAGTTGCACACTGTGCACAGGATACAGTACACTGACTGAAAATACTGCAGCTGCCTGCCTGCCTGTGGTATTATTAGGAAGAGAACACCAGTAATTGTATGCAGTTAGCTTTAGTTGCACACTGTGCACAGGATACAGTACACTGACTGAAAATACTGCAGCTGCCTGCCTGCCTGTGGTATTATTAGGAAGAGAACAGCAAAAATTGTCTGCAGTTAGCTTTAGTTGCACACTGTGCACAGGATACAGTACACTGACTGAAAAAACTGCAGCTGCCTGCCTGCCTGTCGTATTATTACAAAGAGAACATCAGAAATTGTCTGCAGTTAGCTTTAGTTGCACACTGTGCCAGGGATACAGTACACTGACTGAAAATACTGCAGCTGCCTGCCTGCCTGTGGTATTATTAGGAAAAGAACACCAGAAATTGTCTGCAGTCAGCTTTAGTTGCACACTGTGCACAGGATACAGTACACTGACTGAATATACTGCAGCTGCCTGCCTGTGGTATTATTAGGAAGAGAACACCAGCAATTGTCTGCAGTTAACTTTAGTTGCACACCGTGAACAGGATAAGGTACACTGACTTAAAATACTGCAGCTGTCTGCCTGTGGTTTTATTAGGAAGAGAACACCAGCAATTGTCTGCAGTTAGCTTTAGTTGCACACTGTGCACAGGATACAGTACACTGACTGAAAATACTACAGCACCTGACTGCCTGTGGTATTATTAGGAAGAGAACACAGCAATTGTCTGCAGTTAGCTTTAGTTGCAAACTGTGCACAGGATAAAGTACACTGACTGAAAATACTGCAGCTGCCTGCCTGCCTGTGGTATTATTAGGAAGAGAACACCAGCAAATGTCTGCAGTTAGCTTGAGTTGCACACTGTGCACAGGATACAGTACACTGACTGAAAATACTACAGCACCTGACTGCATGTGGTATTATTAGGAAGAGAACACCAGCAATTGTCTGCAGTTAGCTTGAGTTGCACAATGTGCACAGGATACAGTACACTGACTGAAAATACTGCAGCTGCCTGCCTGTGGTATTATTAGGAAGAGAACACCAGCAATTGTCTGCAGTTAGCTTTACTTGCACACTGTTTATAGGATACAGAACACTGACTAAAAATACTGCAGCTGCCTGGCTGTGGTATTATTAGGAAGAGAACATCAGCAATTGTCTGCAGTTAACTTTAGTTGCACGCTGTGAACAGGATAAGGTACACTGACTTAAAATACTGCAGCGGTCTGCCTGTGGTTTTATTAGGAAGAGAACACCAGCAATTGTCTGCAGTTAGCTTTAGTTGCACACTGTGAACAGGATAATGTACACTGACTTAAAATACTGCAGCTGCCTGCTTCCTATGTGTGGTATCTTTAGTAAGAGAACACCAGTAATTGTCTGCAGTTAGCTTTAGTTGCACACTGTGCACAGGATACAGTACACCGACTAAAAATACTGCAGCACCTGCCTGTGGTATTATTAGGAAGAGAACACCAGCAATTGTCTGCAGTTAGCTTTAGTTGCGCACTGTGCACAGGATAAAGTACACTGACTGAAAATACTGCAGCTGGCTGCCTGTGGTATTATAAGGAAGAGAACACCAGCAATTGTCTGCAGTTAGATTGAGTTGCACACTGTGCATAGGATAAAGTACACTGACTGAAAATACTGCAGCTGCCTGCCTGCCTGTCGTATTATTACAAAGAGAACATCAGAAATTGTCTGCAGTTAGCTTTAGTTGCACACTGTGCCAGGGATACAGTACACTGACTGAAAATACTGCAGCTGCCTGCCTGCCTGTGGTATTATTAGGAAGAGAACACCAGCAATTGTCTGCAGTTAGCTTTAGTTGCACACTGTGCACAGGATACAGTACACTGACTGAATATACTGCAGCTGCCTGCCTGTGGTATTATTAGGAAGAGAACACCAGCAATTGTCTGCAGTTAGCTTTAGTTGCAAACTGTGCACAGGATACAGTACACTGACTGAAAATACTGCAGCTGCCGGCCTGTGGTATTATAAGGAAGAGAACACCAGCAATTGTCTGCAGTCAGTTTGAGTTGCACACTGTGCACAGGATACAGTACACTGACTGAAAATACTGCAGCTGCCTGCCTGCATGTGGTATTATTAGGAAGAGAACACCAGTAATTGTATGCAGTTAGCTTTAGTTGCACACTGTGCACAGGATACAGTACACTGACTGAAAATACTGCAGCTGCCTGCCTGCCTGTGGTATTATTAGGAAGAGAACAGCAAAAATTGTCTGCAGTTAGCTTTAGTTGCACACTGTGCACAGGATACAGTACACTGACTGAAAAAACTGCAGCTGCCTGCCAGCCTGTCGTATTATTACAAAGAGAACACCAGACATTGTCTGCAGTTAGCTTTAGTTGCACACTGTGCACAGAATACAGTACACTGGCTGAAAATACTGCAGCTGCCTGCCTGCCTGTGGTATTATTGGGAAGAGAACACCAGCAATTGTCTGCAGTTAGCTTTAGTTGCACACTGTGAACAGGATAAGGTTCACTGACTTAAAATACTGCAGCTGTCTGCCTGTGGTATTGTTAGGAAGAGAACACCAGCAATTGTCTGCAGTTAGCTTTAGTTGCACACTGTGAACAGGATAAGGTACACTGACTTAAAATACTGCAGCTGTCTACCTGTGGTATTATTAGGAAGAGAACACCAGCAATTGACTGCAGTTAGCTTTAGTTGCACACTGTACACAGGATATAGTACACTGACTGAAAATACTGAAGCTGCCTGCCTGCCTGTGGTATTATTAGGAAGAGAACATCAGCAATTGTCTGCAGTTAGCTTTAGTTGCACACTGTGCACAGGATACAGTACACTGACTGAAAATACTGCAGCTGCCTGCCTGCCTGTGGTATTATTAGGAAGAGAATACCAGCAATTGTCTGTAGTTAGCTTTAGTTGCACACTGTGCATAGGATAAAGTACACTGACTGAAAATACTGCAGCTGCCTGCCTGCCTGTCGTATTATTACAAAGAGAACATCAGAAATTGTCTGCAGTTAGCTTTAGTTGCTCACTGTGCCAGGGATACAGTACACTGACTGAAAATACTGCAGCTGCCTGCCTGCCTGTGGTATTATTAGGAAGAGAACACCAGCAATTGTCTGCAGTTAGCTTTAGTTGCACACTGTGCACAGGATACAGTACACTGACTGAATATACTGCAGCTGCCTGCCTGTGATATTATTAGGAAGAGAACACCAGCAATTGTCTGCAGTTAGCTTTAGTTGCACACTGTGCACAGGATACAGTACACTGACTGAAAATACTGCATCTGCCTGCCTGTGGTATTATAAGGAAGAGAACACCAGCAATTGTCTGCAGTTAGTTTGAGTTGCACACTGTGCACAGGATACAGTACACTGACTGAAAATACTGCAGCTGCCTGCCTGCCTGTGGTATTATTAGGAAGAGAACACCAGTAATTGTATGCAGTTAGCTTTAGTTGCACACTGTGCACAGGATACAGTACACTGACTGAAAATACTGCAGCTGCCTGCCTGCCTGTGGTATTATTAGGAAGAGAACAGCAAAAATTGTCTGCAGTTAGCTTTAGTTGCACACTGTGCACAGGATACAGTACACTGACTGAAAAAACTGCAGCTGCCTGCCTGCCTGTCGTATTATTACAAAGAGAACATCAGAAATTGTCTGCAGTTAGCTTTAGTTGCACACTGTGCCAGGGATACAGTACACTGACTGAAAATACTGCAGCTGCCTGCCTGCCTGTGGTATTATTAGGAAAAGAACACCAGAAATTGTCTGCAGTCAGCTTTAGTTGCACACTGTGCACAGGATACAGTACACTGACTGAATATACTGCAGCTGCCTGCCTGTGGTATTATTAGGAAGAGAACACCAGCAATTGTCTGCAGTTAACTTTAGTTGCACACCGTGAACAGGATAAGGTACACTGACTTAAAATACTGCAGCTGTCTGCCTGTGGTTTTATTAGGAAGAGAACACCAGCAATTGTCTGCAGTTAGCTTTAGTTGCACACTGTGCACAGGATACAGTACACTGACTGAAAATACTACAGCACCTGACTGCCTGTGGTATTATTAGGAAGAGAACACAGCAATTGTCTGCAGTTAGCTTTAGTTGCAAACTGTGCACAGGATAAAGTACACTGACTGAAAATACTGCAGCTGCCTGCCTGCCTGTGGTATTATTAGGAAGAGAACACCAGCAAATGTCTGCAGTTAGCTTGAGTTGCACACTGTGCACAGGATACAGTACACTGACTGAAAATACTACAGCACCTGACTGCATGTGGTATTATTAGGAAGAGAACACCAGCAATTGTCTGCAGTTAGCTTGAGTTGCACAATGTGCACAGGATACAGTACACTGACTGAAAATACTGCAGCTGCCTGCCTGTGGTATTATTAGGAAGAGAACACCAGCAATTGTCTGCAGTTAGCTTTACTTGCACACTGTTTATAGGATACAGAACACTGACTAAAAATACTGCAGCTGCCTGGCTGTGGTATTATTAGGAAGAGAACATCAGCAATTGTCTGCAGTTAACTTTAGTTGCACGCTGTGAACAGGATAAGGTACACTGACTTAAAATACTGCAGCGGTCTGCCTGTGGTTTTATTAGGAAGAGAACACCAGCAATTGTCTGCAGTTAGCTTTAGTTGCACACTGTGAACAGGATAATGTACACTGACTTAAAATACTGCAGCTGCCTGCTTCCTATGTGTGGTATCTTTAGTAAGAGAACACCAGTAATTGTCTGCAGTTAGCTTTAGTTGCACACTGTGCACAGGATACAGTACACCGACTAAAAATACTGCAGCACCTGCCTGTGGTATTATTAGGAAGAGAACACCAGCAATTGTCTGCAGTTAGCTTTAGTTGCGCACTGTGCACAGGATAAAGTACACTGACTGAAAATACTGCAGCTGGCTGCCTGTGGTATTATAAGGAAGAGAACACCAGCAATTGTCTGCAGTTAGATTGAGTTGCACACTGTGCACAGGATACAGTACACTGACTGAAAATACTGCAGCTGTCTGCCTGCCTGTGGTATTATTATAAAGAGAACACCAGAAATTGTATGCAGTTAGCTTTAGTTGGACACTGTGCACAGGATACAGTACACTGACTGAAAATACTGCAGCTGTCTGCCTGCCTGTGGTATTATTAGGAAGAGAACACCACAAATTGTCTGCAGTTAGCTTTAGTTGCACACTGTGCACAGGATAAGGTACACTGACTTAATATTCTGCAGCTGTCTGCCTGTGGTATTATTAGGAAGAGAACAAAAGCAATTGTCTGCAGTTAGCTTTAGTTGCACACTGTGCATAGGATACTTTACACTGACTGAAAATACTGCAGCTGCCTGCCTGTGGTATTATAAGGAAGAGAACACCAGCAATTGTCTGCAGTTAGTTTGAGTTGCACACTGTGCACAGGATACAGTACACTGACTGAAAATACTGCAGCTGCCTGCCTGCCTGAGGAATTATTAGGAAGAGAACACCAGTAATTGTCTGCAGTTAGCTTTAGTTGCACACTGTGCACAGGATACAGTACACTGACTGAAAAAATGCAGCTGCCTGTGGTATTATTACAAAGAGAACACCACAAATTGTCTACAGTTAGCTTTAGTTGCACACTGTGCACAGGATAAGGTACACTGACTTAATATTCTGCAGCTGTCTGCCTGTGGTATTATTAGGAAGAGAACACCAGCAATTGTCTGCAGTTAGCTTTAGTTGCACACTGTGCATAGGATACTTTACACTGACTGAAAATACTGCAGCTGCCTGCCTGTGGTATTATAAGGAAGAGAACACCAGCAATTGTCTGCAGTTAGTTTGAGTTGCACACTGTGCACAGGATACAGTACACTGACTGAAAATACTGCAGCTGCCTGCCTGCCTGAGGAATTATTAGGAAGAGAACACCAGTAATTGTCTGCAGTTAGCTTTAGTTGCACACTGTGCACAGGATACAGTACACTGACTGAAAATACTGCAGCTGCCTGCTTCCTATGTGTGCTATGTTTAGTAAGAGAACACCAGTAATTGTCTACAGTTAGCTTTAGTTGCACACTGTGCACAGGATACAGTACACCGACTAAAAATACTGCAGTGCCTGCCTGCCTGTGGTATTATTAGGAAGAGAACACCAGCAATTGTCTGCAGTTAGCTTTAGTTGCGCACTGTGCACAGGATAAAGTACACTGACTGAAAATACTGCAGCTGCCTGCCTGCCTGTGGTATTATTAGGAAGAGAACACCAGCAAATGTCTGCAGTTAGCTTGAGTTGCACACTGTGCACAGGATATAGTACACTGACTGAAAATACTACAGCACCTGACTGCCTGTGGTATTATTAGGAAGAGAACACCAGCAAATGTCTGCAGTTAGCTTTAGTTGCACACTGTGCACAGGATACAGTACACTTATTGAATATACTACAGCTGCCTGCCTGTGGTAATTATTAGGAAGAGAACACCAGCAATTGTCTGCAGTTAACTTTAGTTGCACACTGTGAACAGGATAAGATACACTGACTTAAAATACTGCAGCTGTCTGCCTGTGGTATTATTAGGAAGAGAACACCAGCAGTTGTCTGCAGGTAGCTTTAGTTGCACACTGTGCACAGAATACAGTACACTGACTGAAAATACTGCAGCGCCTGCCTGCCTGTGGTATTATTAGGAAGAGAACACCAGCAATTGTCTGCAGTTAACTTTAGTTGCACACTGTGCACAGGATAAAGTACACTGACTAAAAAAACTGCAGCTGCCTGCCTACCTGTGATATGATTAGAAAGAGAACACCAGAAATTGTCTGCAGTTTACGTGAGTTGCACACTGTGCACAGGATACAGTACACTGACTGAATATACTGCAGCTGCCTGCCTGTGGTATTATTAGGAAGAGAACACCAGCAATTGTCTGCAGTTAGCGTGAGTTGCACACTGTGCACAGGATAAGGTACACTGACTTAAAATACTGCAGCTGTCTGCCTGTGGTATTATTAGGAAGAGAACACCAGCAGTTGTCTGCAGGTAGCTTTAGTTGCACATTGTGCACAGAATACAGTACACTGACTGATAAAACTGCAGCTGCCTGCCTGCCTGTGGTATTATTACAAAGAGAACACCACACATTGTATGCAGTTAGCTTTAGTTGCACACTGTGCACAGGATACAGTACACTGACTGAAAATACTGCAGCTGCCTGCCTGCCTGTGGTATTATTCGGAAGAGCACACTAGCAATTGTCTGCAGTTAGCTTTAGTTGCACACTGTGCACAGGATACAGTACACTGACTGAATATACTACAGCTGCCTGCCTGTGGTATTATTAGGAATAGAACACCAGCAATTGTCTGCAGTTAGCTTTAGTTGCACACTGTGCACAGGATAAAGTACACTGACTGAAAATACTGCAGCTGCCTGCCTGCCTGCCTGTGGTATTATTAGGAAGAGAAGACCAGCAATTGTCTGCAGTTAGCTTTAGTTGCACACTGTGCACAGGATACAGTACACTGACTGAATATACTACAGCTGCCTGCCTGTGGTATTATAAGGAAGAGAACACCAGCAATTGTCTGCAGTTAGTTTGAGTTGCACACTGTGCACAGGATACAGTACACTGACTGAAAATAGAGCAGCTGCCTGCCTGACTGTGGTATTATTAGGAAGAGAACACCAGCAAATGTTTGCAGTTAGTTTGAGTTGCACACTGTGCACAGGATACAGTACACTGACTGAAAAAACTGCAGCTGCCTGCCAGCCTGTCGTATTATTACAAAGAGAACACCAGACATTGTCTGCAGTTAGCTTTAGTTGCACACTGTGCACAGAATACAGTACACTGGCTGAAAATACTGCAGCTGCCTGCCTGCCTGTGGTATTATTGGGAAGAGAACACCAGCAATTGTCTGCAGTTAGCTTTAGTTGCACACTGTGAACAGGATAAGGTTCACTGACTTAAAATACTGCAGCTGTCTGCCTGTGGTATTGTTAGGAAGAGAACACCAGCAATTGTCTGCAGTTAGCTTTAGTTGCACACTGTGAACAGGATAAGGTACACTGACTTAAAATACTGCAGCTGTCTACCTGTGGTATTATTAGGAAGAGAACACCAGCAATTGACTGCAGTTAGCTTTAGTTGCACACTGTACACAGGATATAGTACACTGACTGAAAATACTGAAGCTGCCTGCCTGCCTGTGGTATTATTAGGAAGAGAACATCAGCAATTGTCTGCAGTTAGCTTTAGTTGCACACTGTGCACAGGATACAGTACACTGACTGAAAATACTGCAGCTGCCTGCCTGCCTGTGGTATTATTAGGAAGAGAATACCAGCAATTGTCTGTAGTTAGCTTTAGTTGCACACTGTGCATAGGATAAAGTACACTGACTGAAAATACTGCAGCTGCCTGCCTGCCTGTCGTATTATTACAAAGAGAACATCAGAAATTGTCTGCAGTTAGCTTTAGTTGCACACTGTGCCAGGGATACAGTACACTGACTGAAAATACTGCAGCTGCCTGCCTGCCTGTGGTATTATTAGGAAGAGAACACCAGCAATTGTCTGCAGTTAGCTTTAGTTGCACACTGTGCACAGGATACAGTACACTGTCTGAATATACTGCAGCTGCCTGCCTGTGGTATTATTAGGAAGAGAACACCAGCAATTGTCTGCAGTTAGCTTTATTTGCACACAATGCACAGGATACAGTACACTGACTGAAAATACTGCAGCTGCCTGCCTGTGGTATTATAAGGAAGAGAACACCAGCAATTGTCTGCAGTTAGTTTGAGTTGCACACTGTGCACAGGATACAGTACACTGACTGAAAATACTGCAGCTGCCTGCCTGCCTGTGGTATTATTAGGAAGATAACACCAGTAATTGTATGCAGTTAGCTTTAGTTGCACACTGTGCACAGGATACAGTACACTGACTGAAAATACTGCAGCTGGCTGCCTGCCTGTGGTATTATTAGGAAGAGAACAGCAAAAATTGTCTGCAGTTAGCTTTAGTTGCACACTGTGCACAGGATACAGTACACTGACTGAAAAAACTGCAGCTGCCTGCCTGCATGTCGTATTATTACAAAGAGAACATCAGAAATTGTCTGCAGTTAGCTTTAGTTGCTCACTGTGCCAGGGATACAGTACACTGACTGAAAATACTGCAGCTGCCTGCCTGCCTGTGGTATTATTAGGAAGAGAACACCAGCAATTGTCTGCAGTTAGCTTTAGTTGCACACTGTGCACAGGATACAGTACACTGACTGAATATACTGCAGCTGCCTGCCTGTGATATTATTAGGAAGAGAACACCAGCAATTGTCTGCAGTTAGCTTTAGTTGCACACTGTGCACAGGATACAGTACACTGACTGAAAATACTGCAGCTGCCTGCCTGTGGTATTATAAGGAAGAGAACACCAGCAATTGTCTGCAGTTAGTTTGAGTTGCACACTGTGCACAGGATACAGTACACTGACTGAAAATACTGCAGCTGCCTGCCTGCCTGTGGTATTATTAGGAAGAGAACACCAGTAATTGTATGCAGTTAGCTTTAGTTGCACACTGTGCACAGGATACAGTACACTGACTGAAAATACTGCAGCTGCCTGCCTGCCTGTGGTATTATTAGGAAAAGAACAGCAAAAATTGTCTGCAGTTAGCTTTAGTTGCACACTGTGCACAGGATACAGTACACTGACTGAAAAAACTGCAGCTGCCTGCCTGCCTGTCGTATTATTACAAAGAGAACATCAGAAATTGTCTGCAGTTAGCTTTAGTTGCACACTGTGCCAGGGATACAGTACACTGACTGAAAATACTGCAGCTGCCTGCCTGCCTGTGGTATTATTAGGAATAGAACACCAGAAATTGTCTGCAGTCAGCTTTAGTTGCACACTGTGCACAGGATACAGTACACTGACTGAATATACTGCAGCTGCCTGCCTGTGGTATTATTAGGAAGAGAACACCAGCAATTGTCTGCAGTTAACTTTAGTTGCACACCGTGAACAGGATAAGGTACACTGACTTAAAATACTGCAGCTGTCTGCCTGTGGTTTTATTAGGAAGAGAACACCAGCAATTGTC
Organism: Rana muscosa; assembly: GCA_029206835.1. Lineage (NCBI taxonomy): Eukaryota > Metazoa > Chordata > Amphibia > Anura > Ranidae > Rana > Rana muscosa. Next base: position 207,749,943 of record CM055127.1, on the reverse strand, counting down.
TGCAGTTAGCTTTAGTTGCACACTGTGCACAGGATACAGTACACTGACTGAAAATACTACAGCACCTGACTGCCTGTGGTATTATTAGGAAGAGAACACAGCAATTGTCTGCAGTTAGCTTTAGTTGCAAACTGTGCACAGGATAACGTACACTGACTGAAAATACTGCAGCTGCCTGCCTGCCTGTGGTATTATTAGGAAGAGAACACCAGCAAATGTCTGCAGTTAGCTTGAGTTGCACACTGTGCACAGGATACAGTACACTGACTGAAAATACTACAGCACCTGACTGCCTGTGGTATTATTAGGAAGAGAACACCAGCAATTGTCTGCAGTTAGCTTGAGTTGCACAATGTGCACAGGATACAGTACACTGACTGAAAATACTGCAGCTGCCTGCCTGTGGTATTATTAGGAAGAGAACACCAGCAATTGTCTGCAGTTAGCTTTACTTGCACACTGTTTATAGGATACAGAACACTGACTAAAAATACTGCAGCTGCCTGGCTGTGGTATTATTAGGAAGAGAACATCAGCAATTGTCTGCAGTTAACTTTAGTTGCACGCTGTGAACAGGATAAGGTACACTGACTTAAAATACTGCAGCGGTCTGCCTGTGGTTTTATTAGGAAGAGAACACCAGCAATTGTCTGCAGTTAGCTTTAGTTGCACACTGTGAACAGGATAATGTACACTGACTTAAAATACTGCAGCTGCCTGCTTCCTATGTGTGGTATCTTTAGTAAGAGAACACCAGTAATTGTCTGCAGTTAGCTTTAGTTGCACACTGTGCACAGGATACAGTACACCGACTAAAAATACTGCAGCACCTGCCTGTGGTATTATTAGGAAGAGAACACCAGCAATTGTCTGCAGTTAGCTTTAGTTGCGCACTGTGCACAGGATAAAGTACACTGACTGAAAATACTGCAGCTGGGTGCCTGTGGTATTATAAGGAAGAGAACACCAGCAATTGTCTGCAGTTAGATTGAGTTGCACACTGTGCACAGGATACAGTACACTGACTGAAAATACTGCAGCTGTCTGCCTTTCTGTGGTATTATTATAAAGAGAACACCAGAAATTGTATGCAGTTAGCTTTAGTTGGACACTGTGCACAGGATACAGTACACTGACTGAAAATACTGCAGCTGTCTGCCTGCCTGTGGTATTATTAGGAAGAGAACACCACAAATTGTCTGCAGTTAGCTTTAGTTGCACACTGTGCACAGGATAAGGTACACTGACTTAATATTCTGCAGCTGTCTGCCTGTGGTATTATTAGGAAGAGAACAAAAGCAATTGTCTGCAGTTAGCTTTAGTTGCACAATGTGCATAGGATACTTTACACTGACTGAAAATACTGCAGCTGCCTGCCTGTGGTATTATAAGGAAGAGAACACCAGCAATTGTCTGCAGTTAGTTTGAGTTGCACACTGTGCACAGGATACAGTACACTGACTGAAAATACTGCAGCTGCCTGCCTGCCTGAGGAATTATTAGGAAGAGAACACCAGTAATTGTCTGCAGTTAGCTTTAGTTGCACACTGTGCACAGGATACAGTACACTGACTGAAAAAATGCAGCTGCCTGTGGTATTATTACAAAGAGAACACCACAAATTGTCTACAGTTAGCTTTAGTTGCACACTGTGCACAGGATAAGGTACACTGACTTAATATTCTGCAGCTGTCTGCCTGTGGTATTATTAGGAAGAGAACACCAGCAATTGTCTGCAGTTAGCTTTAGTTGCACACTGTGCATAGGATACTTTACACTGACTGAAAATACTGCAGCTGCCTGCCTGTGGTATTATAAGGAAGAGAACACCAGCAATTGTCTGCAGTTAGTTTGAGTTGCACACTGTGCACAGGATACAGTACACTGACTGAAAATACTGCAGCTGCCTGCCTGCCTGAGGAATTATTAGGAAGAGAACACCAGTAATTGTCTGCAGTTAGCTTTAGTTGCACACTGTGCACAGGATACAGTACACTGACTGAAAATACTGCAGCTGCCTGCTTCCTATGTGTGCTATGTTTAGTAAGAGAACACCAGTAATTGTCTACAGTTAGCTTTAGTTGCACACTGTGCACAGGATACAGTACACCGACTAAAAATACTGCAGCGCCTGCCTGCCTGTGGTATTATTAGGAAGAGAACACCAGCAATTGTCTGCAGTTAGCTTTAGTTGCGCACTGTGCACAGGATAAAGTACACTGACTGAAAATACTGCAGCTGCCTGCCTGCCTGTGGTATTATTAGGAAGAGAACACCAGCAAATGTCTGCAGTTAGCTTGAGTTGCACACTGTGCACAGGATATAGTACACTGACTGAAAATACTACAGCACCTGACTGCCTGTGGTATTATTAGGAAGAGAACACCAGCAAATGTCTGCAGTTAGCTTTAGTTGCACACTGTGCACAGGATACAGTACACTGATTGAATATACTACAGCTGCCTGCCTGTGGTAATTATTAGGAAGAGAACACCAGCAATTGTCTGCAGTTAACTTTAGTTGCACACTGTGAACAGGATAAGATACACTGACTTAAAATACTGCAGCTGTCTGCCTGTGGTATTATTAGGAAGAGAACACCAGCAGTTGTCTGCAGGTAGCTTTAGTTGCACACTGTGCACAGAATACAGTACACTGACTGAAAATACTGCAGTGCCTGCCTGCCTGTGGTATTATTAGGAAGAGAACACCAGCAATTGTCTGCAGTTAACTTTAGTTGCACACTGTGCACAGGATAAAGTACACTGACTAAAAAAACTGCAGCTGCCTGCCTACCTGTGATATGATTAGAAAGAGAACACCAGAAATTGTCTGCAGTTTACGTGAGTTGCACACTGTGCACAGGATACAGTACACTGACTGAATATACTGCAGCTGCCTGCCTGTGGTATTATTAGGAAGAGAACACCAGCAATTGTCTGCAGTTAGCGTGAGTTGCACACTGTGCACAGAATAAGGTACACTGACTTAAAATACTGCAGCTGTCTGCCTGTGGTATTATTAGGAAGAGAACACCAGCAGTTGTCTGCAGGTAGCTTTAGTTGCACACTGTGCACAGAATACAGTACACTGACTGATAAAACTGCAGCTGCCTGCCTGCCTGTGGTATTATTACAAAGAGAACACCACACATTGTATGCAGTTAGCTTTAGTTGCACACTGTGCACAGGATACAGTACACTGACTGAAAATACTGCAGCTGCCTGCCTGCCTGTGGTATTATTCGGAAGAGCACACTAGCAATTGTCTGCAGTTAGCTTTAGTTGCACACTGTGCACAGGATACAGTACACTGACTGAATATACTACAGCTGCCTGCCTGTGGTATTATTAGGAAGAGAACACCAGCAATTGTCTGCAGTTAGCTTTAGTTGCGCACTGTGCACAGGATAAAGTACACTGACTGAAAATACTGCAGCTGCCTGCCTGCCTGCCTGTGGTATTATTAGGAAGAGAAGACCAGCAATTGTCTGCAGTTAGCTTTAGTTGCACACTGTGCACAGGGTACAGTACACTGACTGAATATACTACAGCTGCCTGCCTGTGGTATTATAAGGAAGAGAACACCAGCAATTGTCTGCAGTTAGTTTGAGTTGCACACTGTGCACAGGATACAGTACACTGACTGAAAATAGAGCAGCTGCCTGCCTGACTGTGGTATTATTAGGAAGAGAACACCAGCAAATGTTTGCAGTTAGTTTGAGTTGCACACTGTGCACAGGATACAGTACACTGACTGAAAATACTGCAGCTGTCTGCCTGCCTGTGGTATTATTATAAAGAGAACACCAGAAATTGTCTGCAGTTAGCTTTAGTTGCACACTGTGCACAGGATACAGTACACTGACTGAAAATACTGCAGCTGCATGCCTGTGGTATTATTAGGAAGAGAACACCAGCAATTGTCTGCAGTTAGCTTTACTTGCACACTGTGCACAGTATACAGTACACTGACTAAAAATACTGCAGCTGCCTGCCTGTAGTATTATAAGGAAGAGAACACCAGCAATTGTCTGCAGTTAGTTTGAGTTGCACACTGTGCACAGGATACAGTACACTGACTGAAAATACTGCAGCTGTCTGCTTCCTATGTGTGGTGTTTAGTAAGAGAACACCAGTAATTGTCTGCAGTTAGCTTTAGTTGCACACTGTGCACAGGATACAGTACACCCACTAAAAATACTGCAGCGCCTGCCTGCCAGTGGTATTATTAGGAAGAGAACACCAGCAATTGTCTGCAGTTAGCTTTAGTTGCACACTGTGCACAGGATAAAGTACACTGACTGAAAATACTGCAGCTGCCTGCCTGCCTGTGGTATTATTAGGAAGAGAGCACCAGCAAATGTCTGCAGTTAGCTTGAGTTGCACACTGTGCACAGGATACAGTACACTGACTGAAAATACTACAGCACCTGACTGCCTGTTGTATTATTAGGAAGAGAACACCAGCAATTGTCTGCAGTTAGCATTAGTTGCACACTGTGCACAGGATACAGTACACTGACTGAAAATACTGCAGCTGCCTGCCTGCCTGCCTGTGGTATTATTAGGAAGAGAACACCAGCAATTGTCTGCAGTTAGCTTTAGTTGCACACTGTGCACAGGATACAGTACACTGACTGAATATACTACAGCTGCCTGCCTGTGGTATTATTAGGAAGAGAACACCAGCAATTGTCTGCAGTTAACTTTAGTTGCACACTGTGAACAGGATAATGTCCACTGACTTAAAATACTGCAGCTGTCTGCCTGTGGTTTTATTAGGAAGAGAACACCAGCAATTGTCTGCAGTTAGCTTTAGTTGCACACTGTGCACAGGATACAGTACAATGACTGAAATTACTGCAGCTGCCTGCCTGTGGTATTATAAGGAAGAGAACACCAGCAATTGTCTGCAGTTAGTTTGAGTTGCACACTGTGCACATGATACGGTACACTGACTGAAAATACTGCAGCTGTCTGCCTGCCTGTGGTATTATTATAAAGAGAACACCAAAAATTGTATGCAGTTAGCTTTAGTTGCACACTGTGCACAGGATACAGTACACTGACTGAAAATACTGCAGCTGCCTGCCTGTGGTATTGTTAGGAAGAGAACACCAACAATTGTCTGCAGTTAGCTTTAGATGCACACTGTGCCCAGGATACAGTACACTGACTGAAAAAAACTGCAGCTGCCTGCCTGCCTGTGGTATTGTTACAAAGAGAACACCAGAAATTGTCTGCAGTTAGCGTGAGTTGCACACTGTGCACAGGATACAGTACACTGACTGAATATATTGCAGCTGCCTGCCTGTGGTATTATTAGGAAGAGAACACCAGCAATTGTCTGCAGTTAACTTTAGTTGCACACTGTGAACAGGATAAGGTACTCTGACTTAAAATACTGCAGCTGTCCGCATGTGGTTTTATTAGGAAGAGAACACCAGCAATTGTCTGCAGTTAACTTTAGTTGCACACTGTGCATAGGATACAGTACACTGACTGAAAATACTGCAGCTGCCTGCCTGTGGTATTATTAGGAAGAGAACTCCAGTAATTGTCTGCAGTTAACTTTAGTTGCACACTGTGCATAGGATACAGTACACTGACTGAAAATACTGCAGCTGCCTGCCTGTGGTATTATAAGGAAGAGAACACCAGCAATTGTCTGCAGTTAGTTTGAGTTGCACACTGTGCACAGGATACAGTACACTGACTGAAAATACTGCAGCTGCCTGCCTACCTGTGGTATTATTAGGATGAGAACACCAGTAATTGTCTGCAGTTAGCTTTAGTTGCACCCTGTGCACAGGATACAGTACACTGACTGAAAATACTGCAACTGCCTGCTTCCTATGTGTGGTATGTTTAGTAAGAGAACACAAGTAATTGTCTGCAGTTAGCTTTAGTTGCACACTGTGCACAGGATACAGTACAACGACTAAAAATACTGCAGCGCCTGCCTGCCTGTGGTATTATTAGGAAGAGAACACCAAACATTGTATGCAGTTAGCTTTAGTTGCACACTGTGCACAGGATACAGTACACTGACTGAAAATACTGCAGCTGCCTGCCTGCCTGTGGTATTATTAGGAAGAGAACACCAACAATTGTCTGCAGTTAGCTTTAGATGCACACTGTGCCCAGGATACAGTACACTGACTGAAAAAAACTGCAGCTGCCTGCCTGCCTGTGGTATTGTTACAAAGAGAACACCACAAATTGTATGCAGTTAGCTTTAGTTGCACACTGTGCACAGGATACAGTACACGGACTGAAAATACTGCAGCTGCCTGCCTGCCTGCCTGTGGTATTATTAGGAAGAGAACACCAGCAATTGTCTGCAGTTAGCTTTAGTTCCACACTGTGCACAGGATACAGTACACTGACTGAAAATACTGCAGCTGTCTGCCTGTGGTATTATTAGGAAGAGAACACCAGCAATTGTCTGCAGTCGACTTTAGTTGCACACTGTGAACAGGATAAGGTACACTGACTTAAAATAATGCAGCACCTGCCTGCCTGTGGTATTATTAGGAAGAGAACACCAGCAATTGTCTGCAGTTACCTTTAGTTGCACACTGTGCACAGGATAAAGTACACTGACTAAAAATACTGCAGCTGCCTGCCTGCCTGTGGTATTATTAGAAAGAGAACACCAGAAATTGTCAGCAGTTAGCTTGAGTTGCACACTGTGCACAGGATACAGTACACTGACTGAAAATACTGCAGCTGCCTGCCTGCCTGTGGTTTTATTAGGAAGAGAACACCAGCAATTGTCTGCACTCAGTTAGCTTTAGTTGCACACAGTGCACAGGATACAGTACAATGACTGAAAATACTGCAGCTGCCTGCCTGTGGTATTATTAGGAAGAGAACACCAGCAATTGTCTGCAGTTAGCTTTAGTTGCACACTGTGCACAGGATAAAGTACACTGATTGAAAATACTGCATCTGCCTGCCTGTGCTATTATTAGGAAGAGAACACCAGCAATTGTCTTCAGTTAGCTTGAGTTGCAAGCTGTGCACAGGATACAGTACACTGACTGAAAAGCACCCTCCCGCGGACCCCATGACCCGGTAGTTATATCCGCTGTTATGCTCCAGGGAAGCCATCCCTCGTCTCCGCTGCCGTGACTGTGTGATCCACCGAACGCAGACTATTCTCGAGAGGACCCCCAGAGATACCATCCTTCCTCCACATCCGGACATACAGCACTCCCTTCCTGGGAAGAGCGGATGAACCTTACATCTCCCCAGATAAGCATCTCTAATTTGTTCGTTTGTGAGTGCAACACTTGCAATTGTTTTTATCTTTATTAAATCCCATTTGACTGCTACGCTTAGAAGGTGCTGCTTCTTGTTTCCTTTTTGACTGAAAATGCTGCAGCTGCCTACCTGTCTGTGGTTTTATTAGGAAGAGAACACCAGCAACTGTCTGCAGTTAACTTTAGTTGCACATTGTGAACAGGATAAATTAACCTGACTTAAAATACTGCAGCTGCCTGCCTGCCTGTGGTATTATTACAAATAGATCACCAGAAATTGTCTGCGGTTATCTTTAGTTGCACACTGTGCACAGGATACAGTACACTGACTGAAAAGCACCCTCCCACTGACCCCACGACCAGGAAGTGATATCCACTGTTATGCTCCAGGGAAGCCGTCCCTCGTCTCCGCTGCCGTGAGTGTGTGATCCACCGAACGCAGACTATTCTCAAGAGGACCCCCAGAGATACCATCCTTCCTCCACATCCGGACATACAGCACTCCCTTCCTGGGAAAGAGTGGATGAACCTTACATCTCCCCAGATAAGCATCTCGAATTCGTTCGTTTGTGAGTGCAACACTTGCAATTGTTTTTATCTTTATTAAATCCCATTTGACTGCTACGCTTAGAAGGCGCTGCTTCTTGTTTCCTTTTTGACTGAAAATACTGCAGCTGCCTGCCTGCCTGTGGTTTTATTAGGAAGAGAACACCAGCAATTGTCTGCAGTCGACTTTAGTTGCACACTGTGAACAGGATAAGGTACACTGACTTAAAACACTGCAGCTGTCTGCCTGTGGTAATATTAGGAAGAGAACACCAGCAATTGTCTGCAGGTAGCTTTAGTTGCACACTGTGCACAGGATACAGTACACTGACAGAAAATACTGCAGCGCCTGCCTGCCTGTGGTATTATTAGGAAGAGAACACCAGCAATTGTCTGCAGTTAGCTTTAGTTGCACACTGTGCACAGGATAAAGTACACTGATTGAAAATACTGCATCTGCCTGCCTGTGCTATTATAAAGGAAGAGAACACCAGCAATTGTGTTCAGTTAGCTTGAGTTGCAAGCTGTGCACAGGATACAGTACACTGACTGAAAAGCACCCTCCCGCGGACCCCATGACCCGGTAGTTATATCCGCTGTTATGCTCCAGGGAAGCCGTCCCTCGTCTCCGCTGCCGTGACTGTGTGATCCACCGAACGCAGACTATTCTCGAGAGGACCCCCAGAGATACCATCCTTCCTCCACATCCGGACATACAGCACTCCCTTCCTGGGAAGAGCGGATGAACCTTACATCTCCCCAGATAAGCATCTCTAATTTGTTCGTTTGTGAGTGCAACACTTGCAATTGTTTTTATCTTTATTAAATCCCATTTGACTGCTACGCTTAGAAGGCGCTGCTTCTTGTTTCCTTTTTGACTGAAAATGCTGCAGCTGCCTACCTGTCTGTGGTTTTATTAGGAAGAGAACACCAGCAACTGTCTGCAGTTAACTTTAGTTGCACACTGTGAACAGGATAAGGTAACCTGACTTAAAATACTGCAGCTGCCTGCCTGCCTGTGGTATTATTACAAATAGATCACCAGAAATTGTCTGCGGTTATCTTTAGTTGCACACTGTGCACAGGATACAGTACACTGACTGAAAAGCACCCTCCCACTGACCCCACGACCAGGAAGTGATATCCACTGTTATGCTCCAGGGAAGCCGTCCCTCGTCTCCGCTGCCGTGAGTGTGTGATCCACCGAACGCAGACTATTCTCGAGAGGACCCCCAGAGATACCATCCTTCCTCCACATCCGGACATACAGCACTCCCTTCCTGGGAAAGAGTGGATGAACCTTACATCTCCCCAGATAAGCATCTCTAATTCGTTTGTTTGTGAGTGCAACACTTGCAATTGTTTTTATCTTTATTAAATCCCATTTGACTGCTACGCTTAGAAGGCGCTGCTTCTTGTTTCCTTTTTGACTGAAAATACTGCAGCTGCCTGCCTGCCTGTGGTTTTATTAGGAAGAGAACACCAGCAATTGTCTGCAGTCGACTTTAGTTGCACACTGTGAACAGGATAAGGTACACTGACTTAAAACACTGCAGCTGTCTGCCTGTGGTAATATTAGGAAGAGAACACCAGCAATTGTCTGCAGGTAGCTTTAGTTGCACACTGTGCACAGGATACAGTACACTGACAGAAAATACTGCAGCGCCTGCCTGCCTGTGGTATTATTAGGAAGAGAACACCAGCAATTGTCTGCAGTTAGCTTTAGTTGCACACTGTGCACAGGATAAAGTACACTGACTAAAAATACTGCAGCTGCCTGCCTGCCTGTGGTATTATTAGAAAGAGAACACCAGAAATTGTCTGCAGTTAGCGTGAGTTGCACACTGTGCACAGGATACAGTACACTGACTGAAAATACTCAAATTTGTTTGTTTGTGAGTGCAACACTTGCAATTGTTTTTATCTTTATTAAATCCCATTTGACTGCTACGCTTAGAAGGCGCTGCTTCTTGTTTCCTTTTTGACTGAAAATGTTGACTGAAAATACTGCAGCTTCCTGCCTGCCTGTGGTATTATTAGGAATAGAACACCAGCAATTGTCTGCAGTTAGCTTTAGTTGCACACTGTGCACAGGATACAGTACACCCACTAAGAATACTGCAGCGCCTGCCTGCCTGTGGTATTATTAGGAAGAGAACACCAGCAAATGTCTGCAGTTAGTATGAGTTGCACACTGTGCACAGGATACAGTACACTGACTGAAAATACTGCAGATGCCTGGCTGCCTGTGGTATTATTAGGAATAGAACACCAACAATTGTCTGCAGTTAGCTTTAGTTGCACACTGTGCACAGGATACAGTACACTGACTGAATATACTGCAGCTGCCTGCCTGTGGTATTATTAGGAAGAGAACACCAGCAATTGTCTGCAGTTAACTTTAGTTGCACACTGTGAACAGGATAAGGTACACTGACTTAAAATACTGCAGCTGTCTGCCTGTGTTTTTTTTAGGAAGAGAACACTAGCAATTGTCTGCAGTTAGCTTTAGTTGCACACTGTGCACAGGATACAGTACACTGACTGAAAATACTGCAACTGCCTGCCTGCGGTATTATTAGGAAGAGAACACCAGCAATTGTCTGCAGTTAGCTTTAGTTGCACACTGTGCACAGGATACAGTACACTGACTGAAAATACTGCAGCTGCCTGGCTGCCTGCCTGTGGTATTATTATAAAGAGAACACCAGAAATTGTATGCAGTTAGCTTTAGCTGCACACTGTGCACAGGATACAGTACACTGACTGAAAAAAATTGCAGCTGCCTGCCTGCCTGTGGTATTATTAGGAAGAGAATACAAACAATTGTCTGCAGATAGCTTTAGTAGCACACTGTGCACAGGATACAGTACACTGACTGAAAAAAAACTGCAACTGCCTGCCTGCCTGCCTGTGGTATTATTACAAAGAGAACACCAAAAATTGTATGCAGTTAGCTTGAGTTGCAGACTGTGCACAGGATACAGTACACTGACTGACAATACTGCAGCTGCCTGCCTGCCTTTGGTATTATTAGGAAGAGAATACCAGCAATTGTCTGCAGTTAGCTTTAGTTGCACACTGTGCACATGATACAGTACACTGACTGAATATACTGCAGCTTCCTGCCTGCCTGTGGTATTATTAGGAATAGAACACCAGCAATTGTCTGCAGTTAGCTTTAGTTGCACACTGTGCACAGGATACAGTACACCGACTAAAAATACTGCAGCGCCTGCCTGTGGTATTATTAGGAAGAGAACACCAGCAATTGTCTACAGTTAGCTTTAGTTGCACACTGTGCACAGGATAAAGTACACTGACTGAAAATACTGCAGCTGCCTGCCTGCCTTCCTGTGGTATTATTAGGAAGAGAACACCAGAAAATGTCTGCAGTTAGCTTTAGTTGCACACTGTGCACAGGATACAGTACACTGACTGAAAATACTGCAGCTGCCCGGCTGCCTGCCTGTGGTATTATTATAAAGAGAACACCAGAAATTGTATGCAGTTTGCTTTAGTTGCACACTGTGCACAGGATACAGTACACGGACTGAAAAAACTGCAGCTGCCTGCCTGCCTGTGGTATTATTAGGAAGAGAACACAAACAATTGTCTGCAGATAGCTTTAGTTGCACACTGTGCACAGGATACAGTACACTGACTGAAAAAACTGCAACTGCCTGCCTGCCTGTGGTATTATTACAAAGAGAACACCAAAAATTTTATGCAGTTAGCTTTAGTTGCAGACTGTGCACAGTATAAAGTACACTGACTGACAATACTGCAGCTGCCTGCCTGCCTGTGGTATTATTAGGAAGAGAACACCAGCAATTGTCTGCAGTTAGCTTTATTTGCACACTGTGCACATGATACAGTACACTGACTGAATATACTGCAGCTGTCTGCCTGTGGTAGTACTAGGAAGAGAACACAAGCAATTGTCTGCAGGTAGCTTTAGTTGCACACTGTGCACAGGATACAGTACACTGACTGAAAATACTGCAGCGCCTGCCTGCCTGTGGTATTATTAGGAAGAGAACACCAGCAATTGTCTGCAGTTAGCTTTAGTTGCACAATGTGCACATGATACAGTACACTGACTGAATATACTGCAGCTGTCTGCCTGCGGTATTATTAGGAAGAGAACACCAGCAATTGTCTGCAGTTAGCTTTAGTTACACACTGTGCACAGGATAAAGTACACTGACTGAAAATACTGCAGCTGCCTGCCTGCCTGCCTGCCTGTGGTATTATTAGGAAGAGAACACCAGAAATTGTCAGCAGTTAGCTTGAGTTGCACACTGTGCACAGGATATAGTACACTGACTGAAAATACTGCAGCTGCCTGCCTGCCTGTGGTATTATTAGGAATAGAACACCAGCAATTGTCTGCAGTTAGCTTTAGTTGCACACTGTGCACAGGATACAGTACACTGACTGAATATACTGCAGCTGCCTGCCTGTGGTATTATTAGGAAGAGAACACCAGCAATTGTCTGCAGTTAACTTTAGTTACACACTGTGAACAGGATAAGGTACACTGACTTAAAATACTGCAGCTGTCTGCCTGTGGTTTTATTAGGAAGAGAACACTAGCAATTGTCTGCAGTTAGCTTTAGTTGCACACTGTGCACAGGATACAGTACACTGACTGAAAATACTGCAGCTGCCTGCCTGCGGTATTATTAGGAAGAGAACACCAGCAATTGTCTGCAGTTAGCTTTAGTTGCACACTGTGCACAGGATACAGTACACTGACTGAAAATACTGCAGCTGCCTACCTGTGGTATTATACGGAAGAGAACACCATTAATTGTCTGCAGTTAGTTTGAGTTGCACACTGTGCACAGGATACAGTACACTGAATGAAAATACAGCAGCTGCCTGCCTGCCTGTGGTATTATTAGGAAGAGAACACCAGCAAATGTCTGCAGTTAGTTTGAGTTGCACACTGTGCCCACAATACAGTACACTGACTGAAAATACTGCATCTGTCTGCCTGCCTGTGGTATTATTATAAAGAGAACATCAGAAATTGTATGCAGTTAGCTTTAGTTGCACACTGTGCACAGGATACAGTACACTGACTGAAAATACTGCAGCTGCCTACCTGTGGTATTATACGGAAGAGAACACCAGCAATTGTCTGCAGTTAGCTTTAGTTACACACTGTGCACAGGATAAAGTACACTGACTGAAAATACTGCAGCTGCCTGCCTGCCTGCCTGTGGTATTATTAGGAAGAGAACACCAGAAATTGTCAGCAGTTAGCTTGAGTTGCACACTGTGCACAGGATACAGTACACTGACTGAAAATACTGCAGCTGCCTGCCTGCCTGTGGTATTATTAGGAATAGAACACCAGCAATTGTCTGCAGTTAGCTTTAGTTGCACACTGTGCACAGGATACAGTACACTGACTGAATATACTGCAGCTGCCTGCCTGTGGTATTATTAGGAAGAGAACACCAGCAATTGTATGCAGTTAACTTTAGTTGCACACTGTGAACAGGATAAGGTACACTGACTTAAAATACTGCAGCTGTCTGCCTGTGGTTTTATTAGGAAGAGAACACTAGCAATTGTCTGCAGTTAGCTTTAGTTGCACACTGTGCACAGGATACAGTACACTGACTGAAAATACTGCAGCTGCCTGCCTGCGGTATTATTAGGAAGAGAACACCAGCAATTGTCTGCAGTTAGCTTTAGTTGCACACTGTGCACAGGATACAGTACACTGACTGAAAATACTGCAGCTGCCTACCTGTGGTATTATACGGAAGAGAACACCAGCAATTGTCTGCAGTTAGTTTGAGTTGCACACTGTGCACAGGATACAGTACACTGAATGAAAATACAGCAGCTGCCTGCCTGCCTGTGGTATTATTAGGAAGAGAACACCAGCAAATGTCTGCAGTTAGTTTGAGTTGCACACTGTGCCCACGATACAGTACACTGACTGAAAATACTGCATCTGTCTGCCTGCCTGTGGTATTATTATAAAGAGAACATCAGAAATTGTATGCAGTTAGCTTTAGTTGCACACTGTGCACAGGATACAGTACACTGACTGAAAATACTGCAGCTGCCTACCTGTGGTATTATACGGAAGAGAACACCAGCAATTGTCTGCAGTTAGCTTTAGTTACACACTGTGCACAGGATAAAGTACACTGACTGAAAATACTGCAGCTGCCTGCCTGCCTGCCTGTGGTATTATTAGGAAGAGAACACCAGAAATTGTCAGCAGTTAGCTTGAGTTGCACACTGTGCACAGGATACAGTACACTGACTGAAAATACTGCAGCTGCCTGCCTGCCTGTGGTATTATTAGGAATAGAACACCAGCAATTGTCTGCAGTTAGCTTTAGTTGCACACTGTGCACAGGATACAGTACACTGACTGAATATACTGCAGCTGCCTGCCTGTGGTATTATTAGGAAGAGAACACCAGCAATTGTCTGCAGTTAACTTTAGTTGCACACTGTGAACAGGATAAGGTACACTGACTTAAAATACTGCAGCTGTCTGCCTGTGGTTTTATTAGGAAGAGAACACTAGCAATTGTCTGCAGTTAGCTTTAGTTGCACACTGTGCACATGATACAGTACACTGACTGAAAATACTGCAGCTGCCTGCCTGCGGTATTATTAGGAAGAGAACACCAGCAATTGTCTGCAGTTAGCTTTAGTTGCACACTGTGCACAGAATACAGTACACTGACTGAAAATACTGCAGCTGCCTACCTGTGGTATTAAACGGAAGAGAACACCAGCAATTGTCTGCAGTTAGTTTGAGTTGCACACTGTGCACAGGATACAGTGCACTGAATGAAAATACTGCAGCTGCATGCCTGCCTGTGGTATTATTAGGAAGAGAACACCAGCAAATGTCTGCAGTTAGTATGAGTTGCACACTGTGCACAGGATACAGTACACTGACTGAAAATACTGCAGCTGCCTGGCTGCCTGCCTGTGGTATTATTATAATGAGAACACCAGAAATTGTATGCAGTTAGCTTTAGTGGCACACTGTGCACAGGATACAGTACACTGACTGAAAAAAACTGCAGCTGCCTGTGGTATTATTTGGAAGAGAACACAAACAATTGTCTGCAGATAGATTTAGTTGCACACTGTGCACAGGATACAGTACACTGACTGAAAAAACTGCAACTGCCTGCCTGCCTGCCTGTGGTATTATTACAAAGAGAACACCAAAAATTTTATGCAGTTATCTTTAGTTGCAGACTGTGCACAGGATACAGTACACTGACTGACAATACTGCAGCTGCCTGCCTGCCTGTGGTATTATTAGGAAGAGAACACCAATAATTGTCTGCAGTTAGCTTTAGTTGCACACTGTGCACATGATACAGTACACTGACTGAATATACTGCAGCTGTCTGCCTGTGGTATTATTAGGAAGAGAACACCAGCAATTGTCTGCAGGTAGCTTTAGTTGCACACTGTGCACAGGATACAGTACACTGACTGAAAATACTGCAGCGCCTGCCTGCCTGTGTTATTATTAGGAAGAGAACACCAGCAATTGTCTGCAGTTAGCTTTAGTTGCACACTGTGCACATGATACAGTACACTGACTGAATATACTGCGGCTGCCTGCCTGTGGTATTATTAGGAAGAGAACACCAGCAATTGTCTGCAGTTAACTTTAGTTGCACACTGTGAACAGGATAAGGTACACTGACTTAAAATACTGCAGCTGTCTGCCTGTGTTTTTTTAGGAAGAGAACACTAGCAATTGTCTGCAGTTAGCTTTAGTTGCACACTGTGCACAGGATACAGTACACTGACTGAAAATACTGCAGCTGCCTGCCTGTGGTATTATAAGGAAGAGAACACCAGCAATTGTCTGCAGTTAGTTTGAGTTGCACACTGTGCACAGGATACAGTACACTGACTGAAAATACTGCAGCTGCCTGCCTGCCTGTGGTATTATTAGGAAGAGAACACCAGCAATTGTCTGCAGTTAGCTTGAGTTGCACACTGTGCACAGGATACAGTACACTGACTGAAAATACTGCAGCTGTCTACCTGTGGTATTATTAGGAAGAGAACACCAGCAATTGACTGCAGTTAGCTTTAGTTGCACACTGTACACATGATATAGTACACTGACTGAAAATACTGCAGCTGCCTGCCTGTGGTATTATTAGGAAGAGAACACCAACAATTGTCTGCAGTTAGCTTTAGATGCACACTGTGCACATGATACAGTACACTGACTGAATATACTGCAGCTGTCTGTCTGTGGTATTATTAGGAAGATAACACCAGCAATTGTCTGCAGTTAGCTTTAGTTACACACTGTGCACAGGATAAGGTACACTGACTTAAAATACTGCAGCTGTCTGCCTGTGGTATTATTAGGAAGAGAACACCAGCAATTGTCTGCAGTTAGCTTGAGTTGCACACTGTGCACAGGATACAGTACAATGACTGAAAATACTGCAGCTGCCTGCCTGTGGTATTATTAGGAAGAGAACACCAGCAATAGTCTGCAGTTAACTTTAGTTGCACACTGTGAACAGGATAAGGTACACTGACTTAAAATACTGCAGCTGTCTGCCTGTGGTATTATTAGAAAGAGAACACCAGCAATTGTCTGCAGTTAGCTTGAGTTGCAAGCTGTGCACAGGATACAGTACACTGACTGAAAATACTGCAGCTGCCTGCCTGCCTGTGGTATTATTACAAATAGAACACCAGAATTTGTCTGCGGTTAGCTTTAGTTGCACACTGTGCACAGGATACAGTACACTGACTGAAAAGCACCCTCCCGCTGACCCCACGACCCGGAAGTGATATCCGCTGTTATGTTCCAGGGAAGCCATCCCTCGTCTCCGCTGCTGTGAGTGTGTGATCCACCGAATGCAGACTATTCTCGAGAGGACCCCCAGAGATACCATCCTTCCTCCACATCCGGACATACAGCACTCCCTTCCTGGGAAGAGCGGATGGACCTTACATCTCCCAAGATAAGCATCTCTAATTTGTTCATTTGTGAGTGCAACACTTGCAATTGTTTGTATCTTTATTAATTCCCATTAGACTGCTACGCTTAGAAGGCGCTGCTTGTTGTTTCCTTTTTGACAGAAAATACTGCAGCTGCTTGCCTGCCTGTGGTTTTATTAGGAAGAGAACACCAGCAATTGTCTGCAGTTAACTTTAGTTGCACACTGTGAACAGGATAAGGTACACTGACTTAAAATACTGCAGCTGTCTGCCTGTGGTATTATTAGGAAGAGAACACCAGCAATTGTCTGCATATAGCTTGAGTTGCACACTGTGCACAGGATACAGTACACTGACTGAAAATACTGCAGCTGCCTGCCAGCCTGTCGTATTATTACAAAGAGAACACCAGAAATTGTCTGCAGTTAGCTTTAGTTGCACACTGTGCACAGAATACAGTACACTGGCTGAAAATACTGCAGCTGCCTGCCTGCCTGTGGTATTATTAGGAAGAGAACACCAGCAATTATCTGCAGTTAGCTTTAGTTGCACACTGTGAACAGGATAAGGTTCACTGACTTAAAATACTGCAGCTGTCTGCCTGTGGTATTGTTAGGAAGAGAACACCAGCAATTGTCTGCAGTTAGCTTTAGTTGCACACTGTGAACAGGATAAGGTACACTTACTTAAAATACTGCAGCTGTCTTCCTGTGGTATTATTAGGAAGAGAACACCAGCAATTGTCTGCAGTTAGCTTTAGTTGCACACTGTGCACAGGATACAGTACACTGACTGAAAATACTGCAGCTGCCTGCCTGCCTGTGGTATTATTAGGAAGAGAATACCAGCAATTGTCTGTAGTTAGCTTTAGTTGCACACTGTGCACAGGATACAGTACACTGACTGAAAATACTGCAGCTGCCTGCCTGCCTGTGGTATTATTAGGAAGAGAATACCAGCAATTGTCTGTAGTTAGCTTTAGTTGCACACTGTGCATAGGATAAAGTACACTGACTGAAAATATGCAGCTGCCTGCCTGCCTGTCGTATTATTACAAAGAGAACATCAGAAATTGTCTGCAGTTAGCTTTAGTTGCACACTGTGCCAGGGATACAGTACACTGACTGAAAATACTGCAGCTGCCTGCCTGCCTGTGGTATTATTAGGAAGAGAACACCAGCAATTGTCTGCAGTTAGCTTTAGTTGCACACTGTGCACAGGATACAGTACACTGACTGAAAATACTGCAGTGCCTGCCTGCCTGTGGTATTATTAGGAAGAGAACACCAGCAATTGTCTGCAGTTAGCTTTAGTTGCACTGAGCACAGGATAAAGTACACTGACTAAAAATACTGCAGCTGCCTGCCTGCCTGTGGTATTATTAGAAAAAGAACACCAGAAATTGTCTGCAGTTAGCGTGAGTTGCACACTGTGCACAGGATACAGTACACTGACTGAAAATACTGCAGCTGCCTGCCTGCCTGTGGTATTATTAGGAATAGAACACCAGAAATTGTCTGCAGTCAGCATTAGTTGCACACTGTGCACAGGATACAGTACACTGACTGAATATACTGCAGCTGCCTGCCTGTGGTATTATTAGGAAGAGAACACCAGCAATTGTCTGCAGTTAACTTTAGTTGCACACTGTGAACAGGATAAGGTACACTGACTTAAAATACTGCAGCTGTCTGCCTGTGGTTTTATTAGGAAGAGAACACCAGCAATTGTCTGCAGTTAGCTTTAGTTGCACACTGTGCACAGGATACAGTACACTGACTGAAAATACTAAAGCACCTGACTGCCTGTGGTATTATTAGGAAGAGAACACAGCAATTGTCTGCAGTTAGATTTAATTGCACACTGTGCACAGGATACAGTACACTGACTGAAAATACTGCAGCTGTCTGCCTGCCTGTGGTATTATTAAGAAGAGAAGACCAGCAATTGTCTGCAGTTAGCTTTAGTTGCACACTGTGCACAGGATACAGTACACTGACTAAATATACTACAGCTGCCTGCCTGTGGTATTATTAGGAAGAGAACACCAGCAATTGTCTGCAGGTAACTTTAGTTGCACACTGTGAACAGGATAATGTACACTGACTTAAAATACTGCAGTTGTCTGCCTGTGATTTTATTAGGAAGAGAACACCAGCAATTGTCTGCAGTTAGCTTTAGTTGCACACTGTGCACAGGATACAGTACACTGACTGAATATACTACAGCTGCCTGCCTGTGGTATTATTAGGAAGAGAACACCAGCAATTGTCTACAGGTAACTTTAGTTGCACACTGTGAACAGGATAATGTACACTGACTTAAAATACTGCAGTTGTCTGCCTGTGATTTTATTAGGAAGAGAAGACCAGCAATTGTCTGCAGTTAGCTTTAGTTGCACACTGTGCACAGGATACAGTACACTGACTGAAAATACTACAGCACCTGACTGCCTGTGGTATTATTAGGAAGAGAACACCAGCAATTGTCTGCAGTTAGCTTGAGTTGCACACTGTGCACAGGATACAGTACACTGACTGAAAATACTGCAGCTGCCTGCCTGTGGTATTATTAGGAAGAGAACACCAGCAATTGTCTGCAGTTAGCTTTACTTGCACACTGTGCATAGGATACAGTACACTGACTAAAAATACTGCAGCTGCCTGGCTGTGGTATTATTAGGAAGAGAACATCAGCAATTGTCTGCAGTTAACTTTAGTTGCACGCTGTGAACAGGATAAGGTACACTGACTTAAAATACTGCAGCGGTCTGCCTGTGGTTTTATTAGGAAGAGAACACCAGCAATTGTCTGCAGTTAGCTTTAGTTGCACACTGTGAACAGGATAATGTACACTGACTTAAAATACTGCAGCTGCATGCTTCCTATGTGTGGTATGTTTAGTAAGAGAACACCAGTAATTGTCTGCAGTTAGCTTTAGTTGCACACTGTGCACAGGATACAGTACACCGACTAAAAATACTGCAGCGCCTGCCTGTGGTATTATTAGGAAGAGAACACCAGCAATTGTCTGCAGTTAGCTTTAGTTGCACATTGTGCACAGGATAAAGTACACTGACTGAAAATACTGCAGCTGGCTGCCTGTGGTATTATAAGGAAGAGAACACCAGCAATTGTCTGCAGTTAGATTGAGTTGCACACTGTGCACAGGATACAGTACACTGACTGAAAAAATGCAGCTGCCTGCCTGCCTGTGGTATTATTACAAAGAGAACACCACAAATTGTCTGCAGTTAGCTTTAGTTGGACACTGTGCACAGGATACAGTACACTGACTGAAAATACTGCAGCTGCCTGCCTGCCTGTGGTATTATTAGGAAGAGAACACCAACAATTGTCTACAGTTAGCTTTAGTTGCACACTGTGCACAGGATACAGTGCACTGACTGAAAAAATGCAGCTGCCTGCCTGCCTGTGGTATTATTACAAAGAGAACACCACAAATTGTCTGCAGTTAGCTTTAGTTGCACACTGTGCACAGGATAAGGTACACTGACTTAATATTCTGCAGCTGTCTGCCTGTGGTATTATTAGGAAGAGAACACCGACAATTGTCTGCAGTTAGCTTTAGTTGCACACTGTGCATAGGATACTTTTCACTGACTGAAAATACTGCAGCTGCCTGCCTGTGGTATTATAAGGAAGAGAACAACAGCAATTGTCTGCAGTTAGCTTTAGTTGCACACTGTGCACAGGATAAAGTACACTGACTGAAAATACTGCAGCTGCCTGCCTGCCTGCCTGTGGTATTATTAGGAAGAGAACACCAGCAAATGTCTGCAGTTAGCTTGCGTTGCACACTGTGCACAGGATACAGTACACTGACTGAAAATACTACAGCACCTGACTGCCTGTGGTATTATTAGGAAGAGAACACCAGCAAATGTCTGCAGTTAGCTTTAGTTGCACACTGTGCACAGGATACAGTACACTGATTGAATATACTACAGCTGCCTGCCTGTGGTAATTATTAGGAAGAGAACACCAGCAATTGTCTGCAGTTAACTTTAGTTACACACTGTGAACAGGATAAGGTACACTGACTTAAAATACTGCAGCTGTCTGCCTGTGGTATTATTAGGAAGAGAACACCAGCAGTTGTCTGCAGGTAGCTTTAGTTGCACACTGTGCACATGATAAAGTACACTGACTAAAAATACTGCAGCTGCCTGCCTACCTGTGGTATGATTAGAAAGAGAACACCAGAAATTGTCTGCAGTTAGCGTGAGTTGCACACTGTGCACAGGATACAGTACACTGACTGAATATACTGCAGCTGCCTGCCTGTGGTATTATTAGGAAGAGAACACCAGCAATTGTCTGCAGTTAGCTTTAGTTGCACACTGTGCACAGGATACAGTACACTGACTGAAAATACTGCAGCTGCCTGCCTGCCTGTGGTATTATTAGGAAGAGAACACCAGAAATTGTCTGCAGTTAGCTTTAGTTGCACACTGTGCACAGGATACAGTACACTGACTGAAAATACTGAAGCTGCCTGCCTGTGGTATTATTAGGAAGAGAACACCAGCAATTGTCTGCAGTTAGCTTTAGTTGCACACTGTAAACAGGATAAGGTACACTGACTTAAAATACTGCAGCTGCCTGCCTGCCTGTGGTATTATTAGGAAGAGAACACCAGAAATTGTCTGCAGTTAGCTTTAGTTGCACACTGTGCACAGGATACAGTACACTGACTGAAAATACTGAAGCTGCCTGCCTGTGGTATTATTAGGAAGAGAACACCAGCAATTGTCTGCAGTTAGCTTTAGTTGCACACTGTGCACAGGATACAGTACACTGACTGAAAAAAACTGCAGCTGCCTGCCTGCCTGTGGTATTATTACAAAGAGAACACCACAAATTGTATGCAGTTAGCTTTAGTTGCACACTGTGCACAGGATACAGTACACTGACTGAAAATACTGCAGCTGCCTGCCTGCCTGTGGTATTATTAGGAAGAGAACACCAGAAATTGTCTGCAGTTAGCTTTAGTTGCACACTGTGCACAGGATACAGTACACTGACTGAAAATACTGAAGCTGCCTGCCTGTGGTATTATTAGGAAGAGAACACCAGCAATTGTCTGCAGTTAGCTTTAGTTGCACACTGTGCACAGGATACAGTACACTGACTGAAAATACTGCAGCTGCCTGCCTGCCTGTGGTATTATTAGGAAGAGAACACCAGAAATTGTCTGCAGTTAGCTTTAGTTGCACACTGTGCACAGGATACAGTACACTGACTGAAAATACTGAAGCTGCCTGCCTGTGGTATTATTAGGAAGAGAACACCAGCAATTGTCTGCAGTTAGCTTTAGTTGCACACTGTAAACAGGATAAGGTACACTGACTTAAAATACTGCAGCTGTCTGCCTGTGGTATTATTAGGAAGAGAACACCAGCAATTGTCTGCAGGTAGCTTTAGTTGCACAATGTGAACAGGATAATGTACACTGACTTAAAATACTGCAGCTGTCTGCCTGTGGTTTTATTAGGAAGAGAACACCAGCAATTGTCTGCAGTTAGCTTTAGTTGCACACTGTGCACAGGATACAGTACACTGACTGAATATACTGCAGCTGCCTGCCTGTGGTATTATTAGGAAGAGAACACCAGCAATTGTCTGCAGTTAACTTTAATTGCACACTGTGAACAGGATAAGGTACACTGACTTAAAATACTGCAGCTATCTGCCTGTGGTATTATTAGGAAGAGAACACCAGAAATTGTCTGCAGTTAGCTTTAGTTGCACACTGTGCACAGGATACAGAACACTGACTGAAAATACCGCAGTGCGGGGGCGCATGCGCGAGATCGAGGAGGATGGTAGCATAATCCTCCTGCTCCACGCCGTTGGGCCATACATGCTCGGCTAGCACGGCACATCTAGCTTATCGCCGCAGGTGAACCAGCTCCCAGAGCGGCGGACCTCACCAGGCTCCCGGTGGGCATGTATAATACACCCCAGAGCCGACAGCGTTACTGCTCACAACAGAAGGCCTCCCCCGCTGCAGGAAAGGGGAAGGGGAAAGGCAAGATGGTGCCCGAGCCTCCGGAGCCTGACAATGTCTCACAGCACTCAGAGGACAGCCTGCTCCAGTTCCCTTCTGATATGGTGAGCCCCACTACCACTCAGTCTGATGCTGTCTTAAACAGTTCCGCAGCATTGTGAGAGAGGAAATAAATACAGCTTCCCGTAAGCTTTCTGCAGACCTAGTAAGGGGCCTTAAAGAGATAGGACACCGCACCAATCAATTGGAGCAGAGGATGGACTTGACAACCACAGTATTGGAGGGCCATGAGGAGGAGGTGGAAAAGTTAAATGCCGAACTTGCTAGTCTGCAGGACAAATTAGAGGACTCTGAGAATAGGGCCCGCAGGGACAACCTGCGCATCCGCGGGCTCCCGGAAACCATTACTGATTTGCAAGGGACTGCGACCGCCTTTTTTAAAGAATTAGCGCCTGACATCCCCCCTGAGCGCTTGGAATTCAATCGCATACACAGGTCCCTTGCCCCTAAACCCCCTGAAGGTCCCCCAGAGACGTTATCCTAAAGTTCCACTATTATCGGACCAAGGAAAGGCTCCTGCAAGCTGCGAGGGACCTCCAAGACCTCTCCTTTCAGGGTAACCCCCTCCAACTATTTGCAGACCTCTCTCCGGTCACAATAGCTAAGAGGAGGAATCTGAAGCCCTATCTGCAAGTTCTGCAAGCTCAGGGCATCCGTTATAGATGGGGGTTCCCCTTTAAGCTCTCCTTTTATCATCTTGGCCGCCAGTTCCATGCCACCTCTCTGCCTGACCTCCGATGACACTTCCAAGACCTGCAGTTTGACCTCCCTTCCTCCCAGGCAGAGCCTTCTTCTTCCCATCCTAGAGCTTCCCAGCCACCCCGCAAGTCCTCCCAGATGTCTCAACAAGGATCCCAAGCTTTCCGATCACTGCAAGCACAGTGCTTCCAGGATGTCCCTAAAGGATGACAGCACCGATCTACCAGGAATAATTCAGATGCCATAGTGGGCTCCCTCTCCCCGAGCCTGTTACGTTACACAGACCACTAACTCTCACCTTCCACTGTGAACTTGACCCCACACTCCACCACCTTTGATTTCATCCAGTAGGGACACGGCCAGTAATCACGGTTATATATATGTATATATATACATATATATATATATATATGTTTCCCTTTTTTTTTTTTTTTTTTTTGCTTTGTCTTCATCCAAGGCCCTTTGTTTTAATGACTACCGTTCCTTACAGCCAGTTGCCCCCGTCCCCCCGTCCCTCCCCCCCCGTTCCTGGTCGCTTTAACCTACGAGGGATCCCGTATCCAGGGTCGCCCCAATTGCGTGATGGCAGCCCTGGGTTCTGCAGACTTGGTACGCTATTGATAGTATTTGGGTCCACCAAGGTTTATGCCCCCTGCTCCCCCCTCCCCCTCCTTTTTTTTTTTTTGTTTTGTTTTTTGGTGGTCACTTTTGTGTACTTTATGTTTGTTTCTCTAGGTGGGAGACTTTGCTCGGCGGCCTGAGTTGGCCCTCCTCGTGCTGTGCTGGATATCCCCATTTAAGTAATGGGTATGCCCTGCACATTAGGGGCTGCGAACCGTGGCCCTTTATTCTTTATCTACACTCTGGTAGCTTGGGGCCTTCGGGCCTGGTCCTCCTGCTATCTCACAGATTTTTATTTCGTGTTGTAACAACCATTAGTTGAACAGGTTGTTGCTGCTATTGATCTGCTGTGGATAGGCCTGACGCCCTGGACCTCCCACCGTGTGGCTGGGTGCTCCGGGGCGGGAGGCTGGCTTTAGTTTACAGTTTGCAACTACACTTTTATTTTCTTATTGTTATGTATTTTTTTTATTTTTTCTCTTAATATTGAGATTTAAAGGTTGTTCTATTTCCTTTTGCTGGTTATGCCTGTTAAGGTGCACTATATACGTTTTGTGCCTATATTCTAGATCATATTGCTATGTTTACTTTAGAAATAAGCCAAGTGGTTTCCGACGGACCACTGCTCCCCTACATGTGCCGGAACTTGGCCTGGATGTCAGTCCTGGCCAGGCTCCGACCCTCCAGTGGGTTTTTAGTCCCACAACCAACCGCAACTTTGATGTTTGGGCCATTTTTGTTCCGAGCATTGCTCGGTCACTTTATATTTCTAGTTCTGTTCCCTATTACTTGCTTCTTACCTCTCTCTCTTTTCCTCTCATTTTATTTTCTCTTTCCTGAGTCCTTGGGGTGCGTGCTCGGAGGAGCGGTCTCCAGACGATTGTCCTATTTACTATGACGCTAAATTGTCTATCCCTGAATGTTCAGGGTATGAATTCTCCTCATAAAAGGATGAAGGTTTTTAAGTACCTTAGGAAGCAGCGAATAGACATAGCCTGTTTACAGGAAACAAATTTTTCGTCTACTTCCTGCCCTAAATATTTTGATGCCCAATATCCCCAGGTATTTTTGGCTAATGCTCCGACCAAACAAAAGGGGGTGCTTATAGCCTTCCGCAAAGCAGTTCCTTTTAGTTGCACTAAACAGATAGCGGATCCTGATGGCAGATATTTACTGTTACAAGGTACTATCCAGGACGCAGAGGTCACCATCATGACCTATTACGCTCCCAACTCTAATCCGGGGCCCTTCCTGACTCACGTTTGCAACTTGCTGGCATCCCATCGTAAGGGCACCCTCTTTTTTGCGGGTGACTCGAACCTAGCCTTGAACCCCTCTCTGGATAGATATCCCTCGGAACGTATTGCTCCCTCACTTGACTCTAAGAAATTTGTTCATTCTCTACAATCACACGACTTGGTTGATCTCTGGAGGGAATTTCATCCCCAGGGTAGGGACTACACGTACTATTCCCACCCTCATCACTCTCACTCCAGAATAGATCATATGTTTATGCTGAGGGGGTCTCTCCCCTTGGTGATAACAACATCTATCCTGGCTGCCCCGTGGTCTGATCATGATCCTGTCTTGGTAGTTTGCCGCTCTATCCTGGATAAGCCTCAGCTCTCACCCTGGGTGATGAACGATTCACTCTTATCGTATAAAAAGGTTCAGGAGGATATTTTGAAAGTCTCTGAGGAATATTTCCGCAATAATCTGGGATCGGTTTCGTCTCCTGTCACGCTCTGGGAGGCTTATAAGGCGGTACTTCGGGGTCACATTATCCGGTTGGCGTCGAAACGTAAGCGGGAGCGAGGTTCGATACAACGGGCCCTGGAGGCCCGTCTGGAGGCTTTATCAGAAACGTTTAAACAATCCCCTACCCCTGGCAAACGCAAACTCTTGGAGCAGGTCCGCACGGAGTTGGATCTTTGTCTCACTGAGGGGGCTGAACGCATATTGCGCTGGTCCCGTCAGAAGTGGTATGCCAAAGCAAACAAACCAAATCGGATGTTGGCAAACGGACTCCGGACTTTTGCTCCTAAATTCACTCCCATCACCTTGCGCAATCGGCATAATGTTCTCACGGGTAATCCGAGGCGAGTATTGGAGGAGTTCCGTTATCGCCTAACTAAACTGTATTCGGCCCCGGATCAGTTTGACGCTCAGGGCACTAATGACTTTCTTAATCGCCTCTCACTCCCAGTTCTGTCGGAGGCTCATGTGACCCTCATGGACCGGGACATCCAAGTTTCGGAAGTCCTTCAGGGCATTAAGGATTTGAAGGTGGGCAAACGACCGGGGCCGGATGGCTACACAGCGCTTTATTACAGGAAACTGGCTGCTGTGGTGGCTCCACACTTGACAGCCATGTATAACTCAGTTAAAAGCGGGCAATTCTTTACCCCGGACCTTTTGACCGCAAATATTGTGATGATCCCGAAACCGGATCGCGACCACTCCTCCTGGGCTAACTTTAGACCTATCTCCCTAATTAATATAGACATGAAAATCCTCACCAAAATCCTGGCCAATCGCCTGAATTCTTTCCTTCCTCGGTTAATTAAGAAGGATCAAGTAGGCTTTGTTCCACAGAGACAGGCGGGAGACGCTATTAGGCGAATATTACAACTACAACATTTAGCCCACACCCGTTCACTGGAATCTATGCTCTTGTCCCTTGATGTAAACAAGGCCTTTGACACTCTGTCATGGCCTTATCTTATGTCAGTACTTCGTCATTATGGTTTTGGGTCTTCATTTATGCACTGGATGTCGGTCCTATATGACTCCCCTCGGGCTAAAATTAGGTACTTTGGCTTTGAGTCTCCTCTTTTTAACATCAAGAGAGGCACTCGCCAAGGATGTCCACTCTCAACTCTTCTTTTTATTCTGGCTTTGGAGCCGTTGGCAGAGTCGATCCGTTCACATCCTGATATAAGGGGTATCGAAATTGCGGGCTCAGCCCATAAAATTTCCCTATTTGCAGATGATATCCTTCTCACCTTAACTTTCCCCAGGATTTCTTTACCAAACCTACAGTCCCTTTTGGATACCTTTGCTTCCCTTTCGGGGCTCTACGTTAACCCTTCGAAATCTAAAGCTCTGTCTGTCAATCTTTCCCCCAGTCTTTTAGCAGACTTGCAATCAGCTTTTTCCTTCCAGTGGGTCTCCTCGCTTCCTTATTTGGGAATCCGCCTTACCTCAACATATCAGGGATTATACCAGGCTAACTTTCCTTCTTTATTTAAGAAAATCTCTGATATGCTGTGATCCTGGGCTCATTTACCCTTGTCCTGGTTTGGCAGAATTACAGCTATTCGTATGTCCTATCTCCCAAAATTGCTTTATTTTTTTCGAGTCTTGCCCATTTCAGTCCCTTCCCATATTCTTCGCATACACCAACGGAAGATTCTACAATTTATCTGGGGGTCGACCCGCCCCCGAATCAGCAAGCAGATCTTGTACGCCAAAAGAATTAACGGCGGTCTCTTGGTCCCTAACCTGCAGGCATATTATGTAGCAGCAAATATAGCTCCACTTTCACACCTCCACTAGACACATCAGCTTCCGCTATGGGCTGTGATTGACCTTGTGGATTGTGATCCTATTCCTATTTCCTCCTTGCCCTGGCTCCCTCCTGTGCATCGCCCGATGACAATGGGGCCTTGTTTAGCCCATTCCCTACGATTGTGGGACTCAGTAAAGTACTCCACAGGTCTCATTTCTCCCCATCTTCCACTTATGCGACTCCTACATTGTCCATTATTCCCCCCAGGCTGCGAAAACCACTCTCAATTTTCCTGGTGGACCACGAACGGATTCACGGACGTTCATTCGCTGTTCACACCCACTAGAATTCTGACATTTGACGCTTTACGCAGTTCCCATAGTGTCCCTTTGCGTGAGCACTTCAGATATTTACAATTACGTCATTTCCTCCAACGACTTATTAAATTCTGCCCAACCCCTTATACTTTGACTTCCTTTGAGAGCCTATGTAGAGCCAGACCTCATTCCCCGGGCCTGATATCTTTGATATATTCGGACGTGATAACGACATCTCTTTACTGCAACTAAGTTGACTATCGCGAGGGCTTGGAAAACTCCCATACTTAGTTTTGAAGCGGTCAAAAACCGCCTGAATGACGTCATGGTTAACGAGAAGTTGACGGCTGTCCTCTCTGATACACATGCCAAGTTTCTCAGGGTTTGGCAACCGTGGATTGCATACTCTCACCCTTCCCGGTTTGATGCCGCATTACTCTCCATATAAGGTTCTCCTGACGCGCGCCCCATGGACTCTCTACCCTATTCTTCCTCCTTTCTTTCTTTTTATTTCTTTTCACTGTTCTTATTT
This sequence comes from Rana muscosa, assembly GCA_029206835.1. Classification (NCBI taxonomy): domain Eukaryota; kingdom Metazoa; phylum Chordata; class Amphibia; order Anura; family Ranidae; genus Rana; species Rana muscosa. The sequence continues at coordinate 207,721,372 of CM055127.1, read as the reverse complement.
TTCCTTTCAGTCTCTTCTTCCCACTTCTTCTCTCAAGGTTCCTTATTTTCTCCTCTCACTCTTAAGCATCACACGCTTCACAGGATTACAGGACACCGGGTATTGCCCTGGTGGATTTGGTTATACTTGCATTTCAAATACCAAGCTGATTATAGTGCCTTCTTCAGCTCTACTTTAAATGTAGCATCCACTCTAGGAAGGAGTTTTTGTACTGTACAATTTTACTGTGACAGCTTACCTATGTTCTACGGTCATTGTAATTCCTGACCTCCGGATTGCCTTGGTCGGCTATTGCTGGACTTCTGTTTAGCTATCTGGCTACAAAGACCGTAGCGTTTGAACTTTGCCCGTTACCACCACTCCAGTCCCCCATACAAATGGTGGAGAGGGTTCTTTATTCTATTTTTATATCTTTTTATGGTATGCTTATTCTATGGTATAGAATCAATATGTCTACTATGTGATGCACTATTTTACTGTAATTCTGAACTGTTGATCTGTATGCCAATAAACATTTGTAAAATAAAATACCGCAGTGCCTGCCTGCCTGTGGTATTATTAGGAAGAGAACACCAGCAATTGTCTGCAGTTAGCTTTAGTTGCACACTGTGCACAGGATAAAGTACACTGATTGAAAATACTGCATCTGCCTGCCTGCCTGTGGTATTATTAGGAAGAGAACACCAGCAATTGTCTTTAGTTAGCTTGAGTTGCAAGCTGTGCACAGGATACAGTACACTGACTGAAAATACTGCAGCTGCCTGCCTGCCTGTGGTATTATTAGGAAGAGAATACCAGCAATTGTCTGCAGTTAGCTTTAGTTGCACACTGTGCATATGATAAAGTACACTGACTGAAAATACTGCAGCTGCCTGCCTGTGGTATTATTAGGAAGATAACACCAGCAATTGTCTGCAGTTAGCTTGAGTTGCACACTGTGCACAGGATACAGTACACTGATTGAAAATACTGCAGGTGCCTGTCTGCCTTTGGTATTATTAGGAAGAGAACATCAGCAATTGTCTGCAGTTAGCTTTAGTTGCACACTGTGCACAGGATAAAGTACAGTGACTGAAAATACAGCAGCTAACTGCCTGACTGTGGTAATATTATTAGGAAGAGAACACCAGCAATTGTCTGCAGTTAGCTTTAGTTGCACACTGTGAACAGGATAAGGTACACTGACTTAAAATACTGCAGCTATCTGCCTGTGGTTTTATTAGGAAGAGAACACCAGCAATTGTCTGCAGTTAGATTTAGTTGCACACTGTGCACAGGATACAGTACACTGACTGAAAATACTGCAGCTGCCTGCCTGTAGTATTATTACAAAGAGAACATCAGAAATTGTCTGCAGTTAGCTTTAGTTGCACACTGTGCACAGGATACAGTACACTGACTGAATATACTGCAGCTGCCTGCCTGTGGTATTATTAGGAAGAGAACATCAGCAATTGTCTGCAGTTAGCTTTAGTTGCACACTGTGAACAGGATAAGGTACACTGACTTAAAATACTGCAGCTGCCTGCCTGTGGTATTATTAGGAAGAGAAAACCAGCAATTGTCTGCAGTTAGCTTTAGTTGCACACTGTGCACAGGATACAGTACACTGACTGAAAAAAACTGCAGCTGCCTGCCTGCCTGTGGTATTATTAGAAAGAGAACACCAGCAATTGTCTGCAGTTAGCTTTAGTTGCACACTGTGCACAGGATACAGTACACTGACTGAAAAAACTGCAGCTGCCTGCCTGCCTGTGGTATTATTACAAAGAGAACACCACAAATTGTATGCAGTTAGCTTTAGTTGCACACTGTGCACAGGATACAGTACACTGACTGAAAATACTGAAGCTGCCTGCCTGTGGTATTATTAGGAAGAGAACACCAGCAATTGTCTGCAGTTACCTTTAGTTGCACACTGTGAACAGGATATGGCACACTGACTTAAAATACTGCAGCTGTCTGCCTGTGGTATTATTAGGAAGAGAACAACAGCAATTGTCTGCAGGTAGCTTTAGTTGCACACTGTGCACAGGATAAGGTACACTGACTGAATATACTGCAGCTGCCTGCCTGTGGTATTATTAGGAAGAGAACACCAGCAATTGTCTGCAGTTAACTTTAACTGCACACTGTGAAAAGGATAAGGTACACTGACTTAAAATACTGCAGCTGCCTGCCTGTGGTATTATTAGGAAGAGAACACCAGCAATTGTCTGCAGTTAGCTTTAGTTGCACACTTTGAACAGGATAAGGTACACTGACTTAAAATACTGCAGCTGCCTGCCTGTGGTATTATTAGGAAGAGAACACCAGCAATTGTCTGCAGTTAGCTTTAGTTGCACACTGTGCACAGGATACAGTACACTGACTGAAAATACTGCAGCTGCCTGCCTGCCTGTGGTATTATTACAAAGAGAACACCACAAATTGTATGCAGTTAGCTTTAGTTGCACTGACTGAAAATACTGAAGCTGCCTGCCTGTGGTATTATTAGGAAGAGAACACCAGCAATTGTCTGCAGTTAGCTTTAGTTGCACACTGTGAACAGGATAAGGTACACTGACTTAAAATACTGCAGCTGTCTGCCTGTGGTATTATTAGGAAGAGAACAACAGCAATTGTCTGCAGGTAGCTTTAGTTGCACACTGTGCACAGGATAAGGTACACTGACTGAAAATACTGCAGCGCCTGCCTGCCTGTGGTATTATTAGGAAGAGAACACCAGCAATTGTCTGCAGTTAGCTTTAGTTGCACACTGTGCACAGGATAAAGTACACTGACTTAAAATACTGCAGCTGTCTGCCTGTGGTATTATTAAGAATAGAACAACATAAATTGTCTGCAGTTAGCTTGAGTTGCACTCTGTGCACAGGATACAGTACAATGACTGAAAATACTGCAGCTGCCTGCCTGCCTGTGGTATTATCAGGAATAGAACACCAGCAATTGTCTGCAGTTAGCTTTAGTTGCACACTGTGCACAGGATACAGTACACTGACTGAATATACTGCAGCTGCCTGCCTGTGGTATTATTAGGAAGAGAACACCAGCAATTGTCTGCAGTTAACTTTAGTTGCACACTGTGAACAGGATAAGGTACGCTGACTTAAAATACTATAGCTGTCTGCCTGTGGTATTATTAGGAAGAGATAAAAAACAATAGGGGGGGGATTTTGCGCTAAAGAAAAATCAGTATCACACATAAAACACTTCTGTGTCACATAAATCTAATGGTAAATAAATACCCAGTGATATAATAGTGCAAATAAATGATATATACTAAAGTACAATCACCAAAATAAAGTGCAAGTGCATATATAACTTAACAAATATAGTGCCAAAAAAGTTCAATATTGCAATGATTGCTGTTCAGGAAAGTCCAAATGGGTGTCAAATTAATGGATAATTCCAAAAATCTAGATGTTCCAAAGTTATAGATGTAATCAAATGGTTCAAATGATGAACGGATTGAAGTATTGAACCTGCGCTGAATCCTACACCTGTCTCCCAATGCTCTCACCTCATAGACATAGGTCACTAGCATATAGTGTATTCAATGGCATGGACTGTGGTCTTATATCCCCTCTATATCTTCTCCACTCTTAAATGATACTAGGATTGTATCTTCTATCAGTCACACTCTCTATAGAAAAGACAAGCGGGTGGGAAGGGAGGGAGGGGGGTGGGGGAAGAGGGAGACCAAGCTCCGATGGATGCAATAGGGGAGGGACAGGAAATAAAGCCTCCAATAGTGTAGTATTAAAATACAAAATAAGGCTTTATTGATAAAAGTGGACTCTTACATCAATTATGAAAACAGTCAGCATATGAGGATAATCGGCGTGTGTACCGCTATCTTACTGTTTTCCTGCTGTCTTCCGATCTGTCCGTATGATGCCGCTATCCTCCCTACGGCGTTACGTCACGCACCTCGTGACTTCTTCAGGGGAGCCTGATTGGTTGTTAGGGCATCACTCAAATAGTGTATTAGACCGGAAGTCATTTGGTCGTCATTTTCTGCCTGCCTGCCTGTGGTATTATTAGGAAGAGAACACCAGCAATTGTCTTCAGTTAGCTTGAGTTGCAAGCTGTGCACAAGATACAGTACACTGACTGAAAATACTGCAGCTGCCTGCCTGCCTGTGGTATTATTACAAATAGAACACCAGAAATCGTCTGCGGTTAGCTTTAGTTGCACACTGTGCATAGGATACAGTACACTGACTGAAAAGCACCCTCCCGCTGACCCCACGACCCGGAAGTGATATCCGCTGTTATGCTCTAGGGAAGCCGTCCCTCGTCTCCGCTGCCGTGAGTGTGTGATCCACCGAACGCAGACTATTCTTGAGAGGACACCCAGAGATACCATCCTTCCTCCACATCCGGACATACAGCACTCCCTTCCTGGGAAGAGCGGATGAACCTTACATCTCCCCAGATAAGCATCTCTAATTTGTTCGTTTGTGAGTGCAACACTTGCAATTGTTTTTATCTTTATTAAATCCCATTTGACTGCTACGCTTAGAAGGCGATGCTTCTTGTTTCCTTTTTGACTGAAAATACTGCAGCTGCCTGCCTGCCTGTGGTTTTATTAGGAAGAGAACACCAGCAATTGGCTGCAGTTAACTTTAGTTGCACACTGTGAACAGGATAAGGTACACTGACTTAAAATACTGCAGCTGTCTGCCTGTGGTATTATTAGGAAGAGAACACCAGCAATTGTCTGCAGTTAGCTTGAGTTGCATACTGTGCACAGGATACAGTACACTGACTGAAAATACTGCAGCTGCCTGCCTGTGGTATTATAAGGAAGAGAACACCAGCAATTGTCTGCAGTTAGTTTGAGTTGCACACTGTGCACAGGATACAGTACACTGACTGAATATACTGCAGCTGCCTGCCTGTGGTATTATTAGGAATAGAACACCAGCAATTGTCTGCAGTTAACTTTAGTTGCACACTGTGAACAGGATAAGGTACACTGACTTCAAATACTGCAGCTGTCTGCCTGTGGTATTATTAGGAAGAGAACACCAGCAATTGTCTGCAGTTGTCTTTAGTTGCACACTGTGCACATGATACAGAACACTGACTGAAAATACCGCAGTGCCTGCCTGCCTGTGGTATTATTAGGAAGAGAACACCAGCAATTGTCTGCAGTTAGCTTTAGTTGCACACTGTGCACAGGATAAAGTACACTGATTGAAAATACTGCATCTGCCTGCCTGCCTGTGGTATTATTAGGAAGAGAACACCAGCAATTGTCTTTAGTTAGCTTGAGTTGCAGGCTGTGCACAGGATACAGTACACTGACTGAAAATACTGCAGCTGACTGCTTGCCTGTGGTATTATTAGGAAGAGAATACCAGCAATTGTATGCAGTTAGCTTTAGTTGCACGCTGGGCATATGATAAAGTACACTGACTGAAAATACTGCAGCTGCCTGCTTGTGGTAATATTAGGAAGAGAACACCTGCAATTGTCTGCAATTAGCTTTAGTTGCACACTGTGCACAGGATACAGTAGACTGATTGAAAATACTGCAGGTGCCTGCCTGCCTTTGGTATTATTAGGAAGAGAACACCAGCAATTGTCTGCAGTTAGCTTTAGTTGCACACTGTGCACAGGATAAAGTGCAGAGACTGAAAATACAGCAGCTGCCTGCCTTTGGTATTATTAGGAAGAGAAAACCAGCAATTGTCTGCAGTTAGCTTTAGTTGCACACTGTACACAGGATACAGCACATTGACTGAAAATACTGCAGCTAACTGCCTGACTGTGGTAATATTATTAGGAAGAGAACACCAGCAATTGTCTGCAGTTAGCTGTAGTTGCACACTGTGCACAGGATAAAGTACACTGACTGAAAATACTGCAGCTGCCTGCCTGTGGTATTATTAGGAAGAGAACTCCAGCAATTGTCTGCAGTTAGCTTTAGTTGAACACTGTGCACCGGATACAGTACACTGACTGAAAATACTGCAGCTGCATGCCTTCCTGTGGTATTATTAGGAAGAGAACACCAGCAATTGTCTGCAGTTAGCTTTAGTTGCACACTGTGCACAGGATACAGTACACTGACTGAAAATACTGCAGCTGCCTGCCTGCCTGTGGTATTATTACAAAGAGAACACCACACATTGTATGCAGTTAGCTTTAGTTGCACACTGTGCACAGGATACAGTACACTGACTGAAAATACTGCAGCTGCCTGACTGTGGTATTATTAGGAAGAGAACACCAGCAATTGTCTGCAGGTAGCTTTAGTTGCACACTGTGCACAGGATAAGGTACACTGACTGAAAATACTGCAGCGCCTGCCTGCCTGTGGTATTATTAGGAAGAGAACACTAGAAATTGTCTGCAGTTAGCTTGAGTTGCACACTGTGCACAGGATACAGTACAATGACTGAAAATACTGCAGCTGCCTGCCTGCCTGTGGTATTATTAGGAAGATAACACCAGAAATTGTCTGCAGTTAACTTTAGTTGCACACTGTGAACAGGATAAGGTACACTGACTTAAAATACTGCAGCTGTCTGCCTGTGGTATTATTAGGAAGATAACACCAGCAATTGTCTGCAGTTAGCTTGAGTTGCAAGCTGTGCACAGGATACAGTACACTGACTGAAAATACTGCAGCTGCCTGCCTGCCTGTGGTATTATTACAAACAGAACACCAGAAATTGTCTGCGGTTAGCTTTAGTTGCACACTGTGCACAGGATACAGTACACTGACTGAAAAGCACCCTCCCGCTGACCCCACGACCCGGAAGTGATATCTGCTGTTATGCTCCAGGGAAGCCGTCCCTCGTCTCCGCTGCCGTGAGTGTGTGATCCACCGAACGCAGACTATTCTCGAGAGGACACCCAGAGATACCATCCTTCCTCCACATCCGGACATACAGCACTCCCTTCCTGGGAAGAGCGGATGAACCTTACATCTCCCCAGATAAGCATCTCTAATTTGTTCGTTTGTGAGTGCAACACTTGCAATTGTTTTTATCTTTATTAAATCCCATTTGACTGCTACGCTTAGAAGGCGCTACTTCTTGTTTCCTTTTTGACAGAAAATACTGCAGCTGCCTGCCTGCCTGCCTGTGGTTTTATTAGGAAGAGAACACCAGCAATTGTCTGCAGTTAACTTTAGTTGCACACTGTGAACAGGATAAGGTACACTGACTTAAAATATTGCAGCTGTCTGCCTGTGGTATTATTAGGAAGAGAACACTAGCAATTGTCTGCAGTTAGCTTTAGTTGCACACTGTGCACAGGATACAGTACACTGACTGAATATACTGCAGCTGCCTGCCTGTGGTATTATTAGGAAGAGAACACCAGCAATTGTCTGCAGTTAACTTTAGTTGCACACTGTGAACAGGATAAGGTACACTGACTTAAAATACTATAGCTGTCTGCCTGTGGTATTATTAGGAAGAGATAAAAAAACAATAGGGGGGGATTTTGCGCTAAAGAAAAATCAGTATCACACATAAAACACTTCTGTGTCACATAAATCTAATGGTAAATAAATACCCAGTGATATAATAGTGCAAATAAATGATATATACTAAAGTACAATCACCAAAATAAAGTGCAAGTGCATATATAACTTAACAAAAATAGTGCCAAAAAAGTTCAATATTGCAATGATTGCTGTTCAGGAAAGTCCAAATGGGTGTCAAATTAATGGATAATTCCAAAAATCTAGATGTTCCAAAGTTATAGATGTAATCAAATGGTTCAAATGATGAACGGATTGAAGTATTGAACCTGCGCTGAATCCTACACCTGTCTCCCAATGCTCTCACCTCATAGACATAGGTCACTAGCATATAGTGTATTCAATGGCATGGACTGTGGTCTTATATCCCCTCTATATCTTCTCCACTCTTAAATGATACTAGGATTGTATCTTCTATCAGTCACACTCTCTATAGAAAAGACAAGCGGGTGGGAAGGGAGGGAGGGGGGTGGGGGAAGAGGGAGACCAAGCTCCGATGGATCCAATAGGGGAGGGACAGGAAATAAAGCCTCCAATAGTGTAGTATTAAAATACAAAATAAGGCTTTATTGATAAAAGTGGACTCTTACATCAATTATGAAAACAGTCAGCATATGAGGATAATCGGCGTGTGTACCGCTATCTTACTGTTTTCCTGCTGTCTTCCGATCTGTCCGTATGATGCCGCTATCCTCCCTACGGCGTTACGTCACGCACCTCGTGACTTCTTCAGGGGAGCCTGATTGGTTGTTAGGGCATCACTCAAATAGTGTATTAGACCGGAAGTCATTTGGTCGCCATTTTCTGCCTGCCTGCCTGTGGTATTATTAGGAAGAGAACACCAGCAATTGTCTTCAGTTAGCTTGAGTTGCAAGCTGTGCACAAGATACAGTACACTGACTGAAAATACTGCAGCTGCCTGCCTGCCTGTGGTATTATTACAAATAGAACACCAGAAATCGTCTGCGGTTAGCTTTAGTTGCACACTGTGCATAGGATACAGTACACTGACTGAAAAGCACCCTCCCGCTGACCCCACGACCTGGAAGTGATATCCGCTGTTATGCTCTAGGGAAGCCGTCCCTCGTCTCCGCTGCCGTGAGTGTGTGATCCACCGAACGCAGACTATTCTTGAGAGGACACCCAGAGATACCATCCTTCCTCCACATCCGGACATACAGCACTCCCTTCCTGGGAAGAGCGGATGAACCTTACATCTCCCCAGATAAGCATCTCTAATTTGTTCGTTTGTGAGTGCAACACTTGCAATTGTTTTTATCTTTATTAAATCCCATTTGACTGCTACGCTTAGAAGGCGCTGCTTCTTGTTTCCTTTTTGACTGAAAATACTGCAGCTGCCTGCCTGCCTGTGGTTTTATTAGGACGAGAACACCAGCAATTGTCTGCAGTTAACTTTAGTTGCACACTGTGAACAGGATAAGGTACACTGACTTAAAATACTGCAGCTGTCTGCCTGTGGTATTATTAGGAAGAGAACACCAGCAATTGTCTGCAGTTAGCTTGAGTTGCATACTGTGCACAGGATACAGTACACTGACTGAAAATACTGCAGCTGCCTGCCTGTGGTATTATAAGGAAGAGAACACCAGCAATTGTCTGCAGTTAGTTTGAGTTGCACACTGTGCACAGGATACAGTACACTGACTGAATATACTGCAGCTGCCTGCCTGTGGTATTATTAGGAATAGAACACCAGCAATTGTCTGCAGTTAACTTTAGTTGCACACTGTGAACAGGATAAGGTACACTGACTTCAAATACTGCAGCTGTCTGCCTGTGGTATTATTAGGAAGAGAACACCAGCAATTGTCTGCAGTTGTCTTTAGTTGCACACTGTGCACATGATACAGAACACTGACTGAAAATACCGCAGTGCCTGCCTGCCTGTGGTATTATTAGGAAGAGAACACCAGCAATTGTCTGCAGTTAGCTTTAGTTGCACACTGTGCACAGGATAAAGTACACTGATTGAAAATACTGCATCTGCCTGCCTGCCTGTGGTATTATTAGGAAGAGAACACCAGCAATTGTCTTTAGTTAGCTTGAGTTGCAAGCTGTGCACAGGATACAGTACACTGACTGAAAATACTGCAGCTGACTGCCTGCCTGTGGTATTATTAGGAAGAGAATACCAGCAATTGTATGCAGTTAGCTTTAGTTGCATGCTGGGCATATGATAAAGTACACTGACTGAAAATACTGCAGCTGCCTGCTTGTGGTAATATTAGGAAGAGAACACCTGCAATTGTCTGCAATTAGCTTTAGTTGCACACTGTGCACAGGATACAGTAGACTGATTGAAAATACTGCAGGTGCCTGCCTGCCTTTGGTATTATTAGGAAGAGAACACCAGCAATTGTCTGCAGTTAGCTTTAGTTGCACACTGTGCACAGGATAAAGTGCAGAGACTGAAAATACAGCAGCTGCCTGCCTTTGGTATTATTAGGAAGAGAAAACCAGCAATTGTCTGCAGTTAGCTTTAGTTGCACACTGTACACAGGATACAGCACATTGACTGAAAATACTGCAGCTAACTGCCTGACTGTGGTAATATTATTAGGAAGAGAACACCAGCAATTGTCTGCAGTTAGCTGTAGTTGCACACTGTGCACAGGATAAAGTACACTGACTGAAAATACTGCAGCTGCCTGCCTGTGGTATTATTAGGAAGAGAACTCCAGCAATTGTCTGCAGTTAGCTTTAGTTGAACACTGTGCACAGGATACAGTACACTGACTGAAAATACTGCAGCTGCATGCCTTCCTGTGGTATTATTAGGAAGAGAACACCAGCAATTGTCTGCAGTTAGCTTTAGTTGCACACTGTGCACAGGATACAGTACACTGACTGAAAATACTGCAGCTGCCTGCCTGCCTGTGGTATTATTACAAAGAGAACACCACAAATTGTATGCAGTTAGCTTTAGTTGCACACTGTGCACAGGATACAGTACACTGACTGAAAATACTGCAGCTGCCTGACTGTGGTATTATTAGGAAGAGAACACCAGCAATTGTCTGCAGGTAGCTTTAGTTGCACACTGTGCACAGGATAAGGTACACTGACTGAAAATACTGCAGCGCCTGCCTGCCTGTGGTATTATTAGGAAGAGAACACTAGAAATTGTCTGCAGTTAGCTTGAGTTGCACACTGTGCACAGGATACAGTACAATGACTGAAAATACTGCAGCTGCCTGCCTGCCTGTGGTATTATTAGGAAGATAACACCAGAAATTGTCTGCAGTTAACTTTAGTTGCACACTGTGAACAGGATAAGGTACACTGACTTAAAATACTGCAGCTGTCTGCCTGTGGTATTATTAGGAAGATAACACCAGCAATTGTCTGCAGTTAGCTTGAGTTGCAAGCTGTGCACAGGATACAGTACACTGACTGAAAATACTGCAGCTGCCTGCCTGCCTGTGGTATTATTACAAACAGAACACCAGAAATTGTCTGCGGTTAGCTTTAGTTGCACACTGTGCACAGGATACAGTACACTGACTGAAAAGCACCCTCCCGCTGACCCCACGACCCGGAAGTGATATCTGCTGTTATGCTCCAGGGAAGCCGTCCCTCGTCTCCGCTGCCGTGAGTGTGTGATCCACCGAACGCAGACTATTCTCGAGAGGACACCCAGAGATACCATCCTTCCTCCACATCCGGACATACAGCACTCCCTTCCTGGGAAGAGCGGATGAACCTTACATCTCCCCAGATAAGCATCTCTAATTTGTTCGTTTGTGAGTGCAACACTTGCAATTGTTTTTATCTTTATTAAATCCCATTTGACTGCTACGCTTAGAAGGCGCTACTTCTTGTTTCCTTTTTGACAGAAAATACTGCAGCTGCCTGCCTGCCTGCCTGCCTGTGGTTTTATTAGGAAGAGAACACCAGCAATTGTCTGCAGTTAAGTTTAGTTGCACACTGTGAACAGGATAAGGTACACTGACTTAAAATATTGCAGCTGTCTGCCTGTGGTATTATTAGGAAGAGAACACTAGCAATTGTCTGCAGTTAGCTTTAGTTGCACACTGTGCACAGGATACAGTACACTGACTGAATATACTGCAGCTGCCTGCCTGTGGTATTATTAGGAAGAGAACACCAGCAATTGTCTGCAGTTAACTTTAGTTGCACACTGTGAACAGGATAAGGTACACTGACTTAAAATACTATAGCTGTCTGCCTGTGGTATTATTAGGAAGAGATAAAAAACAATAGGGGGGGATTTTGCGCTAAAGAAAAATCAGTATCACACATAAAACACTTCTGTGTCACATAAATCTAATGGTAAATAAATACCCAGTGATATAATAGTGCAAATAAATGATATATACTAAAGTACAATCACCAAAATAAAGTGCAAGTGCATATATAACTTAACAAAAATAGTGCCAAAAAAGTTCAATATTGCAATGATTGCTGTTCAGGAAAGTCCAAATGGGTGTCAAATTAATGGATAATTCCAAAAATCTAGATGTTCCAAAGTTATAGATGTAATCAAATGGTTCAAATGATGAACGGATTGAAGTATTGAACCTGCGCTGAATCCTACACCTGTCTCCCAATGCTCTCACCTCATAGACATAGGTCACTAGCATATAGTGTATTCAATGGCATGGACTGTGGTCTTATATCCCCTCTATATCTTCTCCACTCTTAAATGATACTAGGATTGTATCTTCTATCAGTCACACTCTCTATAGAAAAGACAAGCGGGTGGGAAGGGAGGGAGGGGGGTGGGGGAAGAGGGAGACCAAGCTCCGATGGATCCAATAGGGGAGGGACAGGAAATAAAGCCTCCAATAGTGTAGTATTAAAATACAAAATAAGGCTTTATTGATAAAAGTGGACTCTTACATCAATTATGAAAACAGTCAGCATATGAGGATAATCGGCGTGTGTACCGCTATCTTACTGTTTTCCTGCTGTCTTCCGATCTGTCCGTATGATGCCGCTATCCTCCCTACGGCGTTACGTCACGCACCTCGTGACTTCTTCAGGGGAGCCTGATTGGTTGTTAGGGCATCACTCAAATAGTGTATTAGACCGGAAGTCATTTGGTCGCCATTTTCTGCCTGCCTGCCTGTGGTATTATTAGGAAGAGAACACCAGCAATTGTCTTCAGTTAGCTTGAGTTGCAAGCTGTGCACAAGATACAGTACACTGACTGAAAATACTGCAGCTGCCTGCCTGCCTGTGGTATTATTACAAATAGAACACCAGAAATCGTCTGCGGTTAGCTTTAGTTGCACACTGTGCATAGGATACAGTACACTGACTGAAAAGCACCCTCCCGCTGACCCCACGACCTGGAAGTGATATCCGCTGTTATGCTCTAGGGAAGCCGTCCCTCGTCTCCGCTGCCGTGAGTGTGTGATCCACCGAACGCAGACTATTCTTGAGAGGACACCCAGAGATACCATCCTTCCTCCACATCCGGACATACAGCACTCCCTTCCTGGGAAGAGCGGATGAACCTTACATCTCCCCAGATAAGCATCTCTAATTTGTTCGTTTGTGAGTGCAACACTTGCAATTGTTTTTATCTTTATTAAATCCCATTTGACTGCTACGCTTAGAAGGCGCTGCTTCTTGTTTCCTTTTTGACTGAAAATACTGCAGCTGCCTGCCTGCCTGTGGTTTTATTAGGACGAGAACACCAGCAATTGTCTGCAGTTAACTTTAGTTGCACACTGTGAACAGGATAAGGTACACTGACTTAAAATACTGCAGCTGTCTGCCTGTGGTATTATTAGGAAGAGAACACCAGCAATTGTCTGCAGTTAGCTTGAGTTGCATACTGTGCACAGGATACAGTACACTGACTGAAAATACTGCAGCTGCCTGCCTGTGGTATTATAAGGAAGAGAACACCAGCAATTGTCTGCAGTTAGTTTGAGTTGCACACTGTGCACAGGATACAGTACACTGACTGAATATACTGCAGCTGCCTGCCTGTGGTATTATTAGGAATAGAACACCAGCAATTGTCTGCAGTTAACTTTAGTTGCACACTGTGAACAGGATAAGGTACACTGACTTCAAATACTGCAGCTGTCTGCCTGTGGTATTATTAGGAAGAGAACACCAGCAATTGTCTGCAGTTGTCTTTAGTTGCACACTGTGCACATGATACAGAACACTGACTGAAAATACCGCAGTGCCTGCCTGCCTGTGGTATTATTAGGAAGAGAACACCAGCAATTGTCTGCAGTTAGCTTTAGTTGCACACTGTGCACAGGATAAAGTACACTGATTGAAAATACTGCATCTGCCTGCCTGCCTGTGGTATTATTAGGAAGAGAACACCAGCAATTGTCTTTAGTTAGCTTGAGTTGCAAGCTGTGCACAGGATACAGTACACTGACTGAAAATACTGCAGCTGACTGCCTGCCTGTGGTATTATTAGGAAGAGAATACCAGCAATTGTATGCAGTTAGCTTTAGTTGCACGCTGGGCATATGATAAAGTACACTGACTGAAAATACTGCAGCTGCCTGCTTGTGGTAATATTAGGAAGAGAACACCTGCAATTGTCTGCAATTAGCTTTAGTTGCACACTGTGCACAGGATACAGTAGACTGATTGAAAATACTGCAGGTGCCTGCCTGCCTTTGGTATTATTAGGAAGAGAACACCAGCAATTGTCTGCAGTTAGCTTTAGTTGCACACTGTGCACAGGATAAAGTGCAGAGACTGAAAATACAGCAGCTGCCTGCCTTTGGTATTATTAGGAAGAGAAAACCAGCAATTGTCTGCAGTTAGCTTTAGTTGCACACTGTACACAGGATACAGCACATTGACTGAAAATACTGCAGCTAACTGCCTGACTGTGGTAATATTATTAGGAAGAGAACACCAGCAATTGTCTGCAGTTAGCTGTAGTTGCACACTGTGCACAGGATAAAGTACACTGACTGAAAATACTGCAGCTGCCTGCCTGTGGTATTATTAGGAAGAGAACTCCAGCAATTGTCTGCAGTTAGCTTTAGTTGAACACTGTGCACAGGATACAGTACACTGACTGAAAATACTGCAGCTGCATGCCTTCCTGTGGTATTATTAGGAAGAGAACACCAGCAATTGTCTGCAGTTAGCTTTAGTTGCACACTGTGCACAGGATACAGTACACTGACTGAAAATACTGCAGCTGCCTGCCTGCCTGTGGTATTATTACAAAGAGAACACCACAAATTGTATGCAGTTAGCTTTAGTTGCACACTGTGCACAGGATACAGTACACTGACTGAAAATACTGCAGCTGCCTGACTGTGGTATTATTAGGAAGAGAACACCAGCAATTGTCTGCAGGTAGCTTTAGTTGCACACTGTGCACAGGATAAGGTACACTGACTGAAAATACTGCAGCGCCTGCCTGCCTGTGGTATTATTAGGAAGAGAACACTAGAAATTGTCTGCAGTTAGCTTGAGTTGCACACTGTGCACAGGATACAGTACAATGACTGAAAATACTGCAGCTGCCTGCCTGCCTGTGGTATTATTAGGAAGATAACACCAGAAATTGTCTGCAGTTAACTTTAGTTGCACACTGTGAACAGGATAAGGTACACTGACTTAAAATACTGCAGCTGTCTGCCTGTGGTATTATTAGGAAGATAACACCAGCAATTGTCTGCAGTTAGCTTGAGTTGCAAGCTGTGCACAGGATACAGTACACTGACTGAAAATACTGCAGCTGCCTGCCTGCCTGTGGTATTATTACAAACAGAACACCAGAAATTGTCTGCGGTTAGCTTTAGTTGCACACTGTGCACAGGATACAGTACACTGACTGAAAAGCACCCTCCCGCTGACCCCACGACCCGGAAGTGATATCTGCTGTTATGCTCCAGGGAAGCCGTCCCTCGTCTCCGCTGCCGTGAGTGTGTGATCCACCGAACGCAGACTATTCTCGAGAGGACACCCAGAGATACCATCCTTCCTCCACATCCGGACATACAGCACTCCCTTCCTGGGAAGAGCGGATGAACCTTACATCTCCCCAGATAAGCATCTCTAATTTGTTCGTTTGTGAGTGCAACACTTGCAATTGTTTTTATCTTTATTAAATCCCATTTGACTGCTACGCTTAGAAGGCGCTACTTCTTGTTTCCTTTTTGACAGAAAATACTGCAGCTGCCTGCCTGCCTGCCTGCCTGTGGTTTTATTAGGAAGAGAACACCAGCAATTGTCTGCAGTTAAGTTTAGTTGCACACTGTGAACAGGATAAGGTACACTGACTTAAAATATTGCAGCTGTCTGCCTGTGGTATTATTAGGAAGAGAACACTAGCAATTGTCTGCAGTTAGCTTTAGTTGCACACTGTGCACAGGATACAGTACACTGACTGAATATACTGCAGCTGCCTGCCTGTGGTATTATTAGGAAGAGAACACCAGCAATTGTCTGCAGTTAACTTTAGTTGCACACTGTGAACAGGATAAGGTACACTGACTTAAAATACTATAGCTGTCTGCCTGTGGTATTATTAGGAAGAGATAAAAAACAATAGGGGGGGGATTTTGCGCTAAAGAAAAATCAGTATCACACATAAAACACTTCTGTGTCACATAAATCTAATGGTAAATAAATACCCAGTGATATAATAGTGCAAATAAATGATATATACTAAAGTACAATCACCAAAATAAAGTGCAAGTGCATATATAACTTAACAAAAATAGTGCCAAAAAAGTTCAATATTGCAATGATTGCTGTTCAGGAAAGTCCAAATGGGTGTCAAATTAATGGATAATTCCAAAAATCTAGATGTTCCAAAGTTATAGATGTAATCAAATGGTTCAAATGATGAACGGATTGAAGTATTGAACCTGCGCTGAATCCTACACCTGTCTCCCAATGCTCTCACCTCATAGACATAGGTCACTAGCATATAGTGTATTCAATGGCATGGACTGTGGTCTTATATCCCCTCTATATCTTCTCCACTCTTAAATGATACTAGGATTGTATCTTCTATCAGTCACACTCTCTATAGAAAAGACAAGCGGGTGGGAAGGGAGGGAGGGGGTGGGGGAAGAGGGAGACCAAGCTCCGATGGATGCAATAGGGGAGGGACAGGAAATAAAGCCTCCAATAGTGTAGTATTAAAATACAAAATAAGGCTTTATTGATAAAAGTGGACTCTTACATCAATTATGAAAACAGTCAGCATATGAGGATAATCGGCGTGTGTACCGCTATCTTACTGTTTTCCTGCTGTCTTCCGATCTGTCCGTATGATGCCGCTATCCTCCCTACGGCGTTACGTCATGCACCTTGTGACTTCTTCAGGGGAGCCTGATTGGTTGTTAGGGCATCACTCAAATAGTGTATTAGACCGGAAGTCATTTGGTCGCCATTTTCTGCCTGTCTGCCTGTGGTATTATTAGGAAGAGAACACCAGCAATTGTCTTCAGTTAGCTTGAGTTGCAAGCTGTGCACAAGATACAGTACACTGACTGAAAATACTGCAGCTGCCTGCCTGCCTGTGGTATTATTACAAATAGAACACCAGAAATCGTCTGCGGTTAGCTTTAGTTGCACACTGTGCATAGGATACAGTACACTGACTGAAAAGCACCCTCCCGCTGACCCCACGACCCGGAAGTGATATCCGCTGTTATGCTCTAGGGAAGCCGTCCCTCGTCTCCGCTGCCGTGAGTGTGTGATCCACAGAACGCAGACTATTCTTGAGAGGACACCCAGAGATACCATCCTTCCTCCACATCCGGACATACAGCACTCCCTTCCTGGGAAGAGCGGATGAACCTTACATCTCCCCAGATAAGCATCTCTAATTTGTTCGTTTGTGAGTGCAACACTTGCAATTGTTTTTATCTTTATTAAATCCCATTTGACTGCTACGCTTAGAAGGCGCTGCTTCTTGTTTCCTTTTTGACTGAAAATACTGCAGCTGCCTGCCTGCCTGTGGTTTTATTAGGAAGAGAACACCAGCAATTGTCTGCAGTTAACTTTAGTTGCACACTGTGAACAGGATAAGGTACACTGACTTAAAATACTGCAGCTGTCTGCCTGTGGTATTATTAGGAAGAGAACACCAGCAATTGTCTGCAGTTAGCTTGAGTTGCATACTGTGCACAGGATACAGTACACTGACTGAAAATACTGCAGCTGCCTGCCTGTGGTATTATAAGGAAGAGAACACCAGCAATTGTCTGCAGTTAGTTTGAGTTGCACACTGTGCACAGGATACAGTACACTGACTGAATATACTGCAGCTGCCTGCCTGTGGTATTATTAGGAATAGAACACCAGCAATTGTCTGCAGTTAACTTTAGTTGCACACTGTGAACAGGATAAGGTACACTGACTTCAAATACTGCAGCTGTCTGCCTGTGGTATTATTAGGAAGAGAACACCAGCAATTGTCTGCAGTTGTCTTTAGTTGCACACTGTG
Source organism: Rana muscosa (assembly GCA_029206835.1). NCBI lineage: Eukaryota > Metazoa > Chordata > Amphibia > Anura > Ranidae > Rana > Rana muscosa. Next base: position 207,703,418 of record CM055127.1, on the reverse strand, counting down.
CACATGATACAGAACACTGACTGAAAATACCGCAGTGCCTGCCTGCCTGTGGTATTATTAGGAAGAGAACACCAGCAATTGTCTGCAGTTAGCTTTAGTTGCACACTGTGCACAGGATAAAGTACACTGATTGAAAATACTGCATCTGCCTGCCTGCCTGTGGTATTATTAGGAAGAGAACACCAGCAATTGTCTTTAGTTAGCTTGAGTTGCAAGCTGTGCACAGGATACAGTACACTGACTGAAAATACTGCAGCTGACTGCCTGCCTGTGGTATTATTAGGAAGAGAATACCAGCAATTGTATGCAGTTAGCTTTAGTTGCACGCTGGGCATATGATAAAGTACACTGACTGAAAATACTGCAGCTGCCTGCTTGTGGTAATATTAGGAAGAGAACACCTGCAATTGTCTGCAATTAGCTTTAGTTGCACACTGTGCACAGGATACAGTAGACTGATTGAAAATACTGCAGGTGCCTGCCTGCCTTTGGTATTATTAGGAAGAGAACACCAGCAATTGTCTGCAGTTAGCTTTAGTTGCACACTGTGCACAGGATAAAGTGCAGAGACTGAAAATACAGCAGCTGCCTGCCTTTGGTATTATTAGGAAGAGAAAACCAGCAATTGTCTGCAGTTAGCTTTAGTTGCACACTGTACACAGGATACAGCACATTGACTGAAAATACTGCAGCTAACTGCCTGCCTGTGGTATTATTAGGAAGAGAACTCCAGCAATTGTCTGCAGTTAGCTTTAGTTGAACACTGTGCACAGGATACAGTACACTGACTGAAAATACTGCAGCTGCATGCCTTCCTGTGGTATTATTAGGAAGAGAACACCAGCAATTGTCTGCAGTTAGCTTTAGTTGCACACTGTGCACAGGATACAGTACACTGACTGAAAATACTGCAGCTGCCTGCCTGCCTGTGGTATTATTACAAAGAGAACACCACAAATTGTATGCAGTTAGCTTTAGTTGCACACTGTGCACAGGATACAGTACACTGACTGAAAAAACTGCAGCTGCCTGACTGTGGTATTATTAGGAAGAGAACACCAGCAATTGCCTGCAGGTAGCTTTAGTTGCAAACTGTGCACAGGATAAGGTACACTGACTGAAAATACTGCAGCGCCTGCCTGCCTGTGGTATTATTAGGAAGAGAACACTAGAAATTGTCTGCAGTTAGCTTGAGTTGCACACTGTGCACAGGATACAGTACAATGACTGAAAATACTGCAGCTGCCTGCCTGCCTGTGGTATTATTAGGAAGATAACACCAGAAATTGTCTGCAGTTAACTTTAGTTGCACACTGTGAACAGGATAAGGTACACTGACTTAAAATACTGCAGCTGTCTGCCTGTGGTATTATTAGGAAGATAACACCAGCAATTGTCTGCAGTTAGCTTGAGTTGCAAGCTGTGCACAGGATACAGTACACTGACTGAAAATACTGCAGCTGCCTGCCTGCCTGTGGTATTATTACAAACAGAACACCAGAAATTGTCTGCGGTTAGCTTTAGTTGCACACTGTGCACAGGATACAGTACACTGACTGAAAAGCACCCTCCCGCTGACCCCACGACCCAGAAGTGATATCTGCTGTTATGCTCCAGGGAAGCCGCCCCTCGTCTCCGCTGCCGTGAGTGTGTGATCCACCGAACGCAGACTATTCTCGAGAGGACACCCAGAGATACCATCCTTCCTCCACATCCGGACATACAGCACTCCCTTCCTGGGAAGAGCGGATGAACCTTACATCTCCCCAGATAAGCATCTCTAATTTGTTCGTTTGTGAGTGCAACACTTGCAATTGTTTTTATCTTTATTAAATCCCATTTGACTGCTACGCTTAGAAGGCGCTACTTCTTGTTTCCTTTTTGACAGAAAATACTGCAGCTGCCTGCCTGACAGCCTGTGGTTTTATTAGGAAGAGAACACCAGCAATTGTCTGCAGTTAAGTTTAGTTGCACACTGTGAACAGGATAAGGTACACTGACTTAAAATATTGCAGCTGTCTGCCTGTGGTATTATTAGGAAGAGAACACTAGCAATTGTCTGCAGTTAGCTTTAGTTGCACACTGTGCACAGGATACAGTACACTGACTGAATATACTGCAGCTGCCTGCCTGTGGTATTATTAGGAAGAGAACACCAGCAATTGTCTGCAGTTAACTTTAGTTGCACACTGTGAACAGGATAAGGTACACTGACTTAAAATACTATAGCTGTCTGCCTGTGGTATTATTAGGAAGAGATAAAAAACAATAGGGGGGGATTTTGCGCTAAAGAAAAATCAGTATCACACATAAAACACTTCTGTGTCACATAAATCTAATGGTAAATAAATACCCAGTGATATAATAGTGCAAATAAATGATATATACTAAAGTACAATCACCAAAATAAAGTGCAAGTGCATATATAACTTAACAAAAATAGTGCCAAAAAAGTTCAATATTGCAATGATTGCTGTTCAGGAAAGTCCAAATGGGTGTCAAATTAATGGATAATTCCAAAAATCTAGATGTTCCAAAGTTATAGATGTAATCAAATGGTTCAAATGATGAACGGATTGAAGTATTGAACCTGCGCTGAATCCTACACCTGTCTCCCAATGCTCTCACCTCATAGACATAGGTCACTAGCATATAGTGTATTCAATGGCATGGACTGTGGTCTTATATCCCCTCTATATCTTCTCCACTCTTAAATGATACTAGGATTGTATCTTCTATCAGTCACACTCTCTATAGAAAAGACAAGCGGGTGGGAAGGGAGGGAGGGGGTGGGGGAAGAGGGAGACCAAGCTCCGATGGATGCAATAGGGGAGGGACAGGAAATAAAGCCTCCAATAGTGTAGTATTAAAATACAAAATAAGGCTTTATTGATAAAAGTGGACTCTTACATCAATTATGAAAACAGTCAGCATATGAGGATAATCGGCGTGTGTACCGCTATCTTACTGTTTTCCTGCTGTCTTCCGATCTGTCCGTATGATGCCGCTATCCTCCCTACGGCGTTACGTCACGCACCTTGTGACTTCTTCAGGGGAGCCTGATTGGTTGTTAGGGCATCACTCAAATAGTGTATTAGACCGGAAGTCATTTGGTCGCCATTTTCTGCCTGTCTGCCTGTGGTATTATTAGGAAGAGAACACCAGCAATTGTCTTCAGTTAGCTTGAGTTGCAAGCTGTGCACAAGATACAGTACACTGACTGAAAATACTGCAGCTGCCTGCCTGCCTGTGGTATTATTACAAATAGAACACCAGAAATCGTCTGCGGTTAGCTTTAGTTGCACACTGTGCATAGGATACAGTACACTGACTGAAAAGCACCCTCCCGCTGACCCCACGACCCGGAAGTGATATCCGCTGTTATGCTCTAGGGAAGCCGTCCCTCGTCTCCGCTGCCGTGAGTGTGTGATCCACCGAACGCAGACTATTCTTGAGAGGACACCCAGAGATACCATCCTTCCTCCACATCCGGACATACAGCACTCCCTTCCTGGGAAGAGCGGATGAACCTTACATCTCCAAAGATAAGCATCTCTAATTTGTTCGTTTGTGAGTGCAACACTTGCAATTGTTTTTATCTTTATTAAATCCCATTTGACTGCTACGCTTAGAAGGCGCTGCTTCTTGTTTCCTTTTTGACTGAAAATACTGCAGCTGCCTGCCTGCCTGTGGTTTTATTAGGAAGAGAACACCAGCAATTGTCTGCAGTTAACTTTAGTTGCACACTGTGAACAGGATAAGGTACACTGACTTAAAATACTGCAGCTGTCTGCCTGTGGTATTATTAGGAAGAGAACACCAGCAATTGTCTGCAGTTAGCTTGAGTTGCATACTGTGCACAGGATATAGTACACTGACTGAAAATACTGCAGCTGCCTGCCTGTGGTATTATAAGGAAGAGAACACCAGCAATTGTCTGCAGTTAGTTTGAGTTGCACACTGTGCACAGGATACAGTACACTGACTGAATATACTGCAGCTGCCTGCCTGTGGTATTATTAGGAATAGAACACCAGCAATTGTCTGCAGTTAACTTTAGTTGCACACTGTGAACAGGATAAGGTACACTGACTTCAAATACTGCAGCTGTCTGCCTGTGGTATTATTAGGAAGAGAACACCAGCAATTGTCTGCAGTTGTCTTTAGTTGCACACTGTGCACATGATACAGAACACTGACTGAAAATACCGCAGTGCCTGCCTGCCTGTGGTATTATTAGGAAGAGAACACCAGCAATTGTCTGCAGTTAGCTTTAGTTGCACACTGTGCACAGGATAAAGTACACTGATTGAAAATACTGCATCTGCCTGCCTGCCTGTGGTATTATTAGGAAGAGAACACCAGCAATTGTCTTTAGTTAGCTTGAGTTGCAAGCTGTGCAAAGGATACAGTACACTGACTGAAAATACTGCAGCTGACTGCCTGCCTGTGGTATTATTAGGAAGAGAATACCAGCAATTGTATGCAGTTAGCTTTAGTTGCACGCTGGGCATATGATAAAGTACACTGACTGAAAATACTGCAGCTGCCTGCTTGTGGTAATATTAGGAAGAGAACACCTGCAATTGTCTGCAATTAGCTTTAGTAGCACACTGTGCACAGGATACAGTAGACTGATTGAAAATACTGCAGGTGCCTGCCTGCCTTTGGTATTATTAGGAAGAGAACACCAGCAATTGTCTGCAGTTAGCTTTAGTTGCACACTGTGCACAGGATAAAGTGCAGAGACTGAAAATACAGCAGCTGCCTGCCTTTGGTATTATTAGGAAGAGAAAACCAGCAATTGTCTGCAGTTAGCTTTAGTTGCACACTGTACACAGGATACAGCACATTGACTGAAAATACTGCAGCTAACTGCCTGACTGTGGTAATATTATTAGGAAGAGAACACCAGCAATTGTCTGCAGTTAGCTGTAGTTGCACACTGTGCACAGGATAAAGTACACTGACTGAAAATACTGCAGCTGCCTGCCTGTGGTATTATTAGGAAGAGAACTCCAGCAATTGTCTGCAGTTAGCTTTAGTTGAACACTGTGCACAGGATACAGTACACTGACTGAAAATACTGCAGCTGCATGCCTTCCTGTGGTATTATTAGGAAGAGAACACCAGCAATTGTCTGCAGTTAGCTTTAGTTGCACACTGTGCACAGGATACAGTACAATGACTGAAAATACTGCAGCTGCCTGCCTGCCTGTGGTATTATTAGGAAGATAACACCAGAAATTGTCTGCAGTTAACTTTAGTTGCACACTGTGAACAGGATAAGGTACACTGACTTAAAATACTGCATCTGTCTGCCTGTGGTATTATTAGGAAGATAACACCAGCAATTGTCTGCAGTTAGCTTGAGTTGCAAGCTGTGCACAGGATACAGTACACTGACTGAAAATACTGCAGCTGCCTGCCTGCCTGTGGTATTATTACAAACAGAACACCAGAAATTGTCTGCGGTTAGCTTTAGTTGCACACTGTGCACAGGATACAGTACACTGACTGAAAAGCACCCTCCCGCTGACCCCACGACCCGGAAGTGATATCTGCTGTTATGCTCCAGGGAAGCCGTCCCTCGTCTCCGCTGCCGTGAGTGTGTGATCCACCGAACGCAGACTATTCTCGAGAGGACACCCAGAGATACCATCCTTCCTCCACATCCGGACATACAGCACTCCCTTCCTGGGAAGAGCGGATGAACCTTACATCTCCCCAGATAAGCATCTCTAATTTGTTCGTTTGTGAGTGCAACACTTGCAATTGTTTTTATCTTTATTAAATCCCATTTGACTGCTACGCTTAGAAGGCGCTACTTCTTGTTTCCTTTTTGACAGAAAATACTGCAGCTGCCTGCCTGACAGCCTGTGGTTTTATTAGGAAGAGAACACCAGCAATTGTCTGCAGTTAACTTTAGTTGCACACTGTGAACAGGATAAGGTATACTGACTTAAAATATTGCAGCTGTCTGCCTGTGGTATTATTAGGAAGAGAACACTAGCAATTGTCTGCAGTTAGCTTGAGTTGCATACTGTGCACAGGATACAGTACACTGACTGAAAATACTGCAGCTGCCTGCCTGTGGTATTATAAGGAAGAGAACACCAGCAATTGTCTGCAGTTAGTTTGAGTTGCACACAGTGCACAGGATACAGTACACTGACTGAATATACTGCAGCTGCCTGCCTGTGGTATTATTAGGAATAGAACACCAGCAATTGTCTGCAGTTAACTTTAGTTGCACACTGTGAACAGGATAAGGTACACTGACTTCAAATACTGCAGCTGTCTGCCTGTGGTATTATTAGGAAGAGAACACCAGCAATTGTCTGCAGTTGTCTTTAGTTGCACACTGTGCACATGATACAGAACACTGACTGAAAATACCGCAGTGCCTGCCTGCCTGTGGTATTATTAGGAAGAGAACACCAGCAATTGTCTGCAGTTAGCTTTAGTTGCACACTGTGCACAGGATAAAGTACACTGATTGAAAATACTGCATCTCCCTGCCTGCCTGTGGTATTATTAGGAAGAGAACACCAGCAATTGTCTTTAGTTAGCTTGAGTTGCAAGCTGTGCACAGGATACAGTACACTGACTGAAAATACTGCAGCTGACTGCCTGCCTGTGGTATTATTAGGAAGAGAATACCAGCAATTGTATGCAGTTAGCTTTAGTTGCACGCTGGGCATATGATAAAGTACACTGACTGAAAATACTGCAGCTGCCTGCTTGTGGTAATATTAGGAAGAGAACACCTGCAATTGTCTGCAATTAGCTTTAGTTGCACACTGTGCACAGGATACAGTAGACTGATTGAAAATACTGCAGGTGCCTGCCTGCCTTTGGTATTATTAGGAAGAGAACACCAGCAATTGTCTGCAGTTAGCTTTAGTTGCACACTGTGCACAGGATAAAGTGCAGAGACTGAAAATACAGCAGCTGCCTGCCTTTGGTATTATTAGGAAGAGAAAACCAGCAATTGTCTGCAGTTAGCTTTAGTTGCACACTGTACACAGGATACAGCACATTGACTGAAAATACTGCAGCTAACTGCCTGCCTGTGGTATTATTAGGAAGAGAACTCCAGCAATTGTCTGCAGTTAGCTTTAGTTGAACACTGTGCACAGGATACAGTACACTGACTGAAAATACTGCAGCTGCATGCCTTCCTGTGGTATTATTAGGAAGAGAACACCAGCAATTGTCTGCAGTTAGCTTTAGTTGCACACTGTGCACAGGATACAGTACACTGACTGAAAATACTGCAGCTGCCTGCCTGCCTGTGGTATTATTACAAAGAGAACACCACAAATTGTATGCAGTTAGCTTTAGTTGCACACTGTGCACAGGATACAGTACACTGACTGAAAAAACTGCAGCTGCCTGACTGTGGTATTATTAGGAAGAGAACACCAGCAATTGCCTGCAGGTAGCTTTAGTTGCAAACTGTGCACATGATAAGGTACACTGACTGAAAATACTGCAGCGCCTGCCTGCCTGTGGTATTATTAGGAAGAGAACACTAGAAATTGTCTGCAGTTAGCTTGAGTTGCACACTGTGCACAGGATACAGTACAATGACTGAAAATACTGCAGCTGCCTGCCTGCCTGTGGTATTATTAGGAAGATAACACCAGAAATTGTCTGCAGTTAACTTTAGTTGCACACTGTGAACAGGATAAGGTACACTGACTTAAAATACTGCAGCTGTCTGCCTGTGGTATTATTAGGAAGATAACACCAGCAATTGTCTGCAGTTAGCTTGAGTTGCAAGCTGTGCACAGGATACAGTACACTGACTGAAAATACTGCAGCTGCCTGCCTGCCTGTGGTATTATTACAAACAGAACACCAGAAATTGTCTGCGGTTAGCTTTAGTTGCACACTGTGCACAGGATACAGTACACTGACTGAAAAGCACCCTCCCGCTGACCCCACGACCCAGAAGTGATATCTGCTGTTATGCTCCAGGGAAGCCGCCCCTCGTCTCCGCTGCCGTGAGTGTGTGATCCACCGAACGCAGACTATTCTCGAGAGGACACCCAGAGATACCATCCTTCCTCCACATCCGGACATACAGCACTCCCTTCCTGGGAAGAGCGGATGAACCTTACATCTCCCCAGATAAGCATCTCTAATTTGTTCGTTTGTGAGTGCAACACTTGCAATTGTTTTTATCTTTATTAAATCCCATTTGACTGCTACGCTTAGAAGGCGCTACTTCTTGTTTCCTTTTTGACAGAAAATACTGCAGCTGCCTGCCTGACAGCCTGTGGTTTTATTAGGAAGAGAACACCAGCAATTGTCTGCAGTTAAGTTTAGTTGCACACTGTGAACAGGATAAGGTACACTGACTTAAAATATTGCAGCTGTCTGCCTGTGGTATTATTAGGAAGAGAACACTAGCAATTGTCTGCAGTTAGCTTTAGTTGCACACTGTGCACAGGATACAGTACACTGACTGAATATACTGCAGCTGCCTGCCTGTGGTATTATTAGGAAGAGAACACCAGCAATTGTCTGCAGTTAACTTTAGTTGCACACTGTGAACAGGATAAGGTACACTGACTTAAAATACTATAGCTGTCTGCCTGTGGTATTATTAGGAAGAGATAAAAAACAATAGGGGGGGATTTTGCGCTAAAGAAAAATCAGTATCACACATAAAACACTTCTGTGTCACATAAATCTAATGGTAAATAAATACCCAGTGATATAATAGTGCAAATAAATGATATATACTAAAGTACAATCACCAAAATAAAGTGCAAGTGCATATATAACTTAACAAAAATAGTGCCAAAAAAGTTCAATATTGCAATGATTGCTGTTCAGGAAAGTCCAAATGGGTGTCAAATTAATGGATAATTCCAAAAATCTAGATGTTCCAAAGTTATAGATGTAATCAAATGGTTCAAATGATGAACGGATTGAAGTATTGAACCTGCGCTGAATCCTACACCTGTCTCCCAATGCTCTCACCTCATAGACATAGGTCACTAGCATATAGTGTATTCAATGGCATGGACTGTGGTCTTATATCCCCTCTATATCTTCTCCACTCTTAAATGATACTAGGATTGTATCTTCTATCAGTCACACTCTCTATAGAAAAGACAAGCGGGTGGGAAGGGAGGGAGGGGGTGGGGGAAGAGGGAGACCAAGCTCCGATGGATGCAATAGGGGAGGGACAGGAAATAAAGCCTCCAATAGTGTAGTATTAAAATACAAAATAAGGCTTTATTGATAAAAGTGGACTCTTACATCAATTATGAAAACAGTCAGCATATGAGGATAATCGGCGTGTGTACCGCTATCTTACTGTTTTCCTGCTGTCTTCCGATCTGTCCGTATGATGCCGCTATCCTCCCTACGGCGTTACGTCACGCACCTTGTGACTTCTTCAGGGGAGCCTGATTGGTTGTTAGGGCATCACTCAAATAGTGTATTAGACCGGAAGTCATTTGGTCGCCATTTTCTGCCTGTCTGCCTGTGGTATTATTAGGAAGAGAACACCAGCAATTGTCTTCAGTTAGCTTGAGTTGCAAGCTGTGCACAAGATACAGTACACTGACTGAAAATACTGCAGCTGCCTGCCTGCCTGTGGTATTATTACAAATAGAACACCAGAAATCGTCTGCGGTTAGCTTTAGTTGCACACTGTGCATAGGATACAGTACACTGACTGAAAAGCACCCTCCCGCTGACCCCACGACCCGGAAGTGATATCCGCTGTTATGCTCTAGGGAAGCCGTCCCTCGTCTCCGCTGCCGTGAGTGTGTGATCCACCGAACGCAGACTATTCTTGAGAGGACACCCAGAGATACCATCCTTCCTCCACATCCGGACATACAGCACTCCCTTCCTGGGAAGAGCGGATGAACCTTACATCTCCCCAGATAAGCATCTCTAATTTGTTCGTTTGTGAGTGCAACACTTGCAATTGTTTTTATCTTTATTAAATCCCATTTGACTGCTACGCTTAGAAGGCGCTGCTTCTTGTTTCCTTTTTGACTGAAAATACTGCAGCTGCCTGCCTGCCTGTGGTTTTATTAGGAAGAGAACACCAGCAATTGTCTGCAGTTAACTTTAGTTGCACACTGTGAACAGGATAAGGTACACTGACTTAAAATACTGCAGCTGTCTGCCTGTGGTATTATTAGGAAGAGAACACCAGCAATTGTCTGCAGTTAGCTTGAGTTGCATACTGTGCACAGGATACAGTACACTGACTGAAAATACTGCAGCTGCCTGCCTGTGGTATTATAAGGAAGAGAACACCAGCAATTGTCTGCAGTTAGTTTGAGTTGCACACTGTGCACAGGATACAGTACACTGACTGAATATACTGCAGCTGCCTGCCTGTGGTATTATTAGGAATAGAACACCAGCAATTGTCTGCAGTTAACTTTAGTTGCACACTGTGAACAGGATAAGGTACACTGACTTCAAATACTGCAGCTGTCTGCCTGTGGTATTATTAGGAAGAGAACACCAGCAATTGTCTGCAGTTGTCTTTAGTTGCACACTGTGCACATGATACAGAACACTGACTGAAAATACCGCAGTGCCTGCCTGCCTGTGGTATTATTAGGAAGAGAACACCAGCAATTGTCTGCAGTTAGCTTTAGTTGCACACTGTGCACAGGATAAAGTACACTGATTGAAAATACTGCATCTGCCTGCCTGCCTGTGGTATTATTAGGAAGAGAACACCAGCAATTGTCTTTAGTTAGCTTGAGTTGCAAGCTGTGCACAGGATACAGTACACTGACTGAAAATACTGCAGCTGACTGCCTGCCTGTGGTATTATTAGGAAGAGAATACCAGCAATTGTATGCAGTTAGCTTTAGTTGCACGCTGGGCATATGATAAAGTACACTGACTGAAAATACTGCAGCTGCCTGCTTGTGGTAATATTAGGAAGAGAACACCTGCAATTGTCTGCAATTAGCTTTAGTAGCACACTGTGCACAGGATACAGTAGACTGATTGAAAATACTGCAGGTGCCTGCCTGCCTTTGGTATTATTAGGAAGAGAACACCAGCAATTGTCTGCAGTTAGCTTTAGTTGCACACTGTGCACAGGATAAAGTGCAGAGACTGAAAATACAGCAGCTGCCTGCCTTTGGTATTATTAGGAAGAGAAAACCAGCAATTGTCTGCAGTTAGCTTTAGTTGCACACTGTACACAGGATACAGCACATTGACTGAAAATACTGCAGCTAACTGCCTGACTGTGGTAATATTATTAGGAAGAGAACACCAGCAATTGTCTGCAGTTAGCTGTAGTTGCACACTGTGCACAGGATAAAGTACACTGACTGAAAATACTGCAGCTGCCTGCCTGTGGTATTATTAGGAAGAGAACTCCAGCAATTGTCTGCAGTTAGCTTTAGTTGAACACTGTGCACAGGATACAGTACACTGACTGAAAATACTGCAGCTGCATGCCTTCCTGTGGTATTATTAGGAAGAGAACACCAGCAATTGTCTGCAGTTAGCTTTAGTTGCACACTGTGCACAGGATACAGTACAATGACTGAAAATACTGCAGCTGCCTGCCTGCCTGTGGTATTATTAGGAAGATAACACCAGAAATTGTCTGCAGTTAACTTTAGTTGCACACTGTGAACAGGATAAGGTACACTGACTTAAAATACTGCATCTGTCTGCCTGTGGTATTATTAGGAAGATAACACCAGCAATTGTCTGCAGTTAGCTTGAGTTGCAAGCTGTGCACAGGATACAGTACACTGACTGAAAATACTGCAGCTGCCTGCCTGCCTGTGGTATTATTACAAACAGAACACCAGAAATTGTCTGTGGTTAGCTTTAGTTGCACACTGTGCACAGGATACAGTACACTGACTGAAAAGCACCCTCCCGCTGACCCCACGACCCGGAAGTGATATCTGCTGTTATGCTCCAGGGAAGCCGTCCCTCGTCTCCGCTGCCGTGAGTGTGTGATCCACCGAACGCAGACTATTCTCGAGAGGACACCCAGAGATACCATCCTTCCTCCACATCCGGACATACAGCACTCCCTTCCTGGGAAGAGCGGATGAACCTTACATCTCCCCAGATAAGCATCTCTAATTTGTTCGTTTGTGAGTGCAACACTTGCAATTGTTTTTATCTTTATTAAATCCCATTTGACTGCTACGCTTAGAAGGCGCTACTTCTTGTTTCCTTTTTGACAGAAAATACTGCAGCTGCCTGCCTGACAGCCTGTGGTTTTATTAGGAAGAGAACACCAGCAATTGTCTGCAGTTAACTTTAGTTGCACACTGTGAACAGGATAAGGTACACTGACTTAAAATATTGCAGCTGTCTGCCTGTGGTATTATTAGGAAGAGAACACTAGCAATTGTCTGCAGTTAGCTTGAGTTGCATACTGTGCACAGGATACAGTACACTGACTGAAAATACTGCAGCTGCCTGCCTGTGGTATTATAAGGAAGAGAACACCAGCAATTGTCTGCAGTTAGTTTGAGTTGCACACTGTGCACAGGATACAGTACACTGACTGAATATACTGCAGCTGCCTGCCTGTGGTATTATTAGGAATAGAACACCAGCAATTGTCTGCAGTTAACTTTAGTTGCACACTGTGAACAGGATAAGGTACACTGACTTCAAATACTGCAGCTGTCTGCCTGTGGTATTATTAGGAAGAGAACACCAGCAATTGTCTGCAGTTGTCTTTAGTTGCACACTGTGCACATGATACAGAACACTGACTGAAAATACCGCAGTGCCTGCCTGCCTGTGGTATTATTAGGAAGAGAACACCAGCAATTGTCTGCAGTTAGCTTTAGTTGCACACTGTGCACAGGATAAAGTACACTGATTGAAAATACTGCATCTCCCTGCCTGCCTGTGGTATTATTAGGAAGAGAACACCAGCAATTGTCTTTAGTTAGCTTGAGTTGCAAGCTGTGCACAGGATACAGTACACTGACTGAAAATACTGCAGCTGACTGCCTGCCTGTGGTATTATTAGGAAGAGAATACCAGCAATTGTATGCAGTTAGCTTTAGTTGCACGCTGGGCATATGATAAAGTACACTGACTGAAAATACTGCAGCTGCCTGCTTGTGGTAATATTAGGAAGAGAACACCTGCAATTGTCTGCAATTAGCTTTAGTTGCACACTGTGCACAGGATACAGTAGACAGATTGAAAATACTGCAGGTGCCTGCCTGCCTTTGGTATTATTAGGAAGAGAACACCAGCAATTGTCTGCAGTTAGCTTTAGTTGCACACTGTGCACAGGATAAAGTGCAGAGACTGAAAATACAGCAGCTGCCTGCCTTTGGTATTATTAGGAAGAGAAAACCAGCAATTGTCTGCAGTTAGCTTTAGTTGCACACTGTACACAGGATACAGCACATTGACTGAAAATACTGCAGCTAACTGCCTGCCTGTGGTATTATTAGGAAGAGAACTCCAGCAATTGTCTGCAGTTAGCTTTAGTTGAACACTGTGCACAGGATACAGTACACTGACTGAAAATACTGCAGCTGCATGCCTTCCTGTGGTATTATTAGGAAGAGAACACCAGCAATTGTCTGCAGTTAGCTTTAGTTGCACACTGTGCACAGGATACAGTACACTGACTGAAAATACTGCAGCTGCCTGCCTGCCTGTGGTATTATTACAAAGAGAACACCACAAATTGTATGCAGTTAGCTTTAGTTGCACACTGTGCACAGGATACAGGACACTGACTGAAAAAACTGCAGCTGCCTGACTGTGGTATTATTAGGAAGAGAACACCAGCAATTGCCTGCAGGTAGCTTTAGTTGCAAACTGTGCACAGGATAAGGTACACTGACTGAAAATACTGCAGCGCCTGCCTGCCTGTGGTATTATTAGGAAGAGAACACTAGAAATTGTCTGCAGTTAGCTTGAGTTGCACACTGTGCACAGGATACAGTACAATGACTGAAAATACTGCAGCTGCCTGCCTGCCTGTGGTATTATTAGGAAGATAACACCAGAAATTGTCTGCAGTTAACTTTAGTTGCACACTGTGAACAGGATAAGGTACACTGACTTAAAATACTGCAGCTGTCTGCCTGTGGTATTATTAGGAAGATAACACCAGCAATTGTCTGCAGTTAGCTTGAGTTGCAAGCTGTGCACAGGATACAGTACACTGACTGAAAATACTGCAGCTGCCTGCCTGCCTGTGGTATTATTACAAACAGAACACCAGAAATTGTCTGCGGTTAGCTTTAGTTGCACACTGTGCACAGGATACAGTACACTGACTGAAAAGCACCCTCCCGCTGACCCCACGACCCAGAAGTGATATCTGCTGTTATGCTCCAGGGAAGCCGCCCCTCGTCTCCGCTGCCGTGAGTGTGTGATCCACCGAACGCAGACTATTCTCGAGAGGACACCCAGAGATACCATCCTTCCTCCACATCCGGACATACAGCACTCCCTTCCTGGGAAGAGCGGATGAACCTTACATCTCCCCAGATAAGCATCTCTAATTTGTTCGTTTGTGAGTGCAACACTTGCAATTGTTTTTATCTTTATTAAATCCCATTTGACTGCTACGCTTAGAAGGCGCTACTTCTTGTTTCCTTTTTGACAGAAAATACTGCAGCTGCCTGCCTGACAGCCTGTGGTTTTATTAGGAAGAGAACACCAGCAATTGTCTGCAGTTAACTTTAGTTGCACACTGTGAACAGGATAAGGTACACTGACTTAAAATATTGCAGCTGTCTGCCTGTGGTATTATTAGGAAGAGAACACTAGCAATTGTCTGCAGTTAGCTTGAGTTGCACACTGTGCACAGGATACAGTACACTGACTGAAAATACTGCAGCTGCCTGCCAGCCTGTCATATTATTACAAAGAGAACACCAGAAATTGTCTGCAGTTAGCGTTAGTTGCACACTGTGCACAGAATACAGTACACTGACTGAAAATACTGCAGCTGCCTGCCTGCCTGTGGTATTATTAGGAAGAGAACACCAGCAATTGTCTGCAGTTAGCTTTAGTTGCACACTGTGCACAGGATACAGTACACTGACTGAAAATACTGAAGCTGCATGCCTGCCTGTGGTATTATTAGGAAGAGAACACCAGCAATTGACTGCAGTTAGCTTTAGTTGCACACTGTGCACAGGATATAGTACACTGACTGAAAATACTGAAGCTGCCTGCCTGCCTGTGGTACTATTAGGAAGAGAACACCAGCAATTGTCTGCAGTTAGCTTTAGTTGCACACTGTGCACAGGATACAGTACACTGACTGAAAATACTGCAGCTGCCTGCCTGTGGTATTATTAGGAAGAGAATACCAGCAATTGTCTGTAGTTAGCTTTAGTTGCACACTGTGCATAGGATAAAGTACACTGACTGAAAATACTGCAGCTGCATACCTGCCTGTCATATTATTACAAAGAGAACATCAGAAATTGTCTGCAGTTAGCTTTAGTTGCACACTGTGCCAGGGATACAGTACACTGACTGAAAATACTGCAGCTGCCTGCCTGCCTGTGGTATTATTAGGAAGAGAACACCAGCAATTGTCTGCAGTTAGCTTTAGTTGCACACTGTGTACAGGATACAGTACACTGACTGAATATACTGCAGCTGTCTGCCTGTGGTATTATTAGGAAGAGAACACCAGCAATTGTCTGCAGTTAACTTTAGTTGAACACTGTGAACAGGATAAGGTACACTGACTTAAAATACTGCAACTGTCTGCCTGTGGTATTATTAGGAAGAGAACACCAGCAATTGACTGCAGTTAGCTTTAGTTGCACACTGTGCACAGGATAAAGTACACAGATTGAAAATACTGCATCTGCCTGCCTGCCTGTGGTATTATTAGGAAGAGAACAACAGAAATTGTCTTTAGTTAGCTTGAGTTGCAAGCTGTGCACAGGATACAGTACACTGACTGAAAATACTGCAGCTGCCTGACTGTGGTGTTATTAGGACGAGAACACCAGCAATTGTCTGCAGTTAGCTTTAGTTGCACACTGTACACAGGATACAGTACACTGACTGAAAATACTGCAGCTGCCTGACTGTGGTGTTATTAGGACGAGAACACCAGCAATTGTCTGCAGTTAGCTTTAGTTTCACACTGTGAACAGGATAAGGTACACTGACTTAAAATACTGCAGCTGTATGCCTGTGGTATTATTAGGAAGAGAACACCAGCAATTGTCTGCAGTTAACTTTAGTTGCACACTGTGCACAGGATACAGTACAATGACTGAAAATATTGCAGCTGCCTGCCTGCCTGTGGTATTATTAGGAATAGAACACCAGCAATTGTCTGCAGTTAGCTTTAGTTGCACACTGTGCACAGGATACAGTACACTGACTGAATATACTGCAGCTGCCTGCCTGTGGTATTATTAGGAAGAGAACACCAGCAATTGTCTGCAGTTAACTTTAGTTGCACACTGTGAACAGGATAAGGTACACTGACTTAAAATACTGCAGCTGTCTGCCTGTGGTATTATTAGGAAGAGAACACCAGCAATTGTCTGCAGTTAGCTTGAGTTGCAAGCTGTGCACAGGATACAGTACACTGACTGAAAATACTGCAGCTGCCTGCCTGCCTGTGGTATTATTACAAATAGAACACCAGAAATTGTCTGCGGTTAGCTTTAGTTGCACACTGTGCACAGGATACAGTACACTGACTGAAAAGCACCCTCCCGCTGACCCCACAACCCGGAAGTGATATCCGCTGTTATGCTCCAGGGAAGCCGTCCCTCGTCTCCACTGCCGTGAGTGTGTGATCCACCGAACGCAGACTATTCTCGAGAGGACCCCCAGAGATACCATCCTTCCTCCACATCCGGACATACAGCACTCCCTTCCTGGGAAGAGCGGATGAACCTTACATCTCCCAAGATAAGCATCTCTAATTTGTTTGTTTGTGAGTGCAACACTTGCAATTGTTTTTATCTTTATTAATTCCCATTAGCCTGCTACGCTTAGAAGGCGCTGCTTGTTGTTTCCTTTTTGACAGAAAATACTGCAGCTGCTTGCCTGCCTGTGGTATTATTAGGAAGAGAACACCAGCAATTGTCTGCAGTTAACTTTAGTTGCACACTGTGAACAGGATAAGGTACACTGACTTCAAATACTGCAGCTGTCTGCCTGTGGTATTATTAGGAAGAGAACACCAGCAATTGTCTGCAGTTGTCTTTAGTTGCACACTGTGCACAGGATACAGTACACCGACTAAAAATACTGCAGCGCCTGCCTGTGGTATTATTAGGAAGAGAACACCAGCAATTGTCTGCAGTTAGCTTTAGTTGCACACTGTGCACAGGATAAAGTACACTGATTGAAAATACTGCATCTGCCTGCCTGCCTGTGGGATTATTAGGAAGAGAACACCAGCAATTGTCTTTAGTTAGCTTGAGTTGCAAGCTGTGCACAGGATACAGTACACTGACTGAAGATACTGCAGCTGACTGCCTGCCTGTGGTATTATTAGGAAGAGAATACCAGCAATTGTCTGCAGTTAGCTTTAGTTGCACGCTGTGCATATGATAAAGTACACTGACTGAAAATACTGCAGCTGCCTGCTTGTGGTAATATTAGGAAGAGAACACCAGCAATTGTCTGCAGTTAGCTTTAGTTGCACACTGTGCACAGGATACAGTAGACTGATTGAAAATACTGCAGGTGCCTGCCTGCCTTTGGTATTATTAGGAAGAGAACGCCAGCAATTGTCTGCAGTTAGCTTTAGTTGCACACTGTGCACAGGATAAAGTGCAGAGACTGAAAATACAGCAGCTGCCTGCCTTTGGTATTATTAGGAAGAGAAAACCAGCAATTGTCTGCAGTTAGCTTTAGTTGCACACTGTACACAGGATACAGCACACTGACTGAAAATACTGCAGCTAACTGCCTGACTGTGGTAATATTATTAGGAAGAGAACACCAGCAATTGTCTGCAGTTATCTTTAGTTGCACACTGTGCACAGGATACAGTACACTGACTGAAAATACTCCAGCTGCCTGCCTGTGGTATTATTAGGAAGAGAACTCCAGAAATTGTCTGCAGTTAGCTTTAGTTGCACACTGTGCACAGGATACAGTACACTGGCTGAAAATACTGCAGCTGCATGCCTGCCTGTGGTATTATTAGGAAGAGAACACCAGCAATTGTCTGCAGGTAGCTTTAGTTGCACACTGTGCACAGGATAAGGTACACTGACTGAAAATACTGCAGCGCCTGCCTGCCTGTGGTATTATTAGGAAGAGAACACTAGAAATTGTCTGCAGTTAGCTTGAGTTGCACACTGTGCACATGATACAGTACAATGACTGAAAATACTGCAGCTGCCTGAGTGCCTGTGGTATTATTAGGAAGAAAACACCAGAAATTGTCTGCAGTTAACTTTAGTTGCACACTGTGAACAGGATAAGGTACACTGACTTAAAATACTGCAGCTGTCTGCCTATGGTATTATTAGGAAGAGAACACCAGCAATTGTCTGCAGGTAGCTTTAGTTGCACACTGTGCACAGGATAAGGTACACTGACTGAAAATACTGCAGTGCCTGCCTGCCTGTGGTATTATTAGGAAGAGAACACTAGAAATTGTCTGCAGTTAGCTTGAGTTGCACACTGTGCACAGGATACAGTACAATGACTGAAAATACTGCAGCGCCTGCCTGCCTGTGGTATTATTAGGAAGATAACACCAGCAATTGTCTGCAGTTAGCTTGAGTTGCAAGCTGTGCACAGGATACAGTACACTGACTGAAAATACTGCAGCTGCCTGCCTGCCTGTGGTATTATTACAAATAGAACACCAGAAATTGTCTGCGGTTAGCTTTAGTTGCACACTGTGCACAGGATACAGTACACTGACTGAAAAGCACCCTCCCGCTGACCCCACGACCCGGAAGTGATATCTGCTGTTATGCTCCAGGGAAGCCGTCCCTCGTCTCCACTGCCGTGAGTGTGTGATCCACCGAACGCAGACTATTCTCGAGAGGACCCCCAGAGATACCATCCTTCCTCCACATCCGGACATACAGCACTCCCTTCCTGGGAAGAGCGGATGAACCTTACATCTCCCAAGATAAGCATCTCTAATTTGTTTGTTTGTGAGTGCAACACTTGCAATTGTTTTTATCTTTATTAATTCCCATTAGCCTGCTACGCTTAGAAGGCGCTGCTTGTTGTTTCCTTTTTGACAGAAAATACTGCAGCTGCTTGCCTGCCTGTGGTATTATTAGGAAGAGAACACCAGCAATCGTCTGCAGTTAACTTTAGTTGCACACTGTGAACAGGATAAGGTACACTGACTTCAAATACTGCAGCTGTCTGCCTGTGGTATTATTAGGAAGAGAACACCAGCAATTGTCTGCACTTAGCTTCTAGTTGCACACTGTGAACAGGATAAGGTACACTGACTTAAAATACTGCAGCTGTCTACCTGTGGTATTATTAGGAAGAGAACACCAGCAATTGACTGCAGTTAGCTTTAGTTGCACACTGTGCACAGGATATAGTACACTGACTGAAAATACTGAAGCTGCCTGCCTGCCTGTGGTATTATTAGGAAGAGAACACCAGCAATTGTCTGCAGTTAGCTTTAGTTGCACACTGTGCACAGGATACAGTACACTGACTGAAAATACTGCAGCTGCCTGCCTGCCTGTGGTATTATTAGGAAGAGAATACCAGCAATTGTCTGTAGTTAGCTTTAGTTGCACACTGTGCATAGGATAAAGTACACTGACTGAAAATACTGCAGCTGCCTGCCTGCCTGTCATATTATTACAAAGAGAACATCAGAAATTGTCTGCAGTTACCTTTAGTTGCACACTGTGCCAGGGATACAGTACACAGACTGAAAATACTGCAGCTGCATGCCTGCCTGTGGTATTATTAGGAAGAGAACACCAGCAATTGTCTGCAGTTAGCTTTAGTTGCACACTGTGCACAGGATACAGTACACTGACTGAATATACTGCAGCTGCCTGCCTGTGGTATTATTAGGAAGAGAACACCAGCAATTGTCTGCAGTTAATTTTAGTTGAACACTGTGAACAGGATAAGGTACACTGACTTAAAATACTGCAACTGTCTAACCGTGGTTTTATTAGGAAGAGAACACCAGCAATTGTCTGCAGTTGTCTTTAGTTGCACACTGTGCACAGGATACAGAACACTGACTGAAAATACCACAGTGCCTGCCTGCCTGTGGTATTATTAGGAAGAGAACACCAGCAATTGTCTGCAGTTAGCTTTAGTTGCACACTGTGCACAGGATAAAGTACACTGATTGAAAATACTGCATCTGCCTGCCTGCCTGCCTGTGGTATTATTAGGAAGAGAACACCAGCAATTGTCTTTAGTTAGCTTGAGTTGCAAGCTGTGCACAGGATACAGTACACTGACTGAAGATACTGCAGCTGACTGCCTGCCTGTGGTATTATTAGGAAGAGAATACCAGCAATTGTCTGCAGTTAGCTTTAGTTGCACGCTGTGCATATGATAAAGTACACTGACTGAAAATACTGCAGCTGCCTGCTTGTGGTAATATTATGAAGAGAACACCAGCAATTGTCTGCAGTTAGCTTTAGTGGCACACTGTGCACAGGATACAGTAGACTGATTGAAAATACTGCAGGTGCCTGCCTGCCTTTGGTATTATTAGGAAGAGAACGCCAGCAATTGTCTGCAGTTAGCTTTAGTTGCACACTGTGCACAGGATAAAGTGCAGAGACTGAAAATACAGCAGCTGCCTGCCTTTGGTATTATTAGGAAGAGAAAACCAGCAATTGTCTGCAGTTAGCTTTAGTTGCACACTGTACACAGGATACAGCACACTGACTGAAAATACTGCAGCTAACTGCCTGACTGTGGTAATATTATTAGGAAGAGAACACCAGCAATTGTCTGCAGTTAGCTTTAGTTGCACACTGTGCACAGGATACAGTACACTGACTGAAAATACTCCAGCTGCCTGCCTGTGGTATTATTAGGAAGAGAACTCCAGCAATTGTCTGCAGTTAGCTTTAGTTGCACACTGTGCACAGGATACAGTACACTGACTGAAAATACTGCAGCTGCATGCCTGCCTGTGGTATTATTAGGAAGAGAACACCAGCAATTGTCTGCAGTTAGCTTTAGTTGCACACTGTGCACAGGATACAGTACACTGACTGAAAAAACTGCAGCTGCCTGCCTGCCTGTGGTATTATTACAAAGAGAACACCACAAATTGTATGCAGTTAGCTTTAGTTGCACACTTTTCACAGGATACAGTACACTGACTGAAAATACTGCAGCTGCCTGACTGTGGTATTATTAGGAAGAGAACACCAGCAATTGTCTGCAGTTAGCTTTAGTTGCACATTGTGAACAGGATAAGGTACACTGACTTAAAATACTGCAGCTGTCTGCCTATGGTATTATTAGGAAGAGAACACCAGCAATTGTCTGCAGGTAGCTTTAGTTGCACACTGTGCACAGGATACAGTACTCTGACTGAAAATACTGCAGCTGCCTGCCTGTGGTATTATTAGGAAGAGAACACCAGCAATTGTCTTCAGTTAGCTTTAGTTGCACACTGTGAACAGGATAAGGCACACTGACTTAAAATACTGCAGCTGTCTGCCTGTGGTTTTATTAGGAAGAGAACACCAGCAATTGTCTGCAGTTAGCTTTAGTTGCATACTGTGCACAGGATACAGTACACTGACTGAAAATACTGCAGCTGCCTGCCTGCCTGTGGTAGTATTAGGAATAGAACACCAGCAATTGTCTGCAGGTAGCTTTAGTTGCACACTGTGCACAGGATAAGGTACACTGACTGAAAATACTGCAGCGCCTGCCTGCTTGTGGTAATATTAGGAAGAGAACACCAGCAATTGTCTGCAGTTAGCTTTAGTTGCACACTGTGCACAGGATACAGTAGACTGATTGAAAATACTGCAGGTGCCTGCCTGCCTTTGGTATTATTAGGAAGAGAATGCCAGCAATTGTCTGCAGTTAGCTTTAGTTGCACACTGTGCACAGGATAAAGCGCAGAGACTGAAAATACAGCAGCTGCCTGCCTTTGGTATTATTAGGAAGAGAAAACCAGCAATTGTCTGCAGTTAGCTTTAGTTGCACACTGTACACAGGATACAGCACACTGACTGAAAATACTGCAGCTAACTGCCTGACTGTGGTAATATTATTAGGAAGAGAACACCAGCAATTGTCTGCAGTTAGCTTTAGTTGCACACTGTGCACAGGATACAGTACACTGACTGAAAATACTCCGGCTGCCTGCCTGTGGTATTATTAGGAAGAGAACTCCAGCAATTGTCTGCAGTTAGCTTTAGTTGCACACTGTGCACAGGATACAGTACACTGACTGAAAATACTGCAGCTGCATGCCTGCCTGTGGTATTATTAGGAAGAGAACACCAGCATTTGTCTGCAGTTAGCTTTAGTTGCACACTGTGCACAGGATACAGTACACTGACTGAAAAAACTGCAGCTGCCTGCCTGCCTGTGGTATTATTACAAAGAGAACACCACAAATTGTATGCAGTTAGCTTTAGTTGCACACTTTTCACAGGATAGAGTACACTGACTGAAAATACTGCAGCTGCCTGACTGTGATATTATTAGGAAGAGAACACCAGCAATTGTCTGCAGTTAGCTTTAGTTGCACATTGTGAACAGGATAAGGTACACTGACGTAAAATACTGCAGCTGTCTGCCTATGGTATTATTAGGAAGAGAACACCAGCAATTGTCTGCAGGTAGCTTTAGTTGCACACTGTGCACAGGATACAGTACACTGACTGAAAATACTGCAGCTGCCTGCCTGTGGTATTATTAGGAAGAGAACACCAGCAACTGTCTGCAGTTAGCTTTAGTTGCACACTGTGAACAGGATAAGGCACACTGACTTAAAATACTGCAGCTGTCTGCCTGTGGTTTTATTAGGAAGAGAACACCAGCAATTGTCTGCAGTTAGCTTTAGTTGCATACTGTGCACAGGATACAGTACACTGACTGAAAATACTGCAGCTGCCTGCCTGCCTGCCTGTGGTAGTATTAGGAATAGAACACCAGCAATTGTCTGCAGGTAGCTTTAGTTGCACACTGTGCACAGGATAAGGTACACTGACTGAAAATACTGCAGCGCCTGCCTGCCTGTGGTATTATTAGGAAGAGAACACTAGAAATTGTCTGCAGTTAGCTTGAGTTGCACACTGTGCACAGGATACAGTACAATGACTGAAAATACTGCAGCTGCCTGCCTGCCTGTGGTATTATTAGGAAGAGAACACCAGAAATTGTCTGCAGTTAACTTTAGTTGCACACTGTGAACAGGATAAGGTACACTGACTTAAAATACTGCAGCTGTCTGCCTATGGTATTATTAGGAAGAGAACACCAGCAATTGTCTGCAGGTAGCTTTAGTTGCACACTGTGCACAGGATAAGGTACACTGACTGAAAATACTGCAGTGCCTGCCTGCCTGTGGTATTATTAGGAAGAGAACACTAGAAATTGTCTGCAGTTAGCTTGAGTTGCACACTGTGCACAGGATACAGTACAATGACTGAAAATACTGCAGCGCCTGCCTGCCTGTGGTATTATTAGGAAGATAACACCAGCAATTGTCTGCAGTTAGCTTGAGTTGCAAGCTGTGCACAGGATACAGTACACTGACTGAAAATACTGCAGCTGCCTGCCTGCTTGTGGTATTATTACAAATAGAACACCAGAAATTGTCTGCGGTTAGCTTTAGTTGCACACTGTGCACAGGATACAGTACACTGACTGAAAAGCACCCTCCCGCTGACCCCACGACCCGGAAGTGATATCTGCTGTTATGCTCCAGGGAAGCCGTCCCTTGTCTCTGCTGCCGTAAGTGTGTGATCCACCGAACGCAGACTATTCCCGAGAGGACACCCAGAGATATCATCCTTCCTCCACGTCCGGACATACAACACTCCCTTCCTGGGAAGAGCGGATGAACGTTACATCTCCCCAGATAAGCATCTCTAATTTGTTCGTTTGTGAGTGCAACACTTTGCAATTGTTTTTATCTTTATTAAATCCCATTTGACTGCTACGCTTAGAAGGCGCTGCTTCTTGTTTCCTTTTTGACAGAAAATACTGCAGCTGCCTGCCTGCCTGCCTGTGGTTTTATTAGGAAGAGAACACCAGCAATTGTCTGCAGTTAGCTTTAGTTGCACACTGTGAACAGGACAAGGTTCACTGACTTAAAATACTGCAGCTGTCTGCTTGTGGTACTATTAGGAAGAGAACACCAGCAATTGTCTGCACTTAGCTTTAGTTGCACACTGTGAACAGGATAAGGTACACTGACTTAAAATACTGCAGCTGTCTACCTGTGGTATTATTAGGAAGAGAACACCAGCAATTGACTGCAGTTAGCTTTAGTTGCACACTGTGCACAGGATATAGTACACTGACTGAAAATACTGAAGCTGCCTGCCTGCCTGTGGTATTATTAGGAAGAGAACACCAGCAATTGTCTGCAGTTAGCTTTAGTTGCACACTGTGCACAGGATACAGTACACTGACTGAAAATACTGCAGCTGCCTGCCTGCCTGTGGTATTATTAGGAAGAGAATACCAGCAATTGTCTGTAGTTAGCTTTAGTTGCACACTGTGCATAGGATAAAGTACACTGACTGAAAATACTGCAGCTGCCTGCCTGCCTGTCATATTATTACAAAGAGAACATCAGAAATTGTCTGAAGTTAGCTTTAGTTGCACACTGTGCCAGGGATACAGTACACTGACTGAAAATACTGCAGCTGCCTGCCTGCCTGTGGTATTATTAGGAAGAGAACACCAGCAATTGTCTGCAGTTAGCTTTAGTTGCACACTGTGCACAGGATACAGTACACTGACTGAATATACTGCAGCTGCCTGCCTGTGGTATTATTAGGAAGAGAACACCAGCAATTGTCTGCAGCTAACTTTAGTTGAACACTGTGAACAGGATAAGGTACACTGACTTAAAATACTGCAACTGTCTAACCGTGGTTTTATTAGGAAGAGAACACCAGCAATTGTCTGCAGTTAGTGTGAGTTGCACACTGTGCACAGGATAAGGTACACTGACTTAAAATAGTGCAGCTGTCTGCCTGTGGTATTATTAGGAAGAGAACACCCGCAATTGTCTGCAGTTAGCTTTAGTTGCACACTGTGCACAGGATACAGTACACTGACTGATAAAACTGCAGCTGCCTGCCTGCCTGTGGTATTATTACAAAGAGAACACCACAAATTGTATGCAGTTAGCTTTAGTTGCACACTGTGCACAGGATACAGTACACTGACTGAAAATACTGCAGCTGCCTGCCTGCCTGCCTGTGGTATTATTCGGAAGAGCACACTAGCAATTGTCTGCAGTTAGCTTTAGTTGCACACTGTGCACAGGATACAGTACACTGACTGAATATACTACATCTGCCTGCCTGTGGTGTTATTAGGAAGAGAACACCAGCAATTGTCTGCAGGTAACTTTAGTTGCACACTGTGAACAGGATAATGTACACTGACTTAAAATACTGCAGATGTCTGCCTGTGGTTTTATTAGGAAGAGAACACCAGCAATTGTCTGCAGTTAGCTTTAGTTGCACACTGTGCACAGGATACAGTACAATGACTGAAAATACTGCAGCTGCCTGCCTGCGGTGTTATTAGAAAGAGAACATTAGCAATTGTCTGCAGTTAGCTTTAGTTACACACTGTGCACAGGATACAGTACACTGACTGAAAATACTGCAGCTGCCTGCCTGTGGTATTATAAGGAAGAGAACACCAGCAATTGTCTGCAGTTAGTTTGAGTTGCACACTGTGCACAGGATGCAGTACACTGACTGAAAATAATGCAGCTGCCTGCCTGTCTGTGGTATTATTAGGAAGAGAACACCAGCAAATGTTTGCAGTTAGTTTGAGTTGCACACTGTGCACAGGATACAGTACACTGACTGAAAATACTGCAGCTGTCTGCCTGCCTGTGGTATTATTATAAAGAGAACACCAGCAATTGTCGGCAGTTAGCTTTACTTGCACACTGTGCATAGTATACAGTACACTGACTAAAAATACTGCAGCTGCCTGCCTGTGGTATTATAAGGAAGAGAACACCAACAATTGTCTGCAGTTAGTTTGAGTTACACACTGTGCACAGGATACAGTACACTGACTGAAAATACTGCATCTGCCTGCCTGCCTGTGGTATTATTAGGAAGAGAACACCAGTAATTGTCTGCAGTTAGCTTTAGTTGCACACTGTGCACAGGATACAGTACACTGACTGAAAATACTGCAGCTGCCTGCTTCCTATGTGTGGTATGTTTAGTAAGAGAACACCAGTAATTGTCTGCAGTTAGCTTTAGTTGCACACTGTGCACAGGATACAGTACACCGACTAAAAATACTGCAGCTGTCTGCCTGCCTGTGGTATTATTATAAAGAGAACACCAGCAATTGTCGGCAGTTAGCTTTACTTGCACACTGTGCATAGTATACAGTACACTGACTAAAAATACTGCAGCTGCCTGCCTGTGGTATTATTAGGAAGAGAACACCAGCAACTGTCTGCAGTTAGCTTTAGTTGCACACTGTGCACAGGATAAAGTACACTGACTGAAAATACTGCAGCTGCCTGCCTGCCTGTGATATTATTAGGAAGAGAACACCAGCAAATGTCTGCAGTTAGCTTGAGTTGCACACTGTGCACAGGATACAGTACACTGACTGAAAATACTACAGCACCTGACTGTCTGTGGTATTATTAGGAAGAGAACACCAGCAATTGTCTGCAGTTAGCTTTAGTTGCACACTGTGCACAGGATACAGTACACCGACTAAAAATACTGCAGCGCCTGCCTTTGGTATTATTAGGAAGAGAACACCAGAAATTGTCTGCAGTTAGCTTTAGTTGCACACTGTGCACAGGATAAAGTACACTGACTAAAAATACTGCAGCTGCCATCCTGCCTGTGGTATTATTATAAAGAGAACACCAGAAAGTGTCTGCAGTTAGCGTTAGTTGAACACTGTGCACAGGATACAGTACACTGACTGAAAATACTGCAGCTGCCTGCCTGCCTGTGGTATTATTAGGAAGAGAACACCAGCAATTGTCTGCAGTTAGCTTTAGTTGCACACTGTGCACAGGATACAGTACACTGACTGAATATACTACAGCTGCCTGCCTGTGGTATTATTAGGAAGAGAACACCAGCAATTGTCTGCAGTTAACTTTAGTTGCACACTGTGAACATGATAATGTACACTGACTTAAAATACTGCAGATGTCTGCTTGGGGTTTTATTAGGAAGAGAACACCAAAAATTTTATGCAGTTAGCTTTAGTTGCACACTGTGCACAGGATACAGTACAATGACTGAAAATACTGCAGCTGCCTGCCTGCGGTGTTATTAGAAAGAGAACATTAGCAATTGTCTGCAGTTAGCTTTATTTGCACACTGTGCACAGGATGCAGTACACTGACTGAAAATACTGCAGCTGCCTGCCTGTGGTATTATAAGGAAGAGAACACCAGCAATTGTCTGCAGTTAGTTTGAGTTGCACACTGTGCACAGGATACAGTACACTGACTGAAAATACTGCAGCTGTCTGCCTGCCTGTGGTATTATTATAAAGAGAACACCAGCAATTGTTGGCAGTTAGCTTTACTTGCACACTGTGCATAGTATACAGTACGCTGACTAAAAATACTGCAGCTGCCTGCCTGTGGTATTATAAGGAAGAGAACACCAACAATTGTCTGCAGTTAGTTTGAGTTACACACTGTGCACAGGATACAGTACACTGACTGAAAATACTGCATCTGCCTGCCTGCCTGTGGTATTATTAGGAAGAGAACACCAGTAATTGTCTGCAGTTAGCTTTAGTTGCACACTGTGCACAGGATACAGTACACTGACTGAAAATACTGCAGCTGCCTGCTTCCTATGTGTGGTATGTTTAGTAAGAGAACACCAGTAATTGTCTGCAGTTAGCTTTAGTTGCACACTGTGCACAGGATACAGTACACCGACTAAAAATACTGCAGCACCTGCCTGCCTGTGGTATTATTAGGAAGAGAACACCAGCAATTGTCTGCAGTTAGCTTTAGTTGCACACTGTGCACAGGATAAAGTACACTGACTGAAAATACTGCAGCTGCCTGCCTGCCTGTGGTATTATTAGGAAGAGAACACCAATAAATGTCTGCAGTTAGCTTGAGTTGCACACTGTGCACAGGATACAGTACACTGACTGAAAATACTACAGCGCCTGACTGCCTGTGGTATTATTAGGAAGAGAACACTAGCAATTGTCTGCAGTTAGCTTTAGTTGCACACTGTGCACAGGATACAGTACAATGACTGAAATTACTGCAGCTGCCTGCCTGTGGTATTATAAGGAAGAGAACACCAGCAATTGTCTGCAGTTAGTTTGAGTTGCACACTGTGCACATGATACAGTACACTGACTGAAAATACTGCAGCTGCCTGCCTGCCTGTGGTATTATTAGGAAGAGAACACCAGCAAATGTCTGCAGTTAGTTTGAGTTGCACACTGTGCACAGGATACAGTACACTGACTGAAAATACTGCAGCTGCCTGCCTGTGGTATTATTAGGAAGAGAACACCAGTAATTGTCTGCAGTTAGCTTTAGTTGCACACTGTGCATAGGATACAGTACACTGACTGAAAATACTGCAACTGCATGCTTAATATTTGTGGTATGTTTAGTAAGAGAACACAAGTAATTGTCTGCAGTTAGCTTTAGTTGCACACTGTGCACAGGATACAGTACACCGACTAAAAATACTGCAGCGCCTGCCTGTGGTATTATTAGGAAGAGAACACCAGAAATTGTCTGCAGTTAGCTTTAGTTGCACACTGTGCACAGGATAAAGTACACTGACTAAAAATACTGCAGCTGCCTGCCTGCCTGCCTGTGGTATTATTAGAAAGAGAACACCAGAAATTGTCTGCAGTTAGCGTGAGTTGCACACTGTGCACAGGATACAGTACAGTGACTGAAAATACTGCAGCTGCCTGCCTGACTGTGGTATTATTAGGAATAGAACACCAGCAATTGTCTGCAGTTAGCTTTAGTTGCACACTGTGCACAGGATACAGTACACTGACTGAATATACTGCAGCTGCCTGCCTGTGGTATTATTAGGAAAAGAACACCAGCAATTGTCTGCAGTTAACTTTAGTTGCACACTGTGAACAGGATAAGGTACTCTGACTTAAAATACTGCAGCTGTCTGCATGTGGTTTTATTAGGAAGAGAACACCAGCAATTGTCTGCAGTTAGCTTTAGTTGCACACTGTGCACAGATTACAGTACACTGACTGAAAATACTGCAGCTGCCTGCCTGTGGTATTATTAGGAAGAGAACACCAGCAATTGTCTGCAGTTAGCTTTAGTTGCACACTGTGCATAGGATACATAACACTGACTGAAAATACCGTAGTGCCTGCCTGCCTGCGGTATTATTAGGAAGAGAACACCAGCAATTGTCTGCAGTTAGCTTTAGTTGCACACTGTGCACAGGATAAAGTACACTGATTGAAAATACTGCATCTGCCTGCCTGCCTGTGGTATTATTAGGAAGAGAACAACAGAAATTGTCTTTAGTTAGCTTGAGTTGCAAGCAGTGCACAGGATACAGTACACTGACTGAAAATACTGCAGCTGCCTGCCTGCCTGTGGTATTATTAGGAAGAGAATACCAGTAATCGTCTGCAGTTAGCTTTAGTTGCACACTGTGCATATGATAAAGTACACTGACTGAAAATACTGCAGCTGCCTGCCTGTGGTATTATTAGGAAGATAACACCAGCAATTGTCTGCAGTTAGCTTTAGTTGCACACTGTACACAGGATACAGTACACTGACTGAAAATACTGCAGCTCCCTGACTGTGGTGTTATTAGGAAGAGAACACCAGCAATTGTCTGCAGTTAGCTTTAGTTTCACACTGTGAACAGGATAAGGTATACTGACTTAAAATACTGCAGCTGTATGCCTGTGGTATTATTAGAAGAGAACACCAGCAATTGTCTGCAGTTAGCTTTAGTTGCACACTGTGCACAGGATACAGTACACTGACTGAAAATACTGCAGCTGCCTGCCTGCCTGTGGTATTATTAGGAAGAGAATACCAGCAATTGTCTGTAGTTAGCTTTAGTTGCACACTGTGCATAGGATAAAGTACACTGACTGAAAATACCGCAGCTGCCTGCCTGCCTGTCATATTATTACAAAGAGAACATCAGAAATTGTCTGCAGTTAGCTTTAGTTGCACACTGTGTCAGGGATACAGTACACTGACTGAAAATACTGCAGCTGCCTGCCTGCCTGTGGTATTATTAGGAAGAGAACACCAGCAATTGTCTGCAGTTAGCTTTAGTTGCACACTGTGCACAGGATACAGTACACTGACTGAATATACTGCAGCTGCCTGCCTGTGGTATTATTATGAAGAGAACACCAGCAATTGTCTGCAGTTAACTTTAGTTGAACACTGTGAACAGGATAAGGTACACTGACTTAAAATAGTGCAGCTGTCTGCCTGTGGTATTATTAGGAAGAGAACAGCAGCAATTGTCTGCAGTTAGCTTTAGTTGCACACTGTGCACAGGATACAGTACACTGACTGATAAAACTGCAGCTGCCTGCCTGCCTGTGGTATTATTACTAAGAGAACACCACAAATGGTATGCAGTTAGCTTTAGTTGCACACTGTGCACAGTATACAGTAGACTGACTGAAACTACTGCAGCTGCCTGCCTGCCTGCCTGCCTGTGGTATTATTCGGAAGAGCACACTAGCAATTGTCTGCAGTTAGCTTTAGTTGCACACTGTGCACAGGATACAGTACACTGGCTGAATATACTACAGCTGCCTGCCTGTGGTGTTATTAGGAAGAGAACACCAGCAATTGTCTGCAGGTAACTTTAGTTGCACACTGTGAACAGGATAATGTACACTGACTTAAAATACTGCAGATGTCTGCCTGTGGTTTTATTAGGAAGAGAACACCAGCAATTGTCTGCAGTTAGCTTTAGTTGCACACTGTGCACAGGATACAGTACAATGACTGAAAATACTGCAGCTGCCTGCCTGCGGTGTTATTAGAAAGAGAACATTAGCAATTGTCTGCAGTTAGCTTTAGTTGCACACTGTGCACAGGATACAGTACACTGACTGAAAATACTGCAGCTGCCTGCCTGTGGTATTATAAGGAAGAGAACACCAGCAATTGTCTGCAGTTAGTTTGAGTTGCACACTGTGCACAGGATACAGTACACTGACTGAAAATACTGCAGCTGCCTGCCTGCCTGTGGTATTATTATAAAGAGAACACCAGCAATTGTCTGCAGTTAGCTTTACTTGCACACTGTGCATAGTATACAGTACACTGACTAAAAATACTGCAGCTGCCTGCCTGTGGTATTATAAGGAAGAGAACACCAACAATTGTCTGCAGTTAGTTTGAGTTGCACACTGTGCACAGGATACAGTACACTGACTGAAAATACTGCATCTGCCTGCCTGCCTGTGGTATTATTAGGAAGAGAACAACAGTAATTGTCTGCAGTTAGCTTTAGTTGCACACTGTGCACAGGATACAGTACACTGACTGAAAATACTGCAGCTGCCTGCTTTCTATGTGTGGTATGTTTAGTAAGAGAACACCAGTAATTGTCTGCAGTTAGCTTTAGTTGCACACTGTGCACAGGATACAGTACACCGACTAAAAATACTGCAGCGCCTGCCTGCCTGTGGTATTATTAGGAAGAGAACACCAGCAATTGTCTGCAGTTAGCTTTAGTTGCACACTGTGCACAGGATAAAGTACACTGACTGAAAATACTGAAGCTGCCTGCCTGCCTGTGGTATTATTAGGAAGAGAACACCAGCAAATGTCTGCAGTTAGCTTGAGTTGCACACTGTGCACAGGATACAGTACACTGACTGAAAATACTACAGCACCTGACTGCCTGTGGTATTATTAGGAAGAGAACACCAGCAATTGTCTGCAGTTAGCTTTAGTTGCACACTGTGCACAGGATACAGTACACCGACTAAAAATACTGCAGCGCCTGCCTGCCTGCCTGCCTGTGGTATTATTAGGAAGAGAACACCAGAAATTTCTGCAGTTAGCTTTAGTTGCACACTGTGCACAGGATAAAGTACACTGACTAAAAATACTGCAGCTGCCTGCCTGCCTGTGGTATTATTAGAAAGAGAACACCAGAAATTGTCTGCAGTTAGCGTGAGTTGAACACTGTGCACAGGATACAGTACACTGACTGAAAATACTGCAGCTGCCTGCCTGCCTGTGGTATTATTAGGAAGAGAACACCAGCAATTGTCTGCAGTTAGCTTTAGTTGCACACTGTGCACAGGATACAGTACACTGACTGAATATACTACAGCTGCCTGCCTGTGGTATTATTAGGAAGAGAACACCAGCAATTGTCTGCAGTTAACTTTAGTTGCACACTGTGAACAGGATAATGTACACTGACTTAAAATACTGCAGATGTCTGCCTGTGGTTTTATTAGGAAGAGAACACCAGCAATTGTCTGCAGTTAGCTTTAGTTGCACACTGTGCACAGGATACAGTACAATGACTGAAAATACTGCAGCTGCCTGCCTGCGGTGTTATTAGAAAGGGAACATTAGCAATTGTCTGCAGTTAGCTTTAGTTGCACACTTTGCACAGGATACAGTACACTGACTGAAAATACTGCAGCTGCCTGCCTGTGGTATTATAAGGAAGAGAACACCAGCAATTGTCTGCAGTTAGTTTGAGTTGCACACTGTGCACAGGATACAGTACACTGACTGAAAATACTGCAGCTGCCTGCCTGCCTGTGGTATTATTATAAAGAGAACACCAGCAATTGTCTGCAGTTAGCTTTACTTGCACACTGTGCATAGTATACAGTACACTGACTAAAAATACTGCAGCTGCCTGCCTGTGGTATTATAAGGAAGAGAACACCAACAATTGTCTGCAGTTAGTTTGAGTTGCACACTGTGCACAGGATACAGTACACTGACTGAAAATACTGCATCTGCCTGCCTGCCTGTGGTATTATTAGGAAGAGAACAACAGTAATTGTCTGCAGTTAGCTTTAGTTGCACACTGTGCACAGGATACAGTACACTGACTGAAAATACTGCAGCTGCCTGCTTCCTATGTGTGGTATGTTTAGTAAGAGAACACCAGTAATTGTCTGCAGTTAGCTTTAGTTGCACACTGTGCACAGGATACAGTACACCGACTAAAAATACTGCAGCGCCTGCCTGCCTGTGGTATTATTAGGAAGAGAACACCAGCAATTGTCTGCAGTTAGCTTTAGTTGCACACTGTGCACAGGATAAAGTACACTGACTGAAAATACTGAAGCTGCCTGCCTGCCTGTGGTATTATTAGGAAGAGAACACCAGCAAATGTCTGCAGTTAGCTTGAGTTGCACACTGTGCACAGGATACAGTACACTGACTGAAAATACTACAGCACCTGACTGCCTGTGGTATTATTAGGAAGAGAACACCAGCAATTGTCTGCAGTTAGCTTTAGTTGCACACTGTGCACAGGATACAGTACACCGACTAAAAATACTGCAGCGCCTGCCTGCCTGCCTGCCTGTGGTATTATTAGGAAGAGAACACCAGAAATTTCTGCAGTTAGCTTTAGTTGCACACTGTGCACAGGATAAAGTACACTGACTAAAAATACTGCAGCTGCCTGCCTGCCTGTGGTATTATTAGAAAGAGAACACCAGAAATTGTCTGCAGTTAGCGTGAGTTGAACACTGTGCACAGGATACAGTACACTGACTGAAAATACTGCAGCTGCCTGCCTGCCTGTGGTATTATTAGGAAGAGAACACCAGCAATTGTCTGCAGTTAGCTTTAGTTGCACACTGTGCACAGGATACAGTACACTGACTGAATATACTACAGCTGCCTGCCTGTGGTATTATTAGGAAGAGAACACCAGCAATTGTCTGCAGTTAACTTTAGTTGCACACTGTGAACAGGATAATGTACACTGACTTAAAATACTGCAGATGTCTGCCTGTGGTTTTATTAGGAAGAGAACACCAGCAATTGTCTGCAGTTAGCTTTAGTTGCACACTGTGCACAGGATACAGTACAATGACTGAAATTACTGCAGCTGCCTGCCTGCGGTATTATAAGGAAGAGAACACCAGCAATTGTCTGCAGTTATTTTGAGTTGCACACTGTGCACATGATACAGTACACTGTCTGAAAATACTGCAGCTGCCTGCCTGCCTGTGGTATTATTAGGAAGAGAACACCAGCAAATGTCTGCAGTTAGTTTGAGTTGCACACTGTGCACAGGATACAGTACACTGACTGAATATACTGCAGCTGCCTGCCTGTCTCCGCTGCCGTGAGTGTGTGATCCACCGAATGCAGACTATTCTTGAGAGGACCCCCAGAGATACCATCCTTCCTCCACATCCGGACATACAGCACTCCCTTCCTGGGAAGAGCGGATGAACCTTACATCTCCCAAGATAAGCATCTCTTTTTTGTTTGTTTGTGAGTGCAAAATTGTTTTTATCTTTATTAATTCCCATTAGACTGCTACGCTTAGAAGGCGCTGCTTGTTGTTTCCTTTTTGACAGAAAATACTGCAGCTGCTTGCCTGCCTGTGGTATTATTAGGAATAGAACACCAGAAATTGTCTGCAGTTAACTTTAGTTGCACACTGTGAACAGGATAAGGTACACTGACTTAAAATACTGCAGCTGTCTGCCTGTGGTATTATTAGGAAGAGAACACCAGCAATTGTCTGCAGTTAGCTTGAGTTGCACACTGTGCACAGGATACAGTACACTGACTGAAAATACTGCAGCTGCCTGCCAGCCTGTCATACTATTACAAAGAGAACACCAGAAATTGTCTGCAGTTAGCTTTAGTTGCACACTGTGCACAGAATACAGTACACTGACTGAAAATACTGCAGCTGCCTGCCTGCCTGTGGTATTATTAGGAATAGAACACCAGAAATTGTCTGCAGTTAACTTTAGTTGCACACTGTGAACAGGATAAGGTACACTGACTTAAAATACTGCAGCTGTCTGCCTGTGGTATTAATAGGAAGAGAACACCAGCAATTGTCTGCAGTTAGCTTGAGTTGCACACTGTGCACAGGATACAGTACACTGACTGAAAATACTGCAGCTGCCTGCCAGCCTGTCGTATTATTACAAAGAGAACACCAGAAATTGTCTGCAGTTAGCTTTAGTTGCACACTGTGCACAGAATACAGTACACTGACTGAAAATACTGCAGCTGCCTGCCTGTGGTATTATTGGGAAGAGAACACCAGCAATTGTCTGCAGTTAGCTTTAGTTGCACACTGTGCACAGGATACAGTACACTGACTGAAAATACTGCAGCTGCCTGCCTGTGGTATTATTGGGAAGAGAACACCAGCAATTGTCTGCAGTTAGCTTTAGTTGCACACTGTGAACAGGATAAGGTTCACTGACTTAAAATACTGCAGCTGTCTGCCTGTGGTATTGTTAGGAAGAGAACACCAGCAATTGTCTGCAGTTAGCTTTAGTTGCACACTGTGAACAGGATAAGGTACACTGACTTTAAATACTGCAGCTGTCTACCTGTGGCATTATTAGGAAGAGAACACCAGCAATTGACTGCAGTTAGCTTTAGTTGCACACTGTACACAGGATATAGTACACTGACTGAAAATACTGAATCTGCCTGCCTGCCTGTGGTATTATTAGGAAGAGAACACCAGCAATTGTCTGCAGTTAGCTTTATTTGCACACTGTGCACAGGATACAGTACACTGACTGAAAATACTGCAGCTGCCTGCCAGCCTGTGGTATTATTAGGAAGAGAATAGCAGCATTTGTCTGTAGTTTGCTTTAGTTGCACACTGTGCATAGGATAAAGTACACTGACTGAAAATACTGCAGCTGCCTGCCTGCCTGTCGTATTATTACAAAGAGAACATCAGAAATTGTCTGCAGTTAGCTTTAGTTGCACACTGTGCCAGGGATACAGTACACTGACTGAAAATACTGCAGCTGCCTGCCTGCCTGTGGTATTATTAGGAAAAGAACACCAGCAATTGTCTGCAGTTAGCTTTAGTTGCACACTGTGCACAGGATACAGTACACTGACTGAATATACTGCAGCTGCCTGCCTGTGGTATTATTAGGAAGAGAACACCAGCAATTGTCTGCAGTTAGTTTGAGTTGCACACTGTGCACAGGATACAGTACACTGACTGAAAATACTGCAGCTGCCTGCCTACCTGTGGTATTATTAGGATGAGAACACCAGTAATTATCTGCAGTTAGCTTTAGTTGCACACTGTGCACAGGATACAGTACACTGACTGAAAATACTGCAACTGCCTGCTTCCTATGTGTGGTATGTTTAGTAAGAGAACACAAGTAATTGTCTGCAGTTAGCTTTAGTTGCACACTGTGCACAGGATACAGTACACCGACTAAAAATACTGCAGCACCTGCCTGCCTGTGGTATTATTAGGAAGAGAACACCAGAAATTGTCTGCAGTTAGCTTTAGTTGCACACTGTGCACAGGATAAAGTACACTGACTTAAAATACTGCAGCTGTCTGCCTGTGGTAATATTAGGAAGAGAACACCAGCAATTGTCTGCAGTTAGCTTGAGTTGCACACTGTGCACAGGATACAGTACACTGACTGAAAATACTGCAGCTGCCTGCCAGCCTGTCATATTATTACAAAGAAAACACCAGAAATTGTCTGCAGTTAGCTTTAGTTGCACACTGTGCCAGAGATACAGTACACTGACTGAAAATACTGCAGCTGCCTGCCTGCCTGTGGTATTATTAGGAAGAGAACACCAGCAATTGTCTGCAGTTAGCTTTAGATGCACACTGTGCACAGGATACAGTACACTGACTGAATATTAGACATGTGCACACTGAAATATTTCGTTTCGGAATTTCGTTTTCGTCCGAAAAATAAATTTATTTAGTTACTCCCGAAATTCGTTTTTATTTATTTCGTTTTTCGTTAGAAATTGCATTTCCGAAAATCTGAATTAATTAAGGTCGAATCTGTCATTGAAGGCTTATGGTGTCTGTCGAATGTTCAAAGAAGATTCGACGGAGCAGTGAAACTGTACGACGCTGCAATCATACATTTCCGGTCGAATGTTCCGCCCACAAGCTATAGTAGAATTCTAATGTTGTATGACTAGTAATAATTATATTTATTCATTACTATTACTAGTCAACCAACATTAGAATTCTTCTATAGCCTATGGGCGGAGCATTTGACCGGAAATGTACGATTGCAGCGTTGTACAGTTTTGCTGCACCGTCGAATCCTCTAACTTTCGATGCTTTGTCGAATCTTCGTCATTCTAGCTATTTTACTGCTCCTCCTCTTTGGTTACAATCAGCCAATAACATTCATCATCATCATTATTTTTATTTTACTTCCCACACCCAATTCCAGCAGTGATCTTTTCTCTCTATGTCGAATCTTTTCTCTCTATAATAACAAATCTTTTCTCTCCTATGTCGAATCTTTTCTCTCCTATGTCGAATCTTTTCTCTCTATAATGTCGAATCTTTTCTCTCCTATGTCGAATCTTTTCTCTCCTATGTCGAATCTTTTCTCTCTATAATGTCGAATCTTTTCTCTCCTATGTCGAATCTTTTCTCTCTATAATGTCGAATCTTTTCTCTCCTATGTAGAATAATCTTGGACTAATAGAGTTAAGGTTAGGCACATTCGACCACAGGTTCGATAGACACAGATTGTTATTGTCAGCGTCACGTCGAATCTCCTATCTATATCGAACTGTTGTAGCAACGAAAACGAAAATAAAGCATTTGTTTATGTCGGATCTTTCGGTTTTCGGATTCTGTGCTTTCGTTTTCGTTTGTTAAAACAATAACGAAAATAGCTGAAATTCGGACGAAAATGCATTCGGACGAAAACGAATGCACATGTCTACTGAATATACTGCAGCTGCCTGCCTGTGGTATTATTAGGAAGAGAACACCAGCAATTGTCTGCAGTTAACTTTAGTTGCACACTGTGAACAGGATAAGGTACACTGACTTAAAATACTGCAGCTGTCTGCCTGTGGTATTATTAGGAAGAGAACACCAGCAATTGTCTGCAGTTAGCGTTAGTTGCACACTGTGCACAGGATACAGAACACTGACTGAAAATACCACAGTGCCTGCCTGCCTGTGGTATTATTAGGAAGAGAACACCAGCAATTGTATAAACTCAGTTAGCTTTAGTTGCACACAGTGCACAGGATACAGTACACTGACTGAAAATACTGCAGCTGCCTGCCTGCCTGTGGTATTATTAGGAATAGAACACCAGAAATTGTCTGCAGTTAGCTTTAGTTGCACACTGTGCACAGGATACAGTACACTGACTGAATATACTGAAGCTGCCTGCCTGTGGTATTATTAGGAAGAGAACACCAGCAATTGTCTGCAGTTAACTTTAGTTGCACACTGTGAACAGGATAAGGTACACTGACTTAAAATACTGCAGCTGTCTGCCTGTTGTTTTATTAGGAAGAGAACACCAGCAATTGTCTGCAGTTAGCTTTAGTTGCACACTGTGCACAGGATACAGTACACTAACTGAAAATACTACAGCACCTGACTGCCTGTGGTATTATTAGGAAGAGAACACAGCAATTGTCTGCAGTTAGATTTATATAGAAATATGAAGGTATTGGGACTTTTAAGGTGCAACAACTACACAATATTCAATATAAAAAATATAATTTTATTACAAAAAATATATGAAAAATCATATGTACAAATATACATGAACCATCAAAATAAACATAATAGAGTTTCCAAAGTGCATACAGACAAAATTCTCTACATGTTTCGCCATTTTGTAGGCTTCCTCAGGAGTTTGTCATGCAAATACTGGAAACAAAGAAAGAAAAATAAATACATAATAATATTTACTCAAATTTCAAACTCAAAATTACAAAACAGAATATTATTAAGAAAAAAAGGATAACTGAAAACCATAACCAGCCCAATGGTTGCTCAAAAGTTCATCTCAAAATTGGATCTATTTATTCAAGGTATATGACCTTATTCATATCAGTTGTTAGTACATTACCTGTAAATTTTGATGGTACAATCTAAAATGAAGAATGACCAGATAGCCAATGAGCTATCCCTCACGGGGGCGCCCGTAAGGAGGGGATCATATGGTGTATCATAGAGGGGGAGAAATACTGGCACAAATAACCACCCGGATATTACTAGCACAGGAACAGAGGGCCATCTGGGGGAAATTACAAAGAAAAATCGAATGAAGTCAAATAACAATCTATATATAAGAGTAAAGGCGTCTCCATCTAATTATACGGCACATACCCCATCAGTATTTACCTGTTTATGGCTGTTGATAGTAAAAAATATTAGAATAGGCAAAAAAGGGGGGGCAGTATCTCCAAAGTACCCCAATCAGTGTCCACTCTAAAGGAAAAAGAATTAATGGAAATTACTATAAATATATAATAATCCCCTCTAGTTGGTAATCAAAATTTTTATTTTTTAGCCATATACTTGCTAGCTGATATATACCTGGTTAATCCAATTGGATAAAGTGTGTCCACATTAGGGCATCTCTGCTGAAAAACTTGTTTTACAAAACCGATCAATCAGTTTACTGAAAAAATATATATAAAATATAAAAACCATTTTAGATTAAAGACCAAGTAAACCAGACAACAGGATAAAAACCAATGTTGCCCGTAAAGAGATCTAGTGCCTAAGTAATTTACCTTTGACTGATATCTAAGAACGTCTTCTCCCCAGAATGTTGGTCATGCTACTG
The DNA here is from genome assembly GCA_029206835.1 of Rana muscosa. NCBI lineage: Eukaryota > Metazoa > Chordata > Amphibia > Anura > Ranidae > Rana > Rana muscosa. Next base: position 207,663,449 of record CM055127.1, on the reverse strand, counting down.
ATTTGCAAGGCTGCAATCCGGACTATATACCCCGCTCCCCTTCCCATTGGACGCACAATGGCGCCAAATCAATGGGCGGAGCGGGCACGTCAGTTCCGACATCCGCCCATCGTCAGATCCGACCTGGAAGTGACAATTCCACCACTGAAAAACCGGAGACGTCCGCCGGAAGCGCCACCCCGCTCATCAGGAGAAAACATCCTGACGAGCTGGACGCACCATAAGACGGATCCGGAAGGGGAAAACATGCCTAAAGTATAGAAAAGGGCAGACTTCCCTTTAAAATCACGGCAGAAATGGCACATTGGATGTTAGAAAAAAGAGGGCCAGGATATCCGGTGGGCTTGGTCAGATGGCGCTCAGATTGTCTCCCAAAGGAGAACAAAGAGAAACGCCCTGGGCGCCCATATGATCACCAAATCCCCCCCCCAAAAAAAGGAAAAGGGAAACGCCACCCTAAAAAATGTGGTAAACTCCATTGAAATCAATTACATATAATGTAGATTATCAATAATTAAAGAGAGCCCCTATGGAATATAGAAATGGTACATTCAGTCACCTGTACATAAAGACAAATTTATTAAACAAAAATAAAATAACAAAACAAAATTGTATTTGTTTTAGACAGAGTCTACATATACAGCATAACTATTTTTTTCTCCTACAAAAAGGGTTTGAAACTGATGGACTCATTTAACCCGGGATACATAGTAGCTCTCAAGGTATGTATCCATCTGGTTTCTCGTTGTAGGAGATTTTTGTCCACATCCCCACCTCTTTCATTAGAGGTATGTATTCTAAAGCAAAGAATTTAATCTTTGACAGATCGAAGGAGTGGAAAAGACCACTATGTCTACTAATAGGAGTCTCCATTTTTTTCTTTTGAATGAGAGATACATGGTCTCTCATTCTGTGAAAGAAAGGCCTCTTTGTTTTACCAACATAAAAGGCCTTACAATCACAGATCATCAAATAAATAACGCCAATTGACTGGCAATTGCTAAAGAAATTTGGTCTATACGTAACTCCATTAGGGAGAACTATTTCAGTAGAATCATATATAAACCTGCAGAATTCACAATGACCACATGGGGCCGAACCCTTTCTACTCTCAACCCTCTTGATTTGGAGATGGCTATGAACTAGTTGATCTTTTAAAGACCTAGATTTTCTATAGGTAATTTGGGGAAATGGCTTAATATATTTGGAGATAATCTCATCTGTTGCTAGCAAAGGCCAGAATTTTTCAATAATTTTTCTTACTTTCTGATGTTCACCAGAGAACCTGGTAATTAGTCGTACCGATTGGTCAGTAGTTTGAGATTTCTTAGGATGTATTAGATCTTTCCTATTTTTATTTTTTGCTCGTTTGTAAGCTTTTTTGAGGGTTGAACGACTATACCCTCTAGCAATTAGTCGAGATTGGAGGGCAGAAGCCTCCGTCTCGAAATCTACTTCCTTACTACAATTTTGTCGAATTCGTAAGTACTGACTGTATGGGATACTTTGTACCAGAGTCCTGGGATGAGAACTTGTGGCATGCAGGATGGTATTGCCTGAAGAGGGCTTTCTATATAATGAAGAGCCCAAGGTGTCATCAGAATTTAAGTAAATAGAAATATCCAGAAAATTTATCACATTCTGGTCACAAATCATCGTAAATTTGAGATTAAAGGAATTTACAGCTAATGAAGACATAAAGGATGTTAATTCCTCTAAGGAGCCAGTCCACACAACAAAAATGTCATCGATAAAGCGTCGCCATATCAAGACTTTATCAAAAAACATTTCAAATTATTCCAAAGAAAAAATCTCCCGTTCCCACCCCCCCAGGTACAGATTGGCGTACGATGGGGCACACTTGGTCCCCATCGCAACACCCTGCACCTGGAGGTAGTGGGAACGGTCGAAAACAAAAATATTGTTGGTAAGTATAAACAGCAACAATTCCAAAATGAAATTGTTGTAGGGCCTGGCTCCAGGTCCTCTCTCAGAAAGGAAGCCGTCTATAAATTGAATACCCCTAGTGTGGGGGATAGAGTTATAGAGGGCTTCAATGTCTATAGCTACTAGCCATGACCCCGGTGGTACACATAGACCATCCAAGGATCTCAGTAGATCGGCGGTGTCTTGAATGTAGGAACTTAAGGAACCTACATGGGGCCTCAAATAATCGTCTACCAGCTTACTAGCTGGTTCTGTAAGGCAGCCAATCCCTGACACAATCGGACGGCCAGGGGGATTTTCCAAATTTTTGTGCACCTTTGGCAGAGCATAAAACGTGGGAAGTCTCGGCTTGTCAATAACCAAGAATTCACACGTCTTCTTGTCTATAAGGTTATCACAAAATGCCCGATTAATGAGGATACGGTATTTTGTCTCCGCATATTTTACCTGTGCAAAAGGAATAGAGCGATACCAACTTTTATTTGAAAGGAGGTTCATGACCATCTGCTTATATTTGTTTAAATCCATTACCACTATGTTACCTCCTTTATCCGAGGGTTTTATCACTAAATGTTTGTTCTGTTTTAAAGATAACACGGCTTTTTGTTGGGATGGCTTAAGGTTGGTATTTCTTCTAAACCTTTTCCAATTGGTACTCTGTAGTTCCTTTGTAACTTGTTGGGTGAATGCCCAAATGTTGGGGTTTCCTTGGAGAGTAGGAAAGGTCCTGGATTTCGGTTTATATAGATTAGGTGGAGGAAAAATTCTCTCCGTGGGAATCTCATCTACGAGGCCAGACTGGGGTTCCTCAAGGGGGTCATCTAGTGGATTACCTTCTTCCCATAATTCAATTAAATCGTTTATTGCCTGAATCTCCTTAATTGTTTTATTTTGCCAGAGATCTTCCCCCATGGAATCCATGGGAGAACGTTTATAATCCCTGTCAAACATGATCTTAAAAGTAAGTTTTCTCGCAAAGAGATTGACGTCCTTTATAATTTCAAAGGCATCAACCTCCTGATCAGGACAAAAAGTCAGGCCAAGGCCCAAAACCTCCGTCTGATCCGGTGTAAGTAAATGTGAAGACAGATTAATTACTTGGAAGTTACTTTGGAAGTTGCTTTGGGTGCCTGTGAAAGAATGGGTGTCTTTATCTTCCTCGTCCCTACCAGGTAATGCCTCAAACACGTCAGCTAGTTCTAATAAAAGAAAGACTGATCGAGTACCTTCGATGTCAGCGCTTTCTAAACATACTCAACAGGACATGAATCGTCAGGGTTTACGTTCACAGTCCAAAAATGTACCCCCTCCCACTCATCCCACAGGTGATGGTCACCTTAATTTATCCACACCCAGTTTTTCTAATATCCTTAATGCACCGAAGTTAAATCAATCAATAGTTACCCCTTCGGGGGACTTTCAAATCCACAATATAGGGGATCTTCGCACTGCGCCAATCTTTTCACCACCCCCAATTGTGGACACCAAAAAGACACCCATTCTTTCACAGGCACCCAAAGCAACTTCCAAAGTAACTTCCAAGTAATTAATCTGTCTTCACATTTACTTACACCGGATCAGACGGAGGTTTTGGGCCTTGGCCTGACTTTTTGTCCTGATCAGGAGGTTGATGCCTTTGAAATTATAAAGGACGTCAATGTCTTTGCGAGAAAACTTACTTTTAAGATCATGTTTGACAGGGATTATAAACGTTCTCCCATGGATTCCATGGGGGAAGATCTCTGGCAAAATAAAACAATTAAGGAGATTCAGGCAATAAACGATTTAATTGAATTATGGGAAGAAGGTAATCCACTAGATGACCCCCTGGGGAACCCCAGTCTGGCCTCGTAGATGAGATTCCCACGGAGAGAATTTTTCCTCCACCTAATCTATATAAATCGAAATCCAGGACCTTTCCTACTCTCCAAGGAAACCCCAACATTTGGGCATTCACCCAACAAGTTACAAAGGAACTACAGAGTACCAATTGGAAAAGGTTTAGAAGAAATACCAACCTTAAGCCATCCCAACAAAAAGCCGTGTTATCTTTAAAACAGAACGAACATTTAGTGATAAAACCCTCGGATAAAGGAGGTAACATAGTGGTAATGGATTTAAACAAATATAAGCAGATGGTCATGAACCTCCTTTCAAATAAAAGTTGGTATCGCTCTATTCCTTTTGCACAGGTAAAATATGCGGAGACAAAATACCGTATCCTCATTAATCGGGCATTTTGTGATAACCTTATAGACAAGAAGACGTGTGAATTCTTGGTTATTGACAAGCCGAGACTTCCCACGTTTTATGCTCTGCCAAAGGTGCACAAAAAATTGGAAAATCCCCCTGGCCGTCCGATTGTGTCAGGGATTGGCTGCCTTACAGAACCAGCTAGTAAGCTGGTAGACGATTATTTGAGGCCCCATGTAGGTTCCTTAAGTTCCTACATTCAAGACACCGCCGATCTACTGAGATCCTTGGATGGTCTATGTGTACCACCGGGGTCATGGCTAGTAGCTATAGACGTTGAAGCCCTCTATAACTCTATCCCCCACACTTGGGGTATTCAAGTTATAGACGGCTTCCTTTCTGAGAGAGGTCCTGGAGCCAGGCCCTACAACAATTTCATTTTGGAATTGTTGCTGTTTATACTTACCAACAATATTTTTGTTTTCGACCGTTCCCACTACCTCCAGGTGCAGGGTGTTGCGATGGGGACCAAGTGTGCCCCATCGTACGCCAATCTGTACCTGGGGGGGTGGGAACTGGAGATTTTTTCTTTGGAATAATTTGAAATGTTTTTTGATAAAGTCTTGATATGGCGACGCTTTATCGATGACATTTTTGTTGTGTGGACTGGCTCCTTAGAGGAATTAACATCCTTTATGTCTTCATTAGCTGTAAATTCCTTTAATCTCAAATTTACGATGATTTGTGACCAGAATGTGATAAATTTTCTGGATATTTCTATTTACTTAAATTCTGATGACACCTTGGGCTCTTCATTATATAGAAAGCCCTCTTCAGGCAATACCATCCTGCATGCCACAAGTTCTCATCCCAGGACTCTGGTACAAAGTATCCCATACAGTCAGTACTTACGAATTCGACAAAATTGTAGTAAGGAAGTAGATTTCGAGACGGAGGCTTCTGCCCTCCAATCTCGACTAATTGCTAGAGGGTATAGTCGTTCAACCCTCAAAAAAGCTTACAAACGAGCAAAAAATAAAAATAGGAAAGATCTAATACATCCTAAGAAATCTCAAACTACTGACCAATCGGTACGACTAATTACCAGGTTCTCTGGTGAACATCAGAAAGTAAGAAAAATTCTGGCCTTTGCTAGCAACAGATGAGATTATCTCCAAATATATTAAGCCATTTCCCAAAATTACCTATAGAAAATCTAGGTCTTTAAAAGATCAACTAGTTCATAGCCATCTCCAAATCAAGAGGGTTGAGAGTAGAAAGGGTTCGGCCCCATGTGGTCATTGTGAATTCTGCAGGTTTATATATGATTCTACTGAAATAGTTCTCCCTAATGGAGTTACGTATAGACCAAATTTCTTTAGCAATTGCCAGTCAATTGGCGTTATTTATTTGATGATCTGTGATTGTAAGGCCTTTTATGTTGGTAAAACAAAGAGGCCTTTCTTTCACAGAATGAGAGACCATGTATCTCTCATTCAAAAGAAAAAAATGGAGACTCCTATTAGTAGACATAGTGGTCTTTTCCACTCCTTCGATCTGTCAAAGATTAAATTATTTGCTTTAGAATACATACCTCTTAATGAAAGAGGTGGGGATGTGGACAAAAATCTCCTACAACGAGAAACCAGATGGATACATACCTTGAGAGCTACTATGTATCCCGGGTTAAATGAGTCCATCAGTTTCAAACCCTTTTTGTAGGAGAAAAAAATAGTTATGCTGTATATGTAGACTCTGTCTAAAACAAATAAAAAATTTTGTTTTGTTATTTTATTTTTGTTTAATAAATTTGTCTTTATGTACAGGTGACTGAATGTACCATTTCTATATTCCATAGGGGCTCTCTTTAATTATTGATAATCTACATTATATGTAATTGATTTCAATGGAGTTTACCACATTTTTTTAGGGTGGCGTTTCCCCTTTCTTTTTTGGGGGGGATTTGGTGATCATATGGGCGCCCAGGGCGTTTCTCTTTGTTCTCCTTTGGGAGACAATCTGAGCGCCATCTGACCAAGCCCACCGGATATCCTGGCCCTCTTTTTTCTAACATCCAATGTGCCATTTCTGCCGTGATTTTAAAGGGAAGTCTGCCCTTTTCTATACTTTAGGCATGTATTCCCCTTCCGGATCCGTCTTATGGTGCGTCCAGCTCGTCAGGATGTTTTCTCCTGATGAGCGGGGTGGCGCTTCCGGCGGACGTCTCCGGTTTTTCAGTGGTGGAATTGTCACTTCCGGGTCGGATCTGACGATGGGCGGATGTCGGAACTGACATGCCCGCTCCACCCATTGATTTGGCGCCATTGTGCGTCCAATGGGAAGGGGGAGGGGGTATATAGTCCGGATTGCAGCCTTGCAAATCAGTAGCATGACCAACATTCTGGGGAGAAGACGTTCTTAGATATCAGTCAAAGGTAAATTACTTAGGCACTAGATCTCTTTACGGGCAACATTGGTTTTTATCCTGTTGTCTGGTTTACTTGGTCTTTAATCTAAAATGGTTTTTATATTTTATATATATTTTTTCAGTAAACTGATTGATCGGTTTTGTAAAACAAGTTTTTCAGCAGAGATGCCCTAATGTGGACACACTTTATCCAATTGGATTAACCAGGTATATATCAGCTAGCAAGTATATGGCTAAAAAATTAAAATTTTGATTACCAACTAGAGGGGATTATTATATATTTATAGTAATTTCCATTAATTCTTTTTCCTTTAGAGTGGACACTGATTGGGGTACTTTGGAGATACTGCCCCCCTTTTTTGCCTATTCTAATATTTTTTACTATCAACAGCCATAAACAGGTAAATACTGATGGGGTATGTGCCGTATAATTAGATGGAGACGCCTTTACTCTTATATATAGATTGTTATTTGACTTCATTCGATTTTTCTTTGTAATTTCCCCCAGATGGCCCTCTGTTCCTGTGCTAGTAATATCCGGGTGGTTATTTGTGCCAGTATTTCTCCCCCTCTATGATACACCATATGATCCCCTCCTTACGGGCGCCCCCGTGTGGGATAGCTCATTGGCTATCTGGTCATTCTTCATTTTAGATTGTACCATCAAAATTTACAGGTAATGTACTAACAACTGATATGAATAAGGTCATATACCTTGAATAAATAGATCCAATTTTGAGATGAACTTTTGAGCAACCATTGGGCTGGTTATGGTTTTCAGTTATCCTTTTTTTCTTAATAATATTCTGTTTTGTAATTTTGAGTTTGAAATTTGAGTAAATATTATTATGTATTTATTTTTCTTTCTTTCTTTCCAGTATTTGCATGACAAACTCCTGAGGAAGCCTACAAAATGGCAAAACATGTAGAGAATTTTGTCTGTATGCACTTTGGAAACTCTATTATGTTTATTTTGATGGTTCATGTATATTTGTACATATGATTTTTCATATATTTTTTGTAATAAAATTATATTTTTTATATTGAATATTGTGTAGTTGTTGCACCTTAAAAGTCCCAATACCTTCATATTTCTATATAGCTTCTTAATGAAGGGATGTGGTGCCTATGAGATACAGGTGACAGGTATTATTTTCAATTTCTGCATTTAGATTTAGTTGCACACTGTGCACAGGATACAGTACACTAACTGAAAATACTGCAGCTGCCTGCCTGCCTGTGGTATTATTAGGAAGAGAAGACCAGCAATTGTCTGCAGTTAGCTTTAGTTGCACACTGTGCACAGGATACAGTACACTGACTGAATATACTACAGCTGCCTGCCTGTGGTATTATTAGGAAGAGAACACCAGCAATTGTCTGCAGGTAACTTTAGTTGCACACTGTGAACAGGATAATGTACACTGACTTAAAATACTGCAGTTGTCTGCCTGTGATTTTATTAGGAAGAGAACACCAGCAATTGTCTGCAGTTAGCTTTAGTTGCGAACTGTGCACAGGATAAAGTACACTGACTGGAAATACTGCAGCTGCCTGCCTGCCTGTGGTATTATTAGGAAGAGAACACCAGCAAATGTCTGCAGTTAGCTTGAGTTTCACACTGTGCACAGGATACAGTACACTGACTGAAAATACTACAGCACCTGACTGCCTGTGGTATTATTAGGAAGAGAACACCAGCAATTGTCTGCAGTTAGCTTTAGTTGCACTATGTGCACAGGATACAGTACACTGACTGAAAATACTGCAGCTGCCTGCCTGTGGTATTATTAGGAAGAGAACACCAGCAATTGTCTGCAGTTAGCTTTACTTGCACAATGTGCATAGGATACAGTACACTGACTAAAAATACTGCAGCTGCCTGGCTGCGGTATTATTAGGAAGAGAACATCAGCAATTGTCTGCAGTTAACTTTAGTTGCACGCTGTGAACAGGATAAGGTACACTGACTTAAAATACTGCAGCGGTCTGCCTGTGGTTTTATTAGGAAGAGAACACCAGCAATTGTCTGCAGTTAGCTTTAATTGCACACTGTGAACAGGATAATGTACACTGACTTAAAATACTGCAGCTGCCTGCTTCCTATGTGTGGTATGTTTAGTAAGAGAACACCAGTAATTGTCTGCAGTTAGCTTTAGTTGCACACTGTGCACAGGATACAGTACACAGACTAAAAATACTGCAGTGCCTGCCTGTGGCATTATTAGGAAGAGAACACCAGCAATTGTCTGCAGTTAGCTTTAGTTGCGCACTGTGCACAGGATAAAGTACACTGACTGAAAATACTGCAGCTGCCTGCCTGTGGTATTATAAGGAAGAGAACACCAGCAATTGTCTGCAGTTATTTTGAGTTGCACACTGCGCACAGGATACAGTACACTCACTGAAAATACTGCAGCTGCCTGCCTGCCTGTGGTATTATTAGGAAGAGAACACCAACAATTGTCTGCAGTTAGCTTTAGTTGCACACTGTGCACATGATACAGTACACTGACTGAAAAAATGCAGCTGCCTGCCTGTGGTATTATTACAAAGAGAACACCACAAATTGTCTGCAGTTAGCTTTAGTTGCACACTGTGCACAGGATAAGGTACACTGACTTAATATTCTTCAGCTGTCTGCCTGTGGTATTATTAGGAAGAGAACACCAGCAATTGTCTGCAGTTAGCTTTAGTTGCACACTGTGCATAGGATACTTTACACTGACTGAAAATACTGCAGCTGCCTGCCTGTGGTATTATTAGGAAGAGAACACCAGCAATTGTCTGCAGTTAGCTTTAATTGCACACTGTGCATAGGATACTTTACACTGACTGAAAATACTGCAGCTGCCTGCCTGTGGTATTATTAGGAAGAGAACACCAGCAATTGTCTGCAGTTAGCTTTAGTTGCACACTGTGCACAGGATACAGTACACTGACTGAAAATACTGCAGCTGCCTGCTTCCTATGTGTGGTATGTTTAGTAAGAGAACAGCAGTAATTGTCTGCAGTTAGCTTTAGTTGCACACTGTGCACAGGATACAGTACACCGACTAAAAATACTGCAGCGCCTGCCTGCCTGTGGTATTATTAGGAAGAGAACACCAGCAATTGTCTGCAGTTAGCTTTAGTTGCGCACTGTGCACAGGATAAAGTACACTGACTGAAAATACTGCAGCTGCCTGCCTGCCTGTGGTATTATTAGGAAGAGAACACCAGCAAATGTCTGCAGTTAGCTTGAGTTGCACACTGTGCACAGGATACAGTACACTGACTGAAAATACTACAGCACCTGACTGCCTGTGGTATTATTAGGAAGAGAACACCAGCAAATGTCTGCAGTTAGCTTTAGTTGCACACTGTGCACAGGATACAGTACACTGACTGAAAATACTGCAGCGCCTGCCTGCCTGTGGTATTATTAGGAAGAGAACACCTGCAATTGTCTGCAGTTAGCTTTAGTTGCACACTGTGCACAGGATAAAGTACACTGACTAAAAATACTGCAGCTGCCTGCCTGCCTGTGGTATGATTAGAAAGAGAACACCAGAAATTGTCTGCAGTTAGCGTGAGTTGCACACTGTGCACAGGATACAGTACACTGACTGAATATACTGCAGCTGCCTGTCTGTGGTATTATTAGGAAGAGAACACCAGCAATTGTCTGCAGTTAACTTTAGTTGCACACTGTGAACAGGATAAGGTACACTGACTTAAAATACTGCAACTGTCTGCCTGTGGTTTTATTAGGAAGAGAACACCAGCAATTGTCTGCAGTTAGCGTGAGTTGCACACTGTGCACATGATAAGGTACACTGACTTAAAATAGTTCAGCTGTCTGCCTGTGGTATTATTAGGAAGAGAACACCAGCAATTGTCCGCAGTTCGCTTTAGTTGCACACTGTGCACAGGATACAGTACACTGACTGATAAAACTGCAGCTGCCTGCCTGCCTGTGGTATTATTACAAAGAGAACATCACAAATTGTATGCAGTTAGCTTTAGTTGCACACTGTGCACAGTATACAGTACACTGACTAAAAATACTGCAGCTGCCTGCCTGCATGTGGTATTATTCGGAAGAGCACACTAGCAATTGTCTGCAGTTAGCTTTAGTTGCACACTGTGCACATGATACAGTACACTGACTGAATATACTACAGCTGCCTGCCTGTGGTATTATTAGGAAGAGAACACCAGCAATTGTCTGCAGGTAACTTTAGTTGCACACTGTGAACAGGATAATGTACACTGACTTAAAATACTGCAGCTGTCTGCCTGTGGTTTTATTAGGAAGAGAACACCAGCAATTGTCTGCAGTTAGCTTTATTTGCACACTGTGCACAGGATACAGTACAATGACTGAAAATACTGCAGCTGCCTGCCTGCGGTGTTATTAGGAAGAGAACACCAGCAATTGTCTGCAGTTAGCATAAGTTGCACACTGTGCACAGGATACAGTACACTGACTGAAAATACTGCAGCTGCCTACCTGTGGTATTATAAGGAAGAGAACACCAGCAATTGTCTGCAGTTAGTTTGAGTTGCACACTGTGCACAGGATACAGTACACTGACTGAAAATACTGCAGCTGCCTGCCTGCCTGTGGTATTATTAGGAAGAGAACACCAGCAAATGTTTGCAGTTAGTTTGAGTTGCACACTGTGCACAGGATACAGTACACTGACTGAAAATACTGTAGCTGTCTGCCTGCCCGTGGTATTATTATAAAGAGAACACCAGAAATTGTCTGCAGTTAGCTTTAGTTGCAAACTGTGCACAGGATACAGTACACTGACTGAAAATACTGCATCTGCCTGCCTGTGGTATTATTAGGAAGAGAACACCAGCAATTGTCTGCAGTTAGCTTTACTTGCACACTGTGCATAGTATACAGTACACTGACTAAAAATACTGCAGCTGCCTGCCTGTAGTATTATAAGGAAGAGAACACCAGCAATTGTCTGCAGTTAGTTTGAGTTGCACACTGTGCACAGGATACAGTACACTAACTGAAAATACTGCAGCTGCCTGCCTGCCTGTGGTATTATTACGAAGAGAACACCAGTAATTGTCTGCAGTTAGCTTTTGTTGCACACTGTGCACAGGATACAGTACACTGACTGAAAATACTGCAGCTGCCTGCTTCCTATGTGTGGTGTTTAGTAAGAGAACACCAGTAATTGTCTTCAGTTAGCTTTAGTTGCACACTGTGCACAGGATACAGTACACCGACTAAAAATACTGCAGCGCCTGCCTGCCTGTGGTATTATTAGGAAGAGAACACCAGCAATTGTCTGCAGTTAGCTTTAGTTGCACACTGTACACAGGATACAGCACATTGACTGAAAATACTGCAGCTAACTGCCTGACTGTGGTAATATTATTAGGAAGAGAACACCAGCAATTGTCTGCAGTTAGCTGTAGTTGCACACTGTGCACAGGATAAAGTACACTGACTGAAAATACTGCAGCTGCCTGCCTGTGGTATTATTAGGAAGAGAACTCCAGCAATTGTCTGCAGTTAGCTTTAGTTGAACACTGTGCACAGGATACAGTACACTGACTGAAAATACTGCAGCTGCATGCCTTCCTGTGGTATTATTAGGAAGAGAACACCAGCAATTGTCTGCAGTTAGCTTTAGTTGCACACTGTGCACAGGATACAGTACACTGACTGAAAATACTGCAGCTGCCTGCCTGCCTGTGGTATTATTACAAAGAGAACACCACAAATTGTATGCAGTTAGCTTTAGTTGCACACTGTGCACAGGATACAGTACACTGACTGAAAATACTGCAGCTGCCTTACTGCGGTATTATTAGGAAGAGAACACCAGCAATTGTCTGCAGGTAGCTTTAGTTGCACACTGTGAACAGGATACAGTACACTGACTGAAAATACTGCAGCGCCTGCCTGCCTGTGGTATTATTAGGAAGAGAACACTAGAAATTGTCTGCAGTTAGCTTGAGTTGCACACTGTGCACAGGATACAGTACAATGACTGAAAATACTGCAGCTGCCTGCCTGCCTGTGGTATTATTAGGAAGATAACACCAGAAATTGTCTGCAGTTAACTTTAGTTGCACACTGTGAACAGGATAAGGTACACTGACTTAAAATACTGCAGCTGTGTGCCTGTGGTATTATTAGGAAGATAACACCAGCAATTGTCTGCAGTTAGCTTGAGTTGCAAGCTGTGCACAGGATACAGTACACTGACTGAAAATACTGCAGCTGCCTGCCTGCCTGTGGTATTATTACAAACAGAACACCAGAAATTGTCTGCGGTTAGCTTTAGTTGCACACTGTGCACAGGATACAGTACACTGACTGAAAAGCACCCTCCCGCTGACCCCACGACCCGGAAGTGATATCTGCTGTTATGCTCCAGGGAAGCCGTCCCTCGTCTCCGCTGCCGTGAGTGTGTGATCCACCGAACGCAGACTATTCTCGAGAGGACACCCAGAGATACCATCCTTCCTCCACATCCGGACATACAGCACTCCCTTCCTGGGAAGAGTGGATGAACCTTACATCTCCCCAGATAAGCATCTCTAATTTGTTCGTTTGTGAGTGCAACACTTGCAATTGTTTTTATCTTTATTAAATCCCATTTGACTGCTACGCTTAGAAGGCGCTACTTCTTGTTTCCTTTTTGACAGAAAATACTGCAGCTGCCTGCCTGACAGCCTGTGGTTTTATTAGGAAGAGAACACCAGCAATTGTCTGCAGTTAACTTTAGTTGCACACTGTGAACAGGATAAGGTACACTGACTTAAAATATTGCAGCTGTCTGCCTGTGGTATTATTAGGAAGAGAACACTAGCAATTGTCTGCAGTTAGCTTGAGTTGCACACTGTGCACAGGATACAGCACATTGACTGAAAATACTGCAGCTAACTGCCTGACTGTGGTAATATTATTAGGAAGAGAACACCAGCAATTGTCTGCAGTTAGCTGTAGTTGCACACTGTGCACAGGATAAAGTACACTGACTGAAAATACTGCAGCTGCCTGCCTGTGGTATTATTAGGAAGAGAACTCCAGCAATTGTCTGCAGTTAGCTTTAGTTGAACACTGTGCACAGGATACAGTACACTGACTGAAAATACTGCAGCTGCATGCCTTCCTGTGGTATTATTAGGAAGAGAACACCAGCAATTGTCTGCAGTTAGCTTTAGTTGCACACTGTGCACAGGATACAGTACACTGACTGAAAATACTGCAGCTGCCTGCCTGCCTGTGGTATTATTACAAAGAGAACACCACAAATTGTATGCAGTTAGCTTTAGTTGCACACTGTGCACAGGATACAGTACACTGACTGAAAATACTGCAGCTGCCTTACTGCGGTATTATTAGGAAGAGAACACCAGCAATTGTCTGCAGGTAGCTTTAGTTGCACACTGTGAACAGGATACAGTACACTGACTGAAAATACTGCAGCGCCTGCCTGCCTGTGGTATTATTAGGAAGAGAACACTAGAAATTGTCTGCAGTTAGCTTGAGTTGCACACTGTGCACAGGATACAGTACAATGACTGAAAATACTGCAGCTGCCTGCCTGCCTGTGGTATTATTAGGAAGATAACACCAGAAATTGTCTGCAGTTAACTTTAGTTGCACACTGTGAACAGGATAAGGTACACTGACTTAAAATACTGCAGCTGTGTGCCTGTGGTATTATTAGGAAGATAACACCAGCAATTGTCTGCAGTTAGCTTGAGTTGCAAGCTGTGCACAGGATACAGTACACTGACTGAAAATACTGCAGCTGCCTGCCTGCCTGTGGTATTATTACAAACAGAACACCAGAAATTGTCTGCGGTTAGCTTTAGTTGCACACTGTGCACAGGATACAGTACACTGACTGAAAAGCACCCTCCCGCTGACCCCACGACCCGGAAGTGATATCTGCTGTTATGCTCCAGGGAAGCCGTCCCTCGTCTCCGCTGCCGTGAGTGTGTGATCCACCGAACGCAGACTATTCTCGAGAGGACACCCAGAGATACCATCCTTCCTCCACATCCGGACATACAGCACTCCCTTCCTGGGAAGAGTGGATGAACCTTACATCTCCCCAGATAAGCATCTCTAATTTGTTCGTTTGTGAGTGCAACACTTGCAATTGTTTTTATCTTTATTAAATCCCATTTGACTGCTACGCTTAGAAGGCGCTACTTCTTGTTTCCTTTTTGACAGAAAATACTGCAGCTGCCTGCCTGACAGCCTGTGGTTTTATTAGGAAGAGAACACCAGCAATTGTCTGCAGTTAACTTTAGTTGCACACTGTGAACAGGATAAGGTACACTGACTTAAAATATTGCAGCTGTCTGCCTGTGGTATTATTAGGAAGAGAACACTAGCAATTGTCTGCAGTTAGCTTGAGTTGCACACTGTGCACAGGATACAGTACACTGACTGAAAATACTGCAGCTGCCTGCCAGCCTGTCATATTATTACAAAGAGAACACCAGAAATTGTCTGCAGTTAGCGTTAGTTGCACACTGTGCACAGAATACAGTACACTGACTGAAAATACTGCAGCTGCCTGCCTGCCTGTGGTATTATTAGGAAGAGAACACCAGCAATTGTCTGCAGTTAGCTTTAGTTGCACACTGTGCACAGGATACAGTACACTGACTGAAAATACTGAAGCTGCATGCCTGCCTGTGGTATTATTAGGAAGAGAACACCAGCAATTGACTGCAGTTAGCTTTAGTTGCACACTGTGCACAGGATATAGTACACTGACTGAAAATACTGAAGCTGCCTGCCTGCCTGTGGTATTATTAGGAAGAGAACACCAGCAATTGTCTGCAGTTAGCTTTAGTTGCACACTGTGCACAGGATACAGTACACTGACTGAAAATACTGCAGCTGCCTGCCTGCCTGTGGTATTATTAGGAAGAGAATACCAGCAATTGTCTGTAGTTAGCTTTAGTTGCACACTGTGCATAGGATAAAGTACACTGACTGAAAATACTGCAGCTGCCTGCCTGCCTGTCATATTATTACAAAGAGAACATCAGAAATTGTCTGCAGTTAGCTTTAGTTGCACACTGTGCCAGGGATACAGTACACTGACTGAAAATACTGCAGCTGCCTGCCTGCCTGTGGTATTATTAGGAAGAGAACACCAGCAATTGTCTGCAGTTAGCTTTAGTTGCACACTGTGCACAGGATACAGTACACTGACTGAATATACTGCAGCTGTCTGCCTGTGGTATTATTAGGAAGAGAACACCAGCAATTGTCTGCAGTTAACTTTAGTTGAACACTGTGAACAGGATAAAGTACACAGATTGAAAATACTGCATCTGCCTGCCTGTCTGTGGTATTATTAGGAAGAGAACAACAGAAATTGTCTTTAGTTAGCTTGAGTTGCAAGCTGTGCACAGGATACAGTACACTGACTGAAAATACTGCAGCTGCCTGACTGTGGTGTTATTAGGACGAGAACACCAGCAATTGTCTGCAGTTAGCTTTAGTTGCACACTGTACACAGGATACAGTACACTGACTGAAAATACTGCAGCTGCCTGACTGTGGTGTTATTAGGACGAGAACACCAGCAATTGTCTGCAGTTAGCTTTAGTTTCACACTGTGAACAGGATAAGGTACACTGACTTAAAATACTGCAGCTGTATGCCTGTGGTATTATTAGGAAGAGAACACCAGCAATTGTCTGCAGTTAGCTTGAGTTGCACACTGTGCACAGGATACAGTACAATGACTGAAAATACTGCAGCTGCCTGCCTGCCTGTGGTATTATTAGTAATAGAACACCAGCAATTGTCTGCAGTTAGCTTTAGTTGCACACTGTGCACAGGATACAGTACACTGACTGAATATACTGCAGCTGCCTGCCTGTGGTATTATTAGGAAGAGAACACCAGCAATTGTCTGCAGTTAACTTTAGTTGCACACTGTGAACAGGATAAGGTACACTGACTTAAAATACTGCAGCTGTCTGCCTGTGGTATTATTAGGAAGAGAACACCAGCAATTGTCTGCAGTTAGCTTGAGTTGCAAGCTGTGCACAGGATACAGTACACTGACTGAAAATACTGCAGCTGCCTGCCTGCCTGTGGTATTATTACAAAGAGAACACCAGAAATTGTCTGCGGTTAGCTTTAGTTGCACACTGTGCACAGGATACAGTACACTGACTGAAAAGCACCCTCCCGCTGACCCCACAACCCGGAAGTGATATCCGCTGTTATGCTCCAGGGAAGCCGTCCCTCGTCTCCACTGCCGTGAGTGTGTGATCCACCGAACGCAGACTATTCTCGAGAGGACCCCCAGAGATACCATCCTTCCTCCACATCCGGACATACAGCACTCCCTTCCTGGGAAGAGCGGATGAACCTTACATCTCCCAAGATAAGCATCTCTAATTTGTTTGTTTGTGAGTGCAACACTTGCAATTGTTTTTATCTTTATTAATTCCCATTAGCCTGCTACGCTTAGAAGGCGCTGCTTGTTGTTTCCTTTTTGACAGAAAATACTGCAGCTGCTTGCCTGCCTGTGGTATTATTAGGAAGAGAACACCAGCAATTGTCTGCAGTTAACTTTAGTTGCACACTGTGAACAGGATAAGGTACACTGACTTCAAATACTGCAGCTGTCTGCCTGTGGTATTATTAGGAAGAGAACACCAGCAATTGTCTGCAGTTGTCTTTAGTTGCACACTGTGCACAGGATACAGAACACTGACTGAAAATACCACAGTGCCTGCCTGCCTGTGGTATTATTAGGAAGAGAACACCAGCAATTGTCTGCAGTTAGCTTTAGTTGCACACTGTGCACAGGATAAAGTACACTGATTGAAAATACTGCATATGCCTGCCTGCCTGTGGTATTATTAGGAAGAGAACACCAGCAATTGTCTTTAGTTAGCTTGAGTTGCAAGCTGTGCACAGGATACAGTACACTGACTGAAGATACTGCAGCTGACTGCCTGCCTGTGGTATTATTAGGAAGAGAATACCAGCAATTGTCTGCAGTTAGCTTTAGTTGCACGCTGTGCATATGATAAAGTACACTGACTGAAAATACTGCAGCTGCCTGCTTGTGGTAATATTAGGAAGAGAACGCCAGCAATTGTCTGCAGTTAGCTTTAGTTGCACACTGTGCACAGGATAAAGTGCAGAGACTGAAAATACAGCAGCTGCCTGCCTTTGGTATTATTAGGAAGAGAAAACCAGCAATTGTCTGCAGTTAGCTTTAGTTGCACACTGTACACAGGATACAGCACACTGACTGAAAATACTGCAGCTAACTGCCTGACTGTGGTAATATTATTAGGAAGAGAACACCAGCAATTGTCTGCAGTTAGCTTTAGTTGTACACTGTGCACAGGATACAGTACACTGACTGAAAATACTCCAGCTGCCTGCCTGTGGTATTATTAGGAAGAGAACTCCAGCAATTGTCTGCAGTTAGCTTTAGTTGCACACTGTGCACAGGATACAGTACACTGACTGAAAATACTGCAGCTGCATGCCTGCCTGTGGTATTATTAGGAAGAGAACACCAGCAATTGTCTGCAGTTAGCTTTAGTTGCACACTGTGCACAGGATACAGTACACTGACTGAAAAAACTGCAGCTGCCTGCCTGCCTGTGGTATTATTGCAAAGAGAACACCACAAATTGTATGCAGTTAGCTTTAGTTGCACACTTTTCACAGGATACAGTACACTGACTGAAAATACTGCAGCTGCCTGACTGTGGTATTATTAGGAAGAGAACACCAGCAATTGTCTGCAGTTAGCTTTAGTTGCACATTGTGAACAGGATAAGGTACACTGACTTAAAATACTGCAGCTGTCTGCCTATGGTATTATTAGGAAGAGAACACCAGCAATTGTCTGCAGGTAGCTTTAGTTGCACACTGTGCACAGGATACAGTACACTGACTGAAAATACTGCAGCTGCCTGCCTGTGGTATTATTAGGAAGAGAACACCAGCAATTGTCTGCAGTTAACTTTAGTTGCACACTGTGAACAGGATAAGGTACACTGACTTAAAATACTGCAGCTGTCTGCCTATGGTATTATTAGGAAGAGAACACCAGCAATTGTCTGCAGGTAGCTTTAGTTGCACACTGTGCACAGGATAAGGTACACTGACTGAAAATACTGCAGTGCCTGCCTGCCTGTGGTATTATTAGGAAGAGAACACTAGAAATTGTCTGCAGTTAGCTTGAGTTGCACACTGTGCACAGGATACAGTACAATGACTGAAAATACTGCAGCGCCTGCCTGCCTGTGGTATTATTAGGAAGATAACACCAGCAATTGTCTGCAGTTAGCTTGAGTTGCAAGCTGTGCACAGGATACAGTACACTGACTGAAAATACTGCAGCTGCCTGCCTGCTTGTGGTATTATTACAAATAGAACACCAGAAATTGTCTGCGATTAGCTTTAGTTGCACACTGTGCACAGGATACAGTACACTGACTGAAAAGCACCCTCCCGCTGACCCCACGACCCGGAAGTGATATCTGCTGTTATGCTCCAGGGAAGCCGTCCCTTGTCTCTGCTGCCGTAAGTGTGTGATCCACCGAACGCAGACTATTCCCGAGAGGACACCCAGAGATATCATCCTTCCTCCACATCTGGACATACAACACTCCCTTCCTGGGAAGAGCGGATGAACCTTACATCTCCCCAGATAAGCATCTCTAATTTGTTCGTTTGTGAGTGCAACACTTTGCAATTGTTTTTATCTTTATTAAATCCCATTTGACTGCTACGCTTAGAAGGCGCTGCTTCTTGTTTCCTTTTTGACAGAAAATACTGCAGCTGCCTGCCTGCCTGCCTGTGGTTTTATTAGGAAGAGAACACCAGCAATTGTCTGCAGTTAGCTTTAGTTGCACAATGTGAACAGGACAAGGTTCACTGACGTAAAATACTGCAGCTGTCTGCTTGTGGTACTATTAGGAAGAGAACACCAGCAATTGTCTGCACTTAGCTTTAGTTGCACACTGTGAACAGGATAAGGTACACTGACTTAAAATACTGCAGCTGTCTACCTGTGGTATTATTAGGAAGAGAACACCAGCAATTGACTGCAGTTAGCTTTAGTTGCACACTGTGCACAGGATATAGTACACTGACTGAAAATACTGAAGCTGCCTGCCTGCCTGTGGTATTATTAGGAAGAGAACACCAGCAATTGTCTGCAGTTAGCTTTAGTTGCACACTGTGCACAGGATACAGTACACTGACTAAAAATACTGCAGCTGCCTGCCTGCCTGTGGTATTATTAGGAAGAGAATACCAGCAATTGTCTGTAGTTAGCTTTAGTTGCACACTGTGCATAGGATAAAGTACACTGACTGAAAATACTGCAGCTGCCTGCCTGCCTGTCATATTATTACAAAGAGAACATCAGAAATTGTCTGCAGTTAGATTTAGTTGCACACTGTGCCAGGGATACAGTACACTGACTGAAAATACTGCAGCTGCCTGCCTGCCTGTGGTATTATTAGGAAGAGAACACCAGCAATTGTCTGCAGTTAGCTTTAGTTGCACACTGTGCACAGGATACAGTACACTGACTGAATATACTGCAGCTGCCTGCCTGTGGTATTATTAGGAAGAGAACACCAGCAATTGTCTGCAGTTAACTTTAGTTGAACACTGTGAACAGGATAAGGTACACTGACTTAAAATACTGCAACTGTCTAACCGTGGTTTTATTAGGAAGAGAACACCAGCAATTGTCTGCAGTTGTCTTTAGTTGCACACTGTGCACAGGATACAGAACACTGACTGAAAATACCACAGTGCCTGCCTGCCTGTGGTATTATTAGGAAGAGAACACCAGCAATTGTCTGCAGTTAGCTTTAGTTGCACACTGTGCACAGGATAAAGTACACTTATTGAAAATACTGCATCTGCCTGCCTGCCTGTGGTATTATTAGGAAGAGAACACCAGCAATTGTCTTTAGTTAGCTTGAGTTGCAAGCTGTGCACAGGATACAGTACACTGACTGAAGATACTGCAGCTGACTGCCTGCCTGTGGTATTATTAGGAAGAGAATACCAGCAATTGTCTGCAGTTAGCTTTAGTTGCACGCTGTGCATATGATAAAGTACACTGACTGAAAATACTGCAGCTGCCTGCTTGTGGTAATATTAGGAAGAGAACACCAGCAATTGTCTGCAGTTAGCTTTAGTTGCACACTGTGCACAGGATACAGTAGACTGATTGAAAATACTGCAGGTGCCTGCCTGCCTTTGGTATTATTAGGAAGAGAACGCCAGCAATTGTCTGCAGTTAGCTTTAGTTGCACACTGTGCACAGGATAAAGTGCAGAGACTGAAAATACAGCAGCTGCCTGCCTTTGGTATTATTAGGAAGAGAAAACCAGCAATTGTCTGCAGTTAGCTTTAGTTGCACATTGTGAACAGGATAAGGTACACTGACTTAAAATACTGCAGCTGTCTGCCTATGGTATTATTAGGAAGAGAACACCAGCAATTGTCTGCAGGTAGCTTTAGTTGCACATTGTGAACAGGATAAGGTACACTGACTTAAAATACTGCAGCTGTCTGCCTATGGTATTATTAGGAAGAGAACACCAGCAATTGTCTGCAGGTAGCTTTAGTTGCACACTGTGCACAGGATACAGTACACTGACTGAAAATACTGCAGCTGCCTGCCTGTGGTATTATTAGGAAGAGAACACCAGCAATTGTCTGCAGTTAGCTTTAGTTGCACACTGTGAACAGGATAAGGCACACTGACTTAAAATACTGCAGCTGTCTGCCTGTGGTTTTATTAGGAAGAGAACACCAGCAATTGTCTGCAGTTAGCTTTAGTTGCATACTGTGCACAGGATACAGTACACTGACTGAAAATACTGCAGCTGCCTGCCTGCCTGTGGTAGTATTAGGAATAGAAGACCAGCAATTGTCTGCAGGTAGCTTTAGTTGCACACTGTGCACAGGATAAGGTACACTGACTGAAAATACTGCAGCGCCTGCCTGCCTGTGGTATTATTAGGAAGAGAACACTAGAAATTGTCTGCAGGTAGCTTTAGTTGCACACTGTGCACAGGATACAGTACACTGACTGAAAATACTGCAGCTGCCTGCCTGTGGTATTATTAGGAAGAGAACACCAGCAATTGTCTGCAGTTAACTTTAGTTGCACACTGTGAACAGGATAAGGTACACTGACTTAAAATACTGCAGCTGTCTGCCTATGGTATTATTAGGAAGAGAACACCAGCAATTGTCTGCAGGTAGCTTTAGTTGCACACTGTGCACAGGATAAGGTACACTGACTGAAAATACTGCAGTGCCTGCCTGCCTGTGGTATTATTAGGAAGAGAACACTAGAAATTGTCTGCAGTTAGCTTGAGTTGCACACTGTGCACAGGATACAGTACAATGACTGAAAATACTGCAGCGCCTGCCTGCCTGTGGTATTATTAGGAAGATAACACCAGCAATTGTCTGCAGTTAGCTTGAGTTGCAAGCTGTGCACAGGATACAGTACACTGACTGAAAATACTGCAGCTGCCTGCCTGCTTGTGGTATTATTACAAATAGAACACCAGAAATTGTCTGCGATTAGCTTTAGTTGCACACTGTGCACAGGATACAGTACACTGACTGAAAAGCACCCTCCCGCTGACCCCACGACCCGGAAGTGATATCTGCTGTTATGCTCCAGGGAAGCCGTCCCTTGTCTCTGCTGCCGTAAGTGTGTGATCCACCGAACGCAGACTATTCCCGAGAGGACACCCAGAGATATCATCCTTCCTCCACATCTGGACATACAACACTCCCTTCCTGGGAAGAGCGGATGAACCTTACATCTCCCCAGATAAGCATCTCTAATTTGTTCGTTTGTGAGTGCAACACTTTGCAATTGTTTTTATCTTTATTAAATCCCATTTGACTGCTACGCTTAGAAGGCGCTGCTTCTTGTTTCCTTTTTGACAGAAAATACTGCAGCTGCCTGCCTGCCTGCCTGTGGTTTTATTAGGAAGAGAACACCAGCAATTGTCTGCAGTTAGCTTTAGTTGCACAATGTGAACAGGACAAGGTTCACTGACGTAAAATACTGCAGCTGTCTGCTTGTGGTACTATTAGGAAGAGAACACCAGCAATTGTCTGCACTTAGCTTTAGTTGCACACTGTGAACAGGATAAGGTACACTGACTTAAAATACTGCAGCTGTCTACCTGTGGTATTATTAGGAAGAGAACACCAGCAATTGACTGCAGTTAGCTTTAGTTGCACACTGTGCACAGGATATAGTACACTGACTGAAAATACTGAAGCTGCCTGCCTGCCTGTGGTATTATTAGGAAGAGAACACCAGCAATTGTCTGCAGTTAGCTTTAGTTGCACACTGTGCACAGGATACAGTACACTGACTAAAAATACTGCAGCTGCCTGCCTGCCTGTGGTATTATTAGGAAGAGAATACCAGCAATTGTCTGTAGTTAGCTTTAGTTGCACACTGTGCATAGGATAAAGTACACTGACTGAAAATACTGCAGCTGCCTGCCTGCCTGTCATATTATTACAAAGAGAACATCAGAAATTGTCTGCAGTTAGATTTAGTTGCACACTGTGCCAGGGATACAGTACACTGACTGAAAATACTGCAGCTGCCTGCCTGCCTGTGGTATTATTAGGAAGAGAACACCAGCAATTGTCTGCAGTTAGCTTTAGTTGCACACTGTGCACAGGATACAGTACACTGACTGAATATACTGCAGCTGCCTGCCTGTGGTATTATTAGGAAGAGAACACCAGCAATTGTCTGCAGTTAACTTTAGTTGAACACTGTGAACAGGATAAGGTACACTGACTTAAAATACTGCAACTGTCTAACCGTGGTTTTATTAGGAAGAGAACACCAGCAATTGTCTGCAGTTGTCTTTAGTTGCACACTGTGCACAGGATACAGAACACTGACTGAAAATACCACAGTGCCTGCCTGCCTGTGGTATTATTAGGAAGAGAACACCAGCAATTGTCTGCAGTTAGCTTTAGTTGCACACTGTGCACAGGATAAAGTACACTTATTGAAAATACTGCATCTGCCTGCCTGCCTGTGGTATTATTAGGAAGAGAACACCAGCAATTGTCTTTAGTTAGCTTGAGTTGCAAGCTGTGCACAGGATACAGTACACTGACTGAAGATACTGCAGCTGACTGCCTGCCTGTGGTATTATTAGGAAGAGAATACCAGCAATTGTCTGCAGTTAGCTTTAGTTGCACGCTGTGCATATGATAAAGTACACTGACTGAAAATACTGCAGCTGCCTGCTTGTGGTAATATTAGGAAGAGAACACCAGCAATTGTCTGCAGTTAGCTTTAGTTGCACACTGTGCACAGGATACAGTAGACTGATTGAAAATACTGCAGGTGCCTGCCTGCCTTTGGTATTATTAGGAAGAGAACGCCAGCAATTGTCTGCAGTTAGCTTTAGTTGCACACTGTGCACAGGATAAAGTGCAGAGACTGAAAATACAGCAGCTGCCTGCCTTTGGTATTATTAGGAAGAGAAAACCAGCAATTGTCTGCAGTTAGCTTTAGTTGCACATTGTGAACAGGATAAGGTACACTGACTTAAAATACTGCAGCTGTCTGCCTATGGTATTATTAGGAAGAGAACACCAGCAATTGTCTGCAGGTAGCTTTAGTTGCACATTGTGAACAGGATAAGGTACACTGACTTAAAATACTGCAGCTGTCTGCCTATGGTATTATTAGGAAGAGAACACCAGCAATTGTCTGCAGGTAGCTTTAGTTGCACACTGTGCACAGGATACAGTACACTGACTGAAAATACTGCAGCTGCCTGCCTGTGGTATTATTAGGAAGAGAACACCAGCAATTGTCTGCAGTTAGCTTTAGTTGCACACTGTGAACAGGATAAGGCACACTGACTTAAAATACTGCAGCTGTCTGCCTGTGGTTTTATTAGGAAGAGAACACCAGCAATTGTCTGCAGTTAGCTTTAGTTGCATACTGTGCACAGGATACAGTACACTGACTGAAAATACTGCAGCTGCCTGCCTGCCTGTGGTAGTATTAGGAATAGAAGACCAGCAATTGTCTGCAGGTAGCTTTAGTTGCACACTGTGCACAGGATAAGGTACACTGACTGAAAATACTGCAGCGCCTGCCTGCCTGTGGTATTATTAGGAAGAGAACACTAGAAATTGTCTGCAGTTAGCTTGAGTTGCACACTGTGCACAGGATACAGTACAATGACTGAAAATACTGCAGCTGCCTGCCTGCCTGTGGTATTATTAGGAAGAGAACACCAGAAATTGTCTGCAGTTAACTTTAGTTGCACACTGTGAACAGGATAAGGTACACTGACTTAAAATACTGCAGCTGTCTGCCTATGGTATTATTAGGAAGAGAACACCAGCAATTGTCTGCAGGTAGCTTTAGTTGCACACTGTGCACAGGATAAGGTACACTGACTGAAAATACTGCAGTGCCTGCCTGCCTGTGGTATTATTAGGAAGAGAACACTAGAAATTGTCTGCAGTTAGCTTGAGTTGCACACTGTGCACAGGATACAGTACAATGACTGAAAATACTGCAGCGCCTGCCTGCCTGTGGTATTATTAGGAAGATAACACCAGCAATTGTCTGCAGTTAGCTTGAGTTGCAAGCTGTGCACAGGATACAGTACACTGACTGAAAATACTGCAGCTGCCTGCCTGCTTGTGGTATTATTACAAATAGAACACCAGAGATTGTCTGCGGTTAGCTTTAGTTGCACACTGTGCACAGGATACAGTACACTGACTGAAAAGCACCCTCCCGCTGACCCCACGACCCGGAAGTGATATCTGCTGTTATGCTCCAGGGAAGCCGTCCCTTGTCTCTGCTGCCGTAAGTGTGTGATCCACCGAACGCAGACTATTCCCGAGAGGACACCCAGAGATATCATCCTTCCTCCACATCCGGACATACAACACTCCCTTCCTGGGAAGAGCGGATGAACCTTACATCTCCCCAGAAAAGCATCTCTAATTTGTTCGTTTGTGAGTACAACACTTTGCAATTGTTTTTATCTTTATTAAATCCCATTTGACTGCTACGCTTAGAAGGCGCTGCTTCTTGTTTCCTTTTTGACAGAAAATACTGCAGCTGCCTGCCTGCCTGCCTGTGGTTTTATTAGGAAGAGAACACCAGCAATTGTCTGCAGTTAGCTTTAGTTGCACACTGTGAACAGGACAAGGTTCACTGACTTAAAATACTGCAGCTGTCTGCTTGTGGTACTATTAGGAAGAGAACACCAGCAATTGTCTGCACTTAGCTTTAGTTGCACACTGTGAACAGGATAAGGTACACTGACTTAAAATACTGCAGCTGTCTACCTGTGGTATTATTAGGAAGAGAACACCAGCAATTGACTGCAGTTAGCTTTAGTTACACACTGTGCACAGGATATAGTACACTGACTGAAAATACTGAAGCTGCCTGCCTGCCTGTGGTATTATTAGGAAGAGAACACCAGCAATTGTCTGCAGTTAGCTTTAGTTGCACACTGTGCACAGGATACAGTACACTGACTGAAAATACTGCAGCTGCCTGCCTGCCTGTGGTATTATTAGGAAGAGAATACCAGCAATTGTCTGTAGTTAGCTTTAGTTGCACACTGTGCATAGGATAAAGTACACTGACTGAAAATACTGCAGCTGCCTGCCTGCCTGTCATATTATTACAAAGAGAACATCAGAAATTGTCTGCAGTTAGCTTTAGTTGCACACTGTGCCAGGGATACAGTACACTGACTG
The DNA here is from genome assembly GCA_029206835.1 of Rana muscosa. NCBI lineage: Eukaryota > Metazoa > Chordata > Amphibia > Anura > Ranidae > Rana > Rana muscosa. Next base: position 207,637,071 of record CM055127.1, on the reverse strand, counting down.
AAAATACTGCAGCTGCCTGCCTGCCTGTGGTATTATTAGGAAGAGAACACCAGCAATTGTCTGCAGTTAGCTTTAGTTGCACACTGTGCACAGGATACAGTACACTGACTGAATATACTGCAGCTGCCTGCCTGTGGTATTATTAGGAAGAGAACACCAGCAATTGTCTGCAGTCAACTTTAGTTGAACACTGTGAACAGGATAAGGTACACTGACTTAAAATACTGCAACTGTCTAACCGTGGTTTTATTAGGAAGAGAACACCAGCAATTGTCTGCAGTTAGTGTGAGTTGCACACTGTGCACAGGATAAGGTACACTGACTTAAAATAGTGCAGCTGTCTGCCTGTGGTATTATTAGGAAGAGAACACCCGCAATTGTCTGCAGTTAGCTTTAGTTGCACACTGTGCACAGGATACAGTACACTAACTGATAAAACTGCAGCTGCCTGCCTGCCTGTGGTATTATTACAAAGAGAACACCACAAATTGTATGCAGTTAGCTTTAGTTGCACACTGTGCACAGGATACAGTACACTGACTGAAAATACTGCAGCTGCCTGCCTGCCTGCCTGTGGTATTATTCGGAAGAGCACACTAGCAATTGTCTGCAGTTAGCTTTAGTTGCACACTGTGCACAGGATACAGTACACTGACTGAATATACTACATCTGCCTGCCTGTGGTGTTATTAGGAAGAGAACACCAGCAATTGTCTGCAGGTAACTTTAGTTGCACACTGTGAACAGGATAATGTACACTGACTTAAAATACTGCAGATGTCTGCCTGTGGTTTTATTAGGAAGAGAACACCAGCAATTGTCTGCAGTTAGCTTTAGTTGCACACTGTGCACAGGATACAGTACAATGACTGAAAATTCTGCAGCTGCCTGCCTGCGGTGTTATTAGAAAGAGAACATTAGCAATTGTCTGCAGTTAGCTTTAGTTACACACTGTGCACAGGATACAGTACACTGACTGAAAATACTGCAGCTGCCTGCCTGTGGTATTATAAGGAAGAGAACACCAACAATTGTCTGCAGTTAGTTTGAGTTGCACACTGTGCACAGGATGCAGTACACTGACTGAAAATAATGCAGCTGCCTGCCTGCCTGTGGTATTATTAGGAAGAGAACACCAGCAAATGTTTGCAGTTAGTTTGAGTTGCACACTGTGCACAGGATACAGTACACTGACTGAAAATACTGCAGCTGTCTGCCTGCCTGTGGTATTATTATAAAGAGAACACCAGCAATTGTCAGCAGTTAGCTTTACTTGCACACTGTGCATAGTATACAGTACACTGACTAAAAATACTGCAGCTGCCTGCCTGTGGTATTATAAGGAAGAGAACATCAACAATTGTCTGCAGTTAGTTTGAGTTACACACTGTGCACAGGATACAGTACACTGACTGAAAATACTGCATCTGCCTGCCTGCCTGTGGTATTATTAGGAAGAGAACACCAGTAATTGTCTGCAGTTAGCTTTAGTTGCACACTGTGCACAGGATACAGTACACTGACTGAAAATACTGCAGCTGCCTGCTTCCTATGTGTGGTATGTTTAGTAAGAGAACACCAGTAATTGTCTGCAGTTAGCTTTAGTTGCACACTGTGCACAGGATACAGTACACCGACTAAAAATACTGCAGCACCTGCCTGCCTGTGGTATTATTAGGAAGAGAACACCAGCAATTGTCTGCAGTTAGCTTTAGTTGCACACTGTGCACAGGATAAAGTACACTGACTGAAAATACTGCAGCTACCTGCCTGCCTGTGGTATTATTAGGAAGAGAACACCAGCAAATGTCTGCAGTTAGCTTGAGTTGCACACTGTGCACAGAATACAGTACACTGACTGAAAATACTACAGCACCTGACTGTCTGTGGTATTATTAGGAAGAGAACACCAGCAATTGTCTGCAGTTAGCTTTAGTTGCACACTGTGCACAGGATACAGTACACCGACTAAAAATACTGCAGCGCCTGCCTGTGGTATTATTAGGAAGAGAACACCAGAAATTGTCTGCAGTTAGCTTTAGTTGCACACTGTGCACAGGATAAAGTACACTGACTAAAAATACTGCAGCTGCCATCCTGCCTGTGGTATTATTAGAAAGAGAACACCAGAAAGTGTCTGCAGTTAGCGTTAGTTGAACACTGTGCACAGGATACAGTACACTGACTGAAAATACTGCAGCTGCCTGCCTGCCTGTGGTATTATTAGGAAGAGAACACCAGCAATTGTCTGCAGTTAGCTTTAGTTGCACACTGTGCACAGGATACAGTACACTGACTGAATATACTACAGCTGCCTGCCTGTGGTATTATTAGGAAGAGAACACCAGCAATTGTCTGCAGTTAACTTTAGTTGCACACTGTGAACAGGATAATGTACACTGACTTAAAATACTGCAGATGTCTGCCTGTGGTTTTATTAGGAAGAGAACACCAAAAATTTTATGCAGTTAGCTTTAGTTGCACACTGTGCACAGGATACAGTACAATGACTGAAAATACTGCAGCTGCCTGCCTGCGGTGTTATTAGAAAGAGAACATTAGCAATTGTCTGCAGTTAGCTTTATTTGCACACTGTGCACAGGATACAGTACACTGACTGAAAATACTGCAGCTGCCTGCCTGTGGTATTATAAGGAAGAGAACACCAGCAATTGTCTGCAGTTAGTTTGAGTTGCACACTGTGCACAGGATACAGTACAATGACTGAAAATACTGCAGCTGTCTGCCTGCCTGTGGTATTATTATAAAGAGAACACCAGCAATTGTTGGCAGTTAGCTTTACTTGCACACTGTGCATAGTATACAGTACACTGACTAAAAATACTGCAGCTGCCTGCCTGTGGTATTATAAGGAAGAGAACACCAACAATTGTCTGCAGTTAGTTTGAGTTACACACTGTGCACAGGATATAGTACACTGACTGAAAATACTGCATCTGCCTGCCTGCCTGTGGTATTATTAGGAAGAGAACACCAGTAATTGTCTGCAGTTAGCTTTAGTTGCACACTGTGCACAGGATACAGTACACTGACTGAAAATACTGCAGCTGCCTGCTTCCTATGTGTGGTATGTTTAGTAAGAGAACACCAGTAATTGTCTGCAGTTAGCTTTAGTTGCACACTGTGCACAGGATACAGTACACCGACTAAAAATACTGCAGCACCTGCCTGCCTGTGGTATTATTAGGAAGAGAACACCAGCAATTGTCTGCAGTTAGCTTTAGTTGCACACTGTGCACAGGATAAAGTACACTGACTGAAAATACTGCAGCTGCCTGCCTGCCTGTGGTATTATTAGGAAGAGAACACCAGCAAATGTATGCAGTTAGCTTGAGTTGCACACTGTGCACAGGATACAGTACACTGACTGAAAATACTACATCACCTGACTGCCTGTGGTATTATTAGGAAGAGAACACCAGCAATTGTCTGCAGTTAGCTTTAGTTGCACACTGTGCACAGGATACAGTACAATGACTGAAATTACTGCAGCTGCCTGCCTGTGGTATTATAAGGAAGAGAACACCAGCAATTGTCTGCAGTTAGTTTGAGTTGCACACTGTGCACATGATACAGTACACTGACTGAAAATACTGCAGCTGCCTGCCTGCCTGTGGTATTATTAGGAAGAGAACACCAGCAAATGTCTGCAGTTAGTTTGAGTTGCACACTGTGCACAGGATACAGTACACTGACTGAAAATACTGCAGCTGCCTGCCTGTGGTATTATTAGGAAGAGAACACCAGTAATTGTCTGCAGTTAGCTTTAGTTGCACACTGTGCATAGGATACAGTACACTGACTGAAAATACTGCAACTGCATGCTTCCTATTTGTGGTATGTTTAGTAAGAGAACACAAGTAATTGTCTGCAGTTAGCTTTAGTTGCACACTGTGCACAGGATACAGTACACCGACTAAAAATACTGCAGCGCCTGCCTGTGGTATTATTAGGAAGAGAACACCAGAAATTGTCTGCAGTTAGCTTTAGTTGCACACTGTGCACAGGATAAAGTACACTGACTAAAAATACTGCAGCTGCCTGCCTGCCTGTGGTATTATTAGAAAGAGAACACCAGAAATTGTCTGCAGTTAGCGTGAGTTGCACACTGTGCACAGGATACAGTACAGTGACTGAAAATACTGCAGCTGCCTGCCTGACTGTGGTATTATTAGGAATAGAACACCAGCAATTGTCTGCAGTTAGCTTTAGTTGCACACTGTGCACAGGATACAGTACACTGACTGAATATACTGCAGCTGCCTGCCTGTGGTATTATTAGAAAAAGAACACCAGCAATTGTCTGCAGTTAACTTTAGTTGCACACTGTGAACAGGATAAGGTACTCTGACTTAAAATACTGCAGCTGTCTGCATGTGGTTTTATTAGGAAGAGAACACCAGCAATTGTCTGCAGTTAGCTTTAGTTGCACACTGTGCACAGATTACAGTACACTGACTGAAAATACTGCAGCTGCCTGCCTGTGGTATTATTAGGAAGAGAACACCAGCAATTGTCTGCAGTTAGCTTTAGTTGCACACTGTGCATAGGATACATAACACTGACTGAAAATACCGTAGTGCCTGCCTGCCTGCGGTATTATTAGGAAGAGAACACCAGCAATTGTCTGCAGTTAGCTTTAGTTGCACACTGTGCACAGGATAAAGTACACTGATTGAAAATACTGCATCTGCCTGCCTGCCTGTGGTATTATTAGGAAGAGAACAACATAAATTGTCTTTAGTTAGCTTGAGTTGCAAGCAGTGCACAGGATACAGTACACTGACTGAAAATACTGCAGCTGCCTGCCTGCCTGTGGTATTATTAGGAAGAGAATACCAGTAATCGTCTGCAGTTAGCTTTAGTTGCACACTGTGCATATGATAAAGTACACTGACTGAAAATACTGCAGCTGCCTGCCTGTGGTATTATTAGGAAGATAACACCAGCAATTGTCTGCAGTTAGCTTTAGTTGCACACTGTACACAGGATACAGTACACTGACTGAAAATACTGCAGCTGCCTGACTGTGGTGTTATTAGGAAGAGAACACCAGCAATTGTCTGCAGTTAGCTTTAGTTTCACGCTGTGAACAGGATAAGGTACACTGACTTAAAATACTGCAGCTGTATGTCTGTGGTATTATTAGAAGAGAACACCAGCAATTGTCTGCAGTTAGCTTTAGTTGCACACTGTGCACATGATACAGTACACTGACTGAAAATACTGCAGCTGCCTGCCTGCCTGTGGTATTATTAGGAAGATAATACCAGCAATTGTCTGTAGTTAGCTTTAGTTGCACACTGTGCATAGGATAAAGTACACTGACTAAAAATACCGCATCTGCCTGCCTGCCTGTCATATTATTACAAAGAGAACATCAGAAATTGTCTGCAGTTAGCTTTAGTTGCACACTGTGTCAGGGATACAGTACACTGACTGAAAATACTGCAGCTGCCTGCCTGCCTGTGGTATTATTAGGAAGAGAACACCAGCAATTGTCTGCAGTTAGCTTTAGTTGCACACTGTGCACAGGATACAGTACACTGACTGAATATACTGCAGATGCCTGCCTGTGGTATTATTAGGAAGAGAACACCAGCAATTGTCTGCAGTTAACTTTAGTTGAACACTGTGAACAGGATAAGGTACACTGACTTAAAATAGTGCAGCTGTCTGCCTGTGGTATTATTAGGAAGAGAACAGCCGCAATTGTCTGCAGTTAGCTTTAGTTGCACACTGTGCACAGGATACAGTACACTGACTGATAAAACTGCAGCTGCCTGCCTGCCTGCCTGTGGTATTATTACTAAGAGGACACCACAAATTGTATGCAGTTAGCTTTAGTTGCACACTGTGCACAGGATACAGTAGACTGACTGAAACTACTGCAGCTGCCTGCCTGCCTGCCTGCCTGTGGTATTATTTGGAAGAGCACACTAGCAATTGTCTGCAGTTAGCTTTAGTTGCACACTGTGCACATGATACAGTACACTGGCTGAATATACTACAGCTGCCTGCCTGTGGTGTTATTAGGAAGAGAACACCAGCAATTGTCTGCAGGTAACTTTAGTTGCACACTGTGAACAGGATAATGTACACTGACTTAAAATACTGCAGATGTCTGCCTGTGGTTTTATTAGGAAGAGAACACCAGCAATTGTCTGCAGTTAGCTTTAGTTGCACACTGTGCACAGGATACAGTACAATGACTGAAAATACTGCAGCTGCCTGCCTGCGGTGTTATTAGAAAGAGAACATTAGCAATTGTCTGCAGTTAGCTTTAGTTGCACACTGTGCACAGGATACAGTACACTGACTGAAAATACTGCAGCTGCCTGCCTGTGGTATTATAAGGAAGAGAACACCAGCAATTGTCTGCAGTTAGTTTGAGTTGCACACTGTGCACAGGATACAGTACACTGACTGAAAATACTGCAGCTGCCTGCCTGCCTGTGGTATTATTATAAAGAGAACACCAGCAATTGTCTGCAGTTAGCTTTACTTGCACACTGTGCATAGTATACAGTACACTGACTAAAAATACTGCAGCTGCCTGCCTGTGGTATTATAAGGAAGAGAACACCAACAATTGTCTGCAGTTAGTTTGAGTTGCACACTGTGCACATGATACAGTACACTGACTGAAAATACTGCATCTGCCTGCCTGCCTGTGGTATTATTAGGAAGAGAACACCAGTAATTGTCTGCAGTTAGCTTTAGTTGCACACTGTGCACAGGATACAGTACACTGACTGAAAATACTGCAGCTGCCTGCTTCCTATGTGTGGTATGTTTAGTAAGAGAACACCAGTAATTGTCTGCAGTTAGCTTTAGTTGCACACTGTGCACAGGATACAGTACACCGACTAAAAATACTGCAGCGCCTGCCTGCCTGTGGTATTATTAGGAAGAGAACACCAGCAATTGTCTGCAGTTAGCTTTAGTTGCACACTGTGCACAGGATAAAGTACACTGACTGAAAATACTGAAGCTGCCTGCCTGCCTGTGGTATTATTAGGAAGAGAACACCAGCAAATGTCTGCAGTTAGCTTGAGTTGCACACTGTGCACAGGATACAGTACACTGACTGAAAATACTACAGCACCTGACTGCCTGTGGTATTATTAGGAAGAGAACACCAGCAATTGTCTGCAGTTAGCTTTAGTTGCACACTGTGCACAGGATACAGTACACCGACTAAAAATACTTCAGCGCCTGCCTGCCTGCCTGTGGTATTATTAGGAAAAGAACACCAGAAATTTCTGCAGTTAGCTTTAGTTGCACACTGTGCACAGGATAAAGTACACTGACTAAAAATACTGCAGCTGCCTGCCTGCCTGTGGTATTATTAGAAAGAGAACACCAGAAAGTGTCTGCAGTTAGCGTGAGTTGAACACTGTGCACAGGATACAGTACACTGACTGAAAATACTGCAGCTGCCTGCTTCCTATGTGTGGTATGTTTAGTAAGAGAACACCAGTAATTGTCTGCAGTTAGCTTTAGTTGCACACTGTGCACAGGATACAGTACACCGACTAAAAATACTGCAGCGCCTGCCTGCCTGTGGTATTATTAGGAAGAGAACACCAGCAATTGTCTGCAGTTAGCTTTAGTTGCACACTGTGCAGAGGATAAAGTACACTGACTGAAAATACTGAAGCTGCTTGCCTGCCTGTGGTATTATTAGGAAGAGAACACCAGCAAATGTCTGCAGTTAGCTTGAGTTGCACACTGTGCACAGGATACAGTACACTGACTGAAAATACTACAGCACCTGACTGCCTGTGTTATTATTAGGAAGAGAACACCAGCAATTGTCTGCAGTTAGCTTTAGTTGCACACTGTGCACAGGATACAGTACACCGACTAAAAATACTGCAGCGCCTGCCTGCCTGCCTGTGGTATTATTAGGAAGAGAACACCAGAAATTTCTGCAGTTAGCTTTAGTTGCACACTGTGCACAGGATAAAGTACACTGACTAAAAATACTGCAGCTGCCTGCCTGCCTGTGGTATTATTAGAAAGAGAACACCAGAAATTGTCTGCAGTTAGCGTGAGTTGAACACTGTGCACAGGATACAGTACACTGACTGAAAATACTGCAGCTGCCTGCCTGCATGTGGTATTATTAGGAAGAGAACACCAGCAATTGTCTGCAGTTAGCTTTAGTTGCACACTGTGCACAGGATACAGTACACTGGCTGAATATACTACAGCTGCCTGCCTGTGGTATTATTAGGAAGAGAACACCAGCAATTGTCTGCAGTTAACTTTAGTTGCACACTGTGAACAGGATAATGTACACTGACTTAAAATACTGCAGCTGTCTGCCTGTGGTTTTATTAGGAAGAGAACACCAGCAATTGTCTGCAGTTAGCTTTAGTTGCACACTGTGCACAGGATACAGTACAATGACTGAAATTACTGCAGCTGCCTGCCTGTGGTATTATAAGGAAGAGAACACCAGCAATTGTCTGCAGTTAGTTTGAGTTGCACACTGTGCACATGATACAGTACACTGTCTGAAAATACTGCAGCTGCCTGCCTGCCTGTGGTATTATTATTAAGAGAACACCAGCAAATGTCTGCAGTTTGTTTGAGTTGCACACTGTGCACAGGATACAGTACACTGACTGAATATACTGCAGCTGCCTGCCTGTCTCCGCTGCCGTGAGTGTGTGATCCACCGAATGCAGACTATTCTCGAGAGGACCCCCAGAGATACCATCCTTCCTCCACATCCGGACATACAGCACTCCCTTCCTGGGAAGAGCGGATGAACCTTACATCTCCCAAGATAAGCATCTCTTTTTTGTTTGTTTGTGAGTGCAAAATTGTTTTTATCTTTATTAATTCCCATTAGACTGCTACGCTTAGAAGGCGCTGCTTGTTGTTTCCTTTTTGACAGAAAATACTGCAGCTGCTTGCCTGCCTGTGGTATTATTAGGAATAGAACACCAGAAATTGTCTGCAGTTAACTTTAGTTGCACACTGTGAACAGGATAAGGTACACTGACTTAAAATACTGCAGCTGTCTGCCTGTGGTATTATTAGGAAGAGAACACCAGCAATTGTCTGCAGTTAGCTTGAGTTGCACACTGTGCACAGGATACAGTACACTGACTGAAAATACTGCAGCTGCCTGCCAGCCTGTCATATTATTACAAAGAGAGCACCAGAAATTGTCTGCAGTTAGCTTTAGTTGCACACTGTGCACAGAATACAGTACACTGACTGAAAATACTGCAGCTGCCTGCCTGTGGTATTATTGGGAAGAGAACACCAGCAATTGTCTGCAGTTAGCTTTAGTTGCACACTGTGCACAGGATACAGTACACTGACTGAAAATACTGCAGCTGATGCCTGTGGTATTATTGGGAAGAGAACACCAGCAATTGTCTGCAGTTAGCTTTAGTTGCACACTGTGAACAGGATAAGGTTCACTGACTTAAAATACTGCAGCTGTCTGCCTGTGGTATTGTTAGGAAGAGAACACCAGCAATTGTCTGCAGTTAGCTTTAGTTGCACACTGTGAACAGGATAAGGTACACTGACTTTAAATACTGCAGCTGTCTACCTGTGGCATTATTAGGAAGAGAACACCAGCAATTGACTGCAGTTAGCTTTAGTTGCACACTGTACACAGGATATAGTACACTGACTGAAAATACTGAATCTGCCTGCCTGCCTGTGGTATTATTAGGAAGAGAACACCAGCAATTGTCTGCAGTTAGCTTTATTTGCACACTGTGCACAAGATACAGTACACTGACTGAAAATACTGAAGCTGCCTGCCAGCCTGTGGTATTATTAGGAAGAGAATACCAGCATGTGTCTGTAGTTTGCTTTAGTTGCACACTGTGCATAGGATAAAGTACACTGACTGAAAATACTGCAGCTGCCTGCCTGCCTGTCGTATTATTACAAAGAGAACATCAGAAATTGTATGCAGTTAGCTTTAGTTGCACACTGTGCCAGGGATACAGTACACTGACTGAAAATACTGCAGCTGCCTGCCTGCCTGTGGTATTATTAGGAAGAGAACACCAGCAATTGTCTGCAGTTAGCTTTAGTTGCACACTGTGCACAGGATACAGTACACTGACTGAATATACTGCAGCTGCCTGCCTGTGGTATTATTAGGAAGAGAACACCAGCAATTGTCTGCAGTTAGTTTGAGTTGCACACTGTGCACAGGATACAGTACACTGACTGAAAATACTGCAGCTGCCTGCCTACCTGTGGTATTATTAGGATGAGAACACCAGTAATTATCTGCAGTTAGCTTTAGTTGCACACTGTGCACATGATACAGTACACTGACTGAAAATACTGCAACTGCCTGCTTCCTATGTGTGGTATGTTTAGTAAGAGAACACAAGTAATTGTCTGCAGTTAGCTTTAGTTGCACACTGTGCACAGGATACAGTACACCGACTAAAAATACTGCAGCACCTGCCTGCCTGTGGTATTATTAGGAAGAGAACACCAGAAATTGTCTGCAGTTAGCTTTAGTTGCACACTGTGCACAGGATAAAGTACACTGACTTAAAATACTGCAGCTGTCTGCCTGTGGTAATATTAGGAAGAGAACACCAGCAATTGTCTGCAGTTAGCTTGAGTTGCACACTGTGCACAGGATACAGTACACTGACTGAAAATACTGCAGCTGCCTGCCAGCCTGTCATATTATTACAAAGAGAACACCAGAAATTGTCTGCAGTTAGCTTTAGTTGCACACTGTGCCAGAGATACAGTACACTGACTGAAAATACTGCAGCTGCCTGCCTGCCTGTGGTATTATTAGGAAGAGAACACCAGCAATTGTCTGCAGTTAGCTTTAGATGCACACTGTGCACAGGATACAGTACACTGACTGAATATACTGCAGCTGCCTGCCTGTGGTATTATTAGGAAGAGAACACCAGCAATTGTCTGCAGTTAACTTTAGTTGCACACTGTGAACAGGATAAGGTACACTGACTGAAAATACCACAGTGCCTGCCTGCCTGTGGTATTATTAGGAAGAGAACACCGTCAATTGTCTAAACTCAGTTAGCTTTAGTTGCACACAGTGCACAGGATACAGCACACTGACTGAAAATACTGCAGCTGCCTGCCTGCCTGTGGTATTATTAGGAATAGAACACCAGAAATTGTCTGCAGTTAGCTTTAGTTGCACACTGTGCACAGGATACAGTACACTGACTGAATATACTGAAGCTGCCTGCCTGTGGTATTATTAGGGAGAGAACACCAGCAATTGTCTGCAGTTAACTTTAGTTGCACACTGTGAACAGGATAAGGTACACTGACTTAAAATACTGCAGCTGTCTGCCTGTGGTTTTATTAGGAAGAGAACACCAGCAATTGTCTGCAGTTAGCTTTAGTTGCACACTGTGCACAGGATACAGTACACTAACTGAAAATACTACAGCACCTGACTGCATGTGGTATTATTAGGAAGAGAACACAGCAATTGTCTGCAGTTAGATTTATATAGAAATATGAAGGTATTGGGACTTTTAAGGTGCAACAACTACACAATATTCAATATAAAAAATATAATTGTATTACAAAAAATATATGAAAAATCATATGTACAAATATACATGAACCATCAAAATAAACATAATAGAGTTTCCAAAGTGCATACAGACAAAATTCTCTACATGTTTCGCCATTTTGTAGGCTTCCTCAGGAGTTTGTCATGCAAATACTGGAAACAAAGAAAGAAAAATAAATACATAATAATATTTACTCAAATTTCAAACTCAAAATTACAAAACAGAATATTATTAAGAAAAAAAGAATAACTGAAAACCATAACCAGCCCAATGGTTGCTCAAAAGTTCATCTCAAAATTGGATCTATTTATTCAAGGTATATGACCTTATTCATATCAGTTGTTAGTACATTACCTGTAAATTTTGATGGTACAATCTAAAATGAAGAATGACCAGATAGCCAATGAGCTATCCCACACGGGGGCGCCCGTAAGGAGGGGATCATATGGTGTATCATAGAGGGGGAGAAATACTGGCACAAATAACCACCCGGATATTACTAGCACAGGAACAGAGGGCCATCTGGGGGAAATTACAAAGAAAAATCGAATGAAGTCAAATAACAATCTATATATAAGAGTAAAGGCGTCTCCATCTAATTATACGGCACATACCCCATCAGTATTTACCTGTTTATGGCTGTTGATAGTAAAAAATATTAGAATAGGCAAAAAAGGGGGGGCAGTATCTCCAAAGTACCCCAATCAGTGTCCACTCTAAAGGAAAAAGAATTAATGGAAATTACTATAAATATATAATAATCCCCTCTAGTTGGTAATCAAAATTTTTATTTTTTAGCCATATACTTGCTAGCTGATATATACCTGGTTAATCCAATTGGATAAAGTGTGTCCACATTAGGGCATCTCTGCTGAAAAACTTGTTTTACAAAACCGATCAATCAGTTTACTGAAAAAATATATATAAAATATAAAAACCATTTTAGATTAAAGACCAAGTAAACCAGACAACAGGATAAAAACCAATGTTGCCCGTAAAGAGATCTAGTGCCTAAGTAATTTACCTTTGACTGATATCTAAGAACGTCTTCTCCCCAGAATGTTGGTCATGCTACTGATTTGCAAGGCTGCAATCCGGACTATATACCCCCCTCCCCTTCCCATTGGACGCACAATGGCGCCAAATCAATGGGCGGAGCGGGCACGTCAGTTCCGACATCCGCCCATCGTCAGATCCGACCTGGAAGTGACAATTCCACCACTGAAAAACCGGAGACGTCCGCCGGAAGCGCCACCCCGCTCATCAGGAGAAAACATCCTGACGAGCTGGACGCACCATAAGACGGACCCGGAAGGGGAAAACATGCCTAAAGTATAGAAAAGGGCAGACGTCCCTTTAAAATCACGGCAGAAATGGCACATTGGATGTTAGAAAAAAGAGGGCCAGGATATCCGGTGGGCTTGGTCAGATGGCGCTCAGATTGTCTCCCAAAGGAGAACAAAGAGAAACGCCCTGGGCGCCCATATGATCACCAAATCCCCCCAAAAAAAGGAAAAGGGAAACGCCACCCTAAAAAATGTGGTAAACTCCATTGAAATCAATTACATATAATGTAGATTATAAATAATTAAAGAGAGCCCCTATGGAATATAGAAATGGTACATTCAGTCACCTGTACATAAAGACAAATTTATTAAACAAAAATAAAATAACAAAACAAAATTGTATTTGTTTTAGACAGAGTCTACATATACAGCATAACTATTTTTTTCTCCTACAAAAAGGGTTTGAAACTGATGGACTCATTTAACCCGGGATACATAGTAGCTCTCAAGGTATGTATCCATCTGGTTTCTCGTTGTAGGAGATTTTTGTCCACATCCCCACCTCTTTCATTAGAGGTATGTATTCTAAAGCAAAGAATTTAATCTTTGACAGATCGAAGGAGTGGAAAAGACCACTATGTCTACTAATAGGAGTCTCCATTTTTTTCTTTTGAATGAGAGATACATGGTCTCTCATTCTGTGAAAGAAAGGCCTCTTTGTTTTACCAACATAAAAGGCCTTACAATCACAGATCATCAAATAAATAACGCCAATTGACTGGCAATTGCTAAAGAAATTTGGTCTATACGTAACTCCATTAGGGAGAACTATTTCAGTAGAATCATATATAAACCTGCAGAATTCACAATGACCACATGGGGCCGAACCCTTTCTACTCTCAACCCTCTTGATTTGGAGATGGCTATGAACTAGTTGATCTTTTAAAGACCTAGATTTTCTATAGGTAATTTGGGGAAATGGCTTAATATATTTGGAGATAATCTCATCTGTTGCTAGCAAAGGCCAGAATTTTTCAATAATTTTTCTTACTTTCTGATGTTCACCAGAGAACCTGGTAATTAGTCGTACCGATTGGTCAGTAGTTTGAGATTTCTTAGGATGTATTAGATCTTTCCTATTTTTATTTTTTGCTCGTTTGTAAGCTTTTTTGAGGGTTGAACGACTATACCCTCTAGCAATTAGTCGAGATTGGAGGGCAGAAGCCTCCGTCTCGAAATCTACTTCCTTACTACAATTTTGTCGAATTCGTAAGTACTGACTGTATGGGATACTTTGTACCAGAGTCCTGGGATGAGAACTTGTGGCATGCAGGATGGTATTGCCTGAAGAGGGCTTTCTATATAATGAAGAGCCCAAGGTGTCATCAGAATTTAAGTAAATAGAAATATCCAGAAAATTTATCACATTCTGGTCACAAATCATCGTAAATTTGAGATTAAAGGAATTTACAGCTAATGAAGACATAAAGGATGTTAATTCCTCTAAGGAGCCAGTCCACACAACAAAAATGTCATCGATAAAGCATCGCCATATCAAGACTTTATCAAAAAACATTTCAAATTATTCCAAAGAAAAAATCTCCCGTTCCCACCCCCCCAGGTACAGATTGGCGTACGATGGGGCACACTTGGTCCCCATCGCAACACCCTGCACCTGGAGGTAGTGGGAACGGTCGAAAACAAAAATATTGTTGGTAAGTATAAACAGCAACAATTCCAAAATGAAATTGTTGTAGGGCCTGGCTCCAGGTCCTCTCTCAGAAAGGAAGCCGTCTATAACTTGAATACCCCTAGTGTGGGGGATAGAGTTATAGAGGGCTTCAATGTCTATAGCTACTAGCCATGACCCCGGTGGTACACATAGACCATCCAAGGATCTCAGTAGATCGGCGGTGTCTTGAATGTAGGAACTTAAGGAACCTACATGGGGCCTCAAATAATCGTCTACCAGCTTACTAGCTGGTTCTGTAAGGCAGCCAATCCCTGACACAATCGGACGGCCAGGGGGATTTTCCAAATTTTTGTGCACCTTTGGCAGAGCATAAAACGTGGGAAGTCTCGGCTTGTCAATAACCAAGAATTCACACGTCTTCTTGTCTATAAGGTTATCACAAAATGCCCGATTAATGAGGATACGGTATTTTGTCTCCGCATATTTTACCTGTGCAAAAGGAATAGAGCGATACCAACTTTTATTTGAAAGGAGGTTCATGACCATCTGCTTATATTTGTTTAAATCCATTACCACTATGTTACCTCCTTTATCCGAAGGTTTTATCACTAAATGTTCGTTCTGTTTTAAAGATAACATGGCTTTTTGTTGGGATGGCTTAAGGTTGGTATTTCTTCTAAACCTTTTCCAATTGGTACTCTGTAGTTCCTTTGTAACTTGTTGGGTGAATGCCCAAATGTTGGGGTTTCCTTGGAGAGTAGGAAAGGTCCTGGATTTCGGTTTATATAGATTAGGTGGAGGAAAAATTCTCTCCGTGGGAATCTCATCTACGAGGCCAGACTGGGGTTCCTCAAGGGGGTCATCTAGTGGATTACCTTCTTCCCATAATTCAATTAAATCGTTTATTGCCTGAATCTCCTTAATTGTTTTATTTTGCCAGAGATCTTCCCCCATGGAATCCATGGGAGAACGTTTATAATCCCTGTCAAACATGATCTTAAAAGTAAGTTTTCTCGCAAAGAGATTGACGTCCTTTATAATTTCAAAGGCATCAACCTCCTGATCAGGACAAAAAGTCAGGCCAAGGCCCAAAACCTCCGTCTGATCCGGTGTAAGTAAATGTGAAGACAGATTAATTACTTGGAAGTTACTTTGGAAGTTGCTTTGGGTGCCTGTGAAAGAATGGGTGTCTTTATCTTCCTCGTCCCTACCAGGTAATGCCTCAAACACGTCAGCTACTTCTAATAAAAGAAAGACTGATCGAGTACCTTCGATGTCAGCGCTTTCTAAACGTACTCAACAGGACATGAATCGTCAGGGTTTACGTTCACAGTCCAAAAATGTACCCCCCCCCCACTCATCCCACAGGTGATGGTCACCTTAATTTATCCACACCCAGTTTTTCTAATATCCTTAATGCACCGAAGTTAAATCAATCAATAGTTACCCCTTCGGGGGACTTTCAAATCCACAATATAGGGGATCTTCGCACTGCGCCAATCTTTTCACCACCCCCAATTGTGGACACCAAAAAGACACCCATTCTTTCACAGGCACCCAAAGCAACTTCCAAAGTAACTTCCAAGTAATTAATCTGTCTTCACATTTACTTACACCGGATCAGACGGAGGTTTTGGGCCTTGGCCTGACTTTTTGTCCTGATCAGGAGGTTGATGCCTTTGAAATTATAAAGGACGTCAATGTCTTTGCGAGAAAACTTACTTTTAAGATCATGTTTGACAGGGATTATAAACGTTCTCCCATGGATTCCATGGGGGAAGATCTCTGGCAAAATAAAACAATTAAGGAGATTCAGGCAATAAACGATTTAATTGAATTATGGGAAGAAGGTAATCCACTAGATGACCCCCTGGGGAACCCCAGTCTGGCCTCGTAGATGAGATTCCCACGGAGAGAATTTTTCCTCCACCTAATCTATATAAACCGAAATCCAGGACCTTTCCTACTCTCCAAGGAAACCCCAACATGTGGGCATTCACCCAACAAGTTACAAAGGAACTACAGAGTACCAATTGGAAAAGGTTTAGAAGAAATACCAACCTTAAGCCATCCCAACAAAAAGCCGTGTTATCTTTAAAACAGAACGAACATTTAGTGATAAAACCCTTGGATAAAGGAGGTAACATAGTGGTAATGGATTTAAACAAATATAAGCAGATGGTCATGAACCTCCTTTCAAATAAAAGTTGGTATCGCTCTATTCCTTTTGCACAGGTAAAATATGCGGAGACAAAATACCGTATCCTCATTAATCGGGCATTTTGTGATAACCTTATAGACAAGAAGACGTGTGAATTCTTGGTTATTGACAAGCCGAGACTTCCCACGTTTTATGCTCTGCCAAAGGTGCACAAAAATTTGGAAAATCCCCCTGGCCGTCCGATTGTGTCAGGGATTGGCTGCCTTACAGAACCAGCTAGTAAGCTGGTAGACGATTATTTGAGGCCCCATGTAGGTTCCTTAAGTTCCTACATTCAAGACACCGCCGATCTACTGAGATCCTTGGATGGTCTATGTGTACCACCGGGGTCATGGCTAGTAGCTATAGACGTTGAAGCCCTCTATAACTCTATCCCCCACACTAGGGGTATTCATTTTATAGACGGCTTCCTTTCTGAGAGAGGACCTGGAGCCAGGCCCTACAACAATTTCATTTTGGAATTGTTGCTGTTTATACTTACCAACAATATTTTTGTTTTCGACCGTTCCCACTACCTCCAGGTGCAGGGTGTTGCGATGGGGACCAAGTGTGCCCCATCGTACGCCAATCTGTACCTGGGGGGGTGGGAACGGGAGATTTTTTCTTTGGAATCATTTGAAATGTTTTTTGATAAAGTCTTGATTGGCGACGCTTTATCGATGACATTTTTGTTGTGTGGACTGGCTCCTTAGAGGAATTAACATCCTTTATGTCTTCATTAGCTGTAAATTCCTTTAATCTCAAATTTACGATGATTTGTGACCAGAATGTGATAAATTTTCTGGATATTTCTATTTACTTAAATTCTGATGACACCTTGGGCTCTTCATTATATAGAAAGCCCTCTTCAGGCAATACCATCCTGCATGCCACAAGTTCTCATCCCAGGACTCTGGTACAAAGTATCCCATACAGTCAGTACTTACGAATTCGACAAAATTGTAGTAAGGAAGTAGATTTCGAGACGGAGGCTTCTGCCCTCCAATCTCGACTAATTGCTAGAGGGTATAGTCGTTCAACCCTCAAAAAAGCTTACAAACGAGCAAAAAATAAAAATAGGAAAGATCTAATACATCCTAAGAAATCTCAAACTACTGACCAATCGGTACGACTAATTACCAGGTTCTCTGGTGAACATCAGAAAGTAAGAAAAATTCTGGCCTTTGCTAGCAACAGATGAGATTATCTCCAAATATATTAAGCCATTTCCCCAAATTACCTATAGAAAATCTAGGTCTTTAAAAGATCAACTAGTTCATAGCCATCTCCAAATCAAGAGGGTTGAGAGTAGAAAGGGTTCGGCCCCATGTGGTCATTGTGAATTCTGCAGGTTTATATATGATTCTACTGAAATAGTTCTCCCTAATGGAGTTACGTATAGACCAAATTTCTTTAGCAATTGCCAGTCAATTGGCGTTATTTATTTGATGATCTGTGATTGTAAGGCCTTTTATGTTGGTAAAACAAAGAGGCCTTTCTTTCACAGAATGAGAGACCATGTATCTCTCATTCAAAAGAAAAAAATGGAGACTCCTATTAGTAGACATAGTGGTCTTTTCCACTCCTTCGATCTGTCAAAGATTAAATTCTTTGCTTTAGAATACATACCTCTTAATGAAAGAGGTGGGGATGTGGACAAAAATCTCCTACAACGAGAAACCAGATGGATACATACCTTGAGAGCTACTATGTATCCCGGGTTAAATGAGTCCATCAGTTTCAAACCCTTTTTGTAGGAGAAAAAAATAGTTATGCTGTATATGTAGACTCTGTCTAAAACAAATAAAAAAAATTGTTTTGTTATTTTATTTTTGTTTAATACATTTGTCTTTATGTACAGGTGACTGAATGTACCATTTCTATATTCCATAGGGGCTCTCTTTAATTATTGATAATCTACATTATATGTAATTGATTTCAATGGAGTTTACCACATTTTTTTAGGGTGGCGTTTCCCCTTTCTTTTTTGGGGGGGATTTGGTGATCATATGGGCGCCCAGGGCGTTTCTCTTTGTTCTCCTTTGGGAGACAATCTGAGCGCCATCTGACCAAGCCCACCGGATATCCTGGCCCTCTTTTTTCTAACATCCAATGTGCCATTTCTGCCGTGATTTTAAAGGGAAGTCTGCCCTTTTCTATACTTTAGACATGTATTCCCCTTCCGGCTCCGTCTTATGGTGCGTCCAGCTCGTCAGGATGTTTTCTCCTGATGAGCGGGGTGGCGCTTCCGGCGGACGTCTCCGGTTTTTCAGTGGTGGAATTGTCACTTCCGGGTCAGATCTGACGATGGGCGGATGTCGGAACTGACATGCCCGCTCCGCCCATTGATTTGGCGCCATTGTGCGTCCAATGGGAAGGGGGAGGGGGTATATAGTCCGGATTGCAGCCTTGCAAATCAGTAGCATGACCAACATTCTGGGGAGAAGACGTTCTTAGATATCAGTCAAAGGTAAATTACTTAGGCACTAGATCTCTTTACGGGCAACATTGGTTTTTATCCTGTTGTCTGGTTTACTTGGTCTTTAATCTAAAATGGTTTTTATATTTTATATATATTTTTTCAGTAAACTGATTGATCGGTTTTGTAAAACAAGTTTTTCGGCAGAGATGCCCTAATGTGGACACACTTTATCCAATTGGATTAACCAGGTATATATCAGCTAGCAAGTATATGGCTAAAAAATTAAAATTTTGATTACCAACTAGAGGGGATTATTATGTATTTATAGTAATTTCCATTAATTATTTTTCCTTTAGAGTGGACACTGATTGGGGTACTTTGGAGATACTGCCCCCCTTTTTTGCCTATTCTAATATTTTTTACTATCAACAGCCATAAACAGGTAAATACTGATGGGGTATGTGCCGTATAATTAGATGGAGACGCCTTTACTCTTATATATAGATTGTTATTTGACTTCATTCGATTTTTCTTTGTAATTTCCCCCAGATGGCCCTCTGTTCCTGTGCTAGTAATATCCGGGTGGTTATTTGTGCCAGTATTTCTCCCCCTCTATGATACACCATATGATCCCCTCCTTACGGGCGCCCCCGTGTGGGATAGCTCATTGGCTATCTGGTCATTCTTCATTTTAGATTGTACCATCAAAATTTACAGGTAATGTACTAACAACTGATATGAATAAGGTCATATACCTTGAATAAATAGATCCAATTTTGAGATGAACTTTTGAGCAACCATTGGGCTGGTTATGGTTTTCAGTTATCCTTTTTTTCTTAATAATATTCTGTTTTGTAATTTTGAGTTTGAAATTTGAGTAAATATTATTATGTATTTATTTTTCTTTCTTTGTTTCCAGTATTTGCATGACAAACTCCTGAGGAAGCCTACAAAATGGCAAAACATGTAGAGAATTTTGTCTGTATGCACTTTGGAAACTCTATTATGTTTATTTTGATGGTTCATGTATATTTGTACATATGATTTTTCATATATTTTTTGTAATAAAATTATATTTTTTATATTGAATATTGTGTAGTTGTTGCACCTTAAAAGTCCCAATACCTTCATATTTCTATATAGCTTCTTAATGAAGGGATGTGGTGCCTATGAGATACAGGTGACAGGTATTATTTTCAATTTCTGCAGTTAGATTTAGTTGCACACTGTGCACAGGATACAGTACACTAACTGAAAATACTGCAGCTGCCTGCCTGCCTGCCTGTGGTATTATTAGGAAGAGAAGACCAGCAATTGTCTGCAGTTAGCTTTAGTTGCACACTGTGCACAGGATACAGTACACTGACTGAATATACTACAGCTGCCTGCCTGTGGTATTATTAGGAAGAGAACACCAGCAATTGTCTGCAGGTAACTTTAGTTGCACACTGTGAACAGGATAATGTACACTGACTTAAAATACTGCAGTTGTCTGCCTGTGATTTTATTAGGAAGAGAACACCAGCAATTGTCTGCAGTTAGCTTTAGTTGCGAACTGTGCACAGGATAAAGTACACTGACTGAAAATACTGCAGCTGCCTGCCTGCCTGTGGTATTATTAGGAAGAGAACACCAGCAAATGTCTGCAGTTAGCTTGAGTTTCACACTGTGCACAGGATACAGTACACTGACTGAAAATACTACAGCACCTGACTGCCTGTGGTATTATTAGGAAGAGAACACCAGCAATTGTCTGCAGTTAGCTTTAGTTGCACTATGTGCACAGGATACAGTACACTGACTGAAAATACTGCAGCTGCCTGCCTGTGGTATTATTAGGAAGAGAACACCAGCAATTGTCTGCAGTTACCTTTACTTGCACAATGTGCATAGGATACAGTACACTGACTAAAAATACTGCAGCTGCCTGGCTGCGGTATTATTAGGAAGAGAACATCAGCAATTGTCTGCAGTTAACTTTAGTTGCACGCTGTGAACAGGATAAGGTACACTGACTTAAAATACTGCAGCGGTCTGCCTGTGGTTTTATTAGGAAGAGAACACCAGCAATTGTCTGCAGTTAGCTTTAATTGCACACTGTGAACAGGATAATGTACACTGACTTAAAATACTGCAGCTGCCTGCTTCCTATGTGTGGTATGTTTAGTTAGAGAACACCAGTAATTGTCTGCAGTTAGCTTTAGTTGCACACTGTGCACAGGATACAGTACACAGACTAAAAATACTGCAGCGCCTGCCTGTGGCATTATTAGGAAGAGAACACCAGCAATTGTCTGCAGTTAGCTTTAGTTGTGCACTGTGCACAGGATAAAGTACACTGACTGAAAATACTGCAGCTGCCTGCCTGTGGTATTATAAGGAAGAGAACACCAGCAATTGTCTGCAGTTATTTTGAGTTGCACACTGCGCACAGGATACAGTACACTCACTGAAAATACTGCAGCTGCCTGCCTGCCTGTGGTATTATTAGGAAGAGAACACCAACAATTGTCTGCAGTTAGCTTTAGTTGCACACTGTGCACATGATACAGTACACTGACTGAAAAAATGCAGCTGCCTGCCTGCCTGTGGTATTATTACAAAGAGAACACCACAAATTGTCTGCAGTTAGCTTTAGTTGCACACTGTGCACAGGATAAGGTACACTGACTTAATATTCTTCAGCTGTCTGCCTGTGGTATTATTAGGAAGAGAACACCAGCAATTGTCTGCAGTTAGCTTTAGTTGCACACTGTGCATAGGATACTTTACACTGACTGAAAATACTGCAGCTGCCTGCCTGTGGTATTATTAGGAAGAGAACACCAGCAATTGTCTGCAGTTAGCTTTAGTTGCACACTGTGCATAGGATACTTTACACTGACTGAAAATACTGCAGCTGCCTGCCTGTGGTATTATTAGGAAGAGAACACCAGCAATTGTCTGCAGTTAGCTTTAGTTGCACACTGTGCACAGGATACAGTACACTGACTGAAAATACTGCAGCTGCCTGCTTCCTATGTGTGGTATGTTTAGTAAGAGAACAGCAGTAATTGTCTGCAGTTAGCTTTAGTTGCACACTGTGCACAGGATACAGTACACCGACTAAAAATACTGCAGCGCCTGCCTGCCTGTGGTATTATTAGGAAGAGAACACCAGCAATTGTCTGCAGTTAGCTTTAGTTGCGCACTGTGCACAGGATAAAGTACACTGACTGAAAATACTGCAGCTGCCTGCCTGCCTGTGGTATTATTAGGAAGAGAACACCAGCAAATGTCTGCAGTTAGCTTGAGTTGCACACTGTGCACAGGATACAGTACACTGACTGAAAATAATACAGCACCTGACTGCCTGTGGTATTATTAGGAAGAGAACACCAGCAAATGTCTGCAGTTAGCTTTAGTTGCACACTGTGCACAGGATACAGTACACTGACTGAAAATACTGCAGCGCCTGCCTGCCTGTGGTATTATTAGGAAGAGAACACCTGCAATTGTCTGCAGTTAGCTTTAGTTGCACACTGTGCACAGGATAAAGTACACTGACTAAAAATACTGCAGCTGCCTGCCTGCCTGTGGTATGATTAGAAAGAGAACACCAGAAATTGTCTGCAGTTAGCTTTAGTTGCACACTGTGCACAGGATACAGTACACTGACTGAATATACTGCAGCTGCCTGCCTGTGGTATTATTAGGAAGAGAACACCAGCAATTGTATGCAGTTAACTTTAGTTGCACACTGTGAACAGGATAAGGTACACTGACTTAAAATACTGCAACTGTCTGCCTGTGGTTTTATTAGGAAGAGAACACCAGCAATTGTCTGCAGTTAGCATGAGTTGCACACTGTGCACAGGATAAGGTACACTGACTTAAAATAGTGCAGCTGTCTGCCTGTGGTATTATTAGGAAGAGAACACCAGCAATTGTCCGCAGTTCGCTTTAGTTGCACACTGTGCACAGGATACAGTACACTGACTGATAAAACTGCAGCTGCCTGCCTGCCTGTGGTATTATTACAAAGAGAACATCACAAATTGTATGCAGTTAGCTTTAGTTGCACACTGTGCACAGTATACAGTACACTGACTGAAAATACTGCAGCTGCCTGCCTGCATGTGGTATTATTCGGAAGAGCACACTAGCAATTGTCTGCAGTTAGCTTTAGTTGCACACTGTGCACAGGATACAGTACACTGACTG
Organism: Rana muscosa; assembly: GCA_029206835.1. Lineage (NCBI taxonomy): Eukaryota > Metazoa > Chordata > Amphibia > Anura > Ranidae > Rana > Rana muscosa. The sequence goes on along the minus strand of CM055127.1, from coordinate 207,613,676 downwards.
AATATACTACAGCTGCCTGCCTGTGGTATTATTAGGAAGAGAACACCAGCAATTGTCTGCAGGTAACTTTAGTTGCACACTGTGAACAGGATAATGTACACTGACTTAAAATACTGCAGCTGTCTGCCTGTGGTTTTATTAGGAAGAGAACACCAGCAATTGTCTGCAGTTAGCTTTATTTTCACACTGTGCACAGGATACAGTACAATGACTGAAAATACTGCAGCTGCCTGCCTGCTGTGTTATTAGGAAGAGAACACCAGCAATTGTCTGCAGTTAGCATAAGTTGCACACTGTGCACAGGATACAGTACACTGACTGAAAATACTGCAGCTGCCTGCCTGTGGTATTATAAGGAAGAGAACACCAGCAATTGTCTGCAGTTAGTTTGAGTTGCACACTGTGCACAGGATACAGTACACTGACTGAAAATACTGCAGCTGCCTGCCTGCCTGTGGTATTATTAGGAAGAGAACACCAGCAAATGTTTGCAGTTAGTTTGAGTTGCACACTGTGCACAGGATACAGTACACTGACTGAAAATACTGTAGCTGTCTGCCTGCCCGTGGTATTATTATAAAGAGAACACCAGAAATTGTCTGCAGTTAGCTTTAGTTGCACACTGTGCACAGGATACAGTACACTGACTGAAAATACTGCAGCTGCCTGCCTGTGGTATTATTAGGAAGAGAACACCAGCAATTGTCTGCAGTTAGCTTTACTTGCACACTGTGCATAGTATACAGTACACTGACTAAAAATACTGCAGCTGCCTGCCTGTAGTATTATAAGGAAGAGAACACCAGCAATTGTCTGCAGTTAGTTTGAGTTGCACACTGTGCACAGGATACAGTACAGTAACTGAAAATACTGCAGCTGCCTGCCTGCCTGTGGTATTATTACGAAGAGAACACCAGTAATTGTCTGCAGTTAGCTTTTGTTGCACACTGTGCACAGGATACAGTACACTGACTGAAAATACTGCAGCTGCCTGCTTCCTATGTGTGGTGTTTAGTAAGAGAACACCAGCAATTGTCTGCAGTTAACTTTAGTTGCACACTGTGAACATGATAATGTACACTGACTTAAAATACTGCAGCTGTCTGCCTGTGGTTTTATTAGGAAGAGAACACCAGCAAATGTCTGCAGTTAGCTTTAGTTGCACACTGTGCACAGGATACAGTACAATGACTGAAATTACTGCAGCTGCCTGCCTGTGGTATTATAAGGAAGAGAACACCAGCAATTGTCTGCAGTTAGTTTGAGGTGCACACTGTGCACATGATACAGTACACGGACTGAAAAAAAACTGCATCTGCCTGCCTGCCTGTGGTATTATTATAAAGAGAACACCAAAAATTGTACGCAGTTAGCTTTAGTTGCACACTGTGCACAGGATACAGTACACTGACTGAAAATACTGCAGCTGCCTGCCTGCCTGTGGTATTATTAGGAAGAGAACACCAACAATTGTCTGCAGTTAGCTTTAGATGCACACTGTGCACAGGATACAGTACACTGACCGAAAAAACTGCATCTGCCTGCCTGCCTGTGGTATTGTTACAAAGAGAACACCACAAAGTGTATGCAGTTAGCTTTAGTTGCACACTGTGCACAGGATACAGAACACTGACTGAAAATACCACAGTGCCTGCCTGACTGTGGTATTATTAGGAAGAGAACACCAGCAATTGTCTGCAGTTAGCTTTAGTTGCATACTGTGCACAGGATACAGTACACTGGCTGAAAATACTGCATCTGCCTGCCTGCCTGTGGTATTATTAGGAAGAGAATACCAGCAATTGTCTGTAGTTAGCTTTAGTTGCACACTGTGCATAGGATAAAGTGCACTGACTAAAAATACTGCAGCTGCCTGCCTGTGGTATTATTAGAAAGAGAACACCAGAAATTGTCTGCAGTTAGCGTGAGTTGCACACTGTGCACAGGATACAGTACAGTGACTGAAAATACTGCAGCTGCCTGCCTGACTGTGGTATTATTAGGAATGGATTACCAGCAATTGTCTGCAGTTAGCTTTAGTTGCACACTGTGCACAGGATACAGTACACTGACTGAATATACTGCAGCTGCCTGCCTGTGGTATTATTAGGAAGAGAACACCAGACATTGTCTGTAGTTAACTTTAGTTGCACACTGTGAACAGTATAAGGTACTCTGACTTAAAATACTGCAGCTGTCTGGCTGTGGTTTTATTAGGAAGAGAACACCAGCAATTGTCTGCAGTTAGCTTTAGTTGCACACTGTGCACAGGATACAGTACACTGACTGAAAATACTGCAGCTGCCTGCCTGTGGTATTATTAGGAAGAGAACACCAGTAATTGTCTGCAGTTAGCTTTAGTTGCACACTGTGCATAGGATACAGTACACTGACTGAAAATACTGCAGCTGTCTGCCTGCCTGTGGTATTATTAGGAAGAGAACACCAGCAATTGCCTTCAGTTAGCTTTAGTTGCACACTGTGCACAGGATACAGTACACTGACTGAAAATACTGCAGCTGCCTGCCTGTGGTATTGTTAGGAAGAGAACACCAGCAATTGTCTGCAGTTAGCTTTAGTTGCACACTGTTAACAGGATAAGGTACACTGACTTAAAATACTGCAGCTGTCTACCTGTGGTATTATTAGGAAGAGAACACCAGCAATTGACTGCAGTTAGCTTTAGTTGCACACTGTACACAGGATATAGTACACTGACTGAAAATACTGAAGCTGCCTGCCTGCCTGTGGTATTATTAGGAAGAGAACACCAGCAATTGTCTGCAGTTAGCTTTAGTTGCATACTGTGCACAGGATACAGTACACTGACTGAAAATACTTCAGCTGCCTGCCTGCCTGTGGTATTATTAGAAAGAGAATACCAGCAATTGTCTGTAGTTAGCTTTAGTTGCACACTGTGCATAGGATAAAGTGCACTGACTGAAAATACTTCAGCTGCCTGCCTGCCTGTCGTATTATTACAAAGAGAACATCATAAATTGTCTGCAGTTAGCTTTAGTTGCACACTGTGCCAGGGATAAAGTACACTGACTGGAAATACTGCAGCTGCCTGCCTGCCTGTGGTATTATTAGGAAGAGAACACCAGCAATTGTCTGCAGTTAGCTTTAGTTGCACACTGTGCACAGGATACAGTACACTGACTGAATATACTACAGCTGCCTGCCTGTGGTATTATTAGGAAGAGAACACCAGCAATTGTCTGCAGGTAACTTTAGTTGCACACTGTGAACAGGATAATGTACACTGACTTAAAATACTGCAGCTGTCTTCCTGTGGTTTTATTAGGAAGAGAACGCCAGCAATTGTCTGCAGTTAGCTTTAGTTGCACACTGTGCACAGGATACAGTACAATGACTGAAAATACTGCAGCTGCCTGCCTGCGGTGTTATTAGGAAGAGAACACCAGCAATTGTCTGGAGTTAGCTTTAGTTGCACACTGTGCACAGGATACAGTACACTGACTGAAAATACTGCAGCTGCCTGCCTGCCTGTGGTATTATTAGGAAGAGAACACCAGCAAATGTTTGCAGTTAGTTTGAGTTGCACACTGTGCACAGGATACAGTACACTGACTGAAAATACTGCAGCTGTCTGCCTGCCTGTGGTATTATTATAAAGAGAACACCAGAAATTGTCTGCAGTTAGCTTTAGTTGCACACTGTGCACAGGATACAGTACACTGACTGAAAATACTGCAGCTGCCTGCCTGTGGTATTATTAGGAAGAGAACACCAGCAATTGTCTGCAGTTAGCTTTACTTGCACACTGTGCATAGTATACAGTACACTGACTAAAAATACTGAAGCTGCCTGCATGTAGTATTAAAAGGAAGAGAACACCAGCCATTGTCTGCAGTTAGTTTGAGTTGCACACTGTGCACAGGATACAGTACACTAACTGAAAATACTGCAGCTGCCTGCCTGCCTGTGGTATTATTAGGAAGAGAACACCAGTAATTGTATGCAGTTAGCTTTAGTTGCACACTGTGCACAGGATACAGTACACTGACTGAAAATACTGCAGCTGCCTGCTTCCTATGTGTGGTGTTTAGTAAGAGAACACCAGTAATTGTCTGCAGTTAGCTTTAGTTGCACACTGGGCACAGGATACAGTACACCGACTAAAAATACTGCAGCGCATGCCTGTCGGTGGTATTATTAGGAAGAGAACACCAGCAATTGTCTGCAGTTAGCTTTAGTTGCACACTGTGCACAGGATAAAGTACACTGACTGAAAATACTGCAGCTGCCTGCCTGCCTGTGGTGTTATTAGGAAGAGAACATCAGCAAATGTCTGCAGTTAGCTTGAGTTGCACACTGTGCACAGGATACAGTACACTGACTGAAAATACTACAGCACCTGACTGTCTGTGGTATTATTAGGAAGAGAACACCAGCAATTGTCTGTAGTTAGCTTTAGTTGCACACTGTGCACAGGATGCAGTACACTGACTGAAAATAATGCAGCTGCCTGCCTGCCTGTGGTATTATTAGGAAGAGAACACCAGCAATTGTCTGCAGTTAGCTTTAGTTCCACACTGTGCACAGGATACAGTACACTGACTGAATATACTACAGCTGCCTGCCTGTGGTATTATTAGGAAGAGAACACCAGCAATTGTCTGCAGTTAACTTTAGTTGCACACTGTGAACAGGATAATGTACACTGACTTAAAATACTGCAGCTGTCTGCCTGTGGTTTTATTAGGAAGAGAACACCAGCAATTGTCTGCAGTTAGCTTTAGTTGCACACTGTGCACAGGATACGGTACAATGACTGAAATTACTGCAGCTGTCTGCCTGTGGTATTATAAGGAAGAGAACACCAGCAATTGTCTGCAGTTAGTTTGAGTTGCACACTGTGCACATGATACAATACACGGACTGAAAAAAACTGCATCTGCCTGCCTGCCTGTGGTATTATTATAAAGAGAACACCAAAAATTGTATGCAGTTAGCTTTAGTTGCACACTGTGCACAGGATACAGTACACTGACTGAAAATACTGCAGCTGCCTGCCTGCCTGTGGTATTATTAGGAAGAGAACACCAACAATTGTCTGCAGTTAGCTTTAGATGCACACTGTGCACAGGATACAGTACACTGACAGAAAAAAACTGCATCTGCCTGCCTGCCTGTGGTATTGTTACAAAGAGAACACCACAAATTGTATGCAGTTAGCTTTAGTTGCACACTGTGCACAGGATACAGTACACGGACTGAAAATACTGCAGCTGCCTGCCTGCCTGCCTGTGGTATTATTAGGAAGAGAACACCAGCAATTGTCTGCAGTTAGCTTTAGTTCCACACTGTGCACAGGATACAGTACACTGACTGAAAATACTGCAGCTGTCTGCCTGTGGTATTATTAGGAAGAGAACACCAGCAATTGTCTGCAGTCGGCTTTAGTTGCACACTGTGAACAGGATAAGGTACACTGACTTAAAATACTGCAGCGCCTGCCTGCCTGTGGTATTATTAGAAAGAGAACACCAGAAATTGTCTGCAGTTAGCGTGAGTTGCACACTGTGCACAGGATACAGTACAGTGACTGAAAATACTGCAGCTGTCTGCTTGACTGTGGTATTATTAGGAATAGATTACCAGCAATTGTCTGCAGTTAGCTTTAGTTGCACACTGTGCACAGGATACAGTACACTGACTGAATATACTGCAGCTGCCTGCCTGTGGTATTATTAGAAAGAGAACACCAGCAATTGTCTGCAGTTAACTTTAGTTGCACACTGTGAACAGGATAAGGTACTCTGACTTAAAATACTGCAGCTGTCTGCATGTGGTTTTATTAGGAAGAGAACACCAGCAATTGTCTGCAGTTAGCTTTAGTTGCACACTGTGCACAGGATACAGTACACTGACTGAAAATACTGCAGCTGCCTGCCTGTGGTATTATTAGGAAGAGAACACCAGTAATTGTCTGCAGTTAGCTTTAGTTGCACACTGTGCATAGGATACAGTACACTGACTGAAAATACTGCAGCTGCCTGCCTGTGGTATTATAAGGAAGAGAACACCAGCAATTGTCTGCAGTTAGTTTGAGTTGCACACTGTGCACAGGATACAGTACACTGACTGAAAATACTGCAGCTGCCTGCCTACCTGTGGTATTATTAGGATGAGAACACCAGTAATTATCTGCAGTTAGCTTTAGTTGCACACTGTGCACAGGATACAGTACACTGACTGAAAATACTGCAACTGCCTGCTTCCTATGTGTGGTATGTTTAGTAAGAGAACACAAGTAATTGTCTGCAGCTAGCTTTAGTTGCACACTGTGCACAGGATACAGTACACCAACTAAAAATACTGCAGCGCCTGCCTGCCTGTGGTATTATTAGGAAGAGAACACCAGAAATTGTCTGCAGTTAGCTTTAGTTGCACACTGTGCACAGGATAAAGTACACTGACTAAAAATACTGCAGCTGCCTGCCTGCCTGTGGTATTATTAGAAAGAGAACACCAGCAATTGTCTGCAGTTAACTTTAGTTGCACACTGTGAACAGGATAAGGTACACTGACTTAAAATACTGCAGCTGTCTACCTGTGGTATTATTAGGAAGAGAACACCAGCAATTGTCTGCAGTTAGCTTTAGTCGCACACTGTGCACAGGATACAGTACACTGACTGAAAATACTGCAACTGCCTGCTTCCTATGTGTGGTATGTTTAGTAAGAGAACACAAGTAATTGTCTGCAGCTAGCTTTAGTTGCACACTGTGCACAGGATACAGAACACCGACTAAAAATACTGCAGCACCTGCCTGCCTGTGGTATTATTAGGAAGAGAACACCAGAATTTGTCTGCAGTTAGCTTTAGTTGCACACTGTGCACATGATACAGTACACTGACTGAAAATACTGCAGCTGCCTGCCAGCCTGTCATATTATTACAAAGAGAACACCAGAAATTGTCTGCAGTTAGCTTTAGTTGCACACTGTGCACAGAATACAGTACACTGACTGAAAATACTGCAGCTGCCTGCCTGCCTGTGGTATTATTAGGAAGAGAACACCAGCAATTGTCTGCAGTTAGATTTAGTTGCACACTGTGCACAGAATACAGTACACTGACTGAAAATACTGCAGCTGTCTGCCTGTGATATTGTTAGGAAGAGAACACCAGCAATTGTCTGCAGTTAGCTTTAGTTGCACACTGTGAACAGGATAAGGTACACTGACTTAAAATACTGCAGCTGTCTACCTGTGGTATTATTAGGAAGAGAACACCAGCAATTGACTGCAGTTAGCTTTAGTTGCACACTGTACACAGGATATAGTACACTGACTGAAAATACTGAAGCTGCCTGCCTGCCTGTGGTATTATTAATAAGAGAACACCAGCAATTGTCTGCAGTTAGCTTTAGTTGCATACTGTGCACAGGATACAGTACACTGACTGAAAATACTGCAGCTGCCTGCCTGTCTGTGGTATTATTAGGAAGAGAATACCAGCAATTGTCTGTAATTAGCTTTAGTTGCACACTGTGCATAGGATAAAGTGCACTGACTGAAAATACTTCAGCTGCCTGCCTGCCTGTCGTATTATTACAAAGAGAACATCAGAAATTGTCTGCAGTTAGCTTTAGTTGCACACTGTGCCAGGGATACAGTACACTGACTGAAAATACTGCAGCTGCCTGCCTGCCTGTGGTATTATTAGGAAGAGAACACCAGCAATTGTCTGCAGTTAGCTTTAGATGCCCACTGTGCATAGGATACAGTACACTGACTGAATATACTGCAGCTGCCTGCCTGTGGTATTATTAGGAAGATAACACCAGCAATTGTCTGCAGTTAACTTTAGTTGCACACTGTGAGCAGGATAAGGTACACTGACTTAAAATAATGCAGCTGTCTGCCTGTGGTATTATTAGGAAGAGAACACCAGCAAGTGTCTGCACTTAGCTTTAGTTGCACACTGTGCACAGGATACAGAACACTGACTGAAAATACCACAGTGCCTGCCTGCCTGTGGTATTATTAGAAAGAGAACACCAGCAATTGTCTGCAGTTAACTTTAGTTGCACACTGTGAACAGGATAAGGTACTCTGACTTAAAATACTGCAGCTGTCTGCATGTGGTTTTATTAGGAAGAGAACACCAGCAATTGTCTGCAGTTAGCTTTAGTTGCACACTGTGCACAGGATACAGTACACTGACTGAAAATACTGCAGCTGCCTGCCTGTGGTATTATTAGGAAGAGAACACCAGTAATTGTCTGCAGTTAGCTTTAGTTGCACACTGTGCATAGGATAAAGTACACTGACTGAAAATACTGCAACTGCCTGCTTCCTATGTGTGGTATGTTTAGTAAGAGAACACCAGTAATTGTCTGCAGTTAGCTTTAGTTGCACACTGTGCACAGGATACAGTACACCGACTAAAAATACTGCAGCGCCTGCCTGCCTGTGGTATTATTAGGAAGAGAACACCAGAAATTGTCTGCAGTTAGCTTTAGATGCCCACTGTGCATAGGATACAGTACACTGACTGAATATACTGCAGCTGCCTGCCTGTGGTATTATTAGGAAGATAACACCAGCAATTGTCTGCAGTTAACTTTAGTTGCACACTGTGAGCAGGATAAGGTACACTGACTTAAAATACTGCAGCTGTCTGCCTGTGGTATTATTAGGAAGAGAACACCAGCAAGTGTCTGCAGTTAGCTTTAGTTGCACACTGTGCACAGGATACAGAACACTGACTGAAAATACCACAGTGCCTGCCTGCCTGTGGTATTATTAGGAAGAGAACACCGGCAATTGTCTAAACTCAGTTAGCTTTAGTTGCACACAGTGCACAGGATACAGTACACTGACTGAAAATACTGCAGCTGCCTGCCTGTCTGTGGTATTATTAGGAAGAGAACACCAGCAACTGTCTGCAGTTAGCTTTAGTTGCACACTGTGCACAGGATATAGTACACTGATTGAAAATACTGCAGCTGCCTGCCTGCCTGTGGTATTATTAGGAAGAGAATACCAGCAATTGTCTGCAGTTAGCTTTAGTTGCACACTGTGCATAGGATAAAGTACACTGACTGAAAATACTGCAGCTGCCTGCCTGTGGTATTATTAGGAAGATAACACCAGCAATTGTCTGTAGTTAACTTTAGTTGCACACTGTGCACAGGATACAGAACACTGACTGAAAATACCACAGTGCCTGCCTGCCTGTGGTATTATTAGGAAGAGAACACCGGCAATTGTCTAAACTCAGTTACCTTTAGTTGCACACAGTGCACAGGATACAGTACACTGACTGAAAATACTGCAGCTGCCTGCCTGTCTGTGGTATTATTAGGAAGAGAACACCAGCAATTGTCTGCAGTTAGCTTTAGTTGCACACTGTGCACAGGATATAGTACACTGATTGAAAATACTGAAGCTGCCTGCCTGCCTGTGGTATTATTAGGAAGAGAACACCAGCAATTGTCTGCAGTTAGCTTGAGTTGCACACTGTGCACATGATACAGTACACTGACTAAAAATACTGCAGTGCATGCCTGCCTGTGGTATTATTAGGAAGAGAACACCAGCAATTGTCTGCAGTTAACTTTAGTTGAACACTGTGAACAGGATAAGGTACACTGACTTAAAATACTGCAGCTGTCTGCCTGTGGTATTATTAGGAAGAGAACACCAGCAATTGTCTGCAGTTAGCTTGAGTTGCACACTGTGCACAGGATACAGTACACTGACTGAAAATACTGCAGCTGCATGCCAGCCTGTCATATTATTACAAAGAGAACACCAGCAATTGTCTACAGTTAGCTTTAGTTGCACACTGTGCACAGAATACAGTACACTGACTGAAAATACTGCAGCTGCCTGCCTGCCTGTGGTATTATTAGGAAGAGAACACCAGCAATTGTCTGCAGTTAGCTTTAGTTGCACACTGTGCACAGGATACAGTACACTGACTGAAAATGCTGCAGCTGTCTGCCTGTGGTATTGTTAGGAAGAGAACACCAGCAATTGTCTGCAGTTAGCTTTAGTTGCACACTGTGAACAGGATAAGGTACACTGACTTAAAATACTGCAGCTGTCTACCTGTGGTATTATTAGGAAGAGAACACCAGCAATTGACTGCAGTTAGCTTTAGATGCACACTGTACACAGGATATAGTACACTGACTGAAAATACTGAAGCTGCCTGCCTGCCTGTGGTATTATTAGGATGAGAACACCAGAAATTGTCTGCAGTTAGCTTTAGTTGCATACTGTGCACAGGATACAGTACACTGACTGAAAATACTGCAGCTGCCTGCCTGCCTGTGGTATTATTAGGAAGAGAATACCAGCAATTGTCTGTAGTTAGCTTTAGTTGCACACTGTGCATAGGATAAAGTGCACTGACTGAAAATACTTCAGCTGCCTGCCTGCCTGCCTGTCGTATTATTACAAAGAGAACATCAGAAATTGTCTGCAGTTAGCTTTAGTTGCACACTGTGCCAGGGATACAGTACACTGACTGAAAATACTGCAGCTGCCTGCCTGCCTGTGGTATTATTAGGAAGAGAACACCAGCAATTGTCTGCAGTTAGCTTTAGATGCACACTGTGCACAGGATACAGTACACTGACTGAATATACTGCAGCTGCCTGCCTGTGGTATTATTAGGAAGAGAACACCAGCAATTGTCTGCAGTTAACTTTAGTTGCACACTGTGAGCAGGATAAGGTACACTGACTTAAAATACTGCAGCTGTCTGCCTGTGGTATTATTAGGAAGAGAACACCAGCAATTGTCTGCAGTTAGCTTTAGTTGCACACTGTGAACAGGATAAGGTACACTGACTTAAAATACTGCAGCTGTCTATCTGTGGTATTATTAGGAAGAGAACACCAGCAATTGACTGCAGTTAGCTTTAGTTGCACACTGTGCACATGGTATAGTACACTGACTGAAAATACTGAAGCTGCCTGCCTGCCTGTGGTATTATTAGGAAGAGAACACCAGCAATTGTCTGCAGTTAGCTTTAGTTGCACACTGTGCACATGATACAGTACACTGACTGAAAAGACTGCAGCTGCCTGCCTGCCTGTGGTTTTATTAGGAAGAGAATACCAGCAATTGTCTGTAGTTATCTTTAGTTGCACACTGTGCATAGGATAAAGTACACTGACTGAAAATACTGCAGCTGCCTGCCTGTGGTATTATTAGGAAGATAACACCAGCAATTGTCTGCAGTTAGCTTTAGTTGCACACTGTGCACAGGATACAGAACACTGACTGAAAATACTGCATTTCCTTCCTGCCTGTGGTATTATTAGGAAGATAACACCAGCAATTGTCTGCAGTTAGCTTTAGTTGCACACTGTGCACAGGATACAGTACACTGATTGAAAATACTGCAGGTGCCTGCTGGCCTTTGGTATTATTAGGAAGAGAACACCAGCAATTGTCTGCAGTTAGCTTTAGTTGCACACTGTGCACAGGATAAAGTACAGTGACTGAAAATACAGAAGCTGCCTGCCTGTGGTATTATTAGAAAGAGAACACCAGCAATTGTCTGCAGTCGACTTTAGTTGCACACTGTGCACAGGATAAAGTACACTGACTGAAAATACTGCAGCTGCCTTCCTGCCTGTGGTATTATTAGGAAGAGAACACCAGCAATTGTCTGCAGTTAGCTTTAGTTGCACACTGTGCACAGGATACAGTACACTGACTGAAAATACTGCAGCTGCCTTCCTGCCTGTGGTATTATTAGGAAGAGAACACCAGCAATTGTCTGCAGTTATCTTTAGTTGCACACTGTGCACAGGATACAGTACACTGACTGAAAATACTGCAGCTGCCTGCCTGTGGTATTATTAGGAAGAGAACACCAGCAATTGTCTGCAGTTAGCTTTAGTTGCACACTGTGAACATGATAAGGTACACTGACTTAAAATACTGCAGCTGTCTACCTGTGGTATTATTAGGAAGAGAACACCAGCAATTAACTGCAGTTAGCTTTAGTTGCACACTGTGCACATGGTATAGTACACTGACTGAAAATACTGAAGCTGCCTGCCTGCCTGTCGTATTATTACAAAGAGAACATCAGAAATTGTCTGCAGTTAGCTTTAGTTGCACACTGTGCCAGGGATACAGTACACTGACTGAAAATACTGCAGCAGCCTGCCTGCGTGTGGTATTATTAGGAAGAGAACACCAGCAATTGTCTGCAGTTAGCTTTAGTTGCACACTGTGCACAGGATACCATACACTGACTGAATATACTGCAGCTGCCTGCCTGTGGTATTATTAGGAAGAGAACACCAGCAATTGTCTGCAGTTAGCTTTAGTTGCACACTGTGCACAGGATACAGAACACTGACTGAAAATACCGCAGTGCCTGCCTGCCTGTGGTATTATTAGGAAGAGAATACCAGCAATTGTCTGCAGTTTGCTTTAGTTGCACACTGTGCATAGGATAAAGTACACTGACTGAAAATACTGCAGCTGCCTGCCTGTGGTATTATTATGACGATAACACCAGCAATTGTCTGCAGTTAGCTTTAGTTGCACACTGTGCACAGGATATAGTACACTGATTAAAAATACTGCAGGTGCCTGCTGGCCTTTGGTATTATTAGGAAGAGAACACCAGCAATTGTCTGCAGTTAGCTTTAGTTGCACACTGTGCACAGGATAAAGTACAGTGACTGAAAATACAGAAGCTGCCTGCCTGTGGTATTATTAGAAAGAGAACACCAGCAATTGTCTGCAGTCGACTTTAGTTGCACACTGTGCACAGGATAAAGTACATTGACTGAAAATACTGCAGCTGCCTGTCTGTGGTATTATTAGGAAGAGAACACCAGCAATTGTCTGCAGTTAGCTTTAGTTGCACACTGTGCACAGGATACAGTACACTGACTGAAAAAAACTGCAGCTGCCTGCCTGCCTATGGTATTATTACAAAGAGAACACCACAAATTGTATGCAGTTAGCTTTAGTTGCACACTGTGCACAGGATACAGTACACTGACTGAAAATACTGCAGCTGCCTGCCTGCCTGCCTGTGGTATTATTAGGAAGAGAACACCAGAAATTGTCTGCAGTTAGCTTTAGTTGCACACTGTGCACAGGATACAGTACACTGACTGAAAATACTGCAGCTGTCTGCCTGTGGTATTATTAGAAAGAGAACACCAGCAATTGTCTGCAGTCGACTTTAGTTGCACACTGTGAACAGGATAAGGTAGACTGACTTAAAATAAAGCAGCTGTCTGCCTGTGGTATTATTAGGAAGAGAACACTGGCAATTGTCTGCAGGGAGCTTTAGTTGCACACTGTGCACAGGATACAGTACACTGACTGAAAATACTGCAGATGTCTGCCTGTGGTATTATTAGGAAGATAACACCAGCAATTTCTGCAGTTAGCTTTAGTTGCACAATGTGCACAGGATACAGAACACTGAATGAAAATTCCGGAGTGCCTGCCTGCCTGTGGTATTATTAGGAAGAGAACACCAGCAATTGTCTGCACTCAGTTAGCTTTAGTTGCACACAGTGCACAGGATACAGTACAATGACTGAAAATACTGCAGCTGCCTGCCTGTGGTATTATTAGGAAGAGAACACCAGCAATTGTCTGCAGTTAGCTTTAGTTGCACACTGTGCACAGGATAAAGTACACTGATTGAAAATACTGCATCTGCCTGCCTGTGCTATTATTTGGAAGAGAACACCAGCAATTGTCTTCAGTTAGCTTGAGTTGCAAGCTGTGCACAGGATACAGTACACTGACTGAAAAGCACCCTCCCGCTGACCCCATGACCCGGTAGTTATATCCGCTGTTATGCTCCAGGGAAGCCGTCCCTCGTCTCTGCTGCCGTGAGTGTGTGATCCACCGAACGCAGACTATTCTCGAGAGGACCCCCAGAGATACCATCCTTCCTCCACATCCGGACATACAGCACTCCCTTCCTGGGAAGAGCGGATGAACCTTACATCTCCCCAGATAAGCATCTCTAATTTGTTTGTTTGTGAGTGCAACACTTGCAATTGTTTTTATCTTTATTAAATCCCATTTGACTGCTACGCTTAGAAGGCGCTGCTTCTTGTTTCCTTTTTGACTGAAAATGCTGCAGCTGCCTACCTGCCTGTGGTTTTATTAGGAAGAGAACACCAGCAATTGTCTGCAGTTAACTTTAGTTGCACACTGTGAACAGGATACAGTACACTGACTGAAAATACTGCAGCACCTGCCTGCATGTGGTATTATTAGGAAGAGAACACCAGCAATTGTCTTCAGTTAGCTTGAGTTGCAAGCTGTGCACAGGATACAGTACACTGACTGAATATACTGCAGCTGCCTGCCTGCCTGTGGTATTATTAGGAAGAGAATACCAGCAATTGTCTGCAGTTAGCTTTAGTTGCACACTGTGCATAGGATAAAGTACACTGACTGAAAATACTGCAGCTGCCTGCCTGTGGTATTATTAGGAAGATAACACCAGCAATTGTCTGCAGTTAACTTTAGTTGCACACTGTGCACAGCATACAGAACACTGACTGAAAATACCACAGTGCCTGCCTGCCTGTGGTATTATTAGGAAGAGAACACCGGCAATTGTCTAAACTCAGTTAGCTTTAGTTGCACACAGTGCACAGGATACAGTACACTGACTGAAAATACTGCAGCTGCCTGCCTGTCTGTGGTATTATTAGGAAGAGTACACCAGCAATTGTCTGCAGTTAGCTTTAGTTGCACACTGTGCACATGATATAGTACACTGATTGAAAATACTGAAGCTGCCTGCCTGTGGTATTATTAGGAAGAGAACACCAGCAATTGTCTGCAGTTAGCTTGAGTTGCACACTGTGCACATGATACAGTACACTGACTGAAAATACTGCAGCTGCCTGCCAGCCTGTCGTATTATTACAAAGAGAACACCAGAAAACGTCTGCAGTTAGCTTTAGTTGCACACTGTGCACAGGATACAGTACACTGACTGAAAATACTGCAGCTGCCTTAATGCCTGTGGTATTATTAGGAAGAGAACACCAGCAATTGTCTGCAGTTAGCTTTAGTTGCACACTGTGCACAGGATACAGTACACTGACTGAAAATACTGCAGCTGCCTGCCTGTGGTATTATTAGGAAGAGAACACCAGAAATTGTCTGCAGTTAGCTTTAGTTGCACACTGTGAACGGGATAAGGTTCACTGACTTAAAATACTGCAGCTGTCTGCCTGTGGTATTATTAGGAAGAGAACACCAGCAATTGTCTGCAGTTAGCTTTAGTTGCACACTGTGAACAGGATAAGGTACACTGACTTAAAATACTGCAGCTGTCTATCTGTGGTATTATTAGGAAGAGAACACCAGCAATTGACTGCAGTTAGCTTTAGTTGCACACTGTGCACATGGTATAGTACACTGACTGAAAATACTGAAGCTGCCTGCCTGCCTGTGGTCTTATTAGGAAGAGAACACCAGCAATTGTCTGCAGTTAGCTTTAGTTGCACACTGTGCACAGGATACAGTACACTGACTGAAAAGACTGCAGCTGCCTGCCTGCCTGTGGTTTTATTAGGAAGAGAATACCAGCAATTGTCTGTAGTTATCTTTAGTTGCACACTGTGCATAGGATAAAGAACACTGACTGAAAATACTGCAGCTGCCTGCCTGTGGTATTATTAGGAAGATAACACCAGCAATTGTCTGCAGTTAGCTTTAGTTGCACACTGTGCACAGGATACAGTACACTGATTGAAAATACTGCAGGTGCCTGCTGGCCTTTGGTATTATTAGGAAGAGAACACCAGCAATTGTCTGCAGTTAATTTTAGTTGCACACTGTGCACAGGATAAAGAACAGTGACTGAAAATACAGAAGCTGCCTGCCTGTGGTATTATTAGAAAGAGAACACCAGCAATTGTCTGCAGTCGACTTTAGTTGCACACTGTGCACAGGATAAAGTACACTGACTGAAAATACTGCAGCTGCCTGCATGTGGTATAATTAGGAAGAGAACACCAGCAATTCTCTGCAGTGATCTTTAGTTGAAAACTGTGCACAGGATAAAGTACACTGACTGAAAATACTGCAGCTGCCTGCCTGTGGTATTATTAGGAAGAGAACACCAGCAATTGTCTGCAGTTAGCTTTAGTTGCACACTGTGCACAGGATACAGTACACTGACTGAAAATACTGCAGCTGCCTTCCTGCCTGTGGTATTATTAGGAAGAGAACACCAGCAATTGTCTGCAGTTAGCTTTAGTTGCACACTGTGCACAGGATACAGTACACTGACTGAAAATACTGCAGCTGCCTGCCTGTGGTATTATTAGGAAGAGAACACCAGCAATTGTCTGCAGTTAGCTTTAGTTGCACACTGTGAACATGATAAGGTACACTGACTTAAAATACTGCAGCTGTCTACCTGTGGTATTATTAGGAAGAGAACACCAGCAATTAACTGCAGTTAGCTTTAGTTGCACACTGTGCACATGGTATAGTACACTGACTGAAAATACTGAAGCTGCCTGCCTGCCTGTCGTATTATTACAAAGAGAACATCAGAAATTGTCTGCAGTTAGCTTTAGTTGCACACTGTGCCAGGGATACAGTACACTGACTGAAAATACTGCAGCAGCCTGCCTGCCTGTGGTATTATTAGGAAGAGAACACCAGCAATTGTCTGCAGTTAGCTTTAGTTGCACACTGTGCACAGGATACAGTACACTGACTGAATATACTGCAGCTGCCTGCCTGTGGTATTATTATGAAGATAACACCAGCAATTGTCTGCAGTTAGCTTTAGTTGCACACTGTGCACAGGATACAGTACACTGATTGAAAATACTGCAGGTGCCTGCTGGCCTTTGGTATTTTTAGGAAGAGAACACCAGCAATTGTCTGCAGTTAGCTTTAGTTGCACACTGTGCACAGGATACAGTACACTGACTAAAAATACTGCAGCGCCTGCCTGCCTGTGGTATTATTAGAAGGAGAACACCAGAAATTGTCTGCAGTTAGCGTGAGTTGCACACTGTGCACAGGATACAGTACACTGACTGAAAATACTGCAGCTTCCTGCCTGCCTGTGGTATTATTAGGAATAGAACACCAGCAATTGTCTGCAGTTAGCTTTAGTTGCACACTGTGCACAGGATACAGTACACTGACTAAAAATACTGCAGCGCCTGCCTGCCTGTGGTATTATTGGGAAGAGAACACCAGCAATTGTCTACAGTTAGTTTTAGTTGCACACTGTGCACAGGATAAAGTACACTGACTGAAAATACTGCAGCTGCCTGCCTGCCTGTGGTATTATTAGGAAGAGAACACCAGCAAATGTCTGCAGTTAGCTTGAGTTGCACACTGTACACAGGGTACAGTACACTGACTGAAAATACTACAGCAACTGACTGCCTGTGGTATTATTAGGAAGAGAACACCAGCAAATGTCTGCAGTTAGTATGAGTTGCACACTGTGCACAGGATACAGTACACTGACTGAAAATACTGCAGCTGCCTGGCTGCCTGCCTGTGGTATTATTATAAAGAGAACACCAGAAATTGTATGCAGTTAGCTTAAGTTGCACACTGTGCACATGATACAGTACACTGACTGAAAAAAACTGCAGCTGCCTGCCTGCCTGTGGTATTATTAGGAAGAAAACACAAACAATTGTCTGCAGATAGCTTTAGTTGCACACTGTGCACAGGATACAGTACACTGACTGAAAAAACTGCAACTGCCTGCCTGTGGTATTATTACAAAGAGAACACCAAAAATTGTATGCAGTTAGCTTTAGTTGCATACTGTGCACAGGATACAGTACACTGACTGAAAATACTGTGGCTGCCTGCCTGCCTGTGGTATTATTAGGAAGAGAACACCAGCAATTGTCTGCAGTTAGCTTTAGTTGCACACTGTGCACATGATACAGTACACTGACTGAATGTACTGCAGCTGTCTGCCTGTGGTATTATTAGGAAGAGAACACCAGCAATTGTCTGCAGGTAGCTTTAGTTGCACACTGTGCACATGATACAGTACACTGACTGAAAATACTGCAGCGCCTGCCTGCCTGTGGTATTATTAGGAAGAGAACACCGGCAATTGTCTGCAGTTAGCTTTAGTTGCACACTGTGCACAGGATACAGTACACTGACTGAATATACTGCAGCTGCCTGCCTGTGGTATTATTATGAAGATAACACCAGCAATTGTCTGCAGTTAGCTTTAGTTGCACACTGTGCACAGGATACAGTACACTGATTGAAAATACTGCAGGTGCCTGCTGGCCTTTGGTATTTTTAGGAAGAGAACACCAGCAATTGTCTGCAGTTAGCTTTAGTTGCACACTGTGCACAGGATAAAGTACAGTGACTGAAAATACAGAAGCTGCCTGCCTGTGGTATTATTAGAAAGAGAACACCAGCAATTGTCTGCAGTCGACTTTAGTTGCACACTGTGCACAGGATAAAGTACATTGACTGAAAATACTGCAGCTGTCTGTCTGTGGTATTATTAGGAAGAGAACACCAGCAATTGTCTGCAGTTAGCTTTAGTTGCACACTGTGCACAGGATACAGTACACTGACTGAAAAAACTGCAGCTGCCTGCCTGCCTATGGTATTATTACAAAGAGAACACCACAAATGGTATGCAGTTAGCTTTAGTTGCACACTGTGCACAGGATACAGTACACTGACTGAAAATACTGCAGCTGCCTGCCTGCCTGCCTGTGGTATTATTAGGAAGAGAACACCAGAAATTGTCTGCAGTTAGCTTTAGTTGCACACTGTGCACAGGATACAGTACACTGACTGAAAATACTGCAGCTGTCTGCCTGTGGTATTATTAGAAAGAGAACACCAGCAATTGTCTGCAGTCGACTTTAGTCTCACACTGTGAACAGGATAAGGTACACTGACTTAAAATAAAGCAGCTGTCTGCCTGTGGTATTATTAGGAAGAGAACACCGGCAATTGTTTGCAGGGAGCTTTAGTTGCACACTGTGCACATGATACAGTACACTGACTGAAAATACTGCAGCGCCTGCCTGCCTGTGGTATTATTAGGAAGAGAACACCAGCAATTGTCTGCACTCAGTTAGCTTTAGTTGCACACAGTGCACAGGATACAGTACAATGACTGAAAATACTGCAGATGTCTGCCTGTGGTATTATTAGGAAGATAACACCAGCAATTTCTGCAGTTAGCGTTAGTTGCACACTTTGCACAGGATACAGAACACTGAATGAAAATACCGGAGTGCCTGCCTGCCTGTGGTATTATTAGGAAGAGAACACCAGCAATTGTCTGCACTCAGTTAGGAAGAGAACATGAAAATTCCGGGAGATTGTCGGCAATTGTCTGCAGGGACACCGGCTAACACCGGCAATTGTCTGCAGGGAGCTTTAGTTGCACACTGTGCACATGATACAGTACACTGACTGAAAATACTGCAGCGCCTGTATGCCTGTGGTATTATTAGGAAGAGAACACCAGCAATTGTCTGCACTCAGTTAGATTTAGTTGCACACAGTGCACAGGATACAGTACAATGACTGAAAATACTGCAGATGTCTGCCTGTGGTATTATTAGGAAGATAACACCAGCAATTTCTGCAGTTAGCTTTAGTTGCACACTTTGCACAGGATACAGAACACTGAATGAAAATTCCGGAGTGCCTGCCTGCCTGTGGTATTATTAGGAAGAGAACACCAGCAATTGTCTGCACTCAGTTAGCTTTAGTTGCACACAGTGCACAGGATCCAGTACAATGACTGAAAATACTGCAGCTGCCTGCCTGTGGTATTATTAGGAAGAGAACACCAGCAATTGTCTGCAGTTAGCTTTAGTTGCACACTGTGCACAGGATAAAGTACACTGATTGAAAATACTGCATCTGCCTGCCTGTGCTATTATTTGGAAGAGAACACCAGCAATTGTCTTCAGTTAGCTTGAGTTGCAAGCTGTGCACAGGATACAGTACACTGACTGAAAAGCACCCTCCCGCTGACCCCATGACCCGGTAGTTATATCCGCTGTTATGCTCCAGGGAAGCCGTCCCTCGTCTCTGCTGCCGTGAGTGTGTGATCCACCGAACGCAGACTATTCTCGAGAGGACCCCCAGAGATACCATCCTTCCTCCACATCCGGACATACAGCACTCCCTTCCTGGGAAGAGCGGATGAACCTTACATCTCCCCAGATAAGCATCTCTAATTTGTTTGTTTGTGAGTGCAACACTTGCAATTGTTTTTATCTTTATTAAATCCCATTTGACTGCTACGCTTAGAAGGCGCTGCTTCTTCTTTCCTTTTTGACTGAAAATGCTGCAGCTGCCTACCTGCCTGTGGTTTTATTAGGAAGAGAACACCAGCAATTGTCTGCAGTTAACTTTAGTTGCACACTGTGAACAGGATAAGGTAACCTGACTTAAAATACTGCAGCTGTCTGCCTGTGGTATTATTAGGAACAGAACACCAGCAATTGTCTGCAGTTAGCTTTAGTTGCACACTGTGCACAGGATACAGTACACTGACTGAAAATACTGCAGCACCTGCCTGCCTGTGGTATTATTAGGAAGAGAACACCAGCAATTGTCTTCAGTTAGCTTGAGTTGCAAGCTGTGCACAGGATACAGTACACTGACTGAAAATACTGCAGCTGCCTGCCTGCCTGTGGTATTATTACAAATAGAACACCAGAAATTGTCTGCGGTTAGCTTTAGTTGCACACTGTGCACAGGATACAGTACACTGACTGAAAAGCACTCTCCCGCTGACCCCACGACCCGGAAGTGATATCCGCTGTTATGCTCCAGGGAAGCCGACCCTCGTCTCCGCTGCCGTGAGTGTGTGATCCACCGAACGCAGACTATTCTCGAGAGGACCCCAAGAGATACCATCCTTCCTCCACATCCGGACATACAGCACCCCCTTCCTGGGAAGAGCGGATGAACCTTACATCTCCCCAGATAAGCATCTCTAATTTGTTTGTTTGTGAGTGCAACACTTGCAATTGTTTTTATCTTTATTAAATCCCATTTGACTGCTACGCTTAGAAGGTGCTGCTTCTTGTTTCCTTTTTGACTGAAAATACTGCAGCTGCCTGCCTGCCTGTGGTTTTATTAGGAAGAGAACACCAGCAATTGTCTGCAGTCGACTTTAGTTGCACACTGTGAACAGGATAAGGTACACTGACTTAAAATACTGCAGATGTCTGCCTGTGGTAATATTAGGAAGAGAACACCAGCAATTGTCTGCAGGTAGCTTTAGTTGCACACTGTGCACAGGATACAGTACACTGACAGAAAATACTGCAGCGCCTGCCTGCCTGTGGTATTATTAGGAAGAGAACACCAGCAATTGTCTGCAGTTAGCTTTAGCTGCACACTGTGCACAGGATAAAGTGCACTGACTAAAAATACTGCAGCTGCCTGCCTGCCTGTGGTATTATTAGAAGGAGAACACCAGAAATTGTCTGCAGTTAGCGTGAGTTGCACACTGTGCACAGGATACAGTACACTGACTGAAAATACTGCAGCTTCCTGCCTGCCTGTGGTATTATTAGGAATAGAACACCAGCAATTGTCTGCAGTTAGCTTTAGTTGCACACTGTGCACAGGATACAGTACACTGACTAAAAATACTGCAGCGCCTGCCTGCCTGTGGTATTATTAGGAAGAGAACACCAGCAATTGTCTACAGTTAGTTTTAGTTGCACACTGTGCACAGGATAAAGTACACTGACTGAAAATACTGCAGCTGCCTGCCTGCCTGTGGTATTATTAGGAAGAGAACACCAGCAAATGTCTGCAGTTAGCTTGAGTTGCACACTGTACACAGGGTACAGTACACTGACTGAAAATACTACAGCAACTGACTGCCTGTGGTATTATTAGGAAGAGAACACCAGCAAATGTCTGCAGTTAGTATGAGTTGCACACTGTGCACAGGATACAGTACACTGACTGAAAATACTGCAGCTGCCTGGCTGCCTGCCTGTGGTATTATTATAAAGAGAACACCAGAAATTGTATGCAGTTAGCTTAAGTTGCACACTGTGCACATGATACAGTACACTGACTGAAAAAAACTGCAGCTGCCTGCCTGCCTGTGGTATTATTAGGAAGAAAACACAAACAATTGTCTGCAGATAGCTTTAGTTGCACACTGTGCACAGGATACAGTACACTGACTGAAAAAACTGCAACTGCCTGCCTGTGGTATTATTACAAAGAGAACACCAAAAATTGTATGCAGTTAGCTTTAGTTGCATACTGTGCACAGGATACAGTACACTGACTGAAAATACTGTGGCTGCCTGCCTGCCTGTGGTATTATTAGGAAGAGAACACCAGCAATTGTCTGCAGTTAGCTTTAGTTGCACACTGTGCACATGATACAGTACACTGACTGAATGTACTGCAGCTGTCTGCCTGTGGTATTATTAGGAAGAGAACACCAGCAATTGTCTGCAGGTAGCTTTAGTTGCACACTGTGCACATGATACAGTACACTGACTGAAAATACTGCAGCGCCTGCCTGCCTGTGGTATTATTAGGAAGAGAACACCGGCAATTGTCTGCAGTTAGCTTTAGTTGCACACTGTGCACATGATACAGTACACTGACTGAATATACTGCAGCTGTCTGCCTGTGGTATTATTAGGAAGAGAACACCAGCACTTGTCTGCAGTTAGCTTTAGTTACACACTGTGCACAGGATAAAGTACACTGACTGAAAATACTGCAGCTGCCTGCCTGTGGTATTATTAGGAAGAGAACACCAGAAATTGTCAGCAGTTAGCTTGAGTTGCACACTGTGCACAGGATACAGTACACTGACTGAAAATACTGCAGCTGCCTGCCTGTGGTATTATTAGGAATAGAACACCAGCAATTGTCTGCAGTTAACTTTAGTTGCACACTGTGAACAGGATAAGGTACACTGACTTAAAATACTACAGCTGCCTGCCTGTGGTTTTATTAGGAAGAGAACACTAGCAATTGTCTGCAGTTAGCTTTAGTTGCACACTGTGCACAGGATACAGTACACTGACTGAAAATACTGCAGCTGCCTGCCTGCGGTATTACTAGGAAGAGAACACCAGCAATTTCTGCAGTTAGCTTTAGTTGCACACTGTGCACAGGATACAGTACACTGACTGAAAATACTGCAGCTGCCTGCCTGTGGTTTTATAAGGAAGAGAACACCAGCAATTGTCTGCAGTTAGTTTGAGTTGCACAATGTGCACAGGATATAGTACACTGAATGAAAATACTGCAGCTGCCTGCCTGCCTGTAGTATTATTAGGAAGAGAACACCAGCAAATGTCTGCAGTTAGTTTGAGTTGCACACTGTGCCCAGGATACAGTACACTGACTGAAAATACTGCAGCTGTCTGCCTGCCTGTGGTATTATTATAAAGAGAACACCAGAAATTGTATGCAGTTAGCTTTAGTTGCACACTGTGCACAGGATAAAGTACACTGACTAAAAATACTGCAGCTGCCTGCCTGTGGTATTATTAGAAAGAGAACACCAGAAATTGTCTGCAGTTAGTGTGAGTTGCACACTGTGCACAGGATACAGTACACTGACTGAAAATACTGCAGCTGCCTGCCTGCGGTATTATTAGGAATAGAACACCAGCAATTGTCTGCAGTTAGCTTTAGTTGCACACTGTGCACAGGATACAGTACCCTGACTGAATATAAAGCAGCTGCTTGCCTGCCTGTGGTATTATTACAAAGAGAACACCAAAAATGTTATGTAGTTAGCTTTAGTTGCACACTGTGCACAGGATGCAGTACACTGACTTAAAAAATACTGCAGCTGTCTGCCTGTGGTATTTATAGGAAGAGAACACCAGCAATTGTCTGCAGTCGACTTTAGTTGCACACTGTGAACAGGATAAGGTACACTGACTTAAAATACTGCAGCTGTCTGCCTGTGGTATTATTAGGAAGAGAAAACCAGCACATGTCTGCAGTTTGAGTTGCACACTGTGCACAGGATACAGCACACTGACTGAAAATACTGCAGCTGTCTGCCTGCCTGTGGTATTATTATAAAGAGAACACCAGAAATTGTATGCAGTTAGCTTGAGTTGCACACTGTGCACAGGATACAGTACACTGACTGAAAATACTGCAGCTGCCTGCCTGCCTGTGGTATTATTAGGAATAGAA
The DNA here is from genome assembly GCA_029206835.1 of Rana muscosa. Classification (NCBI taxonomy): domain Eukaryota; kingdom Metazoa; phylum Chordata; class Amphibia; order Anura; family Ranidae; genus Rana; species Rana muscosa. Next base: position 207,589,472 of record CM055127.1, on the reverse strand, counting down.
CACCAGCAATTGTCTGCAGTTAGCTTTAGTTGCACACTGTGCACAGGATACAGTACACTGACTGAAAATACTGCAGCTGCCTGCCTGTGGTATTATGAGGAAGAGAACACCAGCAATTGTCTGCAGTTAGTTTGAGTTGCGCACTGTGCACAGGATACAGTACACTGACTGAAAATACTGCAGCTGCCTGCCTGCCTGTGGTATTATTAGGAAGAGAACACCAGCAATTGTCTGCAGTTAGTTTGAGTTTTGCACTGTGCAAAGGATACAGTACACTGACTGAAAATACTGCAGCTGCCTGTCTGCCTGTGGTATTATTAGGAAGAGAACACCAGCAAATGTCTGCAGTTAGTTTGAGTTGCACACTGTGCACAGGACACAGTACACTGACTGAAAATACAGCAACTGTCTGCCTGCCTGTGGTATTATTAGGAAGATAACACCAACAATTGTCTGCAGTTAGATTTAGTTGCACACTGTGCACAGGATACAGTACACTGACTGAAAAAACTGCAGCTGCCTGCCTGCCTGTGGTATTATTACAAAGAGAACACCACAAATTGTATGCAGTTAGCTTTAGTTGCACATTCTGCACAGGATACAGTACACTGACTGAAAATACTGCAGCTGCCTGCCTAACTGTCTGCCTGTGGTATTATCAGGAAGATAACACCAGCAATTGTCTGCAGTTAGCTTTAGTTCCACACTGTGCACAGGATACAGTACACTGACTGAAAATACTGCAGCTGTCTGCCTGTGGTATTATTAGGAAGAGTACACCAGCAACTGTCTGCAGTCGACTTTAGTTGCACACTGTGAACAGGATAAGGTACACTGACTTAAAATACTGCAGCTGTCTGCCTGTGGTAATATTAGGAAGAGAACACCCGCAATTGTCTGCAGGTAGCTTTAGTTGCACACTGTGCACAGGATACAGTACACTGACTGAAAATACTGCAGCGCCTGCCTGCCTGTGGTATTATTAGGAAGAGAACACCAGCAATTGTCTGCAGTTAGCTTTAGTTGCACACTGTGCACAGAATAAAGTACACTGACTAAAAATACCGCAGCTGCCTGCCTGCCTGTGGTATTATTAGAAAGAGAACACCAGAAATTGTCTGCAGTTAGCGTGAGTTGCACACTGTGCACAGGATACAGTACACTGACTGAAAATACTGCAGCTGCCTGCCTACCTGTGGTATTATTAGGAATAGAACACGAGCAATTGTCTGCAGTTAGCTTTAGTTGCACACTGTGCACAGGATACAGTACACTGACTGAAAATACTGCAGCTGTCTGCCTGCCTGTGGTATTATTAGGAAGAGAACACCAGCAATTGTCTGCAGTCGACTTTAGTTGCACACTGTGAACAGGATAAGGTACACTGACTTAAAATAAAGCAGCTGTCTGCCTGTGGTGTTATTAGGAAGAGAACACCGGCAATTGTCTGCAGGTAGCTTTAGTTGCACACTGTGCACAGGATACAGTACACTGACTGAAAATACTGCAGCGCCTGCCTGCCTGTGGTATTATTAGGAAGAGAACACCAGCAATTGTCTGCACTCAGTTAGCTTAAGTTGCACACAGTGCACAGGATACAGTACAATGACTAAAAATACTGCAGCTGCCTGCCTGTGGTATTATTAGGAAGAGATCACCAGCAATTGTCTGCAGTTAGCTTTAGTTGCACACTGTGCACATAATAAAGTACACTGATTGCAAATACTGCATCTGCCTGCCTGTGCTATTATTAGGAAGAGAACACCAGCAATTGTCTTCAGTTAGCTTGAGTTGCAAGCTGTGCACAGGATACAGTACACTGACTGAAAAGCACCCTCCCGCTGACCCCATGACCCGGTAGTTATATCCGCTGTTATGCTCCAGGGAAGCCGTCCCTCGTCTCTGCTGCCGTGAGTGTGTGATCCACCGAAGGCAGACTATTCTCGAGAGGACCCCCAGAGATACCATCCTTCCTACACATCCGGACATACAGCACTCCCTTCCTGGGAAGAGCGGATGAACCTTACATCTCCCCAGATAAGCATCTCTAATTTGTTCGTTTGTGAGTGCAACACTTGCAATTGTTTTTATCTTTATTATATCCCATTTGACTGCTACGCTTAGAAGGCGCTGCTTCTTGTTTCCTTTTTGACTGAAAATACTGCAGCTGCCTGTCTGCCTGTGGTTTTATTAGGAAGAGAACACCAGCAATTGTCTGCAGTCGACTTTAGTTGCACACTGTGAACAGGATAAGGTATACTGACTTAAAATACTGCAGCTGTCTGCCTGTGGTAATATTAGGAAGAGAACACCAGCAATTGTCTGCAGGTAGCTTTAGTTGCACACTGTGCACAGGATACAGTACACTGACTGAAAATACTACAGCACCTGACTGCCTGTGGTATTATTAGGAAGAGAACACCAGCAAATGTCTATAGTTAGTATGAGTTGCACACTGTGCACAGGATACAGTACACTGACTGAAAATACTGCAGCTGCCTGGCTGCCTGCCTGTGGTATTATTATAAAGAGAACACCAGAAATTGTATGCAGTTAGCTTAAGTTGCACACTGTGCACAGGATACAGTACACTGACTGAAAAAAACTGCAGCTGCCTTCCTGCCTGTGGTATTATTAGGAAGAGAACACAAACAAGTGTCTGCAGATAGCTTTAGTTGCACACTGTGCACAGGATACAGTACACTGACTGAAAAAAATGCAACTGCCTGCCTGCCTGTGGTATTATTACAAAGAGAATACCAAAAATTGTATGCAGTTAGCTTTAGTTGCATAATGTGCACAGGATACAGTACACTGACTGAAAATACTGCAGCTGCCTGCCTGCCTGTGGTATTATTTGGAAGAGAACACCAGCAATTGTCTGCAGTTAGCTTTAGTTGCACACTGTGCACATGATACAGTTCACTGACTGAATATACTGCAGCTGTCTGCCTGTGGTATTATTAGGAAGAGAACACCAGCAATTGTCTGCAGGTAGCTTTAGTTGCACACTGTGCACAGGATACAGTACACTGACTGAAAATACTGCAGCGCCTGCCTGCCTGTGGTATTATTAGGAAGAGAACACCAGCAATTGTCTGCAGTTAGCTTTAGTTGCACACTGTGCACATGATACAGTACACTGACTGAATATACTGCAGCTGTCTGCCTGTGGTATTATTAGGAAGAGAACACCAGCAATTGTCTGCAGTTAGCTTTAGTTACACACTGTGCACAGGATAAAGTACACTGACTGAAAATACTGCAGCTGCCTGCCTGCCTGCCTGCCTGCCTGTGGTATTATTAGGAAGAGAACACCAGAAATTGTCAGCAGTTAGCTTGAGTTGCACACTGTGCACAGGATACAGTACACTGACTGAAAATACTGCAGCTACCTGCCTGCCTGTGGTATTATTAGGAATAGAACACCAGCAATTGTCTGCAGTTAGCTTTAGTTGCACACTGTGCACAGGATACAGTACACTGACTGAATATACTGCAGCTGCCTGCCTGTGGTATTATTAGGAAGAGAACACCAGCAATTGTCTGCAGTTAACTTTAGTTGCACACTGTGAACAGGATAATGTACACTGACTGAAAATACTGCAGCTACCTGCCTGCCTGTGGTTTTATTAGGAAGAGAACACCAGCAATTGTCTGCAATTAGCTTTAGTTGCACACAGTGCACAGGATACAGTACACTGACTGAAAATACTGCAGCTGCCTGCCTGTGGTATTATAAGGAAGAGAACACCAGCAATTGTCTGCAGTTAGTTTGAGTTGCGCACTGTGCACAGGATACAGTACACTAAATGAAAATACTGCAGCTGCCTGCCTGCCTGTGGTATTATTAGGAAGAGAACACCAGCAAATGTCTGCAGTTAGTTTGAGTTGCACACTGTGCCCAGGATACAGTACACTGACTGAAAATACTGCAGCTGTCTGCCTGCCTGGGGTATTATTATAAAGAGAACACCAGAAATTGTATGCAGTTAGCTTTAGTTGCACACTGTGCACAGGATAAAGTACACTGACTAAAAATACTGCAGCTGCCTGCCTGCCTGCCTGTGGTATTATTAGAAAGAGAACACCAGAAATTGTCTGCAGTTAGTGTGAGTTGCACACTGTGCACAGGATACAGTACACTGACTGAAAATACTGCAGCTGCCTGCCTGCCTGTGGTATTATTAGGAATAGAACACCAGCAATTGTCTGCAGTTAGCTTTAGTTGCACACTGTGCACAGGATACAGTACACTGACTGAAAATACCGCAGCTGCCTGCCTGCCTGTGGTATTATTAGGAATAGAACACCAGCAATTGTCTGTAGTTAGCTTTAGTTGCACACTGTGCACAGGATGCAGTACACTGACTGAAAATACTGCAGCGGTCTACCTGTGGTATTTATAGGAAGAGAACACCAGCAATTGTCTGCAGTCGACTTTAGTTGCACACTGTGAACAGGATAAGGTACACTGACTTAAAATACTGCAGCTGTCTGCCTGTGGTATTATTAGGAAGAGAAAACCAGCAAATGTCTGCAGTTTGAGTTGCACACTGTGCACAGGATACAGTACACTGACTGAAAATACTGCAGCTGTCTGCCTGCCTGTGGTATTATTATAAAGAGAACACCAGAAATTGGATGCAGTTAGCTTGAGTTGCACACTGTGCAGAGGATACAGTACACTGACTGAAAATACTGCAGCTGCCTGCCTGCCTGTGGTATTATTAGGAAGAGAACACCAGCAAATGTCTGCAGTTAGTTTGAGTTGCACACTGTGCACAGGATACAGTACACTGACTGAAAATACTGCAGCTGTCTGCCTGCCTGTGGTATTATTATAAAGAGAACACCAGAAATTGTATGCAGTTAGCTTTAGTTGCACACTGTGCACAGGATACAGTACACTGACTGAAAATACTGCAGCTGCCTGCCTAACTGCCTGCCTGTGGTATTATCAGGAAGATAACACCAGCAATTGTCTGCAGTTAGCTTTAGTTCCACACTGTGCACAGGATACAGTACACTGACTGAAAATACTGCAGCTGTCTGCCTGTGGTATTATTAGGAAGAGAACACCAGCAATTGTCTGCAGTCGACTTTAGTTGCACACTGTTTACAGGATAAGGTACACTGACTTAAAATACTGCAGCTGTCTGCCTGTGGTAATATTAGGAATAGAACACGAGCAATTGTCTGCAGTTAGCTTTAGTTGCACACTGTGCACAGGATACAGTACACTGACTGAAAATACTGCAGCTGTCTGCCTGCCTGTGGTATTATTAGGAAGAGAACACCAGCAATTGTCTGCAGTTAACTTTAGTTGCACACTGTGAACAGGATAAGGTACACTGACTTAAAAAAATGCAGCTGTCTGCCTGTGGTATTATTAGGAAGAGAACACCAGCAATTGTCTGCAGTTAGCTTGAGTTGCACACTGTGCACAGGATACAGTACACCGACTGAAAATACTGCAGCTGCCTGCCAGCCTGTCGTATTATTACAAAGACAATACCAGAAATTGTCTGCAGTTAGCTTTAGTTGCACACTGTGCACAGGATACAGTACACTGACTGAAAATACTGCAGCTGCCTTCCTGCCTGTGGTATTATTAGGAAGAGAACACCAGCAATTGTCTGCAGTTAGCTTTAGTTGCACACTGTGCACAGGATACAGTACACTGACTGAAAATACTGCAGCTGCCTGCCTGTGGTATTATTAGGAAGAGAACACCAGCAATTGTCTGCAGTTAGCTTTAGTTGCACACTGTGAACAGGATAAGGTACACTGACTTAAAATACTGCAGCTGTCTACCTGTGGTATTATTAGGAAGAGAACACCAGCAATTGACTGCAGTTAGCTTTAGTTGCACACTGTGCACATGGTATAGTACACTGACTGAAAATACTGAAGCTGCCTGCCTGCCTGTGGTATTATTAGGAAGAGAACACCAGCAATTGTCTGCAGTTAGCTTTAGTTGCACACTGTGCACAGGATACAGTACACTGACTGAAAAGACTGCAGCTGCCTGCCTGCCTGCCTGCCTGTGGTATTATTAGGAAGAGAATACCAGCAATTGTCTGTAGTTAGCTTTAGTTGCACACTGTGCATAGGATAAAGTACACTGACTGAAAATACTGCAGCTGCCTGCCTGTGGTATTATTAGGAAGATAACACCAGCAATTGTCTGCAGGTAGCTTTAGTTGCACACTGTGCATAGGATACAGTACACTGACTGAAAATACTGCAGCGCCTGCTTGCCTGTGGTATTATTAGGAAGAGAACACCAGCAATTGTCTGCAGTTAGCTTTAGTTGCACACTGTGCACATGATACAGTACACTGACTGAATATACTGCAGCTGTCTGCCTGTGGTATTATTAGGAAGAGAACACCAGTAGTGATGAGCCGAACACCCCCGGGTTCGGTTCGCACCAGAACCCGCGAACGGACCGAAAGTTTGCGCGAACATTAGAACCCTATTAAATACAATGGATGCGAACGTTCGGATTCTAAAGTGCTAATTATAACGACTAGTATCCATGTTATTGTCCGAAACAGAGTTTGGGAACCCGGGTTCTGCACCAGGGGACATGTATCAATGCAAAAAGAAGTTTTAAAAACGGACGTTTTCCGGGAGCAGTCATTTTAATGATGCATAAAGTGAAAAAAAAAAGTCAAATATTCCTTTAAATATTGTACCTGGGGGGTGTCTAAAGTATGCCTGTGAAGTGCCACGTGTTTCCCGTGTTTAGAACTGTCCCTGCACAAAATAACATTTCTAAAGGAAAAAAAGCCATTTAAAACTGCTTGCGGCTTTAATGCAATGTCTGGTCCCGGTAATATGGATGAAAATCTTTAGGAAAAATGGCATAGCTACCCCATCAACCCCCCCTACCCCAGCCCATTACCAGCCCCTTTGGGTCTTGTATGGATATTAAGGGGAACCCCGCACACAAAATAAAAAAGGCCCTATATACTCTGAACAGCCGTATACAGGCGGTGCATACAAGACAGGGACTGTAGGTTTGTTCTTATGTAGAATCTGTTTGTAATTTTGAACAGCTGCATTGTTTAAGTGTAGCTCCATGCCAAATTCCTTTTTTTTAGCTTTTTGGAAAACATAGGGAACGGTTATCACCCCTGTCACATTTTTTTTGCTGTCTGTGCCCTGTTCAGAACATTTCACCTCACTTTGCGTCCCAATGACAACTGTTTTTGAAATGTGGTGTTTGTATTGAAACAAGGATTGGTGATAAAGCATCAGTAGAGAGGAGACACCTTTCTCCCATATTAATTCTTACAGGAGAGAATTTTCCTTCCAAGGGGTAGATTTCCTCTCACTTCCTGTTGTCTTCTTCCGTTTGCAAGTAGTAGTAGTTTGTAAGTTGGATGTTTGAAAGTAGGGACCTTCCGTATATACTCTGCAGAAATTGGCCCCTTAGGTGTTGGTGTTGGCACAACACTGAAAGCACTCACAGTTATTCTTGGTGGGTGCTGGAACGCCCTGCTGTCAAGTATAATATCAGGAATTGTAATAACATATAATTGTTGATCAGTGGTAGTAAAAATTGGGCCTTTTATGGTGGTGCTGGTGCCACAACACTGTAAGGCCTGACAGTTACTCTTGGTGGGCGCAGCAATGGTCCCTGCTGTGAATTATTAGATCAATAATTATAATTGCATGCCCCTGTTGAACAGGGGCTGAAAAACTGGGCCTTTGGTGGTGGTGGTGGTGGTGATGGTGTTGCTGGTGCCACAACACTGTAAGGCCTGACAGTTACTCTTGGTGGGTGCAGCAATGGGCCCTGCTGTGAATTATTAGATCAATAATTATAATTGCATGCCCCTGTTGAACAGGGGCTGAAAAATTGGGCCTTAGGCACTGGTGGCACAACACTGCAACCCCTCACAGATACTGTACTTGGAGCACAGCAATGAGGCCTGTTGCAAAGTATTGCATCAAAAATTTTAATTACACGCCCCTGTTAAACATGGGCTGAAAAATTGGGCCTTAGCCACTGGTGGCGTCACCCATAAACCAAAATGATCTTCCAAGCTATCATCGTTAATCGTATCATTGAGGAGGAGGAGGAGGATAGCCAGACAACATAACAGCACAGGCACTCAGCATCAGCATCAGTCTTGAAGGGATGTGACATTTTAAAATCAATTAGTCTGTTATATCAGCATCTGGTGTGTGGTAGCTGGTGGTGATCCAAGACTGGTTCATCTTGATGAAAGTCAGTCGATCAACCGAGTCGGTGGACAGGCGCACCCTGTGATCCGTGACAAATCCTCCAGCAGCACTGAATGTGCGTTCTGAAAGAACGCTGGATGCAGGACAGGCCAGTAGCTCAATTGCATACTGTGCAAGCTCTGGCCAGTGATCCATCCTCAAGACCCAGTAAGCCAGAGGATTTTCGGTGGGGAAGGTGTCCAAGTCTGACCTTGCCCCTAGGTATTCCTGCACCATGTATATCAGACGCTGGCGATGGTTGCTGGAACCGATCATACTTTGGGGCTGCGGACTAAAGAATTGTCTGAACGCATCGGTCAGACGGCCACCTTCCCCACTGCTCCTTCTTTGACTGCCCGAAGCCTCAGCAACTCGTTGTCCAGGACCAGGAGTTTGTAACCTCCCAGTCTCTGGGAACGCGTTGCACAGACCTTTCTGCAAGGCCTCCCGGAGTTGTCTCATCCTCTGCTCCCTCTGCGACGGTACGATAAGGTCCGCAACCTTACCCTTGTACCGTGGATCAAGGAGAGTGGCCAGCCAGTAATGGTCCCTCTCCTTGATCCGAAGAATACGAGGATCCTTCCGCAGACTTTGCAGGATCAGGGAGGCCATGCAGCGTAGGTTAGCTGAGGCATTCAGTCCGGAGTCCTCTGGGTCACTAAGGACGACATGATCCGCAGCCACCTCCTCCCAGCCACGTACAAGTCCACTGGTTTCTTGGGACTGTAAATCATCCCTAAAAGACTGCTGCTGATGATGCTGAGTGCCAGCCTCCACCTCCATGCTGACACAATCCTCCTCCTCCTCCTCCTCCTCCTCTTCCTGTGCGATGGGTGGGACAGAAGGAACACTGTCTGGGTAAAGGGGGCCTTGAGAGGCAAGGAAGTCCTCCTCTTCCTGCCTCTGTTCTGCCTCAAGTGCCCTGTCCATTATTCCACGCAGCGTGTGCTCCAACAGGTGGGCAAGAGGTACAGTGTCACTGATGCATGCACTGTCACTGCTCACCATCCTCGTGGCCTCCTCAAATGGTGCCAGGACAGTGCATGCATCCCTGATCATGCCCCACTGGCGTGGTGAAAAAAACCCGAGCTCCCCTGACCCTGTCCTGGTGCCGTAGTCGCACAGGTACTCATTGATGGCCCTCTGCTGCGTGTGCAGCCGCTGCAGCATGGCCAACGTTGAGTTCCACCTGGTGGGCATGTCACATATAAGGCGGTTCTTGGGCAGGTTCAATTCCTTTTGAAGCTCAGCCAGGCGAGCACTGGCATTATAAGATCTGCGGAAATGCACACAGACTTTCCTGGCCTGCCTCAGGACATCCTGTAAGCCCGGGTACCTGCCCAAGAACCACTGCACCACCAGGTTAAGGACGTGAGCCATACAGGGCACATGGGTCAGTTGTCCCTGTCGGAGGGCGGAGAGGAGGTTGGTGCCATTGTCGCAAACCACCATTCCTGGCTTAAGCTGGCATGGCGTCAACCACCTCTCGGCCTGCCCCTGCAGAGCAGACAGGACCTCTGCCCCAGTGTGGCTCCTGTCCCCCAAACACACCAGCGCAAGCACGGCATGGCATCTTTTTGCCTGCGTAATTGCGTAGCCCCTTGAACGCCTACGGAGCACCGCTGGTTCCGAGGACAAACCACAGGAAGAGGCCATGGAGGAAGAAGAAGAGGAGGGGGTGGAGGAGAGAGGTGTGTCACAACCAGTAGTAGCATTTTGGAGGCGTGGGGGTGGAACAACCTCCAACACTACTGCACCTTGTCCTGCATCCTTCCCAGCTGCCAAAAGAGTGACCCAATGGGCCGTGAAAGAAAGGTAACGTCCCTGTCCATGCCTGCTGGACCATGAGTCAGCGGTAATATGCACCTTACCGCTGACCGCCCTGTCCAGCGAGGCCAAGACATTGCCTTCCACATGCCTGTAGAGAGCCGGAATAGCCTTCCGTGCGAAAAAGTGTCATTTGGGAACCTGCCACTGAGGAACCGCACATTGCACAAACTCACGGAAGGGGGCCGAGTCTACCAACTGAAAAGGCAGCAGTTGAAGCGCTAGCAATTTAGCCAAGCTAGCATTCAACCGCTGGGCATGTGGATGGCTGGGAGTGAACTTCTTTCGACGGTCCAGCAGCTGGGGCAGGGAAATTTGCCTGCTAGAATCGGACGTTGGTGTACTGCTAGCAGAGTGCCCGCAAGTACTTGCCTGTGACACACCTAATTCTACACCTTCATTCCTCTCAGAGCAGGTTTCAGAGAGGAGTGAAGGTATAGTGGGGTTGGAGATCCCAGCTGATGCGGTGCAAGAAGAGGTCAGCTTTGTTCTTTGGTGTGGGTCTTTAAGGTAGGCTTGCCAACGAGCTGCATGGCAGGTCAACATATGTCTGATCAAGCATGTGGTGCCCAAGCGGCTGATGTTTTGGCCACGCGATATACGCTTGAGACATATGTTGCAAACAGCAGCTGTGCGATCTGATGCACTCGCCTCAAAAAAGGCCCACACCAAAGAACTTTTTGAATGACGGGCAGAGGCAGCGCCCTGCACAGGCGGAGCTCTGCGGTGTGATTCCATCGGTGTGCTGCCCATACGCTGGCCACTCAAGGGCATCCTGACTCGTTGGAGATGTGCCTCCTCCTCATCCTCCTCCTCCTCCTCTCTCCTATTAGGCACCCACGTGGAGTCAGTGACCTCATCATCCCCTCCCTCCTCATCACTGGAGCCAATCTGGCAGTATGCTGCAGCTGCTGGAACATGACTGCCAGATTGGTGTCCTTCTTGAGCATACCCTCTCTCTGCTCTCACGCTGCTGCCTTCCTCTAGCTGGGTATCATCATCAGATCCTTCCAAACGCTGGGCATCCTCCTGGAGCATGTACCCAACACTGTGCTCAAACAGTTCGGGGGACTCCTCAGGAGGAGGGCATGGTGGGTCTAGGGAAGGATTGACTAATGAAGATAATGATACCAGAGAAGAGGACGCTTTGGCAGCTGCTTTGCCACTACCCTGAGCCTGGGTGAGAGAGGATGAGGAGGATGAGGTGGGCTTGGTCATCCACTCTACCAAGTCTTCGGCATGATGTGGCTCAACATGTCCAGCTGCCGAAAACAAGGACAAGCGTGTCCCATGGCCATGTGCTGATGACAATGCACCGCGTACACGACCAGCACTGTTGCCCCCAGACACAGAGCCTGCTTGCCCTCTTTTTTTGCCTCCTGACTGTCTGCCTCTCCTTGGTTGCCTTCCAGACATTTTAATGGATGGCCTGCAGGGAGATGGGAAAAACAGCAATAAGGGCTACCTTCAGGTGTATATTGTGCAGGAGGCTTAGCAACAATGACACTGACACTGTCCCCTGCCTATCCTTCTCTGTCCCTAAACACAAGGATTGAAAATATGGTTCAGCAAAAAAGTTTTAGAACAGAATAGCACACTGACACTTTCCCTCACTGTCCTACTCTGTCCCTCCCTACAAACAAGATTTAGCACAGAATAGCACACTGATAATTTCTACGAGTGTCCTTCTCTGTCCCTCAACTCAGGGATTGAAAATATGGAACAGCAGAATAGTTTTAGAACAGAATAGCACACTGTCAGTTTCCCTCACTGTAGCTCTCTGTCCCTCAACTCAAGGATTGAAAATATGGTTCAGCAAAATAGTTTTAGAACACAATAGCACACTGACACTTTCCCCCACTGTAGCTCTCTGTCCCTCAACTCAAGGATTGAAAATATGGAACAGCAAAATTGATTTAGAACAGAATAGCACACTGTCAGTTTCCCTCACTGTACCTCTCTGTCCCTCAACTCAAGGATTGAAAATATGGAACAGCAAAATTGATTTAGAACAGAATAGCACACTGACACTTTCCCTCACTGTCCTACTCTGTCCCTCCCTACAAACAAGATTTAGCACAGAATAGCACACTGATAATTTCTACGAGTGTCCTTCTCTGTCCCTCAACTCAGGGATTGAAAATATGGAACAGCAAAATAGTTTTAGAACAGAATAGCACACTGTCAGTATCCCTCACTGTACCTCTCTGTCCCTCAACTCAAGGATTGAAAATATGGAACAGCAAAATTGATTTAGAACAGAATAGCACACTGTCAGTTTCACTCACTGTAGCTCTCTGTCCCTCAACTCAAGGATTGAAAATATGGTTCAGCAAAATAGTTTTAGAACAGAATAGCACACTGTCAGTTTCCCTCACTGTAGCTCTCTGTCCCTCAACTCAAGGATTGAAAATATGGAACAGCAAAATTGATTTAGAACAGAATAGCACACTGTCAGTTTCACTCACTGTACCTCTCTGTCCCTCAACTTAAGGATTGAAAATATGGTTCAGCAAAATAGTTTTAGAACACAATAGCACACTGACACTTTCCCTCACTGTAGCTCTCTGTCCCTCAACTCAAGGATTGAAAATATGGTTCAGCAAAATAGTTTTAGAACAGAATAGCACACTGCCAGTTTCCCTCACTGTAGCTCTCTGTCCCTCAACTCAAGGATTGAAAATATTGAACAGCAAAATAGTTTTAGAACATAATAGCACACTGTCAGTTTCCCTCACTGTACCTCTCTGTCCCTCAACTCAAGGATTGAAAATATGGAACAGCAAAATTGATTTAGAACAGAATAGCACACTGTCAGTTTCACTCACTGTAGCTCTCTGTCCCTCAACTCAAGGATTGAAAATATGGTTCAGCAAAATAGTTTTAGAACAGAATAGCACACTGTCAGTTTCCCTCACTGTAGCTCTCTGTCCCTCAACTCAAGGATTGAAAATATGGAACAGCAAAATTGATTTAGAACAGAATAGCACACTGTCAGTTTCACTCACTGTACCTCTCTGTCCCTCAACTCAAGGATTGAAAATATGGTTCAGCAAAATAGTTTTAGAACACAATAGCACACTGACACTTTCCCTCACTGTAGCTCTCTGTCCCTCAACTCAAGGATTGAAAATATGGTTCAGCAAAATAGTTTTAGAACAGAATAGCACACTGTCAGTTTCCCTCACTGTAGCTCTCTGTCCCTCAACTCAAGGATTGAAAATATGGTTCAGCAAAATAGTTTTAGAACACAATAGCACACTGACACTTTCCCCCACTGTAGCTCTCTGTCCCTCAACTCAAGGATTGAAAATATGGAACAGCAAAATTGATTTAGAACAGAATAGCACACTGTCAGTTTCCCTCACTGTACCTCTCTGTCCCTCAACTCAAGGATTGAAAATATGGAACAGCAAAATTGATTTAGAACAGAATAGCACACTGACACTTTCCCTCACTGTCCTACTCTGTCCCTCCCTACAAACAAGATTTAGCACAGAATAGCACACTGATAATTTCTACGAGTGTCCTTCTCTGTCCCTCAACTCAGGGATTGAAAATATGGAACAGCAGAATAGTTTTAGAACAGAATAGCACACTGTCAGTTTCCCTCACTGTAGCTCTCTGTCCCTCAACTCAAGGATTGAAAATATGGTTCAGCAAAATAGTTTTAGAACACAATAGCACACTGACACTTTCCCCCACTGTAGCTCTCTGTCCCTCAACTCAAGGATTGAAAATATGGAACAGCAAAATTGATTTAGAACAGAATAGCACACTGTCAGTTTCCCTCACTGTACCTCTCTGTCCCTCAACTCAAGGATTGAAAATATGGAACAGCAAAATTGATTTAGAACAGAATAGCACACTGACACTTTCCCTCACTGTCCTACTCTGTCCCTCCCTACAAACAAGATTTAGCACAGAATAGCACACTGATAATTTCTACGAGTGTCCTTCTCTGTCCCTCAACTCAGGGATTGAAAATATGGAACAGCAAAATAGTTTTAGAACAGAATAGCACACTGTCAGTATCCCTCACTGTACCTCTCTGTCCCTCAACTCAAGGATTGAAAATATGGAACAGCAAAATTGATTTAGAACAGAATAGCACACTGTCAGTTTCACTCACTGTAGCTCTCTGTCCCTCAACTCAAGGATTGAAAATATGGTTCAGCAAAATAGTTTTAGAACAGAATAGCACACTGTCAGTTTCCCTCACTGTAGCTCTCTGTCCCTCAACTCAAGGATTGAAAATATGGAACAGCAAAATTGATTTAGAACAGAATAGCACACTGTCAGTTTCACTCACTGTACCTCTCTGTCCCTCAACTTAAGGATTGAAAATATGGTTCAGCAAAATAGTTTTAGAACACAATAGCACACTGACACTTTCCCTCACTGTAGCTCTCTGTCCCTCAACTCAAGGATTGAAAATATGGTTCAGCAAAATAGTTTTAGAACAGAATAGCACACTGCCAGTTTCCCTCACTGTAGCTCTCTGTCCCTCAACTCAAGGATTGAAAATATTGAACAGCAAAATAGTTTTAGAACATAATAGCACACTGTCAGTTTCCCTCACTGTACCTCTCTGTCCCTCAACTCAAGGATTGAAAATATGGAACAGCAAAATTGATTTAGAACAGAATAGCACACTGTCAGTTTCACTCACTGTAGCTCTCTGTCCCTCAACTCAAGGATTGAAAATATGGTTCAGCAAAATAGTTTTAGAACAGAATAGCACACTGTCAGTTTCCCTCACTGTAGCTCTCTGTCCCTCAACTCAAGGATTGAAAATATGGAACAGCAAAATTGATTTAGAACAGAATAGCACACTGTCAGTTTCACTCACTGTACCTCTCTGTCCCTCAACTCAAGGATTGAAAATATGGTTCAGCAAAATAGTTTTAGAACACAATAGCACACTGACACTTTCCCTCACTGTAGCTCTCTGTCCCTCAACTCAAGGATTGAAAATATGGTTCAGCAAAATAGTTTTAGAACAGAATAGCACACTGTCAGTTTCCCTCACTGTAGCTCTCTGTCCCTCAACTCAAGGATTGAAAATATGGTTCAGCAAAATAGTTTTAGAACACAATAGCACACTGACACTTTCCCTCACTATAGCTCTCTGTCCCTCAACTCAAGGATTGAAAATATGGAACAGCAAAATTGATTTAGAACAGAATAGCACACTGTCAGTTTCCCTCACTGTACCTCTCTGTCCCTCAACTCAAGGATTGAAAATATGGAACAGCGAAATAGTTTTAGAACAGAATAGCACACTGTCAGTTTCCCTCACTGTACCTCTCTGTCCCTCAACTCAAGGATTGAAAATATGGAACAGCAAAATTGATTTAGAACAGAATAGCACACTGTCAGTTTCACTCACTGTAGCTCTCTGTCCCTCAACTCAAGGATTGAAAATATGGTTCAGCAAAATAGTTTTAGAACAGAATAGCACACTGTCAGTTTCCCTCACTGTAGCTCTCTGTCCCTCAACTCAAGGATTGAAAATATGGAACAGCAAAATTGATTTAGAACAGAATAGCACACTGTCAGTTTCACTCACTGTACCTCTCTGTCCCTCAACTCAAGGATTGAAAATATGGAACAGCAAAATTGATTTAGAACAGAATAGCACACTGTCAGTTTCACTCACTGTAGCTCTCTGTCCCTCAACTCAAGGATTGAAAATATGGTTCAGCAAAATAGTTTTAGAACAGAATAGCACACTGTCAGTTTCCCTCACTGTAGCTCTCTGTCCCTCAACTCAAGGATTGAAAATATGGAACAGCAAAATTGATTTAGAACAGAATAGCACACTGTCAGTTTCACTCACTGTACCTCTCTGTCCCTCAACTCAAGGATTGAAAATATGGTTCAGCAAAATAGTTTTAGAACACAATAGCACACTGACACTTTCCCTCACTGTAGCTCTCTGTCCCTCAACTCAAGGATTGAAAATATGGTTCAGCAAAATAGTTTTAGAACAGAATAGCACACTGTCAGTTTCCCTCACTGTAGCTCTCTGTCCCTCAACTCAAGGATTGAAAATATGGAACAGCAAAATTGATTTAGAACAGAATAGCACACTGTCAGTTTCCCTCACTGTACCTCTCTGTCCCTCAACTCAAGGATTGAAAATATGGAACAGCAAAATTGATTTAGAACAGAATAGCACACTGTCAGTTTCACTCACTGTACCTCTCTGTCCCTCAACTCAAGGATTGAAAATATGGTTCAGCAAAATAGTTTTAGAACACAATAGCACACTGACACTTTCCCTCACTGTAGCTCTCTGTCCCTCAACTCAAGGATTGAAAATATGGTTCAGCAAAATAGTTTTAGAACAGAATAGCACACTGTCAGTTTCCCTCACTGTAGCTCTCTGTCCCTCAACTCAAGGATTGAAAATATGGAACAGCAAAATTGATTTAGAACAGAATAGCACACTGTCAGTTTCACTCACTGTACCTCTCTGTCCCTCAACTCAAGGATTGAAAATATGGTTCAGCAAAATAGTTTTAGAACACAATAGCACACTGACACTTTCCCTCACTGTAGCTCTCTGTCCCTCAACTCAAGGATTGAAAATATGGTTCAGCAAAATAGTTTTAGAACAGAATAGCACACTGTCAGTTTCCCTCACTGTAGCTCTCTGTCCCTCAACTCAAGGATTGAAAATATGGAACAGCAAAATTGATTTAGAACAGAATAGCACACTGTCAGTTTCACTCACTGTACCTCTCTGTCCCTCAACTCAAGGATTGAAAATATGGTTCAGCAAAATAGTTTTAGAACACAATAGCACACTGACACTTTCCCTCACTGTAGCTCTCTGTCCCTCAACTCAAGGATTGAAAATATGGTTCAGCAAAATAGTTTTAGAACAGAATAGCACACTGTCAGTTTCCCTCACTGTAGCTCTCTGTCCCTCAACTCAAGGATTGAAAATATGGAACAGCAAAATTGATTTAGAACAGAATAGCACACTGTCAGTTTCACTCACTGTACCTCTCTGTCCCTCAACTCAAGGATTGAAAATATGGTTCAGCAAAATAGTTTTAGAACACAATAGCACACTGACACTTTCCCTCACTGTAGCTCTCTGTCCCTCAACTCAAGGATTGAAAATATGGTTCAGCAAAATAGTTTTAGAACAGAATAGCACACTGTCAGTTTCCCTCACTGTAGCTCTCTGTCCCTCAACTCGAGGATTGAAAATATGGAACAGCAAAATTGATTTAGAACAGAATAGCAC
This sequence comes from Rana muscosa, assembly GCA_029206835.1. Lineage (NCBI taxonomy): Eukaryota > Metazoa > Chordata > Amphibia > Anura > Ranidae > Rana > Rana muscosa. Next base: position 207,572,140 of record CM055127.1, on the reverse strand, counting down.
ACTGTCAGTTTCACTCACTGTACCTCTCTGTCCCTCAACTCAAGGATTGAAAATATGGTTCAGCAAAATAGTTTTAGAACACAATAGCACACTGACACTTTCCCTCACTGTAGCTCTCTGTCCCTCAACTCAAGGATTGAAAATATGGTTCAGCAAAATAGTTTTAGAACAGAATAGCACACTGTCAGTTTCCCTCACTGTAGCTCTCTGTCCCTCAACTCAAGGATTGAAAATATGGAACAGCAAAATTGATTTAGAACAGAATAGCACACGGTCAGTTTCACTCACTGTACCTCTCTGTCCCTCAACTCAAGGATTGAAAATATGGTTCAGCAAAATAGTTTTAGAACACAATAGCACACTGACACTTTCCCTCACTGTAGCTCTCTGTCCCTCAACTCAAGGATTGAAAATATGGTTCAGCAAAATAGTTTTAGAACAGAATAGCACACTGTCAGTTTCCCTCACTGTAGCTCTCTGTCCCTCAACTCAAGGATTGAAAATATGGAACAGCAAAATTGATTTAGAACAGAATAGCACACTGTCAGTTTCACTCACTGTACCTCTCTTTCCCTCAACTCAAGGATTGAAAATATGGTTCAGCAAAATAGTTTTAGAACACAATAGCACACTGACACTTTCCCTCACTGTAGCTCTCTGTCCCTCAACTCAAGGATTGAAAATATGGTTCAGCAAAATAGTTTTAGAACAGAATAGCACACTGTCAGTTTCCCTCACTGTAGCTCTCTGTCCCTCAACTCAAGGATTGAAAATATGGTTCAGCAAAATAGTTTTAGAACACAATAGCACACTGACACTTTTCCTCACTGTAGCTCTCTGTCCCTCAACTCAAGGATTGAAAATATGGTTCAACAAAATAGTTTTAGAACAGAATAGCACACTGTCAGTTTCCCTCACTGTACCTCTCTGTCCCTACAAACAAGGATTAGCACAGAATAGCACACTGTCACTGACACTCTCCCTACCTATCCTTATTTGTCCCTAAACACAAGGAATCCAGGATTAGTAAAGGAAAAAAATGACACTGTCCCTGCCTATGCTTCTCTTTCCCTGCTCCGGAACACACTACACAAGGCCGCCGCGCTGGCGGCCTTTTATAGTGTGGGGCGTGTACTAAACCCCATCAGCAATAATTGGCCACAGGCATCCTGCCTGTGGCCAATCATTGCTCTCCTCGCTGCCGGCGCTGTGATTGGCCAAGCATGCGGGGTCACAGTGCATGCTTGGCCAATCACAGCGCCTGGATGACACTGCGATGGCGTAGTGCATTGTGGGCCGTTCGCGTCACTCGAATTTGGCGCGAACGGCCCAAATCGTTCGATCTTCGTCGAACGATCGAACAGCCGATGTTCGAGTCGAACGTATGTTCGACTCGAACACGAAGCTCATCCCTAAACACCAGCAATTGTCTTCAGTCAGCTTTAGTTACACACTGTGCACAGGATAAAGTACACTGACTGAAAATACTGCAGCTTTCTGCCTGCCTGCCTGCCTGCCTGTGGTATTATTAGGAAGAGAACACCAGAAATTGTCAGCAGTTAGCTTGAGTTGCACACTGTGCACAGGATACAGTACACTGACTGAAAATACTGCAGCTACCTGCCTGCCTGTGGTATTATTAGGAATAGAACACCAGCAATTGTCTGCAGTTAGCTTTAGTTGCACACTGTGCACAGGATACAGTACACTGACTGAATATACTGCAGCTGCCTGCCTGTGGTATTATTAGGAAGAGAACACCAGCAATTGTCTGCAGTTAGCTTTAGTTGCACACCGTGCACAGGATACAGTACACTGACTGAAAATACTGCAGCTGCCTGCCTGTGGTATTATAAGGAAGAGAACACCAGCAATTGTCTGCAGTTAGTTTGAGTTGCACACTGTGCACAGGATACAGTACACTAAATGAAAATACTGCAGCTGCCTGCCTGTGGTATTATTAGGAAGAGAACACCAGCAAATGTCTGCAGTTAGTTTGAGTTGCACACTGTGCCCAGGATACAGTACACTGACTGAAAATACTGCAGCTGTCTGCCTGCCTGGGGTATTATTATAAAGAGAACACCAGAAATTGTATGCAGTTAGCTTTAGTGGCACACTGTGCACAGGATAAAGTACACTGACTAAAAATACTGCAGCTGCCTGCCTGCCTGTGGTATTATTAGAAAGAGAACACCAGCAATTGTCTGCAGTTAGCTTTAGTTGCACACTGTGCACAGGATACAGTACCCTGACTGAATATAAAGCAGCTGCTTTCCTGCCTGTGGTATTATTACAAAGAGAACACCAAAAATGTTATGCAGTTAGCTTTAGTTGCACACTGTGCACAGGATGCAGTACACTGACTGAAAATACTGCAGCTGTCTGCCTGTGGTATTTATAGGAAGAGAACACCAGCAAGTGTCTGCAGTCGACTTTAGTTGCACACTGTGAACAGGATAAGGTACACTGACTTAAAATACTGCAGCTGTCTGCCTGTGGTATTATTAGGAAGAGAAAACCAGCAAATGTCTGCAGTTTGAGTTGCACACTGTGCACAGGATACAGTACACTGACTGAAAATACTGCAGCTGTCTGCCTGCCTGTGGTATTATTATAAAGAGAACACCAGAAATTGTATGCAGTTAGCTTGAGTTGCACACTGTGCACAGGATACAGTACACTGACTGAAAATACTGCAGCTGCCTGCCTGCCTGTGGTATTATTAGGAATAGAACATCAGCAATTGTCTGCAGTTAGCTTTAGTTGCACACTGTGCACAGGATACAGTACACTGACTGAAAATACTGCAGCTGCCTGCCTGTGGTATTATGAGGAAGAGAACACCAGCAATTGTCTGCAGTTAGTTTGAGTTGCACACTGTGCACAGGATACAGTACACTGACTGAAAATACTGCAGCTGCCTGCCTGCCTGTGGTATTATTAGGAAGAGAACACCAATAATTGTCTGCAGTTAGCTTTAGTTGCACACTGTGCACAGGATACAGTACGCTGACTGAAAAAACTGCAGCTGCCTGCCTGCCTGTGGTATTATTACAAAGAGAACACCACAAAGTGTATGCAGTTAGCTTTAGTTGCACATTGTGCACAGGATACAGTACACTGACTGAAAATACTGCAGCTGCCTGCCTAACTGCCTGCCTGTGGTATTATCAGGAAGATAACACCAGCAATTGTCTGCAGTTAGCTTTAGTTCCACACTGTGCACAGGATACAGTACACTGACTGAAAATACTGCAGTTGTCTGCCTGTGGTATTATTAGGAAGAGAACACCAGCAATTGTCTGCAGTCGACTTTAGTTGCACACTGTGAACAGGATAAGGTACACTGACTTAAAATACTGCAGCTGTCTGCCTGTGGTAATATTAGGAAGAGAACACCCGCAATTGTCTGCAGGTAGCTTTAGTTGCACACTGTGCACAGGATACAGTACACTGACTGAAAATACTGCAGCGCCTGCCTGCCTGTGGTATTATTAGGAAGAGAACACCAGCAATTGTCTGCAGTTAGCTTTAGTTGCACACTGTGCACAGAATAAAGTACACTGACTAAAAATACCGCAGCTGCCTGCCTGCCTGTGGTATTATTAGAAAGAGAACACCAGAAATTGTGTGCAGTTAGCGTGAGTTGCACACTGTGCACAGGATGCAGTACACTGACTGAAAATTCTGCAGCTGCCGGCCTACCTGTGGTATTATTAGGAATAGAACACAAGCAATTGTCTGCAGTTAGCTTTAGTTTCACACTGTGCACAGGATACAGTACACTGACTGAAAATACTGCAGCTGTCTGCCTGCCTGTGGTATTATTAGGAAGAGAACACCAGCAATTGTCTGCAGTTAACTTTAGTTGCACACTGTGAACAGGATAAGGTACACTGACTTAAAAAAATGCAGCTGTCTGCCTGTGGTATTATTAGGAAGAGAACACCAGCAATTGTCTGCAGTTAGCTTGAGTTGCACACTGTGCACAGGATACAGTACACTGACTGAAAATACTGGAGCTGCCTGCCAGCCTGTCGTATTATTACAAAGAGAACACCAGAAATTGTCTGCAGTTAGCTTTAGTTGCACACTGTGCACAGGATACAGTACACTGACTGAAAATACTGCAGCTGCCTTCCTGCCTGTGGTATTATTAGGAAGAGAACACCAGCAATTGTCTGCAGTTAGCTTAAGTTGCACACTGTGCACAGGATACAGTACACTGACTGAAAATACTGCAGCTGCCTGCCTGTGGTATTATTAGGAAGAGAACACCAGCAATTGTCTGCAGTTAGCTTTAGTTGCACACTGTGAACAGGATAAGGTTCACTGACTTAAAATACTGCAGCTGTCTGCTTGTGGTATTATTAGGAAGAGAACACCAGCAATTGTCTGCAGTTAGCTTTAGTTGCACACTGTGAACAGGATAAGGTACACTGACTTAAAATACTGCAGCTGTCTACCTGTGGCATTATTAGGAAGATAACACCAGCAATTGACTGCAGTTAGCTTTAGTTGCACACTGTGCACATGGTATAGTACACTGACTGAAAATACTGAAGCTGCCTGCCTACCTGTGGTATTATTAGGAAGAGAACACCAGCAATTGTCTGCAGTTAGCTTTAGTTGCACACTGTGCACAGGATACAGTACACTGACTGAAAAGACTGCAGCTGCCTGCCTGCCTGTGGTATTATTAGGAAGAGAATACCAGAAATTGTCTGTAGTTAGCTTTAGTTGCACACTGTGCATAGGATAAAGTACACTGACCGAAAATACTGCAGCTGCCTGCCTGTGGTATTATTAGGAAGATAACACCAGCAATTGTCTGCAGTTAGCTTTAGTTGCACACTGTGCACAGGATAAAGTACATTGACTGAAAATAACTGCAGCTGCCTGTCTGTGGTATTATTAGGAAGAGAACACCAGCAAATGTCTGCAGTTAGTTTGAGTTGCACACTGTGCACAGGATACAGTACACTGACTGAAAATACTGCAGCTGTCTGCCTGCCTGTGGTATTATTATAAAGAGAACACCAGAAATGGTATGCAGTTAGCTTTAGTTGCACACTGTGCATAGGATACAGTACACTGACTGAAAATACTGCAGCTGCCTGCCTGCCTGTGGTATTATTAGGAAGAGAACACCAACAATTGTCTGCAGTTAGCTTTAGTTGCACACTGTGCATAGGATACAGTACGCTGACTGAAAAAACTGCAGCTGCCTGCCTGCCTGTGGTATTATTACAAAGAGAACACCACAAATTGTATGCAGTTAGCTTTAGTTGCACATTGTGCACAGGATACAGTACACTGACTGAAAATACTGCAGCTGCCTGCCTAACTGCCTGCCTGTGGTATTATCAGGAAGATAACACCAGCAATTGTCTGCAGTTAGCTTTAGTTCCACACTGTGCACAGGATACAGTACACTGACTGAAAATACTGCAGCTGTCTGCCTGTGGTATTATTAGGAAGAGAACACCAGCAATTGTCTGCAGTCGACTTTAGTTGCACCCTGTGAACAGGATAATGTACACTGACTTAAAATACTGCAGCTGTCTGCCTGTGGTAATATTAGGAAGAGAACACCCGCAATTGTCTGCAGGTAGCTTTAGTTGCACACTGTGCACAGGATACAGTACACTGACTGAAAGTACTGCAGCGCCTGCCTGCCTGTGGTATTATTAGAAAGAGAACACCAGAAATTGTCTGCAGTTAGCTTTAGTTGCACACTGTGCACAGGATACAGTACACTGACTGAAAATACTGCAGCTGCCTTCCTGCCTGTAGTATTATTAGGAAGAGAACACCAGCAATTGTCTGCAGTTAGCTTCAGTTGCACACTGTGCACAGGATACAGTACACTGACTGAAAATACTGCAGCTGCCTGCCTGTGGTATTATTAGGAAGAGAACACCAGCAATTGACTGCAGTTAGCTTTAGTTGCACACTGTGCACATGGTATAGTACACTGACTGAAAATACTGAAGCTGCCTGCCTACCTGTGGTATTATTAGGAAGAGAACACCAGCAATTGTCTGCAGTTAGCTTTAGTTGCACACTGTGCACAGGATACAGTACACTGACTGAAAATACTGCAGCTGCCTGCCTGTGGTATTATAAGGAAGAGAACACCAGCAATTGTCTGCAGTTAGTTTGAGTTGCACACTGTGCACAGGATACAGTACACTAAATGAAAATACTGCAGCTGCCTGCCTGTGGTATTATTAGGAAGAGAACACCAGCAAATGTCTGCAGTTAGTTTGAGTTGCACACTGTGCCCAGGATACAGTACACTGACTGAAAATACTGCAGCTGTCTGCCTGCCTGGGGTATTATTATAAAGAGAACACCAGACATTGTATGCAGTTAGCTTTAGTGGCACACTGTGCACAGGATAAAGTACACTGACTAAAAATACTGCAGCTGCCTGCCTGCCTGTGGTATTATTAGAAAGAGAACACCAGCAATTGTCTGCAGTTAGCTTTAGTTGCACACTGTGCACAGGATACAGTACCCTGACTGAATATAAAGCAGCTGCTTTCCTGCCTGTGGTATTATTACAAAGAGAACACCAAAAATGTTATGCAGTTAGCTTTAGTTGCACACTGTGCACAGGATGCAGTACACTGACTGAAAATACTGCAGCTGTCTGCCTGTGGTATTTATAGGAAGAGAACACCAGCAATTGTCTGCAGTCGACTTTAGTTGCACACTGTGAACAGGATAAGGTACACTGACTTAAAATACTGCAGCTGTCTGCCTGTGGTATTATTAGGAAGAGAAAACCAGCAAATGTCTGCAGTTTGAGTTGCACACTGTGCACAGGATACAGTACACTGACTGAAAATACTGCAGCTGTCTGCCTGCCTGTGGTATTATTATAAAGAGAACACCAGAAATTGTATGCAGTTAGCTTGAGTTGCACACTGTGCAAAGGATACAGTACACTGACTGAAAATACTGCAGCTGCCTGCCTGCCTGTGGTATTATTAGGAATAGAACACCAGCAATTGTCTGCAGTTAGCTTTAGTTGCACACTGTGCACAGGATACAGTACACTGACTGAAAATACTGCAGCTGCCTGCCTGTGGTATTATGAGGAAGAGAACACCAGCAATTGTCTGCAGTTAGTTTGAGTTGCACACTGTGCACAGGATACAGTACACTGACTGAAAATACTGCAGCTGCCTGCCTGCCTGTGGTATTATTAGGAAGAGAACACCAATAATTGTCTGCAGTTAGCTTTAGTTGCACACTGTGCACAGGATACAGTACGCTGACTGAAAAAACTGCAGCTGCCTGCCTGCCTGTGGTATTATTACAAAGAGAACACCACAAAGTGTATGCAGTTAGCTTTAGTTGCACATTGTGCACAGGATACAGTACACTGACTGAAAATACTGCAGCTGCCTGCCTAACTGCCTGTCTGTGGTATTATCAGGAAGATAACACCAGCAATTGTCTGCAGTTAGCTTTAGTTCCACACTGTGCACAGGATACAGTACACTGACTGAAAATACTGCAGCTGTCTGCCTGTGGTATTATTAGGAAGAGAACACCAGCAATTGTCTGCAGTCGACTTTAGTTGCACACTGTGAACAGGATAAGGTACACTGACTTAAAATACTGCAGCTGTCTGCCTGTGGTAATATTAGGAAGAGAACACCCGCAATTGTCTGCAGGTAGGTTTAGTTGCACACTGTGCACAGGATACAGTACACTGACTGAAAATACTGCAGCGCCTGCCTGCCTGTGGTATTATTAGGAAGAGAACACCAGCAATTGTCTGCAGTTAGCTTTAGTTGCACACTGTGCACAGAATAAAGTACACTGACTAAAAATACCGCAGCTGCCTGCCTGCCTGTGGTATTATTAGAAAGAGAACACCAGAAATTGTCTGCAGTTAGCGTGAGTTGCACACTGTGCACAGGATGCAGTACACTGACTGAAAATTCTGCAGCTGCCGGCCTACCTGTGGTATTATTAGGAATAGAACACAAGCAATTGTCTGCAGTTAGCTTTAGTTTCACACTGTGCACAGGATACAGTACACTGACTGAAAATACTGCAGCTGTCTGCCTGCCTGTGGTATTATTAGGAAGAGAACACCAGCAATTGTCTGCAGTTAACTTTAGTTGCACACTGTGAACAGGATAAGGTACACTGACTTAAAAAAAATGCAGCTGTCTGCCTGTGGTATTATTAGGAAGAGAACACCAGCAATTGTCTGCAGTTAGCTTGAGTTGCACACTGTGCACAGGATACAGTACACTGACTGAAAATACTGCAGCTGCCTGCCAGCCTGTCGTATTATTACAAAGAGAACACCAGAAATTGTCTGCAGTTAGCTTTAGTTGCACACTGTGCACAGGATACAGTACACTGACTGAAAATACTGCAGCTGCCTTCCTGCCTGTGGTATTATTAGGAAGAGAACACCAGCAATTGTCTGCAGTTAGCTTCAGTTGCACACTGTGCACAGGATACAGTACACTGACTGAAAATACTGCAGCTGCCTGCCTGTGGTATTATTAGGAAGAGAACACCAGCAATTGTCTGCAGTTAGCTTTAGTTGCACACTGTGAACAGGATAAGGTTCACTGACTTAAAATACTGCAGCTGCCTGCTTGTGGTATTATTAGGAAGAGAACACCAGCAATTGTCTGCAGTTAGCTTTAGTTGCACACTGTGAACAGGATAAGGTACACTGACTTAAAATACTGCAGCTGTCTACCTGTGGCATTATTAGGAAGAGAACACCAGCAATTGACTGCAGTTAGCTTTAGTTGCACACTGTGCACATGGTATAGTACACTGACTGACAATACTGAAGCTGCCTGCCTACCTGTGGTATTATTAGGAAGAGAACACCAGCAATTGTCTGCAGTTAGCTTTAGTTGCACACTGTGCACAGGATACAGTACACTGACTGAAAAGACTGCAGCTGCCTGCCTGCCTGTGGTATTATTAGGAAGAGAATACCAGCAATTGTCTGTAGTTAGCTTTAGTTGCACACTGTGCATAGGATAAAGTACACTGACCGAAAATACTGCAGCTGCCTGCCTGTGGTATTATTAGGAAGATAACACCAGCAATTGTCTGCAGTTAGCTTTAGTTGCACACTGTGCACAGGATAAAGTACATTGACTGAAAATACTGCAGCTGCCTGTCTGTGGTATTATTAGGAAGAGAACAGCAGCAAATGTCTGCAGTTAGTTTGAGTTGCACACTGTGCACAGGATACAGTACACTGACTGAAAATACTGCAGCTGTCTGCCTGCCTGTGGTATTATTAGGAAGAGAACACCAACAATTGTCTGCAGTTAGCTTTAGTTGCACACTGTGCACGGGATACAGTACGCTGACTGAAAAAAACTGCAGCTGCCTGCCTGCCTGTGGTATTATTACAAAGAGAACACCACAAATTGTATGCAGTTAGCTTTAGTTGCACATTGTGCACAGGATACAGTACACTGACTGAAAATACTGCAGCTGCCTGCCTGCCTGTGGTATTATTAGGAAGAGAACACCAACAATTGTCTGCAGTTAGCTTTAGTTGCACACTGTGCACGGGATACAGTACGCTGACTGAAAAAAACTGCAGCTGCCTGCCTGCCTGTGGTATTATTACAAAGAGAACACCACAAATTGTATGCAGTTAGCTTTAGTTGCACATTGTGCACAGGATACAGTACACTGACTGAAAATACTGCAGCTGCCTGCCTAACTGCCTGCCTGTGGTATTATCAGGAAGCTAACACCCGCAATTGTCTGCAGTTAGCTTTAGTTCCACACTGTGCACAGGATACAGTACACTGACTGAAAATACTGCAGCTGTCTGCCTGTGGTATTATTAGGAAGAGAACACCAGCAATTGTCTGCAGTCGACTTTAGTTGCACACTGTGAACAGGATAAGGTACACTGACTTAAAATACTGCAGCTGTCTGCCTGTGGTATTATTAGGAAGAGAACACCAGCAATTGTCTGCAGGTAGCTTTAGTTGCACACTGTGCACAGGATACAGTACACTGACTGAAAATACTGCAGCGCCTGCCTGCCTGTGGTATTATTAGGACGAGAACACCAGCAATTGTCTGCAGTTAGCTTTAGTTGCACACTGTGCACAGAATAAAGTAGACTGACTAAAAATACCGCAGCTGCCTGCCTGCCTGTGGTATTATTAGAAAGAGAACACCAGAAATTGTCTGCAGTTAGCGTGAGTTGCACACTGTGCACAGGATACAGTACACTGACTGAAAATTATGCAGCTGCCTGGCTACCTGTGGTATTATTAGGAATAGAACACGAGCAATTGTCTGCAGTTAGCTTTAGTTGCACACTGTGCACAGGATACAGTACACTGACTGAAAATACTGCAGCTGTCTGCCTGCCTGTGGTATTATTAGGAAGAGAACACCAGCAATTGTCTGCAGTTAACTTTAGTTGCACACTGTGAACAGGATAAGGTACACTGACTTAAAAAAATGCAGCTGTCTGCCTGTGGTATTATTAGGAAGAGAACACCAGCAATTGTCTGCAGTTAGCTTGAGTTGCACACTGTGCACAGGATACAGTACACTGACTGAAAATACTGCAGCTGCCTGCCAGTCTGTCTTATTATTACAAAGAGAACACCAGAAATTGTCTGCAGTTAGCTTTAGTTGCACACTGTGCACAGGATACAGTACACTGACTGAAAATACTGCAGCTGCCTTCCTGCCTGTGGTATTATTAGGAAGAGAACACCAGCAATTGTATGCAGTTAGCTTTAGTTGCACATTGTGCACAGGATACAGTACACTGACTGAAAATACTGCAGCTGCCTGCCTAACTGCCTGCCTGTGGTATTATCAGGAAGATAACACCAGCAATTGTCTGCAGTTAGCTTTAGTTCCACACTGTGCACAGGATACAGTACACTGACTGAAAATACTGCAGCTGTCTGCCTGTGGTATTATTAGGAAGAGAACACCAGCAATTGTCTGCAGTCGACTTTAGTTGCACACTGTGAACAGGATAAGGTACACTGACTTAAAATACTGCAGCTGTCTGCCTGTGGTAATATTAGGAAGAGAACACCCGCAATTGTCTGCAGGTAGCTTTAGTTGCACACTGTGCACAGGATACAGTACACTGACTGAAAGTACTGCAGCGCCTGCCTGCCTGTGGTATTATTAGGAAGAGAACACCAGCAATTGTCTGCAGTTAGCTTTAGTTGCACACTGTGCACAGAATAAAGTACACTGACTAAAAATACCGCATCTGCCTGCCTGCCTGTGGTATTATTAGAAAGAGAACACCAGAAATTGTCTGCAGTTAGCTTTAGTTGCACACTGTGCACAGGATACAGTACACTGACTGAAAATACTGCAGCTGCCTTCCTGCCTGTAGTATTATTAGGAAGAGAACACCAGCAATTGTCTGCAGTTAGCTTCAGTTGCACACTGTGCACAGGATACAGTACACTGACTGAAAATACTGCAGCTGCCTGCCTGTGGTATTATTAGGAAGAGAACACCAGCAATTGACTGCAGTTAGCTTTAGTTGCACACTGTGCACATGGTATAGTACACTGACTGAAAATACTGAAGCTGCCTGCCTACCTGTGGTATTATTAGGAAGAGAACACCAGCAATTGTCTGCAGTTAGCTTTAGTTGCACACTGTGCACAGGATACAGTACACTGACTGAAAAGACTGCAGCTGCCTGCCTGCCTGTGGTATTATTAGGAAGAGAATACCAGCAATTGTCTGTAGTTAGCTTTAGTTGCACACTGTGCATAGGATAAAGTACACTGACTGAAAATACTGCAGCTGCCTGCCTGTGGTATTATTAGGAAGATAACACCAGCAATTGTCTGCAGTTAGCTTTAGTTGCACACTGTGCACAGGATAAAGTACATTGACTGAAAATACTGCAGCTGCCTGTCTGTGGTATTATTAGGAAGAGAACACCAGCAAATGTCTGCAGTTAGTTTGAGTTGCACACTGTGCACAGGATACAGTACACTGACTGAAAATACTGCAGCTGTCTGCCTGCCTGTGGTATTATTATAAAGAGAACACCAGAAATGGTATGCAGTTAGCTTTAGTTGCACACTGTGCACAGGATACAGTACACTGACTGAAAATACTGCAGCTGCCTGCCTGCCTGCCTGTGGTTTTATTAGGAAGAGAACACCAACAATTGTCTGCAGTTAGCTTTAGTTGCACACTGTGCACGGGATACAGTACGCTGACTGAAAAAACTGCAGCTGCCTGCCTGCCTGTGGTATTATTACAAAGAGAACACCACAAATTGTATGCAGGTAGCTTTAGTTGCACATTGTGCACAGGATACAGTACACTGACTGAAAATACTGCAGCTGCCTGCCTAACTGCCTGCCTGTGGTATTATCAGGAAGATAACACCAGCAATTGTCTGCAGTTAGCTTTAGTTCCACACTGTGCACAGGATACAGTACACTGACTGAAAATACTGCAGCTGTCTGCTTGTGGTATTATTAGGAAGAGAACACCAGCAATTGTCTGCAGTCGACTTTAGTTGCACACTGTGAACAGGATAAGGTACACTGACTTAAAATACTGCAGCTGTCTGCCTGTGGTAATATTAGGAAGAGAACACCCGCAATTGTCTGCAGGTAGCTTTAGTTGCACACTGTGCACAGGATACAGTACACTGACTGAAAATACTGCAGCGCCTGCCTGCCTGTGGTATTATTAGGACGAGAACACCAGCAATTGTCTGCAGTTAGCTTTAGTTGCACACTGTGCACAGAATAAAGTAGACTGACTAAAAATACCGCAGCTGCCTGCCTGCCTGTGGTATTATTAGAAAGAGAACACCAGAAATTGTCTGCAGTTAGCGTGAGTTGCACACTGTGCACAGGATACAGTACACTGACTGAAAATTCTGCAGCTGCCTGCCTACCTGTGGTATTATTAGGAATAGAACACGAGCAATTGTCTGCAGTTAGCTTTAGTTGCACACTGTGCACAGGATACAGTACACTGACTGAAAATACTGCAGCTGCCTGCCTGTGGTATTATTAGGAAGAGAACACCAGCAAGTGTCTGCAGTTAACTTTAGTTGCACACTGTGAACAGGATAAGGTACACTGACTTAAAAAAATGCAGCTGTCTGCCTGTGGTATTATTAGGAAGAGAACACCAGCAATTGTCTGCAGTTAGCTTGAGTTGCACACTGTGCACAGGATACAGTACACTGACTGAAAATACTGCAGCTGCCTGCCAGCCTGTCGTATTATTACAAAGAGAACACCAGAAATTGTCTGCAGTTAGCTTTAGTTGCACACTGTGCACAGGATACAGTACACTGACTGAAAATACTGCAGCTGCCTTCCTGCCAGTGGTATTATTAGGAAGAGAACACCAGCAATTGTATGCAGTTAGCTTTAGTTGCACATTGTGCACAGGATACAGTACACTGACTGAAAATACTGCAGCTGCCTGCCTAACTGCCTGCCTGTGGTATTATCAGGAAGATAACACCAGCAATTGTCTGCAGTTAGCTTTAGTTCCACACTGTGCACAGGATACAGTACACTGACTGAAAATACTGCATCTGTCTGCCTGTGGTATTATTAGGAAGAGAACACCAGCAATTGTCTGCAGTCGACTTTAGTTGCACACTGTGAACATGATAAGGTACACTGACTGAAAATACTGCAGCTGTCTGCCTGTGGTAATATTAGGAAGAGAACACCCGCAATTGTCTGCAGGTAGATTTAGTTGCACACTGTGCACAGGATACAGTACACTGACTGAAAGTACTGCAGCGCCTGCCTGCCTGTGGTATTATTAGGAAGAGAACACCAGCAATTGTCTGCAGTTAGCTTTAGTTGCACACTGTGCACAGAATAAAGTACACTGACTAAAAATACCGCAGCTGCCTGCCTGCCTGTGGTATTATTAGAAAGAGAACCCCAGAAATTGTCTGCAGTTAGCGTGAGTTGCACACTGTGCACAGGATACAGTACACTGACTGAAAATTATGCAGCTGCCTGCCTACCTGTGGTATTATTAGGAATAGAACATGAGTAATTGTCTGCAGTTAGCTTTAGTTGCACACTGTGCACAGGATACAGTACACTGACTGAAAATACTGCAGCTGTCTGCCTGCCTGTGGTATTATTAGGAATAGAACACCAGCAATTGTCTGCAGTTAACTTTAGTTGCACACTGTGAACAGGATAAGGTACACTGACTTAAAAAAATGCAGCTGTCTGCCTGTGGTATTATTAGGAAGAGAACACCAGCAATTGTCTGCAGTTAGCTTGAGTTGCACACTGTACACAGGATACAGTACACTGACTGAAAATACTGCAGCTGCCTGCCAGCCTGTCGTATTATTACAAAGAGAACACCAGAAATTGTCTGCAGTTAGCTTTAGTTGCACACTGTGCACAGGATACAGTACACTGACTGAAAATACTGCAGCTGCCTTCCTGCCTGTGGTATTATTAGGAAGAGAACACCAGCAATTGTCTGCAGTTAGCTTTAGTTGCACACTGTGCACAGGATACAGTACACTGACTGAAAATACTGCAGCTGCCTGCCTGTGGTATTATTAGGAAGAGAACACCAGCAATTGTCTGCAGTTAGCTTTAGTTGCACACTGTGAATAGGATAAAGTACACTGACTGAAAATACTGCAGCTGCCTGCCTGTGGTATTATTAGGAAGATAACACCAGCAATTGTCTGCAGTTAGTTTTAGTTGCACACTGTGCACAGGATACAGTACACTGATTGAAAATACTGCAGGTGCCTGCTGGCCTTTGGTATTATTAGGAAGAGAACGCCAGCAATTGTCTGCAGTTAGCTTTAGTTGCACACTGTGCACAGGATAAAGTACAGTGACTGAAAATACAGAAGCTGCCTGCCTGTGGTATTATTAGAAAGAGAACACCAGCAATTGACTGCAGTCGACTTTAGTTGCACACTGTGCACAGGATAAAGTACATTGACTAAAAATACTGCAGCTGCCTGTCTGTGGTATTATTAGGAAGAGAACACCAGCAATTGTCTGCAGTTAGCTTTAGTTGCACACTGTGCACAGGATACAGTACACTGACTGAAAAAACTGCAGCTGCCTGCCTGCCTATGGTATTATTACAAAGAGAACACCACAAATTGTATGCAGTTAGCTTTAGTTGCACACTGTGCACAGGATACAGTACACTGACTGAAAATACTGCAGCTGCCTGCCTGCCTGCCTGTGGTATTATTAGGAAGAGAACACCAGAAATTGTCTGCAGTTAGCTTTAGTTGCACACTGTGCACAGGATACAGTACACTGACTGAAAATACTGCAGCTGTCTGCCTGTGGTATTATTAGAAAGAAAACACCAGCAATTGTCTGCAGTCGACTTTAGTTGCACACTGTGAACAGGATAAGGTACACTGACTTAAAATAAAGCAGCTATCTGCCTGTGGTGTTATTAGGAAGAGAACACCGGCAATTGTCTGCAGGTAGCTTTAGTTGCACACTGTGCACAGGATACAGTACACTGACTGAAAATACTGCAGCGCCTGCCTAACTGTGGTATTATTAGGAAGAGAACACCAGCAATTGTCTGCAGTTAGCTTTAGTTGCACACTGTGAACAGGATAAGGTACACTGACTTAAAATACTGCAGCTGTCTACCTGTGGCATTATTAGGAAGAGAACACCAGCAATTGACTGCAGTTAGCTTTAGTTGCACACTGTGCACATGGTATAGTACACTGACTGAAAATACTGAAGCTGATGCCTACCTGTGGTATTATTAGGAAGAGAACACCAGCAATTGTCTGCAGTTAGCTTTAGTTGCACACTGTGCACAGGATACAGTACACTGACTGAAAAGACTGCAGCTGCCTGCCTGCCTGTGGTATTATTAGGAAGAGAATACCAGCAATTGTCTATAGTTAGCTTTAGTTGCACACTGTGCATAGGATAAAGTACACTGACTGAAAATACTGCAGCTGCCTGCCTGTGGTATTATTAGGAAGATAACACCAGCAATTGTCTGCAGTTAGCTTTAGTTGCACACTGTGCACAGGATAAAGTACATTGACTGAAAATACTGCAGCTGCCTGTCTGTGGTATTATTAGGAAGAGAACACCAGCAAATGTCTGCAGTTAGTTTGAGTTGCACACTGTGCACAGGATACAGTACACTGACTGAAAATACTGCAGCTGTCTGCCTGCCTGTGGTATTATTATAAAGAGAACACCAGAAATGGTATGCAGTTAGCTTTAGTTGCACACTGTGCACAGGATACAGTACACTGACTGAAAATACTGCAGCTGCCTGCCTGCCTGTGGTATTATTAGGAAGAGAACACCAACAATTGTCTGCAGTTAGCTTTAGTTGCACACTGTGCACGGGATACAGTACGCTGACTGAAAAAACTGCAGCTGCCTGCCTGCCTGTGGTATTATTACAAAGAGAACACCACAAATTGTATGCAGTTAGCTTTAGTTGCACATTGTGCACAGGATACAGTACACTGACTGAAAATACTGCAGCTGCCTGCCTAACTGCCTGCCTGTGGTATTATCAGGAAGCTAACACCAGCAATTGTCTGCAGTTAGCTTTAGTTCCACACTGTGCACAGGATACAGTACACTGACTGAAAATATTGCAGCTGTCTGCCTGTGGTATTATTAGGAAGAGAACACCAGCAATTGTCTGCAGTCGACTTTAGTTGCACACTGTGAACAGGATAAGGTACACTGACTTAAAATACTGCAGCTGTCTGCCTGTGGTATTATTAGGAAGCGAACACCAGCAATTGTCTGCAGGTAGCTTTAGTTGCACACTGTGCACAGGATACAGTACACTGACTGAAAATACTGCAGCGCCTGCCTGCCTGTGGTATTATTAGGACGAGAACACCAGCAATTGTCTGCAGTTAGCTTTAGTTGCACACTGTGCACAGAATAAAGTAGACTGACTAAAAATACCGCAGCTGCCTGCCTGCCTGTGGTATTATTAGAAAGAGAACACCAGAAATTGTCTGCAGTTAGTGTGAGTTGCACACTGTGCACAGGATACAGTACACTGACTGAAAATTCTGCAGCTGCCTGGCTACCTGTGGTATTATTAGGAATAGAACACGAGCAATTGTCTGCAGTTAGCTTTAGTTGCACACTGTGCACAGGATACAGTACACTGACTGAAAATACTGCAGCTGTCTGCCTGCCTGTGGTATTATTAGGAAGAGAACACCAGCAATTGTCTGCAGTTAACTTTAGTTGCACACTGTGAACAGGATAAGGTACACTGACTTAAAAAAATGCAGCTGTCTGCCTGTGGTATTATTAGGAAGAGAACACCAGCAATTGTCTGCAGTTAGCTTGAGTTGCACAATGTGCACATGATACAGTACACTGACTGAAAATACTGCAGCTGCCTGCCAGCCTGTCTTATTATTACAAAGAGAACACCAGAAATTGTCTGCAGTTAGCTTTAGTTGCACACTGTGCACAGGATACAGTACACTGACTGAAAATACTGCAGCTGCCTTCCTGCCTGTGGTATTATTAGGAAGAGAACACCAGCAATTGTATGCAGTTAGCTTTAGTTGCACATTGTGCACAGGATACAGTACACTGACTGAAAATACTGCAGCTGCCTGCCTAACTGCCTGCCTGTGGTATTATCAGGAAGATAACACCAGCAATTGTCTGCAGTTAGCTTTAGTTCCACACTGTGCACAGGATACAGTACACTGACTGAAAATACTGCAGCTGTCTGCCTGTGGTATTATTAGGAAGAGAACACCAGCAATTGTCTGCAGTCGACTTTAGTTGCACACTGTGAACAGGATAAGGTACACTGACTTAAAATACTGCAGCTGTCTGCCTGTGGTAATATTAGGAAGAGAACACCCGCAATTGTCTGCAGGTAGCTTTAGTTGCACACTGTGCACAGGATACAGTACACTGACTGAAAGTACTGCAGCGCCTGCCTGCCTGTGGTATTATTAGGAAGAGAACACCAGCAATTGTCTGCAGTTAGCTTTAGTTGCACACTGTGCACAGAATAAAGTACACTGACTAAAAATACCGCATCTGCCTGCCTGCCTGTGGTATTATTGGAAAGAGAACACCAGAAATTGTCTGCAGTTAGCTTTAGTTGCACACTGTGCACAGGATACAGTACACTGACTGAAAATACTGCAGCTGCCTTCCTGCCTGTAGTATTATTAGGAAGAGAACACCAGCAATTGTCTGCAGTTAGCTTCAGTTGCACACTGTGCACATGATACAGTACACTGACTGAAAATACTGCAGCTGCCTGCCTGTGGTATTATTAGGAAGAGAACACCAGCAATTGACTGCAGTTAGCTTTAGTTGCACACTGTGCACATGGTATAGTACACTGACTGAAAATACTGAAGCTGCCTGCCTACCTGTGGTATTATTAGGAAGAGAACACCAGCAATTGTCTGCAGTTAGCTTTAGTTGCACACTGTGCACAGGATACAGTACACTGACTGAAAAGACTGCAGCTGCCTGCCTGCCTGTGGTATTATTAGGAAGAGAATACCAGCAATTGTCTGTAGTTAGCTTTAGTTGCACACTGTGCATAGGATAAAGTACACTGACTGAAAATACTGCAGCTGCCTGCCTGTGGTATTATTAGGAAGATAACACCAGCAATTGTCTGCAGTTAGCTTTAGTTGCACACTGTGCACAGGATACAGTACACTGACTGAAAATACTGCAGCTGCCTGCCTGCCTGTGGTATTATTAGGAAGAGAACACCAGCAAGTGTCTGCAGTTAACTTTAGTTGCACACTGTGAACAGGATAAGGTACACTGACTTAAAAAAATGCAGCTGTCTGCCTGTGGTATTATTAGGAAGAGAACACCAGCAATTGTCTGCAGTTAGCTTGAGTTGCACACTGTGCACAGGATACAGTACACTGACTGAAAATACTGCAGCTGCCTGCCAGCCTGTCGTATTATTACAAAGAGAACACCAGAAATTGTCTGCAGTTAGCTTTAGTTGCACACTGTGCACAGGATACAGTACACTGACTGAAAATACTGCAGCTGCCTTCCTGCCTGTGGTATTATTAGGAAGAGAACACCAGCAATTGTCTGCAGTTAGCTTTAGTTGCACACTGTGCACAGAATAAAGTAGACTGACTAAAAATACCGCAGCTGCCTGCCTGCCTGTGGTATTATTAGAAAGAGAACACCAGAAATTGTCTGCAGTTAGCGTGAGTTGCACACTGTGCACAGGATACAGTACACTGACTGAAAATTCTGCAGCTGCCTGCCTACCTGTGGTATTATTAGGAATAGAACACGAGCAATTGTCTGCAGTTAGCTTTAGTTGCACACTGTGCACAGGATACAGTACACTGACTGAAAATACTGCAGCTGCCTGCCTGCCTGTGGTATTATTAGGAAGAGAACACCAGCAAGTGTCTGCAGTTAACTTTAGTTGCACACTGTGAACAGGATAAGGTACACTGACTTAAAAAAATGCAGCTGTCTGCCTGTGGTATTATTAGGAAGAGAACACCAGCAATTGTCTGCAGTTAGCTTGAGTTGCACACTGTGCACAGGATACAGTACACTGACTGAAAATACTGCAGCTGCCTGCCAGCCTGTCGTATTATTACAAAGAGAACACCAGAAATTGTCTGCAGTTAGCTTTAGTTGCACACTGTGCACAGGATACAGTACACTGACTGAAAATACTGCAGCTGCCTTCCTGCCTGTGGTATTATTAGGAAGAGAACACCAGCAAGTGTATGTAGTTAGCTTTAGTTGCACATTGTGCACAGGATACAGTACACTGACTGAAAATACTGCAGCTGCCTGCCTAACTGCCTGCCTGTGGTATTATCAGGAAGATAACACCAGCAATTGTCTGCAGTTAGCTTTAGTTCCACACTGTGCACAGGATACAGTACACTGACTGAAAATACTGCAGCTGTCTGCCTGTGGTATTATTAGGAAGAGAACACCAGCAATTGTCTGCAGTCGACTTTAGTTGCACACTGTGAACAGGATAAGGTACACTGACTTAAAATACTGCAGCTGTCTGCCTGTGGTAATATTAGGAAGAGAACACCCGCAATTGTCTGCAGGTAGCTTTAGTTGCACACTGTGCACAGGATACAGTACACTGACTGAAAGTACTGCAGCGCCTGCCTGCCTGTGGTATTATTAGGAAGAGAACACCAGCAATTGTCTGCAGTTAGCTTTAGTTGCACACTGTGCACAGAATAAAGTACACTGACTAAAAATACCGCATCTGCCTGCCTGCCTGTGGTATTATTGGAAAGAGAACACCAGAAATTGTCTGCAGTTAGCTTTAGTTGCACACTGTGCACAGGATACAGTACACTGACTGAAAATACTGCAGCTGCCTTCCTGCCTGTAGTATTATTAGGAAGAGAACACCAGCAATTGTCTGCAGTTAGCTTCAGTTGCACACTGTGCACATGATACAGTACACTGACTGAAAATACTGCAGCTGCCTGCCTGTGGTATTATTAGGAAGAGAACACCAGCAATTGTCTGCAGTTAGCTTTAGTTGCACACTGTGCACAGGATACAGTACACTGACTGAAAAGACTGCAGCTGCCTGCCTGCCTGTGGTATTATTAGGAAGAGAATACCAGCAATTGTCTGTAGTTAGCTTTAGTTGCACACTGTGCATAGGATAAAGTACACTGACTGAAAATACTGCAGCTGCCTGCCTGTGGTATTATTAGGAAGATAACACCAGCAATTGTCTGCAGTTAGCTTTAGTTGCACACTGTGCACAGGATACAGTACACTGACTGAAAATACTGCAGCTGCCTGCCTGCCTGTGGTATTATTAGGAAGAGAACACCAGCAAGTGTCTGCAGTTAACTTTAGTTGCACACTGTGAACAGGATAAGGTACACTGACTTAAAAAAATGCAGCTGTCTGCCTGTGGTATTATTAGGAAGAGAACACCAGCAATTGTCTGCAGTTAGCTTGAGTTGCACACTGTGCACAGGATACAGTACACTGACTGAAAATACTGCAGCTGCCTGCCAGCCTGTCGTATTATTACAAAGAGAACACCAGAAATTGTCTGCAGTTAGCTTTAGTTGCACACTGTGCACAGGATACAGTACACTGACTGAAAATACTGCAGCTGCCTTCCTGCCTGTGGTATTATTAGGAAGAGAACACCAGCAATTGTATGCAGTTAGCTTTAGTTGCACATTGTGCACAGGATACAGTACACTGACTGAAAATACTGCAGCTGCCTGCCTAACTGCCTGCCTGTGGTATTATCAGGAAGATAACACCAGCAATTGTCTGCAGTTAGCTTTAGTTCCACACTGTGCACAGGATACAGTACACTGACTGAAAATACTGCAGCTGCCTGCCTAACTGCCTGCCTGTGGTATTATCAGGAAGATAACACCAGCAATTGTCTGCAGTTAGCTTTAGTTCCACACTGTGCACAGGATACAGTACACTGACTGAAAATACTGCAGCTGTCTGCCTGTGGTATTATTAGGAAGAGAACACCAGCAATTGTCTGCAGTCGACTTTAGTTGCACACTGTGAACAGGATAAGGTACACTGACTGAAAATACTGCAGCTGTCTGCCTGTGGTAATATTAGGAAGAGAACACCCGCAATTGTCTGCAGGTAGATTTAGTTGCACACTGTGCACAGGATACAGTACACTGACTGAAAGTACTGCAGCGCCTGCCTGCCTGTGGTATTATTAGGAAGAGAACACCAGCAATTGTCTGCAGTTAGCTTTAGTTGCACACTGTGCACAGAATAAAGTACACTGACTAAAAATACCGCAGCTGCCTGCCTGCCTGTGGTATTATTAGAAAGAGAACCCCAGAAATTGTCTGCAGTTAGCGTGAGTTGCACACTGTGCACAGGATACAGTACACTGACTGAAAATTCTGCAGCTGCCTGCCTACCTGTGGTATTATTAGGAATAGAACATGAGTAATTGTCTGCAGTTAGCTTTAGTTGCACACTGTGCACAGGATACAGTACACTGACTGAAAATACTGCAGCTGTCTGCCTGCCTGTGGTATTATTAGGAATAGAACACCAGCAATTGTCTGCAGTTAACTTTAGTTGCACACTGTGAACAGGATAAGGTACACTGACTTAAAAAATGCAGCTGTCTGCCTGTGGTATTATTAGGAAGAGAACACCAGCAATTGTCTGCAGTTAGCTTGAGTTGCACACTGTACACAGGATACAGTACACTGACTGAAAATACTGCAGCTGCCTGCCAGCCTGTCGTATTATTACAAAGAGAACACCAGAAATTGTCTGCAGTTAGCTTTAGTTGCACACTGTGCACAGGATACAGTACACTGACTGAAAATACTGCAGCTGCCTTCCTGCCTGTGGTATTATTAGGAAGAGAACACCAGCAATTGTCTGCAGTTAGCTTTAGTTGCACACTGTGCACAGGATACAGTACACTGACTGAAAATACTGCAGCTGCCTGCCTGTGGTATTATTAGGAAGAGAACACCAGCAATTGTCTGCAGTTAGCTTTAGTTGCACACTGTGAATAGGATAAAGTACACTGACTGAAAATACTGCAGCTGCCTGCCTGTGGTATTATTAGGAAGATAACACCAGCAATTGTCTGCAGTTAGTTTTAGTTGCACACTGTGCACAGGATACAGTACACTGATTGAAAATACTGCAGGTGCCTGCTGGCCTTTGGTATTATTAGGAAGAGAACACCAGCAATTGTCTGCAGTTAGCTTTAGTTGCACACTGTGCACAGGATAAAGTACAGTGACTGAAAATACAAAAGCTGCCTGCCTGTGGTATTATTAGAAAGAGAACACCAGCAATTGACTGCAGTCGACTTTAGTTGCACACTGTGCACAGGATAAAGTACATTGACTAAAAATACTGCAGCTGCCTGTCTGTGGTAGTATTAGGAAGAGAACACCAGCAATTGTCTGCAGTTAGCTTTAGTTGCACACTGTGCACATGATACAGTACACTGACTGAAAAAACTGAAGCTGCCTGCCTGCCTATGGTATTATTACAAAGAGAACACCACAAATTGTATGCAGTTAGCTTTAGTTGCACACTGTGCACAGAATACAGTACACTGACTGAAAATACTGCAGCTGCCTGCCTGCCTGCCTGTGGTATTATTAGGAAGAGAACACCAGAAATTGTCTGCAGTTAGCTTTAGTTGCACACTGTGCACAGGATACAGTACACTGACTGAAAATACTGCAGCTGTCTGCCTGTGGTATTATTAGAAAGAGAACACCAGCAATTGTCTGCAGTCGACTTTAGTTGCACACTGTGAACAGGATAAGGTACACTGACTTAAAATAAAGCAGCTATCTGCCTGTGGTTTTATTAGGAAGAGAACACCGGCAATTGTCTGCAGGTAGCTTTAGTTGCACACTGTGCACAGGATACAGTACACTGACTGAAAATACTGCAGCGCCTGCCTAACTGTGGTATTATTAGGAAGAGAACACCAGCAATTGTCTGCAGTTAGCTTTAGTTGCACACTGTGAACAGGATAAGGTACACTGACTTAAAATACTGCAGCTGTCTACCTGTGGCATTATTAGGAAGAGAACACCAGCAATTGACTGCAGTTAGCTTTAGTTGCACACTGTGCACATGGTATAGTACACTGACTGAAAATACTGAAGCTGCCTGCCTACCTGTGGTATTATTAGGAAGAGAACACCAGCAATTGTCTGCAGTTAGCTTTAGTTGCACACTGTGCACAGGATAAAGTACATTGACTGAAAATACTGCAGCTGCCTGTCTGTGGTATTATTAGGAAGAGAACACCAGCAAATGTCTGCAGTTAGTTTGAGTTGCACACTGTGCACAGGATACAGTACACTGACTGAAAATACTGCAGCTGTCTGCCTGCCTGTGGTATTATTATAAAGAGAACACCAGAAATGGTATGCAGTTAGCTTTAGTTGCACACTGTGCACAGGATACAGTACACTGACTGAAAATACTGCAGCTGCCTGCCTGCCTGTGGTATTATTAGGAAGAGAACACCAACAATTGTCTGCAGTTAGCTTTAGTTGCACACTGTGCACGGGATACAGTACGCTGACTGAAAAAACTGCAGCTGCCTGCCTGCCTGTGGTATTATTACAAAGAGAACACCACAAATTGTATGCAGTTAGCTTTAGTTGCACATTGTGCACAGGATACAGTACACTGACTGAAAATACTGCAGCTGCCTGCCTAACTGCCTGCCTGTGGTATTATCAGGAAGCTAACACCAGCAATTGTCTGCAGTTAGCTTTAGTTCCACACTGTGCACAGGATACAGTACACTGACTGAAAATACTGCAGCTGTCTGCCTGTGGTATTATTAGGAAGAGAACACCAGCAATTGTCTGCAGTCGACTTTAGTTGCACACTGTGAACAGGATAAGGTACACTGACTTAAAATACTGCAGCTGTCTGCCTGTGGTATTATTAGGAAGAGAACACCAGCAATTGTCTGCAGGTAGCTTTAGTTGCACACTGTGCACAGGATACAGTACACTGACTGAAAATACTGCAGCGCCTGCCTGCCTGTGGTATTATTAGGACGAGAACACCAGCAATTGTCTGCAGTTAGCTTTAGTTGCACACTGTGCACAGAATAAAGTAGACTGACTAAAAATACCGCAGCTGCCTGCCTGCCTGTGGTATTATTAGAAAGAGAACACCAGAAATTGTCTGCAGTTAGCGTGAGTTGCACACTGTGCACAGGATACAGTACACTGACTGAAAATACTGCAGCTGTCTGCCTGCCTGTGGTATTATTAGGAAGAGAACACCAGCAATTGTCTGCAGTTAACTTTAGTTGCACACTGTGAACAGGATAAGGTACACTGACTTAAAAAAATGCAGCTGTCTGCCTGTGGTATTATTAGGAAGAGAACACCAGCAATTGTCTGCAGTTAGCTTGAGTTGCACACTGTGCACAGGATACAGTGCACTGACTGAAAATACTGCAGCTGCCTGCCAGCCTGTCTTATTATTACAAAGAGAACACCAGAAATTGTCTGCAGTTAGCTTTAGTTGCACACTGTGCACAGGATACAGTACACTGACTGAAAATACTGCAGCTGCCTTCCTGCCTGTGGTATTATTAGGAAGAGAACACCAGCAAGTGTATGCAGTTAGCTTTAGTTGCACATTGTGCACAGGATACAGTACACTGACTAAAAATACTGCAGCTGCCTGCCTAACTGCCTGCCTGTGGTATTATCAGGAAGATAACACCAGCAATTGTCTGCAGTTAGCTTTAGTTCCACACTGTGCACAGGATACAGTACACTGACTGAAAATACTGCAGCTGTCTGCCTGTGGTATTATTAGGAAGAGAACACCAGCAATTGTCTGCAGTCGACTTTAGTTGCACACTGTGAACAGGATAAGGTACACTGACTTAAAATACTGCAGCTGTCTGCCTGTGGTAATATTAGGAAGAGAACACCCGCAATTGTCTGCAGGTAGCTTTAGTTGCACACTGTGCACAGGATACAGTACACTGACTGAAAGTACTGCAGCGCCTGCCTGCCTGTGGTATTATTAGGAAGAGAACACCAGCAATTGTCTGCAGTTAGCTTTAGTTGCACACTGTGCACAGAATAAAGTACACTGACTAAAAATACCGCATCTGCCTGCCTGCCTGTGGTATTATTAGAAAGAGAACACCAGAAATTGTCTGCAGTTAGCTTTAGTTGCACACTGTGCACAGGATACAGTACACTGACTGAAAATACTGCAGCTGCCTTCCTGCCTGCAGTATTATTAGGAAGAGAACACCAGCAACTGTCTGCAGTTAGCTTCAGTTGCACACTGTGCACAGGATACAGTACACTGACTGAAAATACTGCAGCTGCCTGCCTGTGGTATTATTAGGAAGAGAACACCAGCAATTGACTGCAGTTAGCTTTAGTTGCACACTGTGCACATGGTATAGTACACTGACTGAAAATACTGAAGCTGCCTGCCTACCTGTGGTATTATTAGGAAGAGAACACCAGCAATTGTCTGCAGTTAGCTTTAGTTGCACACTGTGCACAGGATACAGTACACTGACTGAAAAGACTGCAGCTGCCTGCCTGCCTGTGGTATTATTAGGAAGAGAATACCAGCAATTGTCTGTAGTTAGCTTTAGTTGCACACTGTGCATAGGATAAAGTACACTGACTGAAAATACTGCAGCTGCCTGCCTGTGGTATTATTAGGAAGATAACACCAGCAATTGTCTGCAGTTAGCTTTAGTTGCACACTGTGCACAGGATAAAGTACATTGACTGAAAATACTGCAGCTGCCTGTCTGTGGTATTATTAGGAAGATAACACCAGCAAATGTCTGCAGTTAGTTTGAGTTGCACACTGTGCACAGGATACAGTACACTGACTGAAAATACTGCAGCTGTCTGCCTGCCTGTGGTATTATTATAAAGAGAACACCAGAAATGGTATGCAGTTAGCTTTAGTTGCACACTGTGCACAGGATACAGTACACTGACTGAAAATACTGCAGCTGCCTGCCTGCCTGCCTGTGGTATTATTAGGAAGAGAACACCAACAATTGTCTGCAGTTAGCTTTAGTTGCACACTGTGCACGGGATACAGTACGCTGACTGAAAAAACTGCAGCTGCCTGCCTGCCTGTGGTATTATTACAAAGAGAACACCACAAATTGTATGCAGTTAGCTTTAGTTGCACATTGTGCACAGGATACAGTACACTGACTGAAAATACTGCAGCTGCCTGCCTAACTGCCTGCATGTGGTATTATCAGGAAGATAACACCAGCAATTGTCTGCAGTTAGCTTTAGTTCCACACTGTGCACAGGATACAGTACACTGACTGAAAATACTGCAGCTGTCTGCCTGTGGTATTATTAGGAAGAGAACACCAGCAATTGTCTGCAGTCGACTTTAGTTGCACACTGTGAACAGGATAAGGTACACTGACTTAAAATACTGCAGCTGTCTGCCTGTGGTAATATTAGGAAGAGAACACCCGCAATTGTCTGCAGGTAGCTTTAGTTGCACACTGTGCACAGGATACAGTACACTGACTGAAAATACTGCAGCGCCTGCCTGCCTGTGGTATTATTAGGACGAGAACACCAGCAATTGTTTGCAGTTAGCTTTAGTTGCACACTGTGCACAGAATAAAGTGGACTGACTAAAAATACCGCAGCTGCCTGCCTGCCTGTGGTATTATTAGAAAGAGAACACCAGAAATTGTCTGCAGTTAGCGTGAGTTGCACACTGTGCACATGATACAGTACACTGACTGAAAATTCTGCAGCTGCCTGCCTACCTGTGGTATTATTAGGAATAGAACACGAGCAATTGTCTGCAGTTAGCTTTAGTTGCACACTGTGCACAGGATACAGTACACTGACTGAAAATACTGCAGCTGCCTGCCTGCCTGTGGTATTATTAGGAAGAGAACACCAGCAAGTGTCTGCAGTTAACTTTAGTTGCACACTGTGAACAGGATAAGGTACACTGACTTAAAAAAATGCAGCTGTCTGCCTGTGGTATTATTAGGAAGAGAACACCAGCAATTGTCTGCAGTTAGCTTGAGTTGCACACTGTGCACAGGATACAGTACACTGACTGAAAATACTGCAGCTGCCTGCCAGCCTGTCGTATTATTACAAAGAGAACACCAGAAATTGTCTGCAGTTAGCTTTAGTTGCACACTGTGCACAGGATACAGTACACTGACTGAAAATACTGCAGCTGCCTTCCTGCCTGTGGTATTATTAGGAAGAGAACACCAGCAATTGTATGCAGTTAGCTTTAGTTGCACATTGTGCACAGGATACAGTACACTGACTGAAAATACTGCAGCTGCCTGCCTAACTGCCTGCCTGTGGTATTATCAGGAAGATAACACCAGCAATTGTCTGCAGTTAGCTTTAGTATCACACTGTGCACAGGATACAGTACACTGACTGAAAATACTGCAGCTGTCTGCCTGTGGTATTATTAGGAAGAGAACACCAGCAATTGTCTGCAGTCGACTTTAGTTGCACACTGTGAACAGGATAAGGTACACTGACTGAAAATACTGCAGCTGTCTGCCTGTGGTAATATTAGGAAGAGAACACCCGCAATTGTCTGCAGGTAGATTTAGTTGCACACTGTGCACAGGATACAGTACACTGACTGAAAGTACTGCAGCGCCTGCCTGCCTGTGGTATTATTAGGAAGAGAACACCAGCAATTGTCTGCAGTTAGCTTTAGTTGCACACTGTGCACAGAATAAAGTACACTGACTAAAAATACCGCAGCTGCCTGCCTGCCTGTGGTATTATTAGAAAGAGAACCCCAGAAATTGTCTGCAGTTAGCGTGAGTTGCACACTGTGCACAGGATACAGTACACTGACTGAAAATTCTGCAGCTGCCTGCCTACCTGTGGTATTATTAGGAATAGAACATGAGTAATTGTCTGCAGTTAGCTTTAGTTGCACACTGTGCACAGGATACAGTACACTGACTGAAAATACTGCAGCTGTCTGCCTGCCTGTGGTATTATTAGGAATAGAACACCAGCAATTGTCTGCAGTTAACTTTAGTTGCACACTGTGAACAGGATAAGGTACACTGACTTAAAAAATGCAGCTGTCTGCCTGTGGTATTATTAGGAAGAGAACACCAGCAATTGTCTGCAGTTAGCTTGAGTTGCACACTGTACACAGGATACAGTACACTGACTGAAAATACTGCAGCTGCCTGCCAGCCTGTCGTATTATTACAAAGAGAACACCAGAAATTGTCTGCAGTTAGCTTTAGTTGCACACTGTGCACAGGATACAGTACACTGACTGAAAATACTGCAGCTGCCTTCCTGCCTGTGGTATTATTAGGAAGAGAACACCAGCAATTGTCTGCAGTTAGCTTTAGTTGCACACTGTGCACAGGATACAGTACACTGACTGAAAATACTGCAGCTGCCTGCCTGTGGTATTATTAGGAAGAGAACACCAGCAATTGTCTGCAGTTAGCTTTAGTTGCACACTGTGAATAGGATAAAGTACACTGACTGAAAATACTGCAGCTGCCTGCCTGTGGTATTATTAGGAAGATAACACCAGCAATTGTCTGCAGTTAGTTTTAGTTGCACACTGTGCACAGGATACAGTACACTGATTGAAAATACTGCAGGTGCCTGCTGGCCTTTGGTATTATTAGGAAGAGAACACCAGCAATTGTCTGCAGTTAGCTTTAGTTGCACACTGTGCACAGGATAAAGTACAGTGACTGAAAATACAGAAGCTGCCTGCCTGTGGTATTATTAGAAAGAGAACACCAGCAATTGACTGCAGTCGACTTTAGTTGCACACTGTGCACAGGATAAAGTACATTGACTAAAAAATACTGCAGCTGCCTGTCTGTGGTATTATTAGGAAGAGAACACCAGCAATTGTCTGCAGTTAGCTTTAGTTGCACACTGTGCACAGGATACAGTACACTGACTGAAAAAACTGCAGCTGCCTGCCTGCCTATGGTATTATTACAAAGAGAACACCACAAATTGTATGCAGTTAGCTTTAGTTGCACACTGTGCACAGGATACAGTACACTGACTGAAAATACTGCAGCTGTCTGCCTGTGGTATTATTAGAAAGAGAACACCAGCAATTGTCTGCAGTCGACTTTAGTTGCACACTGTGAACAGGATAAGGTACACTGACTTAAAATAAAGCAGCTATCTGCCTGTGGTTTTATTAGGAAGAGAACACCGGCAATTGTCTGCAGGTAGCTTTAGTTGCACACTGTGCACAGGATACAGTACACTGACTGAAAATACTGCAGCGCCTGCCTAACTGTGGTATTATTAGGAAGAGAACACCAGCAATTGTCTGCAGTTAGCTTTAGTTGCACACTGTGAACAGGATAAGGTACACTGACTTAAAATACTGCAGCTGTCTACCTGTGGCATTATTAGGAAGAGAACACCAGCAATTGACTGCAGTTAGCTTTAGTTGCACACTGTGCACATGGTATAGTACACTGACTGAAAATACTGAAGCTGCCTGCCTACCTGTGGTATTATTAGGAAGAGAACACCAGCAATTGTCTGCAGTTAGCTTTAGTTGCACACTGTGCACAGGATACAGTACACTGACTGAAAAGACTGCAGCTGCCTGCCTGCCTGTGGTATTATTAGGAAGAGAATACCAGCAATTGTCTATAGTTAGCTTTAGTTGCACACTGGGCATAGGATAAAGTACACTGACTGAAAATACTGCAGCTGCCTGCCTGTGGTATTATTAGGAAGATAACACCAGCAATTGTCTGCAGTTAGCTTTAGTTGCACACTGTGCACAGGATAAAGTACATTGACTGAAAATACTGCAGCTGCCTGTCTGTGGTATTATTAGGAAGAGAACACCAGCAAATGTCTGCAGTTAGTTTGAGTTGCACACTGTGCACAGGATACAGTACACTGACTGAAAATACTGCAGCTGTCTGCCTGCCTGTGGTATTATTATAAAGAGAACACCAGAAATTGTATGCAGTTAGCTTTAGTTGCACACCGTGCACAGGATACAGTACACTGACTGAAAATACTGCAGCTGCCTGCCTGCCTGCCTGTGGTATTATTAGGAAGAGAACACCAACAATTGTCTGCAGTTAGCTTTAGTTGCACACTGTGCACGGGATACAGTACGCTGACTGAAAAAACTGCAGCTGCCTGCCTGCCTGTGGTATTATTACAAAGAGAACACCACAAATTGTATGCAGTTAGCTTTAGTTGCACATTGTGCACAGGATACAGTACACTGACTGAAAATACTGCAGCTGCCTGCCTGACTGCCTGCCTGTGGTATTATCAGGAAGATAACACCAGCAATTGTCTGCAGTTAGCTTTAGTTCCACACTGTGCACAGGATACAGTACACTGACTGAAAATACTGCAGCTGTCTGCCTGTGGTATTATTAGGAAGAGAACACCAGCAATTGTCTGCAGTCGACTTTAGTTGCACACTGTGAACAGGATAAGGTACACTGACTTAAAATACTGCAGCTGTCTGCCTGTGGTAATATTAGGAAGAGAACACCCGCAATTGTCTGCAGGTAGCTTTAGTTGCACACTGTGCACAGGATACAGTACACTGACTGAAAATACTGCAGCGCCTGCCTGCCTGTGGTATTATTAGGACGAGAACACCAGCAATTGTCTGCAGTTAGCTTTAGCTGCACACTGTGCACAGAAAAAAGTACACTGACTAAAAATACCGCAGCTGCCTGCCTGCCTGTGGTATTATTAGAAAGAGAACACCAGAAATTGTCTGCAGTTAGCGTGAGTTGCACACTGTGCACAGGATACAGTACACTGACTGAAAATTCTGCAGCTGCCTGCCTACCTGTGGTATTATTAGGAATAGAACACGAGCAATTGTCTGCAGTTAGCTTTAGTTGCACACTGTGCACAGGATACAGTACACTGACTGAAAATACTGCAGCTGTCTGCCTGCCTGTGGTATTATTAGGAAGAGAACACCAGCAATTGTCTGCAGTTAACTTTAGTTGCACACTGTGAACAGGATAAGGTACACTGACTTAAAAAAATGCAGCTGTCTGCCTGTGGTATTATTAGGAAGAGAACACCAGCAATTGTCTGCTGTTAGCTTGAGTTGCACACTGTGCACAGGATACAGTACACTGACTGAAAATACTGCAGCTGCCTGCCAGCCTGTCGTATTATTACAAAGAGAACACCAGAAATTGTCTGCAGTTAGCTTTAGTTGCACACTGTGCACAGGATACAGTACACTGACTGAAAATACTGCATCTGCCTTCCTGCCTGTGGTATTATTAGGAAGAGAACACCAGCAATTGTATGCAGTTAGCTTTAGTTGCACATTGTGCACAGGATACAGTACACTGACTGAAAATACTGCAGCTGCCTGCCTAATTGCCTGCCTGTGGTATTATCAGGAAGATAACACCAGCAATTGTCTGCAGTTAGCTTTAGTTCCACACTGTGCACAGGATACAGTACACTGACTGAAAATACTGCAGCTGTCTGCCTGTGGTATTATTAGGAAGAGAACACCAGCAATTGTCTGCAGTCGACTTTAGTTGCACACTGTGAACAGGATAAGGTACACTGACTTAAAATACTGCAGCTGTCTGCCTGTGGTAATATTAGGAAGAGAACACCCGCAATTGTCTGCAGGTAGCTTTAGTTGCACACTGTGCACAGGATACAGTACACTGACTGAAAATACTGCAGCGCCTGCCTGCCTGTGGTATTATTAGGACGAGAACACCAGCAATTGTCTGCAGTTAGCTTTAGCTGCACACTGTGCACAGAAAAAAGTACACTGACTAAAAATACCGCAGCTGCCTGCCTGCCTGTGGTATTATTAGAAAGAGAACACCAGAAATTGTCTGCAGTTAGCGTGAGTTGCACACTGTGCACAGGATACAGTACACTGACTGAAAATTCTGCAGCTGCCTGCCTACCTGTGGTATTATTAGGAATAGAACACGAGCAATTGTCTGCAGTTAGCTTTAGTTGCACACTGTGCACAGGATACAGTACACTGACTGAAAATACTGCAGCTGTCTGCCTGCCTGTGGTATTATTAGGAAGAGAACACCAGCAATTGTCTGCAGTTAACTTTAGTTGCACACTGTGAACAGGATAAGGTACACTGACTTAAAAAATGCAGCTGTCTGCCTGTGGTATTATTAGGAAGAGAACACCAGCAATTGTCTGCTGTTAGCTTGAGTTGCACACTGTGCACAGGATACAGTACACTGACTGAAAATACTGCAGCTGCCTGCCAGCCTGTCGTATTATTACAAAGAGAACACCAGAAATTGTCTGCAGTTAGCTTTAGTTGCACACTGTGCACAGGATACAGTACACTGACTGAAAATACTGCAGCTGCCTTCCTGCCTGTGGTATTATTAGGAAGAGAACACCAGCAATTGTATGCAGTTAGCTTTAGTTGCACATTGTGCACAGGATACAGTACACTGACTGAAAATACTGCAGCTGCCTGCCTAACTGCCTGCCTGTGGTATTATCAGGAAGATAACACCAGCAATTGTCTGCAGTTAGCTTTAGTTCCACACTGTGCACAGGATACAGTACACTGACTGAAAATACTGCAGCTGTCTGCCTGTGGTATTATTAGGAAGAGAACACCAGCAATTGTCTGCAGTCGACATTAGTTGCACACTGTGAACAGGATAAGGTACACTGACTTAAAATACTGTTGCTGTCTGCCTGTGGTAATATTAGGAAGAGAACACCAGCAATTGTCTGCAGTTAGCTTTAGTTGCACACTGTGCACAGGATACAGTACACTGACTGAAAGTACTGCAGCGCCTGCCTGCCTGTGGTATTATTAGGAAGAGAACACCAGCAATTGTCTGCAGTTAGCTTTAGTTGCACACTGTGCACAGAATAAAGTACACTGACTAAAAATACCGCAGCTGCCTGCCTGCCTGTGGTATTATTAGAAAGAGAACACCAGAAATTGTCTGCAGTTAGCGTGAGTTGCACACTGTGCACAGGATACAGTACACTGACTGAAAATACTGCAGCTGTCTGCCTGTGGTATTATTAGGAAGAGAACACCAGCAATTGTCTGCAGTCGACTTTAGTTGCACACTGTGAACAGGATAAGGTACACTGACTTAAAATACTGCAGCTGTCTGCCTGTGGTAATATTAGGAAGAGAACACCCGCAATTGTCTGCAGGTAGCTTTAGTTGCACACTGTGCACAGGATACAGTACACTGACTGAAAATACTGCAGCGCCTGCCTGCCTGTGGTATTATTAGGAAGAGAACACCAGCAATTGTCTGCAGTTAGCTTTAGTTGCACACTGTGCACAGAATAAAGTACACTGACTAAAAATACCGCAGCTGCCTGCCTGCCTGTGGTATTATTAGAAAGAGAACACCAGAAATTGTCTGCAGTTAGCGTGAGTTGCACACTGTGCACATGATACAGTACACTGACTGAAAATTCTGCAGCTGCCTGCCTACCTGTGGTATTATTAGGAATAGAACACGAGCAATTGTCTGCAGTTAGCTTTAGTTGCACACTGTGCACAGGATACAGTACACTGACTGAAAATAATGCAGCTGTCTGCCTGCCTGTGGTATTATTAGGAAGAGAACACCAGCAATTGTCTGCAGTTAACTTTAGTTGCACACTGTGAACAGGATAAGGTACACTGACTTAAAAATATGCAGCTGTCTGCCTGTGGTATTATTAGGAAGAGAACACCAGCAATTGTCTGCAGTTAGCTTGAGTTGCACACTGTGCACAGGATACAGTACACTGACTGAAAATACTGGAGCTGCCTGCCAGCCTGTCGTATTATTACAAAGAGAACACCAGAAATTGTCTGCAGTTAGCTTTAGTTGCACACTGTGCACAGGATACAGTACACTGACTGAAAATACTGCAGCTGCCTTCCTGCCTGTGGTATTATTAGGAAGAGAACACCAGCAATTGTCTGCAGTTAGCTTTAGTTGCACACTGTGCACAGGATACAGTACACTGACTGAAAATACTGCAGCTGCCTGCCTGTGGTATTATTAGGAAGAGAACACCAGCAATTGTCTGCAGTTAGCTTTAGTTGCACACTGTGAACAGGATAAGGTTCACTGACTTAAAATACTACAGCTGTCTGCTTGTGGTATTATTAGGAAGAGAACACCAGCAATTGTCTGCAGTTAGCTTTAGTTGCACACTGTGAACAGGATAAGGTACACTGACTTAAAATACTGCAGCTGTCTACCTGTGGTATTATTAGGAAGAGAACACCAGCAATTGACTGCAGTTAGCTTTAGTTGCACACTGTGCACATGGTATAGTACACTGACTGAAAATACTGAAGCTGCCTGCCTGCCTGTGGTATTATTAGGAAGAGAACACCAGCAATAGTCTGGAGTTAGCTTTAGTTGCACACTGTGCACAGGATACAGTACACTGACTGAAAAGACTGCAGCTGCCTGCCTGCCTGTGGTATTATTAGGAAGAGAATACCAGCAATTGTCTGTAGTTAGCTTTAGTTGCACACTGTGCATAGGATAAAGTACACTGACTGAAAATACTGCAGCTGCCTGCCTGTGGTATTATTAGGAAGATAACAACAGCAATTGTCTGCAGTTAGCTTTAGTTGCACACTGTGCACAGGATACAGAACACTGACTGAAAATACCGCAGTGCCTGCCTGCCTGTGGTATTATTAGGAAGAGAATACCAGCAATTGTCTGCAGTTAGCTTTAGTTGCATACTGTGCATAGGATAAAGTACACTGACTGAAAATACTGCAGCTGCCTGCCTGTGGTATTATTAGGAAGATAACACCAGCAATTGTCTGCAGTTAGTTTTAGTTGCACACTGTGCACAGGATACAGTACACTGACTGAAAATACTGCAGCTGCCTTCCTGCCTGTGGTATTATTAGGAAGAGAACACCAGCAATTGTCTGCAGTTAGCTTTAGTTGCACACTGTGCACAGGATACAGTACACTGACTGAAAATACTGCAGCTGCCTGCCTGTGGTATTATTAGGAAGAGAACACCAGTAATTGTCTGCAGTTAGCTTTAGTTGCACACTGTGAACAGGATAAGGTTCACTGACTTAAAATACTACAGCTGTCTGCTTGTGGTATTATTAGGAAGAGAACACCAGCAATTGTCTGCAGTTAGCTTTAGTTGCACACTGTGAACAGGATAAGGTACACTGACTTAAAATACTGCAGCTGTCTACCTGTGGTATTATTAGGAAGAGAACACCAGCAATTGACTGCAGTTAGCTTTAGTTGCACACTGTGCACATGGTATAGTACACTGACTGAAAATACTGAAGCTGCCTGCCTGCCTGTGGTATTATTAGGAAGAGAACACCAGCAATTGTCTGGAGTTAGCTTTAGTTGCACACTGTGCACAGGATACAGTACACTGACTGAAAAGACTGCAGCTGCCTGCCTGCCTGTGGTATTATTAGGAAGAGAATACCAGCAATTGTCTGTAGTTAGCTTTAGTTGCACACTGTGCATAGGATAAAGTACACTGACTGAAAATACTGCAGCTGCCTGCCTGTGGTATTATTAGGAAGATAACAACAGCAATTGTCTGCAGTTAGCTTTAGTTGCACACTGTGCACAGGATACAGAACACTGACTGAAAATACCGCAGTGCCTGCCTGCCTGTGGTATTATTAGGAAGAGAATACCAGCAATTGTCTGCAGTTAGCTTTAGTTGCATACTGTGCATAGGATAAAGTACACTGACTGAAAATACTGCAGCTGCCTGCCTGTGGTATTATTAGGAAGATAACACCAGCAATTGTCTGCAGTTAGTTTTAGTTGCACACTGTGCACAGGATACAGTACACTGATTGAAAATACTGCAGGTGCCTGCTGGCCTTTGGTATTATTAGGAAGAGAACACCAGCAATTGTCTGCAGTTAGCTTTAGTTGCACACTGTGCATAGGATAAAGTACAGTGACTGAAAATTCAGAAGCTGCCTGCCTGTGGTATTATTAGAAAGAGAACACCAGCAATTGACTGCAGTCGACTTTAGTTGCACACTGTGCACAGGATAAAGTACATTGACTGAAAATACTGCAGCTGCCTGTCTGTGGTATTATTAGGAAGAGAACACCAGCAATTGTCTGCAGTTAGCTTTAGTTGCACACTGTGCACAGGATACAGTACACTAACTGAAAAAACTGCAGCTGCCTGCCTGCCTATGGTATTATTACAAAGAGAACACCACAAATTGTATGCAGTTAGCTTTAGTTGCACACTGTGCACAGGATACAGTACACTGACTGAAAATACTGCAGCTGCCTGCCTGCCTGCCTGTGGTATTATTAGGAAGAGAACACCAGAAATTGTCTGCAGTTAGCTTTAGTTGCACACTGTGCACAGGATACAGTACACTGACTGAAAATACTGCAGCTGTCTGCCTGTGGTATTATTAGAAAGAGAACACCAGCAATTGTCTGCAGTCGACTTTAGTTGCACACTGTGAACAGGATAAGGTACACTGACTTAAAATAAAGCAGCTGTCTGCCTGTGGTATTATTAGGAAGAGAACACCGGCAATTGTCTGCAGGTAGCTTTAGTTGCACACTGTGCACAGAATACAGTACACTGACTGAAAATACTGCAGCGCCTGCCTGCCTGTGGTATTATTAGGAAGAGAACACCAGCAATTGTCTGCACTCAGTTAGCTTTATTTGCACACAGTGCACAGGATACAGTACAATGACTGAAAATACTGCAGCTGCCTGCCTGTGGTATTATTAGGAAGAGAACACCAGCAATTGTCTGCAGTTAGCTTTAGTTGCACACTGTGAACAGGATAAGGTACACTGACTTAAAATACTGCAGCTGTCTGCCTGTGGTATTATTAGGAAGAGAACACCAGCAATTGTCTGCAGTTAGCTTTAGTTGCACACTGTGCACAGGATACAGTACACCGACTAAAAATACTGCAGCGCCTGCCTGCATGTGGTATTATTAGGAAGAGAACACCAGCAATTGTCTACAGTTAGCTTTAGTTGCACAATGTGCACAGAATAAAGTACACTGACTGAAAATACTGCAGCTGCCTGCCTGCCTGTGGTATTATTAGTAAGAGAACACCAGCAAATGTCTGCAGTTAGCTTGAGTTGCACACTGTGCACATGATACAGTACACTGACTGAAAATACTACAGCACCTGACTGCCTGTGGTATTATTAGGAAAAGAACACCAGCAAATGTCTGCAGTTAGTATGAGTTGCACACTGTGCACAGGATACAGTACACTGACTGAAAATACTGCAGCTGCCTGGCTGCCTGCCTGTGGTATTATTATAAAGAGAACACCAGAAATTGTATGCAGTTAGCTTAAGTTGCGCACTGTGCACAGGATACAGAACACTGACTGAAAAAAACTGCAGCTGCCTTCCTGCCTGTGGTATTATTAGGAAGAGAACACAAACAATTGTCTGCAGATAGCTTTAGTTGCACACTGTGCACATGATACAGTACACTGACTGAAAAAACTGCAACTGCCTGCCTGCCTGTGGTATTATTAGGAAGAGAACACCAGCAATTGTCTGCAGTTAGCTTTAGTTGCACACTGTGCACATGATACAGTACACTGACTGAATATACTGCAGCTGTCTGCCTGTGGTATTATTAGGAAGAGAACACCAGCAATTGTCTGCAGGTAGCTTTAGTTGCACACTGTGCACAGGATACAGTACACTGACTGAATATACTGCAGCTGTCTGCCTGTGGTATTATTAGGAAGAGAACACCAGCAATTGTCTGCAGGTAGCTTTAGTTGCACACTGTGCACAGGATACAGTACACTGACTGAAAATACTGCAGCGCCTGCCTGCCTGTGGTATTATTAGGAAGAGAACACCAGAAATTGTCAGCAGTTAGCTTGAGTTGCACACTGTGCACAGGATACAGTACACTGACTGAAAATACTGCAGCTGCCTGCCTGCCTGTGGTATTATTAGGAATAGAACACCAGCAATTGTCTGCAGTTAGCTTTAGTTGCACACTGTGCACAGGATACAGTACACTGACTGAATATACTGCAGCTGCCTGCCTGTGGTATTATTAGGAAGAGAACACCAGCAATTGTCTGCAGTTAACTTTAGTTGCACACTGTGAACAGGATAAGGTACACTGACTTAAAATACTGCAGCTGTCTGCCTGTGGTTTTATTAGGAAAGAACACTAGCAATTGTCTGCAGTTAGCTTTAGTTGCACACTGTGCACAGGATACAGTACACTGACTGAAAATACTGCAGCTGCCTGCCTGCGGTATTATTAGGAAGAGAACACCAGCAATTGTCTGCAGTTAGCTTTAGTTGCACACTGCACACAGGATACAGTACACTGACTGAAAATACTGCAGCTGCCTGCCTGTGGTATTATAAGGAAGAGAACACCAGCAATTGTCTGCAGTTAGTTTGAGTTGCACACTGTGCACAGGATACAGTACACTGAATGAAAATACTGCAGCTGCCTGCCTGTCTGTGGTATTATTAGGAAGAGAACACCAGCAAATGTCTGCAGTTAGTTTGAGTTGCACACTGTGCCCAGGATACAGTACACTGACTGAAAATACTGCAGCTGTCTGCCTGCCTGTGGTATTATTATAAAGAGAACACCAGAAATTGTATGCAGTTAGCTTTAGTTGCACACTGTGCACAGGATAAAGTACACTGACTAAAAATACTGCAGCTGCCTGCCTGCCTGTGGTATTATTAGAAAGAGAACACCAGAAATTGTCTGCAGTTAGCGTGAGTTGCACATTGTGCACAGGATACAGTACACTGACTGAAAATACTGCAGCTGCCTGCCTGCCTGTGGTATTATTATAAAGAGAACACCAGAAATTGTATGCAGTTAGCTTGAGTTGCACACTGTGCACAGGATACAGTACACTGACTGAAAATACTGCAGCTGCCTGCCTGCCTGTGGTATTATAAGGAATAGAACACCAGC
This sequence comes from Rana muscosa, assembly GCA_029206835.1. Taxonomy (NCBI): domain Eukaryota; kingdom Metazoa; phylum Chordata; class Amphibia; order Anura; family Ranidae; genus Rana; species Rana muscosa. The sequence goes on along the minus strand of CM055127.1, from coordinate 207,532,578 downwards.
AATTGTCTGCAGTTAGCTTTAGTTGCACATTGTGCACAGGATACAGTACACTGACTGAAAATACTGCAGCTGCCTGCCTAGCTGCCTGCCTGTGGTATTATTAGGAAGATAACACCAGCAATTGTATGCAGTTAGCTTTAGCTCCACACTGTGCACAGGATACAGTACACTGACTGAAAATACTGCAGCTGTCTGCCTATGGTAATATTAGGAAGAGAACACCCGCAATTGTCTGCAGGTAGCTTTAGTTGCACACTGTGCACAGGATACAGTACACTGACTGAAAATACTGCAGCACCTGCCTGCCTGTGGTATTATTAGGAAGAGAACACCAGCAACTGTCTGCAGTTAGCTTTAGTTGCACACTGTGCACAGAATAAAGTACACTGACTAAAAATACCGCAGCTGCCTGCCTGCCTGTGGTATTATTAGAAAGAGAACACCAGAAATTGTCTGCAGTTAGCGTGAGTTGCACACTGTGCACAGGATACAGCACACTGACTGAAAATACTGCAGCTGCCTGCCTACCTGTGGTATTATTAGGAATAGAACATGAGCAATTGTCTGCAGTTAGCTTTAGTTGCACACTGTGCACAGGATACAGTACACTGACTGAAAATACTGCAGCTGTCTGCCTGCCTGTGGTATTATTAGGAAGAGAACACTAGCAATTGTCTGCAGTTAACTTTAGTTGCACACTGTGAACAGGATAAGGTACACTGACTTAAAAAATGCAGCTGTCTGCCTGTGGTATTATTAGGAAGAGAACACCAGCAATTGTCTGCAGTTAGCTTGAGTTGCACACTGTGCACAGGATACAGTACACTGACTGAAAATACTGCAGCTGCCTGCCAGCCTGTCGTATTATTACAAAGAGAACACCAGAAATTGTCTGCAGTTAGCTTTAGTTGCACACTGTGCACAGGATACAGTACACTGACTGAAAATACTGCAGCTGCCTTCCTGCCTGTGGTATTATTAGGAAGAGAACACCAGCAATTGTATGCAGTTAGCTTTAGTTGCACACTGTGCACAGGATACAGTACACTGACTGAAAATACTGCAGCTGTCTGCCTGTGGTATTATTAGGAAGAGAACACCAGCAATTGTCTGCAGTTAGCTTTAGTTGCACACTGTGAACAGGATAAGGTTCACTGACTTAAAATACTGCAGCTGTCTGCCTGTGGTATTATTAGGAAGAGAACACCAGCAATTGTCTGCAGTTAGCTTTAGTTGCACACTGTGAACAGGATAAGGTACACTGACTTAAAATACTGCAGCTGTCTACCTGTGGTATTATTAGGAAGAGAACACCAGCAATTGAATGCAGTTAGCTTTAGTTGCACACTGTGCACATGGTATAGTACACTGACTGAAAAGACCGCAGCTGCCTGCCTGCCTGTGGTATTATTAGGAAGAGAATACCAGCAATTGTCTGCAGTTAGCTTTAGTTGCACACTGTGCACAGGATACAGAACACTGACTGAAAATACCGCAGTGCCTGCCTGCCTGTGGTATTATTAGGAAGAGAATACCAGCAATTGTCTGCAGTTAGCTTTAGTTGCACACTGTGCATAGGATAAAGTACACTGACTGAAAATACTGCAGCCGCCTGCCTGTGGTATTATTAGGAAGATAACACCAGCAATTGTCTGCAGTTAGCTTTAGTTGCACACTGTGCACAGGATACAGTACACTGATTGAAAATACTGCAGGTGCCTGCTGGCCTTTGGTATTATTAGGAAGAGAACACCAGCAATTGTCTGCAGTTAGCTTTAGTTGCACACTGTGCACAGGATAAAGTACAGTGACTGAAAATACAGAAGCTGCCTGCCTGTGGTATTATTAGAAAGAGAACACCAGCAATTGTCTGCAGTCGACCTTAGTTGCACACTGTGCACAGGATAAAGTACACTGACTGAAAATACTGCAGCTGCCTGCATGTGGTATAATTAGGAAGAGAACACCAGCAATTCTCTGCAGTGATCTTTAGTTGCAAACTGTGCACAGGATAAAGTACACTGACTGAAAATACTGCAGCTGCCTTCCTGCCTGTGGTATTATTAGAAAGAGAACACCAGCAATTGTCTGCAGTTAGCTTTAGTTGCACACTGTGCACAGGATACAGTACACTGACTGAAAATACTGCAGCTGCCTTTCTGCCTGTGGTATTATTAGGAAGAGAACACCAGCAATTGTCTGCAGTTAGCTTTAGTTGCACACTGTGCACAGGATACAGTACACTGTCTGAAAATACTACAGCTGCCTGCCTGTGGTATTATTAGGAAGAGAACACCAGCAATTGTCTGCAGTTAGCTTTAGTTGCACACTGTGAACAGGATAAGGTACACTGACTTAAAATACTGCAGCTGTCTACCTGTGGTAATATTAGGAAGAGAACACCAGCAATTAACTGCAGTTAGCTTTAGTTGCACACTGTGCACATGGTATAGTACACTGATTGAAAATACTGAAGCTGCCTGCCTGCCTGTCGTATTATTACAAAGAGAACATCAGAAATTGTCTGCAGTTAGCTTTAGTTGCACACTGTGCCAGGGATACAGTACACTGACTGAAAATACTGCAGCTGCCTGCCTGCCTGTGGTATTATTAGGAAGAGAACACCAGCAATTGTCTGCAGTTAGCTTTAGTTGCACACTGAGCACAGGATACAGTACACTGACTGAATATACTGCAGCTGCCTGCCTGTGGTATTATTAGGAAGAGAACACCAGCAATTGTCTGCAGTTAGCTTTAGTTGCACACTGTGCACAGGATACAGAACACTGACTGAAAACACTGCAGTGCCTGCCTGCCTGTGGTATTATTAGGAAGAGAATACCAGCAATTGTCTGCAGTTTGCTTTAGTTGAACACTGTGCATAGGATAAAGTACACTGCCTGAAAATACTGCAGCTGCTGCCTGTGGTATTATTAGGAAGATAACACCAGCAATTGTCTGCAGTTAGCTTTAGTTGCACACTGTGCACAGGATACAGTACACTGATTGAAAATACTGCAGGTGCCTGCTGGCCTTTGGTATTATTAGGAAGAGAACACCAGCAATTGTCTGAAGTTAGCTTTAGTTGCACACTGTGCACATGATAAAGTACAGTGACTGAAAATACAGAAGCTGCCTGCCTGTGGTATTATTAGAAAGAGAACACCAGCAATTGTCTGCAGTCGACTTTAGTTGCACACTGTGCACAGGATACAGTACATTGACTGAAAATACTGCAGCTGCCTGTCTGTGGTATTAATAGGAAGAGAACACCAGCAATTGTCTGCAGTTAGCTTTAGTTGCACACTGTGCACAGGATACAGTACACTGACTGAAAATACTGCAGCTGCCTGCCTGCCTATGGTATTATTACAAAGAGAACACCACAAATTGTATGCAGTTAGCTTTAGTTGCACACTGTGCACAGGATACAGTACACTGACTGAAAATACTGCAGCTGCCTGCCTGCCTATGGTATTATTACAAAGAGAACACCACAAAGTGTATGCAGTTAGCTTTAGTTGCACACTGTGCACAGGATACAGTACACTGACTGAAAATACTGCAGCTGCCTGCCTGCCTGCCTGTGGTATTATTAGGAAGAGAACACCAGAAATTGTCTGCAGTTAGCTTTAGTTGCACACTGTGCACAGGATACAGTACACTGACTGAAAATACTGCAGCTGCCTGCCTGTGGTATTATTAGAAAGAGAACACCAGCAATTGTCTGCAGTCGACTTTAGTTGCACACTGTGAACATGATAAGGTACACTGACTTAAAATAAAGCAGCTGTCTGCCTGTGGTATTATTAGGAAGAGAACACCAGCAATTGTCTGCACTCAGTTAGCTTTAGTTGCACACAGTGCACAGGATACAGTACAATGACTGAAAATACTGCAGCTGCCTGCCTGTGGTATTATTAGGAAGAGAACACCAGCAATTGTCTGCAGTTAGCTTTAGTTGCACACTGTGCACAGGATACAGAACACTGAATGAAAATTCCGGAGTGCCTGCCTGCCTGTGGTATTATTAGGAAGAGAACACCAGCAATTGTCTGCACTCAGTTAGCTTTAGTTGCACACAGTGCACAGGATACAGTACAATGACTGAAAATACTGCAGCTGCCTGCCTGTGGTATTATTAGGAAGAGAACACCAGCAATTGTCTGCAGTTAGCTTTAGTTGCACACTGTGCACAGGATAAAGTACACTGATTGAAAATACTGCATCTGCCTGCCTGTGCTATTATTAGGAAGAGAACACCAGCAATTGTCTTCAGTTAGCTTGAGTTGCAAGCTGTGCACAGGATACAGTACACTGACTGAAAAGCACCCTCCCGCTGACCCCATGACCCGGTAGTTATACCCTTTCCTTTTTGACTGAAAATGCTGCAGCTGCCTACCTGCCTGTGGTTTTATTAGGAAGAGAACACCAGCAATTGTCTGCAGTTAACTTTAGTTGCACACTGTGAACAGGATAAGGTAACCTGACTTAAAATACTGCAGCTGTCTGCCTGTGGTATTATTAGGAAGAGAACACCAGCAATTGTCTGCAGTTAGCTTTAGTTGCACACTGTGCACAGGATACAGTACACTGACTGAAAAGCACCCTCCCGCTGACCCCACGACCCGGAAGTGATATCCGCTGTCATGCTCCAGGGAAGCCGTCCCTCGTTTCCGCTGCCATGAGTGTGTGATCCACCGAACGCAGACTATTCTCAAGAGGACCCCCAGAGATACCATCCTTCCTCCACATCCGGACAAACAGCACTCCCTTCCTGGGAAGAGCGGATGAACTTTACATCTCCCCAGATAAGCATCTCTAATTTGTTCGTTTGTGAGTGCAACACTTGCAATTGTTTTTATCTTTATTAAATCCCATTTGACTGCTACGCTTAGAAGGCGCTGCTTCTTGTTTCCTTTTTGACTGAAAATACTGCAGCTGCCTGCCTGCCTGTGGTTTTATTAAGAAGAGAACACCAGCAATTGTCTGCAGTCGACTTTAGTTGCACACTGTGAACAGGATAAGGTATACTGACTTAAAATACTGCAGCTGTCTGCCTGTGGTAATATTAGGAAGAGAACACCAGCAATTGTCTGCAGGTAGCTTTAGTTGCACACTGTGCACATGATACAGTACACTGACAGAAAATACTGAAGCGCCTGCCTGCCTGTGGTATTATTAGGAAGAGAACACCAGCAATTGTCTGCAGTTAGCTTTAGTTGCACACTGTGCACAGGATAAAGTACACTGACTAAAAATACTGCAGCTGCCTGCCTGCCTGCCTGTGGTATTATTAGAAAGAGAACACCAGAAATTGTCTGCAGTTAGCGTGAGTTGCACACTGTGCAGAGGATACAGTACACTGACTGAAAATACTGCAGCTTCCTGCCTGCCTGTGGTATTATTAGGAATAGAACACCATCAATTGTCTGCAGTTAGCTTTAGTTGCACACTGTGCACAGGATACAGTACACCGACTAAAAATACTGCAGCGCCTGCCTGCCTGTGGTATTATTAGGAAGAGAACACCAGCAATTGTCTACAGTTAGCTTTAGTTGCACACTGTGCACAGGATAAAGTACACTGACTGAAAATAGTACAGCACCTGACTGCCTGTGGTATTATTAGGAAGAGAACACCAGCAAATGTCTGCAGTTAATATGAGTTGCACACTGTGCACAGGATACAGTACACTGACTGAAAATACTGCAGCTGCCTGGCTGCCTGCCTGTGGTATTATTATAAAGAGAACACCAGAAATTGTATGCAGTTAGCTTAAGTTGCACACTGTGCACAGGATACAGTACACTGACTGAAAAAAACTGCAGCTGCCTGCCTGCCTGTGGTATTATTAGGAAGAGAACACAAACAATTGTCTGCAGATAGCTTTAGTTGCACACTGTGCACAGGATACAGTACACTGACTGAAAAGACTGCAACTGCCTGCCTGCCTGTGGTATTATTACAAAGAGAACACCAAAAATTGTATGCAGTTAGCTTTAGTTGCATACTGTGCACAGGATACAGTACACTGACTGAAAATACTGCAGCTGCCTGCCTGCCTGTGGTATTATTAGGAAGAGAACACCAGAAATTGTCTGCAGTTAGCTTTAGTTGCACACTGTGCACATGATACAGTACACTGACTGAATATACTGCAGCTGTCTGCCTGTGGTATTATTAGGAAGAGAACACCAGCAATTGTCTGCAGGTAGCTTTAGTTGCACACTGTGCACAGGATACAGTACACTGACTGAAAATACTGCAGAGCCTGCCTGCCTGTGGTATTATTAGGAAGAGAACACCAGCAATTGTCTGCAGTTAGCTTTAGTTGCACACTGTGCACATGATACAGTACACTGACTAAATATACTGCAGCTGTCTGCCTGTGGTATTATTAGGAACAGAACACCAGCAATTGTCTGCAGTTAGCTTTAGTTACACACTGTGCACAGGATAAAGTACACTGACTGAAAATACTGCAGCTGCCTGCCTGCCTGCCTGTGGTATTAATAGGAAGAGAACACCAGAAATTGTCAGCAGTTAGCTTGACTTGCACACTGTGCACAGGATACAGTACACTGACTGAAAATACTGCAGCTGCCTGCCTGCCTGCCTGTGGTATTATTAGGAATAGAACACCAGAAATTGTCAGCAGTTAGCTTTAGTTGCACACTGCGCACAGGATACAGTACACTGACTGAATATACTGCAGCTGCCTGCCTGTGGTATTATTAGGAAGAGAGCACCAGCAATTGTCTGCAGTTAACTTTAGTTGCACACTGTGAACAGGATAAGGTACACTGACTTAAAATACTGCAGCTGTCTTCCTGTGGTTTTATTAGGAAGAGAACACTAGCAATTGTCTGCAGTTAGCTTTAGTTGCACACTGTGCACAGGATACAGTACACTGACTGAAAATACTGCAGTTGCCTGCCTGCGGTATTATTAGGAAGAGAACACCAGCAATTGTCTGCAGTTAGTTTTAGTTGCACACTGTGCACAGGATACAGTACACTGACTGAAAATACTGCAGCTGCCTGCCTGTGGTATTATAAGGAAGAGAACACCAGCAATTGTCTGCAGTTAGTTTGAGTTGCACACTGTGCACAGGACACAGTACACTGAATGAAAATACTACAGCTGCCTGCCTGCCTGTAGTATTATTAGGAAGAGAACACCAGCAAATGTCTGCAGTTAGTTTGAGTTGCACACTGTGCCCAGGATACAGTACACTGACTGAAAATACTGCAGCTGTCTGCCTGCCTGTGGTATTATTATAAAGAGAACACCAGAAATTGTATGCAGTTAGCTTTAGTTGCACACTGTGCACAGGATAAAGTACACTAACTAAAAATAGTGCAGCTGCCTGCCTGCCTGTGGTATTATTAGAAAGAGAACACCAGAAATTGTCTGCAGTTAGCGTGAGTTGCACACTGTGCACAGGATACAGTACACTGACTGAAAATACTGCAGCTGCCTGCCTGCCTGTGGTATTATTAGGAATAGAACACCAGCAATTGTCTGCAGTTAGCTTTAGTTGCACACTGTGCACAGGATACAGTACCCTGACTGAATATAAAGCAGCTGCTTGCCTGCCTGTGGTATCATTACAAAGAGAACACAAAAAATGTTATGCAGTTAGCTTTAGTTGCACACTGTGCACAGGATGCAGTACACTGACTGAAAATACTTCAGCTGTCTGCCTGTGGTATTTAAAGGAAGAGAACACCAGCAATTGTCTGCAGACGACTTTAGTTGCACACTGTGAACAGGATACGGTACACTGACTTAAAATACTGCAGCTGTCTGCCTGTGGTATTATTAGGAAGAGAAAACCAGCAAATGTCTGCAGTTTGAGTTGCACACTGTGCACAGGATACAGTACACTGACTGAAAATACTGCAGCTGTCTGCCTCCCTGTGGTATTATTATAAAGAGAACACCAGAAATTGTATGCAGTTAGCTTGAGTTGCACACTGTGCACAGGATACAGTACACTGACTGAAAATACTGCAGCTGACTGCCTGCCTGTGGTATTATTAGGAATAGAACACCAGCAATTGTCTGCAGTTAGCTTTAGTTGCACACTGTGCACAGGATACAGTACACTGACTGAAAATACTGAAGCTGCCTGCCTGTGGTATTATGAGGAAGAGAACACCAGCAATTGTCTGCAGTTAGTTTGAGTTGCACACTGTGCACAGGATACAGTACACTGACTGAAAATACTGCAGCTGCCTGCCTTTGGTATTATTAGGAAGAGAACACCAGCAAATGTCTGCAGTTAGTTTGAGTTGAACACTGTGCACAGGATACAGTACACTGACTGAAAATACTGCAGCTGTCTGCCTGCCTGTGGTATTATTATAAAGAGAACACCAGAAATGGTATGCAGTTAGCTTTAGTTGCACACTGTGCACAGGATACAGTACAATGACTGAAAATACTGCAACTGCCTGCCTGCCTGTGGTATTATTAGGAAGAGAACACCAACAATTGTCTGCAGTTAGCTTTAGTTGCACACTGTGCACAGGATACAGTACACTGACTGAAAAAACTGCAGCTGCCTGCCTAACTGCCTGCCTGTGGTATTATTAGGAAGATAACACCAGCAATTGTCTGCAGTTAGCATTAGTTCCACACTGTGCACAGGATACAGTACACTGACTGAAAATACTGCAGCTGTCTGCCTGTGGTATTATTAGCAAGAAAATGCCAGCAATTGTCTGCAGTCGACTTTAGTTGCACACTGTGAACAGGATAAGGTACACTGACTTAAAATACTGCAGCTGTCTGCCTGTGGTAATATTAGGAAGAGAACACCCGCAATTGTCTGCAGGTAGCTTTAGTTGCACACTGTGCACAGGATACAGTACACTGACTGAAAATACTGCAGCGCCTGCCTGCCTGTGGTATTATTAGGAAGAGAACAACAGCAATTGTCTGCAGTTAGCTTTAGTTGCACACTGTGCACAGAATAAAGTACACTGACTAAAAATACCACATCTGCCTGCCTGCCTGTGGTATTATTAGAAAGAGAACACCAGAAATTGTCTGCAGTTAGCGTGAGTTGCACACTGTGCACAGGATACAGTACACTGACTGAAAATACTGCAGCTGTCTGCCTGCCTGTGGTATTATTATAAAGAGAACACCAGAAATTGTATGCAGTTAGCTTTAGTTGCACACTGTGCACAGGATACAGTACACTTACTGAAAATACTGCAGCTGCCTGCCTGCCTGTGGTATTATTAGGAAGAGAAAACCAACAATTGTCTGCAGTTATCTTTAGTTGCACACTGTGCACAGGATACAGTGCACTGACTGAAAAAACTGCAGCTGCCTGCCTGCCTGTGGTATTATTACAAAGAGATCACCACAAATTGTATGCAGTTAGCGTGAGTTGCACACTGTGCACAGGATGCAGTACACTGACTGAAAATACTGCAGCTGCCTGCCTGCCTGTGGTATTATTAGTAATAGAATACCAGCAATTGTCTGCAGTTAGCTTTAGTTGCACACTGTGCACAGGATACAGTACCCTGACTGAATATACTGCAGCTGCCTACCTGCCTGTGGTATTATTACAAAGAGAACACCAAAAATGTTATGCAGTTAGCTTTAGTTGCACACTGTGCACAGGATACAGTACACTGACTGAAAATACTGCAGCTGTCTGCCTGTGGTATTTATAGGAAGAGAACACCAGCAATTGTCTGCAGTCGACTTTAGTTGCACACTGTGAACAGGATAAGGTACACTGACTTAAAATACTGCAGCTGTCTGCCTGTGGTATTATTAGGAAGAGAAAACCAGCAAATGTCTGCAGTTAGTTTGAGTTGCACACTGTGCACAGGATACAGTACACTGACTGAATATACTGCAGCTGTCTGCCTGCCTGTGGTATTATTATAAAGAGAACACCAGAAATTGTATGCAGTTAGCTTGAGTTGCACACTGTGCACAGGATACAGTACACTGACTGAAAATACTGCACCTGCCTGCCTGTGGTATTATTAGGAATAGAACACCAGCAATTGTCTGCAGTTAGCTTTAGTTGCACACTGTGCACAGGATACAGTACACTGACTGAAAATACTGAAGCTGCCTGCCTGCCTGTGGTATTATTAGGAAGAGAACACCAGCAATTGTCTGCAGTTAGCTTTAGTTGCACACTGTGCACAGGATACAATACACTGACTGAAAATACTGCAGCTGCCTGCCTGCCTGTGGTATTATTAGGAAGAGAATACCAGCAATTGTCTGCAGTTAGCTTTAGTTGCACACTGTGCACAGGATAAATTACACTGACTGAAAATACTGCATCTGCCTGCCTGCCTGTGGTATTTTTAGGAAGAGAACACCAGCAATTGTCTTCAGTTAGCTTGAGTTGCAAGCTGTGCACAGGATACAGTACACTGACTGAAAATACTGCAGCTGCCTTCCTGCCTGTGGCATTATTACAAAGAGAACTCCAGAAATGATCTGCGGTTAGCTTTAGTTGCACACTGTGCACAGGATACAGTACACTGACTGAAAATACTGCAGCTACCTGCCTGTGGTATTATAAGGAAGAGAACAACAGCAATTGTCTGCAGTAAGTTTGAGTTGCACACTGTGCACAGGATACAGTACACTGACTGAAAATACTGCAGCTGCCTGCCTGCCTTTGGTATTATTATAAAGAGAACACCAGAAATTGTATGCAGTTAGCTTTAGTTGCACACTGTGCACAGGATACAGTACACTGACTGAAAATACTGCAGCTGCCTGCCTGACTGTGGTATTATTAGGAAGAGAACACCAGCAAATGTCTGCAGTTAGTTTGAGTTGCACACTGTGCACAGGATACAGTACACTGACTGAAAATACTGCAGCTGCCTGCCTGCCTGTGGTATTATTATAAAGAAAACACCAGAAATTGTATGCAGTTAGCTTTAGTTGCACACTGTGCACAGGATACAGTACACTGGCTGAAAATTCTGCAGCTGCCTGCCTGCCTGTGGTATTATTAGGAACATAACACCAACAATTGTATGCAGCTAGCTTTAGTTGCACACTGTGCACAGGATACAGTACACTGACTGAAAATACTGCAGCTATCTGCCTGTGGTATTATTAGGAAGAGAACACCAGCAATTGTCTGCAGTTAACTTTAGTTGCACACTGTGAACAGGATAAGGTACACTGACTTAAAATACTGCAGCTGTCTGCCTGTGGTATTATTAGGAAGAGAACACCAGCAATTGTCTGCAGTTAGCTTTAGTTGCACACTGTGCACAGGATACAGTACACTGACTGAAAATACTGCAGCACCTGCCTGCATGTGGTATTATTAGGAAGAAAACACCAGAAATTGTCTGCAGTTAGCTTTAGTTGCACACTGTGCACAGGATACAGTACACTGACTGAAAATACTGCAGCTGCCTGCATGTGGTATTATTAGGAAGAGAACACCAGCAATTGTCTGCAGTGTTCTTTAGTTGCACACTGTGCACAGTATAAAGTACACTGACTGAAAATACTGCAGCCACCTGCCTGTGGTATTATTAGGAAGAGAACACCAGCAATTGTCTGCAGTTAGCTTTAGTTGCACACTGTGCACAGGATACAGTACACTTATTGAAAATACTGCAGCTGCCTGCCTGCCTGTGGTATTATTGTGAAGACAACACCAGCAAATGTCTGCAGTTAGTTTGAGCTGCACACTGTGCACAGGATACAGTACACTGACTGAATATACTGCAGCTGCCTGCCTGTGGTATTATTAGGAAGAGAACACCAGCAATTGTCTGCAGTTAACTTTAGTTGCACACTGTGAACAGGATAAGGTACACTGACTTAAAATACTGCAGCTGTCTGCCTGTGGTTTTATTAGGAAGAGAACACCAGCAATTGTCTGCAGTTAGCTTTAGTTGCACACTGTGCACAGGATACAGTACACTGACTGAAAATACTGCAGCTACCTGCCTGTGGTATTATAAGGAAGAGAACACCAGCAATTGTCTGCAGTAAGTTTGAGTTGCACACTGTGCACAGGATACAGTACACTGACTGAAAATACTGCAGCTGCATGCCTGCCTGCCTGCCTGTGGTATTATTAGGAAGAGAACACCAGCAAATGTCTGCAGTTAGTTTGAGTTGCACACTGTGCACAGGATACAGTACACTGACTGAAAATACTACAGCTGCCTGCCTGCCTTTGGTATTATTATAAAGAGAACACCAGAAATTGTATGCAGTTAGCTTTAGTTGCACACTGTGCACAGGATACAGTACACTGACTGAAAATACTGCAGCTGCCTGCCTGACTGTGGTATTATTAGGAAGAGAACACCAGCAAATGTCTGCAGTTAGTTTGAGTTGCACACTGTGCACAGGATACAGTACACTGACTGAAAATACTGCAGCTGCCTGCCTGCCTGTGGTATTATTATAAAGAAAACACCAGAAATTGTATGCAGTTAGATTTAGTTGCACACTGTGCACAGGATACAGTACACTGGCTGAAAATTCTGCAGCTGCCTGCCTGCCTGTGGTATTATTAGGAACAGAACACCAACAATTGTATGCAGCTAGCTTTAGTTGCACACTGTGCACAGGATACAGTACACTGACTGAAAATACTGCAGCACCTGCCTGCATGTGGTATTATTAGGAAGAAAACACCAGCAATTGTCTGCAGTTAGCTTTAGTTGCACACTGTGCACAGTATAAAGTACACTGACTGAAAATACTGCAGCCACCTGCCTGTGGTATTATTAGGAAGAGAACACCATCAATTGTCTGCAGTTAGCTTTAGTTGCACACTGTGCACAGGATACAGTACACTGACTGAAAATACTGCAGCTGCCTGCCTGCCTGTCTTATTATTAGGAAGAGAACACCAGCAATTGTCTGCAGTTAGCTTTAGTTGCACACTGTGCACAGGATACAGTACACTGACTGAAAAAACTGCAGCTGCCTGCCTGCCTGTGTTATTATTACAAAGAGAACACCACAAATTGTATGCAGTTAGCTTTAGTTGCACACTGTGCACAGGATACAGTACACTGACTGAAAATACTGCAGCTGTCTGTCTGTGGTATTAGGAAGAGAACACCAGCAATTGTCTGCAGGTAGCTTTAGTTGCACACTGTGCACAGGATACAGTACACTGACTGAAAATACTGCAGCTGCCTGCCTGTGGTATTATTAGGAAGATAACACCAGCAATTGTCTGCAGTTAGCTTTAGTTGCACACTGTGCACAGGATAAAGTACACTGACTGAAAATACTGCAGCTGCCTGCATGTGGTATTATTAGGAAGAGAACACCAGCAATTGTATGCAGTGATCTTTAGTTGCACACTGTGCACAGGATACAGTACACTGACTGAAAATACTGCAGCTGCCTGCCTGCCTTTGGTATTATTATAAAGAGAACACCAGAAATTGTATGCAGTTAGCTTTAGTTGCACACTGTGCACAGGATACAGTACACTGACTGAAAATACTGCAGCTGCCTGCCTGACTGTGGTATTATTAGGAAGAGAACACCAGCAAATGTCTGCAGTTAGTTTGAGTTGCACACTGTGCACAGGATACAGTACACTGACTGAAAATACTGCAGCTGCCTGCCTGCCTGTGGTATTATTATAAAGAAAACACCAGAAATTGTATGCAGTTAGATTTAGTTGCACACTGTGCACAGGATACAGTACACTGGCTGAAAATTCTGCAGCTGCCTGCCTGCCTGTGGTATTATTAGGAACATAACACCAACAATTGTATGCAGCTAGCTTTAGTTGCACACTGTGCACAGGATACAGTACACTGACTGAAAATACTGCAGCACCTGCCTGCATGTGGTATTATTAGGAAGAAAACACCAGCAATTGTCTGCAGTTAGCTTTAGTTGCACACTGTGCACAGTATAAAGTACACTGACTGAAAATACTGCAGCCACCTGCCTGTGGTATTATTAGGAAGAGAACACCATCAATTGTCTGCAGTTAGCTTTAGTTGCACACTGTGCACAGGATACAGTACACTGACTGAAAATACTGCAGCTGCCTGCCTGCCTGTGGTATTATTAGGAAGAGAACACCAGCAATTGTCTGCAGTTAGCTTTAGTTGCACACTGTGCACAGGATACAGTACACTGACTGAAAAAACTGCAGCTGCCTGCCTGCCTGTGTTATTATTACAAAGAGAACACCACAAATTGTATGCAGTTAGCTTTAGTTGCACACTGTGCACAGGATACAGTACACTGACTGAAAATACTGCAGCTGTCTGTCTGTGGTATTAGGAAGAGAACACCAGCAATTGTCTGCAGGTAGCTTTAGTTGCACACTGTGCACAGGATACAGTACACTGACTGAAAATACTGCAGCTGCCTGCCTGTGGTATTATTAGGAAGATAACACCAGCAATTGTCTGCAGTTAGCTTTAGTTGCACACTGTGCACAGGATAAAGTACACTGACTGAAAATACTGCAGCTGCCTGCATGTGGTATTATTAGGAAGAGAACACCAGCAATTGTATGCAGTGATCTTTAGTTGCACACTGTGCACAGGATAAAGTACACTGACTGAAAATACTGCAGCTGCCTGCCTGTGGTATTATTAGGAAGAGAACACCAGCAATTGTCTGCAGCTAGCTTTAGTTGCACACTTTGCACAGGATACAGTACACTGACTGAAAATACTGCAGCGCCTGCCTGCCTGTGGTATTATTGGGAAGAGAACACCAGCAAATGTCTGCAGTTAGTTTGAGCTGCACACTGTGCACAGGATACAGTACACTGACTGAAAATACTGCAGCTGCCTGCCTACCTGTGGTATTATTATAAAGAAAACAACAGAAATTGTATGCAGTTAGCTTTAGTTGCACACTGTGCACAGGATACAGTACACTGACTGAATATACTGCAACTGCCTGCCTGTGGTATTATTAGGAAGAGAACACCAGCAATTGTCTGCAGTTAACTTTAGTTGCACACTGTGAACAGGAAAAGGTACACTGACTTAAAATACTGCAGCTTTCTGCCTGTGGTTTTATTAGGAAGAGAACACCAGCAATTGTCTGCAGTTAGCTTTAGTTGCACACTGTGCACAGGATACAGTACACTGACTGAATATACTACAGCTGCCTGCCTGTGGTATTATTAGGAAGAGAACGCCAGCAATTGTCTGCAGTTAACTTTAGTTGCACATTGTGAACAGGATAATGTACACTGACTTAAAATACTGCAGCTGTCTGCCTGTGGTTTTATTAGGAAGAGAACACCAGCAATTGTCTGCAGTTAGCTTTAGTTGCACACTGTGCACAGGATACAGCACAATGACTGAAAATACTACAGCTGCCTGCCTGCGGTGTTATTAGGAAGAGAACACCCGCAATTGTCTGCAGTTAGCTTTAGTTGCACACTGTGCACAGGATACAGTACAGTGCCTGAAAATACTGCAGCTGCCTGCCTGTGGTATTATAAGGAAGAGAACACCAGCAATTGTCTGCAGTTAGTTTGAGTTGCACACTGTGCACAGGATACAGTACACTGACTGAAAATACTGCAGCTGCCTGCCTGCCTGTGGTATTATTAGGAAGAGAATACCAGCAAATGTTTGCAGTTAGTTTGAGTTGCACACTGTGCACAGTATACAGTACACTGACTGAAAATACTGCAGCTGTCTGCCTGTGGTATTATTCTAAAGAGAACACCAGAAATTGTATGCAGTTAGCTTTAGTTGCACACTGTGCACAGGATACAGTACACTGACTGAAAATACTGCAGCTGCCTGTCTGCCTGTGGTATTATTAGGAAGAGAACACCAGTAATTGTCTGCAGTTAGCTTTAGTTGCACACTGTGCACAGGATAAAGTACACCGACTAAAAATACTGCAGCGCCTGCCTGCCTGTGGTATTATTAGGAAGAGAACAGCAGCAATTGTCTGCAGTTAGCTTTAGTTGCACACTGTGCACAGGATACAGTACACTGACTTAAAATACTGCAGCTGCCTTCTTTCTATGCGTGGTATGTTTAGTAAGAGTACACCAGTAATTGTCTGCAGTTAGCTTTAGTTGCACACTGTGCACAGGATAAAGTACACTGGCTGAAAATACTGCAGCTGCCTGCCTGCCTGTGGTATTACTAGGAAGAGAACACCAGCAAATGTCTGCAGTTAGCTTGCGTTGCACACTGTGCACAGGATACAGTACACTGACTGAAAATACTACAGCACCTGACTGCCTGTGGTATTATTAGGAAGAGAACACCAGCAATTGTCTGCAGTTAGCTTTGGTTGCACACTGTGCACAGGATAAGGTACACTGACTGAAAATACTGCAGCTGTCTGCATGTGGTTTTATCAGGAAGAGAACACCAGCAATTGTCTGCAATTAGCTTTAGTTGCACACTGTGCACAGGATACAGTACACTGACTGAAAATACTGCAGCTTCCTGCCTGTGGTATTATTAGGAAGAGAACACCAGCAATTGTCTGCAGTTAGCTTTAGTTGCACACTGTGCATAGGATACAGTACACTGACTGAAAATACTGCAGCTGCCTGCCTGTGGTATTATAAGGAAGAGAACACCAGTAATTGTCTGCAGTTAGTTTGAGTTGCACACTGTGCACAGGATACAGTACACTGACTGAAAATACTGCAGCTGCCTGTCTGCCTGTGGTTTTATCATGAAGAGAACACCAGCAATTGTCTGCAATTAGCTTTAGTTGCACACTGTGCACAGGATACAGTACACTGACTGAAAATACTGCAGCTTCCTGCCTGTGGTATTATTAGGAAGAGAACACCAGCAATTGTCTGCAGTTAGCTTTAGTTGCACACTGTGCATAGGATACAGTACACTGACTGAAAATACTGCAGCTGCCTGCCTGTGGTATTATAAGGAAGAGAACACCAGTAATTGTCTGCAGTTAGTTTGAGTTGCACACTGTGCACAGGATACAGTACACTGACTGAAAATACTGCAGCTGCCTGTCTGCCTGTGGTATTATTAGGAAGAGAACACCAGTAATTGTCTGCAGTTAGCTTTAGTTGCACACTGTGCACAGGATACAGTACACTGACTGAAAATACTGCAGCTGCCTGCTTCCTATGTGTGGTATGTTTAGTAAGAGAACACCAGTAATTGTCTGCAGTTAGCTTTAGTTGCACACTGTGCACAGGATAAAGTACACCGACTAAAAATACTGCAGCGCCTGCCTGCCTGTGGTATTATTAGGAAGAGAACAGCAGCAATTGTCTGCAGTTAGCTTTAGTTGCACACTGTGCACAGGATACAGTACACTGGCTGAAAATACTGCAGCTGCCTGCCTGCCTGTGGTATTATTAGGAAGAGAACACCAGCAATTGTCTGCAGTTAGCTTTAGTTGCACACTGTGCACAGGATAAGGTACACTGACTGAAAATACTGCAGTTGCCTGCCTGCTTGTGGTTTTATTAGAAAGAGAACACCAGCAATTGTCTGCAGTTAGCTTTAGTTGCACACTGTGCACAGGATACAGTACACTGACTTAAAATACTGCAGCTGCCTTCTTCCTATGTGTTGTATGTTTAGTAAGAGAACACCAGTAATTGTCTGCAGTTAGCTTTAGTTGCACACTGTGCACAGGATAAAGTACACTGGCTGAAAATACTGCAGCTGCCTGCCTGCCTGTGGTATTATTAGGAAGAGAACACCAGCAAATGTCTGCAGTTAGCTTGAGTTGCACACTGTGCACAGGATACAGTGCACTGACTGAATATACTACAGCTGCCTGCCTGTGGTATTATTAGGAAAAGAACACCAGCAATTGTCTGCAGTTAACTTTAGTTGCACATTGTGAACAGGATAATGTACACTGACTTAAAATACTGCAGCTGTCTGCCTGTGGTTTTATTAGGGAGAGAACACCAGCAATTGTCTGCAGTTAGCTTTAGTTGCACACTGTGCACAGGATACAGCACAATGACTGAAAATACTGCAGCTGCCTGCCTGCGGTGTTATTAGGAAGAGAACACCAGCAATTGTCTGCAGTTAGCTTTAGTTGCACACTGTGCACAGGATACAGTACACTGCCTGAAAATACTGCAGCTGCCTGCCTGTGGTATTATAAGGAAGAGAACACCAGCAATTGTCTGCAGTTAGTTTGAGTTGCACACTGTGCACAGGATACAGTACACTGACTGAAAATACTGCAGCTGGCTGCCTGCCTGTGGTATTATTAGGAAGAGAATACCAGCAAATGTTTGCAGTTAGTTTGAGTTGCACACTGTGCACAGGATACAGTACACTGACTGAAAATACTGCAGCTGTCTGCCTGCCTGTGGTATTATTCTAAAGAGAACACCAGAAATTGTATGCAGTTAGCTTTAGTTGCACACTGTGCACAGGATACAGTACGCTGACTGAAAATACTGCAGCTGCCTGCCTGCCTGTGGTATTATTAGGAAGAGAACAGCAACAATTGTCTGCAGTTAGCTTTAGTTGCACACTGTGCCCAGGATACAGTACACTGACTGAAAAAACTGCAGATGCCTGCCTGCCTGTGGTATTATTAGAAAGAGAACACCAGAAATTGTCTGCTATTAGCTTGAGTTGCACACTGTGCACAGGATACAGTACACTGACTGAAAATACTGCAGCTGCCTGCCTGCCTGTGGTATTATTAGGAATAGAACATCAGCAATTGTCTGCAGTTAGCTTTAGTTGCACACTGTGCACAGGATACAGTACACTGCTTGAATATACTGCATCTGCCTGCCTGTGGTATTATTAGGAAGAGAACACCAGCAATTGTCTGCAGTTAACTTTAGTTTCACACTGTGAGCAGGATAAGGTACACTGACTTAAAATACTGCAGCTGTCTGCCTGTGGTTTTATTAGGAAGAGAACACCAGCAATTGTCTGCAGTTAGCTTTAGTTGCACACTGTGCACAGGATACAGTACACTGACTGAAAATACTGCAGCTGCCTGCCTGTGGTATTATTAGGAAGTGAACACCAGCAATTGTCTGCAGTTAGCTTTAGTTGCACACTGTGCATAGGATACAGTACACTGACTGAAAATACTGCAGCTGCCTGCCTGTGGTATTATAAGGAAGAGAACACCAGCAATTGTCTGCAGTTAGCTTTAGTTGCACACTGTGCACAGGCTACAGTACACTGACTGAAAATACTGCAGCTGCCTGTCTGCCTGTGGTATTATTAGGAAGAGAACACCAGTAATTGTCTGCAGTTAGCTTTAGTTGCACACTGTGCATAGGATACAGTACACTGACTGAAAATACTGCAGCTGCCTGCCTGTGGTATTATAAGGAAGAGAACACCAGCAATTGTCTGCAGTTAGCTTTAGTTGCACACTGTGCACAGGATACAGTACACTGACTGAAAATACTGCAGCTGCCTGTCTGCCTGTGGTATTATTAGGAAGAGAACACCAGTAATTGTCTGCAGTTAGCTGTAGTTGCACACTGTGCACAGGATACAGTACACTGACTTAAAATACTGCAGCTGCCTGCTTCCTATGTGTGGTATGTTTAGTAAGAGAACACCAGTAATTGTCTGCAGTTAGCTTTAGTTGCACACTGTGCACAGGATAAAGTACACTGGCTGAAAATACTGCAGCTGCCTGCCTGCCTGTGGTATTATTAGGAAGAGAACACCAGCAAATGTCTGCAGTTAGCTTGAGTTGCACACTGTGCACAGGATACAGTACACTGACTGAAAATACTACAGCACCTGACTGTCTGTGGTATTATTAGGAAGAGAACACCAGCAATTGTTTGCAGTTAGCTTTAGTTGCACACTGTGCACAGGATAAGGTACACTGACTGAAAATACTGCAGCTGCCTGCCTGCCTGTGGTATTATTAGGAAGAGAACACCAGCAATTGCCTGCAGTTAACTTTAGTTGCACACTGTGAACAGGATAATGTACACTGACTTAAAATACTGCAGCTGTCTGCCTGTGGTTTTATTAGGAAGAGAACACCAGCAAATGTCTGCAGTTAGCTTTAGTTGCACACTGTGCACAGGATACAGCACAATGACTGAAAATACTGCAGCTGCCTGCCTGTGGTGTTATTAGGAAGAGAACACCATAAATTGTATGCAGTTAGCTTTAGCTGCACACTGTGCACAGGATACAGTACACTGACTGAAAATACTGCAGCTGCCTGCCTGCCTGTGATATTATTAGGAAAAGAACAGCAACAATTGTCTGCAGTTAGATTTAGTTGCACACTGTGCACAGGATACAGTACACTGACTGAAAAACTGCAGCTGCCTGCCTGCCTGCCTGTGGTATTATTACAAAGAGAACACCACAAATTGTATGCAGTTAGCTTTAGTTGCACATTGTGCACAGGATAAGGTACACTGACTTAAAATACTGCAGCTGTCTGCCTGTGGTATTATTAGGAAGAGAACACCAGTAATTGTCTGCAGGTTGCTTTAGTTGCACACTGTGCACATGATACAGTACACTGACTGAAAATACTGCAGCGCCTGCCTGCCTGTGGTATTATTAGGAAGAGAACACCAGCAATTGTCTGCAGTTAGCTTTAGTTGCACACTGTGCACAGGATAAAGTACACTGACAAAAAATACTGCAGCTGTCTGCCTGTGGTTTTATTAGGAAGAGAACACCAGCAATTGTCTGCAGTTAGCTTTAGTTGTACACTGTGCACATGATACAGCACAATGACTGAAAATACTGCAGCTGCCTGCCTGCGGTGTTATTAGGAAGAGAACAACAGCAATTGTCTGCAGTTAGCTTTAGTTGCACACTGTGCACAGGATACAGTACACTGATTGAAAATACTGCAGCTGCCTGCCTGTGGTATTATAAGGAAGAGAACACCAGCAATTGTCTGCAGTTAGTTTTAGTTGCACACTGTGCACAGGATACAGTACACTGACTGAAAATACTGCAGCTGCCTGCCTGCCTGTGGTATTATTAGGAAGAGAACACCAGCAAATGTTTGCAGTTAGTTTGAGTTGCACACTGTGCACAGGATACAGTAAACTGACTGAAAATACTGCAGCTGTCTGCCTGCCTGTGGTATTATTCTAAAGAGAACACCAGAAATTGTATGCAGTTAGCTTTAGTTGCACACTGTGCACAGGATACAGTACACTGACTGAAAATACTGCAGCTGCCTGCCTGCCTGTGGCATTATTAGGAAGAGAACAGCAACAATTGTCTGCAGTTAGCTTTAGTTGCACACTGTGCACAGGATACAGTACACTGACTGAAAAAACTGCAGCTGCCTGCCTGCCTGTGGTATTATTACAAATAGAACACCACAAATTGTATGCAGTTAGCTTTAGTGGCACACTGTGCACAGGATAAGGTACACTGACTTAAAATACTGCAGCTGTCTGCCTGTGGTATTATTAGGAAGAGAACACCAGTAATTGTCTGCAGGTAGCTTTAGTTGCACACTGTGCACAGGATACAGTGCACTGACTGAAAATACTGCAGTGCCTGCCTGTCTGTGGTATTTTTAGGAAGAGAACACCAGCAATGGTCTGCAGTTAGCTTTAGTTGCACACTGTGCACAGGATAAAGTACACTGACTAAAAATACTGCAGCTGTCTGCCTGTGGTTTTATTAGGAAGAGAACACCAGCAATTGTCTGCAGTTAGCTTTAGTTGCACACTGTGCACATGATACAGCACAATGACTGAAAATACTGCAGCTGCCTGCCTGCGGTGTTATTAGGAAGAGAACACCAGCAGTTGTCTGCAGTTAGCTTTAGTTGCACACTGTGCACAGGATACAGTACACTGACTGAAAATACTGCAGCTGCCTGCCTGTGGTATTATTAGGAAGAGAACACCAGCAATTGTCTGCAGTTAGCTTTAGTTGCACACTGTGCATAGGATACAGTACACTGACTAAAAATACTGCAGCTGCCTGCCTGTGGTATTATTAGGAAGAGAACACCAGCAATTGTCTGCAGTTAGCTTTAGTTGCACACTGTGCACAGGATACAGTACACTGACTGAAAATACTGCAGCTGCCTGCCTGTGGTATTATTAGGAAGAGAACACCAGCAATTGTCTGCAGTTAGTTTGAGTTGCACACTGTGCACAGGATACAGTACGCTGACTGAAAATACTGCAGCTGCCTGCTTGCCTGTGGTATTATTAGGAAGAGAACACCAGTAATTGTCTGCAGTTAGCTTTAGTTGCACACTGTGCACAGGATACAGTACACTGCCTGAAAATACTGCAGCTGCATGCTTCCTATGTGTGGTATGTTTAGTAAGAGAACACCAGTAATTGTCTGCAGTTAGCTTTAGTTGCACACTGTGCACAGGATACAGTACACCGACTAAAAATACTGCAGTGCCTGCCTCCCTTTGGTATTATTAGGAAGAGAACACCAGCAATTGTCTGCAGTTAGCTTTAGTTGCGCACTGTGCACAGGATAAAGTACACTGACTGAAAATACTGCAGCTGCCTACCTGCCAGTGGTATTATTAGGAAGAGAACACCAGCAAATGTATGCAGTTAGCTTGAGTTGCACACTGTGCACAGAATACAGTACACTGACTGAAAATACTACAGCACCTGACTGCCTGTGGTATTATTAGGAAGAGAACACCAGCAATTGTCTGCAGTTAGCTTTAGTTGCACACTGCGCACAGGATACAGCACAATGACTGAAAATTCTGCAGCTGCCTACCTGCGGTGTTATTAGGAAGAGAACACCAGCAATTGTCTGCAGTTAGCTTTAGTTGCACACTGTGCACATGATACAGTACACTGACTGAAAATACTGAAGCTGCCTGCCTGTGGTATTATAAGGAAGAGAACACAAGCAATTGTCTGCAGTTAGTTTGAGTTGCACACTGTGCACATGATACAGTACACTGACTGAATATACTGCAGCTGCCTGCCTGTGATATTATTAGGAATAGAACACCAGCAATCGTCTGCAGTTAGCTTTAGTTGCACACTGTGCACAGGATACAGTACACTAACTGAAAATACTGCAGCTGCCTGCCTGTGGTATTATTAGGAAGAGAACACCAGCAATTGTCTGCAGTTAGCTTTAGTTGCACAATGTGCATAGGATACAGTACACTGACTGAAAATACTGCAGCTGCCTGCCTGTGGTATTATAAGGAAGAGAACACCAGCAATTGTCTGCAGTTAGTTTGAGTTGCACACTGTGCACAGGATACAGTACACTGCCTGAAAATACTGCAGCTGCCTGCCTGCATGTGGTATTATTAGGAAGAGAACACCAGTAATTGTCTGCAGTTAGCTTTAGTTGCACACTGTGCACAGGATACAGTACACTGACTGAAAATACTGCAGCTGCCTGCTTCCTATGTGTGGTATGTTTAGTAAGAGAACACCAGTAATTGTCTGCAGTTAGCTTTAGTTGCACACTGTGCACAGGATACAGTGCACGACTAAAAATACTGCAGTGCCTGCCTCCCTGTGGTATTATTAGGAAGAGAACACCAGCAATTGTCTGCAGTTAGCTTTAGTTGCACACTGTGCACAGAATACAGTACACTGACTGAAAATACTACAGCACCTGACTGCCTGTGGTATTATTAGGAAGAGAACAGCAACAATTGTCTGCAGTTAGCTTTAGTTGCACACTGTGCACAGGATACAGTACACTGACTGAAAAAACTGCAGCTGCCTGCCTGCCTGTGGTATTATTACAAATAGAACACCACAAATTGTATGCAGTTAGCTTTAGTGGCACACTGTGCACAGGATAAGGTACACTGACTTAAAATACTGCAGCTGTCTGCCTGTGGTATTATTAGGAAGAGAACACCAGTAATTGTCTGCAGGTAGCTTTAGTTGCACACTGTGCACGGGATACAGTACACTGACTGAAAATACTGCAGTGCCTGCCTGCCTGTGGTATTATTAGGAAGAGAACACCAGCAATTGTCTGCAGTTAGCTTTAGTTGCACACTGTGCACAGGATAAAGTACACTGACTAAAAATACTGCAGCTGTCTGCCTGTGGTTTTATTAGGAAGAGAACACCAGCAATTGTCTGCAGTTAGCTTTAGTTGCACACTGTGCACATGATACAGCACAATGACTGAAAATACTGCAGCTGCCTGCCTGCGGTGTTATTAGGAAGAGAACAACAGCAATTGTCTGCAGTTAGCTTTAGTTGCACACGGTGCACAGGATACAGTACACTGACTGAAAATACTGCAGCTGCCTGCCTGTGGTATTATAAGGAAGAGAATACCAGCAATTGCCTGCAGTTAGTTTGAGTTGCACACTGTGCACAGGATACAGTACACTGACTGAAAATACTGCAGCTGCCTGCCTGCCTGTGGTATTATTAGGAAGAGAACAGCAACAATTGTCTGCAGTTAGCTTTAGTTGCACACTGTGCACAGGATACAGTACACTGACTGAAAATACTGCAGCTGCCTGCCTGCCTGTGGTATTATTACAAATAGAACACCACAAATTGTATGCAGTTAGCTTTAGTGGCACACTATGCGCAGGATAAGGTACACTGACTTAAATACTGCAGCTGTCTGCCTGTGGTATTATTAGGAAGAGAACACCAGTAATTGTCTGCAGGTAGCTTTAGTTGCACACTGTGCACAGGATACAGTACACTGACTGAAAATACTGCAGCGCCTGCCTGCCTGTGGTATTATTAGGAAGAGAACACCAGCAATTGTCTGCAGTTAGCTTTAGTTGCACACTGTGCACAGGATAAAGTACACTGACTAAAAATACTGCAGCTGCCTGCCTGCCTGTGGTATTATTAGAAAGAGAACAACAGAAATCATCTGCAGTTAGCGTGAGTTGCACACTGTGCACAGGATACAGTACACTTTCTGAAAATACTGCAGCTGCCTGCCTGCCTGCCTGTGGTATTATTAGGAATAGAACACCAGCAATTGTCTGCAGTTAGCTTTAGTTGCACACTGTGCATAGGATACAGTACACTGACTAAAAATACTGCAGCTGCCTGCCTGTATTATTATAAGGAAGAGAACACCAGCAATTGTCTGCAGTTAGTTTGAGTTGCACACTGTGCACAGGATACAGTACACTGACTGAAAATACTGCAGCTGCCTGCCTGCCTGTGGTATTATTAGGAAGAGAACACCAGTATCTGTCTGCAGTTAGCTTTAGTTGCACACTGTGCACAGGATACAGTACACTGACTGAAAATACTGCAGCTGCCTGCTTCCTATGTGTGGTGTGTTTAGTAAGAGAACACCAGTAATTGTCTGCAGTTAGCTTTAGTTGCACACTGTGCACAGGATACAGTACACTGACTAAAAATACTGCAGTGCCTGCCTCCCTGTGGTATTATTAGGAAGAGAACACCAGCAATTGTCTGCAGTTAGCTTTAGTTGCACACTGTGCATAGGATACAGTACACTGACTAAAAATACTGCAGCTGCCTGCCTGTGGTATTATAAGGAAGAGAACACCAGCAATTGTCTGCAGTTAGTTTGAGTTGCACACTGTGCACAGGATACAGTACACTGACTGAAAATACTGCAGCTGCCTGCCTGCCTGTGGTATTATTAGGAAGAGAACACCAGTATCTGTCTGCAGTTAGCTTTAGTTGCACACTGTGCACAGGATACAGTACACTGACTGAAAATACTGCAGCTGCCTGCTTCCTATGTGTGGTGTGTTTAGTAAGAGAACACCAGTAATTGTCTGCAGTTAGCTTTAGTTGCACACTGTGCACAGGATACAGTACACTGACTAAAAATACTGCAGTGCCTGCCTCCCTGTGGTATTATTAGGAAGAGAACACCAGCAATTGTCTGCAGTTAGCTTTAGTTGCGCACTGTGCGCAGGATAAAGTACATGTACTGAAAATACTGAAGCTGCCTACCTGCCAGTGGTATTATTAGGAAGAGAACACCAGCAAATGTATGCAGTTAGCTTGAGTTGCACACTGTGCACAGAATACAGTACACTGACTGAAAATACTACAGCACCTGACTGCCTGTGTATTATTAGGAAGAGAACACCAGCAATTGTCTGCAGTTAGCTTTAGTTGCACACTGTGCACAGGATACAGCACAATGACCGAAAATACTGCAGCTGCCTACCTGCGGTGTTATTAGGAAGAGAACACCAGCAATTGTCTGCAGTTAGCTTTAGTTGCACACTGTGCACATGATACAGTACACTGACTGAAAATACTGAAGCTGCCTGCCTGTGGTATTATAAGGAAGAGAACACCAGCAATTGTCTGCAGTTAGTTTGAGTTGCACACTGTGCACAGGATACAGTACACTGACTGAAAATACTGCAGCTGCCTGCCTGTGGTATTATTAGGAAGAGAACAACAGCAATTGTCTGCAGTTAGTTTGAGTTGCACACTGTGCACAGGATACAGTACACTGACTGAATATACTGCAGCTGCCTGCCTGTGATATTATTAGGAATAGAACACCAGCAATCGTCTGCAGTTAGCTTTAGTTGCACACTGTGCACAGGATACAGTACACTAACTGAAAATACTGCAGCTGCCTGCCTGTGGTATTATTAGGAAGAGAACACCAGCAATTGTCTGCAGTTAGCTTTAGTTGCACACTGTGCATAGGATACAGTACACTGACTGAAAATACTGCAGCTGCCTGCCTGTGGTATTATAAGGAAGAGAACACCAGCAATTGTCTGCAGTTAGTTTGAGTTGCACACTGTGCACAGGATACAGTACACTGACTGAAAATACTGCAGCTGCCTGCCTGCCTGCCTGTGGTATTATTAGGAAGAGAACACCAGTAATTGTCTGCAGTTAGCTTTAGTTGCACACTGTGCACAGGATACAGTACACTGACTGAAAATACTGCAGCTGCCTGCTTCCTATGTGTGGTATGTTTAGTAAGAGAACACCAGTAATTGTCTGCAGTTAGCTTTAGTTGCACACGGTGCACAGGATACAGTACACCGACTAAAAATACTGCAGTGCCTGCCTCCCTGTGGTATTATTAGGAAGAGAACACCAGCAATTGTCTGCAGTTAGCTTTAGTTGCACACTGTGCACAGAATACAGTACACTGACTGAAAATACTACAGCACCTGACTGCCTGTGGTATTATTAGGAAGAGAACACCAGCAATTGTCTGCAGTTAGCTTTAGTTGCACACTGTGCATAGGATACAGTACACTGACTAAAAATACTGCAGCTGCCTGCCTGTGGTATTATAAGGAAGAGAACACCAGCAATTGTCTGCAGTTAGTTTGAGTTGCACACTGTGCACAGGATACAGTACACTGACTGAAAATACTGCAGCACCTGACTGCCTGTGTTATTATTAGGAAGAGATCACCAGCAATTCTCTGCAGTTAGCTTTAGTTGCACACTGTGCACAGGATAAGGTACACTGACTGAAAATACTGCAGCTGCCTGCCTGCTTGTGGTATTATTAGGAAGAGAACACTAGCAATTGTCTGCAGTTAGCTTTAGTTGCACACTGTGCACAGGATACAGTACACTGACTGAATATACTACAGCTGCCTGCCTGTGGTATTATTAGGAAGAGAACACCAGCAATTGTCTGCAGTTAACTTTAGTTGCACACTGTGAACAGGATAATGTACACTGACTTAAAATTCTGCAGCTGTCTGCCTGTGGTTTTATTAGGAAGAGAACACCAGCAATTGTCTGCAGTTAGCTTTAGTTGCACACTGTGCACAGGATACAGCACAATGACTGAAAATACTGCAGCTGCCTGCCTGCGGTGTTATTAGGAAGAGAACACCAGCAATTGTCTGCAGTTAGCTTTAGTTGCACACTGTGCACAGGATACAGTACACTGACTGAAAATACTGCAGCTGCCTGCCTGTGGTATTATAAGGAAGAGAACACCAGCAATTGTCTGCAGTTAGTTTGAGTTGCACAGTGTGCACAGGATACAGTACACTGACTTAAAATACTGCAGCTGCCTGCCTGTGGTATTATTAGGAAGAGAACACCAGTAATTGTATGCAGTTAGCTTTAGTTGCACACTGTGCACAGGATACAGTACACTGACTGAAAATACTGCAGCTACCTGCCTGCCTGTGGTATTATTAGGAAGAGAACAGCAAACATTGTCTGCAGTTAGCTTTAGTTGCACACTGTGCACAGGATACAGTACACTGACTGAAAATACTGCAGCTGCCTGCCTGCCTGCCTGTGGTATTATTAGGAAGAGAACACCAGTAATTGTCTGCAGTTAGCTTTAGTTGCACACTGTGCACAGGATACAGTACACTGACTGAAAATACTGCAGCTGCCTGCTTCCTATGTGTGGTATGTTTAGTAAGAGAACACCAGTAATTGTCTGCAGTTAGCTTTAGTTGCACACGGTGCACAGGATACAGTACACCGACTAAAAATACTGCAGTGCCTGCCTCCCTGTGGTATTATTAGGAAGAGAACACCAGCAATTGTCTGCAGTTAGCTTTAGTTGCACACTGTGCACAGAATACAGTACACTGACTGAAAATACTACAGCACCTGACTGCCTGTGGTATTATTAGGAAGAGAACACCAGCAATTGTCTGCAGTTAGCTTTAGTTGCACACTGTGCATAGGATACAGTACACTGACTAAAAATACTGCAGCTGCCTGCCTGTGGTATTATAAGGAAGAGAACACCAGCAATTGTCTGCAGTTAGTTTGAGTTGCACACTGTGCACAGGATACAGTACACTGACTGAAAATACTGCAGCACCTGACTGCCTGTGTTATTATTAGGAAGAGATCACCAGCAATTCTCTGCAGTTAGCTTTAGTTGCACACTGTGCACAGGATAAGGTACACTGACTGAAAATACTGCAGCTGCCTGCCTGCTTGTGGTATTATTAGGAAGAGAACACCAGCAATTGTCTGCAGTTAGCTTTAGTTGCACACTGTGCACAGGATACAGTACACTGACTGAATATACTACAGCTGCCTGCCTGTGGTATTATTAGGAAGAGAACACCAGCAATTGTCTGCAGTTAACTTTAGTTGCACACTGTGAACAGGATAATGTACACTGACTTAAAATTCTGCAGCTGTCTGCCTGTGGTTTTATTAGGAAGAGAACACCAGCAATTGTCTGCAGTTAGCTTTAGTTGCACACTGTGCACAGGATACAGCACAATGACTGAAAATACTGCAGCTGCCTGCCTGCGGTGTTATTAGGAAGAGAACACCAGCAATTGTCTGCAGTTAGCTTTAGTTGCACACTGTGCACAGGATACAGTACACTGACTGAAAATACTGCAGCTGCCTGCCTGTGGTATTATAAGGAAGAGAACACCAGCAATTGTCTGCAGTTAGTTTGAGTTGCACAGTGTGCACAGGATACAGTACACTGACTTAAAATACTGCAGCTGCCTGCCTGTGGTATTATTAGGAAGAGAACACCAGTAATTGTATGCAGTTAGCTTTAGTTGCACACTGTGCACAGGATACAGTACACTGACTGAAAATACTGCAGCTACCTGCCTGCCTGTGGTATTATTAGGAAGAGAACAGCAAACATTGTCTGCAGTTAGCTTTAGTTGCACACTGTGCACAGGATACAGTACACTGACTGAAAATACTGCAGCTGCCTGCCTGCCTGCCTGTGGTATTATTAGGAAGAGAACACCAGTAATTGTCTGCAGTTAGCTTTAGTTGCACACTGTGCACAGGATACAGTACACTGACTGAAAATACTGCAGCTGCCTGCTTCCTATGTGTGGTATGTTTAGTAAGAGAACACCAGTAATTGTCTGCAGTTAGCTTTAGTTGCACACGGTGCACAGGATACAGTACACCGACTAAAAATACTGCAGTGCCTGCCTCCCTGTGGTATTATTAGGAAGAGAACACCAGCAATTGTCTGCAGTTAGCTTTAGTTGCACACTGTGCACAGAATACAGTACACTGACTGAAAATACTACAGCACCTGACTGCCTGTGGTATTATTAGGAAGAGAACACCAGCAATTGTCTGCAGTTAGCTTTAGTTGCACACTGTGCATAGGATACAGTACACTGACTAAAAATACTGCAGCTGCCTGCCTGTGGTATTATAAGGAAGAGAACACCAGCAATTGTCTGCAGTTAGTTTGAGTTGCACACTGTGCACAGGATACAGTACACTGACTGAAAATACTGCAGCACCTGACTGCCTGTGTTATTATTAGGAAGAGATCACCAGCAATTCTCTGCAGTTAGCTTTAGTTGCACACTGTGCACAGGATAAGGTACACTGACTGAAAATACTGCAGCTGCCTGCCTGCTTGTGGTATTATTAGGAAGAGAACACCAGCAATTGTCTGCAGTTAGTTTTAGTTGCACACTGTGCACAGGATACAGTACACTGACTGAATATACTACAGCTGCCTGCCTGTGGTATTATTAGGAAGAGAACACCAGCAATTGTCTGCAGTTAACTTTAGTTGCACACTGTGAACAGGATAATGTACACTGACTTAAAATTCTGCAGCTGTCTGCCTGTGGTTTTATTAGGAAGAGAACACCAGCAATTGTCTGCAGTTAGCTTTAGTTGCACACTGTGCACAGGATACAGCACAATGACTGAAAATACTGCAGCTGCCTGCCTGCGGTGTTATTAGGAAGAGAACACCAGCAATTGTCTGCAGTTAGCTTTAGTTGCACACTGTGCACAGGATACAGTACACTGACTGAAAATACTGCAGCTGCCTGCCTGTGGTATTATAAGGAAGAGAACACCAGCAATTGTCTGCAGTTAGTTTGAGTTGCACAGTGTGCACAGGATACAGTACACTGACTTAAAATACTGCAGCTGCCTGCCTGTGGTATTATTAGGAAGAGAACACCAGTAATTGTATGCAGTTAGCTTTAGTTGCACACTGTGCACAGGATACAGTACACTGACTGAAAATACTGAAGCTACCTGCCTGCCTGTGGTATTATTAGGAAGAGAACAGCAAACATTGTCTGCAGTTAGCTTTAGTTGCACACTGTGCACAGGATACAGTACACTGACTGAAAAAACTGCAGCTGCCTGCCTGCCTGTGGTATTATTACAAAGAGAACACCACAAATTGTATGCAGTTAGCTTTAGTTGCACACTGTGCACAGGATAAGGTACAATGACTTAAAATACTGCAGCTGTCTGCCTGTGGTATTATTAGGAAGAGAACACCAGTAATTGTCTGCAGGTAGCTTTAGTTGCACACTGTGCACAGGATACAGTACACTGACTGAAAATACTGCAGCGCCTGCCTGCCTGTGGTATTATTAGGAAGAGAACACCAGCAATTGTCTGCAGTTAGCTTTAGTTGCACACTGAGCACAGGATAAAGTACACTGACTAAAAATACTGCAGCTGCCTGCCTGCCTGTGGTATTATTAGAAAGAGAACACCAGAAATTGTCTGCAGTTAGCGTGAGTTGCACACTGTGCACAGGATACAGTATACTGACTGAATATACTGCAGCTGCCTGCCTGTGATATTATTAGGAATAGAACACCAGCAATCGTCTGCTTTTTGCTTTAGTTGCACACTGTGCACAGGATACAGTACACTGACTGAAAATACTGCAGCTGCCTGCATGTGGTATTATTAGGAAGAGAACACCAGCAATTGTCTGCAGTTAGCTTTAGTTGCACACTGTGCATAGGATACAGTACACTGACTGAAAATACTGCAGATGCCTGCCTGTGGTATTATAAGGAAGAGAAAACCAGCAATTGTCTGCAGTTAGTTTGAGTTGCACACTGTGCACAGGATACAGTACACTGACTGAAAATACTGCAGCTGTCTGCCTGCCTCTGGTATTATTAGGAAGAGAACACCAGTAATTGTCTGCAGTTAGCTTTAGTTGCACACTATGCACAGGATACAGTACACCGACTAAAAATACTGCAGTGACTGCCTCCCTGTGGTATTATTAGGAAGAGAACACCAGCAATTGTCTGCAGTTAGCTTTAGTTGCGCACTGTGCACAGAATACAGTACACTGACTGAAAATACTACAGCACCTGACTGCCTGTGGTATTATTAGGAAGAGAACACCAGCAATTGTCTGCAGTTAACTTTAGTTGCACACTGTGAACAGGATAATGTACACTGACTTAAAATACTGCAGCTGTCTGCCTGTGCTTTTATTAGGAAGAGAACACCAGCAATCGTCTGCAGTTAGCTTTAGTTGCACACTGTGCACAGGATACAGCACAATGACTGAAAATACTGCAGCTGCCTGCCTGTGGTGTTATTAGGAAGAGAACACCAGCAATTGTCTGCAGTTAGCTTTAGTTGCACACTGTGCACAGGATACAGTACACTGACTGAAAATACCGCAGCTGCCTGCCTGTGGTATTATAAGGAAGAGAACAACAGCAATTGTCTGCAGTTAGTTTGAGTTGCACACTGTGCACAGGATACAGTACACTGACTGAAAATACAGCAGCTGTCTGCCTGCCTGTGGTATTATTCTAAAGAGAACACCAGAAATGGTATGCAGTTAGCTTTAGTTGCACACTGTGCACAGGATACAGTACACTGACTGAAAATACTGCAGCTGCCTGCCTGTGGTATTATTAGGAATAGAACACCAGCAATTGTCTGCAGTTAGCTTTAGTTGCACACTGTGCACAGGATACAGTACACTGACTGAATATACTGCAGCTGCCTGCCTGTGGTATTATTAGGAAGAGAACACCAGCAATTGTCTGCAGTTAACTTTAGTTGCACACTGTGAACAGGATAAGGTACACTGACTTAAAATACTGCAGCTGTCTGCATGTGGTTTTATTAGGAAGAGAACACCAGCAATTTTCTGCAGTTAGCTTTAGTTGCACACTTTGCACAGGATACAGTTCACTGACTGAAAATACTGCAGCTGCCTGCCTGTGGTATTATTAGGAAGAGAACACCAGCAATTGTCTGCAGTTAGCTTTAGTTGCACACTGTGCATAGGATACAGTACACTGACTGAAAATACTGCAGCTGCCTGCCTGTGGTATTATAAGGCAGAGAACACCAGCAATTGTCTGCAGTTAGTTTGAATTGCACACTGTGCACAGGATACAGTACACTGACTGAAATACTGCAACTGCCTGCTTCCTATGTGTGGTATGTTTAGTAAGATAACAGAAGTAATTGTCTGCAGTTAGCTTTAGTTGCACACTGTGCACAGGATAAAGTACACTGACTGAAAATACTGCAGCTGCCTGCCTGTGGTATTATTAGGAAGAGAACACCAGTAATTGTCTGCAGTTAGCTTTAGTTGCACACTGTGCACAGGATACAGTACACCGACTAAAAATACTGCAGTGCCTGTCTGTGGTATTATTAGGAAGAGAACACCAGCAATTGTCTGCAGGTAACTTTAGTTGCACACTGTGAACAGGATAATGTACACTGACTTAAAATACTGCGGCTGTCTGCCTGTGGTTTTATTAGGAAGAGAACACCAGCAATTGTCTGCAGTTAGCTTTAGTTGCGCACTGTGCACAGGATAAAGTACACTGACTGAAAATACTGCAGCTGCCTGCCTGTGGTATTATTAGGAAGAGAACACCAGCAAATGTCTGCAGTTAGCTTGAGTTGCACACTGTGCACAGGATACAGTACACTGACTGAAAATACCCAGTCAGCTGTGTTCTTTCAGTACTGATTGGTGTAAAGTTACTTTACTTTATTTTTCATTTATACCTCTATTGATTCCCACACACCCTAGCTATGAGTAAGCGTCAATTCGTGACGTGAAACGCGTTAGCCACCCTTCCCTGCATGCACACCATCTGCATTTGTTGTTTTGGATTTATGGATTTATTTTGAATTTGGATTTTTTACCTGAAATTTTGGAATAAATAACTGTCTATACAGAGTGCGGCAGTCCAGGGTTTCTTTTTCTCCCATGCATCAGTGCAGAGCCAGCACCTGTGTGAGTGACCGGGCGGAAGCAGCTATTTGGTGAATTCTCAAGCTTTTGAGCGGTACGTTTTTCCTTTCCTCTGTTTCTACCTGGACTTTGCCCATTTTTGTACCTGCCCAGTTTCAATATTCTCCAGCTCCGTAATTCCTTAATACATAGTGTTTTATACACAATGGATTACCCCGTCACCATGACACATACCGAATCCACCACCACTACAACAACTACAGGAGTAGACACAGGGTTTAGCCGAACTCTTACCGCCCCAGCTAACAATCCCTTACGCTCCAGCCAGCAACTTTTTTCACAAACAGCGGATGTAGGCGATTTCTCTCTGAGACGCATATTCCGCAAACTTGAGAGCCTTATGGCAAAGGAAATAAGGGCGTTCTGGGATGTTAACACACTCACGGAATATATCACTATGGAACAAATACCTCGAGGACTACGCATTAAGAAGTTTCCCACGTTTGATTTTCCAGACGAGGATACAAAAATGAAATGGATTAATACCCTTTCTGCTTGTTCGTTTGAACTGATGAAAATCATTGTG
This sequence comes from Rana muscosa, assembly GCA_029206835.1. Classification (NCBI taxonomy): domain Eukaryota; kingdom Metazoa; phylum Chordata; class Amphibia; order Anura; family Ranidae; genus Rana; species Rana muscosa. The sequence goes on along the minus strand of CM055127.1, from coordinate 207,498,153 downwards.
AACTTTAAACAAAAAGAATTGAATAGGGTACAGGATGAAATGTCCATGATACAGAAGGAACTAGTGGATCAACAGGGACAACCTGGATATTCGGATTTAGACATGCAGCTGAACAAAAAAATGGATAAACTAGAAAGAGGAGTAATTGCTACTAAAAAAGAGAAAAAGACCAGAGATCAGTTAGATTATGATGCAAATAAAGTTTATACTTGGAAGAAGCCAATATTTCACGCGAACCGCCCACGAAAAACTCCAAGCAAAAAGCGGGTCAGTTTTTCAGATACGGAAGGTGAACCCCCAAATGACACTTTTGCAGCGACTGGATCTGACTCTTCCTCTGACAGCTCCAAACCCGAATACACACGTAAAGATCAACCGGTTCCTTTAAACCCTCACGGTCAGAATCACAGCAAGAAAAACAAGAAGAAAAACAACAAAAAAACAAGAAAACCAGGAGAGGCGGAAAGAAACACAGAAGACAACAGAGGAAATCGCTACCCTCTACGGGATCGCAAGTAGCTGAAATATCGAATGTAATGAATCTGTCGGGATGTCCTTTAACCGAATCAGATATTCTATTATTGTCAAAAGGCTTGAATTTTTGTCCATCCAATCACTTTAACCTCTTCAACACCATCATAGATGTCAACAGATTAGCAAGAGTTCTCACACTGCAAAAACATTACTTTTCTGAACAAGATATTTCATCGCCAGGCTTTTCCACAGAGGACTCCACCATGGGTGAGTGTATACCTTATTCTAATCATTTCATTGATGTATGTGCTTTGATGGACTTGACAGATCTTGCTGGTGAATCAGATATAGTCAGAGAAGATATGGATGTTTTTGGTCCAGGTCATAACCCAGTTCATTTTAAGGTTAAATCAGACTTTTATCCGATAAATTCCAGAGGAAAGGACATGGATTTATACCAAAAATTAGTAGAAAGGGATTTATCCCTTTTGGCTAAAAATATATCTAAAACATCCAGCAAAAAGGGTTTTGATAATTTGTCTGTTGAAGAAAAAATATCGTTAGATAAACTTCAAAAGGATCCCTCTATAGTTATAAAGAACTCAGATAAAGGCGGGGTGGTGGTTGTCCTAGATGCCACTATCTACAAACAAGAGGCTTTAAGGCAATTGTCGGACACTACCACTTATCATAAGCTTAGAGGTGACCCCACAGAATCCTTCAAGAAAGAACTCTCTGCGTTATTGGATAGGTCAGTCCTAATAGGAGTCTTCACAGAAAAGGAAAAAGAAGTTTTGATCCCACCTTTCCCTGTCATGCCCATCTTTCATCACCTACCAAAACTGCATAAGGGCCTTACACCTCTTACGGGCAGACCGATTGTAGCAGGAATCAATTCCTTAAATGAACGTTTAGGGCAATGGGTGGATGAACAACTCCAACCTTTGGTTATGGACTTACCAGGGTACATTAGTGACACCAATGACCTTTTGACCAAACTGAATGACATCACATGGAATGAAAACTGTCAGTGGATCACTTGTGATGTCACAAGTCTTTACTCCTCCATACCCCATACTTTGGGTCTACAGGCTGTTTCTCACTTTTTACAGAGATCGGATCGATTTTCCCCTATTCTACAGGAGTTTATTATTTTATGTTTGGAATATTTGCTTACTCATAATTTTTTTATGTTTGACGGGGACTATTACCTCCAAAAGTGCGGAGCCTCGATGGGAGCTAAGTTCTCTCCATCCCTGGCCAATCTCTACATGGGATGGTGGGAAAGACTGCGCATTTTTGGGCCTCATAGTCCCCGTCGCAGAGATACTTTATTTTTTTGTAGATTTATAGACGATCTCTTGTTTATAGTGAATGACCCATCATGTGATCTAGAAAGATGGCTAGCATACATGAACGATAATACACTCAATCTACGCTTCACTGGTACACTTAACAAAAACACTATTGAATTTCTAGACGTTAAGTTGTCAGGTGAAAACAATGCTATTTTCTCCAGTTTATACAGAAAACCTAATGCAGGGAACACGCTGTTGAGAGCAGATTCCAGTCATCCTACACATACTATCAATAGCATCCCTATTGGACAGTTCCTGAGGCTAAGGAGATTGTGCAGCAGAAACGCTGACTTTGAAAATGAAGCCAAAGCTATGTCCAGTAGATTTGAAGAAAGGGGATATCCCACACCTGTTATAGAAAAGGGATTATCCATTGCCAGGAATACATCCCGTGATTCCTTGTTGTCTAAAAAAGCAGATCACGCACATGGAGAGGATAGAAATAAAGACAGAGACAGAATCAGAGAGACTAACAAAAAGAAAAGGAAAAGCAAACATAGATCCAGAAATAAAAAGAAAAACAATATCGACAACGGTATCCCCACGTTTTCCACCCCATATAGTGCTGAATTCCAGAATGTCAAACGTATAGTCATAAAATATTTACCTATACTAACACATGACCCCATATATGATAAAATATTACAGAAGGGCATTCGTACGGTTTCCAGAAGAGCACCATCTCTTGGAAACCTACTATCTCCTAGCCTTTTTTCTAGTAAGAACACCACGAAACACTGGTTATCATTTAAAGGGACATTCAAATGTGGGGGAACACACTGTGTTTATTGTCCATTCATACAGAAAGGTGACACTATTACATCCATGTCCACTGGCAAAACACATAAGATCGATTCTTTCATCAATTGTAACACTAGCTACATCATATATGCCATCACATGTACACAGTGTTCCATACAATACATTGGGAGAACTACCAGACGCCTCAAAGATCGGTTATACGATCATCTTTACGATATTGACAAGGACCACATGACCAATGTAGCACGACATTGGAACGAGGTTCATCATAAAAACACCTCCAGCCTCACTATACAGGGAGTGGAAAGGATCACCAGACCCGTTAGGGGTGGGGACAAATTTAATACACTATGCAGACAAGAAGTTCGGTGGATCTTCCTACTAGACACTAGACGCCCCACAGGGTTAAATTATGAATGGGATGTATCACATTTTTATTAAATTATCTGTGAAGATGCATCCCATATGGATAGCATATAAGTTATCATGATAACTTGCTTCATTGTTACAATGATCCTCTCATTTAGTGTTGGTTTTTCCTTATACTGCTTGTCTTCATAATTTGAACAAAAAACATTTTTTTGTCATTTATTTCATAATTTATAACTGCAGTTGCGAAATTATGCATTATTGCATTCATATTTCGCACTTTTCATGGTCCACACATGCACATCTTTGGGCATATATAATTTTTTTTTTTTTTTTTTTTTTTTTTTTTTTCTCCAACTCGAAACATGAGCCTGTTTGCACAGTGTCCTGTCCCCTTTTTTTGTAATGATTACCAGTGTTGTGTTTTTTTTTTTTTTTTTTTTTTTTTTTTTCTCCAACTCGAAACATGAGCCTGTTTGCACAGTGTCCTGTCCCCTTTTTTTGTAATGAGTACCAGTGTTGGGTTTTTTTTTTTTTTTTTTTTTTTTTTTTCTCCAACTCGAAACATGAGCCTGTTTGCACAGTGTCCTGTCCCCTTTTTTTGTAATGAGTACCAGTGTTGTGTTTTTTTTTTTTTTTTTTTTTTTTTCCCATAACTTGTTTTCAAGACTTTCGCACAGAGGACCCCTTTTTTTGAGATTTATAGCATAATTTGCAAGGATGTGCTTTATTGCATTGGAATTTTGCAAATTTAGTACATATCCTGTCCTTTGGTGCGTTAGACTTGAAACATGAGCCTGTCTGCACAGTGTCCTGTCCCTTTTTTCTAATGAGTATCATTGGTGTTTCTTGTCCTCCAGAGGATTTTTGGAGATCAATCATTGTGAGGCCAAGCATCATTGTATCTGTTCTACCTCTGTTTACATCTACCTTTGTATACATATTTGTAAACACATATTTGTAAACCTTTTTTATTTTGATTTTTTCAAATCAATGATGGCCAATTACTCCAATCATTTGTCGCCGTGTTTGTATGGACGTAACTCTAATGTAATATATCTACATAGGATAAAAATATCCTTTTGATTTTTTTCAATTTTTGATATTATATTTTTTTATATTTTTTACATTTTTGTTTCTTTATAAATGCCCATACACCACGACGACAATTTTCGAGCTATTATCAACTATCAGTCCTCGGACTAATAGTAATTCCGTTCTTAATACATTCCGTGATTATGAGCATCGGCTTCCAGTACTTAGGTACCATAGTGTCTATGCACATGCCCGGCCACCATGCACACTTCTATATGTTCATATATTATTTAATTTTTGATTTTGGATAAGTGCGGTGATTGACATGTGCATACGCACTATTTTAACAGATTCCCTTGACAATTAAGGTTAATATCATGATTTTATTATTATTTGAATATTGGGTTTACATCTTAAACCGCAGAGATGAGGGTACATCCATGCAAAGATGCATTGTCATCCTGCTAGATAGTATTGTGTGTGGTTCAATACCATTTCCCTATATGGATCTGAACATCCGAATTTCCTTACACACATTTTCATGTACCCCCCTTGCATGATTTTATTGTATATTATCGTGCATATCTTTGTACATTCTTATACTCATTTATTACACATTTCTTATTTATGTTTATGTTTAAAGTTGAAAGTCCAAGGTTCATGTGTGCATACAGGAGAGACATGTGTCTCCGGTAAATGCATATATTCACACATGATATTTATTTGAATTTTATTGATTTATCCATGTTTATTTTGTTCTATGGCATATTGTATTATATCCATTGACCCATTACAAGGTGGATTATATTATATTATATGGCACATTTATAGACATTCATATATGGACATTTCTTTACACTTTATACACACACATATATCTCCTTCATGATCACTTATCATTTATTTATTCATATGTATCATTCTTCACATTTCCCTATGTAATTGTCACACAGTCTGTTTGGCAGTAGCACGCATTGTGCACATTTTGTGCATTCAAATTTTATTATTTATTAATTAATTCATCATTATGGTTTTTTGGAGTATTTGTAAATTACTATTATTATTATTTCAATTCACACGAATATCACATAATAATTATTTCACATACATGAATATATTTACATCTATGGCTCACCATCTCCAAAAAACATTTTCACATTTTCACTTTTCATTTATTTTTTCATTTAAAAAGATTTTTCCGTTCATTTTTTGAACTTAATTAATTGACATTCATACTTATCACTGTCATATTCATTCACTTTTAAATAATATATAGACACACTTTGGTGTGTCTATGTTTAAGCATTAAGTGTTTAGTTTATAATTTATACACATTTTGTAATTTTGTATTTTTGTGAATGGTCTTCAAAAGAGTGCTATTCCCTTCCCCCCTCTCCCTTTCTTGGGAGTGCCGGAATCAAACATAAGGTTATCCCAGTCAGCTGTGTTCTTTCAGTACTGATTGGTGTAAAGTTACTTTACTTTATTTTTCATTTATACCTCTATTGATTCCCACACACCCTAGCTATGAGTAAGCGTCAATTCGTGACGTGAAACGCGTTAGCCACCCTTCCCTGCATGCACACCATCTGCATTTGTTGTTTTGGATTTATGGATTTATTATGAATTTGGATTTTTTACCTGAAATTTTGGAATAAATAACTGTCTATACAGAGTGCGGCAGTCCAGGGTTTCTTTTTCTCCCATGCCTGCCTGTGGTATTATTAGGAAGAGAACATCAGCAATTGTCTGCAGTTAACTTTAGTTGCACGCTGTGAACGGGATAAAGTACACTGACTAAAAATACTGCAGCGCCTGCCTGCCTGTGGTATTATTAGGAAGAGAACAGCAGCAATTGTCTGCAGTTAGCTTTAGTTGCACACTGTGCACAGGATACAGTACACTGACTGAAAATACTGCAGCTGCCTGCCTGCCTGTGGTATTATTAGGAAGAGAACACCAGCAATTGTCTGCAGTTAGTTTTAGTTGCACACTGTGCACAGGATAAGGTACACTGACTGAAAATACTGCAGTTGCCTGCCTGCTTGTGGTTTTATTAGAAAGAGAACACCAGCAATTGTCTGCAGTTAGCTTTAGTTGCACACTGTGCACATGATACAGTACACTGACTTAAAATACTGCAGCTGCCTTCTTCCTATGTGTGGTATGTTTAGTAAGAGAACACCAGTAATTGTCTGCAGTTAGCTTTAGTTGCACACTGTGCACAGGATAAAGTACACTGGCTGAAAATACTGCAGCTGCCTGCCTGCCTGTGGTATTATTAGGAAGAGAACACCAGCAATTGTCTGCAGTTAGCTTTAGTTGCACACTGTGCACAGGATAAGGTACACTGAATGAAAATACTGCAGCTGTCTGCCTGCTTGTGGTTTTATTAGAAAGAGAACACCAGCAATTGTCTGCAGTTAGCTTTAGTTGCACACTGTGCACAGGATACAGTACACTGACTTAAAATACTGCAGCTGCCTTCTTCCTATGTGTGGTATGTTTAGTAAGAGAACACCAGTAATTGTCTGCAGTTAGCTTTAGTTGCACACTGTGTACAGGATAAAGTACACTGGCTGAAAATACTGCAGCTGCCTGCCTGCCTGTGGTATTATTAGGAAGAGAACACCAGCAAATGTCTGCAGTTAGCTTGAGTTGCACACTGTGCACAGGATACAGTACACTGACTGAAAATACTACAGCACCTGACTGCCTGTGGTATTATTAGGAAGAGAACACCAGCAATTGTCTGCAGTTAGCTTTAGTTGCACACTGTGCACAGGATAAGGTACACTGACTGAAAATACTGCAGCTGCCTGCCTGCTTGTGGTATTATTAGGAAGAGAACACCAGCAATTGTCTGCAGTTAACTTTAGTTGCACACTGTGAACAGGATAATGTACACTGACTTAAAATACTGCAGCTGTCTGCCTGTGGTTTTATTAGGAAGAGAACACCAGCAATTGTCTGCAGTTAGCTTTAGTTGCACACTGTGCATAGGATAAGGTACACTGAATGAAAATACTGCAGCTGTCTGCCTGCTTGTGGTTTTATTAGAAAGAGAACACCAGCTATTGTCTGCAGTTAGCTTTAGTTGCACACTGTGCACAGGATACAGTACACTGACTGAATATACTACAGCTGCCTGCCTGTGGTATTATTAGGAAGAGAACACCAGCAATTGTCTGCAGTTAACTTTAGTTGCACACTGTGAACAGGATAATGTACACTGACTTAAAATACTGCAGCTGTCTGCCTGTGGTTTTATTAGAAAGAGAACACCAGCAATTGTCTGCAGTTAGCTTTAGTTGCACACTGTGCACAGGATACAGTACACTGACTTAAAATACTGCAGCTGCCTTCTTCCTATGTGTGGTATGTTTAGTAAGAGAACACCAGTAATTGTCTGCAGTTAGCTTTAGTTGCACACTGTGTACAGGATAAAGTACACTGGCTGAAAATACTGCAGCTGCCTGCCTGCCTGTGGTATTATTAGGAAGAGAACACCAGCAAATGTCTGCAGTTAGCTTGAGTTGCACACTGTGCACAGGATACAGTACACTGACTGAAAATACTACAGCACCTGACTGCCTGTGGTATTATTAGGAAGAGAACACCAGCAATTGTCTGCAGTTAGCTTTAGTTGCACACTGTGCACAGGATAAGGTACACTGACTGAAAATACTGCAGCTGCCTGCCTGCTTGTGGTATTATTAGGAAGAGAACACCAGCAATTGTCTGCAGTTAACTTTAGTTGCACACTGTGAACAGGATAATGTACACTGACTTAAAATACTGCAGCTGTCTGCCTGTGGTTTTATTAGGAAGAGAACACCAGCAATTGTCTGCAGTTAGCTTTAGTTGCACACTGTGCATAGGATAAGGTACACTGAATGAAAATACTGCAGCTGTCTGCCTGCTTGTGGTTTTATTAGAAAGAGAACACCAGCTATTGTCTGCAGTTAGCTTTAGTTGCACACTGTGCACAGGATACAGTACACTGACTGAATATACTACAGCTGCCTGCCTGTGGTATTATTAGGAAGAGAACACCAGCAATTGTCTGCAGTTAACTTTAGTTGCACACTGTGAACAGTATAATGTACACTGACTTAAAATACTGCAGCTGTCTGCCTGTGGTTTTATTAGGAAGAGAACACCAGCAATTGTCTGCAGTTAGCTTTAGTTGCACACTGTGCACAGGATACAGCATAATGACTGAAAATACTGCAGCTGCCTGCCTGCGGTGTTATTAGGAAGATAACACCAGCAATTGTCTGCAGTTAGCTTTAGTTGCACACTGTGCACAGGATACAGTACACTGCCTGAAAATACTGCAGCTGCCTGCCTGTGGTATTATAAGGAAGAGAACACCAGCAATTGTCTGCAGTTAGTTTGAGTTGCACACTGTGCACAGGATACAGTACACTGACTGAAAATACTGCAGCTGCCTGCCTGCCTGTGGTATTATTAGGAAGAGAATACCAGCAAATGTTTGCAGTTATTTTGAGTTGCACACTGTGCACAGGATACAGTACACTGACTGAAAATACTGCAGCTGCCTGCCTGCCTGTGGTATTATTAGGAAGAGAACAGCAACAATTGTCTGCAGTTAGCTTTAGTTGCACACTGTGCACAGGATACAGTACACTGACTGAAAAAACTGCAGCTGCCTGCCTGCCTGTGGTATTATTACAAAGAGAACACCACAAATTGTATGCAGTTAGCTTTAGTTGCACACTGTGCACAGGATAAGGTACACTGACTTAAAATACTGCAGCTGTCTGCCTGTGGTATTATTAGGAAGAGAACACCAGTAATTGTCTGCAGGTAGCTTTAGTTGCACACTGTGCACAGGATACAGTACACTGACTGAAAATACTGCAGCGCCTGCCTGCCTGTGGTATTATTAGGAAGAGAACACCAGCAATTGTCTGCAGTTAGCTTTAGTTGCACACTGTGCACAGGATAAAGTACACTGACTAAAAATACTGCAGCTGCCTGCCTGCCTGTGGTATTATTAGAAAGAGAACACCAGAAATTGTCTGCTATTAGCGTGAGTTGCACACTGTGAGCAGGATAAGGTACACTGACTTAAAATACTGCAGCTGCCTGCCTGCCTGTGGTATTATTAGGAAGAGAACACCAGCAATTGTCTGCAGTTAACTTTAGTTGCACACTGTGAGCAGGATAAGGTACACTGACTTAAAATACTGCAGCTGTCTGCCTGTGGTTTTATTAGGAAGAGAACACCAGCAATTGTCTGCAGTTAGCTTTAGTTGCACACTGTGCACAGGATACAGTACACTGACTGAAAATACTGCAGCTGCCTGTCTGCCTGTGGTATTATTAGGAAGAGAACACCAGTAATTGTCTGCAGTTAGCTTTAGTTGCACACTGTGCATAGGATACAGTACACTGACTGAAAATACTGCAGCTGTCCTTCCTGTGGTAGTATAAGGAAGAGAACACCAGCAATTGTCTGCAGTTAGCTTTAGTTGCACACTGTGCACAGGATACAGTACACTGACTGAAAATACTGCAGCTGCCTGTCTGCCTGTGGTATTATTAGGAAGAGAACACCAGTAATTGTCTGCAGTTAGCTTTAGTTGCACACTGTGCATAGGATACAGTACACTGACTGAAAATACTGCAGCTGCCTGCCTGTGGTATTATAAGGAAGAGAACACCAGCAATTGTCTGCAGTTAGCTTTAGTTGCACACTGTGCACAGGATACAGTACACTGACTGAAAATACTGCTGCTGCCTGTCTGCCTGTGGTATTATTAGGAAGAGAACACCAGTAATTGTCTGCAGTTAGCTTTAGTTGCACACTGTGCACAGGATACAGTACACTGACTTAAAATACTGCAGCTGCCTGCTTCCTATGTGTGGTATGTTTAGTAAGAGAACACCAGTAATTGTCTGCAGTTAGCTTTAGTTGCACACTGTGCACATGATTAAGTACACTGGCTGAAAATACTGCAGCTGCCTGCCTGCCTGTGGTATTATTAGGAAGAGAACACCAGCAAATGTCTGCAGTTAGCTTGAGTTGCACACTGTGCACAGGATACAGTACACTGACTGAAAATACTACAGCACCTGACTGCCTGTGGTATTATTAGGAAGAGAACACCAGCAATTGTTTGCAGTTAGCTTTAGTTGCACACTGTGCACAGGATAAGGTACACTGACTGAAAATACTGCAGCTGCCTGCCTGTGGTATTATTAGGAAGAGAACACCAGCAATTGTCTGCAGTTAACTTTAGTTGCACACTGTGAACAGGATAATGTACACTGACTTAAAATACTGCAGCTGTCTGCCTGTGGTTTTATTAGGAAGAGAACACCAGCAATTGTCTGCAGTTAGCTTTAGTTGCACACTGTGCACAGGATACAGTACACTGACTGAAAATACTGCAGCTGCCTGCCTGTGGTAATATAAGGAAGAGAACACCAGCAATTGTCTGCAGTTAGTTTGAGTTGCACACTGTGCACAGGATACAGTACACTGAATGAAAATACTGCAGCTGTCTGCCTGCCTGTGGTATTATTCTAAAGAGAACACCAGAAATTGTATGCCGTTAGCTTTAGTTGCACAATGTGCACAGGATACAGTACACTGACTGAAAATACTGCAGCGCCTGCCTGCCTGTGGTATTATTAGGAAGAGAACACCAGCAATTGTCTGCAGTTAGCTTTAGTTGCACACTGTGCACAGGATAAAGTACACTGACTAAAAATACTGCAGCTGTCTGCCTGTGGTTTTATTAGGAAGAGAACACCAGCAATTGTCTGCAGTTAGCTTTAGTTGCACACTGTGCACATGATACAGCACAATGACTGAAAATACTGCAGCTGCCTGCCTGCGGTGTTATTAGGAAGAGAAGAACAGCAATTGTCTGCAGTTGGCTTTAGTTGCACACTGTGCACAGGATACAGTACACTGACTGAAAATACTGCAGCTGTCTGCCTGCCTGTGGTATTATTCTAAAGAGAACACCAGAAATTGTATGCAGTTAGCTTTAGTTGCACACTGTGCACAGGATACAGTACACTGACTGAAAATACTGCAGCTGCCTGCCTGCCTGTGGTATTATTAGGAAGAGAACAGCAACAATTGTCTGCAGTTAGCTTTAGTTGCACACTGTGCACAGGATACAGTACACTGACTGAAAAAACTGCAGCTGCCTGCCTGTGGTATTATTACAAATAGAAAACCACAAATTGTATGCAGTTAGCTTTAGTGGCACACTGTGCACAGGATAAGGTACACTGACTTAAAATACTGCAGCTGTCTGCCTGTGGTATTATTAGGAAGAGAACACCAGTAATTGTCTGCAGGTAGCTTTAGTTGCACACTGTGCACAGGATACAGTACACTGACTGAAAATACTGCAGCGCCTGCCTGCCTGTGGTATTATTAGGAAGAGAACACCAGCAATTGTCTGCAGTTAGTTTGAGTTGCACACTGTGCACAGGATACAGTACACTGACTGAAAATACTGCAGCTGACTGCCTGCCTGTGGTATTATTAGGAAGAGAACACCAGCAAATGTTTGCAGTTAGTTTGAGTTGCACACTGTGCACAGGATACAGTACACTGACTGAAAATACTGCAGCTGACTGCCTGCCTGTGGTATTATTAGGAAGAGAACACCAGCAAATGTTTGCAGTTAGTTTGAGTTGCACACTGTGCACAGGATACAGTAAACTGACTGAAAATACTGCAGCTGTCTGCCTGCCTGTGGTATTATTCTAAAGAGAACACCAGAAATTGTATGCAGTTAGCTTTAGTTGCACACTGTGCACAGGATACAGTACACTGACTGAAAATACTGCAGCTGCCTGCCTGCCTGTGGTATTATTAGGAAGAGAACAGCAACAATTGTCTGCAGTTAGCTTTAGTTGCACACTGTGCACAGGATACAGTACACTGACTGAAAAAACTGCAGCTGCCTGCCTGCCTGTGGTATTATTACAAATAGAACACCACAAATTGTATGCAGTTAGCTTTAGTGGCACACTGTGCACAGGATAAGGTACACTGACTTAAAATACTGCAGCTGTCTGCCTGTGGTATTATTAGGAAGAGAACAACAGTAATTGTCTGCAGGTAGCTTTAGTTGCACACTGTGCACAGGATACAGTACACTGACTGAAAATACTGCAGCGCCTGCCTGCCTGTGGTATTATTAGGAAGAGAACACCAGCAATTGTCTGCAGTTAGCTTTAGTTGCACACTGTGCACAGGATAAAGTACACTGTCTAAAAATACTGCAGCTGCCTGCCTGCCTGTGGTATTATTAGAAAGAGAACACCAGAAATCATCTGCAAATAGCGTGAGTTGCACACTGTGCACAGGATACAGTACACTTTTTGAAAATACTGCAGCTGCCTGCCTGCCTGTGGTATTATTAGGAATAGAACACCAGAAATCATCTGCAGTTAGCGTGAGTTGCACACTGTGCACAGGATACAGTACACTGACTGAATATACTGCAGCTGCCTGCCTGTGGTATTATTAGGAAGAGAACACCAGCAATTGTCTGCAGTTAAATTTAGTTGCACACTGTGAACAGGATAAGGTACACTGACTTAAAATACTGCAGCTGCCTGCCTGTGGTTTTATTAGGAAGAGAACACCAGCAATTGTCTGCAGTTAGCTTTAGTTGCACACTGTGCACAGGATACAGTACACTGACTGAAAATACTGCAGCTGCCTGCCTGTGGTACTATTAGGAAGAGAACACCAGCAATTGTCTGCAGTTAGCTTTAGTTGCACACTGTGCACAGGATAAGGTACACTGAATGAAAATACTGCAGCTGTCTGCATGCTTGTGGTTTTATTAGAAAGAGAACACCAGCAATTGTCTGCAGTTAGCTTTAGTTGCACACTGTGCACAGGATACAGTACACTGACTTAAAATACTGCAGCTGCCTTCTTCCTATGTGTGGTATGTTTAGTAAGAGAACACCAGTAATTGTCTGCATTTAGCTTTAGTTGCACACTGTGCACAGGATAAAGTACACTGGCTGAAAATACTGCAGCTGCCTGCCTGCCTGTGGTATTATTAGGAAGAGAACACCAGCAATTGTCTGCAGTTAGCTTTAGTTGCACACTGTGCACAGGATAAGGTACACTGAATGAAAATACTGCAGCTGTCTGCCTGCTTGTGGTTTTATTAGAAAGAGAACACCAGCAATTGTCTGCAGTTAGCTTTAGTTGCACACTGTGCACAGGATACAGTACACTGACTTAAAATACTGCAGCTGCCTTCTTCCTATGTGTGGTATGTTTAATAAGAGAACACCAGTAATTGTCTGCAGTTAGCTTTAGTTGCACACTGTGCACAGGATAAAGTACACTGGCTGAAAATACTGCAGCTGCCTGCCTGCCTGTGGTATTATTAGGAAGAGAACACCAGCAAATGTCTGCAGTTAGCTTGAGTTGCACACTGTGCACAGGATACAGTACACTGACTGAAAATACTACAGCACCTGACTGCCTGTGGTATTATTAGGAAGAGAACACCAGCAATTGTCTGCAGTTAGCTTTAGTTGCACACTGTGCACAGGATAAGGTACACTGGCTGAAAATACTGCAGCTGCCTGCCTGCTTGTGGTTTTATTAGGAAGAGAACACCAGCTATTGTCTGCAGTTAGCTTTAGTTGCACACTGTGCACAGGATACAGTACACTGACTGAATATACTACAGCTGCCTGCCTGTGGTATTATTAGGAAGAGAACACCAGCAATTGTCTGCAGTTAACTTTAGTTGCACACTGTGAACATGATAATGTACACTGACTTAAAATACTGCAGCTGTCTGCCTGTGGTTTAATTAGGAAGAGAACACCAGCAATTGTCTGCAGTTAGCTTTAGTTGCACACTGTGCACAGGATACAGCACAATGACTGAAAATACTGCAGCTGCCTGCCTGCGGTGTTATTAGGAAGAGAACACCAGCAATTGTCTGCAGTTAGCTTTAGTTGCACACTGTGCACAGGATACAGTACATTGCCTGAAAATACTGCAGCTGCCTGCCTGTGGTATTATAAGGAAGAGAACGCCAGCAATTGTCTGCAGTTAGTTTGAGTTGCACACTGTGCACAGGATACAGTACACTGACTGAAAATACTGCAGCTGCCTGCCTGTGGTATTATTAGGAAGAGAATACCAGCAAATGTTTGCAGTTAGTTTGAGTTGCACACTGTGCACAGGATACAGTACACTGACTGAAAATACTGCAGCTGTCTGCCTGCCTGTGGTATTATTCTAAAGAGAACACCAGAAATTGTATGCAGTTAGCTTTAGTTGCACACTGTGCACAGGATACAGTACACTGACTGAAAATACTGCAGCTGCCTGCCTGCCTGTGGTATTATTAGGAAGAGAACAGCAACAATTGTCTGCAGTTAGCTTTAGTTGCACACTGTGCACAGGATACAGTACACTGACTGAAAAAACTGCAGCTGCCTGATTGCCTGTGGTATTATTACAAAGAGAACACCACAAATTGTATGCAGTTAGCTTTAGTTGCACACTGTGCACAGGATAAGGTACACTGACTTAAAATACTGCTGCTGTCTGCCTGTGGTATTATTAGGAAGAGAACACCAGTAATTGTCTGCAGGTAGCTTTAGTTGCACACTGTGCACAGGATACAGTACACTGACTGAAAATACTGCAGCGCCTGCCTGCCTGTGGTATTATTAGGAAGAGAACACCAGCAATTGTCTGCAGTTAGCTTTAGTTGCACACTGTGCACAGGATAAAGTACACTGACTAAAAATACTGAAGCTGCCTGCCTGCCTGTGGTATTATTAGAAAGAGAACACCAGAAATTGTCTGCTATTAGCGTGAGTTGCACACTGTGCACAGGATACAGTACACTGACTGAAAATACTGCAGCTGCCTGCCTGCCTGTGGTATTATTAGGAATAGAACACCAGCAATTGTCTGCAGTTAGCTTTAGTTGCCCACTGTGAGCAGGATAAGGTACACTGACTTAAAATACTGCAGCTGCCTGCCTGTGGTATTATTAGGAAGAGAACACCAGCAATTGTCTGCAGTTAACTTTAGTTGCACACTGTGAGCAGGATAAGGTACACTGACTGAAAATACTGCAGCTGCCTGCCTGTGGTATTATAAGGAAGAGAACACCAGCAATTGTTTGCAGTTAGCTTTAGTTGCACACTGTGCACATGATAAGGTACACTGACTGAAAATACTGCAGCTGCCTGCCTGCTTGTGGTTTTATTAGGAAGAGAACACCAGCAATTGTCTTCAGTTAGCTTTAGTTGCACACTGTGCACAGGATACAGTACACTGACTGAATATACTGCAGCTGCCTGCCTGTGGTATTATTAGGAAGAGAACACCAGCAATTGTCTGCAGTTAACTTTAGTTGCACACTGTGAACAGGATAATGTACACTGACTTAAAATACTGCAGCTGTCTGCCTGTGGTTTTATTAGGAAGAGAACACCAGCAATTGTCTGCAGTTAGCTTTAGTTGCACACTGTGCACAGGATACAGCACAATGACTGAAAATACTGCAGCTGCCTGCCTGTGGTGTTATTAGGAAGAGAACACCAGCAATTGTCTGAAGTTAGCTTTAGTTGCACACTGTGCACAGGATACAGTACACTGACTGAAAATACTGCAGCTGCCTGCCTGTGGTATTATAAGGAAGAGAACACCAGCAATTGTCTGCAGTTAGTTTGAGTTGCACACTTTGCACAGGATACAGTACACTGAATGAAAATACTGCAGCTGTCTGCCTGTCTGTGGTATTATTCTAAAGAGAACACCAGAAATTGTATGCAGTTAGCTTTAGTTGCACAATGTGCACAGGATACAGTACACTGACTGAAAATACTGCAGCGCCTGCCTGCATGTGGTATTATTAGGAAGAGAACACCAGCAATTGTCTGCAGTTAGCTTTAGTTGCACACTGTGCACATGATACAGCACAATGACTGAAAATACTGCAGCTGCCTGCCTGCGGTGTTATTAGGAAGAGAACAACAGCAATTGTCTGCAGTTAGCTTTAGTTGCACACTGTGCACAGGATACAGTACACTGACTGAAAATACTGCAGCTGTCTGTCTGCCTGTGGTATTATTCTAAAGAGAACACCAGAAATTGTATGCAGTTAGCTTTAGTTGCACACTGTGCACAGGATACAGTACACTGACTGAAAATACTGCAGCTGCCTGCCTGCCTGTGGTATTATTAGGAAGAGAACAGCAACAATTGCCTGCAGTTAGCTTTAGTTGCACACTGTGCACAGGATACAGTATACTGACTGAAAAAACTGCAGCTGCCTGCCTGCCTGTGGTATTATTACAAATAGAAAACCACAAATTGTATGCAGTTAGCTTTAGTGGCACACTGTGCACAGGATAAGGTACACTGACTTAAAATACTGCAGCTATCTGCCTGTGGTATTATTAGGAAGAGAACACCAGTAATTGTCTGCAGGTAGCTTTAGTTGCACACTGTGCACAGGATACAGTACACTGACTGAAAATACTGCAGCGCCTGCCTGTGGTATTATTAGGAAGAGAACACCAGCAATTGTCTGCAGTTAGCTTTAGTTGCACACTGTGCACAGGATAAAGTACACTGACTAAAAATACTGCAGCTGTCTGCCTGTGGTTTTATTAGGAAGAGAACGCCAGCAATTGTCTGCAGTTAGTTTGAGTTGCACACTGTGCACAGGATACAGTACACTGACTGAAAATACTGCAGCTGCCTGCCTGTGGTATTATTAGGAAGAGAATACCAGCAAATGTTTGCAGTTAGTTTGAGTTGCACACTGTGCACAGGATACAGTACACTGACTGAAAATACTGCAGCTGTCTGCCTGCCTGTGGTATTATTCTAAAGAGAACACCAGAAATTGTATGCAGTTAGCTTTAGTTGCACACTGTGCACAGGATACAGTACACTGACTGAAAATACTGCAGCTGCCTGCCTGCCTGTGGTATTATTAGGAAGAGAACAGCAACAATTGTCTGCAGTTAGCTTTAGTTGCACACTGTGCACAGGATACAGTACACTGACTGAAAAAACTGCAGCTGCCTGATTGCCTGTGGTATTATTACAAAGAGAACACCACAAATTGTATGCAGTTAGCTTTAGTTGCACACTGTGCACAGGATAAGGTACACTGACTTAAAATACTGCTGCTGTCTGCCTGTGGTATTATTAGGAAGAGAACACCAGTAATTGTCTGCAGGTAGCTTTAGTTGCACACTGTGCACAGGATACAGTACACTGACTGAAAATACTGCAGCGCCTGCCTGCCTGTGGTATTATTAGGAAGAGAACACCAGCAATTGTCTGAAGTTAGCTTTAGTTGCACACTGTGCACAGGATAAAGTACACTGACTAAAAATACTGAAGCTGCCTGCCTGCCTGTGGTATTATTAGAAAGAGAACACCAGAAATTGTCTGCTATTAGCGTGAGTTGCACACTGTGCACAGGATACAGTACACTGACTGAAAATACTGCAGCTGCCTGCCTGCCTGTGGTATTATTAGGAATAGAACACCAGCAATTGTCTGCAGTTAGCTTTAGTTGCCCACTGTGAGCAGGATAAGGCACACTGACTTAAAATACTGCAGCTGCCTGCCTGTGGTATTATTAGGAAGAGAACACCAGCAATTGTCTGCAGTTAACTTTAGTTGCACACTGTGAGCAGGATAAGGTACACTGACTGAAAATACTGCAGCTGCCTGCCTGTGGTATTATAAGGAAGAGAACACCAGCAATTGTTTGCAGTTAGCTTTAGTTGCACACTGTGCACATGATAAGGTACACTGACTGAAAATACTGCATCTGCCTGCCTGCTTGTGGTTTTATTAGGAAGAGAACACCAGCAATTGTCTTCAGTTAGCTTTAGTTGCACACTGTGCACAGGATACAGTACACTGACTGAATATACTGCAGCTGCCTGCCTGTGGTATTATTAGGAAGAGAACACCAGCAATTGTCTGCAGTTAACTTTAGTTGCACACTGTGAACAGGATAATGTACACTGACTTAAAATACTGCAGCTGTCTGCCTGTGGTTTTATTAGGAAGAGAACACCAGCAATTGTCTGCAGTTAGCTTTAGTTGCACACTGTGCACAGGATACAGCACAATGACTGAAAATACTGCAGCTGCCTGCCTGCGGTGTTATTAGGAAGAGAACACCAGCAATTGTCTGAAGTTAGCTTTAGTTGCACACTGTGCACAGGATACAGTACACTGACTGAAAATACTGCAGCTGCCTGCCTGTGGTATTATAAGGAAGAGAACACCAGCAATTGTCTGCAGTTAGTTTGAGTTGCACACTTTGCACAGGATACAGTACACTGAATGAAAATACTGCAGCTGTCTGCCTGTCTGTGGTATTATTCTAAAGAGAACACCAGAAATTGTATGCAGTTAGCTTTAGTTGCACAATGTGCACAGGATACAGTACACTGACTGAAAATACTGCAGCGCCTGCCTGCATGTGGTATTATTAGGAAGAGAACACCAGCAATTGTCTGCAGTTAGCTTTAGTTGCACACTGTGCACAGGATAAATTACACTGACTAAAAATACTGCAGCTGTCTGCCTGTGGTTTTATTAGGAAGAGAACACCAGCAATTGTCTGCAGTTAGCTTTAGTTGCACACTGTGCACATGATACAGCACAATGACTGAAAATACTGCAGCTGCCTGCCTGCGGTGTTATTAGGAAGAGAACAACAGCAATTGTCTGCAGTTAGCTTTAGTTGCACACTGTGCACAGGATACAGTACACTGACTGAAAATACTGCAGCTGTCTGTGCATGTGGTATTATTCTAAAGAGAACACCAGAAATTGTATGCAGTTAGCTTTAGTTGCACACTGTGCACAGGATACAGTACACTGACTGAAAATACTGCAGCTGCCTGCCTGCCTGTGGTATTATTAGGAAGAGAACAGCAACAATTGTCTGCAGTTAGCTTTAGTTGCACACTGTGCACAGGATACAGTATACTGACTGAAAAAACTGCAGCTGCCTGCCTGCCTGTGGTATTATTACAAATAGAAAACCACAAATTGTATGCAGTTAGCTTTAGTGGCACACTGTGCACAGGATAAGGTACACTGACTTAAAATACTGCAGCTATCTGCCTGTGGTATTATTAGGAAGAGAACACCAGTAATTGTCTGCAGGTAGCTTTAGTTGCACACTGTGCACAGGATACAGTACACTGACTGAAAATACTGCAGCGCCTGCCTGTGGTATTATTAGGAAGAGAACACCAGCAATTGTCTGCAGTTAGCTTTAGTTGCACACTGTGCACAGGATAAAGTACACTGACTAAAAATACTGCAGCTGTCTGCCTGTGGTTTTATTAGGAAGAGAACACGAGCAATTGTCTGCAGTTAGCTTTAGTTGCACACTGTGCACATGATACAGCACAATGACTGAAAATACTTCAGCTGCCTGCCTGCGGTGTTATTAGGAAGAGAACAACAGCAATTGTCTGCAGTTAGCTTTAGTTGCACACTGTGCACAGGATACAGTACACTGACTGAAAATACTGCAGCTGTCTGCCTGCCTGTGGTATTATTCTAAAGAGAACACCAGAAATTGTATGCAGTTAGCTTTAGTTGCACACTGTGCACAGGATACAGTACACTGACTGAAAATACTGCAGCTGCCTGCCTGCCTGTGGTATTATTAGGAAGAGAACAGCAACAATTGTCTGCAGTTAGCTTTAGTTGCACACTGTGCACAGGATACAGTACACTGACTGAAAATACTGCAGCGCCTGCCTGCCTGTGGTATTATTAGGAAGAGAACACCAGCAATTGTCTGCAGTTAGCTTTAGTTGCACACTGTGCACATGATAAAGTACACTGACTAAAAATACTGCAGCTGCCTGCCTGCCTGTGGTATTATTAGAAAGAGAACACCAGAAATCATCTGCAGTTAGCGTGAGTTGCACACTGTGCACAGGATACAGTACACTTTCTGAAAATACTGCAGCTGCCTGCCTGCCTGGGGTATTATTAGGAATTGAACACCAGAAATCATCTGCAGTTAGCGTGAGTTGCACACTGTGCACAGGATACAGTACACTGACTGAATATACTGCAGCTGCCTGCCTGTGGTATTATTAGGAAGAGAACACCAGCAATTGTCTGCAGTTAAATTTAGTTGCACACTGTGAACAGGATAAGGTACACTGACTTAAAATACTGCAGCTGTCTGCCTGTGGTTTTATTAGGAAGAGAACACCAGCAATTGTCTGCAGTTAGCTTTAGTTGCACACTGTGCACATGATACAGTACACTGACTGAAAATACTGCAGCTGCCTGCCTGTGGTACTATTAGGAAGAGAACACCAGCAATTGTCTGCAGTTAGCTTTAGTTGCACACTGTGCATAGGATACAGTACACTGAATAAAAATATTGCAGCTGCCTGCCTGTGGTATTATAAGGAAGAGAACACCAGCAATTGTCTGCAGTTAGTTTGAGTTGCACACTGTGCACAGGATACAGTACACTGACTGAAAATACTGCAGCTGCCTGGCTGCCTGTGGTATTATTAGGAAGAGAACACCAGTAATTGTCTGCAGTTAGCTTTAGTTGCACACTGTGCACAGGATACAGTACACTGACTGAAAATACTGCAGCTGCCTGCTTCCTATGTGTGGTATGTTTAGTAAGAGAACACCAGTAATTGTCTGCAGTTAGCTTTAGTTGCACACTGTGCACAGGATACAGTACACCGACTAAAAATACTGCAGCGCCTGCCTCCCTGTGGTATTATTAGGAAGAGAACACCAGCAATTGTCTGCAGTTAGCTTTAGTTGCGCACTGTGCACAGGATAAAGTACACTGACTGAAAATACTGCAGCTGCCTGCCTGCCTGTGGTATTATTAGGAAGAGAACACCAGCAAATGTATGCTGTTAGCTTGAGTTGCAAACTGTGCACAGAATACAGTACACTGACTGAAAATACTACAGCACCTGACTGCCTGTGGTATTATTAGGAAGAGAACACCAGCAATTCTCTGCAGTTAGCTTTAGTTGCACACTGTGCACAGGATAAGGTACACTGACTGAAAATACTGCAGCTGCCTGCCTGCTTGTGGTATTATTAGGAAGAGAACACCAGCAATGGTCTGCAGTTAGCTTTAGTTGCACACTGTGCACAGGATACAGTACACTGACTGAATATACTACAGCTGCCTGCCTGTGGTATTATTAGGAAGAGAACACCAGCAATCATCTGCAGTTAACTTTAGTTGCACACTGTGAACAGGATAATGTACACTGATTTAAAATTCTGCAGCTGTCTGCCTGTGGTTTTATTAGGAAGAGAACACCAGCAATTGTCTGCAGTTAGCTTTAGTTGCACCCTGTGCACATGATACAGCACAATGACTGAAAATACTGCAGCTGCCTGCCTGCGGTGTTCTTAGGAAGAGAACACCAGCAATTGTCTGCAGTTAGCTTTAGTTGCACACTGTGCACAGGATACAGTACACTGACTGAAAATACTGCAGCTGCCTGCCTGTGGTATTATAAGGAAGAGAACACCAGCAATTGTCTGCAGTTAGTTTGAGTTGCACACTGTGCACAGGATACAGTACACTGACTGAAAATACTGCAGCTGCCTGCCTGCCTGTGGTATTATTAGGGAGAGAACACCAGTAATTGTATGCAGTTAGCTTTAGTTGCACACTGTGCACAGGATACAGTACACTGACTGAAAATACTGCAGCTGCCTGCCTGCCTGTGGTATTATTACAAAGAGAACAGCAAAAATTGTATGCAGTTAGCTTTAGTTACACACTGTGCACAGGATAAGGTACAATGACTTAAAATACTGCAGCTGTCTGCCTGTGGTATTATTAGGAAGAGAACACCAGTAATTGTATGCAGGTAGCTTTAGTTGCACACTGTGCACAGGATACAGTACACTGACTGAAAATACTGCAGCGCCTGCCAGCCTGTTGGTATTATTAGGAAGAGAACACCAGCAATTGTCTGCAGTTAGCTTTAGTTGCACACTGAGCACAGGATAAAGTACACTGTCTAAAAATACTGCAGCTGCCTGCCTGCCTGCCTGTGGTATTATTAGAAAGAGAACACCAGAAATTGTCTGCAGTTAGCGTGAGTTGCACACTGTGCACAGGATACAGTACACAGACTGAAAAAACTGCAGCTGCCTGCCTGCCTGTGGTATTATTAGTAATAGAACACCAGCAATTGTCTGCAGTTAACTTTAGTTGCACACTGTGCACAGGATACAGTACACTGACTGAATATACTGCAGCTGCCTGCCTGTGATATTATTAGGAATAGAACACCAGCAATCGTCTGCAGTTAGCTTTAGTTGCACACTGTGCACAGGATACAGTACACTAACTGAAAATACTGCAGCTGCCTGCCTGTGGTATTATTAGGAAGAGAACACCAGCAATTGTCTGCAGTTAGCTTTAGTTGCACACTGTGCATAGGATACAGTACACTGACTGAAAATACTGCAGCTGCCTGCCTGTGTTATTATAAGGAAGAGAACACCAGCAATTGTCTGCAGTTAGTTTGAGTTGCACACTGTGCACAGGATACAGTACACTGACTGAAAATACTGCAGCTGCCTGCTTCCTATGTGTGGTATGTTTAGTAAGAGAACACCAGTAATTGTCTGCAGTTAGCTTTAGTTGCACACTGTGCACAGGATACAGTACACCAACTAAAAATACTGCAGTGCCTGCCTCCCTGTGGTGTTATTAGGAAGAGAACACCAGCAATTGTCTGCAGTTAGCTTTAGTTGCACACTGTGCATAGGATACAGTACACTGACTAAAAATACTGCAGCTGCCTGCCTGTGGTATTATAAGGAAGAGAACACCAGCAATTGTCTGCAGTTAGTTTGAGTTGCACACTGTGCACAGGATACAGTACACTGACTGAAAATACTGCAGCACCTGACTGCCTGTGGTATTATTAGGAAGAGAACACCAGCAATTCTCTGCAGTTAGCTTTAGTTGCACACTTTGCACAGGATAATGTACACTGACTGAAAATACTGCAGCTGCCTGCTTCATATGTGTGGTATGTTTAGTAAGAGAACACCAGTAATTGTCTGCAGTTAGCTTTAGTTGCACACTGTGCACAGGATACAGTACACTGACTGAAAATACTGCAGCTGCCTGCCTGTGGTATTATAAGGAAGAGAACAACAGCAATTGTCTGCAGTTAGTTTGAGTTGCACACTGTGCACAGGATACAGTACACTGACTGAAAATACTGCAGCACCTGACTGCCTGTGGTATTATTAGGAAGAGAACACCAGCAAATCTCTGCAGTTAGCTTTAGTTGCACACTTTGCACAGGATAATGTACACTGACTGAAAATACTGCAGCTGCCTGCTTCATATGTGTGGTATGTTTAGTAAGAGAACATCAGTAATTGTCTGCAGTTAGCTTTAGTTGCACACTGTGCACAGGATATAGTACACTGACTGAAAATACTGCAGCTGCCTGCCTGTGGTATTATAAGGAAGAGAACAACAGCAATTGTCTGCAGTTAGTTTGAGTTGCACACCTTGCACAGGATACAGTACACTGACTGAAAATACTGCAGCTGCCTGCCAACCTGTGGTATTATTAGGAAGAGAACACCAGCAAATGTTTGCAGTTAGTTTGAGTTGCACACTGTGCACAGGATACAGTACACTGACTGAAAATACAGCAGCTCTCTGCCTGCCTGTGGTATTATTCTAAAGAGAACACCAGAAATTGTATGCAGTTAGCTTTAGTTGCACACTGTGCACAAGATACAGTACACTGACTGAAAATACAGCAGCTCTCTGCCTGCCTGTGGTATTATTCTAAAGAGAACACCAGAAATTGTATGCAGTTAGCTTTAGTTACACACGGTGCACAGGATACAGTACACTGACTGAAAATACTGCAGCTGCCTGCCTGTGGTATTATAAGGCAGAGAACACCAGCAATTGTCTGCAGTTAGTTTGAATTGCACACTGTGCACAGGATACAGTACACTGACTGAAATACTGCAACTGCCTGCTTCCTATGTGTGGTATGTTTAGTAAGAGAACAGAAGTAATTGTCTGCAGTTAGCTTTAGTTGCACAATGTGCACAGGATACAGTACACCGACTAAAAATACTGCAGTGCCTGCCTGTGGTATTATTAGGAAGAGAACACCAGCAATTGTCTGCAGGTAACTTTAGTTGCACACTGTGAACAGGATAATGTACACTGACTGAAAATACTGCAGCTGCCTGCCTGTGGTATTATTAGGAAGAGAACACCAGCAATTGTCTGCAGTTAGCTTTAGTTGCACTCTGTGCACAGGATACAGTACACTGACTGAAAATACTGCAGCACCTGACTGCCTGTGGTATTATTAGGAAGAGAACACCAGCAATTCTCTGCAGTTAGCTTTAGTTGCACACTGTGCACAGGATAATGTACACTGACTGAAAATACTGCAGCTGCCTGCTTCATATGTGTGGTATGTTTAGTAAGAGAACACCAGTAATTGTCTGCAGTTAGCTTTAGTTGCACACTGTGCACAGGATACAGTACACTGACTGAAAATACTGCAGCTGCCTGCCTGTGGTATTATAAGGAAGAGAACAACAGCAATTGTCTGCAGTTAGTTTGAGTTGCACACCTTGCACAGGATACAGTACACTGACTGAAAATACTGCAGCTGCCTGCCTGTGGTATTATTAGGAAGAGAACACCAGCAATTGTCTGCAGTTAGTTTGAATTGCACACTGTGCACAGGATACAGTACACTGACTGAAATACTGCAACTGCCTGCTTCCTATGTGTGGTATGTTTAGTAAGAGAACAGAAGTAATTGTCTGCAGTTAGCTTTAGTTGCACAATGTGCACAGGATACAGTACACCGACTAAAAATAATGCAGTGCCTGCCTGTGGTATTATTAGGAAGAGAACACCAGCAATTGTCTGCAGGTAACTTTAGTTGCACACTGTGAACAGGATAATGTACACTGACTGAAAATACTGCAGCTGCCTGCCTGTGGTATTATTAGGAAGAGAACACCAGCAATTGTCTGCAGTTAGCTTTAGTTGCACTCTGTGCACAGGATACAGTACACTGACTGAAAAGTCTGCAGCTGTCTGCCTGCCTGTGGTATTATTATACAGAGAAAACCAGAAATTGTATGCAGTTAGCTCGAGTTGCACACTGTGCACAGGATACAGTACACTGACTGAAAATACTGCAGCTGCCTGCCTGTGATATTATTAGGAAGAGAACACCAGCAATTGTCTGCAGTTAGATTTACTTGCACACTGTGCATAGGATACAGTACACTGACTAAAAATACTGCAGCTGCCTGCCTGTGGTATTATTAGGAAGAGAACATCAGCAATTGTCTGCAGTTAACTTTAGTTGCACGCTGTGAACAGGATAAGGTACACTGACTTAAAATACTGCAGCGGTCTGCCTGTGGTTTTATTAGGAAGAGAACACCAGCAATTGTCTGCAGTTAGCTTTAGTTGCACACTGTGAACAGGATAATGTACACTGACTTAGAATACTGCAGCTGGCTGCTTCCTATGTGTGGTATGTTTAGTAAGAGAACACCAGTAATTGTCTGCAGTTAGCTTTAGTTGCACACTGTGCACAGGATACAGTACACCGACTAAAAATACTGCAGCGCCTGCCTGCCTGTGGTATTATTAGGAAGAGAACACCAGCAATTGTCTGCAGTTAGCTTTAGTTGCACACTGTGCACAGGATAAAGTACACTGACTAAAAATACTGCAGCTGCCTGCCTGCCTGTGGTATTATTAGAAAGAGAACACCAGAAATCATCTGCAGTTAGCGTGAGTTGCACACTGTGCACAGGATACAGTACACTGACTGAATATACTGCAGCTGCCTGCCTGTGGTATTATTAGGAAGAGAACACCAGCAATTGTCTGCAGTTAAATTTAGTTGCACACTGTGAACAGGATAAGGTACACTGACTTAAAATACTGCAGCTGTCTGCCTGTGGTTTTATTAGGAAGAGAACACCAGCAATTGTCTGCAGTTAGCTTTAGTTGCATACTGTGCACAGGATACAGTACACTGACTTAAAATACTGCAGCTGCCTGCCTGTGGTACTATTAGGAAGAGAACACCAGCAATTGTCTGCAGTTAGCTTTAGTTGCACACTGTGCATAGGATACAGTACACTGACTAAAAATATTGCAGCTGCCTGCCTGTGGTATTATAAGGAAGAGAACACCAGCAATTGTCTGCAGTTAGTTTGAGTTGCACACTGTGCACAGGATACAGTACACTGACTGAAAATACTGCAGCTGCCTGCCTGCCTGTGGTATTATTAGGAAGAGAACACCAGTAATTGTCTGCAGTTAGCTTTAGTTGCACACTGTGCACAGGATACAGTACACTGACTGAAAATATTGCAGCTGCCTGCTTCCTATGTGTGGTATGTTTAGTAAGAGAACACCAGTAATTGTCTGCAGTTAGCTTTAGTTGCACACTGTGCACAGGATACAGTACACCGACTAAAAATACTGCAGCGCCTGCCTCCCTGTGGTATTATTAGGAAGAGAACACCAGCAATTGTCTGCAGTTAGCTTTAGTTGCGCACTGTGCACAGGATAAAGTACACTGACTGAAAATACTGCAGCTGCCTGCCTGCCTGTGGTATTATTAGGAAGAGAACACCAGCAAATGTATGCTGTTAGCTTTAGTTGCACACTGTGCACAGGATACAGTACACCGACTAAAAATACTGCAGCGCCTGCCTCCCTGTGGTATTATTAGGAAGAGAACACCAGCAATGGTCTGCAGTTAGCTTTAGTTGCACACTGTGCACAGGATACAGTACACTGACTGAATATACTACAGCTGCCTGCCTGTGGTATTATTAGGAAGAGAACACCAGCAATCATCTGCAGTTAACTTTAGTTGCACACTGTGAACAGGATAATGTACACTGATTTAAAATTCTGCAGCTGTCTGCCTGTGGTTTTATTAGGAAGAGAACACCAGCAATTGTCTGCAGTTAGCTTTAGTTGCACACTGTGCACAGGATACAGCACAATGACTGAAAATACTGCAGCTGCCTGCCTGCGGTGTTCTTAGGAAGAGAACACCAGCAATTGTCTGCAGTTAGCTTTAGTTGCACACTGTGCACAGGATACAGTACACTGAATGAAAATACTGCAGCTGCCTGCCTGTGGTATTATAAGGAAGATAACACCAGCAATTGTCTGCAGTTAGTTTGAGTTGCACACTGTGCACAGGATACAGTACACTGACTGAAAATACTGCAGCTGCCTGCCTGTGGTATTATTAGGGAGAGAACACCAGTAATTGTATGCAGTTAGCTTTAGTTGCACACTGTGCACAGGATACAGTACACTGACTGAAAATACTGCAGCTGCCTGCCTGCCTGTGGTATTATTACAAAGAGAACAGCAAAAATTGTATGCAGTTAGCTTTAGTTACACACTGTGCACAGCATAAGGTACAATGACTTAAAATACTGCAGCTGTCTGCCTGTGGTATTATTAGGAAGAGAACACCAGTAATTGTCTGCAGGTAGCTTTAGTTGCACACTGTGCACAGGATACAGTACACTGACTGAAAATATTGCAGCGCCTGCCAGCCTGTGGTATTATTAGGAAGAGAACACCAGCAATTGTCTGCAGTTAGCTTTAGTTGCACACTGAGCACAGGATAAAGTACACTGATTAAAAATACTGCAGCTGCCTGCCTGCCTGTGGTATTATTAGAAAGAGAACACCAGAAATTGTCTGCAGTTAGCGTGAGTTGCACACTGTGCACAGGATACAGTACACTGACTGCAAATACTGCAGCTGCCTGCCTGCCTGTGGTATTATTAGTAATAGAACACCAGCAATTGTCTGCAGTTAGCTTTAGTTGCACACTGTGCACAGGATACAGTACACTGACTGAATATACTGCAGCTGCCTGCCTGTGATATTATTAGGAATAGAACACCAGCAATCGTCTGCAGTTAGCTTTAGTTGCACACTGTGCACAGGATACAGTACACTAACTGAAAATACTGCAGCTGCCTGCCTGTGGTATTATTAGGAAGAGAACACCAGCAATTGTCTGCAGTTAGCTTTAGTTGCACACTGTGCATAGGATACAGTACACTGACTGAAAATACTGCAGCTGCCTGCCTGTGGTATTATAAGGAAGAGAACACCAGCAATTGTCTGCAGTTAGTTTGAGTTGCACACTGTGCACAGGATAATGTACACTGACTGAAAATACTGCAGCTGCCTGCTTCCTATGTGTGGTATGTTTAGTAAGAGAACACCAGTAATTGTCTGCAGTTAGCTTTAGTTGCACACTGTGCACAGGATACAGTACACTGACTGAAAATACTGCAGCTGCCTGCCTGTGGTATTATAAGGAAGAGAACAACAGCAATTGTCTGCAGGTAGTTTGAGTTGCACACCTTGCACAGGATACAGTACACTGACTGAAAATACTGCAGCTGCCTGCCAACCTGTGGTATTATTAGGAAGAGAACACCAGCAAATGTTTGCAGTTAGTTTGAGTTGCACACTGTGCACAGGATACAGTACACTGACTGAAAATACAGCAGCTCTCTGCCTGCCTGTGGTATTATTCTAAAGAGAACACCAGAAATTGTATGCAGTTAGCTTTAGTTGCACACTGTGCACAGGATACAGTACACTGACTGAAAATACTGTAGCTGCCTGCCTGCCTGTGGTATTATTAGGAAGAGAACACCAGAAATTGTCTGCAGTTAGCGTGAGTTGCACACTGTGCACAGGATACAGTACACTGACTGAAAATACTGCAGCTGCCTGCCTGCCTGTGGTATTATTAGGAATAGAACACCAGCAATTGTCTGCAGTTAGCTTTAGTTGCACACTGTGCACAGGATACAGTACACTGACTGAAAATACTGCAGCTGCCTGCCTGTGGTATTATAAGGCAGAGAACACCAGCAATTGTCTGCAGTTAGTTTGAATTGCACACTGTGCACAGGATACAGTACACTGACTGAAATACTGCAACTGCCTGCTTCCTATGTGTGGTATGTTTAGTAAGAGAACAGAAGTAATTGTCTGCAGTTAGCTTTAGTTGCACAATGTGCACAGGATACAGTACACCGACTAAAAATACTGCAGTGCCTGCCTGTGGTATTATTAGTAAGAGAACACCAGCAATTGTCTGCAGGTAACTTTAGTTGCACACTGTGAACAGGATAATGTACACTGACTGAAAATACTGCAGCTGCCTGCCTGCCTGCCTGTGGTATTATTAGGAAGAGAAAACCAGAAATTGTATGCAGTTAGCTCGAGTTGCACACTGTGCACAGGATACAGTACACTGACTGAAAATACTGCAGCTGCCTGCCTGTGGTATTATTAGGAAGAGAACACCAGCAATTGTCTGCAGTTAGATTTACTTGCACACTGTGCATAGGATACAGTACACTGACTAAAAATACTGCAGCTGCCTGTCTGTGGTATTATTAGGAAGAGAACATCAGCAATTGTCTGCAGTTAACTTTAGTTGCACGCTGTGAACAGGATAAGGTACACTGACTTAAAATACTGCAGCGGTCTGCCTGTGGTTTTATTAGGAAGAGAACACCAGCAATTGTCTGCAGTTAGCTTTAGTTGCACACTGTGAACAGGATAATGTACACTGACTTAGAATACTGCAGCTGTCTGCTTCCTATGTGTGGTATGTTTAGTAAGAGAACACCAGTAATTGTCTGCAGTTAGCTTTAGTTGCACACTGTGCACAGGATACAGTACACCGACTAAAAATACTGCAGCGCCTGCCTGCCTGTGGTATTATTAGGAAGAGAACACCAGCAATTGTCTGCAGTTAGCTTTAGTTGCACACTGTGCATAGGATAAAGTACACTGACTAAAAATACTGCAGCTGCCTGCCTGCCTGTGGTATTATTAGAAAGAGAACACCAGAAATTGTCTGCAGTTAGCATGAGTTGCACACTGTGCACAGGATACAGTACAGTAACTGAAAATACTGCAGCTGACTGCCTGACTGTGGTATTATTTGGAATAGAACACCAGCAATTGTCTGCAGTTAGCTTTAGTTGCACACTGTGAACAGGATAAGGTACACTGAGTTAAAATATTGCAGCTGTCTGCATGTGGTTTTATTAGGAAGAGAACACCAGCAATTGTCTGCAGTTAGCTTTAGTTGCACACTGTGCACAGGATACAGTACACTGACTGAAAATACTGCAGCTGCCTGCCTGTGGTATTATTAGGAAGAGAACACCAGCAATTGTCTGCAGTTAGCTTTAGTTGCACACTGTGCATAGGATACAGTACACTGACTGAAAATACTGCAGCTGCCTGCCTGTGGTATTATAAAGAAGAGAACACCAGCAATTGTCTGCAGTTAGTTTGAATTGCACACTGTGCACAGGATACAGTACACTGACTGAAAATACTGCAGCTGCCTGCCTGTGGTATTATTAGGAAGAGAACACCAGTAATTGTCTGCAGTTAGCTTTAGTTGCACACTGTGCACAGGATACAGTACACTGACTGAAATACTGCAACTGCCTGCTTCCTATGTGTGGTATGTTTAGTAAGAGAACACAAGTAATTGTCTGCAGTTAGCTTTAGTTGCACACTGTGCACAGGATACAGTACACCGACTAAAAATGCTGCAGTGCCTGCCTGTGGTATTATTAGGAAGAGAACACCAGCAATTGTCTGCAGTTAGCTTTAGTTGCGCACTGTGCACAGGATAAAGTACACTGACTGAAAATACTGCAGCTGCCTGCCTGCCTATGGTATTATTAGGAAGAGAACACCAGCAAATGTCTGCAGTTAGCTTGAGTTGCACACTGTGCACAGGATACAGTACACTGACTGAAAATACTGCAGCTGCCTGCCTGTGGTATTATTAGGAAGAGAACACCAGCAATTGTCTGCAGTTAGCTTTAGTTGCACACTGTGCATAGGATACAGTACACTGACTGAAAATACTGCAGCTGCTGCCTGTGGTATTATAAGGAAGAGAACACCAGCAATTGTCTGCTGTTAGTTTGAATTGCACACTGTGCACAGGATACAGTACACTGACTGAAAATACTGCAGCTGCCTGCATGTGGTATTATTAGGAAGAGAACACCAGTAATTGTCTGCAGTTAGCTTTAGTTGCACGCTGTG
The DNA here is from genome assembly GCA_029206835.1 of Rana muscosa. Lineage (NCBI taxonomy): Eukaryota > Metazoa > Chordata > Amphibia > Anura > Ranidae > Rana > Rana muscosa. The sequence continues at coordinate 207,466,907 of CM055127.1, read as the reverse complement.
AACAGGATAAGGTACACTGACTTAAAATACTGCAGCGGTCTGCCTGTGGTTTTATTAGGAAGAGAACACCAGCAATTGTCTGCAGTTAGCTTTAGTTGCACACTGTGAACAGGATAATGTACACTGACTTAAAATACTGCAGCTGCCTGCTTCCTATGTGTGGTATGTTTAGTAAGAGAACACCAGTAATTGTCTGCAGTTAGCTTTAGTTGCTCACTGTGCACAGGATACAGTACACAGACTAAAAATAAAGCAGCGCCTGCCTGCCTGTGGTATTATTAGGAAGAGAACACCAGCAATTGTCTGCAGTTAGCTTTAGTTGCGCACTGTGCACATGATAAAGTGCACTGACTGAAAATACTGCAGCTGCCTGCCTGTGGTATTATAAGGAAGAGAACACCAGCAATTGTCTGCAGTTAGTTTGAGTTGCACACTGTGCACAGGATACAGTACACTGACTGAAAATACTGCAGCTGTCTGCCTGCCTGTGGTATTATTATAAAGAGAACACCAGAAATTGTTTGCAGTTAGCTTTAGTTGCACACTGTGCACAGGATACAGTACACTGACTGAAAATACGGCAGCTGCCTGCCTGCCTGTGGTATTATTAGAAAGAGAACACCAACAATTGTCTGCAGTTAGCTTTAGTTGCACACTGTGCACAGGATACAGTACACTGACTGAAAAAAATGCAGCTGCCTGCCTGTGGTATTATTACAAAGAGAATACCACACATTGTCTGCAGTTAGCTTTAGTTGCACACTGTGCACAGGATAAGGTACACTGACTTAAAATACTGCAGCTGTCTGCCTGTGGTATTATAAGGAAGAGAACACCAGCAATTGTCTGCAGTTAGTTTGAGTCGCACACTGTGCACAGGATACAGTACACTGACTGAAAATACTGCAGCTGCCTGCCTGCCTGTGGTATTATTAGGAAGAGAACACAAGTAATTGTCTGCAGTTAGTTTGAGTTGCACACTGTGCACAGGATATAGTACACTGACTAAAAATACTGCAGCGCCTGCTTGCCTGTGGTATTATTAGGAAGAGAACACCAGCAATTGTCTGCAGTTAGCTTTAGTTGCACACTGTGCACTGGATAAAGTACACTGACTGAAAATACTGAACCTGCCTGCCTGCCTGTGGTATTATTAGGAAGAGAACACCAGCAATTGTCTGCAGTTAGCTTTAGTTGCACAATGTGCATAGGATACAGTACACTGACTGAAAATACTGCAGCTGCATGCCTGTGGTATTATAAGGAAGAGAACACCAGTAATTGTCTGCAGTTAGCTTTAGTTGCACACTGTGCACAGGATACAGTACACTGACTGAAATACTGCAACTGCCTGCTTCCTATGTGTGGTATGTTTAGTAAGAGAACACAAGTAATTGTATGCAGTTAGCTTTAGTTGCACTCTGTGCACAGGATACAGTACACTGACTGAAAATACTGCAGCTGTCTGCCTGCCTGTGGTATTATTATACAGAGAACACCAGAAATTGTATGCAGTTAGCTCGAGTTGCACACTGTGCACAGGATACAGTATACTGACTGAAAATACTGCAGCTGCCTGCCTGTGGTATTATTAGGAAGAGAACACCAGCAATTGTCTGCAGTTAGCTTTACTTGCACACTGTGCATAGGATACAGTACACTGACTAAAAATACTGCAGCTGCCTGCCTGTGGTATTATTAGGAAGAGAACATCAGCAATTGTCTGCAGTTAACTTTAGTTGCACGCTGTGAACAGGATAATGTACACTGACTTAAAATACTGCAGCTGCCTGCCTGTGGTATTATTAGGAAGAGAACACCAGCAAATGTCTGCAGTTAGCTTTAGTTGCACACTGTGCACAGGATACAGTACACTGACTGAATATACTACAGCTGCCTGCCTGAGGTATTATTAGGAAGAGAACACCAGCAATTGTCTGCAGTTATCGTTAGTTGCACACTGTGAACAGGATAATGTACACTGACTTAAAATACTGCAGCTGTCTGCCTGTGGTTTTATTAGGAAGAGAACACCAGCAATTGTCTGCAGTTAGCTTTAGTTGCACACTGTGCACAGGATACAGTACAATGACTGAAAATACTGCAGCTGCCTGCCTGCCTATGGTATTATTAGGAAGAGAACACCAGCAAATGTCTGCAGTTAGCTTGAGTTGCACACTGTGCACAGGATACAGTACACTGACTGAAAATACTACAGCACCTGACTGCCTGTGGTATTATTAGGAAGAGAACACCAGCAATTGTCTGCAGTTAGCTTTAGTTGCACTCTGTGCACAGGATACAGTACACTGACTGAAAATACTGCAGCTGTCTTCCTGCCTGTGGTATTATTATACAGAGAACACCAGAAATTGTATGCAGTTAGCTCGAGTTGCACACTGTGCACAGGATACAGTATACTGACTGAAAATACTGCAGCTGCCTGCCTGTGGTATTATTAGGAAGAGAACACCAGCAATTGTCTGCAGTTAGCTTTACTTGCACACTGTGCATAGGATACAGTACACTGACTAAAAATACTGCAGCAGCCTGCCTGTGGTATTATTAGGAAGAGAACACCAGCAATTGTCTGCAGTTAGCTTTAGTTTCACACTGTGCACAGGATAAAGTACACTGACTAAAAATACTGCAGCTGCCTGCGTGTGGTATTATTAGAAAGAGAACACCAGAAATTGTCTGCAGTTAGCTTTAGTTTCACACTGTGCACAGGATAAAGTACACTGACTAAAAATACTGCAGCTGCCTGCCTGTGGTATTATTAGAAAGAGAACACCAGAAATTGTCTGCAGTTAGCGTGAGTTGCACACTGTTCACAGGATACAGTACAGTAACTGAAAATACTGCAGCTGACTGCCTGACTGTGGTATTATTTGGAATAGAACACCAGCAATTGTCTGCAGTTAGCTTTAGTTGCACACTGTGAACAGGATAAGGTACACTGACTTAAAATAATGCAGCTGTCTGCATGTGGTTTTATTAGGAAGAGAACACCAGCAATTGTCTGCAGTTAGCTTTAGTTGCACACTGTGCACAGGATACAGTACACTGACTGAAAATACTGCAGCTGCCTGCCTGTGGTATTATTAGGAAGAGAACACCAGCAATTGTCTGCAGTTAGCTTTAGTTGCACACTGTGCATAGGATACAGTACACTGACTGAAAATACTGCAGCTGCCTGCCTGTGGTATTATAAGGAAGAGAACACCAGTAATTGTCTGCAGTTAGCTTTAGTTGCACACTGTGCACAGGATACAGTACACTGACTGAAATACTGCAACTGCCTGCTTCCTATGTGTGGTATGTTTAGTAAGAGAACACAAGTAATTGTCTGCAGTTTGCTTTAGTTGCACTCTGTGCACAGGATACAGTACACTGACTGAAAATACTGCAGCTGTCTGCCTGCCTGTGGTATTATTATACAGAGAACACCAGAAATTGTATGTAGTTAGCTCGAGTTGCACACTGTGCACAGGATACAGTATACTGACTGAAAATACTGCAGCTGCCTGCCTGTGGTATTATTAGGAAGAGAACACCAGCAATTGTCTGCAGTTAGCTTTACTTGCACACTGTGCATAGGATACAGTACACTGACTAAAAATACTGCAGCTGCCTGCCTGTGGTATTATTAGGAAGAAAACATCAGCAATTGTCTGCAGTTAACTTTAGTTGCACGCTGTGAACAGGATAAGGTACACTGACTTAAAATACTGCAGCTGCCTGCCTGTGGTATTATTAGGAAGAGAACACCAGCAAATGTCTGCAGTTAGCTTTAGTTGCACACTGTGCACAGGATACAGTACACTGACTGAATATACTACAGCTGCCTGCCTGAGGTATTATTAGGAAGAGAACACCAGCAATTGTCTGCAGTTAACGTTAGTTGCACACTGTGAACAGGATAATGTACACTGACTTAAAATACTGCAGCTGTCTGCCTGTGGTTTTATTAGGAAGAGAACACCAGCAATTGTCTGCAGTTAGCTTTAGTTGCACACTGTGCACAGGATAAAGTACAATGACTGAAAATACTGCAGCTGCCTGCCTGTGGTATTAAAAGGAAGAGAACACCAGCAATTGTCTGCAGTTAGTTTGAGTTGCACACTGTGCACATGATACAGTACACTGACTGAAAATACTGCAGCTGCCTGCCTGCCTGTGGTATTATTAGGAAGAGAACACCAGCAAATGTCTGCAGTTAGTTTGAGTTGCACACTGTGCACAGGATACAGTACACTGACTGAAAATACTGCAGCTGTCTGCCTGCCTGTGGTATTATTATAAAGAGAACGCCAGAAATTGTATGCAGTTAGCTTTAGTTGCACACTGTGCACAGGATACAGTACACTGACTGAAAATACTGCAGCTGCCTGCCTGCCTGTGGTATTATTAGGAAGAGAACACCAACAATTGTCTGCAGTTAGCTTTAGATGCACACTGTGCCCAGGATACAGTACACTGACTGAAAAAACTGCAGCTGCCTGCCTGCCTGTGGTATTGTTACAAAGAGAACACCACAAATTGTATGCAGTTAGCTTTAGTTGCACACTGTGCACAGGATACAGTACATGGACTGAAAATACTGCAGCTGCCTGCCTGCCTGCATGCCTGTGGTATTATTAGGAAGAGAACACCAGCAATTGTCTGCAGTTAGCTTTAGTTCCACACTGTGCACAGGATACAGTGCACTGACTGAAAACACTGCAGCTGTCTGTCTGTGGTATTATTAGGAAGAGAACACCAGCAATTGTCTGCAGGTAGCTTTAGTTGCACACTGTGCACAGGATACAGTACACTGACTGAAAATACTGCAGCACATGCCTGCCTGTGGTATTATTAGGAAGAGAACACCAGCAATTGTCTGCAGTTAGCTTTAGTTGCACACTGTGCACAGGATAAAGTACACTGACTAAAAATACTGCAGCTGCCTGCCTGTGGTATTATTAGAAAGAGAACACCAGAAATTGTCTGCAGTTAGCGTGAGTTGCACACTGTGAACAGGATACAGTACAGTAACTGAAAATACTGCAGCTGACTGCATGACTGTGGTATTATTTGGAATAGAACACCAGTAATTGTCTGCAGTTAGCTTTAGTTGCACACTGTGAACAGGATACAGTACACTGACTTAAAATACTTTAGCTGTCTGCATGTGGTTTTATTAGGAAGAGAACACTAGCAATTGTCTGCAGTTAGCTTTAGTTGCACACTGTGCACAGGATACAGTACACTGACTGAAAATACTGCCGCTGCCTGCCTGTGGTATTATTAGGAAGAGAACACCAGCAATTGTCTGAAGTTAGCTTTAGTTGCACACTGTGCATAGGATACAGTACACTGACTGAAAATACTGCAGCTGCCTGCCTGTGGTATTATAAGGAAGCGAACACCAGCAATTGTCTGCAGTTAGTTTGAATTGCACACTGTGCACAGGATACAGTACACTGACTGAAAATACTGCAGCTGCCTGCCTGTGGTATTATTAGGAAGAGAACACCAGTAATTGTCTGCAGTTAGCTTTAGTTGCACACTGTGCACAGGATACAGTACACTGACTGAAATACTGCAACTGCCTGCTTCCTATGTGTGGTATGTTTAGTAAGAGAACACAAGTAATTGTCTGCAGTTAGCTTTAGTTGCACACTGTGCACAGGATACAGTACACTGACTAAAAATGCTGCAGTGCCTGCCTGTGGTATTATTAGGAAGAGAACACCAGCAATTGTCTGCAGTTAGCTTTAGTTGCGCACTGTGCACATGATAAAGTACACTGACTGAAAATACTGCAGCTGCCTGCCTGCCTATGGTATTATTAGGAAGAGAACACCAGCAAATGTCTGCAGTTAGCTTGAGTTGCACACTGTGCACAGGATACAGTACACTGACTGAAAATACTGCAGCTGCCTGCCTGTGGTATTATTAGGAAGAGAACACCAGCAATTGTCTGCAGTTAGCTTTAGTTGCACACTGTGCACAGGATAAAGTACACTGACTAAAAATACTGCAGCTGCCTGCCTGTGGTATTATTAGAAAGAGAACACCAGAAATTGTCTGCAGTTAGCGTGAGTTGCACACTGTGAACAGGATACAGTACAGTAACTGAAAATACTGCAGCTGACTGCATGACTGTGGTATTATTTGGAATAGAACACCAGTAATTGTCTGCAGTTAGCTTTAGTTGCACACTGTGAACAGGATACAGTACACTGACTTAAAATACTTTAGCTGTCTGCATGTGGTTTTATTAGGAAGAGAACACTAGCAATTGTCTGCAGTTAGCTTTAGTTGCACACTGTGCACAGGATACAGTACACTGACTGAAAATACTGCCGCTGCCTGCCTGTGGTATTATTAGGAAGAGAACACCAGCAATTGTCTGAAGTTAGCTTTAGTTGCACACTGTGCATAGGATACAGTACACTGACTGAAAATACTGCAGCTGCCTGCCTGTGGTATTATAAGGAAGCGAACACCAGCAATTGTCTGCAGTTAGTTTGAATTGCACACTGTGCACAGGATACAGTACACTGACTGAAAATACTGCAGCTGCCTGCCTGTGGTATTATTAGGAAGAGAACACCAGTAATTGTCTGCAGTTAGCTTTAGTTGCACACTGTGCACAGGATACAGTACACTGACTGAAATACTGCAACTGCCTGCTTCCTATGTGTGGTATGTTTAGTAAGAGAACACAAGTAATTGTCTGCAGTTAGCTTTAGTTGCACACTGTGCACAGGATACAGTACACTGACTAAAAATGCTGCAGTGCCTGCCTGTGGTATTATTAGGAAGAGAACACCAGCAATTGTCTGCAGTTAGCTTTAGTTGCGCACTGTGCACATGATAAAGTACACTGACTGAAAATACTGCAGCTGCCTGCCTGCCTATGGTATTATTAGGAAGAGAACACCAGCAAATGTCTGCAGTTAGCTTGAGTTGCACACTGTGCACAGGATACAGTACACTGACTGAAAATACTGCAGCTGCCTGCCTGTGGTATTATTAGGAAGAGAACACCAGCAATTGTCTGCAGTTAGCTTTAGTTGCACACTGTGCATAGGATACAGTACACTGACTGAAAATACTGCAGCTGCTGCCTGTGGTATTATAAGGAACAGAACACCAGCAATTGTCTGCAGTTAGTTTGAATTGCACACTGTGCACAGGATACAGTACGCTGACTGAAAATACTGCAGCTGCCTGCCTGTGGTATTATTAGGAAGAGAACACCAGTAATTGTCTGCAGTTAGCTTTAGTTGTGCACTGTGCACAGGATAAAGTACACTGACTGAAAATACTGCAGCTGCCTGCCTGCCTATGGTATTATTAGGAAGAGAACACCAGCAAATGTCTGCAGTTAGCTTGAGTTGCACACTGTGCACAGGATACAGTACACTGACTGAAAATACTACAGCACCTGACTGCCTGTGGTATTATTAGGAAGAGAACACCAGCAATTGTCTGCAGTTAGCTTTAGTTGCACTCTGTGCACAGGATACAGTACACTGACTGAAAATACTGCAGCTGTCTGCCTGCCTGTGGTATTATTATACAGAGAACACCAGAAATTGTATGCAGTTAGCTCGAGTTGCACACTGTGCACAGGATAAGTACACTGACTGAAAATACTGCAGCTGCCTGCCTGTGGTATTATTAGGAAGAGAACACCAGCAATTGTCTGCAGTTAGCTTTACTTGCATACTGTGCATAGGATACAGTACACTGACTAAAAACACTGCAGCTGCCTGCCTGTGGTATTATTAGGAAGAGAACATCAGCAATTGTCTGCAGTTAACTTTAGTTGCACGCTGTGAACAGGATAAGGTACACTGACTTAAAATACTGCAGCGGTCTGCCTGTGGTTTTATTAGGAAGAGAACACCAGCAATTGTCTGCAGTTAGCTTTAGTTGCACACTGTGAACAGGATAATGTACACTGACTTAAAATACTGCAGCTGCCTGCTTCCTATGTGTGGTATGTTTAGTAAGAGAACACCAGTAATTGTCTGCAGTTAGCTTTAGTTGCACACTGTGCACAGGATACAGTACACAGACTAAAAATAAAGCAGCGCCTGCCTGCCTGTGGTATTATTAGGAAGAGAACACCAGCAATTGTCTGCAGTTAGCTTTAGTTGCGCACTGTGCACTGGATACAGTACACTGACTGAAAATACTGCAGCTGCCTGCCTGTGGTATTATAAGGAAGAGAACACCAGCAATTGTCTGCCGTTAGTTTGAGTTGCACACTGTGCACAGGATACAGTACACTGACTGAAAATACTGCAGCTGCCTGCCTGCCTGTGGTATTATTATAAAGAGAACACCAGAAATTGTATGCAGTTAGCTTTAGTTGCACACTGTGCACAGGATACAGTACACTGACTGAAAATACTGCAGCTGCCTGCCTGCCTGTGGTATTATTAGAAAGAGAACACCAACAATTGTCTGCAGTTAGCTTTAGTTGCACACTGTGCACAGGATACAGTACACTGACTGAAAAAAATGCAGCTGCCTGCCTGCCTGTGGTATTATTACAAAGAGAATACCACAAATTGTCTGCAGTTAGCTTTATTTGCACACTGTGCACAGGATACAGTACACTGACTGAAAATACTGCAGCTGCCTGCTTCCTATGTGTGGTATGTTTAGTAAGAGAACACCAGTATTTGTCTGCAGTTAGCTTTAGTTGCACACTGTGCACAGGATACAGTACACCGACTAAAAATACTGCAGCGCCTGCCTGCCTGTGGTATTATTAGGAAGAGAACACCAGCAATTGTCTGCAGTTAGCTTTAGTTGTGCACTGTGTACTGGATAAAGTACACTGACTGAAAATACTGCACCTGCCTGCCTGCCTGTGGTATTATTAGGAAGAGAACACCAGCAATTGTCTGCAGTTAGCTTTAGTTGCACACTGTGCATAGGATACAGTACACTGACTGAAAATACTGCAGCTGCCTGCCTGTGGTATTATAAGGAAGAGAACACCAGTAATTGTCTGCAGTTAGCTTTAGTTGCACACTGTGCACAGGATACAGTACACTGACTGAAATACTGCAACTGCCTGCTTCCTATGTGTGGTATGTTTAGTAAGAGAACACAAGTAATTGTCTGCAGTTAGCTTTAGTTGCACTCTGTGCACAGAATACAGTACACTGACTGAAAATACTGCAGCTGTCTGCCTGCCTGTGGTATTATTATACAGAGAACACCAGAAATTGTATGCAGTTAGCTCGAGTTGCACACTGTGCACAGGATACAGTATACTGACTGAAAATACTGCAGCTGCCTGCCTGTGGTATTATTAGGAAGAGAACACCAGCAATTGTCTGCAGTTAGCTTTACTTGCACACTGTGCATAGGATACAGTACACTGACTAAAAATACTGCAGCTGCCTGCCTGTGGTATTATTAGGAAGAGAACATCAGCAATTGTCTGCAGTTAACTTTAGTTGCACACTGTGAACAGGATAAGGTACACTGACTTAAAATACTGCAGCTGCCTGCCTGTGGTATTATTAGGAAGATAACACCAGCAATTGTCTGCAGTTAGCTTTAGTTGCACACTGTGCACAGGATACAGTACACTGACTGAAAATACTGCAGCTGCCTGCATGTGGTATTATTAGGAAGAGAACACCAGCAATTGTCTGCAGTGATCTTTAGTTGCACACTGTGCACAGGATACAGTACACTGACTGAATATACTACAGCTGCCTGCCTGAGGTATTATTAGGAAGAGAACACCAGCAATTGTCTGCAGTTAACGTTAGTTGCACACTGTGAACAGGATAATGTACACTGACTTAAAATACTGCAGCTGTCTGCCTGTGGTTTTATTAGGAAGAGAACACCAGCAATTGTCTGCAGTTAGCTTTAGTTGCACACTGTGCACAGGATACAGTACAATGACTGAAAATACTGCAACTGCCTGCCTGCCTATGGTATTATTAGGAAGAGAACACCAGCAAATGTCTGCAGTTAGCTTGAGTTGCACACTGTGCACAGGATACAGTACACTGACTGAAAATACTACAGCACCTGACTGCCTGTGGTATTATTAGGAAGAGAACACCAGCAATTGTCTGCAGTTAGCTTTAGTTGCACTCTGTGCACAGGATACAGTACACTGACTGAAAATACTGCAGCTGTCTGCCTGCCTGTGGTATTATTATACAGAGAACACCAGAAATTGTATGCAGTCAGCTCGAGTTGCACACTGTGCACAGGATACAGTATACTGACTGAAAATACTGCAGCTGCCTGCCTGTGGTATTATTAGGAAGAGAACACCAGCAATTGTCTGCAGTTAGCTTTACTTGCACACTGTGCATAGGATACAGTACACTGACTAAAAATACTGCAGCAGCCTGCCTGTGGTATTATTAGGAAGAGAACACCAGCAATTGTCTGCAGTTAGCTTTAGTTTCACACTGTGCACAGGATAAAGTACACTGACTAAAAATACTGCAGCTGCCTGCCTGTGGTATTATTAGAAAGAGAACACCAGAAATTGTCTGCAGTTAGCTTTAGTTTCACACTGTGCACAGGATAAAGTACACTGACTAAAAATACTGCAGCTGCCTGCCTGTGGTATTATTAGAAAGAGAACACCAGAAATTGTCTGCAGTTAGCGTGAGTTGCACACTGTGCACAGGATACAGTACAGTAACTGAAAATACTGCAGCTGACTGCCTGACTGTTGTATTATTTGGAATAGAACACCAGCAATTGTCTGCAGTTAGCTTTAGTTACATACTGTGAACAGGATGAGGTACACTGACTTAAAATAATGCAGCTGTCTGCATGTGGTTTTATTAGGAAGAGAACACCAGCAATTGTCTTCAGTTAGCTTTAGTTGCACACTGTGCACAGGATACAGTACACTGACTGAAAATACTGCAGCTGCCTGCCTGTGGTATTATTAGGAAGAGAACACCAGCAATTGTCTGCAGTTAGCTTTAGTTGCACACTGTGCATAGGATACAGTACACTGACTGAAAATACTTCAGCTGCCTGCCTGTGGTATTATAAGGAAGAGAACACCAGTAATTGTCTGCAGTTAGCTTTAGTTGCACACTGTGCACAGGATACAGTACACTGACTGAAATACTGCAACTGCCTGCTTCCTATGTGTGGTATGTTTAGTAAGAGAACACAAGTAATTGTCTGCAGTTTTCTTTAGTTGCACTCTGTGCACAGGATACAGTACACTGACTGAAAATACTGCAGCTGTCTGCCTGCCTGTGGTATTATTATACAGAGAACACCAGAAATTGTATGTAGTTAGCTCGAGTTGCACACTGTGCACAGGATACAGTATACTGACTGAAAATACTGCAGCTGCCTGCCTGTGGTATTATTAGGAAGAGAACACCAGCAATTGTCTGCAGTTAGCTTTAGTTGCACACTGTGCATAGGATACAGTACACTGACTAAAAATACTGCAGCAGCCTGCCTGTGGTATTATTAGGAAGAGAACACCAGCAATTGTCTGCAGTTAGCTTTAGTTTCACACTGTGCACAGGATAAAGTACACTGACTAAAAATACTGCAGCTGCCTGCCTGTGGTATTATTAGAAAGAGAACACCAGAAATTGTCTGCAGTTAGCTTTAGTTTCACACTGTGCACAGGATAAAGTACACTGACTAAAAACACTGCAGCTGCCTGCCTGTGGTATTATTAGAAAGAGAACACCAGAAATTGTCTGCAGTTAGCGTGAGTTGCACACTGTGCACAGGATACAGTACAGTAACTGAAAATACTGCAGCTGACTGCCTGACTGTTGTATTATTTGGAATAGAACACCAGCAATTGTCTGCAGTTAGCTTTAGTTGCACACTGTGAACAGGATAAGGTACACTGACTTAAAATAATGCAGCTGTCTGCATGTGGTTTTATTAGGAAGAGAACACCAGCAATTGTCTTCAGTTAGCTTTAGTTGCACACTATGCACAGGATACAGTACACTGACTGAAAATACTGCAGCTGCCTGCCTGTGGTATTATTAGGAAGAGAACACCAGCAATTGTCTGCAGTTAGCTTTAGTTGCACACTGTGCATAGGATACAGTACACTGACTGAAAATACTGCAGCTGCCTGCCTGTGGTATTATAAGGAAGAGAACACCAGTAATTGTCTGCAGTTAGCTTTAGTTGCACACTGTGCACAGGATACAGTACTCTGACTGAAATACTGCAACTGCCTGCTTCCTATGTGTGGTATGTTTAGTAAGAGAACACAAGTAATTGTCTGCAGTTTGCTTTAGTTGCACTCTGTGCACAGGATACAGTACACTGACTGAAAATACTGCAGCTGTCTGCCTGCCTGTGGTATTATTATACAGAGAACACCAGAAATTGTATGTAGTTAGCTCGAGTTGCACACTGTGCACAGGATACAGTATACTGACTGAAAATACTGCAGCTGCCTGCCTGTGGTATTATTAGGAAGAGAACACCAGCAATTGTCTGCAGTTAGCTTTAGTTGCACACTGTTCATATGATACAGTACACTGACTAAAAATACTGCAGCTGCCTGCCTGTGGTATTAAAAGGAAGAGAACACCAGCAATTGTCTGCAGTTAGTTTGAGTTGCACACTGTGCACATGATACAGTACACTGACTGAAAATACTGCAGCTGCCTGCCTGCCTGTGGTATTATTAGGAAGAGAACACCAGCAAATGTCTGCAGTTAGTTTGAGTTGCACACTGTGCACAGGATACAGTACACTGACTGAAAATACTGCAGCTGTCTGCCTGCCTGTGGTATTATTATAAAGAGAACACCAGAAATGGTATGCAGTTAGCTTTAGTTGCACACTGTGCACAGGATACAGTACACTGACTGAAAATACTGCAGCTGCCTGCCTGCCTGTGGTATTATTAGGAAGAGAACACCAACAATTGTCTGCAGTTAGCTTTAGATGCACACTGTGCCCAGGATACAGTACACTGACTGAAAAAAACTGCAGCTGCCTGCCTGCCTGCCTGTGGTATTGTTACAAAGAGAACACCACAAATTGTATGCAGTTAGCTTTAGTTGCACACTGTGCACAGGATACAGTACATGGACTGAAAATACTGCAGCTGCCTGCCTGCCTGCCTGCCTGCCTGTGGTATTATTAGGAAGAGAACACCAGCAATTGTCTGCAGTTAGCTTTAGTTCCACACTGTGAACAGGATAAGGTACACTGACGTAAAATACTGCAGCTGTCTGCCTGTGGTATTATTAGGAAGAGAACACCAGCAATTGTCTGCAGGTAGCTTTAGTTGCACACTGTGCACAGGATACAGTACACTGACTGAAAATACTGCAGCACATGCCTGCCTGTGGTATTATTAGGAAGAGAACACCAGCAATTGTCTGCAGTTAGCTTTAGTTGCACACTGTGCACAGGATAAAGTACACTGACTAAAAATACTGCAGCTGCCTGCCTGTGGTATTATTAGAAAGAGAACACCAGAAATTGTCTGCAGTTAGCGTGAGTTGCACACTGTGAACAGGATACAGTACAGTAACTGAAAATACTGCAGCTGACTGCATGACTGTGGTATTATTTGGAATAGAACACCAATAATTGTCTGCAGTTAGCTTTAGTTGCACACTGTGAACAGGATACAGTACACTGACTTAAAATACTTTAGCTGTCTGCATGTGGTTTTATTAGGAAGAGAACAATAGCAATTGTCTGCAGTTAGCTTTAGTTGCACACTGTGCACAGGATACAGTACACTGACTGAAAATACTGCAGCTGCCTGCCTGTGGTATTATTAGGAAGAGAACACCAGCAATTGTCTGCAGTTAGCTTTAGTTGCACACTGTGCATAGGATACAGTACACTGACTGAAAATACTGCAGCTGCCTGCCTGTGGTATTATAAGGAAGAGAACACCAGCAATTGTCTGCAGTTAGTTTGAATTGCACACTGTGCACAGGATACAGTACACTGACTGAAAATACTGCAGCTGCCTGCCTGTGGTATTATTAGGAAGAGAACACCAGTAATTGTCTGCAGTTAGCTTTAGTTGCACACTGTGCACAGGATACAATACACAGACTAAAAATACTGCAGTGCCTGCCTGTGGTATTATTAGGAAGATAACACCAGCAATTGTCTGCAGGTAACTTTAGTTGCACACTGTGAACAGGATAATGTACGCTGACTTAAAATACTGCAGCTGTCTGCCTGTGGTTTTATTAGGAAGAGAACACCAGCAATTGTCTGCAGTTAGCTTTAGTTGCGCACTGTGCACAGGATAAAGTACACTGACTGAAAATACTGCAGCTGCCTGCCTGCCTATGGTATTATTAGGAAGAGAACACCAGCAAATGTCTGCAGTTAGCTTGAGTTGCACACTGTGCACAGGATACAGTACACTGACTGAAAATACTACAGCACCTGACTGCCTGTGGTATTATTAGGAAGAGAACACCAGTAATTGTCTGCAGTTAGCTTTAGTTGCACACTGTGCACATGATACAGTACACTGACTGAAATACTGCAACTGCCTGCTTCCTATGTGTGGTATGATTAGTAATAGAACACAAGTAATTGTCTGCAGTTAGCTTTAGTTGCACACTGTGCACCGGACACAGTACAACGACTAAAAATACTGCAGTGCCTGCCTGCCTGTGGTATTATTAGGAAGAGAACACCAGCAATTGTCTGCAGTTAGCTTTAGTTGCACACTATGCACAGGATAAAATACACTGGTTGGAAATACTGCAGCTGCCTGCCTGCCTGTGGTATTATTAGGAAGAGAACACCAGCAAATGTCTGCAGTTAGCTTGAGTTGCACACTGTGCACAGGATACAGTACACTGACTGAAAATACAACAGCACCTGACTGCCTGTGGTATTATTAGGAAGAGAACACCAGCAATTGTCTGCAGTTAGCTTTAGTTGCACACTGTGCACATGATAAGGTACACTGACTGAAAATACTGCAGCTGCCTGCCTGCCTGTGGTATTATTAGGAAGAGAACACCAGCCATTGTCTGCAGTTAGCTTTAGTTGCACACTGTGCACAGGATACAGTACACTTACTGAAAATACTGCAGCTGCCTGCCTGTGGTATTATAAGGAAGAGAACACCAGCAATTGTCTGCAGTTAGTTTGAGTTGCACACTGTGCACAGGATACAGTACACTGACTGAAAATACTGCAGCTGCCTGCCTGCCTGTGGTATTATTAGGAAGAGAACACCAGCAAATGTTTGCAGTTAGTTTGAGTTGCACACTGTGCACAGTATACAGTACACTGACTGAAAATACTGCAGCTGTCTACCTGCGTGTGGTATTATTATAAAGAGAACACCAGAAATTGTATGCAGTTAGCTTTAGTTGCACACTGTGCACAGGATACAGTACACTGACTGAAAATACTGCAGCTGCCTGCCTGCCTGTGGTATTATTAGGAAGAGAACACCAACAATTGTCTGCAGTTAGCTTTAGTTGCACACTGTGCACAGGATACAGTACACTGACTGAAAAACTGCAGCTGCCTGCCTGCCTGTGGTATTATTACAAAGAGAACACCACAAATTGTATGCAGTTAGCTTTAGTTGCACACTGTGCACAGGATAAGGTACACTGACTTAAAATACTGCAGCTGTCTGCCTGTGGTATTATTAGGAAGAGAACACCAGCAATTGTCTGCAGGTAGCTTTAGTTGCACACTGTGCACAGGATACAGTACACTGACTGAAAATACTGCAGCGCCTGCCTGCCTGTGGTATTATTAGGAAGAGAACAACAGCAATTGTCTGCAGTTAGCTTTAGTTGCACACTGTGCACAGGATAAAGTACACTGACTAAAAATACTGCAGCTGCCTGCCTGCCTGTGGTATTATTAGAAAGAGAACACCAGAAATTGTCTGCAGTTAGCGTGAGTTGCACACTGTGCACAGGATAAGGTACACTGACTTAAAATACTGCAGCTGTCTGCCTGTGGTATTATTAGGAAGAGAACACCAGCAATTGTCTGCAGGTAGCTTTAGTTGCACACTGTGCACAGGATACAGTACACTGACTGGAAATACTGCAGCGCCTGCCTGCCTGTGGTATTATTAGGAAGAGAACACCAGCAATTGTCTGCAGTTAGCTTTAGTTGCACACTGTGCACAGGATAAAGTACACTGACTAAAAATGCTGCAGCTGCCTGCCTGACTGTGGTATTATTAGAAAGAGAACACCAGAAATTGTCTGCAGTTAGTGTGAGTTGCACACTGTACACAAGATACAGTACACTGACTGAATATACTGCAGCTGCCTGCCTGTGGTATTATTAGGAAGAGAACACCAGCAATTGTCTGCAGTTAGCTTTAGTTGCACACTGTGCACAGGATACAGTACACTGACTGAAAATACTGCAGCTGCCTGCCTGTGGTATTATTAGGAAGAGAACACCAGCAATTGTCCGCAGTTAGCTTTAGTTGCACACTGTGCACAGGATACAGTACACTGACTGAAAATACTGCAGTGCCTGCCTGCCTGTGGTATTATTAGGAAGAGAACACCAGCAATTGTCTGCAGTTAGTTTGAGTTGCACACTGTGCACAGGATACAGTACACTGACTGAAAATACTGCAGCTGCCTGCCTGCCTGTGGTATTATTAGGAAGAGAACACCAGTAATTATATGCAGTTTGCTTTCTTTGCACACTGTGCACAGGATATGGTACACTGACTTAAAATACTGCAGCTGTCTGCCTGTGGTATTATTAGGAAGAGAACAACAGATATTGTCTGCAGTTAGTGTGAGTTGCACACTGTGCACAGGATACAGTGCACTGACTGAAAATACTGCAGCTGCCTGCCTGCCTGTGGTATTATTAGGAATAGAACACAAGAAATTGTCTGCAGTTAGCTTTAGTTGCACACTGTGCACAGGATACAGTACACTGACTGAATATACTGCAGCTGCCTGCCTGTGGTATTATTAGGAAGAGAACAACAGCAATTGTCTGCAGTTAACTTTAGTTGCACACTGTGAACAGGATAAGGTACACTGACTTAAAATACTGAAGCTGTCTGCCTGTGGTTTTATTAGGAAGAGAACACCTGCAATTGTCTGCAGTTAGCTTTAGTTGCACACTGTGCACAGGATACAGTACACTGACTGAAAATACTACAGCACCTGACTGCCTGTGGTATTATTAGGAAGAGAACACAGCAATTGTCTGCAGTTAGATTTAGTTGCACACTGTGCACAGGATACAGTACACTGACTGAAAATACTGCAGCTGCCTGCCTGCCTGCCTGTGGTATTATTAGGAAGAGAACACCAGCAATTGTCTGCAGTTAGCTTTAGTTGCACACTGTGCACAGGATACAGTACACTGACTGAATATACTACAGCTGCCTGCCTGTGGTATTATTAGGAAGAGAACACCAGCAATTGTCTGCAGGTAACTTTAGTTGCACACTGTGAACAGGATAATGTACACTGACTTAAAATACTGCAGCTGTCTGCCTGTGGTTTTATTAGGAAGAGAACACCAGCAATTGTCTGCAGTTAGCTTTAGTTGCGAACTGTGCACAGGATAAAGTACACTGACTGAAAATACTGCAGCTGCCTGTGATATGATTAGGAAGAGAACACCAGCAAATGTCTGCAGTTAGCTTGAGTTGCACACTGTGCACAGGATACAGTACACTGACTGAAAATACTACAGCACCTGACTGCCTGTGGTATTATTAGGAAGAGAACACCAGCAATTGTCTGCAGTTAGCTTTAGTTGCACTATGTGCACAGGATACAGTACACTGACTGAAAATACTGCAGCTGCCTGCCTGTTGTATTATTAGGAAGAGAACACCAGCAATTGTCTGCAGTTAGCTTTACTTGCACACTGTGCATAGGATACAGTACACTGACTAAAAATACTGCAGCTGCCTGGCTGTGGTATTATTAGGAAGAGAACATCAGCAATTGTCTGCAGTTAACTTTAGTTGCACGCTGTGAACAGGATAAGGTACACTGACTTAAAATACTGCAGCGGTCTGCCTGTGGTTTTATTAGGAAGAGAACACCAGCAATTGTCTGCAGTTAGCTTTAGTTGCACACTGTGAACAGTATAATGTACACTGACTTAAAATACTGCAGCTGCCTGCTTCCTATGTGTGGTATGTTTAGTAAGAGAACACCAGTAATTGTCTGCAGTTAGCTTTAGTTGCACACTGTGCACAGGATACAGTACACCGGCTAAAAATACTGCAGCGCCTGCCTGTGGTATTATTAGGAAGAGAACACCAGCAATTGTCTGCAGTTAGCTTTAGTTGCGCACTGTGCACAGGATAAAGTACACTGACTGAAAATACTGCAGCTGCCTGCCTGTGGTATTATAAGGAAGAGAACACCAGCAATTGTGTGCAGTTAGTTTGAGTTGCACACTGTGCACAGGATACAGTGCACTTACTGAAAATACTGCAGCTGCCTGCCTGCCTGTGGTATTATTAGGAAGAGAACACCAGCAACTGTTTGCAGTTAGTTTTAGTTGCACACTGTGCACAGGATACAGTACACTGACTGAAAATACTGCAGCTGTCTGCCTGCCTGTGGTATTATTATAAAGAGAACACCAGAAATTGTATGCAGTTAGCTTTAGTTGCACACTGTGCACAGGATACAGTACACTGACTGAAAAAAATGCAGCTGCCTGCCTGCCTGTGGTATTATTACAAAGAGAACACCACAAATTGTCTGCAGTTAGCTTTAGTTGCACACTGTGCACAGGATATGGTACACTGACTTAATATACTGCAGCTGTCTGCCTGTGGTATTATTAGGAAGAGAACACCAGCAATTGTCTGCAGTTAGCTTTAGTTGCACACTGTGCATAGGATACTTTACACTGACTGAAAATACTGCAGCTGCCTGCCTGTGGTATTATAAGGAAGAGAACACCAGAAATTGTCTGCAGTTAGCTTTAGTTGCACACTGTGCACAGGATAAAGTACACTGATTGAAAATACTGCATCTGCCTGCCTGCCTGTGGTATTATTAGGAAGAGAACAACATAAATCGTCTGCAGTTAGCTTTAGTTGCACACTGTGCATATGATAAAGTACACTGACTGAAAATACTGCAGCTGCCTGCCTGCCTGTGGTATTATTAGGAAGAGAATACCAGCAATTGTCTGCAGTTAGCTTTAGTTGCACACTGTGCATATGATAAAGTACACTGACTGAAAATACTGCAGCTGCCTGCCTTTGGTATTATTAGGAAGAGAACACCAGCAATTGTCTGCAGTTAGCTTTAGTTGCACACTGTACACAGGATACAGTACACTGACTGAAAATACTGCAGCTAACTGCCTGACTGTGGTAATATTATTAGGAAGAGAACACCAGCAATTGTCTGCAGTTAGCTTTAGTTGCACACTGTGCACAGGATACAGTACACTGACTGAAAATACTGCAGCTGCCTGGCTGTGGTATTATTAGGAAGAGAACATCAGCAATTGTCTGAAGTTAACTTTAGTTGCACACTGTGAACAGGATAAGGTACACTGACTTAAAATACTGCAGCGGTCTGCCTGTGGTTTTATTAGGAAGAGAACACCAGCAATTGTCTGCAGTTAGCTTTAGTTGCACACTGTGAACAGGATAATGTACACTGACTTAAAATACTGCAGCTGCCTGCTTCCTATGTGTGGTATGTTTAGTAAGAGAACACCAGTAATTGTCTGCAGTTAGCTTTAGTTGCACACTGTGCACAGGGTACAGAACACCGACTAAAAATACTGCAGCGCCTGCCTGTGGTATTATTAGGAAGAGAACACCAGCAATTGTCTGCAGTTAGCTTTAGTTGTGCACTGTGCACAGGATAAAGTACACTGACTGAAAATACTGCAGCTGTCTGCCTGCCTGCCTGTGGTATTATTAGGAAGAGAACACCAGAAATTGTATGCAGTTAGCTTTAGTTGCACACTGTGCAAAGGATACAGTACACTGACTGAAAATACTGCAGCTGCCTGCCTGCCTATGATATTATTAGGAAGAGAACACCGACAATTGTCTGCAGTTAGCTTTAGTTGCACACTGTGCACAGGATACAGTACACTGACTGAAAAAAATGCAGCTGCCTGCCTGCCTGTGGTATTATTACAAAGAGAACACCACAAATTGTCTGCAGTTAGCTTTAGTTGCACACTGTGCATAGGATACTTTACACTGACTGAAAATACTGCAGCTGCCTGCCTGTGGAATTATAAGGAAGAGAACACCAGCAATTGTTTGCAGTTAGTTTGAGTTGCACACTGTGCACAGGATACAGTACACTGACTGAAAATACTGCAGCTGTCTGCCTGCCTGTGGTATTATTATAACGAGAACACCAGAAATTGTATGCAGTTAGCTTTAGTTGCACACTGTGCACAGGATACAGTACACTGACTGAAAATACTGCAGCTGCCTGCCTGCCTATGGTATTATTAGGAAGAGAACACCGACAATTGTCTGCAGTTAGCTTTAGTTGCACACTGTGCACAGGATACAGTACACTGACTGAAAATACTGCAGCTGCCTGCCTGCCTGTGGTATTATTAGGAAGAGAACACCAGCAAATGTTTTCAGTTAGTTTGAGTTGCACACTGTGCACAGGATACAGTGCACTTACTGAAAATACTGCAGCTGCCTGCCTGCCTGCCTGTGGTATTATTAGGAAGAGAACACCAGCAAATGTTTGCAGTTAGTTTGAGTTGCACACTCTGCACAGGATACAGTACACTGACTGAAAATACTGCAGCTGTCTGCCTGCCTGTGGTATTATTATAAAGAGAACACCAGAAATTGTATGCAGTTAGCTTTAGTTGCACACTGTGCACAGGATACAGTACACTGACTGAAAATACTGCAGCTGCCTGCCTATGGTATTATTAGGAAGAGAACACCGACAATTGTCTGCAGTTAGCTTTAGTTGCACACTGTGCACAGGATACAGTACACTGACTGAAAAAAATGCAGCTGCCTGCCTGTGGTATTATTACAAAGAGAACACCACAAATTGTCTGCA
Organism: Rana muscosa; assembly: GCA_029206835.1. Taxonomy (NCBI): domain Eukaryota; kingdom Metazoa; phylum Chordata; class Amphibia; order Anura; family Ranidae; genus Rana; species Rana muscosa. The sequence continues at coordinate 207,445,866 of CM055127.1, read as the reverse complement.
GTTAGCTTTAGTTGCACACTGTGCACAGGATATAGTACACTGACTTAATATACTGCAGCTGTCTGCCTGTGGTATTATTAGGAAGAGAACACCAGCAATTGTCTGCAGTTAGCTTTAGTTGCACACTGTGCACAGGATAAAGTACACTGATTGAAAATACTGCATCTGCCTGCCTGCCTGTGGTATTATTAGGAAGAGAACAACAGAAATTGTCTTTAGTTAGCTTGAGTTGCAAGCTGTGCACAGGATACAGTACACTGACTGAAAATACTGCAGCTGCATGTGGTATTATTAGGAAGAGAATACCAGCAATTGTCTTCAGTTAGCTTTAGTTGCACACTGTGCATATGATAAAGTACACTGACTGAAAATACTGCAGCTGCCTGCCTGTGGTATTATTAGGAAGATAACACCAGCAATTGTCTGCAGTTAGCTTTAGTTGCACACTGTGCACAGGATACAGTACACTGATTGAAAATACAGCAGCTGCCTGCCTTTGGTATTATTAGGAAGAGAACACCAGCAATTGTCTGCAGTTAGCTTTAGTTGCACACTGTACACAGGATACAGTACACTGACTGAAAATACTGCAGCTAACTGCCTGACTGTGGTAATATTATTAGGAAGAGAACACCAGCAATTGTCTGCAGTTAGCTTTAGTTGCACACTGTGCATATGATAAAGTACACTGACTGAAAATACTGCAGCTGCCTGCCTGTGGTATTATTAGGAAGATAACACCAGCAATTGTCTGCAGTTAGCTTTAGTTGCACACTGTGCACAGGATACAGTACACTGATTGAAAATACAGCAGCTGCCTGCCTTTGGTATTATTAGGAAGAGAACACCAGCAATTGTCTGCAGTTAGCTTTAGTTGCACACTGTGCACAGGATACAGTACACTGACTGAAAATACTGCAGCTGTCTGCCTGTGGTATTATTAGGAAGAGAACACCAGCAATTGTCTGCAGTTAGCTTGAGTTGCAAGCTGTGCACAGGATACAGTACACTGATTGAAAATACAGCAGCTGCCTGCCTTTGGTATTATTAGGAAGAGAAAACCAGCAATTGTCTGCAGTTAGCTTTAGTTGCACACTGTACACAGGATACAGTACACTGACTGAAAATAATGCAGCTAACTGCCTGACTGTGGTAATATTATTAGGAAGAGAACACCTGCAATTGTCTGCAGTTAGCTTTAGTTTCACACTGTGGACAGGATAAGGTACACTGACTTAAAATACTGCAGCTGTCTGCCAGTGGTATTATTAGGAAGCGAACACCAGCAATTGTCTGCAGTTAGCTTTAGTTGCACACTGTGCACAGGATACAGTACAATGACTGAAAATACTGCAGCTGCCTGCCTGCCTGTGGTATTATTAGGAATAGAACAACAGCAATTGTCTGCAGTTAGCTTTAGTTGCACACTGTGCACAGGATACAGTACACTGACTGAAAATACTGCAGCTGCCTGCCTGCCTGTGGTATTATTACAAATAGAACACCAGAAATTGTCTGCAGTTAGCTTTAGTTGCACACTGTGCACAGGATACAGTACACTAACCGAAAAGCACCCTCCCGCTGACCCCACGACCCGGAAGTGATATCCGCTGTTATGCTCCAGGGAAGCCGTCCCTCGTCTCCGCTGCCGTGAGTGTGTGATCCACCGAACGCAGACTATTCTCAAGAGGACCCCCAGAGATACCATCCTTCCTCCACATCCGGACATACAGCACTCCCTTCCTGGGAAGAGCGGATGAACCTTACATCTCCCCAGATAAGCATCTCTAATTTGTTCGTTTGTGAGTGCAACACTTGCAATTGTTTTTATCTTTATTAATTCCCATTAGACTGCTACGCTTAGAAGGCGCTGCTTGTTGTTTCCTTTTTGACAGAAAATACTGCAGCTGCCTGCCTAACTGTGGTTTTATTAGGAAGAGAACACCAGCAATTGTCTGCAGTTAACTTTAGTTGCACACTGTGAACAGGATAAGGTACACTGACTTAAAATACTGCAGCTGTCTGCCTGTGGTATTATTAGGAAGAGAACACCAGCAATTGTCTGCAGTTAGCTTGAGTTGCACACTGTGCACAGGATACAGTACACTGACTGAAAATACTGCAGCTGCCTGCCAGCCTGTCGTATTATTACAAAGAGAACACCAGAAATTGTCTGCAGTTAGCTTTAGTTGCACACTGTGCACAGAATACAGTACACTGACTGAAAATACTGCAGCTGCCTGCCTGCCTGTGGTATTATTAGGAAGAGACCACCAGCAATTGTCTGCAGTTAGCTTTAGTTGCACACTGTGCACGGGATACAGTACACTGACTGAAAATACTGCAGCTGCCTGCCTGTGGTATTATTGGGAAGAGAACACCAGCAATTGTCTGCAGTTAGCTTTAGTTGCACACTGTGAACAGGATAAGGTTCACTGACTTAAAATACTGCAGCTGTCTGCCTGTGGTATTGTTAGGAAGAGAACACCAGCAATTGTCTGCAGTTAGCTTTAGTTGCACACTGTGAACAGGATAAGGTACACTAACTTAAAATACTGCAGCTGTCTACCTGTAGTATTATTAGGAAGAGAACACCAGCAATTGACTGCAGTTAGCTTTAGTTGCACACTGTACACAGGATATAGTACACTGACTGAAAATACTGAAGCTGCCTGCCTGCCTGTGGTATTATTAGGAAGAGAACACCAGCAATTGTCTGCAGTTAGCTTTAGTTGCACACTGTGAACAGGATAAGGTTCACTGACTTAAAATACTGCAGCTGTCTGCCTGTGGTATTGTTAGGAAGAGAACACCAGCAATTGTCTGCAGTTAGCTTTAGTTGCACACTGTGAACAGGATAAGGTACACTGACTTAAAATATTGCAGCTGTCTACCTGTAGTATTATTAGGAAGAGAACACCAGCAATTGTCTGCAGTTAGCTTTAGTTGCACACTGTGCACAGGATACAGTACACTGACTGAAAATACTGCAGCTGAATGCCTGCCTGTGGTATTATTAGGAAGAGAATACCAGCAATTGTCTGTAGTTAGCTTTAGTTGCACACTGTGCATAGGATAAAGTACACTGACTGAAAATACTGCAGCTGCCTGCCTGCCTGTCGTACTATTACAAAGAGAACATCAGAAATTGTCTGCAGTTAGATTTAGTTGCACACTGTGCCAGGGATACAGTACACTGACTGAAAATACTGCAGCTGCCTGCCTGCCTGTGGTATTATTAGGAAGAGAACACCAGCACTTGTCTGCAGTTAGCTTTAGTTGCACACTGTGCACAGGATACAGTACACTGACTGAATATACTGCAGCTGCCTGCCTGTGGTGTTATTAGGAAGAGAACACCAGCAATTGTCTGCAGTTAGCTTTAGTTGCACACTGTGCACAGGATACAGTACACTGACTGAAAATACTGCAGCTGCCTGCCTGCCTGTGGTATTATTAGGAAGAGAACACCAGTAATTGTATGCAGTTAGCTTTAGTTGCACACTGTGCACAGGATACAGTACACTGACTGAAAATACTGCAGCTGTCTGCCTGCCTGTGGTATTATTAGAAAGAGAACAGCAAAAATTGTCTGCAGTTAGCTTTAGTTGCACACTGTGCACAGGATACAGTACACTGACTGAAAAAACTGCAGCTGCCTGCCTGTGGTATTATTACAAAGAGAACACCACAAATTGTATGCAGTTAGCTTTAGTTGCACAATGTGCACAGGATAAGGTACACTGACTTAAAATACTGCAGCTGTCTGCCTGTGGTATTATTAGGAAGAGAACACCAGTAATTGTCTGCAGGTAGCTTTAGTTGCACACTGTGCACAGGATACAGTACACTGACTGAAAATACTGCAGCGCCTGCCTGCCTGTGGTATTATTAGGAAGAGAACACCAGCAATTGTCTGCAGTTATCTTTATTCGCACACTGAGCACAGGATAAAGTACACTGACTAAAAATACTGCAGCTGCCTGCCTGCCCGTGGTATTATTAGAAAGAGAACACCAGAAATTGTCTGCAGTTAGCGTGAGTTGCACACTGTGCACAGGATAAAGTACACTGACTGAAAATACTGCAGCTGCCTGCCTGCCTGTGGTATTATTAGGAATAGAACACCAGAAATTGTCTGCAGTTAGCTTTAGTTGCACACTGTGCACAGGATACAGTACACTGACTGAATATACTGCAGCTGCCTGCCTGTGGTATTATTAGGAAGATAACACCAGCAATTGTCTGCAGTTAACTTTAGTTGCACACTGTGAACAGGATAAGGTACACTGACTTAAAATACTGCAGCTGTCTGCCTGTGGTTTTATTAGGAAGAGAACACCAGCAATTGTCTGCAGTTAGCTTTAGTTGCACACTGGGCACAGGATACAGTACACTGACTGAAAATACTTCAGCACCTGACTGCCTGTGGTATTATTAGGAAGAGAACACAGCAATTGTCTGCAGTTAGATTTAGTTGCACACTGTGCACAGGATACAGTACACTGACTGAAAATACTGCAGCTGCCTGCCTGCCTGCCTGTGGTATTATTATAAAGAGAACACCAGCAATTGTCTTCAGTTAGATTTAGTTGCACACTGTGCACAGGATACAGTACACTGACTGAATATACTACAGCTGCCTGCCTGTGGTATTATTAGGAAGAGAACACCAGCAATTGTCTGCAGGTAAATTTAGTTGCACACTGTGAACAGGATAATGTACACTGACTTAAAATACTACAGCTGTCTGCCTGTGGTTTTATTAGGAAGAGAACACCAGCAATTGTCTGCAGTTAGCTTTAGTTGCGAACTGTGCACAGGATAAAGTACACTGACTGAAAATACTGAGCTGCCAGCCTGCCTGTGGTATTATTAGGAAGAGAACACCAGCAAATGTCTGCAGTTAGCTTGAGTTGCACACTGTGCACAGGATACAGTACATTGACTGAAAATACTACAGCACCTGACTGCCTGTGGTATTATTAGGAAGAGAACACCAGCAATTGTCTGCAGTTAGCTTTAGTTGCGAACTGTGCACAGGATAAAGTACACTGACTGAAAATACTGCAGCTGCCTGCCTGCCTGTGGTATTATTAGGAAGAGAACACCAGCAAATGTCTGCAGTTAGCTTGAGTTGCACACTGTGCACAGGATACAGTACATTGACTGAAAATACTACAGCACCTGACTGCCTGTGGTATTATTAGGAAGAGAACACCAGCAATTGTCTGCAGTTAGCTTTAGTTGCACTATGTGCACAGGATACAGTACACTGACTGAAAATACTGCAGCTGCCTGCCTGTGGTATTATTAGGAAGAGAACACCAGCAATTGTCTGCAGTTAGCTTTACTTGCACACTGTGCATAGGATACAGTACACTGACTGAAAATACTGCAGCTGCCTGCCTGTGGTATTATTAGGAAGAGAACATCAGCAATTGTCTGCAGTTAACTTTAGTTGCACGCTGTGAACAGGATAATGTACACTGACTTAAAATACTGCAGCTGCCTGCTTCCTATGTGTGGTATGTTTAGTAAGAGAACACCAGCAATTGTCTGCAGTTTGCTTTAGTTGCACACTGTACACAGGATACAGTACACTGACTGAAAATACTGCAGCACCTGCCTGCCTGTGGTATTATTAGGAAGAGAACACCAGCAATTGTCTGCAGTTATCTTTAGTTGCACACTGTGCACAGGATACAGTACACTGACTGAAAATACTGCAGCTGCCTGCCTGCCTGTGTTATTATTACAAAGAGAACACCACAAATTGTATGCAGTTAGCTTTAGTTGCACACTGTGCACAGGATACAGTACACTGACTGAAAATACTGCAGCTGCCTGCCTGTGGTATTATTGGGAAGAGAACACCAGCAAATGTCTGCAGTTAGTTTTAGCTGCACACTGTGCACAGGATACAGTACACTGACTGAAAATACTGCAGCTGCCTGCCTGCCTGCCTGTGGTATTATTAGGAAGAGAACACCAGCAAAAGTCTGCAGTTAGTTTGAGTTGCACACTGTGCACAGGATACAGTACACTGACTGAAAATACTTCAGCTGCCTGCCTGCCTTTGGTATTATTATAAAGAGAACACCAGAAATTGTATGCAGTTAGCTTTAGTTGCCCACTGTGCACAGGATACAATACACTGACTGAAAATACTGCAGCTGCCGCCTGACTGTGGTATTATTAGGAAGAGAACACCAGCAAATGTCTGCAGTTAGTTTGAGTTGCACACTGTGCACAGGATACAGTACACTGACTGAAAATACTGCAGCTGCCTGCCTGCCTGTGGTATTATTATAAAGAAAACACCAGAAATTGTATGCAGTTAGCTTTAGTTGCACACTGTGCACAGGATACAGTACACTGGCTGAAAATTCTGCAGCTGCCTGCCTGCCTGTGGTATTATTAGGAACAGAACACCAACAATTGTATGCAGCTAGCTTTAGTTGCACACTGTGCACAGGATACAGTACACTGACTGAAAATACTGCAGCTCTCTGCCTGTGGTATTATTAGGAAGAGAACACCGGCAATTGTCTGCAGTTAGATTTAGTTGCACACTGTGCACAGGATACAGTACACTGACTGAAAATACTGCAGCACCTGCCTGCCTGTGGTATTATTAGGAAGAAAACACCAGCTATTGTCTGCAGTTAGCTTTAGTTGCAAACTCTGCACAGGATACAGTACACTGACTGAAAATACTGCAGCTGCCTGCATGTGGTATTATTAGGAAGAGAACACCAGCAATTGTCTGCAGTGATCTTTAGTTGCACATTGTGCACAGTATAAAGTACACTGACTGAAAATACTGCAGCCACCTGCCTGTGGTATTATTAGGAAGAGAACACCAGCAATTGTCTGCAGTTAGCTTTAGTTGCACACTGTGCACAGGATACAGTACACTGACTGAAAATACTGCAACTGCCTGCCTGCCTGTGTTATTATTACAAAGAGAACACCACAAATTGTATGCAGTTAGCTTTAGTTGCACACTGTGCACAGGATACAGTACACTGACTAAAAATACTGCAGCTGCCTGCCTGTGGTATTATTGGGAAGAGAACACCAGCAAATGTCTGCAGTTAGTTTGAGCTGCACACTGTGCACAGGATACAGTACACTGACTGAAAATACTGCAGCTGCCTGCCTGCCTGTGGTATTATTATAAAGAAAACAACAGAAATTGTATGCAGTTAGCTTTAGTTGCACACTGTGCACAGGATACAGTACACTGACTGAATATACTGCAGCTGCCTGCCTGTGGTATTATTAGGAAGAGAACACCAGCAATTGTCTGCAGTTAACTTTAGTTGCACACTGTGAACAGGATAAGGTACACTGACTTAAAGTACTGCAGCTGTCTGCCTGTGGTTTTATTAGGAAGAGAACACCAGCAATTGTCTGCAGTTAGCTTTAGTTGCACACTGTGCACAGGATACAATACACTGACTGAAAATACTGCAGCTGCCTGCCTGTGGTATTATAAGGAAGAGAACACCAGCAATTGTCTGCAGTTAGCTTTAGTTGCACACTGTGCACAGGATACAGTACACTGATTGAAAATACTGCAGATGTCTGCCTGCCTTTGGTATTATAAGGAAGAGAACACCAGCAATTGTCTGCAGTTAGCTTTAGTTGCACACTTTGCACAGGATACAGTACACTGATTGAAAATACTGCAGATGTCTGCCTGCCTTTGGTATTATTAGGAAGAGAACACCAGAAATTGTCTGCAGTTAGCTTTAGTTGCACACTGTGCACAGGATAAAGTACACTGACTGAAAATACTACAGCTGCCTGCATGTGGTATTATTAGGAAGAGAACACCAGCAATTGTCTGCAGTGATCTTTAGTTGCACACTGTGCACAGGATAAAGTACACTGACTGAAAATACTGCAGCTTCCTGCCTGTGGTATTATTAGGAAGAGAACACCAGCAATTGTCTGCAGTTAGCTTTAGTTGCACACTGTGCACAGGATACAGTACACTGACTGAAAATACTGCAGCTGCCTGCCTGTGGTATTATAAGGAAGAGAACACCAGCAATTGTCTGCAGTAAGTTTGAGTTGCACACTGTGCACAGGATACAGTACACTGCCTGAAAATACTGCAGCTGCCTGCCTGCCTGTGGTATTATTAGGAAGAGAACACCATCAAATTTCTGCAGTTAGTTTGAGTTGCACACTGTGCACAGGATACAGTACACTGACTGAAAATACTGCAGCTGCCTGCCTGCCTTTGGTATTATTATAAAGAGAACACCAGAGATTGTATGCAGTTAGCTTTAGTTGCACACTGTGCACAGGATACAGTTCACTGACTGAAAATACTGCAGCTGCCTGCCTGACTGTGGTATTATTAGGAAGAAAACACCAGCAAATGTCTGCAGTTAGTTTGAGTTGCACACTGTGCACAGGATACAGTACACTGACTGAAAATACTGCAGCTGCCTGCCTGCCTTTGGTATTATTGGGAAGAGAACACCAGCAAATGTCTGCAGTTAGTTTGAGTTGCACACTGTGCACAGGATACAGTACACTGACTGAAAATACTGCAGCTGCCTGCCTGCCTGTGGTATTATTATAAAGAAAACACCAGAAATTGTATGCAGTTAGCTTTAGTTGCACACTGTGCACAGGATAGAGTACACTGGCTGAAAATTCTGCAGCTGCCTGCCTGCCTGCCTGTGGTATTATTAGGAACAAAACACCAACAATCGTATGCAGCTAGCTTTAGTTGCACACTGTGCACAGGATACAGTACACTGACTGAAAATACTGCAGCTGTCTGCCTGTGGTATTATTAGGAAGAGAACACCAGCAATTGTCTGCAGTTAACTTTAGTTGCACACTGTGAACAGGATAAGATACACTGACTTAAAATACTGCAGCTGTCTGCCTGTGGTATTATTAGGAAGAGAACACCAGCAATTGTCTGCAGTTAGCTTTAGTTGCACACTGTGCACAGGATACAGTACACTGACTGAAAATACTGCAGCACCTGCCTGCCTGTGGTATTATTAGGAAGAAAACACCAGCAATTGTCTGCAGTTAGCTTTAGTTGCACACTGTGCACAGGATACAGTACACTGACTGAAAATACTGCAGCTGCCTGCCTGTGGTATTATTAGGAAGAGAACACCAGCAATTGTCTGCAGTTAGCTTTAGTTGCAAACTGTGCATAGGATACAGTACACTGACTGAAAATACTGCAGCTGCCTGCCTGCCTGTGGTATTATTAGGAAGAGAACACCAGCAATTGTCTGCAGTTAGCTTTAGTTGCACACTGTGCACAGGATACAATACACTGACTGAAAATACTGCAGCTGCCTGCCTGTGGTATTATAAGGAAGAGAACACCAGCAATTGTCTGCAGTTAGCTTTAGTTGCACACTGTGCACAGGATACAGTACACTGATTGAAAATACTGCAGATGTCTGCCTGCCTTTGGTATTATAAGGAAGAGAACACCAGCAATTGTCTGCAGTTAGCTTTAGTTGCACACTTTGCACAGGATACAGTACACTGATTGAAAATACTGCAGATGTCTGCCTGCCTTTGGTATTATTAGGAAGAGAACACCAGAAATTGTCTGCAGTTAGCTTTAGTTGCACACTGTGCACAGGATAAAGTACACTGACTGAAAATACTACAGCTGCCTGCATGTGGTATTATTAGGAAGAGAACACCAGCAATTGTCTGCAGTGATCTTTAGTTGCACACTGTGCACAGGATAAAGTACACTGACTGAAAATACTGCAGCTGCCTGTCTGTGGTATTATTAGGAAGAGAACACCAGCAATTGTCTGCAGTTAGCTTTAGTTGCACACTGTGCACAGGATACAGTACACTGACTGAAAATACTGCAGCTGCCTGCCTGTGGTATTATAAGGAAGAGAACACCAGCAATTGTCTGCAGTAAGTTTGAGTTGCACACTGTGCACAGGATACAGTACACTGCCTGAAAATACTGCAGCTGCCTGCCTGCCTGTGGTATTATTAGGAAGAGAACACCAGCAAATGTCTGCAGTTAGTTTGAGTTGCACACTGTGCACAGGATACAGTACACTGACTGAAAATACTGCAGCTGCCTGCCTGCCTTTGGTATTATTATAAAGAGAACACCAGAAATTGTATGCAGTTAGCTTTAGTTGCACACTGTGCACAGGATACAGTTCACTGACTGAAAATACTGCAGCTGCCTGCCTGACTGTGGTATTATTAGGAAGAAAACACCAGCAAATGTCTGCAGTTAGTTTGAGTTGCACACTGTGCACATGATACAGTACACTGACTGAAAATACTGCAGCTGCCTGCCTGTGGTATTATTAGGAAGAGAACACCAGCAATTGTCTGCAGTTAACTTTAGTTGCACACTGTGAACAGGATAAGATACACTGACTTAAAATACTGCAGCTGTCTGCCTGTGGTATTATTAGGAAGAGAACACCAGCAATTGTCTGCAGTTAGCTTTAGTTGCACACTGTGCACAGGATACAGTACACTGACTGAAAATACTGCAGCTGCCTGCCTGTGTTATTATTACAAAGAGAACACCACAAATTGTATGCAGTTAGCTTTAGTTGCACACTGTGCACAGGATACAGTACACTGACTGAAAATACTGCAGCTGTCTGCCTGTGGTATTATTAGGAAGAGAACACCAGCAAATGTCTGCAGTTAGTTTGAGTTGCACACTGTGCACAGGATACAGTACACTGACTGAAAATACTGCAGCTGCCTGCCTGCTTTGGTATTATTATAAAGAGAACACCAGAAATTGTCTGCAGTTAGTTTGAGTTGCACACTGTGCACAGGATACAGTACACTGACTGAAAAAACTGCAGCTGCCTGCCTGCCTGTGGGATTATTACAAATAGAACACCACAAATTGTATGCAGTTAGCTTTAGTTGCACACTGTGCACAGGATAAGGTACACTGACTGAAAATAGTGCAGCTGCCTGCCTGTGGTATTATTAGGAAGAGAACACCAGCAATTGTCTGCAGTTAGCTTTAGTTGCACACTGTGCACAGGATACAGTACACTGATTGAAAATACTGCAGATGTCTGCCTGCCTTTGGTATTCTTAGGAAGAGAACACCAGCAATTGTCTGCAGTTAGCTTTAGTTGCACACTGTGCACAGGATACAGTACACTGATTGAAAATACTGCAGATGTCTGCCTGCCTTTGGTATTCTTAGGAAGAGAACACCAGCAATTGTCTGCAGTTAGCTTTAGTTGCACACTGTGCACAGGATACAGTACACTGACTGAAAAAACTGCAGCTGCCTGCCTGCCTGTGTTATTATTACAAAGAGAACACCACAAATTGTATGCAGTTAGCTTTAGTTGCACACTGTGCACAGGATACAGTACACTGACTGAAAATACAGCAGCTGTCTGCCTGTGGTATTAGGAAGAGAACACCAGCAATTGTCTGCAGGTAGCTTTAGTTGCACACTGTGCACAGGATACAGTACACTGATTGAAAATACTGCAGATGTCTGCCTGCCTTTGGTATTATTAGGAAGAGAACACCAGCAGATGTCCGCAGTTAGCTTTAGTTGCACACTGTGCACAGGATAAAGTACACTGACTGAAAATACTGCAGCTGCCTGCCTGTGGTATTATTAGGAAGAGAACACCAGCAATTGTCTGCAGTTAGCTTTAGTTGCACACTGTGCACAGGATACAGTACACTGACTGAAAAAACTGCAGCGCCTGCCTGCATGTGGTATTATTGGGAGGAGAACACCAGCAAATGTCTGCAGTTAGTTTGAGCTGCACACTGTGCACAGGATACAGTACACTGACTGAAAATACTGCAGCTGCCTGCCTGCCTGTGGTATTATTATAAAGAAAACAACAGAAATTGTATGCAGTTAGCTTTAGTTGCACACTGTGCACAGGATACAGTACACTGACTGAATATACTGCAGCTGCCTGACTGTGGTATTATTAGGAAGAGAACACCAGCAATTGTCTGCAGTTAACTTTAGTTGCACACTGTGAACAGGAAAAGGTACACTGACTTAAAATACTGCAGCTGTCTGCCTGTGGTTTTATTAGGAAGAGAACACCAGCAATTGTCTGCAGTTAGCTTTAGTTGCACACTGTGCACAGCATACAGTACACTGACTGAAAATACTGCAGCTGCCTGCCTGTGGTATTATTAGGAAGAGAACACCAGCAATTGTCTGCAGTTAGCTTTAGTTGCACACTGTGCACAGGATACAGTTCACTGACTGAAAATACTGCAGCTGCCTGCCTGCCTGTGGTATTATTAGGAAGAGAACACCAGCAATTGTCTGCAGTTAGCTTTAGTTGCACACTGTGCACAGGATACAGTACACTGACTGAAAAAACTGCAGCTGCCTGCCTGCCTGTGGTATTATTACAAAGAGAACACCACAAATTGTATGCAGTTAGCTTTAGTTGCACACTGTGCACAGGATAAGGTACACTGACTGAAAATACTGCAGCTGCCTGCCTGTGGTATTATTAGGAAGATAACACCAGCAATTGTCTGCAGTTAGCTTTAGTTGCACACTGTGCACAGGATACAGTACACTGATTGAAAATACTGCAGATGTCTGCCTGCCTTTGGTATTATTAGGAAGAGAACACCAGCAATTGTCTGCAGTTAGCTTTAGTTGCACACTGTGCACAGGATAAAGTACACTGACTGAAAATACTGCAGCTGCCTGCCTGTGGTATTATTAGGAAGAGAACACCAGCAATTGTCTGCAGTGATCATTAGTTGCACACTGTGCACAGGATACAGTACACTGGCTGAAAATACTACAGCTGCCTGCCTGTGGTATTATTAGGAAGAGAACACCAGCAATTGTCTGCAGTTAGCTTTAGTTGTACACTGTGCACAGGATACAGTACACTTATTGAAAATACTGCAGCTGCCTGCCTGCCTGTGGTATTATAAGGAAGAGAACACCAGCAATTGTCTGCAGCTAGCTTTAGTTGCACACTGTGCACAGGATACAGTACACTGACTGAAAATACTGCAGCACCTGCCTGCCTGTGGTATTATTGTGAAGAGAACACCAGCAAATGTCTGCAGTTAGTTTGAGCTGCACACTGTGCACAGGATACAGTACACTGACTGAAAATACTGCAGCTGCCTGCCTGCCTGTGGTATTATTATAAAGAAAACAACAGAAATTGTATGCAGTTAGCTTTAGTTGCACACTGTGCACAGGATACAGTACACTGACTGAATATACTGCAGCTGCCTGCCTGTGGTATTATTAGGAAGAGAACACCAGCAATTGTCTGCAGTTAACTTTAGTTGCACACTGTGAACAGGATAAGGTACACTGACTTAAAATACTGCAGCTGTCTGCCTGTGGTATTATTAGGAAGATTACACCAGCAATTGTCTGCAGTTAGCTTTAGTTGCACACTGTGCACAGGATACAGTACACTGATTGAAAATACTGCAGATGTCTGCCTGCCTTTGGTATTATTAGGAAGAGAACACCAGCAACTGTCTGCAGTTAGCTTTAGTTGCACACTGTGCACAGGATAAAGTACACTGACTGAAAATACTGCAGCTGCCTGCATGTGGTATTATTAGGAAGAGAACACCAGCAATTGTATGCAGTGATCTTTAGTTGCACACTGTGCACAGGATAAAGTACACTGACTGAAAATACTGCAGCTGCCTGCCTGTGGTATTATTAGGAAGAGAACACCAGCAATTGTCTGCAGCTAGCTTTAGTTGCACACTGTGCACAGGATACAGTACACTGACTGAAAATACTGCAGCACCTGCCTGCCTGTGGTATTATTGTGAAGAGAACACCAGCAAATGTCTGCAGTTAGTTTGAGCTGCACACTGTGCACAGGATACAGTACACTGACTGAAAATACTGCAGCTGCCTGCCTGCCTGTGGTATTATTATAAAGAAAACAACAGAAATTGTATGCAGTTAGCTTTAGTTGCACACTGTGCACAGGATACAGTACACTGACTGAATATACTGCAGCTGCCTGCCTGTGGTATTATTAGGAAGAGAACACCAGCAATTGTCTGCAGTTAACTTTAGTTGCACACTGTGCACAGGATACAGTACACTGACTGAAAATACTGCAGCTGTCTGCCTGTGGTATTATTAGGAAGATTACACCAGCAATTGTCTGCAGTTAGCTTTAGTTGCACACTGTGCACAGGATACAGTACACTGATTGAAAATACTGCAGATGTCTGCCTGCCTTTGGTATTATTAGGAAGAGAACACCAGCAACTGTCTGCAGTTAGCTTTAGTTGCACACTGTGCACAGGATAAAGTACACTGACTGAAAATACTGCAGCTGCCTGCATGTGGTATTATTAGGAAGAGAACACCAGCAATTGTATGCAGTGATCTTTAGTTGCACACTGTGCACAGGATAAAGTACACTGACTGAAAATACTGCAGCTGCCTGCCTGTGGTATTATTAGGAAGAGAACACCAGCAATTGTCTGCAGCTAGCTTTAGTTGCACACTGTGCACAGGATACAGTACACTGACTGAAAATACTGCAGCGCCTGCCTGCCTGTGGTATTATTGGGAAGAGAACACCAGCAAATGTCTGCAGTTAGTTTGAGCTGCACACTGTGCACAGGATACAGTACACTGACTGAAAATACTGCAGCTGCCTGCCTGCCTGCCTGTGGTATTATTATAAAGAAAACAACAGAAATTGTATGCAGTTAGCTTTAGTTGCACACTGTGCACAGGATACAGTACACTGACTGAATATACTGCAGCTGCCTGCCTGTGGTATTATTAGGAAGAGAACACCAGCAATTGTCTGCAGTTAACTTTAGTTGCACACTGTGAACAGGAAAAGGTACACTGACTTAAAGTACTGCAGCTGTCTGCCTGTGATTTTATTAGGAAGAGAACACCAGCAATTGTCTGCAGTTAGCTTTAGTTGCACACTGTGCACAGGATACAGTACACTGACTGAAAATACTGCAGCTGCCTGCCTGCCTGTGGTATTATTAGGAAGAGAACACCAGCAATTGTCTGCAGTTAGCTTTAGTTGAACACTGTGCACAGGATACAGTACACTGACTGAAAAAACTGCAGCTGCCTGCCTGCCTGTGGTATTATTACAAAGAGAACACCACAAATTGTATGCAGTTAGCTTTAGTTGCACACTGTGCACAGGATACGGTACACTGACTGAAAATACTGCAGCTGCCTGCCTGTGGTATTATTAGGAAGATGACACCAGCAATTGTCTGCAGTTAGCTTTAGTTGCACACTGTGCACAGGATACAGTACACTGATTGAAAATACTGCAGATGTCTGCCTGCCTTTGGTATTATTAGGAAGAGAACACCAGCAATTGTCTGAAGTTAGCTTTAGTTGCACACTGTGCACAGGATAAAGTACACTGACTGAAAATACTGCAGCTGCCTGCCTGTGGTATTATTAGGAAGAGAACACCAGCAATTGTCTGCAGTGATCTTTAGTTGCACACTGTGCACAGGATACAGTACACTGACTGAAAATACTACAGCTGCCTGCCTGTGGTATTATTAGGAAGAGAACACCAGCAATTGTCTGCAGTTAGCTTTAGTTGTACACTGTGCACAGGATACAGTACACTTATTGAAAATACTGCAGCTGCCTGCCTGCCTGTGGTATTATTAGGAAGAGAACACCAGCAATTGTCTGCAGCTAGCTTTAGTTGCACACTGTGCACAGGATACAGTACACTGACTGAAAATACTGCAGCGCCTGCCTGCCTTTGGTATTATTGTGAAGAGAATACCAGCAAATGTCTGCAGTTAGTTTGAGCTGCACACTGTGCACAGGATACAGTACACTGACTGAAAATACTGCAGCTGCCTGCCTGCCTGTGGTATTATTATAAAGAAAACAACAGAAATTGTATGCAGTTAGCTTTAGTTGCACACTGTGCACAGGATACAGTACACTGACTGAATATACTGCCGCTGCCTGCCTGTGGTATTAATAGGAAGAGAACACCAGCAATTGTCTGCAGTTAACTTTAGTTGCACACTGTGAACAGGATAAGGTACACTGACTTAAAATACTGCAGCTGTCTGCCTGTGGTATTATTAGGAAGAGAACACCAGCAATTGTATGCAGTGATCTTTAGTTGCACACTGTGCACAGGATAAAGTACACTGACTGAAAATACTGCAGCTGCCTGCCTGTGGTATTATTAGGAAGAGAACACCAGCAATTATCTGCAGCTAGCTTTAGTTGCACACTGTGCACAGGATACAGTACATGACTTAAAATACTGCAGCGCCTGCCTGCCTGTGGTATTATTGGGAAGAGAACACCAGCAAATGTCTGCAGTTAGTTTGAGCTGCACACTGTGCACAGGATACAGTACACTGATTGAAAATACTGCAGCTGCCTGCCTGTGGTATTATTATAAAGAAAACAACAGAAATTGTATGCAGTTAGCTTTAGTTGCACACTGTGCACAGGATACAGTACACTGACTGAATATACTGCCGATGCCTGCCTGTGGTATTATTAGGAAGAGAACACCAGTAATTGTCTGCAGTTAACTTTAGTTGCACACTGTGAACAGGATAAGGTACACTGACTTAAAATACTGCAGCTGTCTGCCTGTGGTATTATAAGGAAGAGAACACCAGCAAATGTCTGCAGTAAGTTTGAGTTGCACACTGTGCACAGGATACAGTACACTGACTGAAAATACTGCAGCTGCCTGCCTGCCTGCCTGTGGTATTATTAGGAAGAGAACACCAGCAAATGTATGCAGTTAGTTTGAGTTGCACACTGTGCACAGGATACAGTACACTGACTGAAAATACTGCAGCTGCCTGCCTGCCTGTGGTATTATTAGAAAGAAAACACCAGAAATTGTATGCAGTTAGCTTTAGTTGCACACTGTGCACAGGATACAGTACACTGGCTGAAAATTCTGCAGCTGCCTGCCTGTTGTATTATTAGGAACAGAACACCAACAATTGTATGCAGCTAGCTTTAGTTGCACACTGTGCACAGGATACAGTACACTGACTGAAAATACTGCAGCTGTCTGCCTGTGGTATTATTAGGAAGAGAACACCAGCAATTGTCTGCAGTTAGCTTTAGTTTCACACTGTGCACAGGATACAGTACACTGACTGAAAATACTGCAGCACCTGCCTGCATGTGGTATTATTAGGGAGAAAACACCAGCAATTGTCTGCAGTTAGCTTTAGTTGCACACTGTGCACAGGATACAGTACACTGACTGAAAATACTGCAGCTGCCTGCATGTGGTATTATTAGGAAGAGAACACCAGCAATTGTCTGCAGTGTTCTTTAGTTGCACACTGTGCACAGTATAAAGTACACTGACTGAAAATACTGCAGCCACCTGCCTGTGGTATTATTAGGAAGAGAACACCAGCAATTGTCTGCAGTTAGCTTTAGTTGCACACTGTGCACAGGATACAGTTCACTGACTGAAAATACTGCAGCTGCCTGCCTGCCTGTGGTATTATTAGGAAGAGAACACCAGCAATTGTCTGCAGTTAGCTTTAGTTGCACACTGTGCACAGGATACAGTACACTGACTGAAAAAACTGCAGCTGCCTGCCTGCCTGTGGTATTATTACAAAGAGAACACCACAAATTGTATGCAGTTAGCTTTAGTTGCACACTGTGCACAGGATAAGGTACACTGACTGAAAATACTGCAGCTGCCTGCCTGTGGTATTATTAGGAAGATAACACCAGCAATTGTCTGCAGTTAGCTTTAGTTGCACACTGTGCACAGGATACAGTACACTGATTGAAAATACTGCAGATGTCTGCCTGCCTTTGGTATTATTAGGAAGAGAACACCAGCAATTGTCTGCAGTTAGCTTTAGTTGCACACTGTGCACAGGATAAAGTACACTGACTGAAAATACTGCAGCTGCCTGCCTGTGGTATTATTAGGAAGAGAACACCAGCAATTGTCTGCAGTGATCATTAGTTGCACACTGTGCACAGGATACAGTACACTGGCTGAAAATACTACAGCTGCCTGCCTGTGGTATTATTAGGAAGAGAACACCAGCAATTGTCTGCAGTTAGCTTTAGTTGTACACTGTGCACAGGATACAGTACACTTATTGAAAATACTGCAGCTGCCTGCCTGCCTGTGGTATTATAAGGAAGAGAACACCAGCAATTGTCTGCAGCTAGCTTTAGTTGCACACTGTGCACAGGATACAGTACACTGACTGAAAATACTGCAGCACCTGCCTGCCTGTGGTATTATTGTGAAGAGAACACCAGCAAATGTCTGCAGTTAGTTTGAGCTGCACACTGTGCACAGGATACAGTACACTGACTGAAAATACTGCAGCTGCCTGCCTGCCTGTGGTATTATTATAAAGAAAACAACAGAAATTGTATGCAGTTAGCTTTAGTTGCACACTGTGCACAGGATACAGTACACTGACTGAATATACTGCAGCTGCCTGCCTGTGGTATTATTAGGAAGAGAACACCAGCAATTGTCTGCAGTTAACTTTAGTTGCACACTGTGAACATGATAAGGTACACTGACTTAAAATACTGCAGCTGTCTGCCTGTGGTTTTATTAGGAAGAGAACACCAGCAATTGTCTGCAGTTAGCTTTAGTTGCACACTGTGCACAGGATACAGTACACTGACTGAAAATACTGCAGCTGCCTGTCTGTGGTATTATTAGGAAGATTACACCAGCAATTGTCTGCAGTTAGCTTTAGTTGCACACTGTGCACAGGATACAGTACACTGATTGAAAATACTGCAGATGTCTGCCTGCCTTTGGTATTATTAGGAAGAGAACACCAGCAATTGTCTGCAGTTAGCTTTAGTTGCACACTGTGCACAGGATAAAGTACACTGACTGAAAATACTGCAGCTGCCTGCATGTGGTATTATTAGGAAGAGAACACCAGCAATTGTATGCAGTGATCTTTAGTTGCACACTGTGCACAGGATAAAGTACACTGACTGAAAATACTGCAGCTGCCTGCCTGTGGTATTATTAGGAAGAGAACACCAGCAATTGTCTGCAGCTAGCTTTAGTTGCACACTGTGCACAGGATACAGTACACTGACTGAAAATACTGCAGCGCCTGCCTGCCTGTGGTATTATTGGGAAGAGAACACCAGCAAATGTCTGCAGTTAGTTTGAGCTGTACACTGTGCACAGGATACAGTACACTGACTGAAAATACTGCAGCTGCCTGCCTGCCTGCCTGTGGTATTATTATAAAGAAAACAACAGAAATTGTATGCAGTTAGCTTTAGTTGCACACTGTGCACAGGATACAGTACACTGACTGAATATACTGCAGCTGCCTGCCTGTGGTATTATTAGGAATAGAACACCAGCAATTGTCTGCAGTTAACTTTAGTTGCACACTGTGAACAGGAAAAGGTACACTGACTTAAAGTACTGCAGCTGTCTGCCTGTGATTTTATTAGGAAGAGAACACCAGCAATTGTCTGCAGTTAGCTTTAGTTGCACACTGTGCACAGGATACAGTACACTGACTGAAAATACTGCAGCTGCCTGCCTGCCTGTGGTATTATTAGGAAGAGAACACCAGCAATTGTCTGCAGTTAGCTTTAGTTGAACACTGTGCACAGGATACAGTACACTGACTGAAAAAACTGCAGCTGCCTGCCTGCCTGTGGTATTATTACAAAGAGAACACCACAAATTGTATGCAGTTAGCTTTAGTTGCACACTGTGCACAGGATACGGTACACTGACTGAAAATACTGCAGCTGCCTGCCTGTGGTATTATTAGGAAGATAACACCAGCAATTGTCTGCAGTTAGCTTTAGTTGCACACTGTGCACAGGATACAGTACACTGTTTGAAAATACTGCAGATGTCTGCCTGCCTTTGGTATTATTAGGAAGAGAACACCAGCAATTGTCTGCAGTTAGCTTTAGTTGCACACTGTGCACAGGATAAAGTACACTGACTGAAAATACTGCAGCTGCCTGCCTGTGGTATTATTAGGAAGAGAACACCAGCAATTGTCTGCAGTGATCTTTAGTTGCACACTGTGCACAGGATACAGTACACTGACTGAAAATACTACAGCTGCCTGCCTGTGGTATTATTAGGAAGATAACACCAGCAATTGTCTGCAGTTAGCTTTAGTTGTACACTGTGCACAGGATACAGTACACTTATTGAAAATACTGCAGCTGCCTGCCTGCCTGTGGTATTATTAGGAAGAGAACACCAGCAATTGTCTGCAGCTAGCTTTAGTTGCACACTGTGCACAGGATACAGTACACTGACTGAAAATACTGCAGCGCCTGCCTGCCTTTTGTATTATTGTGAAGAGAACACCAGCAAATGTCTGCAGTTAGTTTGAGCTGCACACTGTGCACAGGATACAGTACACTGACTGAAAATACTGCAGCTGCCTGCCTGCCTGTGGTATTATTATAAAGAAAACAACAGAAATTGTATGCAGTTAGCTTTAGTTGCACACTGTGCACAGGATACAGTACACTGACTGAATATACTGCCGCTGCCTGCCTGTGGTATTAATAGGAAGAGAACACCAGCAATTGTCTGCAGTTAACTTTAGTTGCACACTGTGAACAGGATAAGGTACACTGACTTAAAATACTGCAGCTGTCTGCCTGTGGTATTATTAGGAAGAGAACACCAGCAATTGTATGCAGTGATCTTTAGTTGCACACTGTGCACAGGATAAAGTACACTGACTGAAAATACTGCAGCTGCCTGCCTGTGGTATTATTAGGAAGAGAACACCAGCAATTATCTGCAGCTAGCTTTAGTTGCACACTGTGCACAGGATACAGTACACTGACTGAAAATACTGCAGCGCCTGCCTGCCTGTGGTATTATTGGGAAGAGAACACCAGCAAATGTCTGCAGTTAGTTTGAGCTGCACACTGTGCACAGGATACAGTACACTGATTGAAAATACTGCAGCTGCCTGCCTGTGGTATTATTATAAAGAAAACAACAGAAATTGTATGCAGTTAGCTTTAGTTGCACACTGTGCACAGGATACAGTACACTGACTGAATATACTGCCGATGCCTGCCTGTGGTATTATTAGGAAGAGAACACCAGTAATTGTCTGCAGTTAACTTTAGTTGCACACTGTGAACAGGATAAGGTACACTGACTTAAAATACTGCAGCTGTCTGCCTGTGGTATTATAAGGAAGAGAACACCAGCAAATGTCTGCAGTAAGTTTGAGTTGCACACTGTGCACAGGATACAGTACACTGACTGAAAATACTGCAGCTGCCTGCCTGCCTGCCTGTGGTATTATTAGAAAGAGAACACCAGCAAATGTATGCAGTTAGTTTGAGTTGCACACTGTGCACAGGATACAGTACACTGACTGAAAATACTGCAGCTGCCTGCCTGCCTGTGGTATTATTAGAAAGAAAACACCAGAAATTGTATGCAGTTAGCTTTAGTTGCACACTGTGCACAGGATACAGTACGCTGGCTGAAAATTCTGCAGCTGCCTGCCTGCCTGTTGTATTATTAGGAACAGAACACCAACAATTGTATGCAGCTAGCTTTAGTTGCACACTGTGCACAGGATACAGTACACTGACTGAAAATACTGCAGCTGTCTGCCTGTGGTATTATTAGGAAGAGAACACCAGCAATTGTCTGCAGTTAGCTTTAGTTTCACACTGTGCACAGGATACAGTACAATGACTGAAAATACTGCAGCACCTGCCTGCATGTGGTATTATTAGGGAGAAAACACCAGCAATTGTCTGCAGTTAGCTTTAGTTGCACACTGTGCACAGGATACAGTACACTGACTGAAAATACTGCAGCTGCCTGCATGTGGTATTATTAGGAAGAGAACACCAGCAATTGTCTGCAGTGTTCTTTAGTTGCACACTGTGCACAGTATAAAGTACACTGACTGAAAATACTGCAGCCACCTGCCTGTGGTATTATTAGGAAGAGAACACCAGCAATTGTCTGCAGTTAGCTTTAGTTGCACACTGTGCACAGGATACAGTACACTGACTGAAAAAACTGCAGCTGCCTGCCTGCCTGTGGTATTATTACAAAGAGAACACCACAAATTGTATGCAGTTATCTTTAGTTGCACACTGTGCACAGGATAAGGTACACTGACTGAAAATACTGCAGCTGCCTGCCTGTGGTATTATTAGGAAGATAACACCAGCAATTGTCTGCAGTTAGCTTTAGTTGCACACTGTGCACAGGATACAGTACACTGATTGAAAATACTGCAGATGTCTGCCTGCCTTTGGTATTATTAGGAAGAGAACACCAGCAATTGTCTGCAGTTAGCTTTAGTTGCACACTGTGCACAGGATAAAGTACACTGACTGAAAATACTGCAGCTGCCTGCCTGTGGTATTATTAGGAAGAGAACACCAGCAATTGTCTGCAGTGATCATTAGTTGCACACTGTGCACAGGATACAGTACACTGGCTGAAAATACTACAGCTGCCTGCCTGTGGTATTATTAGGAAGAGAACACCAGCAATTGTCTGCAGTTAGCTTTAGTTGTACACTGTGCACAGGATACAGTACACTTATTGAAAATACTGCAGCTGCCTGCCTGCCTGTGGTATTATAAGGAAGAGAACACCAGCAATTGTCTGCAGCTAGCTTTAGTTGCACACTGTGCACAGGATACAGTACACTGACTGAAAATACTGCAGCACCTGCCTGCCTGTGGTATTATTGTGAAGAGAACACCAGCAAATGTCTGCAGTTAGTTTGAGCTGCACACTGTGCACAGGATACAGTACACTGACTGAAAATACTGCAGCTGCCTGCCTGCCTGTGGTATTATTATAAAGAAAACAACAGAAATTGTATGCAGTTAGCTTTAGTTGCACACTGTGCACAGGATACAGTACACTGACTGAATATACTGCAGCTGCCTGCCTGTGGTATTATTAGGAAGAGAACACCAGCAATTGTCTGCAGTTAACTTTAGTTGCACACTGTGAACAGGATAAGGTACACTGACTTAAAATACTGCAGCTGTCTGCCTGTGGTTTTATTAGGAAGAGAACACCAGCAATTGTCTGCAGTTAGCTTTAGTTGCACACTGTGCACAGGATACAGTACACTGACTGAAAATACTGCAGCTGCCTGTCTGTGGTATTATTAGGAAGATTACACCAGCAATTGTCTGCAGTTAGCTTTAGTTGCACACTGTGCACAGGATACAGTACACTGATTGAAAATACTGCAGATGCCTGCCTGCCTTTGGTATTATTAGGAAGAGAACACCAGCAATTGTCTGCAGTTAGCTTTAGTTGCACACTGTGCACAGGATAAAGTACACTGACTGAAAATACTGCAGCTGCCTGCATGTGGTATTATTAGGAAGAGAACACCAGCAATTGTATGCAGTGATCTTTAGTTGCACACTGTGCACAGGATAAAGTACACTGACTGAAAATACTGCAGCTGCCTGCCTGTGGTATTATTAGGAAGAGAACACCAGCAATTGTCTGCAGCTAGCTTTAGTTGCACACTGTGCACAGGATACAGTACACTGACTGAAAATACTGCAGCGCCTGCCTGCCTGTGGTATTATTGGGAAGAGAACACCAGCAAATGTCTGCAGTTAGTTTGAGCTGCACACTGTGCACAGGATACAGTACACTGACTGAAAATACTGCAGCTGCCTGCCTGCCTGCCTGTGGTATTATTATAAAGAAAACAACAGAAATTGTATGCAGTTAGCTTTAGTTGCACACTGTGCACAGGATACAGTACACTGACTGAATATACTGCAGCTGCCTGCCTGTGGTATTATTAGGAAGAGAACACCAGCAATTGTCTGCAGTTAACTTTAGTTGCACACTGTGAACAGGAAAAGGTACACTGACTTAAAGTACTGCAGCTGTCTGCCTGTGATTTTATTAGGAAGAGAACACCAGCAATTGTCTGCAGTTAGCTTTAGTTGCACACTGTGCACAGGATACAGTACACTGACTGAAAATACTGCAGCTGCCTGCCTGCCTGTGGTATTATTAGGAAGAGAACACCAGCAATTGTCTGCAGTTAGCTTTAGTTGAACACTGTGCACAGGATACAGTACACTGACTGAAAAAACTGCAGCTGCCTGCCTGCCTGTGGTATTATTACAAAGAGAACACCACAAATTGTATGCAGTTAGCTTTAGTTGCACACTGTGCACAGGATACGGTACACTGACTGAAAATACTGCAGCTGCCTGCCTGTGGTATTATTAGGAAGATAACACCAGCAATTGTCTGCAGTTAGCTTTAGTTGCACACTGTGCACAGGATACAGTACACTGATTGAAAATACTGCAGATGTCTGCCTGCCTTTGGTATTATTAGGAAGAGAACACCAGCAATTGTCTGCAGTTAGCTTTAGTTGCACACTGTGCACAGGATAAAGTACACTGACTGAAAATACTGCAGCTGCCTGCCTGTGGTATTATTAGGAAGAGAACACCAGCAATTGTCTGCAGTGATCTTTAGTTGCACACTGTGCACAGGATACAGTACACTGACTGAAAATACTACAGCTGCCTGCCTGTGGTATTATTAGGAAGAGAACACCAGCAATTGTCTGCAGTTAGCTTTAGTTGTACACTGTGCACAGGATACAGTACACTTATTGAAAATACTGCAGCTGCCTGCCTGCCTGTGGTATTATTAGGAAGAGAACACCAGCAATTGTCTGCAGCTAGCTTTAGTTGCACACTGTGCACAGGATACAGTACACTGACTGAAAATACTGCAGCGCCTGCCTGCCTTTTGTATTATTGTGAAGAGAACACCAGCAAATGTCTGCAGTTAGTTTGAGCTGCACACTGTGCACAGGATACAGTACACTGACTGAAAATACTGCAGCTGCCTGCCTGCCTGTGGTATTATTATAAAGAAAACAACAGAAATTGTATGCAGTTAGCTTTAGTTGCACACTGTGCACAGGATACAGTACACTGACTGAATATACTGCCGCTGCCTGCCTGTGGTATTAATAGGAAGAGAACACCAGCAATTGTCTGCAGTTAACTTTAGTTGCACACTGTGAACAGGATAAGGTACACTGACTTAAAATACTGCAGCTGTCTGCCTGTGGTATTATTAGGAAGAGAACACCAGCAATTGTATGCAGTGATCTTTAGTTGCACACTGTGCACAGGATAAAGTACACTGACTGAAAATACTGCAGCTGCCTGCCTGTGGTATTATTAGGAAGAGAACACCAGCAATTATCTGCAGCTAGCTTTAGTTGCACACTGTGCACAGGATACAGTACACTGACTGAAAATACTGCAGCGCCTGCCTGCCTGTGGTATTATTGGGAAGAGAACACCAGCAAATGTCTGCAGTTAGTTTGAGCTGCACACTGTGCACAGGATACAGTACACTGATTGAAAATACTGCAGCTGCCTGCCTGTGGTATTATTATAAAGAAAACAACAGAAATTGTATGCAGTTAGCTTTAGTTGCACACTGTGCACAGGATACAGTACACTGACTGAATATACTGCCGATGCCTGCCTGTGGTATTATTAGGAAGAGAACACCAGTAATTGTCTGCAGTTAACTTTAGTTGCACACTGTGAACAGGATAAGGTACACTGACTTAAAATACTGCAGCTGTCTGCCTGTGGTATTATAAGGAAGAGAACACCAGCAAATGTCTGCAGTAAGTTTGAGTTGCACACTGTGCACAGGATACAGTACACTGACTGAAAATACTGCAGCTGCCTGCCTGCCTGCCTGTGGTATTATTAGGAAGAGAACACCAGCAAATGTATGCAGTTAGTTTGAGTTGCACACTGTGCACAGGATACAGTACACTGACTGAAAATACTGCAGCTGCCTGCCTGCCTGTGGTATTATTAGAAAGAAAACACCAGGAATTGTATGCAGTTAGCTTTAGTTGCACACTGTGCACAGGATACAGTACACTGGCTGAAAATTCTGCAGCTGCCTGCCTGCCTGTTGTATTATTAGGAACAGAACACCAACAATTGTATGCAGCTAGCTTTAGTTGCACACTGTGCACAGGATACAGTACACTGACTGAAAATACTGCAGCTGTCTGCCTGTGGTATTATTAGGAAGAGAACACCAGCAATTGTCTGCAGTTAGCTTTAGTTTCACACTGTGCACAGGATACAGTACACTGACTGAAAATACTGCAGCACCTGCCTGCATGTGGTATTATTAGGGAGAAAACACCAGCAATTGTCTGCAGTTAGCTTTAGTTGCACACTGTGCACAGGATACAGTACACTGACTGAAAATACTGCAGCTGCCTGCATGTGGTATTATTAGGAAGAGAACACCAGCAATTGTCTGCAGTGTTCTTTAGTTGCACACTGTGCACAGTATAAAGTACACTGACTGAAAATACTGCAGCCACCTGCCTGTGGTATTATTAGGAAGAGAACACCAGCAATTGTCTGCAGTTAGCTTTAGTTGCACACTGTGCACAGGATACAGTACACTGACTGAAAAAACTTCAGCTGCCTGCCTGCCTGTGTTATTATTACAAAGAGAACACCACAAATTGTATGCAGTTAGCTTTAGTTGCACACTGTGCACAGGATACAGTACACTGACTGAAAATACTGCAGCTGTCTGTCTGTGGTATTAGGAAGAGAACACCAGCAATTGTCTGCAGGTAGCTTTAGTTGCACACTGTGCACAGGATACAGTACACTGACTGAAAATACTGCAGCTGCCTGTCTGTGGTATTATTAGGAAGATAACACCAGCAATTGTCTGCAGTTAGCTGTAGTTGCACACTGTGCACAGGATACAGTACACTTATTGAAAATACTGCAGATGTCTGCCTGCCTTTGGTATTATTAGGAAGAGAACATCAGCAATTGTCTGCAGTTAGCTTTAGTTGCACACTGTGCACAGGATAAAGTACACTGACTGAAAATACTGCAGCTGCCTGCATGTGGTATTATTAGGAAGAGAACACCAGCAATTGTATGCAGTGATCTTTAGTTGCACACTGTGCACAGGATAAAGTACACTGACTGAAAATACTGCAGCTGCCTGCCTGTGGTATTATTAGGAAGAGAACACCGGCAATTGTCTGCAGCTAGCTTTAGTTGCACACTGTGCACAGGATACAGTACACTGACTGAAAATACTGCAGCGCCTGCCTGCCTGTGGTATTATTGGGAAGAGAACACCAGCAAATGTCTGCAGTTAGTTTGAGCTGCACACTGTGCACAGGATACAGTACACTGACTGAAAATACTGCAGCTGCCTGCCTGCCTGCCTGTGGTATTGTTATAAAGAAAACAACAGAAATTGTATGCAGTTAGCTTTAGTTGCACACTGTGAACAGGAAAAGGTACACTGACTTAAAATACTGCAGCTGTCTGCCTGTGGTTTTATTAGGAAGAGAACACCAGCAATTGTCTGCAGTTAGCTTTAGTTGCACACTGTGCACAGGATACAGTACACTGACTGAAAATACTGCAGCTGCCTGCCTGTGGTATTATTAGGAAGAGAACACCAGCAATTGTCTGCAGTTAGCTTTAGTTGCACACTGTGCACAGGATACAGTACACTGACTGAAAAAAACTGCAGCTGCCTGCCTGCCTGTGGTATTATTACAAAGAGAACACCACAAATTGTATGCAGTTAGCTTTAGTTGCACACTGTGCACAGGATAAGGTACACTGACTGAAAATACTGCATCTGCCTGCCTGCCTGTGGTATTATTAGGAAGAGAACACCAGCAATTGTCTGCAGTTAGCTTTAGTTGCACACTGTGCACAGGATACAGTACACTGACTGAAAAAACTGCAGCTGCCTGCCTGCCTGTGGTATTATTAGGAAGATAACACCAGCAATTGTCTGCAGTTAGCTTTAGTTGCACACTGTGCACAGGATACAGTACACTGATTGAAAATACTGCAGATGTCTGCCTGCCTTTGGTATCATTAGGAAGAGAACGCCAGCAATTGTCTGCAGTTAGCTTTAGTTGCACACTGTGCACAGGATAAAGTACACTGACTGAAAATACTGCAGCTGCCTGCCTGTGGTATTATTAGGAAGAGAACACCAGCAATTGTCTGCAGTGATCTTTAGTTGCACACTGTGCACAGGATACAGTACACTGACTGAAAATACTACAGCTGCCTGCCTGTGGTATTATTAGGAAGAGAACACCAGCAATTGTCTGCAGTTAGCTTTAGTTGTACACTGTGCACAGGATACAGTACACTTATTGAAAATACTGAAGCTGCCTGCCTGCCTGTGGTATTATTAGGAAGAGAACACCAGCAATTGTCTGCAGCTAGCTTTAGTTGCACACTGTGCACAGGATACAGTACACTGACTGAAAATACTGCAGCGCCTGCCTGCCTGTGGTATTATTGTGAAGAGAACACCAGCAAATGTCTGCAGTTAGTTTGAGCTGCACACTGTGCACAGGATACAGTACACTGACTGAAAATACTGCAGCTGCCTGCCTGCCTGCCTGTGGTATTATTATAAAGAAAACAACAGAAATTGTATGCAGTTAGCTTTAGTTGCACACTGTGCACAGGATACAGTACACTGACTGAATATACTGCAGCTGCCTGCCTGTGATATTATTAGGAAGAGAACACCAGCAATTGTCTGCAGTTAACTTTAGTTGCACACTGTGAACATGATAAGGTACACTGACTTAAAATACTGCAGCTGTCTGCCTGTGGTTTTATTAGGAAGAGAACACCAGCAATTGTCTGCAGTTAGCTTTAGTTGCACACTGCGCACAGGATACAGTACACTGACTGAAAAGACTGCAGCTACCTGCCTGTGGTATTATAAGGAAGAGAACACCAGCAATTGTCTGCAGTAAGTTTGAGTTGCACACTGTGCACAGGATACAGTACACTGACTGAAAATACTGCACCTGCCTGCCTGTGGTATTATTAGGAAGAGAACACCAGAAAATGTCTGCAGTTAGTTTGAGTTGCACACTGTGCACAGGATACAGTACACTGACTGAAAATACTGCAGCTGCCTGCCTGCCTTTGGTATTATTATAAAGAGAACACCAGAAATTGTATGCAGTTAGCTTTAGTTGCACACTGTGCACAGGATACAGTACACTGACTGAAAATACTGCAGCTGCCTGCCTGACTGTGGTATTATTAGGAAGAGAACACCAGCAAATGTCTACAGTTAGTTTGAGTTGCACACTGTGCACAGGATACAGTACACTGACTGAAAATACTGCAGCTGCCTGCCTGCCTGTGGTATTATTATAAAGAAAACACCAGAAATTGTATGCAGTTAGCTTTAGTTGCACACTGTGCACAGGATACAGTACACTGGCTGAAAATTCTGCAGCTGCCTGCCTGCCTGTGGTATTATTAGGAACAGAACACCAACAATTGTATGCAGCTAGCTTTAGTTGCACACTGTGCACAGGATACAGTACACTGACTGAAAATACTGCAGCTGTCTGCCTGTGGTATTATTAGGAAGAGAACACCAGCAATTGTCTGCAGTTAACTTTAGTTGCACACTGTGAACAGGATAAGGTACACTGACTTAAAATACTGCAGCTGTCTGCCTGTGGTATTATTAGGAAGAGAACACCAGAAATTGTCTGCAGTTAGCTTTAGTTGCACACTGTGCACAGGATACAGTACACTGACTGAAAATACTGCAGCACCTGCCTGCATGTGGTATTATTAGGAAGAAAACACCAGCAATTGTCTGCAGTTAGCTTTAGTTGCACACTGTGCACAGGATACAGTACACTGACTGAAAATACTGCAGCTGCCTGCATGTGGTATTATTAGGAAGAGAACACCAGCAATTGTCTGCAGTGTTCTTTAGTTGCACACTGTGCACAGTATAAAGTACACTGACTGAAAATACTGCAGCCACCTGCCTGTGGTATTATTAGGAAGAGAACACCAGCAATTGTCTGCAGTTAGCTTTAGTTGCACACTGTGCACAGGATACAGTACACTGACTGAAAATACTGCAGCTGCCTGCCTGCCTGTGGTATTATTACAAAGAGAACACCACAAATTGTATGCAGTTAGCTTTAGTTGCACACTGTGCACAGGATACAGTACACTGACTGAAAATACTGCAGCTGTCTGCCTGTGGTATTAGGAAGAGAACACCAGCAATTGTCTGCAGGTAGCTTTAGTTGCACACTGTGCACAGGATACAGTACACTGACTGAAAATACTGCAGCTGCCTGCCTGTGGTATTATTAGGAAGATAACACCAGCAATTGTCTGCAGTTAGCTTTAGTTGCACACTGTGCACAGGATACAATACACTGATTGAAAATACTGCAGATGTCTGCCTGCCTTTGGTATTATTAGGAAGAGAACACCAGCAATTGTCTGCAGTAAGCTTTAGTTGCACACTTTGCACAGGATAAAGTACACTGACTGAAAATACTGCAGCTGCCTGCATGTGGTATTATTAGGAAGAGAACACCAGCAATTGTATGCAGTGATCTTTAGTTGCACACTGTGCACAGGATAAAGTACACTGACTGAAAATACTGCAGCTGCCTGCCTGTGGTATTATTAGGAAGAGAACACCAGCAATTGTCTGCAGTTAGCTTTAGTTGCACACTGTGCACAGGATACAGTACACTGACTGAAAATACTGCAGCTGCCTGCCTGCCTGTGGTATTATTAGGACGAGAAAACCAGCAATTGTCTGCAGTTAGCTTTAGTTGCACACTGTGCACAGGATACAGTACACTGACTGAAAAAACTTCACCTGCCTGTGTTATTATTACAAAGAGAACACCACAAATTGTATGCAGTTAGCTTTAGTTGCACACTGTGCACAGGATACAGTACACTGACTGAAAATACTGCAGCTGTCTGCCTGTGGTATTAGGAAGAGAACACCAGCAATTGTCTGCAGGTAGCTTTAGTTGCACACTGTGCACAGGATACAGTACACTGACTGAAAATACTGCAGCTGCCTGTCTGTGGTATTATTAGGAAGATAACACCAGCAATTGTCTGCAGTTAGCTTTAGTTGCACACTGTGCACAGGATACAGTACACTTATTGAAAATACTGCAGATGTCTGCCTGCCTTTGGTATTATTAGGAAGAGAACAGCAGCAATTGTCTGCAGTTAGCTTTAGTTGCACACTGTGCACAGGATAAAGTACACTGACTGAAAATACTGCAGCTGCCTGCATGTGGTATTATTAGGAAGAGAACACCAGCAATTGTATGCAGTGATCTTTAGTTGCACACTGTGCACAGGATAAAGTACACTGACTGAAAATACTGCAGCTGCCTGCCTGTGGTATTATTAGGAAGAGAACACCGGCAATTGTCTGCAGCTAGCTTTAGTTGCAAACTGTGCACAGGATACAGTACACTGACTGAAAATACTGCAGCGCCTGCCTGTGGTATTATTAGGAAGAGAACACCAGCAATTGTCTGCAGTGATCTTTAGTTGCACACTGTGCACAGGATACAGTACACTGACTGAAAATACTACAGCTGCCTGCCTGTGGTATTATTAGGAAGAGAACACCAGCAATTGTCTGCAGTTAGCTTTAGTTGTACACTGTGCACAGGATACAGTACACTTATTGAAAATACTGAAGCTGCCTGCCTGCCTGTGGTATTATTAGGAAGAGAACACCAGCAATTGTCTGCAGCTAGCTTTAGTTGCACACTGTGCACAGGATACAGTACACTGACTGAAAATACTGCAGCGCCTGCCTGCCTGTGGTATTATTGTGAAGAGAACACCAGCAAATGTCTGCAGTTAGTTTGAGCTGCACACTGTGCACAGGATACAGTACACTGACTGAAAATACTGCAGCTGCCTGCCTGCCTGTGGTATTATTATAAAGAAAACAACAGAAATTGTATGCAGTTAGCTTTAGTTGCACACTGTGCACAGGATACAGTACACTGACTGAATATACTGCAGCTGCCTGCCTGTGATATTATTAGGAAGAGAACACCAGCAATTGTCTGCAGTTAACTTTAGTTGCACACTGTGAACAGGATAAGGTACACTGACTTAAAATACTGCAGCTGTCTGCCTGTGGTTTTATTAGGAAGAGAACACCAGCAATTGTCTGCAGTTAGCTTTAGTTGCACACTGTGCACAGGATACAGTACACTGACTGAAAATACTGCAGCTACCTGCCTGTGGTATTATAAGGAAGAGAACACCAGCAAATGTCTACAGTTAGTTTGAGTTGCACACTGTGCACAGGATACAGTACACTGACTGAAAATACTGCAGCTGCCTGCCTGCCTGTGGTATTATTATAAAGAAAACACCAGAAATTGTATGCAGTTAGCTTTAGTTGCACACTGTGCACAGGATACAGTACACTGGCTGAAAATTCTGCAGCTGCCTGCCTGTGGTATTATTAGGAACAGAACACCAACAATTGTATGCAGCTAGCTTTAGTTGCACACTGTGCACAGGATACAGTACACTGACTGAAAATACTGCAGCTGTCTGCCTGTGGTATTATTAGGAAGAGAACACCAGCAATTGTCTGCAGTTAACTTTAGTTGCACACTGTGAACAGGATAAGGTACACTGACTTAAAATACTGCAGCTGTCTGCCTGTGGTATTATTAGGAAGAGAACACCAGCAATTGTCTGCAGTTAGCTTTAGTTGCACACTGTGCACAGGATACAGTACACTGACTGAAAATACTGCAGCACCTGCCTGCATGTGGTATTATTAGGAAGAAAACACCAGCAATTGTCTGCAGTTAGCTTTAGTTGCACACTGTGCACAGGATACAGTACACTGACTGAAAATACTGCAGCTGCCTGCATGTGGTATTATTAGGAAGAGAACACCAGCAATTGTCTGCAGTGTTCTTTAGTTGCACACTGTGCACAGTATAAAGTACACTGACTGAAAATACTGCAGCCACCTGCCTGTGGTATTATTAGGAAGAGAACACCAGCAATTGTCTGCAGTTAGCTTTAGTTGCACACTGTGCACAGGATACAGTACACTGACTGAAAATACTGCAGCTGCCTGCCTGCCTGTGGTATTATTACAAAGAGAACACCACAAATTGTATGCAGTTAGCTTTAGTTGCACACTGTGCACAGGATACAGTACACTGACTGAAAATACTGCAGCTGTCTGCCTGTGGTATTAGGAAGAGAACACCAGCAATTGTCTGCAGGTAGCTTTAGTTGCACACTGTGCACAGGATACAGTACACTGACTGAAAATACTGCAGCTGCCTGCCTGTGGTATTATTAGGAAGATAACACCAGCAATTGTCTGCAGTTAGCTTTAGTTGCACACTGTGCACAGGATACAATACACTGATTGAAAATACTGCAGATGTCTGCCTGCCTTTGGTATTATTAGGAAGAGAACACCAGCAATTGTCTGCAGTTAGCTTTAGTTGCACACTGTGCACAGGATAAAGTACACTGACTGAAAATACTGCAGCTGCCTGCATGTGGTATTATTAGGAAGAGAACACCAGCAATTGTATGCAGTGATCTTTAGTTGCACACTGTGCACAGGATAAAGTACACTGACTGAAAATACTGCAGCTGCCTGCCTGTGGTATTATTAGGAAGAGAACACCAGCAATTGTCTGCAGTTAGCTTTAGTTGCACACTGTGCACAGGATACAGTACACTGACTGAAAATACTGCAGCTGCCTGCCTGCCTGCCTGTGGTATTATTAGGAAGAGAAAACCAGCAATTGTCTGCAGTTAGCTTTAGTTGCACACTGTGCACAGGATACAGTACACTGACTGAAAAAACTTCAGCTGCCTGCCTGCCTGTGTTATTATTACAAAGAGAAAACCACAAATTGTATGCAGTTAGCTTTAGTTGCACACTGTGCACAGGATACAGTACACTGACTGAAAATACTGCAGCTGTCTGCCTGTGGTATTAGGAAGAGAACACCAGCAATTGTCTGCAGGTAGCTTTAGTTGCACACTGTGCACAGGATACAGTACACTGACTGAAAATACTGCAGCTGCCTGTCTGTGGTATTATTAGGAAGATAACACCAGCAATTGTCTGCAGTTAGCTTTAGTTGCACACTGTGCACAGGATACAGTACACTTATTGAAAATACTGCAGATGTCTGCCTGCCTTTGGTATTATTAGGAAGAGAACAGCAGCAATTGTCTGCAGTTAGCGTTAGTTGCACACTGTGCACAGGATACAGTACACTGACTGAAAATACTGCAGCTGCCTGCATGTGGTATTATTAGGAAGAGAACACCAGCAATTGTATGCAGTGATCTTTAGTTGCACACTGTGCACAGGATAAAGTACACTGACTGAAAATACTGCAGCTGCCTGCCTGTGGTATTATTAGGAAGAGAACACCGGCAATTGTCTGCAGCTAGCTTTAGTTGCAAACTGTGCACAGGATACAGTACACTGACTGAAAACACTGCAGCGCCTGCCTGCCTGTGGTATTATTGGGAAGAGAACACCAGCAAATGTCTGCAGTTAGTTTGAGCTGCACACTGTGCACAGGATACAGTACACTGACTGAAAATACTGCAGCTGCCTGCCTGCCTGCCTGTGGTATTATTATAAAGAAAACAACAGAAATTGTATGCAGTTAGCTTTAGTTGCACACTGTGCACAGGATACAGTACACTGACTGAATATACTGCAGCTGCCTGCCTGTGGTATTATTAGGAAGAGAACACCAGCAATTGTCTGCAGTTGACTTTAGTTGCACACTGTGAACAGGAAAAGGTACACTGACTTAAAATACTGCAGCTGTCTGCCTGTGGTTTTATTAGGAAGAGAACACCAGCAATTGTCTGCAGTTAGCTTTAGTTGTACACTGTGCACAGGATACAGTACACTGACTGAAAATACTGCAGCTGCCTGCCTGTGGTATTATTAGGAAGAGAACACCAGCAATTGTCTGCAGTTAGCTTTAGTTGCACACTGTGCACAGGATACAGTACACTGACTGAAAATACTGCAGCTGCCTTCCTGCCTGTGGTATTATTAGGAAGAGAACACCAGCAATTGTCTGCAGTTAGCTTTAGTTGCACACTGTGCACAGGATACAGTACACTGACTGAAAAAACTGCAGCTGCCTGCCTGCCTGTGGTATTATTACAAAGAGAACACCACAAATTGTATGCAGTTAGCTTTAGTTGCACACTGTGCACAGGATAAGGTACACTGACTGAAAATACTGCAGCTGCCTGCCTGTGGTATTATTAGGAAGATAAAACCAGCAATTGTCTGCAGTTAGCTTTAGTTGCACACTGTGCACAGGATACAGTACACTGATTGAAAATACTGCAGATGTCTGCCTGCCTTTGGTATCATTAGGAAGAGAACACCAGCAATTGTCTGCAGTTAGCTTTAGTTGCACACTGTGCACAGGATACAGTACACTGACTGAAAATACTACAGCTGCCTGCCTGTGGTATTATTAGGAAGAGAACACCAGCAATTGTCTGCAGTTAGCTTTAGTTGTACACTGTGCACAGGATACAGTACACTTATTGAAAATACTGAAGCTGCCTGCCTGCCTGTGGTATTATTAGGAAGAGAACACCAGCAATTGTCTGCAGCTAGCTTTAGTTGCACACTGTGCACAGGATACAGTACACTGACTGAAAATACTGCAGCGCCTGCCTGCCTGTGGTATTATTGTGAAGAGAACACCAGCAAATGTCTGCAGTTAGTTTGAGCTGCACACTGTGCACATGATACAGTACACTGACTGAAAATACTGCAGCTGCCTGCCTGCCTGTGGTATTATTATAAAGAAAACAACAGAAATTGTATGCAGTTAGCTTTAGTTGCACACTGTGCACAGGATACAGTACACTGACTGAATATACTGCAGCTGCCTGCCTGTGATATTATTAGGAAGAGAACACCAGCAATTGTCTGCAGTTAACTTTAGTTGCACACTGTGAACAGGATAAGGTACACTGACTTAAAATACTGCAGCTGTCTGCCTGTGGTTTTATTAGGAAGAGAACACCAGCAATTGTCTGCAGTTAGCTTTAGTTGCACACTGTGCACAGGATACAGTACACTGACTGAAAATACTGCAGCTACCTGCCTGTGGTATTATAAGGAAGAGAACACCAGCAATTGTCTGCAGTAAGTTTGAGTTGCACACTGTGCACAGGATACAGTACACTGACTGAAAATACTGCAGCTGCCTGCCTGCCTGCCTGTGGTATTATTAGGAAGAGAACACCAGCAAATGTCTGCAGTTAGTTTGAGTTGCACACTGTGCACAGGATACAGTACACTGACTGAAAATACTGCAGCTGCCTGCCTGCCTTTGGTATTATTATAAAGAGAACACCAGAAATTGTATGCAGTTAGCTTTAGTTGCACACTGTGCACAGGATACAGTACACTGACTGAAAATACTGCAGCTGCCTGCCTGACTGTGGTATTATTAGGAAGAGAACACCAGCAAATGTCTACAGTTAGTTTGAGTTGCACACTGTGCACAGGATACAGTACACTGACTGAAAATACTGCAGCTACCTGCCTGCCTGTGGTATTATTATAAAGAAAACACCAGAAATTGTATGCAGTTAGCTTTAGTTGCACACTGTGCACAGGATACAGTACACTGGCTGAAAATTCTGCAGCTGCCTGCCTGCCTGTGGTATTATTAGGAACAGAACACCAACAATTGTATGCAGCTAGCTTTAGTTGCACACTGTGCACAGGATACAGTACACTGACTGAAAATACTGCAGCTGTCTGCCTGTGGTATTATTAGGAAGAGAACACCAGCAATTGTCTGCAGTTAACTTTAGTTGCACACTGTGAACAGGATACGGTACACTGACTTAAAATACTGCAGCTGTCTGCCTGTGGTATTATTAGGAAGAGAACACCAGCAATTGTCTGCAGTTAGCTTTAGTTGCACACTGTGCACAGGATACAGTACACTGACTGAAAATACTGCAGCACCTGCCTGCATGTGGTATTATTAGGAAGAAAACACCAGCAAGTGTCTGCAGTTAGCTTTAGTTGCACACTGTGCACAGGATACAGTACACTGACTGAAAATACTGCAGCTGCCTGCATGTGGTATTATTAGGAAGAGAACACCAGCAATTGTCTGCAGTGTTCTTTAGTTGCACACTGTGCACAGTTTAACCACTTAAGCCCCGGACCATTTCGGGCCATTAGGACCAAGCCTGTTTTTGGGATTCGGCACTGCGCTGCTTTAACTGTAAATTGTGCGGACATGCAATGTTGTACCCAAATGAAATTTGCGTCCTTTTCTTCCCACAAATAGAGCTTTCTTTTAATGGTATTTGATTGCCTCTGCGATTTTGATTTTTTGCGATATAAACAGAAAAAGACCGAAAATTTTGAAAAAAAATATATTTATACTTTTTGTTATAAGAAAAATCGAATAAACTCAATTTTAGTCATACATTTAGGCCAAAATGTATTCAGCCACATGTCTTTAGTAAAAAAAATGTCAATAAGCGTATATTTATTGGTTTGCGCAAAAGTTATAGCGTTTACAAACTAGGGTACATTTTCTGAAATTTACACAGCTTTAAATTTATGACTGCCTATCTCATTTCTTGAGGTGCTAAAATGGCAGGGCAGTACAAAACCCCCCAAATGACCCCATTTTGGAAAGTAGACACCCCAAGGAAATTGCTGAGAGGCATGTTGAGCCCATTGAATATTTTTTTTTTGTCCCAAGTGATTGAATAATGACAAAAAAAAAAAATTACAAAAAGTTGTCACTAAATGATATATTGCTCACACATGCCATGGTTATATGTGGAATTGCACCCCAAAATACATTCTGCTGCTTCTCCTGAGTACGGGGATACCACATGTGTGGGACTTTTTAGGAGCCTAGCCACGTACGGGACCCCGGAAACCAAGCACCGCCTTCAGGATTTCTAAGGGCGCAAATTTTTGATTTCACTCCTCACTACCTATCACAGTTTCGAAGGCCATAAAATGCCAAAATAGCACAAAACCCCCCCAAATGACCCAATTTTGGAAAGTAGACACCCCAAGCTATTTACTGAGAGGCATGTTCAGTCCATGGAATATTTTATATTTTGCCACAAGTTGCGGGAATATGACAAACTTTTTTTTTTTTGCACAAAGTTGTCACTAAATGATATATTGCTCACACATGCCATGGGCATATGTGAAATTACACCCCAAAATACATTCTGCTGCTTCTCCTGAGTACGGGGATACCACATGTGTGGGACTTTTTGGGAGCCTAGCCGCGTACGGGACCCCAAAAACCAAGCACCGCCTTCAAGGTTTCTAAGGGCATAAATTTTTGATTTCACTCCTCACTACCTATCACAGTTTTGAAGGCCATAAAATGCCAAGATGGCACAAAACCCCCCCAAATGACCCCATTTTGGAAAGTAGACACCCCAAGCTATTTGCTGAGAGGCATGTTGACCCCATTGAATATTTTTTTTTGTCCCAAATGATTGAATAATGACAAAAAGAAAAAAAATGTACAAAAAGTTGTCACTAAATGATATATTGCTCACACATGCCATGGTTATATGTGGAATTGCACCCCAAAATACATTCTGCTGCTTTTCCTGAGTACGGGGATACCACATGTGTGGGACTTTTTGGGAGCCTAGCCGCATACAGGGCCCCAAAAACCAAGCACCGCCTTCAGGATTTCTAAGGGCGTAAATTTTTGATTTCACTCCTCACTACCTATCACAGTTTCGAAGGCCATAAAATGCCAAAATAGCACAAAACCCCCCCAAATTACCCCATTTTGGAAAGTAGACACCCCAAGCTATTTACTGAGAGGCATGTTGAGTCCATGGAATATTTTATATTTTGCCACAGGTTGCGGGAATATGACAAACTGTTTTTTTTTTGCACAAAGTTGTCACTAAATGATATATTGCTCACACATGCCATGGGCATATGTGAAATTACACCCCAAAATACATTCTGCTGCTTCTCCTGAGTACGGGGATACCACATGTGTGGGACTTTTTGGGAGCCTAGCCGCGTACGGGACCCCAAAAACCAAGCACCGCCTTCAAGGTTTCTAAGGGCATAAATTTTTGATTTCGCTCCTCACTACCTATCACAGTTTTGAAGGCCATAAAATGCCAAGATGGCACAAAACCCCCCCAAATGACCCCATTTTGGAAAGTAGACACCCCAAGCTATTTGCTGAGAGGCATGTTGAGCCCATTGAATATTTTTTTTTGTCCCAAATGATTGAATAATGACAAAAAGAAAAAAAAAATGTACAAAAAGTTGTCACTAAATGATATATTGCTCACACATGCCATGGTTATATGTGAAATTACACCCCAAAATACATTCTGCTGCTTCTCCTGAGTACGGGGATACCACATGTGTGGGACTTTTTGGGAGCCTAGCCGCGTACGGGACCCCAAAAACCAAGCACCGCCTTCAAGGTTTCTAAGGGCATAAATTTTTGATTTCACTCCTCATTACCTATCACAGTTTTGAAGGCCATAAAATGTCAAAATAGCCCAAAACCCCCACAAATGACCCCATTTTGGAAAGTAGACACCCCAAGCTATTTGCTGAGAGGCATGGTGAGTATTTTACAGCTCTCATTTGTTTTTGAAAATTAAGAAAGACATTTTTTTTTCTTTTTGTTTTCTTTTTTTACATTTTCAAAACTTTGTGACAAAAAGCGAGATCTGCAAAATACTCAACATACCTCTCAGCAAATAGCTTGGGGTGTCTACTTTCCAAAATGGGGTCATTTGGGGGGGTTTTGTGCCATCTGGGCATTCCATGGCCTCCGAAACTGTGATAGGCAGTGAGGAGTGAAATCAAAAATTTACACCCATAGAAATCCTGAAGGCGGTGCTTGGTTTTTGGGGTCCCGTACGCGACTAGGCTCCCAAAAAGTCCCACACATGTGGTATTCCCGTACTCAGGAGAAGCAACAGAATGTATTTTGGGGTGTAATTCCACATATGCCCATGGCATGTTTGAGCAATATATAATTTAGTGACAACTTTTTGTACATTTTTTTTATTTATTTTTTTGGTCATTATTCAATCACTTGGGACAAAAAAAAAAAAATATTCAATGGGCTCAACATGCCTCTCAGCAAATAGCTTGAGGTGTCTACTTTACAAAATGGGGTCATTTGGGGGGGTTTTGAACTGTCCTGGCATTTTATGCACAACATTAGGAAGCTTATGTCACACATCATCCACTCTTCTAACCACTTGAAGACAAAGCCCTTTCTGACACTTTTTGTTTACATGAAAAAATATTTTTTTTGCAAGAAAATTATGTTGAACCCCCAAACATTATATATTTTTTTAAAGCAAAGGCCCTACAGATTAAAATAGTGGGTGTTGCATTTTTTTTTCCACACAGTATTTGCGCAGCGATTTTTCAAACGCATTTTTTGGGGGAAAAACACACTTTTTTATTTTTAATGCACTAAAAACACTATATTGCCCAAATGTTTGATGAAATAAAAAAGATGATCATAGGCCGAGTACATGGATACCAAACACGACATGCTTTAAAATTGCGCACAAACGCGCAGCGGCGACAAACTACATTCATTTTTAAAAGCATTTAAAAGCCTTTACAGGTTACCACGTTAGATTTACAGAGGAGGTCTACTGCTAAAATGACTGCCCTCGATCTGACCTTCGCGGTGATACCTCACATGCATGATGCAATTGCTGTTTACATATGACGCTAGACCGACGCTTGCGTTCGCCTTTGCGCAATAGCAGGGGGGACAGCGGTGCTTTTTTTTTTTTTTTTATTATTTATTTGGCTTTTTTATTTTATTTTTAAACTGTGCCTTCCATATTTTATTTTTTTACCATTTTTATCGTTATCTCAGGGAATGTAAATATCCCCTATGATAGCAATAGGTAGTGACAGGTACTCTTTTTTTGAAAAAAATTGGGGGGTTAGACCCTAGATCTTTCCTCTGCCCTCAAAGCATCTGACCACACCAAGATCGGTGTGATAAAATGCTTTCCCAATTTCCCAATGGCGCTTTTTATATCCGGGGGGGGACATTCCCTCCCACTGCTTGTAAAAGCAGTCTAGAGGCTAATTATCTGCTAGAATTGCTTTTACATGAAAGCCGGCTGCTGGCTGAAAAGAATGATACCAAGATGATACCTAAACCTGCAGGCATCATTCTGGTATAAACATTCAAAGTCCAGCAACATACCAGTACGTTGCTGGTCCTTGTTGGACATGTATTGTAATCTTTTTTTTTCATACAGCCTATTGGCTGAACGAAAAAAAGAGATTGATTGGTGGGTATGCCCACCATTAGAATACCTCCCTTCATCCACCCACTTCTAATGATGGGCATATATGCCGAAGCATGGGGGCATCCTCCCGCAAAAAAGTTATGCCGCGTACACGCGGTCAAGCCTTCGTCGGAATTTCGACCGTATGTACGCGGCATAAAAGGTTATGCCGCGTACACACGGTCGGACTTTTCCACGGATAAGCCTCCGTTGGAATTTCGACCGTATATACGCGGCATTAGGAGCAAAATCGCTCCTCCGCCCATGCTGCCCCCATGCTTCGGCATATATGCTCTTTTTTTTAACTGTGGTGGTGAAATCACCTCCTACAGCGTTGGAGTCACGGCTTTATGTATCGTGGGAGCAAACGCTGTTGCTGTCAAGATAAATAGATCCGCGCTGCAACTGAATGGCGTACCTGCTAAGCAAATGGTGGTTAACATTAAAACAAAGTAACATTACAGTACAACAGTAAGACCTTACCATGCCATACCTGCAAAGCAAATACCAAAACAAAACCTAGTAAAAAATAAAAAAATGTTTTAACGCAACCTGTGCCTAAAATATATATATATGCCGAAGCATGGGGGCATCCTCCCGCAAAAAAGTTATGCCGCGTACACACGGTCGGAATTTTCCACGGGCAGGCCTCCGTCGGAATTTCGACCGTATGTACGCGGCATTAGGAGCAAAATCGCTCCTCCGCCCCTGCTGCCCCCATGCTTCGGCATATATGCTCTTTTTTTTAACTGTGGTGGTGAAATCACCTCCTACAGCGTTGGAGTCACGGCTTTATGTATCGTGGGAGCAAATGCTGTTGCTGTCAAGATAAATAGATCCGCGCTGCAACTGAATGGCGTACCTGCTAAGCAAATGGTGGTTAACATTAAAACAAAGTAACATTACAGTACAACAGTAAGACCTTACCATGCCATACCTGCAAAGCAAATACCAAAACAAAACCTAGTAAAAAATAAAAAAATGTTTTAACGCAACCTGTGCCTAAAATATATATATGCCGAAGCATGGGGGCATCCTCCCGCAAAAAAGTTATGCCGCGTACACACGGTCGGAATTTCGACCGTATGTACGCGGCATTAGGAGCAAAATCGCTCCTCCGCCCCTGCTGCCCCCATGCTTCGGCATATATGCTCTTTTTTTTAACTGTGGTGGTGAAATCACCTCCTACAGCACTGGAGTCACGGCTTTATGTATCGTGGGAGCAAACGCTGTTGCTGTCAAGATAAATAATTCCGCACTGCAGTTGAATGGCGCACCTGAAAACAAAAAATTACATACCTGAAAAGCAAGCATGATAAAACATTGCAGAATAGAATACAGTAAAAAAGAGCAGAACAATAGAGAGAAAATAGAGAGAGAGAGAACAATAAAACGACAACTATTTTTGTTTTTTTTATTTTATATTTTTTTTGTGTTTTGTTTTTTACGTTTTTTTTTTCTTTTTTACACTTTTTTTTGTAACTTTACAACTGTAATGGTTCGGGTCTCTCAAAATGTAATGGCATCTTGGGAGACCCTGTGTAAGTGTGTCCTTGTCTGTGAAATGCTATACCCTACGCTAAAACTTCACTTTTGAGTGGTAGCATTCAAAACATTCACCTTGGCAAAGACCAGGCTTGTCAGGACAGAGTGGACAAAAACTACGGGTGTCACGCCTAAATCCGCGCTTGCTACAGACACGACATCTTTTTTGGGGGTGGCTTTGGGTAGGGGTACTCGGGAGGACATACGAATAATGCCTCTCATGCAGCCGGCTTACTGCATTTGGTTGGGGATGGTGAGGTGCAGAACCGCCTGGATACAGGAGTTCTGTGACTATCTCATTCTGGAATTTTAGAAGAGATAACGTCCCGCCTGAAGCTCTGTATAGCACATGAGCGTTCAGCAAAGCCAATTGGAATAATGATAGAGACACTTTTTTGTACCAGCGTCTCGCCTTACGGTCAATTAGATACGGCGCCATCAACTGGTCGTTGAGGTCCACCCCTCCCATATTTTGGTTATATTCGTGGACACAGAGGGGTTTCTCCACAACACCAGTCGCCGTACGAATTTGGACTGTCGTGTCTGCATGA
Source organism: Rana muscosa (assembly GCA_029206835.1). Lineage (NCBI taxonomy): Eukaryota > Metazoa > Chordata > Amphibia > Anura > Ranidae > Rana > Rana muscosa. The sequence goes on along the minus strand of CM055127.1, from coordinate 207,402,444 downwards.
AGGGAGGTAAGAAGGAAAACATTCTTATTGTCTCTCCACTTCATAGCGAGCAAGTTATTACACTTCAAGCAGGCTCTCTCCCCCAGCCTAAGACGGGCATCTACAAGCCGCTGGGGAAAGCCCCGGCGATTAGGTCGCACGGTGCCACATGCTCCAATCTTATGATCAAACAAGTGACTAAACAGTGGCACGCTCGTGTAATAATTGTCCACATACAAGTGGTACCCCTTTCCGAATAAGGGTGACACCAAGTTCCACACTATCTTGCCAGCGCTCCCTATGTAATCCGGGCAGTTGACCGACTCAATCTGACTGTCTTTTCCCTCATAAACCGTAAAGTTCACTACATAGCCTGTTGCCCTGTCACAGAACTTGTAGAGCTTGACCCCGTATCTGGCACGCTTGCTGGGAAGGTACTGCTTGAAAGACAAGCGGCCAGAAAATTTAATCAGGGACTCATCAACGCAGACAACTTGATCGGGAGTAAACAAGGCTGCAAAACGTCCGTTGAAGTGGTTTATGAGGGGCCGAATTTTATAGAGCCGGTCGTATTCAGGGTCCCCACGTGGACGACAAAGTTCATTGTCGTTGAAGTGCATGAACCGCAAAATCTGCTCATATCGTGCCCTGGACATGGAGGCAGAGAACACGGGCATGTGGTCAATTGGGTGCGTGGACCAATAAGCACGCAATGACGAAAATTTATGTGTGCCCATGTTGAGGGAAAGGCCCAGAAAGGTCTTAAATTCGGAAACCGTAATTGGTTTCCAATTTCTGGCAATTTTAGGCAACTGGGGGTTAGCGGCGATAAATTGACCAGCATATAAATTACTCTGGTCCACAATAGATCTATAGAGATCTTCCGTGAAAAACAGCGAATAAAAATCAATTGGAATAAAATCAGCTGTTTCCACCTGAATACCGGGTTGGGCAGTGAATGGGGGAAGTACGGGTTCTGCAGAAGTGGTGGGGACCCAATCAGGATAGGCGAATTCTGCAGGAAGGGCAGTATGGGCACGACGGGCCTGCCTTTGTCTTCTTGGTGGCAGCGGGACACTACTTGTGCTTGCCACCTCGCCAGCTTGAACTGCACTTATGGGACTCGCCACGTCACCAAGTGTTACTGCAGTGCTGGATGTACGTCCAGGCTGTACTAGGCCGCTGGTGCTTGCCAGTTCACCAGAAGGAATAGCGGCGCTAGTACTACTCTGCTCCATGATACGAGAGACCTGCGGTTCTTGCTCCTCAACAACCTCAGAAGATCGGGATCGGGTACGCCTGACCTTAGCAGGGACCTCAACTTCGTCGTCAGAGCTATCTGACGTGGGGCCGCTGACATCACTGTCTTCTACGGGAAGATATTCTGAGCCTGAATCTGACAGATACGTGACCTCCTCTTCACTATCTGTCATGCTCAGAATCTCGTAGGCCTCTTTACTAGTGTACCTTCGTCTTGCCATTTTGGGCTCTAAATTTAGGGGTACACTAGTAAGATTCACAGGAAAAAAAGCACCTGACTGTCGTCAGCAAATGTATCAAACGCTACAAAAAAACTGTTAGCGATCGCAGGGATCAGGCCTGTCTCTGCGAACGCTGCAGTTATGTGTGTTGTGTTTGGTAAGTGACAGTGATCGATCGATACTGCACTTGGGTGGGCTGGGCAGGGCTGGGCGGAGGGGCTAAACTCAGGCGCTAGCAGGTATCTGGGCTGATCCCGCTAACACTGCGTTTTTGGGAACCCTAAACCGCTGGGGATGCTAGTATAGATATGATCAGATACTATACCACTAAGGGGGGTGTATGCTTTGCGCGTGGGTGTTAGCGTTACTGGCACTAACCTAACACTGCCTGGGGCGACGCAGACCCTCTGTGGCACTAAAACCTAATTGATCTCACCCGCCGGGCGATCAGGGGGGTTAAACCTTTATTGGGTTATATACGGCGGGTGCCCTGATGCTATAAAAAGCAAACTAATCAACCAGCGTCACCCGTAACCTTTATATGGTGATCACTGGTGAAAGGGTTAACTAGGGGCAATCAGGGGGTTAAAACCTTTATTAGGTTAAATATGGGGGTACCTGACACTATATAAAAACCTGACGGGTAACCTAAATAACTAAATAACTTACTGGCTAACCAGTGACACCAGTGACGCTTATACGGCGATCACTGGCGAAAGGGTTAACTCTAGGGGCAATCAGGGGGTTAAAATAATATATGGGGGTACCTGACACCAATAAAAACCTGCGGCGAACCTAAAAAAAAATAACTGCCTATCTAAAACACCAGCGACACGAATACAGCGATCGGAAAAACAATCGCTTAGTGACGCTGAAGTTAGGGGGTGAAAGGGTTACCTGGGGGTGATCAAGGGGTTAAACCTTTATTAGGGGGGGTTAGGGGGCTACCCTGGACCTAAAGGGGCCTAATCCTAACTGCCCTGCAACTTTTTACAATCACAGATGACACTAAATGCAGTGATCAGTAAAATAAATGATCACTGCAATCAGTGACACTGTGATTGGGGGCTTTGGGGTGACCTGGGGGGGTGATCTGGGGGTGACTGGGGGGTGATTTGTGTGCCTATGTGTACCTACGTGTCAGTGGACTGTTAGAGCACTAACCTCTGTCTTCACTCCTCGGCGCCGGGAACGAAAAGACCGCGGCGAGGGAGATGACATCACTTCCTCCAGCCTGTGTTTACATCACATGGCGGAGGAAGCAATTTCATTGGCCGGGAGCGATCGCGAGGGGGGGGCGGAATCGAGCGGCCGCCCCCTCATGCCTGATCGCTCCCGAACACTTAACGGCCGCTCACTGCAGTGAAGGGGGGTCCGGATGGACCCCCCAACTGCACAAAGGTGATCACGTAGATCTACGTGATTCTGCCTGTCCGTACCATTCTGCCGATGTATATCGGCGGTGGTCGGTCGTTAAGTGGTTAAAGTACACTGACTGAAAATACTGCAGCCACCTGCCTGTGGTATTATTAGGAAGAGAACACCAGCAATTGTCTGCAGTTAGCTTTAGTTGCACACTGTGCACAGGATACAGTACACTGACTGAAAATACTGCAGCTGCCTGCCTGCCTGCCTGTGGTATTATTACAAAGAGAACACCACAAATTGTATGCAGTTAGATTTAGTTGCACACTGTGCACAGGATACAGTACACTGACTGAAAATACTGCAGCTGTCTGCCTGTGGTATTAGGAAGAGAACACCAGCAATTGTCTGCAGGTAGCTTTAGTTGCACACTGTGCACAGGATACAGTACACTGACTGAAAATACTGCAGCTGCCTGCCTGTGGTATTATTAGGAAGATAACACCAGCAATTGTCTGCAGTTAGCTTTAGTTGCACACTGTGCACAGGATACAATACACTGATTGAAAATACTGCAGATGTCTGCCTGCCTTTGGTATTATTAGGAAGAGAACACCAGCAATTGTCTGCAGTTAGATTTAGTTGCACACTGTGCACAGGATAAAGTACACTGACTGAAAATACTGCAGCTGCCTGCCTGTGGTATTATTAGGAAGAGAACACCAGCAATTGTCTGCAGCTAGCTTTAGTTGCACACTGTGCACAGGATACAGTACACTGACTGAAAATACTGCAGCGCCTGCCTGCCTGTGGTATTATTGGGAAGAGAACACCAGCAAATGTCTGCAGTTAGTTTGAGCTGCACACTGTGCACAGGATACAGTACACTGACTGAAAATACTGCAGCTGCCTGCCTGCCTGCCTGTGGTATTATTATAAAGAAAACAACAGAAATTGTATGCAGTTAGCTTTAGTTGCACACTGTGCACAGGATACAGTACACTGACTGAATATACTGCAGCTGCCTGCCTGTGGAATTATTAGGAAGAGAACACCAGCAATTGTCTGCAGTTAACTTTAGTTGCACACTGTGAACAGGAAAAGGTACACTGACTTAAAATACTGCAGCTGTCTGCCTGTGGTTTTATTAGGAAGAGAACCCCAGCAATTGTCTGCAGTTAGCTTTAGTTGCACACTGTGCACAGGATACAGTACACTGACTGAAAATACTGCAGCTGCCTGCCTGCCTTTGGTATTATTATAAATAGAACACCAGAAATTGTATGCAGTTAGCTTTAGTTGCACACTGTGCACAGGATACAGTACACTGACTGAAAATACTGCAGCTGCCTGCCTGACTGTGGTATTATTAGGAAGAGAACACCAGCAAATGTCTGCAGTTAGTTTGAGTTGCACACTGTGCACAGGATACAGTACACTGACTGAAAATACTGCAGCTGCCTGCCTGCCTGCCTGTGGTATTATTAGAAAGAAAACACCAGAAATTGTATGCAGTTAGCTTTAGTTGCACACTGTGCACAGGATACAGTACACTGGCTGAAAATTCTGCAGCTGCCTGCCTGCCTGCGGTATTATTAGGAACAGAACACCAACAATTGTATGCAGCTAGCTTTAGTTGCACACTGTGCACAGGATACAGTACACTGACTGAAAATACTGCAGCTGTCTGCCTGTGGTATTATTAGGAAGAGAACACCAGCAATTGTCTGCAGTTAGCTTTAGTTTAACACTGTGCACAAGATACAGTACACTGACTGAAAATACTGCAGCACCTGCCTGCATGTGGTATTATTAGGGAGAAAACACCAGCAATTGTCTGCAGTTAGCTTTAGTTGCACACTGTGCACAGGATACAGTACACTGACTAAAAATACTGCAGCTGCCTGCATGTGGTATTATTAGGAAGAGAACACCAGCAATTGTCTGCAGTGTTCTTTAGTTGCACACTGTGCACAGTATAAAGTACACTGACTGAAAATACTGCAGCCACCTGCCTGTGGTATTATTAGGAAGAGAACACCAGCAATTGTCTGCAGTTAGCTTTAGTTGTACACTGTGCACAGGATACAGTACACTGACTGAAAATACTGCAGCTGCCTGCCTGCCTGTGGTATTATTAGGAAGAGAAAACCAGCAATTGTCTGCAGTTAGCTTTAGTTGCACACTGTGCGCAGGAAACAGTACACTGACTGAAAAAACTGCAGCTGCCTGCCTGACTGTGTTATTATTACAAAGAGAACACCACAAATTGTATGCAGTTAGCTTTAGTTGCACACTGTGCACAGGATACAGTACACTGACTTAAAATACTGCAGCTGTCTGCCTGTGGTATTATTAGGAAGAGAACACCAGCAATTGTCTGCAGGTAGCTTTAGTTGCACACTGTGCACAGGATACAGTACACTGACTGAAAATACTGCAGCTGCCTGTCTGTGGTATTATTAGGAAGATAACACCAGCAATTGTCTGCAGTTATCTTTAGTTGCACACTGTGCACAGGATACAGTACACTTATTGAAAATACTGCAGATGTCTGCCTGCCTTTGGTATTATTAGGAAGAGAACACCAGTAATTGTCTGCAGTTAGCTTTAGTTGCACACTGTGCACAGGATAAAGTACACTGACTGAAAATACTGCAGCTGCCTGCATGTGGTATTATTAGGAAGAGAACACCAGCAATTGTATGCAGTGATCTTTAGTTGCACACTGTGCACAGGATAAAGTACACTGACTGAAAATACTGCAGCTGCCTGCCTGTGGTATTATTAGGAAGAGAACACCAGCAATTGTCTGCAGCTAGCTTTAGTTGCACACTGTGCACAGGATACAGTACACTGACTGAAAATACTGCAGCGCCTGCCTGCCTGTGGTATTATTGGGAAGAGAACACCAGCAAATGTCTGCAGTTAGTTTGAGCTGCACACTGTGCACAGGATACAGTACACTGACTGAAAATACTGCAGCTGCCTGCCTGCCTGCCTGTGGTATTATTATAAAGAAAACAACAGAAATTGTATGCAGTTAGCTTTAGTTGCACACTGTGCACAGGATACAGTACACTGACTGAATATACTGCAGCTGCCTGCCTGTGGTATTATTAGGAAGAGAACACCAGCAATTGTCTGCAGTTAACTTTAGTTGCACACTGTGAACAGGAAAAGGTACACTGACTTAAAATACTGCAGCTGTCTGCCTGTGGTTTTATTAGGAAGAGAACACCAGCAATTGTCTGCAGTTAGCTTTAGTTGCACACTGTGCACAGGATACAGTACACTGACTGAAAATACTGCAGCTGCCTGCCTGTGGTATTATTAGGAAGAGAACACCAGCAATTGTCTGCAGTTAGCTTTAGTTGCACACTGTGCACATGATACAGTACACTGACTGAAAATACTGCAGCTGCCTGCCTGCCTGTGGTATTATTAGGAAGAGAACACCAGCAATTGTCTGCAGTTAGCTTTAGTTGCACACTGTGCACAGGATAAGGTACACTGACTGAAAATACTGCAGCTGCCTGCCTGTGGTATTATTAGGAAGATAACACCAGCAATTGTCTGCAGTTAGCTTTAGTTGCACACTGTGCACAGGATACAGTACACTGACTGAAAATACTGCAGCTGCCTGCCTGCCTGTGGTATTATTAGGAAGAGAAAACCAGCAATTGTCTGCAGTTAGCTTTAGTTGCACACTGTGCACAGGAAACAGTACACTGACTGAAAAAACTGCAGCTGCCTGCCTGCCTGTGTTATTATTACAAAGAGAACACCACAAATTGTATGCAGTTAGCTTTAGTTGCACACTGTGCACAGGATACAGTACACTGACTTAAAATACTGCAGCTGTCTGCCTGTGGTATTATTAGGAAGAGAACACCAGCAATTGTCTGCAGGTAGCTTTAGTTGCACACTGTGCACAGGATACAGTACACTGACTGAAAATACTGCAGCTGCCTGCCTGTGGTATTATTAGGAAGATAACACCAGCAATTGTCTGCAGTTAGCTTTAGTTGCACACTGTGCACAGGATACAGTACACTTATTGAAAATACTGCAGATGTCTGCCTGCCTTTGGTATTATTAGGAAGAGAACACCAGCAATTGTCTGCAGTTAGCTTTAGTTGCACACTGTGCACAGGATAAAGTACACTGACTGAAAATACTGCAGCTGCCTGCATGTGGTATTATTAGGAAGAGAACACCAGCAATTGTATGCAGTGATCTTTAGTTGCACACTGTGCACAGGATAAAGTACACTGACTGAAAATACTGCAGCTGCCTGCCTGTGGTATTATTAGGAAGAGAACACCAGCAATTGTCTGCAGCTAGCTTTAGTTGCACACTGTGCACAGGATACAGTACACTGACTGAAAATACTGCAGCGCCTGCCTGCCTGTGGTATTATTGGGAAGAGAACACCAGCAAATGTCTGCAGTTAGTTTGAGCTGCACACTGTGCACAGGATACAGTACACTGACTCAAAATACTGCAGCTGCCTGCCTGTGGTATTATTATAAAGAAAACAACAGAAATTGTATGCAGTTAGCTTTAGTTGCACACTGTGCACAGGATACAGTACACTGACTGAATATACTGCAGCTGCCTGCCTGTGGTATTAATAGGAAGAGAACACCAGCAATTGTCTGCAGTTAACTTTAGTTGCACACTGTGAACAGGAAAAGGTACACTGACTTAAAATACTGCAGCTGTCTGCCTGTGGTTTTATTAGGAAGAGAACACCAGCAATTGTCTGCAGTTAGCTTTAGTTGCACACTGTGCACAGGATACAGTACACTGACTGAAAATACTGCAGCTGCCTGCCTGTGGTATTATTAGGAAGAGAACACCAGCAATTGTCTGCAGTTAGCTTTAGTTGCACACTGTGCACAGGATACAGTACACTGACTGAAAATACTGCAGCTGCCTGCCTGCCTGTGGTATTATTAGGAAGAGAACACCAGCAATTGTCTGCAGTTAGCTTTAGTTGCACACTGTGCACAGGATACAGTACACTGACTGAAAAAACTGCACCTGCCTGTCTGCCTGTGGTATTATTACAAAGAGAACACCACAAATTGTATGCAGTTAGCTTTAGTTGCACACTGTGCACAGGATAAGGTACACTGACTGAAAATACTGCAGCTGCCTGCCTGTGGTATTATTAGGAAGATAACACCAGCAATTGTCTGCAGTTAGCTTTAGTTGCACACTGTGCACAGGATACAGTACACTGATTGAAAATACTGCAGATGTCTGTCTGCCTTTGGTATCATTAGGAAGAGAACACCAGCAATTGTCTGCAGTTAGCTTTAGTTGCACACTGTGCACAGGATAAAGTACACTGACTGAAAATACTGCAGCTGCCTGCCTGTGGTATTATTAGGAAGAGAACACCAGCAATTGTCTGCAGTGATCTTTAGTTGCACACTGTGCACAGGATACAGTACACTGACTGAAAATACTACAGCTGCCTGCCTGTGGTATTATTAGGAAGAGAACACCAGCAATTGTCTGCAGTTAGCTTTAGTTGCACACTGTGCACATGATACAGTACACTGACTGAAAATACTGCAGCGCCTGCCTGCCTGTGGTATTATTAGGAAGAGAACACCAGCAATTGTCTGCAGCTAGCTTTAGTTGCACACTGTGCACAGGATACAGTACACTGACTGAAAATACTGCAGCGCCTGCCTGCCTGTGGTATTATTGTGAAGAGAACACCAGCAAATGTCTGCAGTTAGTTTGAGCTGCACACTGTGCACAGGATACAGTACACTGACTGAAAATACTGCAGCTGCCTGCTTGCCTGTGGTATTATTATAAAGAAAACAACAGAAATTGTATGCAGTTAGCTTTAGTTGCACACTGTGCACAGGATACAGTACACTGACTGAATATACTGCAGCTGCCTGCCTGTGATATTATTAGGAAGAGAACACCAGCAATTGTCTGCAGTTAACTTTAGTTGCACACTGTGAACAGGATAAGGTACACTGACTTAAAATACTGCAGCTGTCTGCCTGTGGTTTTATTAGGAAGAGAACACCAGCAATTGTCTGCAGTTAGCTTTAGTTGCAGACTGTGCACAGGATACGGTACACTGACTGAAAATACTGCAGCTACCTGCCTGTGGTATTATAAGGAAGAGAACACCAGCAATTGTCTGCAGTAAGTTTGAGTTGCACACTGTGCACAGGATACAGTACACTGACTGAAAATACTGCAGCTGCCTGCCTGTGGTATTATTAGGAAGAGAACACCAGCAAATGTCTGCAGTTAGTTTGAGTTGCACACTGTGCACAGGATACAGTACACTGACTGAAAATATTGCAGCTGCCTGCCTGCCTTTGGTATTATTATAAAGAGAACACCAGAAATTGTATGCAGTTAGCTTTAGTTGCACACTGTGCACAGGATACAGTACACTGGCTGAAAATTCTGCAGCTGCCTGCCTGCCTGTGGTATTATTAGGAACAGAACACCAACAATTGTATGCAGCTAGCTTTAGTTGCACACTGTGCACAGGATACAGAACACTGACTGAAAATACTGCAGCTGCCTGCCTGCCTGTGGTATTATTAGGAAGAGAACACCAGCAATTGTCTGCAGTTAGCTTTAGTTGCACACTGTGCACAGGATACAGTACACTGACTGAAAAAACTGCAGCTGCCTGCCTGCCTGTGGTATTATTACAAAGAGAACACCACAAATTGTATGCAGTTAGCTTTAGTTGCACACTGTGCACAGGATAAGGTACACTGACTGAAAATACTGCAGCTGCCTGCCTGTGGTATTATTAGGAAGATAACACCAGCAATTGTCTGCAGTTAGCTTTAGTTGCACACTGTGCACAGGATACAGTACACTGACTGAAAATACTGCAGCGCCTGCCTGCCTGTGGTATTATTAGGAAGAGAACACCAGCAATTGTCTGCAGCTAGCTTTAGTTGCACACTGTGCACAGGATACAGTACACTGACTGAAAATACTGCAGCTGCCTGCCTGTGGTATTATTAGGAAGAGAACACCAGCAATTGTCTGCAGTGATCTTTAGTTGCACACTGTGCACAGGATACAGTACACTGACTGAAAATACTACAGCTGCCTGCCTGTGGTATTATTAGGAAGAGAACACCAGCAATTGTCTGCAGTTAGCTTTAGTTGCACACTGTGCACAGGATACAGTACACTGACTGAAAATACTGCAGCGCCTGCCTGCCTGTGGTATTATTAGGAAGAGAACACCAGCAATTGTCTGCAGCTAACTTTAGTTGCACACTGTGCACAGGATACAGTACACTGACTGAAAATACTGCAGCACCTGCCTGCCTGTGGTATTATTGTGAAGAGAACACCAGCAAATGTCTGCAGTTAGTTTGAGCTGCACACTGTGCACAGGATACAGTACACTGACTGAAAATACTGCTGCTGCCTGCCTGCCTGTTGTATTATTATAAAGAAAACAACAGAAATTGTATGCAGTTAGCTTTAGTTGCACACTGTGCACAGGATACAGTACACTGACTGAATATACTGCAGCTGCCTGCCTGTGATATTATTAGGAAGAGAACACCAGCAATTGTCTGCAGTTAACTTTAGTTGCACACTGTGAACAGGATAAGGTACACTGACTTAAAATACTGCAGCTGTCTGCCTGTGGTTTTATTAGGAAGAGAACACCAGCAATTGTCTGCAGTTAGCTTTAGTTGCACACTGTGCACAGTATACAGTACACTGACTGAAAATACTGCAGCTACCTGCCTGTGGTATTATAAGGAAGAGAACACCAGCAATTGTCTGCAGTAAGTTTGAGTTGCACACTGTGCACAGGATACAGTACACTGACTGAAAATACTGCAGCTGCCTGCCTGTGGTATTATTAGGAAGAGAACACCAGCAAATGTATGCAGTTAGTTTGAGTTGCACAGTGTGCACAGGATACAGTACACTGACTGAAAATACTGCAGCTGCCTGCCTGCCTTTGGTATTATTATAAAGAGAACACCAGAAATTGTATGCAGTTAGCTTTAGTTGCACACTGTGCACAGGATACAGTACACTGACTGAAAATACTGCAGCTGCCTACCTGACTGTGGTATTATTAGGAAGAGAACACCAGCAAATGTCTACAGTTAGTTTGAGTTGCACACTGTGCACAGGATACAGTACACTGACTGAAAATACTGCAGCTGCCTGCCTACCTGTGGTATTATTATAAAGAAAACACCAGAAATTGTATGCAGTTAGCTTTAGTTGCACACTGTGCACAGGATACAGTACACTGGCTGAAAATTCTGCATCTGCCTGCCTGCCTGTGGTATTATTAGGAACAGAACACCAACAATTGTATGCAGCTAGCTTTAGTTGCACACTGTGCACAGGATACAGTACACTGACTTAAAATACTGCAGCTGTCTGCCTGTGGTATTATTAGGAAGAGAACACCAGCAATTGTCTGCAGTTAACTTTAGTTGCACACTGTGCACAGGATACAGTGCACTGACTGAAAATACTGCAGCACCTGCCTGCATGTGGTATTATTAGGAAGAAAACACCAGCAATTGTCTGCAGTTAGCTTTAGTTGCACACTGTGCACAGGATACAGTACACTGACTGAAAATACTGCAGCTGCCTGCATGTGGTATTATTAGGAAGAGAACACCAGCAATTGTCTGCAGTGTTCTTTAGTTGCACACTGTGCACAGTATAAAGTACACTGACTGAAAATACTGCAGCCACCTGCCTGTGGTATTATTAGGAAGAGAACACCAGCAATTGTCTGCAGTTAGCTTTAGTTGCACACTGTGCACAGGATACAGTACACTGACTGAAAATACTGCAGCTGCCTGCCTGCCTGTGGTATTATTAGGAAGAGAACACCAGCAATTGTCTGCAGTTAGCTTTAGTTGCACACTGTGCACAGGATACAGTACACTGACTGAAAAAACTGCAGCTGCCTGCCTGCCTGTGTTATTATTACAAAGAGAACACCACAAATTGTATGCAGTTAGCTTTAGTTGCACACTGTGCACAGGATACAGTACACTGACTGAAAATACTGCAGCTGTCTGCCTGTGGTATTAGGAAGAGAACACCAGCAATTGTCTGCAGGTAGCTTTAGTTGCACACTGTGCACAGGATACAGTACACTGACTGAAAATACTGCAGCTGCCTGCCTGTGGTATTATTAGGAAGATAACACCAGCAATTGTCTGCAGTTAGCTTTAGTTACACACTGTGCACAGGATACAGTACACTGATTGAAAATACTGCAGATGTCTGCCTGCCTTTGGTAATATTAGGAAGAGAACACCAGCAATTGTCTGCAGTTAGCTTTAGTTGCACACTGTGCACAGGATAAAGTACACTGACTGAAAATACTGCAGCTGCCTGCATGTGGTATTATTAGGAAGAGAACACCAGCAATTGTATGCAGTGATCTTTAGTTGCACACTGTGCACAGGATAAAGTACACTGACTGAAAATACTGCAGCTGCCTGCCTGTGGTATTATTAGGAAGAGAACACCAGCAATTGTCTGCAGCTAGCTTTAGTTGCACACTGTGCACAGGATACAGTACACTGACTGAAAATACTGCAGCGCCTGCCTGCCTGTGGTATTATTGGGAAGAGAACACCAGCAAATGTCTGCAGTTAGTTTGAGCTACACACTGTGCACAGGATACAGTACACTGACTGAAAATACTGCAGCTGCCTGCCTGCCTGCCTGTGGTATTATTATAAAGAAAACAACAGAAATTGTATGCAGTTAGCTTTAGTTGCACACTGTGCACAGGATACAGTACACTGACTGAATATACTGCAGCTGCCTGCCTGTGGAATTATTAGGAAGAGAACACCAGCAATTGTCTGCAGTTAACTTTAGTTGCACACTGTGAACAGGAAAAGGTACACTGACTTAAAATACTGCAGCTGTCTGCCTGTGGTTTTATTAGGAAGAGAACACCAGCAATTGTCTGCAGTTAGCTTTAGTTGCACACTGTGCACAGGATACAGTACACTGACTGAAAATACTGCAGCTGCCTGCCTGTGGTATTATTAGGAAGAGAACACCAGCAATTGTCTGCAGTTAGCTTTAGTTGCACACTGTGCACAGGATACAGTACACTGACTGAAAATACTGCAGCTGCCTGCCTGCCTGTGGTATTATTAGGAAGAGAACACCAGCAATTGTCTGCAGTTAGCTTTAGTTGCACACTGTGCACAGGATACAGTACACTGACTGAAAAGACTGCAGCTGCCTGCCTGCCTGTGGTATTATTACAAAGAGAACACCACAAATTGTACGCAGTTAGCTTTAGTTGCACACTGTGCACAGGATAAGGTACACTGACTGAAAATACTGCAGCTGCCTGCCTGTGGTATTATTAGGAAGATAACACCAGCAATTGTCTGCAGTTAGCTTTAGTTGCACACTGTGCACAGGATACAGTACACTGATTGAAAATACTGCAGATGTCTGCCTGCCTTTGGTATCATTAGGAAGAGAACACCAGCAATTGTCTGCAGTTAGCTTTAGTTGCACACTGTGCACAGGATAAAGTACACTGACTGAAAATACTGCAGCTGCCTGTCTGTGGTATTATTAGGAAGAGAACACCAGCAATTGTCTGCAGTGACTCTTTAGTTGCACACTGTGCACAGGATACAGTACACTGACTGAAAATACTACAGCTGCCTGCCTGTGGTATTATAAGGAAGAGAACACCAGCAATTGTCTGCAGTTAGCTTTAGTTGTACACTGTGCACAGGATACAGTACACTTATTGAAAATACTGAAGCTGCCTGCCTGCCTGTGGTATTATTAGGAAGAGAACACCAGCAATTGTCTGCAGCTAGCTTTAGTTGCACACTGTGCACAGGATACAGTACACTGACTGAAAATACTGCAGCGCCTGCCTGCCTGTGGTATTATTGTGAAGAGAACACCAGCAAATGTCTGCAGTTAGTTTGAGCTGCACACTGTGCACAGGATACAGTACACTGACTGAAAATACTGCAGCTGCCTGCATGTGGTATTATTAGGAAGAGAACACCAGCAATTGTCTGCAGTGTTCTTTAGTTGCACACTGTGCACAGTATAAAGTACACTGACTGAAAATACTGCAGCCACCTGCCTGTGGTATTATTAGGAAGAGAACACCAGCAATTGTCTGCAGTTAGCTTTAGTTGCACACTGTGCACAGGATACAGTACACTGACTGAAAATACTGCAGCTGCCTGCCTGCCTGTGGTATTATTAGGAAGAGAACACCAGCAATTGTCTGCAGTTAGCTTTAGTTGCACACTGTGCACAGGATACAGTACACTGACTGAAAAAACTGCAGCTGCCTGCCTGCCTGTGTTATTATTACAAAGAGAACACCACAAATTGTATGCAGTTAGCTTTAGTTGCACACTGTGCACAGGATACAGTACACTGACTGAAAATACTGCAGCTGTCTGCCTGTGGTATTAGGAAGAGAACACCAGCAATTGTCTGCAGGTAGCTTTAGTTGCACACTGTGCACAGGATACAGTACACTGACTGAAAATATTGCAGCTGCCTGCCTGTGGTATTATTAGGAAGATAACACCAGCAATTGTCTGCAGTTAGCTTTAGTTACACACTGTGCACAGGATACAGTACACTGATTGAAAATACTGCAGATGTCTGCCTGCCTTTGGTAATATTAGGAAGAGAACACCAGCAATTGTCTGCAGTTAGCTTTAGTTGCACACTGTGCACAGGATAAAGTACACTGACTGAAAATACTGCAGCTGCCTGCATGTGGTATTATTAGGAAGAGAACACCAGCAATTGTATGCAGTGATCTTTAGTTGCACACTGTGCACAGGATAAAGTACACTGACTGAAAATACTGCAGCTGCCTGCCTGTGGTATTATTAGGAAGAGAACACCAGCAATTGTCTGCAGCTAGCTTTAGTTGCACACTGTGCACAGGATACAGTACACTGACTGAAAATACTGCAGCGCCTGCCTGCCTGTGGTATTATTGGGAAGAGAACACCAGCAAATGTCTGCAGTTAGTTTGAGCTGCACACTGTGCACAGGATACAGTACACTGACTGAAAATACTGCAGCTGCCTGCCTGCCTGCCTGTGGTATTATTATAAAGAAAACAACAGAAATTGTATGCAGTTAGCTTTAGTTGCACACTGTGCACAGGATACAGTACACTGACTGAATATACTGCAGCTGCCTGCCTGTGGAATTATTAGGAAGAGAACACCAGCAATTGTCTGCAGTTAACTTTAGTTGCACACTGTGAACAGGAAAAGGTACACTGACTTAAAATACTGCAGCTGTCTGCCTGTGGTTTTATTAGGAAGAGAACACCAGCAATTGTCTGCAGTTAGCTTTAGTTGCACACTGTGCACAGGATACAGTACACTGACTGAAAATACTGCAGCTGCCTGCCTGTGGTATTATTAGGAAGAGAACGCCAGCAATTGTCTGCAGTTAGCTTTAGTTGCACACTGTGCACAGGATACAGTACACTGACTGAAAATACTGCAGCTGCCTGCCTGCCTGTGGTATTATTAGGAAGAGAACACCAGCAATTGTCTGCAGTTAGCTTTAGTTGCACACTGTGCACAGGATACAGTACACTGACTGAAAAGACTGCAGCTGCCTGCCTGCCTGTGGTATTATTACAAAGAGAACACCACAAATTGTATGCAGTTAGCTTTAGTTGCACACTGTGCACAGGATAAGGTACACTGACTGAAAATACTGCAGCTGCCTGCCTGTGGTATTATTAGGAAGATAACACCAGCAATTGTCTGCAGTTAGCTTTAGTTGCACACTGTGCACAGGATACAGTACACTGACTGAAAATACTGCAGCTGCCTGCATGTGGTATTATTAGGAAGAGAACACCAGCAATTGTCTGCAGTGTTCTTTAGTTGCACACTGTGCACAGTATAAAGTACACTGACTGAAAATACTGCAGCCACCTGCCTGTGGTATTATTAGGAAGAGAACACCAGCAATTGTCTGCAGTTAGCTTTAGTTGCACACTGTGCACAGGATACAGTACACTGACTGAAAATACTGCAGCTGCCTGCCTGCCTGTGGTATTATTAGGAAGAGAACACCAGCAATTGTCTGCAGTTAGCTTTAGTTGCACACTGTGCACAGGATACAGTACACTGACTGAAAAAACTGCAGCTGCCTGCCTGCCTGTGTTATTATTACAAAGAGAACACCACAAATTGTATGCAGTTAGCTTTAGTTGCACACTGTGCACATGATACAGTACACTGACTGAAAATACTGCAGCTGTCTGCCTGTGGTATTAGGAAGAGAACACCAGCAATTGTCTGCAGGTAGCTTTAGTTGCACACTGTGCACAGGATACAGTACACTGACTGAAAATACTGCAGCTGCCTGCCTGTGGTATTATTAGGAAGATAACACCAGCAATTGTCTGCAGTTAGCTTTAGTTACACACTGTGCACAGGATACAGTACACTGATTGAAAATACTGCAGATGTCTGCCTGCCTTTGGTAATATTAGGAAGAGAACACCAGCAATTGTCTGCAGTTAGCTTTAGTTGCACACTGTGCACAGGATAAAGTACACTGACTGAAAATACTGCAGCTGCCTGCATGTGGTATTATTAGGAAGAGAACACCAGCAATTGTATGCAGTGATCTTTAGTTGCACACTGTGCACAGGATAAAGTACACTGACTGAAAATACTGCAGCTGCCTGCCTGTGGTATTATTAGGAAGAGAACACCAGCAATTGTCTGCAGCTAGCTTTAGTTGCACACTGTGCACAGGATGCAGTACACTGACTGAAAATACTGCAGCGCCTGCCTGCCTGTGGTATTATTGGGAAGAGAACACCAGCAAATGTCTGCAGTTAGTTTGAGCTGCACACTGTGCACAGGATACAGTACACTGACTGAAAATACTGCAGCTGCCTGCCTGCCTGTGGTATTATTATAAAGAAAACAACAGAAATTGTATGCAGTTAGCTTTAGTTGCACACTGTGCACAGGATACAGTACACTGACTGAATATACTGCAGCTGCCTGCCTGTGGAATTATTAGGAAGAGAACACCAGCAATTGTCTGCAGTTAACTTTAGTTGCACACTGTGAACAGGAAAAGGTACACTGACTTAAAATACTGCAGCTGTCTGCCTGTGGTTTTATTAGGAAGAGAACACCAGCAATTGTCTGCAGTTAGCTTTAGTTGCACACTGTGCACAGGATACAGTACACTGACTGAAAATACTGCAGCTGCCTGCCTGTGGTATTATTAGGAAGAGAACACCAGCAATTGTCTGCAGTTAGCTTTAGTTGCACACTGTGCACAGGATACAGTACACTGACTGAAAATACTGCAGCTGCCTGCCTGCCTGTGGTATTATTAGGAAGAGAACACCAGCAATTGTCTGCAGTTAGCTTTAGTTGCACACTGTGCACAGGATACAGTACACTGACTGAAAAGACTGCAGCTGCCTGCCTGCCTGTGGTATTATTACAAAGAGAACACCACAAATTGTATGCAGTTAGCTTTAGTTGCACACTGTGCACAGGATAAGGTACACTGACTGAAAATACTGCAGCTGCCTGCCTGTGGTATTATTAGGAAGATAACACCAGCAATTGTCTGCAGTTAGCTTTAGTTGCACACTGTGCACAGGATACAGTACACTGATTGAAAATACTGCAGATGTCTGCCTGCCTTTGGTATCATTAGGAAGAGAACACCAGCAATTGTCTGCAGTTAGCTTTAGTTGCACACTGTGCACAGGATAAAGTACACTGACTGAAAATACTGCAGCTGCCTGTCTGTGGTATTATTAGGAAGAGAACACCAGCAATTGTCTGCAGTGACTCTTTAGTTGCACACTGTGCACAGGATACAGTACACTGACTGAAAATACTACAGCTGCCTGCCTGTGGTATTATAAGGAAGAGAACACCAGCAATTGTCTGCAGTTAGCTTTAGTTGTACACTGTGCACAGGATACAGTACACTTATTGAAAATACTGAAGCTGCCTGCCTGCCTGTGGTATTATTAGGAAGAGAACACCAGCAATTGTCTGCAGCTAGCTTTAGTTGCACACTGTGCACAGGATACAGTACACTGACTGAAAATACTGCAGCGCCTGCCTGCCTGTGGTATTATTGTGAAGAGAACACCAGCAAATGTCTGCAGTTAGTTTGAGCTGCACACTGTGCACAGGATACAGTACACTGACTGAAAATACTGCAGCTGCCTGCCTGCCTGTGGTATTATTATAAAGAAAACAACAGAAATTGTATGCAGTTAGCTTTAGTTGCACACTGTGTACAGGATACAGTACACTGACTGAATATACTGCAGCTGCCTGCCTGTGATATTATTAGGAAGAGAACACCAGCAATTGTCTGCAGTTAACTTTAGTTGCACACTGTGAACAGGATAAGGTACACTGACTTAAAATACTGCAGCTGTCTGCCTGTGGTTTTATTAGGAAGAGAACACCAGCAATTGTCTGCAGTTAGCTTTAGTTGCACACTGTGCACAGGATACAGTACACTGACTGAAAATACTGCAGCTACCTGCCTGTGGTATTATAAGGAAGAGAACACCAGCAATTGTCTGCAGTAAGTTTGAGTTGCACACTGTGCACAGGATACAGTACACTGACTGAAAATACTGCAGCTGCCTGCCTGCCTGCCTGTGGTATTATTAGGAAGAGAACACCAGCAAATGTCTGCAGTTAGTTTGAGTTGCACACTGTGCACAGGATACAGTACACTGACTGAAAATACTGCAGCTGCCTGCCTGCCTTTGGTATTATTATAAAGAGAACACCAGAAATTGTATGCAGTTAGCTTTAGTTGCACACTGTGCACAGGATAAAGTACACTGACTGAAAATACTGCAGCTGCCTGCCTGGCTGTGGTATTATTAGGAAGAGAACACCAGCAAATGTCTACAGTTAGTTTGAGTTGCACACTGTGCACAGGATACAGTACACTGACTGAAAATACTGCAGCTGCCTGCCTGCCTGTGGTATTATTATAAAGAAAACACCAGAAATTGTATGCAGTTAGCTTTAGTTGCACACTGTGCACAGGATACAGTACACTGGCTGAAAATTCTGCAGCTGCATGCCTGCCTGTGGTATTATTAGGAACAGAACACCAACAATTGTATGCAGCTAGCTTTAGTTGCACACTGTGCACAGGATACAGTACACTGACTGAAAATACTGCAGCTGTCTGCCTGTGGTATTATTAGGAAGAGAACACCAGCAATTGTCTGCAGTTAACTTTAGTTGCACACTGTGAACAGGATAAGGTACACTGACTTAAAATACTGCAGCTGTCTGCCTGTGGTATTATTAGGAAGAGAACACCAGCAATTGTCTGCAGTTAGCTTTAGTTGCACACTGTGCACAGGATACAGTACACTGACTGAAAATACTGCAGCACCTGCCTGCATGTGGTATTATTAGGAAGAAAACACCAGCAATTGTCTGCAGTTAGCTTTAGTTGCACACTGTGCACAGGATACAGTACACTGACTGAAAATACTGCAGCTGCCTGCATGTGGTATTATTAGGAAGAGAACACCAGCAATTGTCTGCAGTGTTCTTTAGTTGCACACTGTGCACAGTATAAAGTACACTGACTGAAAATACTGCAGCCACCTGCCTGTGGTATTATTAGGAAGAGAACACCAGCAATTGTCTGCAGTTAGCTTTAGTTGCACACTGTGCACAGGATACAGTACACTGACTGAAAATACTGCAGCTGCCTGCCTGCCTGTGGTATTATTAGGAAGAGAACACCAGCAATTGTCTGCAGTTAGCTTTAGTTGCACACTGTGCACAGGATACAGTACTCTGACTGAAAAAACTGCAGCTGCCTGCCTGCCTGTGTTATTATTACAAAGAGAACACCACAAATTGTCTGCAGGTAGCTTTAGTTGCACACTGTGCACAGGATACAGTACACTGACTGAAAATACTGCAGCTGCCTGCCTGTGGTATTATTAGGAAGAGAACACCAGCAATTGTCTGCAGTTAACTTTAGTTGCACACTGTGAACAGGAAAAGGTACACTGACTTAAAATACTGCAGCTGTCTGCCTGTGGTTTTATTAGGAAGAGAACACCAGCAATTGTCTGCAGTTAGCTTTAGTTGCACACTGTGCACAGGATACAGTACACTGACTGAAAATACTGCAGCTGCCTGCCTGTGGTATTATTAGGAAGAGAACACCAGCAATTGTCTGCAGTAAGTTTGAGTTGCACACTGTGCACAGGATACAGTACACTGACTGAAAATACTGCAGCTGCCTGCCTGCCTGCCTGTGGTATTATTAGGAAGAGAACACCAGCAAATGTCTGCAGTTAGTTTGAGTTGCACACTGTGCACAGGATACAGTACACTGACTGAAAATACTGCAGCTGCCTGCCTGCCTTTGGTATTATTATAAAGAGAACACCAGAAATTGTATGCAGTTAGCTTTAGTTGCACACTGTGCACAGGATACAGTACACTGACTGAAAATACTGCAGCTGCCTGCCTGGCTGTGGTATTATTAGGAAGAGAACACCAGCAAATGTCTACAGTTAGTTTGAGTTGCACACTGTGCACAGGATACAGTACACTGACTGAAAATACTGCAGCTGCCTGCCTGCCTGTGGTATTATTATAAAGAAAACACCAGAAATTGTATGCAGTTAGCTTTAGTTGCACACTGTGCACAGGATACAGTACACTGGCTGAAAATTCTGCAGCTGCATGCCTGCCTGTGGTATTATTAGGAACAGAACACCAACAATTGTATGCAGCTAGCTTTAGTTGCACACTGTGCACAGGATACAGTACACTGACTGAAAATACTGCAGCTGTCTGCCTGTGGTATTATTAGGAAGAGAACACCAGCAATTGTCTGCAGTTAACTTTAGTTGCACACTGTGAACAGGATAAGGTACACTGACTTAAAATACTGCAGCTGTCTGCCTGTGGTATTATTAGGAAGAGAACACCAGCAATTGTCTGCAGTTAGCTTTAGTTGCACACTGTGCACAGGATACAGTACACTGACTGAAAATACTGCAGCTGCCTGCCTGCCTGTGGTATTATTATAAAGAAAACAACAGAAATTGTATGCAGTTAGCTTTAGTTGCACACTGTGCACAGGATACAGTACACTGACTGAAAATACTGCAGCTGCCTGCCTGTGGTATTATTAGGAAGAGAACACCAGCAATTGTCTGCAGTTAGCTTTAGTTGCACACTGTGCACAGGATACAGTACACTGACTGAAAATACTGCAGCTGCCTGCCTGTGGTATTATAAGGAAGAGAACACCAGCAATTGTCTGCAGTAAGTTTGAGTTGCACACTGTGCACAGGATACAGTACACTAACTGAAAATACTGCAGCTGCCTGCCTGTGGTATTATTAGGAAGAGAACACCAGCAAAAGTCCGCAGTTAGTTTGAGTTGCACACTGTGCACAGGATACAGTACACTGACTGAAAATACTGCAGCTGCCTGCCTGCCTTTGGTATTATTATAAATAGAACACCAGAAATTGTATGCAGTTAGCTTTAGTTGCACACTGTGCACAGGATACAGTACACTGACTGAAAATACTGCAGCTGCCTGCCTGACTGTGGTATTATTGGGAAGAGAACACCAGAAAATGTCTGCAGTTAGTTTGAGTTGCACACTGTGCACAGGATACAGTACACTGACTGAAAATACTGCAGCTGCCTGCCTGCCTGTGGTATTATTATAAAGAAAACACCAGAAATTGTATGCAGTTAGCTTTAGTTGCACACTGTGCACAGGATACAGTACACTGGCTGAAAATTCTGCAGCTGCCTGCCTGCCTGTGGTATTATTAGGAACAGAACACCAACAAGTGTATGCAGCTAGCTTTAGTTGCACACTGTTCACAGGATACAGTACACTGACTGAAAATACTGCAGCTGTCTGCCTGTGGTATTATTAGGAAGAGAACACCAGCAATTGTCTACAGTTAGCTTTAGTTGCACACTGTGCACAGGATACAGTACACTGACTGAAAATACTGCAGCACCTGCCTGCCTGTGGTATTATTAGGAAGAAAACACCAGCAATTGTCTGCAGTTAGCTTTAGTTGCACACTGTGCACAGGATACAGTACACTGACTGAAAATACTGCAGCTGCCTGCATGTGGTATTATTAGGAAGAGAACACCAGCAATTGTCTGCAGTGATCTTTAGTTGCACACTGTGCACAGTATAAAGTACACTGACTGAAAATACTGCAGCCACCTGCCTGTGGTATTATTAGGAAGAGAACACCAGCAATTGTCTGCAGTTAGCTTTAGTTGCACACTGTGCACAGGATACAGTACACTGACTGAAAATACTGCAGCAGCCTGCCTGCCTGTGTTATTATTACAAAGAGAACACCACAAATTGTATGCAGTTAGCTTTAGTTTCACACTGTGCACAGGATACAGTACACTGACTGAAATACTGCAGCTGCCTGCCTGTGGTATTATTGGGAAGAGAACACCAGCAAATGTCTGCAGTTAGTTTGAGCTGCACACTGTGCACAGGATACAGTACACTGACTGAAAATACTGCAGCTGCCTGCCTGCCTGTGGTATTATTATAAAGAAAACAACAGAAATTGTATGCAGTTAGCTTTAGTTGCACACTGTGCACAGGATACAGTACACTGACTGAATATACTGCAGCTGCCTGCCTGTGGTATTATTAGGAAGAGAACACCAGCAGTTGTCTGCAGTTAACTTTAGTTGCACATTGTGAACAGGATAAGGTACACTGACTTAAAGTACTGCAGCTGTCTGCCTGTGGTTTTATTAGGAAGAGAACACCAGCAATTGTCTGCAGTTAGCTTTAGTTGCACACTGTGCACAGGATACAGTACACTGACTGAAAATTCTGCAGCTGCCTGCCTGTGGTATTATAAGGAAGAGAACACCAGCAATTGTCTGCAGTAAGTTTGAGTTGCACACTGTGCACAGGATACAGTACACTGACTGAAAATACTGCAGCTGCCTGCCTGCCTTTGGTATTATTGGGAAGAGAACACCAGCAAATGTCTGCAGTTAGTTTGAGTTGCACATTGTGCACAGGATACAGTACACTGACTGAAAAAACTGCAGCTGCCTGACTGCCTGTGGTATTATTACAAAGAGAACACCACAAATTGTATGCAGTTAGCTTTAGTTGCACACTGTGCACAGGATAAGGTACACTGACTGAAAATACTGCAGCTGCCTGTCTGTGGTATTATTAGGAAGATAACACCAGCAATTGTCTGCAGGTAGCTTTAGTTGCACACTGTGCACAGGATACAGTACACTGATTGAAAATACTGCAGATGTCTGCCTGCCTTTGGTATTATTAGGAAGAGAACACCAGAAATTGTCTGCAGTTAGCTTTAGTTGCACACTGTGCACAGGATAAAGTACACTGACTGAAAATACTGCAGCTGCCTGCATGTGGTATTATTAGGAAGAGAACACCAGCAATTGTCTGCAGTGATCTTTAGTTGCACACTGTGCACAGGATAAAGTACACTGACTGAAAATACTGCAGCTTCCTGCCTGTGGTATTATTCGGAAGAGAACACCAGCAATTGTCTGCAGTTAGCTTTAGTTGTACACTGTGCACAGGATACAGTACACTTACTGAAAATACTGCAGCTGCCTGCCTGCCTGCCTGTGGTATTATTAGGAAGAGAACACCAGCAATTGTCTGCAGCTAGCTTTAGTTGCACACTGTGCACAGGATACAGTACACTGATTGAAAATACTGCAGCGCCTGCCTGCCTGTGGTATTATTGGGAAGAGAACACCAGCAAATGTCTGCAGTTAGTTTGAGCTGCACACTGTGCACAGGATACAGTACACTGACTGAAAATACTGCAGCTGCCTGCCTGTGGTATTATTATAAAGAAAACAGCAGAAATTGTATGCAGTTAGCTTTAGTTGCACACTGTGCACAGGATACAGTACACTGACTGAATATACTGCAGCTGCCTGCCTGTGGTATTATTAGGAAGAGAACACCAGCAATTGTCTGCAGTTAACTTTAGTTGCACACTGTGAACAGGATAAGGTACACTGACTTAAAATACTGCAGCTGTCTGCCTGTGGTTTTATTAGGAAGAGAACACCAGCAATTGTCTGCAGTTAGCTTTAGTTGCACACTGTGCACAGGATACAGTACACTGACTGAAAATACTGCAGCTGCCTGCCTGTGGTATTATAAGGAAGAGAACACCAGCAATTGTCTGCAGTAAGTTTGAGTTGCACACTGTGCACAGGATACAGTACATTGACTGAAAATACTGCAGCTGCCTGCCTGTGGTATTATTAGGAAGAGAACACCAGCAAATGTCTGCAGTTAGTTTGAGTTGCACACTGTGCACAGGATACAGTACACTGACTGAAAATACTGCAGCTGCCTGCCTGCCTTTGGTATTATTATAAAGAGAACACCAGAAATTGTATGCAGTTAGCTTTAGTTGCACACTGTGCACAGGATACAGTTCACTGACTGAAAATACTGCAGCTGCCTGCCTGACTGTGGTATTATTAGGAAGAGAACACCAGCAAATGTCTGCAGTTAGTTTGAGTTGCACACTGTGCACAGGATACAGTACAATGACTGAAAATACTGCAGCTGCCTGCCTGCCTTTGGTATTATTGGGAAGAGAACACCAGCAAATGTCTGCAGTTAGTTTGAGTTGCACACTGTGCACAGGATACAGTACACTGACTGAAAATACTGCAGCTGCCTGCCTGCCTGCCTGTGGTATTATTATAAAGAAAACACCAGAAATTGTATGCCGTTAGCTTTAGTTGCACACTGTGCACAGGATACAGTACACTGGCTGAAAATTCTGCAGCTGCCTGCCTGCCTGTGGTATTATTAGGAACAGAACACCAACAATCGTATGCAGCTAGCTTTAGTTGCACACTGTGCACAGGATACAGTACACTGACTGAAAATACTGCAGCTGTCTGCCTGTGGTATTATTAGGGAGAGAACACCAGCAATTGTCTGCAGTTAACTTTAGTTGCACACTGTGAACAGGATAAGGTACACTGACTTAAAATACTGCAGCTGTCTGCCTGTGGTATTATTAGGAAGAGAACACCAGCAATTGTCTGCAGTTAGCTTTAGTTGCACACTGTGCACAGGATACAGTACACTGACTGAAAATACTGCAGCACCTGCCTGCCTGTGGTATTATTAGGAAGAAAACACCAGCAATTGTCTGCAGTTAGCTTTAGTTACACACTGTGCACAGGATACAGTACACTGACTGAAAATACTGCAGCTGCCTGCCTGTGGTATTATTAGGAAGAGAACACCAGCAATTGTCTGCAGTTAGCTTTAGTTGCAAACTGTGCACAGGATACAGTACACTGACTGAAAATACTGCAGCTGCCTGCCTGTCTGTGGTATTATTAGGAAGAGAACACCAGCAATTGTCTGCAGTTAGCTTTAGTTGCACACTGTGCACATGATACAGTACACTGACTGAAAAAACTGCAGCTGCCTGCCTGCCTGCCTGTGTTATTATTACAAAGAGAACACCACAAATTGTATGCAGTTAGCTTTAGTTGCACACTGTGCACAGGATACAGTACACTGGCTGAAAATACTGCAGCTGTCTGCCTGTGGTATTATTAGGAAGAGAACACCAGCAAATGTCTGCAGTTAGTTTGAGTTGCACACTGTGCACAGGATACAGTACACTGACTGAAAATACTGCAGCTGCCTGCCTGCCTTTGGTATTATTATAAAGAGAACACCAGAAATGGTATGCAGTTAGCTTTAGTTGCACACTGTGCACAGGATAAAATACACTGACTGAAAATACTGCAGCTGCCTGCCTGTGGTATTATTAGGAAGAGAACACCAGCAATTGTCTGCAGTTAGCTTTAGTTGTACACTGTGCACAGGATACAGTACACTCACTGAAAATATTGCAGCTGCCTGCCTGCCTGTGGTATTATTAGGAAGAGAACACCAGCAATTGTCTGCAGCTAGCTTTAGTTGCACACTGTGCACAGGATACAGTACACTGACTGAAAAAACTGCAGCTGCCTGCCTGCCTGTGGTATTATTACAAAGATAACACCACAAATTGTATGCAGATAGCTTTAGTTGCACACTGTGCACAGGATAAGGTACACTGACTGAAAATACTGCAGCTGCCTGCCTGTGGTATTATTAGGAAGATAACACCAGCAATTGTCTGCAGTTAGCTTTAGTTGCACACTGTGCACAGGATACAGTACACTGACTGAAAATACTGCAGCTGCCTGCCTGTGGTATTATAAGGAAGAGAACACCAGCAATTGTCTGCAGTAAGTTTGAGTTGCACACTGTGCACAGGATACAGTACACTGACTGAAAATACCGCAGCTGCCTGCCTGCCTTTGGTATTATTGGGAAGAGAACACCAGCAAATGTCTGCAGTTAGTTTGAGTTGCACACTGTGCACAGGATACAGTACACTGACTGAAAAAACTGCAGCTGCCTGACTGCCTGTGGTATTATTTCAAAGAGAACACCACAAATTGTATGCAGTTAGCTTTAGTTGCACACTGTGCACAGGATAAGGTACACTGACTGAAAATACTGCAGCTGCCTGTCTGTGGTATTATTAGGAAGAGAACACCAGCAATTGTCTGCAGTTAGCTTTAGTTGCACACTGTGCACAGGATACAGTACACTGATTGAAAATACCGCAGATGTCTGCCTGCCTTTGGTATTATTAGGAAGAGAACACCAGAAATTGTCTGCAGTTAGCTTTAGTTGCACACTGTGCACAGGATAAAGTACACTGACTGAAAATTCTGCAGCTGCCTGCATGTGGTATTATTAGGAAGAGAACACCAGCAATTGTCTGCAGTGATCTTTAGTTGCACACTGTGCACAGGATAAATTACACTGACTGAAAATACTGCAGCTTCCTGCCTGTGGTATTATTAGGAAGAGAACACCAGCAATTGTCTGCAGTTAGCTTTAGTTGTACACTATGCACAGGATACAGTACACTTACTGAAAATACTGCAGCTGCCTGCCTGCCTGTGGTATTATTAGGAAGAGAACACCAGCAATTGTCTGCAGCTAGCTTTAGTTGCACACTGTGCACAGGATACAGTACACTGACTGAAAATACTGCAGCGCCTGCCTGCCTGTGGTATAATTGGGAAGAGAACACCAGCAAATGTCTGCAGTTAGTTTGAGCTGCACACTGTGCACAGGATACAGTACACTGACTGAAAATACTGCAGCTGCCTGTCTGCCTGTGGTATTATTATAAAGAAAACAACAGAAATTGTATGCAGTTAGCTTTAGTTGCACACTGTGCACAGGATACAGTACACTGACTAAATATACTGCAGCTGCCTGCCTGTGGTATTATTAGGAAGAGAACACCAGCAATTGTCTGCAGTTAACTTTAGTTGCACACTGTGAACAGGATAAGGTACACTGACTTAAAATACTGCAGCTGTCTGCCTGTGGTTTTATTAGGAAGAGAACACCAGCAATTGTCTGCAGTTAGCTTTAGTTACACACTGTGCACAGGATACAGTACACTGACTGAAAATACTGCAGCTACCTGCCTGTGGTATTATAAGGAAGAGAACACCAGCAATTGTCTGCAGTAAGTTTGAGTTGCACACTGTGCACAGGATACAGTACACTGACTGAAAATACTGCAGCTGCCTGTCTGTGGTATTATTAGGAAGAGAACACCAGCAAATGTCTGCAGTTAGTTTGAGTTGCACACTGTGCACAGGATACAGTACACTGACTGAAAATACTGCAGCTGCCTGCCTGCCTTTGGTATTATTATAAAGAGAACACCAGAAATTGTATGCAGCTAGCTTTAGTTGCACACTGTGCACATGATAAAGTACACTGACTGAAAATACTGCAGCTGCCTGCCTGTGGTATTATTAGGAAGAGAACACCAGCAATTGTCTGCAGTTAGCTTTAGTTGTACACTGTGCACAGGATACAGTACACTTACTGAAAATACTGCAGCTGCCTGCATGCCTGTGGTATTATTAGGAAGAGAACACCAGCAATTGTCTGCAGCTAGCTTTAGTTGCACACTGTGCACAGGATACAGCAGTACACTGACTGAAAATACTGCAGCGCCTGCCTGCCTGTGGTATTATTGGGAAGAGAACACCAGCAAATGTCTGCAGTTAGTTTGAGCTGAACACTGTGCACAGGATACAGTACACTGACTGAAAATACTGCAGCTGCCTGCCTGCCTGTGGTATTATTATAAAGAAAACAACAGAAATTGTATGCAGTTAGCTTTAGTTGCACACTGTGCCCAGGATACAGTACACTGACTGAAAATACTGCAGCTGCCTGCCTGCCTTTGGTATTATTATAAAGAGAACACCAGAAATTGTATGCAGTTAGCTTTAGTTGCACACTGTGCACAGGATACAGTTCACTGACTGAAAATACTGCAGCTGCCTGCCTGACTGTGGTATTATTAGGAAGAGAACACCAGCAAATGTCTGCAGTTAGTTTGAGTTGCACACTGTGCACAGGATACAGTACAATGACTGAAAATACTGCAGCTGCCTGCCTGCCTTTGGTATTATTGGGAAGAGAACACCAGCAAATGTCTGCAGTTAGTTTGAGTTGCACACTGTGCACAGGATACAGTACACTGACTGAAAATACTGCAGCTGCCTGCCTGCCTGCCTGTGGTATTATTATAAAGAAAACACCAGAAATTGTATGCAGTTAGCTTTAGTTGCACACTGTGCACAGGATACAGTACACTGGCTGAAAATTCTGCAGCTGCCTGCCTGCCTGCCTGTGGTATTATTAGGAACAGAACACCAACAATCGTATGCAGCTAGCTTTAGTTGCACACTGTGCACAGGATACAGTACACTGACTGAAAATACTGCAGCTGTCTGCCTGTGGTATTATTAGGGAGAGAACACCAGCAATTGTCTGCAGTTAACTTTAGTTGCACACTGTGAACAGGATAAGGTACACTGACTTAAAATACTGCAGCTGTCTGCCTGTGGTATTATTAGGAAGAGAACACCAGCAATTGTCTGCAGTTAGCTTTAGTTGCACACTGTGCACAGGATACAGTACACTGACTGAAAATACTGCAGCACCTGCCTGCCTGTGGTATTATTAGGAAGAAAACACCAGCAATTGTCTGCAGTTAGCTT
Source organism: Rana muscosa (assembly GCA_029206835.1). Lineage (NCBI taxonomy): Eukaryota > Metazoa > Chordata > Amphibia > Anura > Ranidae > Rana > Rana muscosa. The sequence goes on along the minus strand of CM055127.1, from coordinate 207,373,346 downwards.
TAGTTACACACTGTGCACAGGATACAGTACACTGACTGAAAATACTGCAGCTGCCTGCCTGTGGTATTATTAGGAAGAGAACACCAGCAATTGTCTGCAGTTAGCTTTAGTTGCAAACTGTGCACAGGATACAGTACACTGACTGAAAATACTGCAGCTGCAAGCCTGTCTGTGGTATTATTAGGAAGAGAACACCAGCAATTGTCTGCAGTTAGCTTTAGTTGCACACTGTGCACAGGATACAGTACACTGACTGAAAAAACTGCAGCTGCCTGCCTGCCTGCCTGTGTTATTATTACAAAGAGAACACCACAAATTGTATGCAGTTAGCTTTAGTTGCACACTGTGCACAGGATACAGTACACTGGCTGAAAATACTGCAGCTGTCTGCCTGTGGTATTATTAGGAAGAGAACACCAGCAAATGTCTGCAGTTAGTTTGAGTTGCACACTGTGCACAGGATACAGTACACTGACTGAAAATACTGCAGCTGCCTGCCTGCCTTTGGTATTATTATAAAGAGAACACCAGAAATGGTATGCAGTTAGCTTTAGTTGCACACTGTGCACAGGATAAAGTACACTGACTGAAAATACTGCAGCTGCCTGCCTGTGGTATTATTAGGAAGAGAACACCAGCAATTGTCTGCAGTTAGCTTTAGTTGTACACTGTGCACAGGATACAGTACACTTACTGAAAATACTGCAGCTGCCTGCCTGCCTGTGGTATTATTAGGAAGAGAACACCAGCAATTGTCTGCAGCTAGCTTTAGTTGCACACTGTGCACAGGATACAGTACACTGACTGAAAAAACTGCAGCTGCCTGCCTGCCTGTGGTATTATTACAAAGATAACACCACAAATTGTATGCAGTTAGCTTTAGTTGCACACTGTGCACAGGATAAGGTACACTGACTGAAAATACTGCAGCTGCCTGCCTGTGGTATTATTAGGAAGATAACACCAGCAATTGTCTGCAGTTAGCTTTAGTTGCACACTGTGCACAGGATACAGTACACTGACTGAAAATACTGCAGCTGCCTGCCTGTGGTATTATAAGGAAGAGAACACCAGCAATTGTCTGCAGTAAGTTTGAGTTGCACACTGTGCACAGGATACAGTACACTGACTGAAAATACCGCAGCTGCCTGCCTGCCTTTGGTATTATTGGGAAGAGAACACCAGCAAATGTCTGCAGTTAGTTTGAGTTGCACACTGTGCACAGGATACAGTACACTGACTGAAAAAACTGCAGCTGCCTGACTGCCTGTGGTATTATTTCAAAGAGAACACCACAAATTGTATGCAGTTAGCTTTAGTTGCACACTGTGCACAGGATAAGGTACACTGACTGAAAATACTGCAGCTGCCTGTCTGTGGTATTATTAGGAAGAGAACACCAGCAATTGTCTGCAGTTAGCTTTAGTTGCACACTGTGCACAGGATACAGTACACTGATTGAAAATACCGCAGATGTCTGCCTGCCTTTGGTATTATTAGGAAGAGAACACCAGAAATTGTCTGCAGTTAGCTTTAGTTGCACACTGTGCACAGGATAAAGTACACTGACTGAAAATTCTGCAGCTGCCTGCATGTGGTATTATTAGGAAGAGAACACCAGCAATTGTCTGCAGTGATCTTTAGTTGCACACTGTGCACAGGATAAATTACACTGACTGAAAATACTGCAGCTTCCTGCCTGTGGTATTATTAGGAAGAGAACACCAGCAATTGTCTGCAGTTAGCTTTAGTTGTACACTATGCACAGGATACAGTACACTTACTGAAAATACTGCAGCTGCCTGCCTGCCTGTGGTATTATTAGGAAGAGAACACCAGCAATTGTCTGCAGCTAGCTTTAGTTGCACACTGTGCACAGGATACAGTACACTGACTGAAAATACTGCAGCGCCTGCCTGCCTGTGGTATTATTGGGAAGAGAACACCAGCAAATGTCTGCAGTTAGTTTGAGCTGCACACTGTGCACAGGATACAGTACACTGACTGAAAATACTGCAGCTGCCTGCCTGCCTGTGGTATTATTATAAAGAAAACAACAGAAATTGTATGCAGTTAGCTTTAGTTGCACACTGTGCACAGGATACAGTACACTGACTAAATATACTGCAGCTGCCTGCCTGTGGTATTATTAGGAAGAGAACACCAGCAATTGTCTGCAGTTAACTTTAGTTGCACACTGTGAACAGGATAAGGTACACTGACTTAAAATACTGCAGCTGTCTGCCTGTGGTTTTATTAGGAAGAGAACACCAGCAATTGTCTGCAGTTAGCTTTAGTTACACACTGTGCACAGGATACAGTACACTGACTGAAAATACTGCAGCTGCCTGCCTGTGGTATTATAAGGAAGAGAACACCAGCAATTGTCTGCAGTAAGTTTGAGTTGCACACTGTGCACAGGATACAGTACACTGACTGAAAATACTGCAGCTGCCTGTCTGTGGTATTATTAGGAAGAGAACACCAGCAAATGTCTGCAGTTAGTTTGAGTTGCACACTGTGCACAGGATACAGTACACTGACTGAAAATACTGCAGCTGCCTGCCTGCCTTTGGTATTATTATAAAGAGAACACCAGAAATTGTATGCAGCTAACTTTAGTTGCACACTGTGCATATGATAAAGTACACTGACTGAAAATACTGCAGCTGCCTGCCTGTGGTATTATTAGGAAGAGAACACCAGCAATTGTCTGCAGTTAGCTTTAGTTGTACACTGTGCACAGGATACAGTACACTTACTGAAAATACTGCAGCTGCCTGCATGCCTGTGGTATTATTAGGAAGAGAACACCAGCAATTGTCTGCAGCTAGCTTTAGTTGCACACTGTGCACAGGATACAGCAGTACACTGACTGAAAATACTGCAGCGCCTGCCTGCCTGTGGTATTATTGGGAAGAGAACACCAGCAAATGTCTGCAGTTAGTTTGAGCTGAACACTGTGCACAGGATACAGTACACTGACTGAAAATACTGCAGCTGCCTGCCTGCCTGTGGTATTATTATAAAGAAAACAACAGAAATTGTATGCAGTTAGCTTTAGTTGCACACTGTGCCCAGGATACAGTACACTGACTGAAAATACTGCAGCTGTCTGCCTGTGGTATTATTAGGAAGAGAACACCAGCAATTGTCTGCAGGTAGCTTTAGTTGTAAAGTGTGCACAGGATACAGTACACTGACTGAAGATACTGCAGTGCCTGCCTGCCTGTGGTATTATTAGGAAGAGAACACCAGCAATTGTCTGCAGTTAGCTTTAGTTGCACACTGTGCACAGGATAAAGTACACTGACTGAAAATACTGCAGCTGCCTGCCTGCCTGTGGTATTATTAGGAAGAGAACATCAGAAATTGTCTGCAGTTAGCTTGAGTTGCACACTGTGCACAGGATACAGTACACTGACTGAAAATACTGCAGCTGCCTGCCTGCCTGTGGTATTATTAGGAATAGAACACCAGCAATTGTCTGCAGTTAGCTTTAGTTGCACACTGTGCACAGGATACAGTACACTGACTGAATATACTGCAGCTGCCTGCCTGTGGTATTATTAGGAAGAGAACACCAGAAATTGTCTGCAATTAACTTTAGTTGCACACTGTGAACAGGATAAGGTACACTGACTTAAAATACTTCAGCTGTCTGCCTGTGGTATTATTAGAAGAGAACACCAGCAATTGTCTGCAGTTAGCTTTAGTTGCACACTGTGCACAGAATACAGTGCACTGACTGAAAATACTGCAGTGCCTGCCTGCCTGCCTGTGGTATTATTAGGAAGAGAACACCAGCAATTGTCTGCACTCAGTTAGCTTTAGTTGCACACAGTGCACAGGATACAGTACACTGACTGAAAATACTGCAGCTGCCTGCCTGTGATATTATTAGGAAGAGAACACCAGCAATTGCCTGCAGTTAGATTTAGTTGCACACTGTGCACAGGATAAAGTACACTGATTGAAAATACTGCATCTGCCTGCCTGCCTGTGGTTTTATTAGGAAGATAACTCCAGCAATTGTCTTCAGTTAGCTTGGGTTGCAAGCTGTGCACATTATACAGTACACTGACTGAAAATACTGCAGCTGTCTGCCTGCCTGTGGTATTATTACAAGGAGAACACCAGAAATTGTCTGTGGTTAGCTTTAGTTGCACACTGTGCCTGCCTGTGGTATTATTAGGAAGAAAACACCAGCAATTGTCTGCAGTTAGCTTTAGTTGCACACTCTGCACAGGATACAGTACACTGACTGAAAATACTGCAGCTGCCTGCCTGTGGTATTATTAGGAAGAGAACACCAGCAATTATCTGCAGTTAGCTTTAGTTGCACACTGTGCACAGGATAAAGTACACTGACTGAAAAAACTGCAGCTGCCTGCATGTGGTATTATTAGGAAGAGAACACCAGCAATTGTCTGCAGTGATCTTTAGTTGCACACTGTGCACAGTATAAAGTACACTGACTGAAAATACTGCAGCTGCCTGCCTGTGGTATTATTAGGAAGAGAACACCAGCAATTGTCTGCAGTTAGCTTTAGTTGCACACTGTGCACAGGATACAGTACACTGACTGAAAAAACTGCAGCTGCATGCCTGCCTGTGGTATTATTAGGAAGATAACACCAGCAATTGTCTGCAGTTAGCTTTAGTTGCACACTGTGCACAGGATACAGTACACTGACTGAAAATACTGCAGCTGCCTGCCTGCCTGTGGTATTATTAGGAAGAGAACACCAGCAATTGTCTGCAGGTAGCTTTAGTTGCACACTGTGCACAGGATACAGTACACTGACTGAAAATACTGCAGCTGCCTGCCTGTGGTATTATTAGGAAGAGAACACCAGAAATTGTCTGCAGTTCGCTTTAGTTGCACACTGTGCACAGGATACAGTACACTGACTGAAAATACTGCAGCTGCCTGCCTGTGGTATTATTAGGAAGAGAACACCAGCAATTGTCTGCAGTTAGCTTTAGTTGCGCACTGTGCACATGATACAGTACACTGACTGAAAATACTGCAGCTGCCTGCCTGTGGTATTATTAGGAAGATAACACCAGCAATTGTCTGCAGTTAGCTTTAGTTGCACACTGTGCACAGGATACAGTACACTGACTGAAAATACTGCAGCGCCTGCCTGCCTGTGGTATTATTAGGAAGAGAACACCAGCAATTGTCTGCAGTTAACTTTAGTTGCACATTGTGCACAGGATAAAGTACACTGACTGAAAATACTGCAGCTGCCTGCCTGTGGTATTATTAGGAAGAAAACACCAGCAATTGTCTGCAGTTAGCTTTAGTTGCACACTGTGCACAGGATACAGTACACTGATTGAAAATACTGCAGATGTCTGCCTGCCTTTGGTATTATTAGGAAGAGAACACCAGCAATTGTCTGCAGTTAGCTTTAGTTGCAAACTGTGCACAGGATAAAGTACAGTGGCTGAAAATCCAGCAGCTGCCTGCCTTTGGTATTATTAGGAAGAGAAAACCAGCAATTGTCTGCAGTTAGCTTTAGTTGCACACTGTACACAGGATATGGTTCACTGAGTGAAAATACTGCAGCTAACTGCCTGACTGTGGTAATATTATTAGGAAGAGAACACCAGCAATTGTCTGCAGTTAGCTTTAGTTGCACACTGTGCACAGGATAAAGTACACTGACTGAAAATACTGCAGCTGCCTGCATGTGGTATTATTAGGAAGAGAAAACCAGCAATTGTCTGCAGTGATCTTTAGTCGCACACTGTGCACAGGATAAAGTACACTGACTGAAAATAATGTAGCTGCCTGCCTGTGGTATTATTAGGAAGAGAACACCAGCAATTGTCTGCAGTTAGCTTGAGTTGCACACTGTGCACAGGATACAGTACACTGACTGAAAATACTGCAGCTGCCTGCCTGCATGTGGTATTATTAGGAAGAGAACACCAGCAATTGTCTGCAGTTAGCTTTAGTTGCACACTGTGCACAGGATACAGTACACTGACTGAAAAAACTGCAGCTGCCTGAATGCCTGTGGTATTATTACAAAGAGAACACCACAAATTGTATGCAGTTAGCTTTAGTTGCACACTGTGCACAGGATAAAGTTCACTGACTGAAAATACTGCAGCTGCCTGCCTGCCTGTGGTATTATTAGGAAGAGAACACCAGAAATTGTCTTCAGTTAGCTTGAGTTGCACACTGTGCACAGGATACAGTACACTGACTGAAAATGCTGCAGCTGCCTGCCTGCCTGCATGTGGTATTATTAGGAAGAGAACACCAGCAATTGTCTGCAGTTAGCTTTAGTTGCACACTGTGCATAGGATAAAGTACACTGACTGAAAATACTGCAGCTGCCTGCCTGTGGTATTATTAGGAAGATAACACCAGCAATTGTCTGCAGTTAGCTTTAGTTGCACACTGTGCACAGGATACAGTACACTGATTGAAAATACTGCAGATGTCTGCCTGCCTTTGGTATTATTAGGAAGAGAACACCAGCAATTGTCTGCAGTTAGCTTTAGTTGCAAACAGTGCACAGGATAAAGTACAGTGACTGAAAATACAGCAGCTGCCTGCCTGTGGTATTATTAGGAAGAGAACACCAGCAATTATATGCAGTTAGCTTTAGTTGCACACTGTGCACAGGATACAGTACACTGACTGAAAATACTGCAGCTGCCTGCCTGTGGTATTATTAGGAAGATAACACCAGCAATTGTCTGCAGTTAGCTTTAGTTGCACACTGTGCACAGGATACAGTACACTGACTGAAAATACTGCAGCTGCCTGCCTGCATGTGGTATTATTAGGAAGAGAACACCAGCAATTGTCTGTAGTTAGCTTTAGTTGCACACTGTGCACAGGATACAGTACACTGACTGAAAATACTGCAGCTGCCTGCCTGCCTGTGGTATTATTAGGAAGAGAACACCAGCAATTGTCTGCAGGTAGCTTTAGTTGCACACTGTGCACAGGATACAGTACACTGACTGAAAATACTGCAGCTGCCTGCCTGTGGTATTATTAGGAAGAGAACACCAGAAATTGTCTGCAGTTCGCTTTAGTTGCACACTGTGCACAGGATACAGTACACTGACTGAAAATACTGCAGCTGCCTGCCTGTGGTATTATTAGGAAGAGAACACCAGCAATTGTCTGCAGTTAGCTTTAGTTGCGCACTGTGCACATGATACAGTACACTGACTGAAAATACTGCAGCTGCCTGCCTGTGGTATTATTAGGAAGATAACACCAGCAATTGTCTGCAGTTAGCTTTAGTTGCACACTGTGCACAGGATACAGTACACTGACTGAAAATACTGCAGCGCCTGCCTGCCTGTGGTATTATTAGGAAGAGAACACCAGCAATTGTCTGCAGTTAACTTTAGTTGCACATTGTGCACAGGATAAAGTACACTGACTGAAAATACTGCAGCTGCCTGCCTGTGGTATTATTAGGAAGAAAACACCAGCAATTGTCTGCAGTTAGCTTTAGTTGCACACTGTGCACAGGATACAGTACACTGATTGAAAATACTGCAGATGTCTGCCTGCCTTTGGTATTATTAGGAAGAGAACACCAGCAATTGTCTGCAGTTAGCTTTAGTTGCAAACTGTGCACAGGATAAAGTACAGTGGCTGAAAATCCAGCAGCTGCCTGCCTTTGGTATTATTAGGAAGAGAAAACCAGCAATTGTCTGCAGTTAGCTTTAGTTGCACACTGTACACAGGATATGGTTCACTGAGTGAAAATACTGCAGCTAACTGCCTGACTGTGGTAATATTATTAGGAAGAGAACACCAGCAATTGTCTGCAGTTAGCTTTAGTTGCACACTGTGCACAGGATAAAGTACACTGACTGAAAATACTGCAGCTGCCTGCATGTGGTATTATTAGGAAGAGAAAACCAGCAATTGTCTGCAGTGATCTTTAGTCGCACACTGTGCACAGGATAAAGTACACTGACTGAAAATAATGTAGCTGCCTGCCTGTGGTATTATTAGGAAGAGAACACCAGCAATTGTCTGCAGTTAGCTTGAGTTGCACACTGTGCACAGGATACAGTACACTGACTGAAAATACTGCAGCTGCCTGCCTGCATGTGGTATTATTAGGAAGAGAACACCAGCAATTGTCTGCAGTTAGCTTTAGTTGCACACTGTGCACAGGATACAATACACTGACTGAAAAAACTGCAGCTGCCTGAATGCCTGTGGTATTATTACAAAGAGAACACCACAAATTGTATGCAGTTAGCTTTAGTTGCACACTGTGCACAGGATAAAGTTCACTGACTGAAAATACTGCAGCTGCCTGCCTGCCTGTGGTATTATTAGGAAGAGAACACCAGAAATTGTCTTCAGTTAGCTTGAGTTGCACACTGTGCACAGGATACAGTACACTGACTGAAAATGCTGCAGCTGCCTGCCTGCCTGCATGTGGTATTATTAGGAAGAGAACACCAGCAATTGTCTGCAGTTAGCTTTAGTTGCACACTGTGCATAGGATAAAGTACACTGACTGAAAATACTGCAGCTGCCTGCCTGTGGTATTATTAGGAAGATAACACCAGCAATTGTCTGCAGTTAGCTTTAGTTGCACACTGTGCACAGGATACAGTACACTGATTGAAAATACTGCAGATGTCTGCCTGCCTTTGGTATTATTAGGAAGAGAACACCAGCAATTGTCTGCAGTTAGCTTTAGTTGCAAACAGTGCACAGGATAAAGTACAGTGACTGAAAATACAGCAGCTGCCTGCCTGTGGTATTATTAGGAAGAGAACACCAGCAATTATATGCAGTTAGCTTTAGTTGCACACTGTGCACAGGATACAGTACACTGACTGAAAATACTGCAGCTGCCTGCCTGTGGTATTATTAGGAAGATAACACCAGCAATTGTCTGCAGTTAGCTTTAGTTGCACACTGTGCACAGGATACAGTACACTGACTGAAAATACTGCAGCTGCCTGCCTGCATGTGGTATTATTAGGAAGAGAACACCAGCAATTGTCTGTAGTTAGCTTTAGTTGCACACTGTGCACAGGATACAGTACACTGACTGAAAAAACTGCAGCTGCCTGACTGCCTGTGGTATTATTACAAAGAGAACACCACAAATTGTATTCAGTTAGGTTTAGTTGCACACTGTGCACAGGATAAAGTTCACTGACTGAAAATACTGCAGCTGCCTGCCTGTGGTATTATTAGGAAGAGAACACCAGAAATTGTCTTCAGTTAGCTTGAGTTGCACACTGTGCACAGGATACAGTACACTGACTGAAAATACTGCAGCTGCCTGCCTGCCTGTGGTATTATTAGGAATAGAACACCAGCAATTGTCTGCAGTTAGCTTTAGTTGCACACTGTGCACAGGATACAATACACTAACTGAATATGCTGCCTGCCTGTGGTATTATTAGGAAGAGAACACCAGAAATTGTCTGCAGTTAGCTTTAGTTGCACACTGTGCACAGGATACAGTACACTGACTGAAAAAACTGCAGCTGCCTGAATGCCTGTGGTATTATTACAAAGAGAACACCACAAATTGTATGCAGTTAGCTTTAGTTGCACACTGTGCACAGGATAAAGTTCACTAACTGAAAATACTGCAGCTGTCTGCCTGCCTGTGGTATTATTAGGAAGAGAACACCAGAAATTGTCTTCAGTTAGCTTGAGTAGCACACTGTGCACAGGATACAGTACACTGACTGAAAATACTGCAGCTGCCTGCCTGCCTGTGGTATTATTAGGAATAGAACACCAGCAATTGTCTGCAGTTAGCTTTAGTTGCACACTGTGCACAGGATACAGTACACTGACTGAATATACTGCAGCTGTCTGCCTGTGGTATTATTAGGAAGAGAACACCAGCAATTGTCTGCAGGTAGCTTTAGTTGTAAAGTGTGCACAGGATAAAGTACACTGACTGAAGATACTGCAGTGCCTGCCTGCCTGTGGTATTATTAGGAAGAGAACACCAGAAATTGTCTGCAGTTAGCTTGAGTTGCACACTGTGCACAGGATACAGTACACTGACTGAAAATACTGCAGCTGCCTGCCTGAATGTGGTATTGTTAGGAATAGAACACCAGCAATTGTCTGCAATTAACTTTAGTTGCACACTGTGAACAGGATAAGGTACACTGACTTAAAACACTTCAGCTGTCTGCCTGTGGTATTATTAGAAGAGAACACCAGCAATTGTCTGCAGTTAGCTTTAGTTGCACACTGTGCACAGAATACAGTACACTGACTGAAAATACCGCAGTGCCTGCCTGCCTGCCTGTGGTATTATTAGGAAGAGAACACCAGCAGTTGTCTGCACTCAGTTAGCTTTAGTTGCACACAGTGCACAGGATACAGTACACTGACTGAATATACTGCAGCTGCCTATCTGTGGTATTATTAGGAAGAGAACACCAGCAATTGTCTGCAATTAACTTTAGTTGCACACTGTGAACAGGATAAGGTACACTGACTTAAAACACTTCAGCTGTCTGCCTGTGGTATTATTAGAAGAGAACACCAGCAATTGTCTGCAGTTAGCTTTAGTTGCACACTGTGCACAGGATAAAGTACACTGATTGAAAATACTGCATCTACCTGCCTGCCTGTGGTATTATTAGGAAGACAACACCAGCAATTGTCTTCAGTTAGCTTGAGTTGCAAGCTGTGCACAGGATACAGTACACTGAATTAAAATACTGCAGTTGCATGCCTGCCTGTGGTATTATTACAAGGAGAACACCAGAAATTGTCTGCGGTTAGGTTTAGTTGCACATTGTGCACAGGATACAGTACACTGACTGAAAATACTGCAGCTGTCTGCCTGTGGTATTATTAGGAAGAGAACACCAGCAACTGTCTGCAGTCAACTTTAGTTGCCCACTGTGAACAGGATAATGTACACTGACTTAAAATACTGCAGCCGTCTGCCTGTGGTATTATTAGAAGAGAACACCAGCAATTGTCTGCAGGTAGCTTTAGTTGTAAAGTGTGCACAGGATACAGTACACTGACTGAAGATACTGCAGTGCCTGCCTGCCTGTGGTATTATTAGGAAGAGAACACCATCAATTGTCTGCAGTTAGCTTTAGTTGCACACTGTGCACAGGATAAAGTACACTGACTGAAAATACTGCAGCTGCCTGCATGTGGTATTATTAGGAAGAGAAAACCAGCAATTGTCTGCAGTGATCTTTAGTCGCACACTGTGCACAGGATAAAGTACACTGACTGAAAATAATGTAGCTGCCTGCCTGTGGTATTATTAGGAAGAGAACACCAGCAATTGTCTGCAGTTAGCTTGAGTTGCACACTGTGCACAGGATACAGTACACTGACTGAAAATACTGCAGCTGCCTGCCTGCATGTGGTATTATTAGGAAGAGAACACCAGCAATTGTCTGCAGTTAGCTTTAGTTGCACACTGTGCACAGGATACAGTACACTGACTGAAAAAACTGCAGCTGCCTGAATGCCTGTGGTATTATTACAAAGAGAACACCACAAATTGTATGCAGTTAGCTTTAGTTGCACACTGTGCACAGGATAAAGTTCACTGACTGAAAATACTGCAGCTGCCTGCCTGCCTGTGGTATTATTAGGAAGAGAACACCAGAAATTGTCTTCAGTTAGCTTGAGTTGCACACTGTGCACAGGATACAGTACACTGACTGAAAATGCTGCAGCTGCCTGCCTGCCTGCATGTGGTATTATTAGGAAGAGAACACCAGCAATTGTCTGCAGTTAGCTTTAGTTGCACACTGTGCATAGGATAAAGTACACTGACTGAAAATACTGCAGCTGCCTGCCTGTGGTATTATTAGGAAGATAACACCAGCAATTGTCTGCAGTTAGCTTTAGTTGCACACTGTGCACAGGATACAGTACACTGATTGAAAATACTGCAGATGTCTGCCTGCCTTTGGTATTATTAGGAAGAGAACACCAGCAATTGTCTGCAGTTAGCTTTAGTTGCAAACAGTGCACAGGATAAAGTACAGTGACTGAAAATACAGCAGCTGCCTGCCTGTGGTATTATTAGGAAGAGAACACCAGCAATTATATGCAGTTAGCTTTAGTTGCACACTGTGCACAGGATACAGTACACTGACTGAAAATACTGCAGCTGCCTGCCTGTGGTATTATTAGGAAGATAACACCAGCAATTGTCTGCAGTTAGCTTTAGTTGCACACTGTGCACAGGATACAGTACACTGACTGAAAATACTGCAGCTGCCTGCCTGCATGTGGTATTATTAGGAAGAGAACACCAGCAATTGTCTGTAGTTAGCTTTAGTTGCACACTGTGCACAGGATACAGTACACTGACTGAAAAAACTGCAGCTGCCTGACTGCCTGTGGTATTATTACAAAGAGAACACCACAAATTGTATTCAGTTAGGTTTAGTTGCACACTGTGCACAGGATAAAGTTCACTGACTGAAAATACTGCAGCTGCCTGCCTGTGGTATTATTAGGAAGAGAACACCAGAAATTGTCTTCAGTTAGCTTGAGTTGCACACTGTGCACAGGATACAGTACACTGACTGAAAATACTGCAGCTGCCTGCCTGCCTGTGGTATTATTAGGAATAGAACACCAGCAATTGTCTGCAGTTAGCTTTAGTTGCACACTGTGCACAGGATACAATACACTAACTGAATATGCTGCCTGCCTGTGGTATTATTAGGAAGAGAACACCAGAAATTGTCTGCAGTTAGCTTTAGTTGCACACTGTGCACAGGATACAGTACACTGACTGAAAAAACTGCAGCTGCCTGAATGCCTGTGGTATTATTACAAAGAGAACACCACAAATTGTATGCAGTTAGCTTTAGTTGCACACTGTGCACAGGATAAAGTTCACTAACTGAAAATACTGCAGCTGTCTGCCTGCCTGTGGTATTATTAGGAAGAGAACACCAGAAATTGTCTTCAGTTAGCTTGAGTAGCACACTGTGCACAGGATACAGTACACTGACTGAAAATACTGCAGCTGCCTGCCTGCCTGTGGTATTATTAGGAATAGAACACCAGCAATTGTCTGCAGTTAGCTTTAGTTGCACACTGTGCACAGGATACAGTACACTGACTGAATATACTGCAGCTGTCTGCCTGTGGTATTATTAGGAAGAGAACACCAGCAATTGTCTGCAGGTAGCTTTAGTTGTAAAGTGTGCACAGGATAAAGTACACTGACTGAAGATACTGCAGTGCCTGCCTGCCTGTGGTATTATTAGGAAGAGAACACCAGAAATTGTCTGCAGTTAGCTTGAGTTGCACACTGTGCACAGGATACAGTACACTGACTGAAAATACTGCAGCTGCCTGCCTGAATGTGGTATTGTTAGGAATAGAACACCAGCAATTGTCTGCAATTAACTTTAGTTGCACACTGTGAACAGGATAAGGTACACTGACTTAAAACACTTCAGCTGTCTGCCTGTGGTATTATTAGAAGAGAACACCAGCAATTGTCTGCAGTTAGCTTTAGTTGCACACTGTGCACAGAATACAGTACACTGACTGAAAATACCGCAGTGCCTGCCTGCCTGCCTGTGGTATTATTAGGAAGAGAACACCAGCAGTTGTCTGCACTCAGTTAGCTTTAGTTGCACACAGTGCACAGGATACAGTACACTGACTGAATATACTGCAGCTGCCTATCTGTGGTATTATTAGGAAGAGAACACCAGCAATTGTCTGCAATTAACTTTAGTTGCACACTGTGAACAGGATAAGGTACACTGACTTAAAACACTTCAGCTGTCTGCCTGTGGTATTATTAGAAGAGAACACCAGCAATTGTCTGCAGTTAGCTTTAGTTGCACACTGTGCACAGGATAAAGTACACTGATTGAAAATACTGCATCTACCTGCCTGCCTGTGGTATTATTAGGAAGACAACACCAGCAATTGTCTTCAGTTAGCTTGAGTTGCAAGCTGTGCACAGGATACAGTACACTGAATTAAAATACTGCAGTTGCATGCCTGCCTGTGGTATTATTACAAGGAGAACACCAGAAATTGTCTGCGGTTAGGTTTAGTTGCACATTGTGCACAGGATACAGTACACTGACTGAAAATACTGCAGCCGTCTGCCTGTGGTATTATTAGAAGAGAACACCAGCAATTGTCTGCAGGTAGCTTTAGTTGTAAAGTGTGCACAGGATACAGTACACTGACTGAAGATACTGCAGTGCCTGCCTGCCTGTGGTATTATTAGGAAGAGAACACCATCAATTGTCTGCAGTTAGCTTTAGTTGCACACTGTGCACAGGATAAAGTACACTGACTGAAAATACTGCAGCTGCCTGCCTGCCTGTGGTATTATTAGGAAGAGAACACCAGAAATTGTCTGCAGTTAGCTTGAGTTGAACACTGTTCACAGGATACAGTACACTGACTGAAAATACTGCAGCTGCCTGCCTGCCTGTGGTATTATTAGGAATAGAACACCAGCAATTGTCTGCAGTTAGCTTTAGTTGCACACTGTGCACAGGATACAGTACACTGACTGAATATACTGCAGCTGCCTGCCTGTGGTATTATTAGGAAGAGAACACCAGAAATTGTCTGCAATTAACTTTAGTTGCACACTGTGAACAGGATAAGGTACACTGACTTAAAATACTTCAGCTGTCTGCCTGTGGTATTATTAGAAGAGAACACCAGCAATTGTCTGCAGTTAGCTTTAGTTGCACACTGTGCACAGAATACAGTACACTGACTGAAAATACCGCATTGCCTGCCTGTGGTATTATTAGGAAGAGAACACCAGCAATTGTCTGCACTCAGTTAGCTTTAGTTGCACACAGTGCACAGGATACAGTACACTGACTGAAAATACTGCAGCTGCCTGCCTGTGGTATTATTAGGAAGAGAACACCAGCAATTGTCTGCAGTTAGCTTTAGTTGCACACTGTGCACAGGATAAAGTACACTGATTGAAAATACTGCATCTGCCTGCCTGCCTGTGGTATTATTAGGAAGACAACACGAGCAATTGTCTTCAGTTAGCTTGAGTTGCAAGCTGTGCACATTATACAGTACACTGACTGAAAATACTGCAGCTGCCTGCCTGCCTGTGGTATTATTACAAGGAGAACACCAGAAATTGTCTGCGGTTAGCTTTAGTTGCACACTTTGCACAGGATACAGTACACTTACTGAAAATACTGCAGCTGCCTGCCTGCCTGTGGTTTTATTAGGAAGAGAACACCAGCAATTGTCTGCAGTTAACTTTAGTTGCACACTGTGAACAGGATAAGGTACACTGACTTAAAATACTGCAGCTGTCTGCCTGTGGTATTATTAGGAAGAGAACACCAGCAATTGTCTGCAGTTAGCTTTAGTTGCACACTGTGCACAGGATACAGTACACTGACTGAAAATTCTTCAGCACCTGCCTGCCTGTGGTATTATTAGGAAGAAAACACCAGCAATTGTCTGCAGTTAGCTTTAGTTGCACACTCTGCACAGGATACAGTACACTGACTGAAAATACTACAGCTGCCTGCCTGTGGTATTATTAGGAAGAGAACACCAGCAATTGTCTGCAGTTAGCTTTAGTTGCACACTGTGCACAGGATAAAGTACACTGACTGAAAATACTGCAGCTGCCTGCATGTGGTATTATTAGGAAGAGAACACCAGCAATTGTCTGCAGTGATCTTTAGTTGCACACTGTGCACAGTATAAAGTACACTGACTGAAAATACTACAGCTGCCTGCCTGTGGTATTATTAGGAAGAGAACACCAGCAATTGTCTGCAGTTAGCTTTAGTTGCACACTGTGCACAGGATAAAGTACACTGACTGAAAATACTGCAGCTGCCTGCCTGTGGTATTATTAGGAAGAGAACACCAGCAAATGTCTGCAGTTAGTTTGAGTTGCACACTGTGCACAGGATACAGTACACTGACTGAAAATACTGCAGCTGCCTGCCTGCCTTTGGTATTATTATAAAGAGAACACCAGAAATTGTATGCAGTTAGCTTTAGTTGCACACTGTGCACAGGATACAGTACATTGACTGAAAATACTGCAGCTGCCTGCCTGCCTTTGGTATTATTATAAAGAGAACACCAGAAATTGTATGCAGTTAGCTTTAGTTGCACACTGTGCACAGGATACAGTACATTGACTGAAAATACTGCAGCTGCCTGCCTGACTGTGGTATTATTAGGAAGAGAACACCAGCAAATGTCTGCAGTTAGTTTGAGTTGCACACTGTGCACAGGATACAGTACACTGACTGAAAATACTGCAGCTGCCTGCCTGTGGTATTATTGGGAAGAGAACACCAGCAAATGTCTGTAGTTAATTTGAGTTGCACACTGTGCACAGGATACAGTACACTGACTGAAAATACTGCAGCTGCCCGCCTGCCTGTGGTATTATTATAAAGAAAACACCAGAAATTGTATGCAGTTAGCTTTAGTTGCACACTGTGCACAGGATACAGTACACTGGCTGAAAATTCTGCAGCTGCCTGCCTGCCTGTGGTATTATTAGGAACAGAACACCAACAATTGTATGCAGCTAGCTTTAGTTGCACACTGTGCACAGGATACAGTACACTGACTGAAAATACTGCAGCTGCCTGCCTACCTGTGGTATTATTGGGAAGAGAACACCAGCAAATGTCTGCAGTTAGTTTGAGTTGCACACTGTGCACAGGATACAGTACACTGACTGAAAATACTGCAGCTGCCTGCCTGCCTGTGGTATTATTATAAAGAAAACACCAGAAATTGTATGCAGTTAGCTTTAGTTGCACACTGTGCACAGGATATAGTACACTGGCTGAAAATTCTGCAGCTGCCTGCCTGCCTGTGGTATTATTAGGAACAGAACACCAACAATTGTATGCAGCTAGCTTTAGTTGCACACTGTGCACAGGATACAGTACACTGACTGAAAATACTGCAGCTGCCTGCCTACCTGTGGTATTATTGGGAAGAGAACACCAGCAAATGTCTGCAGTTAGTTTGAGTTGCACACTGTGCACAGGATACAGTACACTGACTGAAAATACTGCAGCTGCCTGCCTGCCTGTGGTATTATTATAAAGAAAACACCAGAAATTGTATGCAGTTAGCTTTAGTTGCACACTGTGCACAGGATATAGTACACTGGCTGAAAATTCTGCAGCTGCCTGCCTGCCTGTGGTATTATTAGGAACAGAACACCAACAATTGTATGCAGCTAGCTATAGTTGCACACTGTGCACAGGATACAGTACACTGACTGAAAATACTGCAGCTGTCTGCCTGTTGTATTATTAGGAAGAGAACACCAGCAATTGTCTGCAGTCAACTTTAGTTGCACACTGTGAACAGGATAAGGTACACTGACTTAAAATACTGCAGCTGTCTGCCTGTGGTATTATTAGGAAGAGAACACCAGCAATTGTCTGCAGGTAGCTTTAGTTGTAAAGTGTGCACAGGATACAGTACACTGACTGAAGATACTGCAGTGCCTGCCTGCCTGTGGTATTATTAGGAAAAGAACACCAGAAATTGTCTGCAGTTAGCTTGAGTTGCACACTGTGCACAGGATACAGTACACTGACTGAAAATACTGCAGCTACCTGCCTGAATGTGGTATTGTTAGGAATAGAACACCAGCAATTGTCTGCAATTAACTTTAGTTGCACACTGTGAACAGGATAAGGTACACTGACTTAAAACACTTCAGCTGTCTGCCTGTGGTATTATTAGAAGAGAACACCAGCAATTGTCTGCAGTTAGCTTTAGTTGCACACTGTGCACAGAATACAGTACACTGACTGAAAATACCGCAGTGCCTGTCTGCCTGCCTGTGATATTATTAGGGAGGGAACACCAGCAATTGTCTGCACTCAGTTAGCTTTAGTTGCACACAGTGCACAGGATACAGTACACTGACTGAATATACTGCAGCTGCCTGCCTGTGGTATTATTAGGAAGAGAACACCAGCAATTGTCTGCAATTAACTTTAGTTGCACACTGTGAACATGATAAGGTACACTGACTTAAAACACTTCAGCTGTCTGCCTGTGGTATTATTAGAAGAGAACACCAGCAATTGTCTGCAGTCAGCTTTAGTTGCACACTGTGCACAGGATAAAGTACACTGATTGAAAATACTGCATCTGCCTGCCTGCCTGTGGTATTATTAGGAAGACAACACCAGCAATTGTCTTCAGTTAGCTTGAGTTGCAAGCTGTGCACAGGATACAGTACACTGAATTAAAATACTGCAGCTGCCTGCCTGCCTGCCTGTGGTACTATTACAAGGAGAACACCAGAAATTGTCTGCGGTTAGCTTTAGTTGCACATTGTGCACAGGATACAGTACACTGACTGAAAATACTGCAGCTGCCTGCCTGCCTGTGGTATTATTAGGAAGAGAACACCAGCAATTGTCTGCAGTTAACTTTAGTTGCACACTGTGCCCAGGATACAGTACACTGACTGAAAATACTGCAGCTGTCTGCCTGTGGTATTATTAGGAAGAGAACACCAGCAATTGTCTGCAGTCAACTTTAGTTGCACACTGTGAACAGGATAATGTACACTGACTTAAAATACTGCAGCTGTCTGCCTGTGGTATTATTAGAAGAGAACACCAGCAATTGTCTGCAGGTAGCTTTAGTTGTAAAGTGTGCACAGGATACAGTACACTGGCTGAATATACTGCAGTGCCTGCCTGCCTGTGGTATTATTAGGAAGAGAACACCATCAATTGTCTGCAGTTAGCTTTAGTTGCACACTGTGCACAGGATAAAGTACACTGACTGAAAATACTGCAGCTGCCTGCCTGCCTGTGGTATTATTAGGAAGAGAACACCAGAAATTGTCTGCAGTTAGCTTGAGTTGAACACTGTTCACAGGATACAGTACACTGACTGAAAATACTGCAGCTGCCTGCCTGCCTGTGGTATTATTAGAAATAGAACACCAGCAATTGTCTGCAGTTAGCTTTAGTTGCACACTGTGCACAGGATACAGTACACTGACTAAATATACTGCAGCTGCCTGCCTGTGGTATTATTAGGAAGAGAACACCAGAAAGTGTCTGCAATTAACTTTAGTTGCACACTGTGAACAGGATAAGGTACACTGACTTAAAATACTTCAGCTGTCTGCCTGTGGTATTATTAGAAGAGAACACCAGCAATTGTCTGCAGTTAGCTTTAGTTGCACACTGTGCACAGAATACAGTACACTGACTGAAAATACCGCAGTGCCTGCCTGCCTGCCTGTGGTATTATTAGGAAGAGAACACCAGCAATTGTCTGCACTCAGTTAGCTTTAGTTGCACACAGTGCACAGGATACAGTACACTGACTGAAAATACTGCAGCTGCCTGCCTGTGGTATTATTAGGAAGAGAACACCAGCAATTGTCTGCAGTTAGCTTTAGTTGCACACTGTGCACAGGATAAAGTACACTGATTGAAAATACTGCATCTGCCTGCCTGCCTGTGGTATTATTAGGAAGACAACACCAGCAATTGTCTTCAGTTAGCTTGAGTTGCAAGCTGTGCACATTATACAGTACACTGACTGAAAATACTGCAGCTGCCTGCCTGCCTGTGGTATTATTACAAGGAGAACACCAGAAATTGTCTGCGGTTAGCTTTAGTTGCACACTTTGCACAGGATACAGTACACTTACTGAAAAAACTGCAGCTGCCTGCCTGCCTGTGGTTTTATTAGGAAGAGAACACCAGCAATTGTCTGCAGTTAACTTTAGTTGCACACTGTGTACAGGATAAGGTACACTGACTTAAAATACTGCAGCTGTCTGCCTGTGGTATTATTAGGAAGAGAACACCAGCAATTGTCTGCCGTTAGCTTTAGTTGCACACTGTGCACAGGATACAGTACACTGACTGAAAATTCTGCAGCACCTGCCTGCCTGTGGTATTATTAGGCAGAAAACACCAGCAATTGTCTGCAGTTAGCTTTAGTTGCACACTCTGCACAGGATACAGTACACTGACTGAAAATACTACAGCTGCCTGCCTGTGGTATTATTAGGAAGAGAACACCAGCAATTGTCTGCAGTTAGCTTTAGTTGCACACTGTGCACAGGATAAAGTACACTGACTGAAAATACTGCAGCTGCCTGCATGTGGTATTATTAGGAAGAGAGCACCAGCAATTGTCTGCAGTGATCTTTAGTTGCACACTGTGCACAGTATAAAGTACACTGACTGAAAATACTACAGCTGCCTGCCTGTGGTATTATTAGGAAGAGAACACCAGCAATTGTCTGCAGTTAGCTTTAGTTGCACACTGTGCACAGGATAAAGTACACTGACTGAAAATACTGCAGCTGCCTGCCTGTGGTATTATTAGGAAGAGAACACCAGCAAATGTCTGCAGTTAGCTTTAGTTGCACACTGTGCACAGGATACAGTACACTGACTGAAAATACTGCAGCTGCCTGCATGTGGTATTATTAGGAAGAGAACACCAGCAATTGTCTGCAGTGATCTTTAGTTGCACACTGTGCACAGTATAAAGTACACTGACTGAAAATACTACAGCTGCCTGCCTGTGGTATTATTAGGAAGAGAACACCAGCAATTGTCTGCAGTTAGCTTTAGTTGCACACTGTGCACAGTATAAAGTACACTGACTGAAAATACTACAGCTGCCTGCCTGTGGTATTATTAGGAAGAGAACACCAGCAATTGTCTGCAGTTAGCTTTAGTTGCACACTGTGCACAGGATACAGTACACTGACTGAAAAAACTGCAGCTGCCTGCCTGCCTGTGGTTTTATTACAAAGAGAACACCTCAAATTGTATGCTGTTAGCTTTAGTTGCACACTGTGCACAGGATACAGTACACTGACTGAAAATACTGCAGCTGTCTGCCTGTGGTATTATTAGGAAGAGAACACCAGCAATTGTCTGCAGGTAGCTTCAGTTGCACACTGTGCACAGGATACAGTACACTGACTGAAAATACTGCAGCTGCCGGCCTGTGGTTTTATTAGGAAGAGAACACCAGAAATTGTCTGCAGTTAGCTTTAGTTGCACACTGTGCACAGGATACAGTACACTGACTGAAAATACTGCAGCTGCCTGCCTGTGGTATTATTAGGAAGATAACACCAGCAATTGTCTGCAGTTAGGTTTAGTTGCACACTGTGCACAGGATACAGTACACTGACTGAAAATACTGCAGCACCTGCCTGCCTGTAGTATTATTAGGAAGAGAACACCAGCAATTGTCTGCAGTTAACTTTAGTTGCACACTGTGCACAGGATAAAGTACACTGACTGAAAATACTGCAGCTGCCTGCCTGTGGTATTATTAGGAAGATAACACCAGCAATTGTCTGCAGTTAGCTTTAGTTGCACACTGTGCACAGGATACAGTACACTGATTGAAAATGCTGCAGATGTCTGCCTGCCTTTGGTATTATTAGGAAGAGAACATCAGCAATTGTCTGCAGTTAACTTTAGTTGCAAATTGTGCACAGGATAAAGTACACTGACTGAAAATACTGTAGCTGCCTGCCTGTGGTATTATTAGGAAGAGAACACCAGCAATTGTCTGCAGTTAGCTTGAGTTGCACACTGTGCACAGGATACAGTACACTGACTGAAAATACTGCAGCTGCCTGCCTGCATGTGGTATTATTAGGAAGAGAACACCAGCAATTGTCTGCAGTTAGCTTTAGTTGCACACTGTGCACAGGATACAGTACACTGACTGAAAAAACTGCAGCTGCCTGAATGCCTGTGGTATTATTACAAAGAGAACACCACAAATTGTATGCAGTTAGCTTTAGTTGCACACTGTGCACAGGATAAAGTTCACTGACTGAAAATACTGCAGCTGCCTGCCTGCCTGTGGTATTATTAGGAAGAGAACACCAGAAATTGTCTTCAGTTAGCTTGAGTTGCACACTGTGCACAGGATACAGTACACTGACTGAAAATACTGCAGCTGCCTGCCTGCCTGTGGTATTATTAGGAATAGAACACCAGCAATTGTCTGCAGTTAGCTTTAGTTGCACACTGTGCACAGGATACAGTACACTGACTGAAAATACTGCAGCTGCCTGCCTGCCTGCCTGTGGTATTATTAGGAAGAGAACACCAGCAATTGTCTGCAGTTAGCTTTAGTTGCACACTGTGCACATGATACAGTACACTGACTGAAAATACTGCAGCTGCCTGCCTGTCTGTGGTATTATTAGGAAGAGAATACCAGCAATTGTCTGCAGTTAGCTTTAGTTGCACACTGTGCATAGGATAAAGTACACTGACTGAAAATACTGCAGCTGCCTGCCTGTGGTATTATTAGGAAGATAACACCAGCAATAGTCTGCAGTTAGCTTTAGTTGCACACTGTGCACAGGATACAGTACACTGATTGAAAATACTGCAGATGTCTGCCTGCCTTTGGTATTATTAGGAAGAGAACACCAGCAATTGTCTGCAGTTAGCTTTAGTTGCAAACAGTGCACAGGATAAAGTACAGTGACTGAAAATACAGCAGCTGCCTGCCTTTGGTATTATTAGGAAGAGAAAACCAGCAATTGTCTGCAGTTAGCTTTAGTTGCACACTGTACACAGGATACGGTTCACTGGCTGAAAATACTGCAGCTAACTGCCTGACTGTGGTAATATTATTAGGAAGAGAACACCAGCAATTGTCTGCAGTTAGCTTTAGTTGCACACTGTGCACAGGATAAAGTACACTGACTGAAAATACTGCAGCTGCCTGCCTGTGGTATTATTAGGAAGAGAACACCAGCAATTATCTGCAGTTAGCTTTAGTTGCACACTGTGCACAGGATACAGTACACTGACTGAAAATACTGCAGCTACCTGCCTGTGGTATTATTAGGAAGAGAACAGCAGCAATTGTCTGCAGTGATATTTAGTTGCACACTGTGCACAGGATAAAGTACACTGACTGAAAATACTGCAGCTGCCTGCCTGTGGTATTATTAGGAAGAGAACACCAGCAATTATCTGCAGTTAGCTTTAGTTGCACACTGTGCACAGGATACAGTACACTGACTGAAAATACTGCAGCTGCCTGCCTGCATGTGGTATTATTAGGAAGAGAACACCAGCAATTGTCTGCAGTTAGCTTTAGTTGCACACTGTGCACAGGATACAGTACACTGACTGAAAAAACTGCAGCTGCCTGACTGCCTGTGGTATTATTACAAAGAGAGCACCACAAATTGTATGCAGTTAGGTTTAGTTGCACACTGTGCACAGGATAAAGTTCACTGACTGAAAATACTGCAGCTGCCTGCCTGTGGTATTATTAGGAAGAGAACACCAGAAATTGTCTTCAGTTAGCTTGAGTTGCACACTGTGCACAGGATACAGTACACTGACTGAAAATACTGCAGCTGCCTGCCTGCCTGTTGTATTATTAGGAATAGAACACCAGCAATTGTCTGCAGTTAGCTTTAGTTGCACACTGTGCACAGGATACAGTACACTAACTGAATATACTGCAGCTGCCTGCCTGTGGTATTATTAGGAAGAGAACACCAGCAATTGTCTGCAGTTAGCTTTAGTTGCACACTGTGCACAGGATACAGTACACTGACTGAAAAAACTGCAGCTGCCTGAATGCCTGTGGTATTATTACAAAGAGAACACCACAAATTGTATGCAGTTAGCTTTAGTTGCACACTGTGCACAGGATAAAGTTCACTAACTGAAAATACTGCAGCTGCCTGCCTGCCTGTGGTATTATTAGGAAGAGAACACCAGAAATTGTCTTCAGTTAGCTTGAGTTGCACACTGTGCACAGGATACAGTACACTGACTGAAAATACTGCAGCTGCCTGCCTGCCTGTGGTATTATTAGGAAGAGAACACCAGAAATTGTCTTCAGTTAGCTTTAGTTGCACACTGTGCACAGGATACAGTACACTGACTCAAAATACTGCAGCTGCCTGCCTGTGGTATTATAAGGAAGAGAACACCAGCAATTGTCTGCAGTAAGTTTGAGTTGCACACTGTGCACAGAATACAGTACACTGACTCAAAATACTGCAGCTGCCTGCCTGCCTGCCTGCCTGCCTGTGGTATTATTAGGAAGAGAACACCAGCAAATGTCTGCAGTTAGTTTGAGTTGCACACTGTGCACAGGATACAGTACACTGACTGAAAATACTGCAGCTGCCTGCCTGCCTTTGGTATTATTATAAAGAGAACACCAGAAATTGTATGCAGTTAGCTTTAGTTGCACACTGTACACAGGATACAGTACACTGACTGAAAATACTGCAGCTGCCTGCCTGACTGTGGTATTATTAGGAAGAGAACACCAGCAAATGTCTGCAGTTAGTTTGAGTTGCACACTGTGCACAGGATACAGTACACTGACTGAAAATACTGCAGCTGCCTGCCTGCCTGTGGTATTATTATAAAGAAAACACCAGAAATTGTATGCAGTTAGCTTTAGTTGCACACTGTGCACAGGATATAGTACACTGGCTGAAAATTCTGCAGCTGCCTGCCTGCCTGTCGTATTATTAGGAACAGAACACCAACAATTGTATGCAGCTAGCTTTAGTTGCACACTGTGCACAGGATACAGTACACTGACTGAAAATACTGCAGCTGTCTGCCTGTTGTATTATTAGGAAGAGAACACCAGCAATTGTCTGCAGTCAACTTTAGTTGCACACTGTGAACAGGATAAGGTACACTGACTTAAAATACTGCAGCTGTCTGCCTGTGGTATTATTAGGAAGAGAACACCAGCAATTGTCTGCAGGTAGCTTTAGTTGTAAAGTGTGCAAAGGATACAGTACACTGACTGAAGATACTGCAGTGCCTGCCTGCATGTGGTATTATTAGGAAGAGAACACCAGAAATTGTCTGCAGTTAGCTTGAGTTGCACACTGTGCACAGGATACAGTACACTGACTGAAAATACTGCAGCTGCCTGCCTGAATGTGGTATTGTTAGGAATAGAACACCAGAAATTGTCTGCAATTAACTTTAGTTGCACACTGTGAACAGGAAAAGGCACACTGACTTAAAACACTTCAGCTGTCTGCCTGTGGTATTATTAGAAGAGAACACCAGCAATTGTCTGTAGTTAGCTTTAGTTGCACACTGTGCACAGAATACAGTACACTGACTGAAAATACCGCAGTGCCTGCCTGCCTGCCTGTGGTATTATTAGGAAGAGAGCACCAGCAATTGTCTGCACTCAGTTAGCTTTAGTTGCACACAGTGCACAGGATACAGTACACTGACTGAATATACTGCAGCTGCCTGCCTGTGGTATTATTAGGAAGAGAACACCAGCAATTGTCTGCAATTAACTTTAGTTGCACACTGTGAACAGGATAAGGTACACTGACTTAAAACACTTCAGCTGTCTGCCTGTGGTATTATTAGAAGAGAACACCAGCAATTGTCTGCAGTTAGCTTTAGTTGCACACTGTGCACAGAATACAGTACACTGACTGAAAATACCGCAGTGCCTGCCTGCCTGTGGTATTATTAGGGAGAGAACACCAGCAATTGTCTGCACTCAGTTAGCTTTAGTTGCACACAGTGCACAGGATACAGTACACTGACTGAAAATACTGCAGCTGCCTGCCTGTGGTATTATTAGGAAGAGAACACCAGCAATTGTCTGCAGTTAGCTTTAGTTGCACACTGTGCACAGGATAAAGTACACTGATTGAAAATACTGCATCTGCCTGCCTGCCTGTGGTATTATTAGGAAGACAACACCAGCAATTGTCTTCAGTTAGCTTGAGTTGCAAGCTGTGCACAGGATACAGTACACTGAATTAAAATACTGCAGCTGCCTGCCTGCCTGTGGTATTATTACAAGGAGAACACCAGAAATTGTCTGCGGTTAGCTTTAGTTGCACATTGTGCACAGGATACAGTACACTGACTGAAAATACTGCAGCTGCCTGCCTGCCTGTGGTATTATTAGGAAGAGAACACCAGCAATTGCCTGCAGTTAACTTTAGTTGCACACTGTGCCCAGGATACAGTACACTGACTGAAAATACTGCAGCTGTCTGCCTGTGGTATTATTAGGAAGAGAACACCAGCAATTGTCTGCAGTCAACTTTAGTTGCACACTGTGAACAGGATAATGTACACTGACTTAAAATACTGCAGCTGTCTGCCTGTGGTATTATTAGAAGAGAACACCAGCAATTGTCTGCAGGTAGCTTTAGTTGTAAAGTGTGCACAGGATACAGTACACTGACTGAAGATACTGCAGTGCCTGCCTGTGGTATTATTAGGAAGAGAACACCAGCAATTGTCTGCAGTTAGCTTTAGTTGCACACTGTGCACAGGATAAAGTACACTGACTGAAAATACTGCAGCTGCCTGCCTGCCTGTGGTATTATTAGGAAGAGAACACCAAAAATTGTCTGCAGTTAGCTTGAGTTGCACACTGTTCACAGGATACAGTACACTGACTGAAAATACTGCAGCTGCATGCCTGCCTGTGGTATTATTAGGAATAGAACACCAGCAATTGTCTGCAGTTAGCTTTAGTTGCACACTGTGCACAGGATACAGTACACTGACTGAATATACTGCAGCTGCCTGCCTGTGGTATTATTAGGAAGAGAACACCAGAAATTGTCTGCAATTAACTTTAGTTGCACACTGTGAACAGGATAAGGTACACTGACTTAAAATACTTCAGCTGTCTGCCTGTGGTATTATTAGAAGAGAACACCAGCAATTGTCTGCAGTTAGCTTTAGTTGCACACTGTGCACAGAATACAGTACACTGACTGAAAATACCGCAGTGCCTGCCTGTCTGCCTGTGGTATTATTAGGAAGAGAACTCCAGCAATTGTCTGCACTCAGTTAGCTTTAGTTGCACACAGTGCACAGGATACAGTACACTGACTGAAAATACTGCAGCTGTCTGCCTGTGATATTATTAGGAAGAGAACACCAGCAATTGCCTGCAGTTAGCTTTAGTTGCACACTGTGCACAGGATAAAGTACACTGATTGAAAATACTGCATCTGCCTGCCTGCCTGTGGTATTATTAGGAAGACAACACCAGCAATTGTCTTCAGTTAGCTTGGGTTGCAAGCTGTGCACATTATACAGTACACTGACTGAAAATACTGCAGCTGCCTGCCTGCCTGTGGTATTATTACAAGGAGAACACCAGAAATTGTCTGTGGTTAGCTTTAGTTGCACACTTTGCACAGGATACAGTACACTGACTGAAAATACTGCAGCTGCCTGCCTGCCTGCCTGCCTGTGGTTTTATTAGGAAGAGAACACCAGCAATTGTCTGCAGTTAACTTTAGTTGCACACTGTGAATAGGATAAGGTACACTGACTTAAAATACTGCACCTGCCTGCCTGTGGTATTATTAGGAAGAAAACACCAGCAATTGTCTGCAGTTAGCTTTAGTTGCACACTCTGCACAGGATACAGTACACTGACTGAAAATACTGCAGCTGCCTGCCTGTGGTATTATTAGGAAGAGAACACCACAAATTGTATGCTGTTAGCTTTAGTTGCACACTGTGCACAGGATACAGTACACTGACTGAAAATACTGCAGCTGTCTGCCTGTGGTATTATTAGGAAGAGAACACCAGCAATTGTCTGCAGGTAGCTTTAGTTGCACACTGTGCACAGGATACAGTGCACTGACTGAAAATACTACAGCTGCCTGCCTGTGGTATTATTAGGAAGAGAACACCAGAAATTGTCTGCAGTTCGCTTTAGTTGCACACTGTGCACAGGATACAGTACACTGACTGAAAATACTGCAGCTGCCTGCCTGCCTGTGGTATTATTAGGAAGAGAACACCAGCAATTGTCTGCAGTTAGCTTTAGTTGCACACTGTGCACAGGATACAGTACACTGACTGAAAATACTGCAGCTGCCTGCCTGTGGTATTATTAGGAAGATAACACCAGCAATTGTCTGCAGTTAGCTTTAGTTGCACACTGTGCACAGGATACAGTACACTGACTGAAAATACTGCAGCGCCTGCCTGCCTGTGGTATTTTTAGGAAGAGAACACCAGCAATTGTCTGCAGTTAACTTTAGTTGCACACTGTGCACAGGGATAAAGTACACTGACTGAAAATACTGCAGCTGCCTGCCTGTGGTATTATTAGGAAGATAACACCAGCACTTGTCTGCAGTTAGCTTTAGTTGCACACTGTGCACAGGATACAGTACACTCATTGAAAATACTGCAGATGTCTGCCTCCCTTTGGTATTATTAGGAAGAGAACACCAGCAATTGTCTGCAGTTAGCTTTAGTTGCAAACTGTGCACAGGATAAAGTACAGTGACTGAAAATACAGCAGCTGCCTGCCTTTGGTATTATTAGGAAGAGAAAACCAGCAATTGTCTGCAGATAGCTTTAGTTGCACACTGTACACAGGATACGGTTCACTGAGTGAAAATACTGCATCTAACTGCCTGACTGTGGTAATATTATTAGGAAGAGAACACCAGCAATTGTCTGCAGTTAGCTTTAGTTGCACACTGTGCACAGGATAAAGTACACTGACTGAAAATACTGCAGCTGCCTGCATGTGGTATTATTAGGAAGAGAAAACCAGCAATTGTCTGCAGTGATCTTTAGTCGCACACTGTGCACAGGATAAAGTACACTGACTGAAAATACTGCAGCTGCCTGCCTGTGGTATTATTAGGAAGAGAACACCAGCAATTGTCTGCAGTTAGCTTTAGTTGCACACTGTGCACAGTATACAGTACACTGACTGGAAATACTGCAGCTGCCTGCCTGTGGTATTATTAGGAAGAGAACAGCAGCAATTGTCTGCAGTGATATTTAGTTGCACACTGTGCACAGGATAAAGTACACTGACTGAAAATACTGCAGCTGACTGCCTTTGGTATTATTAGGAAGAGAACACCAGCAATTATCTGCAGTTAGCTTTAGTTGCACACTGTGCACAGGATACAGTACACTGACTGAAAATACTGCAGCTGCCTGCCTGCATGTGGTATTATTAGGAAGAGAACACCAGCAATTGTCTGCAGTTAGCTTTAGTTGCACACTGTGCACAGGATACAGTACACTGACTGAAAAAACTGCAGCTGCCTGACTGCCTGTGGTATTATTACAAAGAGAACACCACAAATTGTATGCAGTTAGCTTTAGTTGCACACTGTGCACAGGATAAAGTTCACTGACTGAAAATACTGCAGCTGCCTGCCTGCCTGTGGTATTATTAGGAAGAGAACACCAGAAATTGTCTGCAGTTAGCTTTAGTTGCACACTGTGCACAGGATACAGTACACTAACTGAATACACTGCAGCTGCCTGCCTGTGGTATTATTAGGAAGAGAACACCAGCAATTGTCTGCAGTTAACTTTAGTTGCACACTGTGAACAGGATAAGGTACACTGACTTAAAATATTGCAGCTGCCTGCCTGTGGTATTATTAGGAATTTAACACCAGCAATTGTCTGCAGTTAGCTTTAGTTGCACACTGTGCACAGGATACAGTACACTGACTGAAAAAACTGCAGCTGCCTGAATGCCTGTGGTATTATTACAAAGAGAACACCACAAATTGTATGCAGTTAGCATTAGTTGCACACTGTGCACAGGATAAAGTTCACTGACTGAAAATACTTCAGCTGCCTGCCTGCCTGTGGTATTATTAGGAAGAGAACACCAGAAATTGTCTTCAGTTAGCTTGAGTTGCACACTGTGCACAGGATACAGTACACTGACTGAAAATACTTCAGCTGCCTGCCTGCCTGTGGTATTATTAGGAATAGAACACCAGCAATTGTCTGCAGTTAGCTTTAGTTGCACACTGTGCACAGGATACAGTACACTGACTGAAAATACTGCAGCTGCCTGCCTGCCTGCCTGCCTGTGGTATTATTAGGAAGAGAACACCAGCAATCGTCTGCAGTTAGCTTTAGTTGCACACTGTGCACATGATACAGTACACTGACTGAAAATACTGCAGCTGCCTGCCTGCCTGTGGTATTATTAGGAAGAGAATACCAGCAATTGTCTGCAGTTAGCTTTAGTTGCACACTGTGCATAGGATAAAGTACACTGACTGAAAATACTGCAGCTGCCTGCCTGTGGTATTATTAGGAAGATAACACCAGCAATTGTCTGCAGTTAGCTTTAGTTGCACACTGTGCACAGGATACAGTACACTGATTGAAAATACTGCAGATGTCTGCCTGCCTTTGGTATTATTAGGAAGAGAACACCAGCAATTGTCTGCAGTTAGCTTTAGTTGCAAACTGTGCACAGGATAAAGTACAGTGACTGAAAATACAGCAGCTGACTGCCTTTGGCATTATTAGGAAGAGAAAACCAGCAATTGTCTGCAGTTAGCTTTAGTTGCACACTGTACACAGGATACGGTTCACTGACTGAAAATACTGCAGCTAACTGCCTGACTGTGGTAATATTATTAGGAAGAGAACACCAGCAATGGTCTGCAGTTAGCTTTAGTTGTACACTGTGCACAGGATAAAGTACACTGACTGAAAATACTGCAGCTGCCTGCCTGTGGTATTATTAGGAAGAGAACACCAGCAATTATCTGCAGTTAGCTTTAGTTGCACACTGTGCACAGGATACAGTACACTGACTGAAAATACTGCAGCTGCCTGCCTGTGGTATTATTAGGAAGAGAACAGCAGCAATTGTCTGCAGTGATATTTAGTTGCACACTGTGCACAGGATAAAGTACACTGGCTGAAAATACTGCAGCTGCCTGCCTGTGGTATTATTAGGAAGAGAACACCAGCAATTATCTGCAGTTAGCTTTAGTTGCACACTGAGCACAGGATACAGTACACTGACTGAAAATACTGCAGCTGCCTGCCTGCATGTGGTAATATTAGGAAGAGAACACCAGCAATTGTCTGCAGTTAGCTTTAGTTGCACACTGTGCACAGGATACAGTACACTGACTGAAAAAACTGCAGCTGCCTGACTGCCTGTGGTATTATTACAAAGAGAACACCACAAATTGTATGCAGTTAGGTTTAGTTGCACACTGTGCACAGGATAAAGTTCACTGACTGAAAATACTGCAGCTGCCTGCCTGCCTGTGGTATTATTAGGAAGAGAACACCAGAAATTGTCTTCAGTTAGCTTGAGTTGCACACTGTGCACAGGATACAGTACACTGACTGAAAATACTGCAGCTGCCTGCCTGTCTGTGGTATTATTAGGAATAGAACACCAGCAATTGTCTGCAGTGATATTTAGTTGCACACTGTGCACAGGATAAAGTACACTGGCTGAAAATACTGCAGCTGCCTGCCTGTGGTATTATTAGGAAGAGAACACCAGTAATTATCTGCAGTTAGCTTTAGTTGCACACTGAGCACAGGATACAGTACACTGACTGAAAATACTGCAGCTGCCTGCCTGCATGTGGTAATATTAGGAAGAGAACACCAGCAATTGTCTGCAGTTAGCTTTAGTTGCACACTGTGCACAGGATACAGTACACTGACTGAAAAAACTGCAGCTGCCTGACTGCCTGTGGTATTATTACAAAGAGAACACCACAAATTGTATGCAGTTAGGTTTAGTTGCACACTGTGCACAGGATAAAGTTCACTGACTGAAAATACTGCAGCTGCCTGCCTGCATGTGGTAATATTAGAAAGAGAACACCAGAAATTGTCTTCAGTTAGCTTGAGTTGCACACTGTGCACAGGATACAGTACACTGACTGAAAATACTGCAGCTGCCTGCCTGCCTGTGGTATTATTAGGAATAGAACACCAGCAATTGTCTGCAGTTAGCTTTAGTTGCACACTGTGCACAGGATACAGTACACTGACTGAATATACTGCAGCTGCCTGCCTGTGGTATTATTAGGAAGAGAACACCAGAAATTGTCTGCAATTAACTTTAGTTGCACACTGTGAACAGGATAAGGTACACTGACTTAAAATACTTCAGCTGTCTGCCTGTGGTATTATTAGAAGAGAACACCAGCAATTGTCTGCAGTTAGCTTTAGTTGCACACTGTGCACAGAATACAGTACACTGACTGAAAATACCGCAGTGCCTGCCTGTCTGCCTGTGGTATTATTAGGAAGAGAACTCCAGCAATTGTCTGCACTCAGTTAGCTTTAGTTGCACACAGTGCACAGGATACAGTACACTGACTGAAAATACTGCAGCTGTCTGCCTGTGATATTATTAGGAAGAGAACACCAGCAATTGCCTGCAGTTAGCTTTAGTTGCACACTGTGCACAGGATAATGTACACTGATTGAAAATACTGCATCTGCCTGCCTGCCTGTGGTATTATTAGGAAGACAACACCAGCAATTGTCTTCAGTTAGCTTGGGTTGCAAGCTGTGCACATTATACAGTACACTGACTGAAAATACTGCAGCTGCCTGCCTGCCTGTGGTATTATTACAAGGAGAACACCAGAAATTGTCTGTGGTTAGCTTTAGTTGCACACTTTGCACAGGATACAGTACACTGACTGAAAATACTGCAGCTGCCTGCCTGCCTGCCTGTGGTTTTATTAGGAAGAGAACACCAGCAATTGTCTGCAGTTAACTTTAGTTGCACACTGTGAATAGGATAAGGTACACTGACTTAAAATACTGCACCTGCCTGCCTGTGGTATTATTAGGAAGAAAACACCAGCAATTGTCTGCAGTTAGCTTTAGTTGCACACTCTGCACAGGATACAGTACACTGACTGAAAATACTGCAGCTGCCTGCCTGTGGTATTATTAGGAAGAGAACACCACAAATTGTATGCTGTTAGCTTTAGTTGCACACTGTGCACAGGATACAGTACACTGACTGAAAATACTGCAGCTGTCTGCCTGTGGTATTATTAGGAAGAGAACACCAGCAATTGTCTGCAGGTAGCTTTAGTTGCACACTGTGCACAGGATACAGTGCACTGACTGAAAATACTGCAGCTGCCTGCCTGTGGTATTATTAGGAAGAGAACACCAGAAATTGTCTGCAGTTCGCTTTAGTTGCACACTGTGCACAGGATACAGTACACTGACTGAAAATACTGCAGCTGCCTGCCTGCCTGTGGTATTATTAGGAAGAGAACACCAGCAATTGTCTGCAGTTAGCTTTAGTTGCACACTGTGCACAGGATACAGTACACTGACTGAAAATACTGCAGCTGCCTGCCTGTGGTATTATTAGGAAGATAACACCAGCAATTGTCTGCAGTTAGCTTTAGTTGCACACTGTGCACAGGATACAGTACACTGACTGAAAATACTGCAGCGCCTGCCTGCCTGTGGTATTATTAGGAAGAGAACACCAGCAATTGTCTGCAGTTAACTTTAGTTGCACACTGTGCACAGGGATAAAGTACACTGACTGAAAATACTGCAGCTGCCTGCCTGTGGTATTATTAGGAAGATAACACCAGCACTTGTCTGCAGTTAGCTTTAGTTGCACACTGTGCACAGGATACAGTACACTGATTGAAAATACTGCAGATGTCTGCCTCCCTTTGGTATTATTAGGAAGAGAACACCAGCAATTGTCTGCAGTTAGCTTTAGTTGCAAACTGTGCACAGGATAAAGTACAGTGACTGAAAATACAGCAGCTGCCTGCCTTTGGTATTATTAGGAAGAGAAAACCAGCAATTGTCTGCAGATAGCTTTAGTTGCACACTGTACACAGGATACGGTTCACTGAGTGAAAATACTGCATCTAACTGCCTGACTGTGGTAATATTATTAGGAAGAGAACACCAGCAATTGTCTGCAGTTAGCTTTAGTTGCACACTGTGCACAGGATAAAGTACACTGACTGAAAATACTGCAGCTGCCTGCATGTGGTATTATTAGGAAGAGAAAACCAGCAATTGTCTGCAGTGATCTTTAGTCGCACACTGTGCACAGGATAAAGTACACTGACTGAAAATACTGCAGCTGCCTGCCTGTGGTATTATTAGGAAGAGAACACCAGCAATTGTCTGCAGTTAGCTTTAGTTGCACACTGTGCACAGGATAAAGTACACTGACTGAAAATACTGCAGCTGCCTGCCTGTGGTATTATTAGGAAGAGAACACCAGCAATTATCTGCAGTTAGCTATAGTTGCACACTGTGCACAGTATACAGTACACTGACTGGAAATACTGCAGCTGCCTGCCTGTGGTATTATTAGGAAGAGAACAGCAGCAATTGTCTGCAGTGATATTTAGTTGCACACTGTGCACAGGATAAAGTACACTGACTGAAAATACTGCAGCTGACTGCCTTTGGTATTATTAGGAAGAGAACACCAGCAATTATCTGCAGTTAGCTTTAGTTGCACACTGTGCACAGGATACAGTACACTGACTGAAAATACTGCAGCTGCCTGCCTGCATGTGGTATTATTAGGAAGAGAACACCAGCAATTGTCTGCAGTTAGCTTTAGTTGCACACTGTGCACAGGATACAGTACACTGACTGAAAAAACTGCAGCTGCCTGACTGCCTGTGGTATTATTACAAAGAGAACACCACAAATTGTATGCAGTTAGCTTTAGTTGCACACTGTGCACAGGATAAAGTTCACTGACTGAAAATACTGCAGCTGCCTGCCTGCCTGTGGTATTATTAGGAAGAGAACACCAGAAATTGTCTGCAGTTAGCTTTAGTTGCACACTGTGCACAGGATACAGTACACTAACTGAATACACTGCAGCTGCCTGCCTGTGGTATTATTAGGAAGAGAACACCAGCAATTGTCTGCAGTTAACTTTAGTTGCACACTGTGAACAGGATAAGGTACACTGACTTAAAATATTGCAGCTGCCTGCCTGTGGTATTATTAGGAATTTAACACCAGCAATTGTCTGCAGTTAGCTTTAGTTGCACACTGTGCACAGGATACAGTACAATGACTGAAAAAACTGCAGCTGCCTGAATGCCTGTGGTATTATTACAAAGAGAACACCACAAATTGTATGCAGTTAGCATTAGTTGCACACTGTGCACAGGATAAAGTTCACTGACTGAAAATACTTCAGCTGCCTGCCTGCCTGTGGTATTATTAGGAAGAGAACACCAGAAATTGTCTTCAGTTAGCTTGAGTTGCACACTGTGCACAGGATACAGTACACTGACTGAAAATACTGCAGCTGCCTGCCTGCCTGTGGTATTATTAGGAATAGAACACCAGCAATTGTCTGCAGTTAGCTTTAGTTGCACACTGTGCACAGGATACAGTACACTGACTGAAAATACTGCAGCTGCCTGCCTGCCTGCCTGCCTGTGGTATTATTAGGAAGAGAACACCAGCAATCGTCTGCAGTTAGCTTTAGTTGCACACTGTGCACATGATACAGTACACTGACTGAAAATACTGCAGCTGCCTGCCTGCCTGTGGTATTATTAGGAAGAGAATACCAGCAATTGTCTGCAGTTAGCTTTAGTTGCACACTGTGCATAGGATAAAGTACACTGACTGAAAATACTGCAGCTGCCTGCCTGTGGTATTATTAGGAAGATAACACCAGCAATTGTCTGCAGTTAGCTTTAGTTGCACACTGTGTACAGGATACAGTACACTGATTGAAAATACTGCAGATGTCTGCCTGCCTTTGGTATTATTAGGAAGAGAACACCAGCAATTGTCTGCAGTTAGCTTTAGTTGCAAACTGTGCACAGGATAAAGTACAGTGACTGAAAATACAGCAGCTGACTGCCTTTGGCATTATTAGGAAGAGAAAACCAGCAATTGTCTGCAGTTAGCTTTAGTTGCACACTGTACACAGGATACGGTTCACTGACTGAAAATACTGCAGCTAACTGCCTGACTGTGGTAATATTATTAGGAAGAGAACACCAGCAATGGTCTGCAGTTAGCTTTAGTTGTACACTGTGCACAGGATAAAGTACACTGACTGAAAATACTGCAGATGCCTGCCTGTGGTATTATTAGGAAGAGAACACCAGCAATTATCTGCAGTTAGCTTTAGTTGCACACTGTGCACAGGATACAGTACACTGACTGAAAATACTGCAGCTGCCTGCCTGTGGTATTATTAGGAAGAGAACAGCAGCAATTGTCTGCAGTGATATTTAGTTGCACACTGTGCACAGGATAAAGTACACTGGCTGAAAATACTGCAGCTGCCTGCCTGTGGTATTATTAGGAAGAGAACACCAGCAATTATCTGCAGTTAGCTTTAGTTGCACACTGAGCACAGGATACAGTACACTGACTGAAAATACTGCAGCTGCCTGCCTGCATGTGGTAATATTAGGAAGAGAACACCAGCAATTGTCTGCAGTTAGCTTTAGTTGCACACTGTGCACAGGATACAGTACACTGACTGAAAAAACTGCAGCTGCCTGACTGCCTGTGGTATTATTACAAAGAGAACACCACAAATTGTATGCAGTTAGGTTTAGTTGCACACTGTGCACAGGATAAAGTTCACTGACTGAAAATACTGCAGCTGCCTGCCTGCCTGTGGTATTATTAGGAAGAGAACACCAGAAATTGTCTTCAGTTAGCTTGAGTTGCACACTGTGCACAGGATACAGTACACTGACTGAAAATACTGCAGCTGCCTGCCTGTCTGTGGTATTATTAGGAATAGAACACCAGCAATTGTCTGCAGTGATATTTAGTTGCACACTGTGCACAGGATAAAGTACACTGGCTGAAAATACTGCAGCTGCCTGCCTGTGGTATTATTAGGAAGAGAACACCAGTAATTATCTGCAGTTAGCTTTAGTTGCACACTGAGCACAGGATACAGTACACTGACTGAAAATACTGCAGCTGCCTGCCTGCATGTGGTAATATTAGGAAGAGAACACCAGCAATTGTCTGCAGTTAGCTTTAGTTGCACACTGTGCACAGGATACAGTACACTGACTGAAAAAACTGCAGCTGCCTGACTGCCTGTGGTATTATTACAAAGAGAACACCACAAATTGTATGCAGTTAGGTTTAGTTGCACACTGTGCACAGGATAAAGTTCACTGACTGAAAATACTGCAGCTGCCTGCCTGCATGTGGTAATATTAGAAAGAGAACACCAGAAATTGTCTTCAGTTAGCTTGAGTTGCACACTGTGCACAGGATACAGTACACTGACTGAAAATACTGCAGCTGCCTGCCTGCCTGTGGTATTATTAGGAATAGAACACCAGCAATTGTCTGCAGTTAGCTTTAGTTGCACACTGTGCACAGGATACAGTACACTAACTGAATATACTGCAGCTGTCTGCCTGTGGTATTATTAGGAAGAGAACACCAGCAATTGTCTGCAGTTAACTTTAGTTGCACACTGTGAACAGGATACAGTACACTGATTGAAAATACTGCAGATGTCTGCCTGCCTTTGGTGTTATTAGGAAGAGTACACCAGAAATTGTCTGCAGTTAGCCTCCGTTGCAAACTGTGCACAGGATAAAGTTCACTGACTGAAAATACTGCAGCTGCCTGCCTGCATGTGGTAATATTAGAAAGAGAACACCAGAAATTGTCTTCAGTTAGCTTGAGTTGCACACTGTGCACAGGATACAGTACACTGACTGAAAATACTGCAGCTAACTGCCTGACTGTGGTAATATTA
Source organism: Rana muscosa (assembly GCA_029206835.1). Taxonomy (NCBI): domain Eukaryota; kingdom Metazoa; phylum Chordata; class Amphibia; order Anura; family Ranidae; genus Rana; species Rana muscosa. The sequence continues at coordinate 207,335,758 of CM055127.1, read as the reverse complement.
TTAGGAAGAGAACACCAGCAATTGTCTGCAGTTAGCTTTAGTTGCACACTGTGCACAGGATAAAGTACACTGACTGAAAATACTGCAGCTGCCTGCCTGTGGTATTATTAGGAAGAGAACACCAGCAATTATCTGCAGTTAGCTTTAGTTGCACACTGTGCACAGGATACAGTACACTGACTGAAAATACTGCAGCTGCCTGCCTGTGGTATTATTAGGAAGAGAACACCAGCAATTGTCTGCAGTTAACTTTAGTTGCACACTGTGAACAGGATAAGGTACACTGACTTAAAATACTGCAGCTGTCTGCCTGTGGTTTTATTAGGAAGAGAACACCAGCAATTGTCTGCAGTTAGCTTGAGTTGCACACTGTGCACAGGATACAGTACACTGACTGAAAATACTGCAGCTGCCTGCCTGTGGTATTATTAGGAAGAGAACACCAGCAATTGTCTGCAGTTAGCTTTAGTTGCACACTGTGCACAGGATACAGTAAACTGACTGAAAATACTGCAGCTGCCTGCCTGTGGTATAATAAGGAAGAGAACACCAGCAATTGTATGCAGTAAGTTTGAGTTGCACACTGTGCACAGGATACAGTACACTGACTGAAAATACTGCAGCTTCCTGCCTGCCTGTGGTATTATTAGGAAGAGAACACCAGCAAATGTCTGCAGTTAGTTTGAGTTGCACACTGTGCACAGGATACAGTACACTGACTGAAAATACTGCAGCTGCCTGTCTGTGGTATTATTATAAAGAGAACACCAGAAATTGTATGCACTTAGCTTTAGTTGCACACTGTGCACAGGATACAGTACACTGACTGAAAATACTGCAGCTGCCTGCCTGACTGTGGTATTATTAGGAAAAGAACACCAGCAAATGTCTGCAGTTAGTTTGAGTTGCACACTGTGCACAGGATACAGTACACTGACTGAAAATACTGCAGCTGCCTGCCTGCCTGTGGTATTATTATAAAGAGAACACAAGAAATTGTATGCAGTTAGCTTTAGTTGCACACTGTGCACAGGATACAGAACACTGGCTGAAAATTCTGCAGCTGCCAGCCTGCCTGTGGTATTATTAGGAAGAGAACACCAGCAATTGTCTGCAGTTAGCTTTAGTTGCACACTGTGCACAGGATACAGTACACTGACTGAAAAAACTGCAGCTGCCTGCCTGCCTGTGGTATTATTACAAAGAGAACACCACAAATTGTATGCTGTTAGCTTTAATTGCACACTGTGCACAGGATACAGTACACTGACTGAAAATACTGCAGCTGTCTGCCTGTGGTATTATTAGGAAGAGAACACCAGCAATTGTCTGCAGTTAACTTTAGTTGCACACTGTGCCCAGGATAAAGTTCACTGACTGAAAATACTGCAGCTGCCTGCCTGTGGTATTATTAGGAAGATAACACCAGCAATTGTCTGCAGTTAGCTTTAGTTGCACACTGTGCACAGGATACAGTACACTGATTGAAAATACTGCAGATGTCTGCCTGCCTTTGGTATTATTAGGAAGAGAACACCAGCAATTGTCTGCAGTTAGCTTTAGTTGCACACTGTGCACAGGATACAGTACACTGACTGAAAATACTGCAGCTGTCTGCCTGTGGTATTATTAGGAAGAGAACACCAGCAATTGTCTGCAGTTAACTTTAGTTGCACACTGTGCCCAGGATAAAGTGCACTGACTGAAAATACTGCAGATGTCTGCCTGCCTTTGGTATTATTAGGAAGAGAACACCAGCAATTGTCTGCAGTTAGCTTTAGTTGCAAACTGTGCACAGGATAAAGTAAAGTGACTGAAAATACAGCAGATGCCCGCCTTTGGTATTATTAGGAAGAGAAAACCAGCAATTGTCTGCAGTTAGCTTTAGTTGCACACTGTACACAGGATACGGCTCACTGAGTGAAAATACTGCAGCTAACTGCCTGACTGTGGTAATATTATTAGGAAGAGAACACCAGCAATTGTCTGCAGTTAGCTTTAGTTGCACACTGTGCACAGGATAAAGTACACTGACTGAAAATACTGCAGCTGCCTGCATGTGGTATTATTAGGAAGAGAACACCAGCAATTGTCTGCAGTGATCTTTAGTTGCACACTGTGCACAGGATAAAGTACACTGACTGAAAATACTGCAGCTGCCTGCCTGTGGTATTATTAGGAAGAGAACACCAGCAATTGTCTGCAGTTAGCTTGAGTTGCACACTGTGCACAGGATACAGTACACTGACTGAAAATACTGCAGCTGCCTGCCTGCATGTGGTATTATTAGGAAGAGAACACCAGCAATTGTCTGCAGTTAGCTTTAGTTGCACACTGTGCACAGGATACAGTACACTGACTGAAAAAACTGCAGCTGCCTGAATGCCTGTGGTATTATTACAAAGAGAACACCACAAATTGTATGCAGTTAGCTTTAGTTGCACACTGTGCACAGGATAAAGTTCACTGACTGAAAATATTGCAGCTGCCTGCCTGTGGTATTATTAGGAAGAGAACACCAGAAATTGTCTTCAGTTAGCTTGAGTTGCACACTGTGCACAGGATACAGTACACTGACTGAAAATACTGCAGCTGCGTGCCTGCCTGTGGTATTATTAGGAATAGAACACCAGCAATTGTCTGCAGTTAGCTTTAGTTACACACTGTGCACATGATACAGTACACTGACTGAAAATACTGCAGCTGCCTGCCTGCCTGTGGTATTATTAGGAAGAGAATACCAGCAATTGTCTGCAGTTAGCTTTAGTTGCACACTGTGCATAGGATAAAGTACACTGACTGAAAATACTGCAGCTGCCTGCCTGTGGTATTATTAGGAAGATAACACCAGAAATTGTCTGCAGTTAGCTTTAGTTGCACACTGTGCACAGGATACAGTACACTGATTGAAAATACTGCAGATGTCTGCCTGCCTTTGGTATTATTAGGAAGGGAACACCAGCAATTGTCTGCAGTTAGCTTTAGTTGCAAACTGTGCACAGGATACGGTTCACTGACTGAAAATACTGCAGCTAACTGCCTGACTGTGGTAATATTATTAGGAAGAGAACACCAGCAATTGTCTGCAGTTAGCTTTAGTTGCACACTGTGCACAGGATAAAGTACACTGACTGAAAATACTGCAGCTGCCTGCCTGTGGTATTATTAGGAAGAGAACACCAGCAATTATCTGCAGTTAGCTTTAGTTGCACACTGTGCACAGGATACAGTACACTGACTGAAAATACTGCAGCTGCCTGCCTGTGGTATTATTAGGAAGAGAACACCAGCAATTGTCTGCAGTGATATTTAGTTGCACACTGTGCACAGGATAAAGTACACTGACTGAAAATACTGCAGCTGCCTGCCTGTGGTATTATTAGGAAGAGAACACCAGCAATTATCTGCAGTTAGCTTTAGTTGCACACTGTGCACAGGATACAGTACACTGACTGAAAATACTGCAGCTGCCTGCCTGCATGTGGTATTATTAGGAAGAGAACACCAGCAATTGTCTGCAGTTAGCTTTAGTTGCACACTGTGCACAGGATACAGTACACTGAAAAAACTGCAGCTGCCTGACTGCCTGTGGTATTATTACAAAGAGAACACCACAAATTATATGCAGTTAGGTTTAGTTGCACACTGTGCACAGGATAAAGTTCACTGACTGAAAATACTGCAGCTGCCTGCCTGCCTGTGGTATTATTAGGAAGAGAACACCAGAAATTGTCTTCAATTAGCTTGAGTTGCACACTGTGCACAGGATACAGTACACTGACTGAAAATACTGCAGCTGCCTGCCTGCCTGTGGTATTATTAGGAATAGAACACCAGCAATTGTCTGCAGTTAGCTTTAGTTGCACACTGTGCACAGGATACAGTACACTGACTGAAAAAACTGCAGCTGCCTGAATGCCTGTGGTATTATTACAAAGAGAACACCACAAATTGTATGCAGTTAGCTTTAGTTGCACACTGTGCACAGGATAAAGTTCACTGACTGAAAATATTGCAGCTGCCTGCCTGTGGTATTATTAGGAAGAGAACACCAGAAATTGTCTTCAGTTAGCTTGAGTTGCACACTGTGCACAGGATACAGTACACTGACTGAAAATACTGCAGCTGCCTGCCTGCCTGTGGTATTATTAGGAATAGAACACCAGCAATTGTCTGCAGTTAGCTTTAGTTACACACTGTGCACATGATACAGTACACTGACTGAAAATACTGCAGCTGCCTGCCTGCCTGTGGTATTATTAGGAAGAGAATACCAGCAATTGTCTGCAGTTAGCTTTAGTTGCACACTGTGCATAGGATAAAGTACACTGACTGAAAATACTGCAGCTGCCTGCCTGTGGTATTATTAGGAAGATAACACCAGCAATTGTCTGCAGTTAGCTTTAGTTGCACACTGTGCACAGGATACAGTACACTGATTGAAAATACTGCAGATGTCTGCCTGCCTTTGGTATTATTAGGAAGGGAACACCAGCAATTGTCTGCAGTTAGCTTTAGTTGCAAACTGTGCACAGGATACGGTTCACTGACTGAAAATACTGCAGCTAACTGCCTGACTGTGGTAATATTATTAGGAAGAGAACACCAGCAATTGTCTGCAGTTAGCTTTAGTTGCACACTGTGCACAGGATAAAGTACACTGACTGAAAATACTGCAGCTGCCTGCCTGTGGTATTATTAGGAAGAGAACACCAGCAATTATCTGCAGTTAGCTTTAGTTGCACACTGTGCACAGGATACAGTACACTGACTGAAAATACTGCAGCTGCCTGCCTGTGGTATTATTAGGAAGAGAACACCAGCAATTGTCTGCAGTGATATTTAGTTGCACACTGTGCACAGGATAAAGTACACTGACTGAAAATACTGCAGCTGCCTGCCTGTGGTATTATTAGGAAGAGAACACCAGCAATTATCTGCAGTTAGCTTTAGTTGCACACTGTGCACAGGATACAGTACACTGACTGAAAATACTGCAGCTGCCTGCCTGCATGTGGTATTATTAGGAAGAGAACACCAGCAATTGTCTGCAGTTAGCTTTAGTTGCACACTGTGCACAGGATACAGTACACTGAAAAAACTGCAGCTGCCTGACTGCCTGTGGTATTATTACAAAGAGAACACCACAAATTATATGCAGTTAGGTTTAGTTGCACACTGTGCACAGGATAAAGTTCACTGACTGAAAATACTGCAGCTGCCTGCCTGCCTGTGGTATTATTAGGAAGAGAACACCAGAAATTGTCTTCAATTAGCTTGAGTTGCACACTGTGCACAGGATACAGTACACTGACTGAAAATACTGCAGCTGCCTGCCTGCCTGTGGTATTATTAGGAATAGAACACCAGCAATTGTCTGCAGTTAGCTTTAGTTGCACACTGTGCACAGGATACAGTACACTAACTGAATATACAGCAGCTGCCTGCCTGTGGTATTATTAGGAAGAGAACACCAGCAATTGCCTGCAGTTAACTTTAGTTGCACACTGTGAACAGGATAAGGTACACTGACTTAAAATACTGCAGCTGTCTGCCTGTGGTTTTATTAGGAAGAGAACACCAGCAATTGTCTGCAGTTAGCTTTAGTTGCACACTGTGCACAGGATACAGTACACTGACTGAAAATACTGAAGCTGCCTGCCTGTGGTATTATAAGGAAGAGGACACCAGCAATTGTCTGCAGTAAGTTTGAGTTGCACACTGTGCACAGGATACAGTCCACTGACTGAAAATACTGCAGCTTCCTGCCTGCCTGTGGTATTATTAGGAAGAGAACACCAGCAAATGTCTGCAGTTAGTTTGAGTTGCACACTGTGCACAGGATACAGTACACTGACTGAAAATACTGCATCTGCCTGCCTGCCTGTGGTATTATTATAAAGAGAACACCAGAAATTGTATGCAGTTAGCTTTAGTTGTAAAGTGTGCACAGGATACAGTACACTGACTGAAAATACTGCAGCTGCCTGCCTGACTGTGGTAATATTAGGAAAAGAACACCAGCAAATGTCTGCAGTTAGTTTGAGTTGCACACTGTGCACAGGATACAGTACACTGACTGAAAATACTGCAGCTGCCTGCCTGCCTGTGGTATTATTAGGAAGAGAACACCAGCAAATATCTGCAGTTAGTTTGAGTTGCACACTGTGCACAGGATACAGTACACTGACTGAAAATACTGCAGCTGCCTGCCTGTGGTATTATTATAAAGAGAACACCAGAAATTGTATACAGTTAGCTTTATTTGCACACTGTGCACAGGATACAGTACACTGGCTGAAAATTCTGCAGCTGCCAGCCTGCCTGTGATATTATTAGGAAGAGAACACCAACAATTGTCTGCAGTTAGCTTTAGTTGCACACTGTGCACAGGATACAGTACACTGACTGAAAATACTGCAGCTGCCTGCCTGCCTTTGGTATTATTATAAAGAGAACACCAGAAATTGTATGCAGTTAGCTTTAGTTGCACACTGTGCACAGGATACAGTACACTGACTGAAAATACTGCAGCTGCCTGCCTGCCTTTGGTATTATTATAAAGAGAACACCAGAAATTGTATGCAGTTAGCTTTAGTTGCACACTGTGCACAGGATACAGTACACTGACTGAAAATACTGCAGCTGCCTGCCTGACTGTGGTATTATTAGGAAGAGAACAACAGCAAATGTCTGCAGTTAGTTTGAGTCGCACACTGTGCACAGGATACAGTACACTGACTGAAAATACTGCATCTGCCTGCCTGCCTGTGGTATTATTGGGAAGAGAACACCAGCAAATGTCTGCAGTTAGTTTGAGTTGCACACTGTGCACAGGATACAGTACACTGACTGAAAATGCTGCAGCTGCCTGCCTGCCTGTGGTATTATTATAAAGAAAACACCAGAAATTGTATGCAGTTAGCTTTAGTTGCACACTGTGCACAGGATACAGTACACTGGCTGAAAATTCTGCAGCTGCCTGCCTGCCTGTGGTATTATTAGGAAGAGAACACCAACAATTGATGCAGCTAGCTTTAGTTGCACACTGTGCACAGGATACAGTACACTGACTGAAAATACTGCAGCTGTCTGCCTGTGGTATTATTAGGAAGAGAACACCAGCAATTGTCTGCAGTTAACTTTAGTTGCACACTGTGAACAGGATAAGGTACACTGACTTAAAATACTGCAGCTGTCTGCCTGTGGTATTATTAGGAAGAGAACACCAGCAATTGTCTGCAGTTAGCTTTAGTTGCACACTATGCACAGGATACAGTACACTGACTGAAAATCCTGCAGCACCTGCCTGCCTGTGGTATTATTAGGAAGAAAACACCAGCAATTGTCTGCAGTTAGCTTTAGTTGCACACTGTGCACAGGATACAGTACTCTGACTGAAAATACTGCAGCTGCCTGCATGTGGTATTATTAGGAAGAGAACACCAGCAATTGTCTGCAGTGATCTTTAGTTGCACACTGTGCACAGTATAAAATACACTGACTGAAAATACTGCAGCCACTGGCCTGTGGTATTATTAGGAAGAGAACACCAGCAATTGTCTGCAGTTAGCTTTAGTTGCACACTGTGCACAGGATACAGTACACTGACTGAAAATACTGCAGCTGCCTGCCTGCCTGTGGTATTATTAGGAAGAGAACACCAGCAATTGTCTGCAGTTAGCTTTAGTTGCACACTGTGCACAGGATAAAGTACACTGACTGAAAAAACTGCAGCTGCCTGCCTGCCTGTGTTATTATTACAAAGAGAACACCACAAATTGTATGCAGTTAGCTTTAGTTGCACACTGTGCACAGTATAAAGTACACTGACTGAAAATACTGCAGCTGTCTGCCTGTGGTATTATTAGGAAGAGAACACCAGCAATTGTCTGCAGGTAGCTTTAGTTGCACACTGTGCACAGGATACAGTACACTGACTGAAAATTCTGCAGCTGCCTGCCTGTGGTATTATTAGGAAGAGAACACCAGAAATTGTCTGCAGTTAGCTTTAGTTGCACACTGTGCACAGGATAAGGTACACTGACTGAAAATACTGCAGCTGCCTGCCTGTGGTATTATTAGGAAGATAACACCAGCAATTGTCTGCAGTTAGCTTTAGTTGCACACTGTGCACATGATACAGTACACTGATTGAAAATACTGCAGATGTCTGCCTGCCTTTGGTATTATTAGGAAGAGAACACCAGCAATTGTCTGCAGTTAGCTTTAGTTGCACACTGTGCACAGGATAAAGTACACTGACTGAAAATACTGCAGCTGCCTGCATGTGGTATTATTAGGAAGAGAACACCAGCAATTCTCTGCAGTGATCTTTAGTTGCACACTGTGCACAGGATAAAGTACGCTGACTGAAAATACTGCAGCTGCCTGCCTGTGGTATTATTAGGAAGAGAACACCAGCAATTGTCTGCAGTTAGCTTTAGTTGTACACTGTGCACAGGATACAGTACACTTACTGAAAATACTGCAGCTGCCTGCCTGCCTGTGGTATTATTAGGAAGAGAACACCAGCAATTGTCTGCAGCTAGCTTTAGTTGCACACTGTGCACAGGATACAGTACACTGACTAAAAAAACTGCAGCACCTGCCTGCCTGTGGTATTATTGGGAAGAGAACACCAGCAAATGTCTGCAGTTAGTTTGAGCTGCACACTGTGCACAGGATACAGTACACTGACTGAAAATACTGCAGCTTCCTGCCTGCCTGTGGTATTATTATAAAGAAAACAACAGAAATTGTATGCAGTTAGCTTTAGTTGCACACTGTGCACAGGATACAGTACACTGACTGAATATACTGCAGCTGCCTGCCTGTGGTATTATTAGGAAGAGAACACCAGCAATTGTATGCAGTTAACTATAGTTGCACACTGTGAACAGGATAAGGTACACTGACTTAAAATACTGCAGCTGTCTGCCTGTGGTTTTATTAGGAAGAGAACACCAGCAATTGTCTGCAGTTAGCTTTAGTTACACACTGTGCACAGGATACAGTACACTGACTGAAAATACTGCAGCTGCCTGCCTGTGGTATTATAAGGAAGAGAACACCAGCAATTGTCTGCAGTAAGTTTGAGTTGCACACTGTGCACAGGATACAGTACACTGACTGAAAATACTGCAGCTGCCTGCCTGCCTGCCTGTGGTATTATTAGGAACAGAACACCAACAATTGTATGCAGCTAGCTTTAGTTGCACACTGTGCACAGGATACAGTACACTGACTGAAAATACTGCAGCTGTCTGCCTGTGGTATTATTAGGAAGAGAACACCTGCAATTGTCTGCAGTCAACTTTAGTTGCACACTGTGATCAGGATAAGGTACACGGACTTAAAATACTGCAGCTGTCTGCCTGTGGTATTATTAGGAAGAGAACACCAGCAATTGTCTGCAGGTAGCTTTAGTTGTAAAGTGTGCACAGGATACAGTACACTGACTGAAGATACTGCAGTGCATGCCTGCCTGTGGTATTATTAGGAAGAGAACACCAGAGATTGTCTGCAGTTAGCTTGAGTTGCACACTGTGCACAGGATACAGTACACTGACTGAAAATACTGCAGCTGCCTGCCTGAATGTGGTATTGTTAGGAATAGAACACCAGCAATTGTCTGCAATTAACTTTAGTTGCACACTGTGAACAGGATAAGGTACACTGACTTAAAACACTTCAGCTGTCTGCCTGTGGTATTATTAGAAGAGAACACCAGCAATTGTCTGCAGTTAGCTTTAGTTGCACACTGTGCACAGAATACAGTACACTGACTGAAAATACTGCAGTGCCTGCCTGCCTGCGGTATTATTAGGAAGAGAACACCAGCAATTGTCTGCACTCAGTTAGCTTTAGTTGCACACAGTGCACAGGATACAGTACACTGACTGAATATACTGCAGCTGCCTGCCTGTGGTATTATTAGGAAGAGAACACCAGCAATTGTCTGCAATTAACTTTAGTTGCACACTGTGCACAGGATAAAGTACACTGATTGAAAATACTGCATCTGCCTGCCTGCCTGTGGTATTATTAGGAAGACAACACCAGCAATTGTCTTCAGTTAGCTTGAGTTGCAAGCTGTGCACAGGATACAGTACACTGAATTAAAATACTGCAGCAGCCTGCCTGCCTGCCTGCCTGTGGTATTATTACAAGGAGAACACCAGAAATTGTCTGCGGTTAGCTTTAGTTGCACACTGTGCACAGGATACAGTACACTGACTGAAAATACTGCAGCTGCCTGCCTGCCTGCCTGTGGTATTATTAGGAAGAGAACACCAGCAATTGTCTGCAGTTAACTTTAGTTGCACACTGTGCCCAGGATAAAGTACACTGACTGAAAATACTGCAGCTGTCTGCCTGTGGTATTATTAGGAAGAGAACACCAGCAATTGTCTGCAGTCAACTTTAGTTGCACACTGTGAACAGGATAATGTACACTGACTTAAAATACTGCAGCTGTCTGCCTGTGGTATTATTAGGAAGAGAACACCAGCAATTGTCTGCAGGTAGCTTTAGTTGTGAAGTGTGCACAGGATACAGTACACTGACTGAAGATACTGCAGCTGCCTGCCTGCCTGTGGTATTATTAGGAAGAGAACACCAGAAATTGTCTGCAGTTAGCTTGAGTTGCACACTGTGCACAGGATACAGTACACTGACTGAAAATACTGCAGCTGCCTGCCTGCCTGTGGTATTATTAGGAATAGAACACCAGCAATTGTCTGCAGTTAGCTTTAGTTGCACACTGTGCACAGGATACAGTACACTGACTGAATATACTGCAGCTGCCTGCCTGTGGTATTATTAGGAAGAGAACACCAGAAATTGTCTGCAATTAACTTTAGTTGCACACTGTGAACAGGATAAGGTACACTGACTTAAAATACTTCAGTTGTCTGCCTGTGGCATTATTAGAAGAGAAGACCAGCAATTGTCTGCAGTTAGCTTTAGTTGCACACTGTGCACAGAATACAGTACACTGACTGAAAATACCGCAGTGCCTGCCTGCCTGCCTGTGGTATTATTAGGAAGAGAACACCGGCAATTGTCTGCACTCAGTTAGCTTTAGTTGCACACAGTGCACAGGATACAGTACACTGACTGAAAATACTGCAGCTGCCTGCCTGTGATATTATTAGGAAGAGAACACCAGCAATTATCTGCAGTTAGCTTTAGTTGCACACTGTGCACAGGATAAAGTACACTGATTGAAAATACTGCATCTGCCTGCCTGCCTGTGGTATTATTAGGAAGACAACACCAGCAATTGTCTTCAGTTAGCTTGGGTTGCAAGCTGTGCACATTATACAGTACACTGACTGAAAATACTGCAGCTGCCTGCCTGCCTGTGGTATTATTACAAGGAGAACACCAGAAATTGTCTGTGGTTAGCTTTAGTTGCACACTGTGCACAGGATACAGTACACTGACTGAAAATACTGCAGCTGCCTGCCTGCCTGCCTGTGGTATTATTAGGAAGAGAACACCAGCAATTGTCTGCAGTTAACTTTAGTTGCACACTGTGCCCAGGATAAAGTACACTGACTGAAAATACTGCAGCTGTCTGCCTGTGGTATTATTAGGAAGAGAACACCAGCAATTGTCTGCAGTCAACTTTAGTTGCACACTGTGAACAGGATAATGTACACTGACTTAAAATACTGCAGCTGTCTGCCTGTGGTATTATTAGGAAGAGAACACCAGCAATTGTCTGCAGGTAGCTTTAGTTGTAAAGTGTGCACAGGATACAGTACACTGACTGAAGATACTGCAGCTGCCTGCCTGCCTGTGGTATTATTAGGAAGAGAACACCAGAAATTGTCTGCAGTTAGCTTGAGTTGCACACTGTGCACAGGATACAGTACACTGACTGAAAATACTGCAGCTGCCTGCCTGCCTGTGGTATTATTAGGAATAGAACACCAGCAATTGTCTGCAGTTAGCTTTAGTTGCACACTGTGCACAGGATACAGTACACTGACTGAATATACTGCAGCTGCCTGCCTGTGGTATTATTAGGAAGAGAACACCAGAAATTGTCTGCAATTAACTTTAGTTGCACACTGTGAACAGGATAAGGTACACTGACTTAAAATACTTCAGTTGTCTGCCTGTGGTATTATTAGAAGAGAAGACCAGCAATTGTCTGCAGTTAGCTTTAGTTGCACACTGTGCACAGAATACAGTACACTGACTGAAAATACCGCAGTGCCTGCCTGCCTGCCTGTGGTATTATTAGGAAGAGAACACCAGCAATTGTCTGCACTCAGTTAGCTTTAGTTGCACACAGTGCACAGGATACAGTACACTGACTCAAAATACTGCAGCTGCCTGCCTGTGATATTATTAGGAAGAGAACACCAGCAATTATCTGCAGTTAGCTTTAGTTGCACACTGTGCACAGGATAAAGTACACTGATTGAAAATACTGCATCTGCCTGCCTGCCTGTGGTATTATTAGGAAGACAACACCAGCAATTGTCTTCAGTTAGCTTGGGTTGCAAGCTGTGCACATTATACAGTACACTGACTGAAAATACTGCAGCTGCCTGCCTGCCTGTGGTATTATTACAAGGAGAACACCAGAAATTGTCTGTGGTTAGCTTTAGTTGCACACTGTGCACAGGATACAGTACACTGACTGAAAATACTGCAGCTGCCTGCCTGCCTGCCTGCCTGTGGTTTTATTAGGAAGAGAACACCAGCAATTGTCTGCAGTTAACTTTAGTTGCACACTGTGAACAGGATAAGGTACACTGACTTAAAATACTGCAGCTGTCTGCCTGTGGTATTATTAGGAAGAGAACACCAGCAATTGTCTGCAGTTAGCTTTAGTTGCACACTGTGCACAGGATACAGTACACTGACTGAAAATACTGCAGCACCTGCCTGCCTGTGGTATTATTAGGAAGAAAACACCAGCAATTGTCTGCAGTTAGCTTTAGTTGCACACTGTGCACAGGATACAGTACACTGACTGAAAATACTGCAGCTGCCTGCCTGTGGTATTATTAGGAAGAGAACACCAGCAATTGTCTGCAGTTAGCTTTAGTTGCACACTGTGCACAGGATACAGTACACTGACTGAAAATACTGCAGCGCCTGCCTGCCTGTGGTATTATTAGGAAGATAACACCAGCAATTGTCTGCAGTTAGCTTTAGTTGCACACTGTGCACAGGATACAGTACACTGATTGAAAATACTGCAGATGTCTGCCTGCCTTTGGTATTATTAGGAAGAGAACACCAGCAATTGTCTGCAGTTAGCTTTAGTTATGCACTGTGTACAGGATAAAGTACAGTGACTGAAAATACAGCAGCTGCCTGCCTTTGGTATTATTAGGAAGAGAAAACCAGCAATTGTCTGCAGTTAGCTTTAGTTGCACACTGTACACAGGATACGGTTCACTGACTGAAAATACTGCAGCTAACTGCCTGACTGTGGTAATATTATTAGGAAGAGAACACCAGCAATTGTCTGCACTTAGCTTTAGTTGCACACTGTGCACAGGATATAGTACACTGACTGAAAATACTGCAGCTACCTGCATGTGGTATTATTAGGAAGAGAACACCAGCAATTGTCTGCAGTGATCTTTAGTTGCACACTGTGCACAGGATAAAGTACACTGACTGAAAATACTGCAGCTGCCTGCCTGTGGTATTATTAGGAAGAGAACACCAGCAATTGTCTGCAGTTAGCTTGAGTTGCACACTGTGCACAGGATACAGTACACTGACTGAAAATACTGCAGCTGCCTGCCTGCATGTGGTATTATTAGGAAGAGAACAACAGCAATTGTCTGCAGTTAGCTTTAGTTGCACACTGTGCACAGGATACAGTACACTGACTGAAAACTGCAGCTGCCTGAATGCCTGTGGTATTTTCTTTTTCGTACATCACGGGACACAGAGCGACTTAGTCATTACTAATGGGTTATATAGATTACCTTCAGGTGCTGGCACTGGCCACTTCCAAACCGGAAGTACCCTCCCCTATATAAGCCCCTCCCATCCGGGAGCACCTCAGTTTTTTGCCAGTGTCTAAGGTGTTGGCCAAAGAGTAACATGTGTTTTCACTGGGCTTGCGTACAGGTTCTTTTGGGCCTTAGTAAGCTGTTCCGGATCCCACCAAAAAAGCTTCATAGCTAAACGGTCGGTACCCGGGCCTTGCAGCAGAAGAGCAAGGTTTTGCCTGTAATGCCTCTCTTAGGAGGGCTGGACCCTGGGATCCAGAGCTCTGGTCATACCCACGACCAAGATGTTGTCTGTGCAGGGTGCTATACAGGTCCAGGGGAGTGGAATCCTTGGGAACCCGGTCCCTGAAGGTTTAATTACAATGCCTGCCGTGATAGGTGAAGTTTGGGCTTCTGTGGACCAAACAAAGTCCTGCGGCGGGGATCAGGTAAGTGGGGGCCCCCAGGAACTTGGTTCTATTGGGGGACCCCCAAGCCTAATTTGTCTTTCTGTCTGTTACCTAACGGTATTCCCGCTAATATCTGTGTATGCCTGTAACTACTGAAAATGTAAAATTTTAATTGTAGTCAAGAAAAAAAAAAAAAGGACCGCGGTACCTGTGTTAAACCACTAGAGGCCGCTGTGGTCCATTTTTCTTGTCATGTGGATCTTTGGTTTTCTCAAGTCAAAAGATCCAGGCAGTTGGTAAGTTTCTCTGCCCTGTTGCTGCGCTCATCCACCGCACAGGCCCTCCGGCAAAAAGGGCCCTGGCTCCTAGTCCCTGTTTGATTTTCGAAAAGGGCGCCAATGGCACACGGGCGCGCGCGCGGGCGCGTGCACGCGCCTCCTATGAAAAAAAAGGGGCGGGGCGGGTGGATGACGCTCGATGCGCGCCACGGCGCTTCTGCGCATGTGCAGGCGTCCCAGCTTGTATAAAGACACAGTACAAGTGTCAGCTGGATGCAAACAGAGCTAGCAACAAACAGTGGCACACAGAGGCGGTTGATGCAGGCATCCCCATAGAAAGGCACTTTAGTGGACACCAGCTGGTATATAGCAGCAACTGTGTTAGACTATTACCAGCAAAATTGGTGTATGACGACGGGAATACCTCAGCTTTGTGCTTATAGGATATGTCGTCCAGACGCTCTGGAAATAGATCTTCCAAGAAGCGAAAGGGGTCTCCGTCGGGCTCTGAGGATTTTGGGCATGCTGTACTGCGCCAATCTCCCCTGAAATTTCAGAGGTCAGTAGCCGTAGGAACCCCGCAGGAGTACCTGGTACTGCGGCTGTCCCCAGTCCACCTGCTCCTGTATATATAACAGAGGAGGTTTTATCCTCAACTCTGGGAGGATTGGAAGAGAGATTAACAGCATTGATCGCTGCTTCCCTGTCACAGGAAAAGCGCGTCCGATCTCCGTCTCCTCCTGCAGAGTGCCTGTTAGTGGAGGAACAGTCCCAGAGATCGACCTACCTGAAGGGGATCAGGTGAGGTTGATAAAGTTATAGAGGAATCAACAGTGGAAGAACCTTTCTCAGCATCTCAGGCTGAAAGATTATGGGTTCAGTCTCTGACTAACATGGTCCGAGCAGCATTTTAAATGCCTCTGGCGGAACCATCAACCACTACTGTCTCCTCGCTGGGGTCGCTGAAAGCTCTCCAGACTGTCTGTTCCTTCCCAATCCACCCTTTATTGGAAGGGTTTATTTACCAGGATTGGGAGCATCCTGTAAAATATTTACTCCCCCCAAGAGATTTCCAGTGATCTATCCCATGGAGGATAAGTTCATAAGAAAAAATGGAGGGTCCCTACAGTGGACGCAGCCATCTCTTGTGTAAATAAATCACTGACATGTCCAGTAGATAATGTTCCAATGTTCAAGGACCCAATAGATAAAAAATTGGAGTCTTTACTAAAATCTGCTTTCTCTACAGCAAGCATGGTGACACAACCTGCAGTAGCAGCGATTGGAGTCTGCCAAGCAATGAAAGATCAGTTGAAACAAGTCTTAAGGGACTTACCAGATCAGCAGGCTCTTGCCCTAGCTGACCTACCTAGAGCCTTGTGTTGCGGTGGACGCCATAAAGGATACAATCCAACAGGCATCCCGCTTTACGCTGTCTGTAGACATATGCGTAGGCTTCTATGGCTCAAAAAACTGGTCTGCTGAAGCTCCCTGTAAGAAATTGCTGATTAGCTTCCCATTTCATGGAGAACGCTTATCTGGAGATGATCTGGACAAATATATCCAGAAAACTTCTGCCGGTAAAAGTACACTCTTGCCGGTTAAGAACAAGGGTAGAAGTCCTTCTTTTAAGAGGCCTACTTCTCCAGTCCCTGGCACATCGGCTGTGAAACAGTTCCGACGGCCTCCGCGGTCAAATCCAGGGGGCAGAAATCAGGGACAATCACAGGGTAACAAGAAACCCTGGGTCAAGAGAGGTAGAAAACCTCCCCCTGAGTCATGAAGGGTTGCCCCCACTCAATTGGGTGAGGGGAAGACTTCAGTTGTTCACAGAGACCTGGCGGGACACCATCAGAGATGGCTGATCTCCGCAGTAAGTCTGGGATACAGGCTGGAGTTAAAAGACATTCCTCCTGCCCATTTTATAAGGTCAAACATGCCAAGCGATCCCCAGAAGAGTGGATCCCTCCTTCTGGCACTAGAGCAACTATTGCCCCAAGGGTAATCATAAAGGTTCCCTTGGAAGAAAACGGGTTCGGGTTTTACTCGAACCTTGTCACAGTCCCCAAACCAAATGGGGACATGAGGCCCATGTTAAATATAAAAGGGCTAAACAAGTTCCTACATATCAGGACTTTTTCGGATGGAGTCGATCCGATCGGTGGCCACCGCCCTACAAGGGCAGGAATGGTTAGCCTCGATCGACATAAGGGAGGCTTATTTGCATATTCCCATCTGTCCGGCCCACCAGAAATTTCTACGCCTTGCAGTAGAAGGGCGCCATTTTCAGTTCAGAGCCTTACCTTTCGGTCTGGCCACAGCACCACGAGTGTTCACAAAAATCCTGGCCCTACGATTGGCCAAACTAGGAACACAAGGTGTAACGATAATGGCATATCTAGACGACTTGTTGCTGATAGACCACTCAGTGAAAAAAACTAGAAGTGGTCGTTCACAAGATAATCAAGTATCTGGAATCTCACGGTTGCATTATCAACCGAGACAAGTCAGCCCTAAAACCAGTCAAAAGCCTGGAATACTTGGGGGCTAAGACTGGATTCAAGTCAGAGAAAGATTTTCTTACCTCCGGAGAAGGTGTCGTCTTTGAAAGATTTGACCCACTTAGTGGGTACAAAAAAGAAAAACCATCCATACGCCTGTGTATAAGGCTGCTGGGAAAAATGGTGGCTTCATTCGAAGCAGTACCCTACGGTCAATTCCATTCAAGGAACTTGCAGAGGGCCATACTGTCAGCCTGGAACAAAAAAGTTCAGGCTTTAGACTTACCAATGTCCCTGTCCCCTTCCGTTCGCAAGAGCCTCCATTGGTGGTTGGTACCAGAATCTGGAAAAAGGGAAACCCTTCAGTCCGGTTTCTTGGAAGGTGGTCTCTACAGATGCCAGCCTCATAGGCTGGGGGGGCAGTACTGGAGCAATGGTCTCTCCAGGGCAAGTGGTCAGAAGCAGAGAAGGCCCTGCCCACCAATCTCTTAGAGATACGAGCAGCCCGGTATGCCCTAGTAGCATGGACATCCAAACTCCAAGGGTCACCTGTCAGAATTCAATCAGACAATTCCACAGCAGTGGCATATATCAATCACCAGGGTGGCACCAGGGTCGTGCAGCCCAGAGGGAAGCGAATTGCATCCTGGAATGGGCAGAAAGGTATGTCACAGCCATATCCGCGGTTTTCATCCCAGGAGTGGAAAATTGGAGAGCGGACTTTTTAAGTCGCCAGCAATTATGCCCGGGGAATGGTCTCTTCACCCCGAGGTTTTACAGGCAATATGCCAGCGGTGGGGAACACCGGATGTAGATCTGCTAGCATCCAGATTCAACGCAAAGGTGGACAGATTTGTGTCTCGCACAAAGGATCCCCTAGCTTGTGGTTCGGATGCCCTAGTGTTCCCTTGGGATCAGTTCAAGCTGATATATGCATTCCCACCGCGATTAATCCGCAGAATCAGGGTAGAAAAGAAACCAGTGATTCTGGTGGCTCCAGCGAGGCCCCGAAGGGCATGGTACACGGAGATTGTAAAAATGTCAGTGGGAAGTCCTTGGACCCTCCCACATCATCCGGACCTGCTTTCGCAAGGACCGATATACCACCCTTCCTTACCAGCCCTAGGTTTGACGGCCTGGCTATTGAAGCCCACATTCTAAAAAAGAGAGGGCTCTCTAATCCTGTGGTATCTACCATGATCAATGCCAGGAAGCCGGTATCCAGGCAGATCTATTATAGGATCTAGAAGGCGTACATCACGTGGTGTGAGGCCAGGAAATGGCATCCACGTAAGTACGTAATAGGTAGGATTCTGGACTTCCTACAGTGGGCTGTACATAGGAAGCTTGCCTTGAGTACTATCAAGGGTCAGACGGCCTTGTCAATATTTTTTTCAAAGGCCCTTGGCTTTGCATTCATTAGTCAAAGCTTTCATACAAGGAGTGATGCATATTAGCTCTCCGGTTAGTATTCCCATATGTCCATGGGACTTAAACCTGGTTCTGTCGGTTCTACAGAAACAACCATTTGAACCATTGCGGCACATTTCCTTGGTTCTTTTCACCAGGAAATTGATTTTCTTAGTAGCCATTTGTTCGGCTAAAAGAGTATCGGAATTAGCCGCCTTGTCCTGTAAGGAGCCATATCTGGTTATCCATAAGGACAGAGTAGTATTATGTCCTCATCCAGCCTTCTTCCTAAGGTGGTATTGAGGTTCCATTTGAACCAAGATGTGGTTCTTCCTTCCTTTTTCCCCAAACCTAGTTCGGTAGAGGAAAAGTTATTGCATTCTTTGGATGTAGTAAGAGCAGTTAAAGCTTATCTTAAAGCCACTGCTCAGATTCGTAGAACGGATACTTTGTTGTTCTGCCGGAAGGCCCCAGAAAGGGTCAGGCAGCATCAAAAATCTACTTTAGCCAAGTGGATTCGACAGGTCATAATACAAGCCTATGGCTTGAAAAGGAGACCGCCTCCGTTCAAAGTTAGGGCGCACTCCACAAGAGCAGTTGGAACTTCATGGGCAGTGCATCACCAAGCCTCCCTGGCTCAAGTCTGTAAGGCCACAACATGGTCCTTAGTACACACGTTTACTAGATTCTACCAGGTAGACGTCAGAAGTCAGGAGGATGTCGCCTTTGGGCGCAGTGTGTTGCAGGCCGCAAAAGAGCCTCATGCCTGATGGCGCCCAGCTTATGTATCCCTCCCCTCATTTGGCATTGCTTTGGGACATCCCATTAGTAATGACTAAGTCGCTCTGTGTCCCGTGATGTACGAAAAAGAAAAAGGGATTTTTATAACAGCTTACCTGTAAAATCCTTTTCTTGGAGTACATCACGGGACACAGAGCTCCCACCCCTCTTTTTGGGACACTTATTGCTTTGCTACAAAACTGAGGTGCTCCCGGATGGGAGGGGCGTATATAGGGGAGGGTACTTCCGGTTTGGAAGTGGCCAGTGCCAGCACCTGAAGGTAATCTATATAACCCATTAGTAATGACTAAGTCGCTCTGTGTCCCGTGATGTACTCCAAGAAAAGGATTTTACAGGTAAGCTGTTATAAAAATCCCTTTATTACAAAGAGAACACCACAAATTGTATGTAGTTAGCTTTAGTTGCACACTGTGCACAGGATAAAGTTCACTGACTGAAAATACTGCAGCTGCCTGCCTGCCTGTGGTATTATTAGGAAGAGAACACCAGAAATTGTCTTCAGTTAGCTTGAGTTGCACACTGTGCACAGGATACAGTACACTGACTGAAAATACTTCAGCTGCCTGCCTGCCTGTGGTATTATTAGGAATAGAACACCAGCAATTGTCTGCAATTAGCTTTAGTTGCACACTGTGCACAGGATACAGTACACTGACTGAAAATACTGCAGCTGCCTGCCTGCCTGTGGTATTATTAGGAAGAGAACACCAGCAATTGTCTGCAGTTAGCTTTAGTTGCACACTGTGCACATGATACAGTACACTGACTGAAAATACTGCAGCTGCCTGCCTGCCTGCCTGTGGTATTATTAGGAAGAGAATACCAGCAATTGTCTGCAGTTAGCTTTAGTTGCACACTGTGCATAGGATAAAGTACACTGACTGAAAATACTGCAGCTGCCTGCCTGTGGTATTATTAGGAAAAGAACACCAGCAATTGTCTGCAGTTAGCTTTAGTTGCACACTGTACACAGGATACGGTTCACTGACTGAAAATACTGCAGCTAACTGCCTGACTGTGGTAATATTATTAGGAAGAGAACACCAGCAATTGTCTGCAGTTAGCTTTAGTTGCACACTGTGCACAGGATAAAGTACACTGACTGAAAATCCTGCAGCTGCCTGCCTGTGGTATTATTAGGAAGAGAACACCAGCAATTATCTGCAGTCAGCTTTAGTTGCACACTGTGCACAGGATACAGTACACTGACTGAAAATACTGCAGCTGCCTGCCTGTGGTATTATTAGGAAGAGAACACCAGCAATTGTCTGCAGTGATATTTAGTTGCACACTGTGCACAAGATAAAGTACACTGACTGAAAATACTGCAGCTGCCTGCCTGTGGTATTATTAGGAAGAGAACACCAGCAATTATCTGCAGTTAGCTTTAGTTGCACACTGTGCACAGGATACAGTACACTGACTGAAAATACTGCAGCTGCCTGCCTGCATGTGGTATTATTAGGAAGAGAACACCAGCAATTGTCTGCAGTTAGCTTTAGTTGCACACTGTGCACAGGATACAGTACACTGACTGAAAAAACTGCAGCTGCCTGACTGCCTGTGGTATTATTACAATGAGAACACCACAAATTGTATGCAGTTAGGTTTAGTTGCACACTGTGCACAGGATAAAGTTCACTGACTGAAAATACTGCAGCTGCCTGCCTGCCTGTGGTATTATTAGGAAGAGAACACCAGAAATTGTCTTCAGTTAGCTTGAGTTGCACACTGTGCACAGGATACAGTACACTGACTGAAAATACTGCAGCTGCCTGCCTGCCTGTGGTATTATTAGGAATAGAACACCAGCAATTGTCTGCAGTTAGCTTTAGTTGCACACTGTGCACAGGATACAGTACACTAACTGAATATACTGCAGCTGCCTGCCTGTGGTATTATTAGGAAGAGAACACCAGCAATTGTCTGCAGTTAACTTTAGTTGCACACTGTGAACAGGATAAGGTACACTGACTTAAAATACTGCAGCTGTCTGCCTGTGGTTTTATTAGGAAGAGAACACCAGCAATTGTCTGCAGTTAGCTTTAGTTGCACACTGTGCACAGGATACAGTACACTGACTGAAAATACTGCAGCTGCCTGCCTGTGGTATTATTAGGAAGAGAACACCAGCAATTGTCTGCAGTTAGCTTTAGTTGCACACTGTGCACAGGATACAGTACACTGACTGAAAATACTGCAGCTGCCTGCCTGTGGTATTATAAGGAAGAGAACACCAGCAATTGTCTGCAGTAAGTTTGAGTTGCACACTGTGCACAGGATACAGTACACTGACTGAAAATACTGCAGCTTCCTGCCTGCCTGTGGTATTATTAGGAAGAGAACACCAGCAAATGTCTGCAGTTAGTTTGAGTTGCACACTGTGCACAGGATACAGTACACTGACTGAAAATACTGCAGCTGCCTGCCTGTGGTATTATTATAAAGAGAACACCAGAAATTGTATGCAGTTAGCTTTAGTTGCACACTGTGCACAGGATACAGTACACTGACTGAAAATACTGCAGCTGCCTGCCTGACTGTGGTATTATTAGGAAAAGAACACCAGCAAATGTCTGCAGTTAGTTTGAGTTGCACACTGTGCACAGGATACAGTACACTGACTGAAAATACTGCAGCTGCCTGCCTGCCTGCCTGTGGTATTATTATAAAGAGAACACCAGAAATTGTATGCAGTTAGCTTTAGTTGCACACTGTGCACAGGATACAGTACACTGGCTGAAAATTCTGCAGCTGCCAGCCTGCCTGTGGTATTATTAGGAAGAGAACACCAACAATTGTCTGCAGTTAGCTTTAGTTGCACACGGTGCACAGGATACAGTACACTGACTGAAAATACTGCAGCTGCCTGCCTGCCTGTGGTATTATAAGGAAGAGAACACCAGCAATTGTCTGCAGTTAGCTTTAGTTGCACACTGTGCACAGGATACAGTACACTGACTGAAAAAACTGCAGCTGCCTGCCTGCCTGTGGTATTATTACAAAGAGAACACCACAAATTGTATGCTGTTAGCTTTAGTTGCACACTGTGCACAGGATACAGTACACTGACTGAAAATACTGCAGCTGTCTGCCTGTGGTATTATTAGGAAGAGAACACCAGCAATTGTCTGCAGGTAGCTTTAGTTACACACTGTGCACAGGATACAGTACACTGACTGAAAATACTGCAGCTGCCTGCCTGTGGTATTATTAGGAAGAGAACACCAGCAATTGTCTGCAGTTAGCTTTAGTTGCACACTGTGCACAGGATACAGTACACTGACTGAAAACACTGCAGCTGCCTGCCTGCCTGTGGTATTATTAGGAAGAGAACACCAGCAACTGTCTGCAGTTAGCTTTAGTTGCACACTGTGCACAGGATACAGTACACTGACTGAAAATACTGCAGCTGCCTGCCTGTGGTATTATTAGGAAGATAACACCAGCAATTGTCTGCAGTTAGCTTTAGTTGCACACTGTGCACAGGATACAGTACACTGACTGAAAATACTGCAGCGCCTGCCTGCCTGTGGTATTATTAGGAAGATAACACCAGCAATTGTCTGCAGTTAGCTTTAGTTGCACACTGTGCACAGGATACAGTACACTGATTAAACATACTGCAGATGTCTGCCTGCCTTTGGTATTATTAGGAAGAGAACACCAGCAATTGTCTGCAGTTAGCTTTAGTTATGCACTGTGTACAGGATAAAGTACAGTGACTGAAAATACAGCAGCTGCCTGCCTTTGGTATTATTAGGAAGAGAAAACCAGCAATTGTCTGCAGTTAGCTTTAGTTGCACACTGTACACAGGATACGGTTCACTGACTGAAAATACTGCAGCTAACTGCCTGACTGTGGTAATATTATTAGGAAGAGAACACCAGCAATTGTCTGCAGTTAGCTTTAGTTGCACACTGTGCACAGGATATAGTACACTGACTGAAAATACTGCAGCTACCTGCATGTGGTATTATTAGGAAGAGAACACCAGCAATTGTCTGCAGTGATCTTTAGTTGCACACTGTGCACAGGATAAAGTACACTGACTGAAAATACTGCAGCTGCCTGCCTGTGGTATTATTAGGAAGAGAACACCAGCAATTGTCTGCAGTTAGCTTGAGTTGCACACTGTGCACAGGATACAGTACACTGACTGAAAATACTGCAGCTGCCTGCCTGCATGTGGTATTATTAGGAAGAGAACAACAGCAATTGTCTGCAGTTAGCTTTAGTTGCACACTGTGCACAGGATACAGTACACTGACTGAAAACTGCAGCTGCCTGAATGCCTGTGGTATTATTACAAAGAGAACACCACAAATTGTATGCAGTTAGCTTTAGTTGCACACTGTGCACAGGATAAAGTTCACTGACTGAAAATACTGCAGCTGCCTGCCTGCCTGTGGTATTATTAGGAAGAGAACACCAGAAATTGTCTTCAGTTAGCTTGAGTTGCACACTGTGCACAGGATACAGTACACTGACTGAAAATACTGCAGCTGCCTGCCTGCCTGTGGTATTATTAGGAATAGAACACCAGTAATTGTCTGCAATTAGCTTTAGTTGCACACTGTGCACAGGATACAGTACACTGACTGAAAATACTGCAGCTGCCTGCCTGCCTGTGGTATTATTAGGAAGAGAACACCAGCAATTGTCTGCAGTTAGCTTTAGTTGCACTCTGTGCACATGATACAGTACACTGACTGAAAATACTGCAGCTGCCTGCCTGCCTGCCTGTGGTATTATTAGGAAGAGAATACCAGCAATTGTCTGCAGTTAGCTTTAGTTGCACACTGTGCATAGGATAAAGTACACTGACTGAAAATACTGCAGCTGCCTGCCTGTGGTATTATTAGGAAAAGAACACCAGCAATTGTCTGCAGTTAGCTTTAGTTGCACACTGTACACAGGATACGGTTCACTGACTGAAAATACTGCAGCTAACTGCCTGACTGTGGTAATATTATTAGGAAGAGAACACCAGCAATTGTCTGCAGTTAGCTTTAGTTGCACACTGTGCACAGGATACAGTACACTGACTGAAAATACTGCAGCTGCCTGCCTGCCTGCCTGTGGTATTATTGGGAAGAGAACACCAGCAATTGTCTGCAGTTAACTTTAGTTGCACACGGTGCACAGGATACAGTACACTGACTGAAAATACTGCAGCTGTCTGCCTGTGGTATTATTAGGAAGAGAACACCATCAATTGTCTGCAGTCGTCTTTAGTTGCACACTTTTGGAAAGACCCCTCAATTGACTGGGGGGGGGGGGGTTGGGTGCATGGGACTATGACGGCGCTTGTATGAATATTACAAGTAATTACAAATAAACCCATGAGAAGGATATATAAAAAAATATAGCAATTTTATTCATGATTTATACAACAACGTTAATAAAAAGGGGAAAGGAGAGATACAAAACATTGCACTCTATCCTTGTAAGTCGCCAACGTTACAGTTCTACATGTTTCACCTATTCAAGGCTTCTTCAGGGACGTATGGAGACTTAAATTGAATCTAAAAGGTGATACAAATATGTATAAACAATTCATGAGTATATGTTTAGTATATGAAACAAAAACAATTTAATGAAATAAACAATGATATTTGATGTCAAAAAATCATATTGAAACAATACCTCAAAGAATCCTGGTTGCCTTAGAACCGTGGAGATGTCCCAGTACTAAGTCGACTTAACTGTGAACGATTTTATGGAAAAAAGAGCATCCGTGCTAGCACGTGTTCAAGTTCAATCATCCCCACATGTAAATTCCAGAGATTCCAATGAGGAGAATACTTGTAGCACCTACTCTAATGTGGCCTTAAAAAAATATATATGAAAATATAAATGAGTCATGCCTCTTAAGCTGTCTAATCAAATATTATATGAAAAACAATAAAAATTATTTTAATAGGCTTACATGTTTTTAGAATTGTAGGTGCATACTCTGGGAGCCTGAAGAATCACAATACCGCACTCAGAAAAATAGATAAATCTCATGTGCACTCTATATCAAACAATGACACAGAGAAAAGGAAAAAATGAGTGAAGACGTTAGCAAAAAGTTCAAAACGAAAACTCTGCAAGGCCCGACAAAAAAATGTGGAGCCGCACAGTACGTTCAAACAAAATATTTACCTCAAATTTAAATTAGAGAGGCCTCCAGGTAGTCAACACAGAGATAAGTCTGACAGACTAGTCATGAATCCACGGACCGGTAAAGTCTGTATGGATAGAGGCCAATTAGTCATATGGTAAGAATGACCCAATGAATGGGTCATACTGCTGTGGTAAAAAACATACCGGCTTGCCGAGTGTCGATGGCGTGGCTCCCAGATGAGGTCCCATAACGGTATCATACCTAAATGGGTCCTATTTATATCTCCTGTGTGCGTTGTGCTGGCGGCACCGTATATGACGTAATTACGTCAAACGGCGTACTACGGGCGCTGGATGGTGACGGAGGTATAGAGTCAATGATACCGCGAATGGGGGAGGTACCGCATGCGCAGTGAACCCCGGCAGATGATAATGTGCTCGTGCCACGGCGCAACCGCAGACCAGCACACGCATCGCCAACGTCAGGTCCACGTCACAGGGTCCTCCCCCACACACACAAAGGTGTACGTCGCCAATCGGACAAGCATAACATCCATGCCTCCGCTTGGGTTCAGCAATATGAATTGCTGATGCTTGCCCCCTAGCGCCCGTAGTGGAATACTCGGAATGTAAGTGGGCCGATGGACAAGTACCGTATACCGTGTAAGCGCGGATGTCAGAAAAGTAATGCATAGCAAAATTCTATTGGAGGCTAATGCTATCAAATAGAAAATGATATGAGGAAAGGGAGCAAGAGGGGTGGCAATGTAAATTACAAAATCATGCATAGAAATTGTAGAATGGATATACATGCCACCTCACAGATGGAACATTCTGTTACCTAATTGAGTAAAAATATGAACACCCGATGTCGTTGGGGCGTAAACGGAATAAGGCTTACAGGATCAAAAGCGGATATTGCTAAAAACTTTGCAGAGGTACATCAATAATTAAGAATAAGACAAAACAAAATGAAATGAACAAAAGTAATATTTATATAGAAAAACTATTCACGGTCAAAATATATAAATCAAAATTGATGAGAGCGGGGAGGATCTAAGTTGAAATATAGATCCTACATCCCTTGTGACAAATAACTCTACCCAAAGAAGAGGGTAGTTCAAGGGTGTAACCAGATGTCTTGCAATGTTGGAGCATAGATAGGCTACGGGGAAAGGGATGAGGGAGGGAGGGAGAGAGGGAAGGAAAGGGGGGGAGGGAAGAGAGAGAAGAGGAAGGAAAAATGCGAGTCGATGCCATAAAATCCAGATCACTGCTCATAGTGTATGGAATGGTTTTTAGAGGAAGGGTTTGTAGCTTATACGTTCATTTAAACCCGGATATTTAGTTTCCTGAAGACGATAAATCAATTTCGCCTCGATTTGAAGTAAACGTCGATCGACGTCACCTCTCTCGTTTGTAGACATGTGTTCCAAGGCAAAGAAGCCTATCATTTTAAGATTGTGGTTATGGAACAAACCCATATGTCGACTGATGGGGGTTTCCATTAGTTTTTTAGAAATTGCCGAAATGTGATCACGAATCCTAACAAAAAAATTCATTTTGGTCTTACCAATATAGAATGCACCGCAGCAGCATTTCATAAGGTAGACAATTCCAGTTGTCTGGCAGGTAACTCTACTTCTCGGTGTCCAACTATCCCCGTTGGGCAGGTTAATGTTGGGACCTTGCAGTATATAATGACAGAAGTTACATTTCCCACATGCATATGTACCTGTCTTCACTGGTTTGGTGAGGATGTCAGTACTGTAGTGGCTAGACACAGTGTTATCTCGGATAGAACGCGATCGCTTGTATGTTATTTCTGGATAGGATTTTATGTATCTATTGATTCTTTCATCCGAAGTCAGTAGATACCAAAATTTGTTAAATATTTTTTTAATAGACGTGTGCTGTCGGTTATATACTTTGTTATAATTCTGGTTGAATCTGATTTATTTCTATCTTTGGTGTTGTAGATCAAAGTGTTTCTGTCTAGACATCTCACTTTGTTGAACGCTCTTTTTAAGCAGGTCTTAGTGTATCCTCTGGATCTCAAGCGTGCATATAGTTTATTGGATTCACTAAGGAAGTCTGTATCTTCAGAGCAATTACGCTTAAGTCTGAGATACTGACTATAGGGTATGCTAGAGATGAGTGATTTCGGGTGCGAACTCGTGGCATGCAAAAGAGTATTGCCTGCCGTGGGCTTTCTGTAAAGTGTTGAGCATAAAGTGCCTTTCTCATTCACAAACAACTCGACATCCAGGAATGTAATTCTCTCCTGGTTATAGTTGTAGGTAAATTTTAAATTGTGGTTATTGATTTGTAGGTTATCCAAGAAGCACATCAGATCGTCTTTTGATCCTGCCCAAATCATCATGACATCGTCAATGTAACGGTGCCATGTGAGTATGTGGCTAAGATCAAAGTGCAGATCATCATTGGCAAAGAGATCACGCTCCCACCCCCCCAGATACAGGTTGGCATATGAGGGGGCACAACCAGTCCCCATAGCCACCCCCTGCAACTGGAGGTAGTGCAATCGTTTGAAAAGGAAGACGTTATGAGTAAGGATGAATTCTAACATTTCAATGATGAAATTGTTGTATTTACAACAGTCTTTATCGCGTTCATTCAAGAAGCTGCGTACAACCTGTATCCCGAGAAGATGTGGAATTGAGTTGTACAATGCTTCAATATCGATAGCGACAAGCCATGCGCCTTGTGGTATTGATAAACTATCAGTGATTTTGAGTAGTTCAATGGTGTCTTTTACATGTGAGAATAGACTGCGTACATGGGGATATAGGTATTCGTCAATAATCCTATTGACGTTTTCTGTTAGTGAACCACAACGTGAGATGATGGGACGTCCGGGAGGGGGTATGACCCACTTGTGCACCTTAGGAAGCGCATAAAAGGTTGGTGTGAGTGGTTTTTCTATGTTAAGGAATTGGTAGGTATTAGTGTCTATAACTCCAGATGTGTGTGCACGGGTTAAAATTTCTTTATATTTTCTGATGCTTGAAATGATAAAAGATGCTGGTACTGGTCTGTACCAGTCTCTATTTTCTATGATATCATAACACATTTTTTCATATCCTGATCTATTCATTACCACTACATTCCCTCCTTTATCTGATGGTTTAACCACCATATCATCATTGTTGCGTATGGAATTAAGAGCTGCTTTAAGTTTCGGGTTAAGATTGAAAGGAGGTCCTTGTTTCCAGTTGGTGGATTCAATCTCCTTGGTCACCTGCAGGACAAACGCCCAAATATTGGGGTTGCCCTGCAGGACTGGAAATGAGCATGACATGGGCTTATAAGACTTGGGGGCGACATAAATGGGTTTGTTGGATCTAGTTTGTATTGAGCCACCGGGGATAACTCCTGGTACTGAGAATGTCCAGCCCTCCTCTTCAGGGTTACTCTCATCCCAAAGTTCCATAAGGTCCTGAAGGGCCTGGAGTTCCTGAAGAGTGACATTTTGTATGGCAGAGTTGTCATTGGAAACGGGATAAGTAGTGGAGGCTTGACCATCATATAGAACTTTATACATAAGGCGTCTAGCAAATAAGTGTAGATCTTTGATCAATTCAAATTTGTCTGCTTCACCATCTGGGCAAAAAGTAAGACCCAAACGTAATACTGTTACTTGATTTTTTGATAATGGATAAGATGATAAGTTGACAATATCATTATTGTTGTCCCGGCCATCATTGTCAATGTGGTCGGGACAATTTATTTTAAATCCTGTTGTGAACTACGTGCTGTGACCATTGTTTTTTTATCTGTGGAGAAAATAGGTGCTGTGCGTATGTCAGATGTAGAACTGGGCCCAGGCAAATTGGAGTCCATGGGTGGTATATGTGCATGGGGTGCTGCTGGTGTAGAAATTGAGTTAACTCCTACAGCAGGAGATGATAATGATACTGTGGTGTTATTAAGTATGCTAGTTGTATTTGGTGTCAAAGTGTGAGGTTTATGTGATTTTTGTGAACAGGGACGTTTATCTTTAAGGGGGAACTGAGCCCTAGATACACTGTGTGAACTGGTGTCTGTATCATTCTTTCTTTTTTTGGTGGTATCTGTGTTTTGGATACGGCGACCTATTGGAACATAGGAAGCCGAAGAAACTGATGAAGATTCGGATTCTCTTCTATCTAAACTGATGATAGGAAAATTTCTAGTCTCTAAATTACTTTTGGGGTTACTAGTCCGTTGCTGATTATGTGTGGTCCATTTGTAGGCCTGGGCATTGTCATATGCCCGTTTGTCCCGAAGGAATTTTGTTTCCTTAGTTTTAATAAGGTTTGTTGCATATTTGGTTAGCTGTTCTTTTAATTTTTGATTGCTAGCTGAATAGCCTGCATATGAGGTCACATTGCTGTGGCTCTCCTGCCATTCCCGAATTTCGATGTCCATGTTGTCTATATCTGTGCTATATTGACCACACAGAATCTGCATCATCTGAAACGAACAAGCTTGAAGGTTGGCCTCCCAAGCCTCTTTGATATTAGTTTCCACTTTTTTAATGTTTGGGAAAATTTGTATGCGTAGTCCCCAAGGGACAATCTTACAAACTATGTATTGTTCAAAAAAATCTTTATGCCAAAAAAGCCTTGTTTTTTTCTCCACCAACCTTTGTAAACCCGAAAAATATTTGATGGCATCTTCCTCGGATGCCTCATCTTTGGATCTGGATTTCTTGACATCTTCCACAAATCCCTCCCACTCCTTACCACAGTAGCCTGCCATGTCTGGGGGTCACCGATGATGTAGTCACTGTGCTCTCATCATACCCATAAAGGATGCTGGTACATCCAAAACAAAAAACAAAAAACAAAACACAAAATTAGAAAAAAGGCCAAAGAAAAGACCTTGTTTAGTACTATTTGATTCCACAAAAGAGAAGCAAAGAGTATAATGTATTTACTTGTATATTTATTCAAAATGTCCTTAATGGACAGGGAATATTTGGGCGTTTGTCCTGCAGGTGACCAAGGAGATTGAATCCACCAACTGGAAACAAGGACCTCCTTCCAATCTTAACCCGAAACTTAAAGCAGCTCTTAATTCCATACGCAACAATGATGATATGGTGGTTAAACCATCAGATAAAGGAGGGAATGTAATGGTAATGAATAGATCAGGATATGAAAAAATATGTTATGATATCATAGAAAATAGAGACTGGTACAGACCAGTACCAGCCTCTTTTATCATTTCAAGCATCAGAAAATATAAATAAATTTTAACCCGTGCACACACATCTGGAGTTATAGACACTAATACCTACCAATTCCTTAACATAGAAAAAACACTCACACCAACCTTTTATGCGCTTCCTAAGGTGCACAAGGGGGTCATACCCCCTCCCGGACGTCCCATCATCTCAAGTTGTGGTTCACTAACAGAAAACATCAATAGGATTATTGACGAATACCTATATCCCCATGTACGCAGTCTATTCTCACATGTAAAAGACACCATTGAACTACTCAAAATCACTGATGGTTTATCGATACCACAAGGCGCATGGCTTGTCGCTATCGATATTGAAGCATTGTACAACTCAATTCCACATCTTCTCGGGATACAGGTTGTACGCAGCTTCTTGAATGAACGCGATAAAGACTGTCGTAAATACAACAATTTCATCATTGAAATGTTAGAATTCATCCTTACTCATAACGTCTTCCTTTTCAAACGTTCGCACTACCTCCAGGTGCAGGGGGTGGCTATGGGGGCTGGTTGTGCCCCCTCATATGCCAACCTGTATCTGGGGGGGTGGGAGCGTGATCTCTTTGCTAATGATGATCTGCACTTTGATCTTAGCCACATACTCACATGGCACCGTTACATTGACGATGTCATGATGATTTGGGCAGGATCAAAAGACGATCTGATGTGCTTCTTGGATAACCTACAAATCAATAACCACAATTTAAAATTTACCTACAACTATAGCCAGGAGAGAATTACATTCCTGGATGTCGAGTTGTTTGTGAATGAGAAAGGCACTTTATGCTCAACACTTTACAGAAAGCCCACGGCAGGCAATACTCTTTTGCATGCCACGAGTTCGCACCCGAAATCACTCATCTCTAGCATACCCTATAGTCAGTATCTCAGACTTAAGCGTAATTGCTCTGAAGATACGGACTTCCTTAGTGAATCCAATAAACTATATGCACGCTTGAGATCCAGAGGATACACTAAGACCTGCTTAAAAAGAGCGTTCAACAAAGTGAGATGTCTAGACAGAAACACTTTGATCTACAACACCAAAGATAGAAATAAATCAGATTCAACCAGAATTATAACAAAGTATAACCGATAGCACACGTCTATTAAAAAAATATTTAACAAATTTTGGTATCTACTGACTTCGGATGAAAGAATCAATGGATACATAAAATCCTATCCAGAAATAACATACAAGCGATCGCGTTCTATCCGAGATAACACTGTGTCTAGCCACTACAGTACTGACATCCTCACCAAACCAGTGAAGACAGGTACATATGCATGTGGGAAATGTAACTTCTGTCGTTATATACTGCAAGGTCCCAACATTAACCTGCCCAACGGGGATAGTTGGACACCGAGAAGTAGAGTTACCTGCCAGACAACTGGAATTGTCTACCATATGAAATGCAGCTGCGGTGCATTCTATATTGGTAAGACCAAAAGGAATTTTTTTGTTAGGATTCGTGATCACATTTCGGCAATTTCTAAAAAACTAATGGAAACCCCCATCAGTCGACATATGGGTTTGTTCCATAACCACAATCTTAAAATGATAGGCTTCTTTGCCTTGGAACACATGTCTACAAACGAGAGAGGTGGTGACGTCGATCGACGTTTACTTCAAATCGAGGCGAAATTGATTTATCGCCTTCAGGCAACTAAATATCCGGGTTTAAATGAACGTATAAGCTACAAACCCTTCCTCTAAAAACCATTCCATACACTATGAGCAGTGATCTGGATTTTATGGCATCGACTCGCATTTTTCCTTCCTCTTCTCTCTCTTCCCTTCCCCCCCCTTTCCTTCCCTCCCTCCCTCCCTCATCCCTTTCCCCGTAGCCTATCTATGCTCCAACATTGCAAGACATCTGGTTACACCCTTGAACTACCCTCTTCTTTGGGTAGAGTTATTTGTCACAAGGGATGTAGGATCTATATTTCAACTTAGATCCTCCCCGCTCTCATCAATTTTGATTTATATATTTTGACCGTGAATAGTTTTTCTATATAAATATTACTTTTGTTCATTTCATTTTGTTTTGTCTTATTCTTAATTATTGATGTACCTCTGCAAAGTTTTTAGCAATATCCGCTTTTGATCCTGTAAGCCTTATTCCGTTTACGCCCCAACGCCATCGGGTGTTCATATTTTTACTCAATTAGGTAACAGAATGTTCCATCTGTGAGGTGGCATGTATATCCATTCTACAATTTCTATGCATGATTTTGTAATTTACATTGCCACCCCTCTTGCTCCCTTTCCTTATATCATTTTCTATTTGATCATATCAGCCTCCAATAGAATTTTGCTATGCATTACTTTTTTGACATCCGCGCTTACACGGTACTTGTCCATCGGCCCACTTACATTCCGAGTATTCCACTACGGGCGCTAGGGGGCAAGCATCAGCAATTCATATTGCTGAACCCAAGCGGAGGCATGGATGTTATGCTTGTCCGATTGGCGACGTACACCTTTGTGTGTGTGTGGGGGAGGACCCTGTGACGTGGACCTGACGTTGGCGATGCGTGTGCTGGTCTGCGGTTGCGCCGCGGCACGAGCACATTATCATCTGCCGGGGTTCACTGCGCATGCGGTACCTCCCCCATTCGCGGTATCATCGACTCTATACCTCCGTCACCATCCAGCGCCCGTATTACGTATAATTACGTCATATACGGCGCCTGCCAGCACAACGCACACAGGAGATATAAATAGGACCCATTTAGGTATGATACCGTTATGGGACCTCATCTGGGAGCCACGCCATCGACACTCGGCAAGCCGGTATGTTTTTTACCACAGCAGTATGACCCATTCATCGGGTCATTCTTACCATATGACTAATTGGCCTCTAGTCATGAATCCACGGACCGGTAAAGTCTGTATGGATAGTCTGTCAGACTTATCTCTGTGTTGACTACCTGGAGGCCTCTCTAATTTAAATTTGAGGTAAATATTTTGTTTGAACGTACTGTGCGGCTCCACATTTTTTTGTCGGGCCTTGCAGAGTTTTCGTTTTGAACTTTTTGCTAACGTCTTCACTCATTTTTTCCTTTTCTCTGTGTCATTGTTTGATATAGAGTGCACATGAGATTTATCTATTTTTCTGAGTGCGGTATTGTGATTCTTCAGGCTCCCAGAGTATGCACCTACAATTGTAACAACATGTAAGCCTATTAAAATAATTTTTATTGTTTTTCATATAATATTTGATTAGACAGCTTAAGAGGCATGACTCGAGGGTTAATATTGTTGAGCAGGATGGAGGAGGATGTGTTGATGCATAGCTCCAGGCTCCCTATGCTAATCCCTAGCCATCCTCTGCTGTCCACCTGTGCCGATCCCTGGACATCCTCTGCTGCTGCTCCGGAGGATTTTGGGAACATTTGAGCAGAGGGACCCGCTTTGGGGCCTGCGGATCCATGGCCTCTCCAGCACCTAAACATCTGCGCTCTGGACCAACCTACCTCGCTCGGCAACCGTTCCACATTTGGAGGACACTGAGCGGACACTACACAGCACGGAATCGTTTGGGGAGCTCCCGGCGAAGTGATCTAGCGCTCTGCGGCCTACGGTCTCAGATGCGGCCCTAATTCGTGCACAGTGAGTACCACGCTGCCCGCTCCGGGCTGCATCCCTGGACAGCTTACACCCAGGCTTACACCCAGGCCTGCTTACAGCTAGATCAGCCCCTAACTGCCCGCCATACCTCCAGAAGCCATCAGCGTCATATACCTTCTCACCCCGTACTCGAGGCCGCGGCTTCGGCCTACTCCCGGAGGACGGCGGCCATCTTGTTACACCTAGCAATCCCCTTGCACCCCCTTTCAAGCAGAATCCCCCATTATCAAATCTACCTGAGTGGGCAGTGAGCAGCGGTGGATGTGTTTGTTGGGTCTCTGCAGATCATAGACCCCATCCTGTTGGACAACTCAGGCCTTTGCAGATCACAGGCCCCATCCTGCTGGACAGTTTAGGCTTCCACACATCATAGGCCTCACTTTGCTAGACGGCTCAGGTCTTCATACATCAGAGGCCTGGCCCTGCTGGACTGTTTAGGCCTCCATAAGCCACAAGCCACACAGTTCCCCCCTCATAAACTCTAGAGGAAGGCCTGGTATATGTGTTCCCCCTTGGTCCCCACAGTTGAACTATGTTATACTGGCATTCAGCAATGATTTTTTATTTTTTTTTGTTAACAGAAAATAAGGAAATATATTCTGGGGATATATATTTGGATTACTGTCTTGGTTCTATTTGCGGATGTATGTTGTTTCTGGACACTCCCCTTCTTTTTTTTTCTTTTTTTTTGAATCATGATATAATACCTGGTGGCAGCTCCTATAAAATCAGTGAAAAAGCACATTTAACAGAAACAAAAGATCAGTAAGACCGTATGTTTGATATGGACTTGAATAACTTTATGTCCCACATTATGTGGTACATATGCTGTTAAGCAGATGAGACTGGCTAGCACTCCACTCAGCATGCAGTTTTGAAGCTCCAATTATGCCAACAAAGATATCCAAAAAAAGTCGCTCCGCTATTCCCAAAAATAATAATAAAGAAACAGCGAGTAATCAAGCTATTGCTAGCTCTATACAGCGATTTCTGGTTACCAGTGGAAACGGCCCTGACGCATGTAGCAGTCAAACTAGATGTACGAGACGCAACGCATCTCTTGCCTCATTAGCAATTTTTGAAAGTAAAAACTCGCCCATATCATCTTGCTGCCCAGACCTTATGGAAGATCTTGAGTCTCCCACAGGCTCAGACATGGCGTCTTTGCTGACTGGCATTAGAAAAGAGTTAGCTGGGATGTTTCATGGACTTGAAACATCAATAAAAAAGGAAATAGCGGGGGTAAGAACAGATATGGCGCATATTCTCGATAGGGTGGAGGAAACAGAAAAGAGACAAGATACTCATGAAACAGCTATAAGAGAATTACAAAAGACTGTTACACAGATAGCTCGTGACCACCGTGCCTCTTTATATAAGCTGGAGGATCTCGAGAATAGAAACCGTAGAAATAACCTGAGAATTAGAGGTTTGCCCGAAGCGACTGGCGATAAAGATCTGGAGCCGTCGATTATCGTATACTTAATTCAGTATTGGGAAATGCACCCACTGAACCATTACGCCTGGACCGAGTTCATCGGGCTCTTAAGCCACGTAACAGTGCTACTGAACAACCTAGAGATGTAATATGTCGCCTACATTATTTTACAGATAAGAACGCCATAATGGCTAAGATGAGGAGTATCCCCAACATCGATTTTGATGGAGCGACTCTTAATGTCTTCTCGGATTTGTCCAAGGAAACCTTGGATCGCCGTAGAGCACTTAAACCACTCTTGGAACATCTACGCTCTAATGGGATTACCTATAGATGGGGTTTTCCGGCGTGCCTCATTGCTAACAAAAATGGTCGCTTTCATACCCTCCGGTTCCTAGAGGAACTACCACAATTTTTAAAGGTCCTTAATCTTCCATCAATAGACCTCCCGAGCTGGCAGGATCCCATTCCTAAATTTTTACATATTCAGGACTCTCAGTGGCAAAAATCCCCTATTAAAAAAGGGCGGTCTTTAGCGCCAAGTACTGAACAACAACACAGATGAGTAAAGAGTGATTATGGATGACTATGTTTATATGCACTCTCTCTTTCTGATTAAGTATATTTGTAAGCTATCAAATCTAATGAAAATGAGATCTAGCTGTTAAAGTTAAATGTTCTAAAAAGATTTATTGTTTATGATTAGTTATGTATTGTTGGAGCAAAAAGTATTTTTTCGTTCGCTATTTTACGCATGGCTGAATGCTGGTGGAGCATAATGCCGTTATGTGTTGTGTATACAACACGTTCCCCTTCCCTTTTTTCCTCCTGGGATCGGGGAGAGCGGGCAGACCTCAAGTATTTCTTCTTTCCGCTCTCCTAAGGGAGCTCTGGATGGCTGCCCGGTCTCTCTCCCCCCACAGGGACCACCGCAGATATCTGCATGATAAATTAAGGTTTCCCACATGTGTGCGGATGGACATCTTTGTTGTGTATGTAAAGTCGTTGTTTTTTCTTTTTTTGTCTCAACATATACCCTTTTTTTCTTTTTTCTTTTTCTTTTTCTTTTCATTATTATTTTTTCCCCTCCGAGGCCGGCATGCATGGATAAGTAGGCTTAAGGGACACGCTCTACTATGATAATGACCACACTTAAAGTCACCTCCTATAATGTAAGAGGTTTAAATGTTGCGGCTAAACGACATCAGGTCACCTGTGAATTGCGGAAACTGGCTTCTTCTATTGTGTATCTTCAGGAAACACACTTAACCCATACTACACAGGTTAAATTGAACTCAGTATATTTCCCCCAGTGGTACTATAGCCTCTCAGATACAAATAAGGCTAAAGGTGTGGCCATTGGTTTTAGTGGTAGTGTACCCTTTCGTTTTTCAGATATGCAAGCGGATGACCATGGCCGTTTTCTTTTTTTAAAGGGTTTCCTGGGCACTACCCAATGTACCTTAGTAAACATATATTGCCCAAATCAAAACCAAACTACTTTTCTCTCCCAACTTCTCACTGACTTGTCATCCTTTGCCGAGGGATTAATTATACTGGCAGGAGACATAAATATGCCTCTAGACCCTATTCTGGACACATCCCATGGTCGCTCTAATATTTCTTTTAAGCGTTTGTCTTTTGCTAAACAGAGACTTATAGACTGGCAATTGATAGACGTATGGCATGTTTTACATCCAAAAGAAAAAGATTTTTCCCATTTTTCAAAGACTCACCAGACTTATTCCCGAATAGATAATATTTTTTTAGATCACTATCACCTCCCATTATTAAAATCTGAGACAAAAGGGAACTGACATCTGCAAGATTGTATTGGTTTAACAGTCACCACATCCCAAAAATTAAGTAAAAAACAAAAAACCCCCTCAGAGGTGGGACTTTGAAAGTGACTGCAAAACACACAAAGTATATTGAAATTGTATAGATTTAATAAATAAGTACAAAAAGGACAAATGAATATAAATCACATGAATTGTGTACAAGTCCAGAAAATTGGTTGCGTGGGTAAGGAGAAAAATTGAAACATTGATAGTCAAACCCGACAGCTGTTTCGGTTACGCCCTTCTTCGGGGGAATTGTAGACATACAGTTCAATAAGACAGACAAACTCTGTTGAATACATAATATAGTGCAGATAAATATCACGATGTATGCATATACATACATTACAAACAGTCATATAAAAAAATATATATATTAAATAAATATATGCTTACAGTAATCTATCCAAAGAGAAATTAATATTTGGTGCACCGGGGGACCACATGCACGGCAGTAAATGTGGGGTGAAAAAAGAGAACACCCCACCAATGAGGGGGCTCCAAGATCGATGGGGTCCAATATCCCAACAACGGGGGTCCCCAGGCGACGACACGCAGACAGGCCAGAGAGAGACCAAGGAATCCGGTAAGGTAATTATCTAAAAGACAAATTTATGAAGGGTGGGAGGCAAAAGGGGGAAATCACATTAGTGAGTCCCTAATATGTAGTAAAGTCCCCCCATAGACCCCAGCCCTATAGACCCTAACTTAAGTCCCATATATAGATAGTGTGAATTCATCCATTACATGTATAATGTGTGTCCAAGGAAACCTACCAGTGTGGAAAAGTATTCCAGATCAGGGAGGTGTCTGGTGGAAACTTGAAACGGCTTCAAAAGTAGAG
Source organism: Rana muscosa (assembly GCA_029206835.1). NCBI lineage: Eukaryota > Metazoa > Chordata > Amphibia > Anura > Ranidae > Rana > Rana muscosa. The sequence continues at coordinate 207,297,263 of CM055127.1, read as the reverse complement.
GGAGTCCTCAATACAAAAATTGCATCCAATATGCACTATTGTAGTGATGAAGCAAATATGTGCATCGTTTCAATCTGATTTAAATCCAGAGAATCTAAAGGGTAATATGGATGGAAAAACAGGGGACAATGGGTAGATATAGCATTAAATTTGTCCAAGGTAAATAAACAAAATACAAAGTTTCAAGGAACTGTCCTATAAGAGTTTACCTGTAGGGATCCCGGGTGTCCCAATGATCGCTGCGTGAGGTACCTCGTGTGGACTCCGACTGGTCCTTGAGAGCTTTAAATGGTGTCTCAAAGACATCTGCGCATGCGTCAGAAAGCGCCGGTAAACGCCCACTCTCTGCATAGAGAGACATCTCACATTCCTGTTCATTAACGTCTATTTCTTTATGTGCCCGTCCGGAGCGTCATAGGTACGCGACGGATAGCGCACTGACGTCACTACGTCTGCGTCGTTTACCGGCGCTTTCTGACGCATGCGCAGATGTCTTTGAGACACCATTTAAAGCTCTCAAGGACCAGTCGGAGTCCACACGAGGTACCTCACGCAGCGATCATTGGGACACCCGGGATCCCTACAGGTAAACTCTTATAGGACAGTTACTTGAAACTTTGTATTTTGTTTATTTACCTTGGACAAATTTAATGCTATATCTACCCATTGTCCCCTGTTTTTCCATCCATATTACCCTTTAGATTCTCTGGATTTAAATCAGATTGAAACGATGCACATATTTGCTTCATCACTACAATAGTGCATATTGGATGCAATTTTTGTATTGAGGACTCCCACTACTTTTGAAGCCGTTTCAAGTTTCCACCAGACACCTCCCTGATCTGGAATACTTTTCCACACTGGTAGGTTTCCTTGGACACACATTATACATGTAATGGATGAATTCACACTATCTATATATGGGACTTAAGTTAGGGTCTATAGGGCTGGGGTCTATGGGGGGACTTTACTACATATTAGGGACTCACTAATGTGATTTCCCCCTTTTGCCTCCCACCCTTCATAAATTTGTCTTTTAGATAATTACCTTACCGGATTCCTTGGTCTCTCTCTGGCCTGTCTGCGTGTCGTCGCCTGGGGACCCCCGTTGTTGGGATATTGGACCCCATCGATCTTGGAGCCCCCTCATTGGTGGGGTGTTCTCTTTTTTCACCCCACATTTACTGCCGTGCATGTGGTCCCCCGGTGCACCAAATATTAATTTCTCTTTGGATAGATTACTGTAAGCATATATTTATTTAATATATATTTTTTTTTATATGACTGTTTGTAATGTATGTATATGCATACATCGTGATATTTATCTGCACTATATTATGTATTCAACAGAGTTTGTCTGTCTTATTGAACTGTATGTCTACAATTCCCCCGAAGAAGGGCGTAACCGAAACAGCTGTCGGGTTTGACTATCAATGTTTCAATTTTTCTCCTTACCCACGCAACCAATTTTCTGGACTTGTACACAATTCATGTGATTTATATTCATTTGTCCTTTTTGTACTTATTTATTAAATCTATACAATTTCAATATACTTTGTGTGTTTTGCAGTCACTTTCAAAGTCCCACCTCTGAGGGGGTTTTTTGTTTTTTACCTATTTTTTTTTAATTATTAAAATCTGCGGATATAGGCACAGCGACACTGTCAGACCATGCACCTGTGTCGATGACTATGACCATGCCCACTCTACCCCAGCGCTCCAATAACTGGAAACTTAATGATTCTCTTCTTTCCAATGTAACAGAGGTCTCAATGCTTGCCTCACATATTACACAATATTTTAGAGACAACAAACCTTCGGAGACATCCCCTGCTATTGTATGGGAAGCGCATAAGGCAACTATGAGAGGTCAATTTATAGAACTTGGGGCAAGGAAGAAAAGAGAGCATGGCCAACAACTTGAGCAGGTCCTTCATCAAATAACTGAACTTGATAAACAACATAAACTTACTTTACACATATCCCATTTGGAGGCTCTTACGTTGAAAAGAGAAGAACTAAAAAACCTGCTTAATCTAGACACAGCTAGGAAATTCCAACGCTATTCGCAAAAACTTTACGAGTGGGGGGATAAACCTAGCAGACAGTTAGCAAGATCCCTTAAAGAAAAACAGACTAGATCATTTATCCCTAAAATAAAACTATCCAACGGAAATTTAGTCCATGCGACTCCTCATATTACTAAAGCTTTTAGGGATTACTACGCAGATCTTTATAAGGTGCAGTGTGATTCCCCGTCTCTGACTGTGAAGGAGAGACGTAGTCTCATGCTTGCATACTTGGAAGAAGCGAATTTGCCTAAACTTCCAAAGGCATCACTAAGAGAACTTGAATCTGATTTTTCGGGGGAGGAATTTCAGGCAGCTCTGAAATCCACACCGATAGGTAAGGCCCCGGGACCGGACGGGTATACTACCCGATATTACAAAACATTTAGCGACGTTCTCTTGCCCCATCTCACCGCCTATGCCAACTCAATTTCACAGACTTCGGGATTACGCCCGGAATCTCTCACAGCACATATTTCAGTTATTCTTAAAGCAGACAAGGACTCTACTCAATGTAGTAGCCAATTTCCCTATTAAATGTCGATATCAAACTATATTCAAAGGTAATGGCTAATAGACTACTCCCTCTTATACCTAGTTGGATTTCTACAGATCAAACGGGCTTTATACCACATAGAGAAGCCAAGGATAATTCTCTCCGGGCAATAGCCCTCATACAATATGCTCAAAGGTCGTCCCAGTCCACCCTATTTGTATCTACAGATGCAGAAAAAGCGTTTGATAGGGTGGACTGGGATTACTTGAAAATGACCCTGCGGCATTTTGGGTTGGGACCCAAGATGTTTCATCGCATCGCTTCCCTTTATTCTAACCCCACGGCACAAATCCGCATAAACGGCACTTTGAGTGAGTCATTTCAACTATTCAATGGGACTAGACAGGGATGTCCCCTCTCGCCCCTTTTATTTGCTCTTACCCTTGAACCCTTTCTGGCAACTATAAGACAAAATATAAATATACACGGGATTCAAGTAGGTAAAAAAACCCACAAATATGCGGCATATGCGGACGATATTTTATTTTTTATTCAGCAGCCCCGTATCTCGCTTCCTAATTTAATGACAACTTTTTCCACTTTTCAGACACTTTCTAATTTTACAATTAATTTTTCTAAGTCCAAAATATTAAACATCAACCTACCAGGAAGGGAGGTGGAAAGTTTAAAGCCCCTCTTCCCTTTTAGATGGGTTCAACGTAGTATGAAATATCTGGGAGTGAATCTTACGCCTCATACTCAGTCTTTATTTAAATATAATTATATCCCTTTATTGAATAATATTAGAAAAGACCTACAAAAGTGGAAGACGCTGACACACTCATGGCTGGGTAAAATAAGCATAGTTAAAATGAACATTCTGCCTAGAGTCCTCTTTTTTTTTCAAATGATCCCATTTGGTGTGCCTATAGGCTTTTTCTCCCTATTACTCATGGAAGAAATTACTCATCAAAACAAGGACACTTTTCAACGACATACTCTAACCTGGACTCCGTAGACAGAGTTCAAGGATACTACAATCTATAGAAAGATATTGGCACAATCTCATTGAGATGCAATCTATAGATCCTCAATAAGTTAATTTTATCTTTAGGTTGAACCCTAGGGGCTGTTGTTGGACCTATCCCTTAAGAGTTTAAAATATACTGAGACATATATACTACTAGATACTATGCATGCCGGCCTATTCCCCCCCCCTTTCTTTTTTTTTCTTTTTTATTAACACTTAGAGATAAGATTTAATAAAATCGGGATAAATTATTTATGTTTAAAGCATAAGAGGAAAGGATGGAGACGTATATATATTTTTCTTTTTTTTTTTCTTCTTTTTTTTTTTTAATATAGCTAACTGTAGATTAATCTCTCAGTTCCCTAAATAGTCCAATAGATTTTAACACTAGGATTATAGTTTGAAGTAACTTTTGGAATCACTCCACCTTAAAGGATACCTAGTGTATCAATACTAGAACTACATCACATAAGATACCGGGGGGAGAAAAAGGGAACCGTATTCCCCTACCCCCCCCCCCCCTACACAATCTTCCACTTTTTCTCTCGCCCCCTTCCCCCTCCCTTTTTTTTTTTTTCTTCTCACATATTGGCGGGGTCACTTGTCCTTGTCACATTTTACCTCTATATACATGTTTTGTCACTTCATTAACACAGTCACTGGTAAATTTATTTTACAGTCATTTATATAGCCCATAGGTGGATTTTAATATTGGTTTTCCTTTTTTATTTAGTTTTGAAGAAATTTTTGGAATCACTTTTTGTCACCCCACATTATGTATTTTCACTTAAAAGGGCACTAATATTAGAGAGCTAGCATATAATTAAACCTTAAAATACTCAGGGGGGGGGAATTAGAGACTATATTCCCTCTTTCCCGCTCTCCTCCCTTTTTTTCACTCTCCCCTTTTTTTTTTTTTTTTCCTTCTCTTCCTCTCTCCTCTCCATTTCTTCCTTTTCCTGAGCACCTCTCCCTTCTCTCTGTCCAGAGCCAGGGTGGAATGTGGGGCTACATGGCTCAGCTTTTTATATAGGAATGTAGATCATTGTTCTCTGTTTTCCCCCCTTTTTTTTTTTTTTTCCTCTTAGTAGAAATATTGAGACTGTATATGTGTTTTATGTATTGTAAAGTGTGTGATATGTTGTTAAAAAAATAATAAGAGATATTAAAAAAAAAAAAAAGAGGCATGACTTATTTTCATATATATTTTTTTAAGGACACATTAGAGTAGGTGCTACAAGTATTCTCCTCATTGGAATATCTGGAATTTACATGTGGGGATGATTGAACTTGAACACGTGCTAGCACGGATGCTCTTTTTTCCATAAAATCGTTCCCAGTTAAGTCGACTTATTACTGGGACATCTCCACGGTTCTAAGGCAACCAGGATTCTTTGAGGTATTGTTTCAATATGATTTTTTGACATCAAATATCATTGTATATTTCATTAAATTGTTTTTGTTTCATATATTAAACATATACTCATGAATTGTTTATACATATTTGTATCACCTTTTAGATTCAATTTAAGTCTCCATACGTCCCTGAAGAAGCCTTGAATAGGTGAAACATGTAGGACTGTAACGTTGGCGACTTACAAGGATAGAGTGCAATGTTTTGTATCTCTCCTTTCCCCTTTTTATTAACGTTGTTGTATAAATCATGAATAAAATTGCTATAATTTTTTATATATCCTTCTCATGGGTTTCTTCATAATTACTTGTAATATTCATACAAGCGCCGTCATAGTCCCATGCACCCAAACCCCCCCCCCATTCAATTGAGGGGTCTTTCCAAAATTTATCTATAGGGATGCAGGCGCTGTTCTTTATATAATTTTCCATTTTGTGCTAGCTCTATTATTTTCATATCTTTAGTTGCACACTGTGAACAGGATAAGGTACACTGACTTAAAATACTGCAGCTGTCTGCCTGTGGTATTATTAGGAAGAGAACACCAGCAATTGTCTGCAGTTAGCTTTAGTTGCACACTGTGCACAGGATAAAGTACACTGACTGAAAATACTGCAGCTGCCTGCCTGCCTGTGGTATTATTAGGAAGAGAACACCAGAAATTGTCTGCAGTTAGCTTGAGTTGCACACTGTGCACAGGATACAGTACACTGATTTAATATACTGCAGCTGCCTGCCTGTGGTATTATTAGGAAGAGAACACCAGCAATTGTCTGCAGTTAAATTTAGTTGCACACTGTGAACAGGATAAGGTACACTGACTTAAAATACTTCAGCTGTCTGCCTGTGGTATTATTAGAAGAGAACACCAGCAATTGTCTGCAGTTAGCTTTAGTTGCACACTGTGCACAGAATACAGTACACTGACTGAAAATACCGCAGTGCCTGCCTGCCTGTGGTATTATTAGGAAGAGAACACAAGCAATTGTCTGCATCCGGTTAGCTTTAGTTGCACACAGTGCACAGGATACAGTACACTGACTGAAAATACTGCAGCTGCCTGCCTGTGGTATTATTAGGAAGAGAACACCAGCAATTGTCTGCAGTTAGCTTTAGTTGCACACTGTGCACAGGATAAAGTACACTGATTGAAAATACTGCATCTGCCTGCCTGCCTGTGATATTATTAGGAAAAGAACACCAGTAATTGTCTTCAGTTAGCTTGAGTTGCAAGATGTGCACAGGATACAGTACACTGACTGAAAATACTGCAGCTGTCTGCCTGCCTGTGGTATTATTACAAGGAGAACACCAGAAATTGCCTGCGGTTAGCTTTAGTTGCACACTGTGCACAGGATACAGTACACTGACTGAAAATACTGCAGCTGCCTGCCTGCCTGTGGTTTTATTAGGAAGAGAACACCAGCAATTTTCTGCAGTTAACTTTAGTTGCACACTGTGAACAGGATAAGGTACACTGACTTAAGATACTGCAGCTGTCTGCCTGTGGTATTATTAGGAAGAGAACACCAGCAATTGTCTGCAGTTAGCTTTAGTTGCACACTGTGCATAGGATACAGTACACTGACTGAAAATACTGCAGCACCTGCCTGCCTGTGGTATTATTACAAGGAGAACACCAGAAATTGTCTGCAGTTAGCTTTAGTTGCACACTGTGCACGGGATACAGTACACTGACTGAAAATACTGCAGCTGCCTGCCTGCCTGTGATATTATTAGGAAAAGAACACCAGCAATTGTCTTCAGTTAGCTTGAGTTGCAAGATGTGCACAGGATACAGTACACTGACTGAAAATACTGCAGCTGTCTGCCTGCCTGTGGTATTATTACAAGGAGAACACCAGAAATTGCCTGCGGTTAGCTTTAGTTGCACACTGTGCACAGGATACAGTACACTGACTGAAAATACTGCAGCTGCCTGCCTGCCTGTGGTTTTATTAGGAAGAGAACACCAGCAATTTTCTGCAGTTAACTTTAGTTGCACACTGTGAACAGGATAAGGTACACTGACTTAAGATACTGCAGCTGTCTGCCTGTGGTATTATTAGGAAGAGAACACCAGCAATTGTCTGCAGTTAGCTTTAGTTGCACACTGTGCACAGGATACAGTACACTGACTGAAAATACTGCAGCACCTGCCTGCCTGTGGTATTATTACAAGCAGAACACCAGAAATTGTCTGCAGTTAGCTTTAGTTGCACACTGTGCACAGGATACAGTACACTGACTGAAAATACTGCAGCTGCCTGCCTGCCTGTGGTTTTATTAGGAAGAGAACACCAGCAATTTTCTGCAGTTAACTTTAGTTGCACACTGTGAACAGGATAAGGTACACTGACTTAAGATACTGCAGCTGTCTGCCTGTGGTATTATTAGGAAGAGAACACCAGCAATTGTCTGCAGTTAGCTTTAGTTGCACACTGTGCACAGGATACAGTACACTGACTGAAAATACTGCAGCACCTGCCTGCCTGTGGTATTATTACAAGGAGAACACCAGCAATTGTCTGCAGTTAGCTTTAGTTGCACACTGTGCACAGGATACAGTACACTGACTGAAAATACTGCAGCTGCCTGCCTGCCTGTGGTATTATTAGGAAGAGAACACCAGCAATTGTCTGCAGTTAGCTTTAGTTGCACACTGTGCACAGGATACAGTACACTGACTGAAAATACTGCAGCTGATTGCCTGTGGTATTATTAGGAAGAGAACACCAGCAATTGTCTGCAGTTAGCTTTAGTTGCACACTGTGAACAGGATATAGTACACTGACTGAAAATACTGAAGCTGTCTGCCTGCCTGTGGTATTATTAGGAAGATAACACCAGCAATTGTCTGCAGTTAGCTTTAGTTGCACACTGTGCATAGGATAAAGTACACTGACTGAAAATACTGCAGCATGCGTCAGAAAGCGCCGGTAAACGCCCACTCTCTGCATAGAGAGACATCTCACATTCCTGTTCATTAACGTCTATTTCTTTATGTGCCCGTCCGGAGCGTCATAGGTACGCGACGGATAGCGCACTGACGTCACTACGTCTGCGTCGTTTACCGGCGCTTTCTGACGCATGCGCAGATGTCTTTGAGACACCATTTAAAGCTCTCAAGGACCAGTCGGAGTCCACACGAGGTACCTCACGCAGCGATCATTGGGACACCCGGGATCCCTACAGGTAAACTCTTATAGGACAGTTACTTGAAACTTTGTATTTTGTTTATTTACCTTGGACAAATTTAATGCTATATCTACCCATTGTCCCCTGTTTTTCCATCCATATTACCCTTTAGATTCTCTGGATTTAAATCAGATTGAAACGATGCACATATTTGCTTCATCACTACAATAGTGCATATTGGATGCAATTTTTGTATTGAGGACTCCCACTACTTTTGAAGCCGTTTCAAGTTTCCACCAGACACCTCCCTGATCTGGAATACTTTTCCACACTGGTAGGTTTCCTTGGACACACATTATACATGTAATGGATGAATTCACACTATCTATATATGGGACTTAAGTTAGGGTCTATAGGGCTGGGGTCTATGGGGGGACTTTACTACATATTAGGGACTCACTAATGTGATTTCCCCCTTTTGCCTCCCACCCTTCATAAATTTGTCTTTTAGATAATTACCTTACCGGATTCCTTGGTCTCTCTCTGGCCTGTCTGCGTGTCGTCGCCTGGGGACCCCCGTTGTTGGGATATTGGACCCCATCGATCTTGGAGCCCCCTCATTGGTGGGGTGTTCTCTTTTTTCACCCCACATTTACTGCCGTGCATGTGGTCCCCCGGTGCACCAAATATTAATTTCTCTTTGGATAGATTACTGTAAGCATATATTTATTTAATATATATTTTTTTTTATATGACTGTTTGTAATGTATGTATATGCATACATCGTGATATTTATCTGCACTATATTATGTATTCAACAGAGTTTGTCTGTCTTATTGAACTGTATGTCTACAATTCCCCCGAAGAAGGGCGTAACCGAAACAGCTGTCGGGTTTGACTATCAATGTTTCAATTTTTCTCCTTACCCACGCAACCAATTTTCTGGACTTGTACACAATTCATGTGATTTATATTCATTTGTCCTTTTTGTACTTATTTATTAAATCTATACAATTTCAATATACTTTGTGTGTTTTGCAGTCACTTTCAAAGTCCCACCTCTGAGGGGGTTTTTTGTTTTTTACCTATTTTTTTTTAATTATTAAAATCTGCGGATATAGGCACAGCGACACTGTCAGACCATGCACCTGTGTCGATGACTATGACCATGCCCACTCTACCCCAGCGCTCCAATAACTGGAAACTTAATGATTCTCTTCTTTCCAATGTAACAGAGGTCTCAATGCTTGCCTCACATATTACACAATATTTTAGAGACAACAAACCTTCGGAGACATCCCCTGCTATTGTATGGGAAGCGCATAAGGCAACTATGAGAGGTCAATTTATAGAACTTGGGGCAAGGAAGAAAAGAGAGCATGGCCAACAACTTGAGCAGGTCCTTCATCAAATAACTGAACTTGATAAACAACATAAACTTACTTTACACATATCCCATTTGGAGGCTCTTACGTTGAAAAGAGAAGAACTAAAAAACCTGCTTAATCTAGACACAGCTAGGAAATTCCAACGCTATTCGCAAAAACTTTACGAGTGGGGGGATAAACCTAGCAGACAGTTAGCAAGATCCCTTAAAGAAAAACAGACTAGATCATTTATCCCTAAAATAAAACTATCCAACGGAAATTTAGTCCATGCGACTCCTCATATTACTAAAGCTTTTAGGGATTACTACGCAGATCTTTATAAGGTGCAGTGTGATTCCCCGTCTCTGACTGTGAAGGAGAGACGTAGTCTCATGCTTGCATACTTGGAAGAAGCGAATTTGCCTAAACTTCCAAAGGCATCACTAAGAGAACTTGAATCTGATTTTTCGGGGGAGGAATTTCAGGCAGCTCTGAAATCCACACCGATAGGTAAGGCCCCGGGACCGGACGGGTATACTACCCGATATTACAAAACATTTAGCGACGTTCTCTTGCCCCATCTCACCGCCTATGCCAACTCAATTTCACAGACTTCGGGATTACGCCCGGAATCTCTCACAGCACATATTTCAGTTATTCTTAAAGCAGACAAGGACTCTACTCAATGTAGTAGCCAATTTCCCTATTAAATGTCGATATCAAACTATATTCAAAGGTAATGGCTAATAGACTACTCCCTCTTATACCTAGTTGGATTTCTACAGATCAAACGGGCTTTATACCACATAGAGAAGCCAAGGATAATTCTCTCCGGGCAATAGCCCTCATACAATATGCTCAAAGGTCGTCCCAGTCCACCCTATTTGTATCTACAGATGCAGAAAAAGCGTTTGATAGGGTGGACTGGGATTACTTGAAAATGACCCTGCGGCATTTTGGGTTGGGACCCAAGATGTTTCATCGCATCGCTTCCCTTTATTCTAACCCCACGGCACAAATCCGCATAAACGGCACTTTGAGTGAGTCATTTCAACTATTCAATGGGACTAGACAGGGATGTCCCCTCTCGCCCCTTTTATTTGCTCTTACCCTTGAACCCTTTCTGGCAACTATAAGACAAAATATAAATATACACGGGATTCAAGTAGGTAAAAAAACCCACAAATATGCGGCATATGCGGACGATATTTTATTTTTTATTCAGCAGCCCCGTATCTCGCTTCCTAATTTAATGACAACTTTTTCCACTTTTCAGACACTTTCTAATTTTACAATTAATTTTTCTAAGTCCAAAATATTAAACATCAACCTACCAGGAAGGGAGGTGGAAAGTTTAAAGCCCCTCTTCCCTTTTAGATGGGTTCAACGTAGTATGAAATATCTGGGAGTGAATCTTACGCCTCATACTCAGTCTTTATTTAAATATAATTATATCCCTTTATTGAATAATATTAGAAAAGACCTACAAAAGTGGAAGACGCTGACACACTCATGGCTGGGTAAAATAAGCATAGTTAAAATGAACATTCTGCCTAGAGTCCTCTTTTTTTTTCAAATGATCCCATTTGGTGTGCCTATAGGCTTTTTCTCCCTATTACAGAACATGGTCTCCCGCTTTATTTGGAAGAACAGTCACCCCAGAGTATCCAAGGAAGTGTTGTTTCGCTCCAAAGATGCTGGGGGACTGGCCCTTCCAAACTTTAAGATGTATTATAATGCTATTATTCTATCTAGAATTGCTGAGTGGAAATATGCCGCCAATTCTAAACTCTGGGTGAGCTTAGAATATGCTCTTAGTAGCACAGATTTAGCAATTGTACCCTGGCTACCACGTATACATAGGCATCTCGCTCCAAGTACTTCTATATTAACTACTTCCACTCTTGATGTATGGGATGCCTTACATAGGAAGATCTCATGGTCATATGCTTCTCCTTTGTTACCACTCTTAGACCACGACTATTTCTTACCAGGCCTATTAGACCCAGGATACAAGACGTGGTCGCCAGAAGGACCTCTCTTACTACATCAGGTTCTTGGAGCAAATACTATTAAGCCTCTTGGGGAAATTCTTGGCCTTAAGCCGATTACGTTTCTGGACATATGGAGATATAATCAGTTGCAGGGCTTTCTTAGAACTTTACCTCAGCCGCTTAAAGGGATACAGGTTTTCAACAGTATTGAGGAAATCTTCAATTTAACGGAGCTACCTGAACACAGTATCTCGGTATTTTATAAATCACTCATTAAGATCCAAGGAGATACCTACCCTCACTTTCTTACTAAGTGGGAGGCAGACCTGGAATCCAGTATCCCAGACAGCCAAAAGGATAAGGTCCTGCAGCTGACTCATATCTCTTCAATTGCATCAAAGATAGCAGAAGTCAATTACAAATTGTTAACTAGATGGCACTATACCCCATCAAAGCTTCATCGGATGTTCCCCACTAACTCCCCACTTTGTTGGAGGAACTGTGGGAACAGAGCAACTCATGCTCATATATGGTGGTCGTGTCCTTTTATCCGCCCTTATTGGTCTAACATTATTTGTATCATTCAACTAATATCTAGTATTAACCTTCCTGTGGATGCATGGACCATCAAATTCCATGCTACTAAGGAATCTGTCAGAAAATATAAATGCTCCCTAGTCCCACATCTGCTCAATATGGCTAAAGCACTTATACCTACCCTTTGGGGCCAGCCTGAGATTCCATCTGTGAAAAAGTGGTTTCAAAAAATATCAGAGGTTCATCTCATGGAAGAAATTACTCATCAAAACAAGGACACTTTTCAACGACATACTCTAACCTGGACTCCGTAGACAGAGTTCAAGGATACTACAATCTATAGAAAGATATTGGCACAATCTCATTGAGATGCAATCTATAGATCCTCAATAAGTTAATTTTATCTTTAGGTTGAACCCTAGGGGCTGTTGTTGGACCTATCCCTTAAGAGTTTAAAATATACTGAGACATATATACTACTAGATACTATGCATGCCGGCCTATTCCCCCCCCCTTTCTTTTTTTTTCTTTTTTATTAACACTTAGAGATAAGATTTAATAAAATCGGGATAAATTATTTATGTTTAAAGCATAAGAGGAAAGGATGGAGACGTATATATATTTTTCTTTTTTTTTTTCTTCTTTTTTTTTTTTAATATAGCTAACTGTAGATTAATCTCTCAGTTCCCTAAATAGTCCAATAGATTTTAACACTAGGATTATAGTTTGAAGTAACTTTTGGAATCACTCCACCTTAAAGGATACCTAGTGTATCAATACTAGAACTACATCACATAAGATACCGGGGGGAGAAAAAGGGAACCGTATTCCCCTACCCCCCCCCCCCCTACACAATCTTCCACTTTTTCTCTCGCCCCCTTCCCCCTCCCTTTTTTTTTTTTTCTTCTCACATATTGGCGGGGTCACTTGTCCTTGTCACATTTTACCTCTATATACATGTTTTGTCACTTCATTAACACAGTCACTGGTAAATTTATTTTACAGTCATTTATATAGCCCATAGGTGGATTTTAATATTGGTTTTCCTTTTTTATTTAGTTTTGAAGAAATTTTTGGAATCACTTTTTGTCACCCCACATTATGTATTTTCACTTAAAAGGGCACTAATATTAGAGAGCTAGCATATAATTAAACCTTAAAATACTCAGGGGGGGGGAATTAGAGACTATATTCCCTCTTTCCCGCTCTCCTCCCTTTTTTTCACTCTCCCCTTTTTTTTTTTTTTTTCCTTCTCTTCCTCTCTCCTCTCCATTTCTTCCTTTTCCTGAGCACCTCTCCCTTCTCTCTGTCCAGAGCCAGGGTGGAATGTGGGGCTACATGGCTCAGCTTTTTATATAGGAATGTAGATCATTGTTCTCTGTTTTCCCCCCTTTTTTTTTTTTTTTCCTCTTAGTAGAAATATTGAGACTGTATATGTGTTTTATGTATTGTAAAGTGTGTGATATGTTGTTAAAAAAATAATAAGAGATATTAAAAAAAAAAAAAAGAGGCATGACTTATTTTCATATATATTTTTTTAAGGACACATTAGAGTAGGTGCTACAAGTATTCTCCTCATTGGAATATCTGGAATTTACATGTGGGGATGATTGAACTTGAACACGTGCTAGCACGGATGCTCTTTTTTCCATAAAATCGTTCCCAGTTAAGTCGACTTATTACTGGGACATCTCCACGGTTCTAAGGCAACCAGGATTCTTTGAGGTATTGTTTCAATATGATTTTTTGACATCAAATATCATTGTATATTTCATTAAATTGTTTTTGTTTCATATATTAAACATATACTCATGAATTGTTTATACATATTTGTATCACCTTTTAGATTCAATTTAAGTCTCCATACGTCCCTGAAGAAGCCTTGAATAGGTGAAACATGTAGGACTGTAACGTTGGCGACTTACAAGGATAGAGTGCAATGTTTTGTATCTCTCCTTTCCCCTTTTTATTAACGTTGTTGTATAAATCATGAATAAAATTGCTATAATTTTTTATATATCCTTCTCATGGGTTTCTTCATAATTACTTGTAATATTCATACAAGCGCCGTCATAGTCCCATGCACCCAAACCCCCCCCCCCATTCAATTGAGGGGTCTTTCCAAAATTTATCTATAGGGATGCAGGCGCTGTTCTTTATATAATTTTCCATTTTGTGCTAGCTCTATTATTTTCATATCTTTAGTTGCACACTGTGAACAGGATAAGGTACACTGACTTAAAATACTGCAGCTGTCTGCCTGTGGTATTATTAGGAAGAGAACACCAGCAATTGTCTGCAGTTAGCTTTAGTTGCACACTGTGCACAGGATAAAGTACACTGACTGAAAATACTGCAGCTGCCTGCCTGCCTGTGGTATTATTAGGAAGAGAACACCAGAAATTGTCTGCAGTTAGCTTGAGTTGCACACTGTGCACAGGATACAGTACACTGATTTAATATACTGCAGCTGCCTGCCTGTGGTATTATTAGGAAGAGAACACCAGCAATTGTCTGCAGTTAAATTTAGTTGCACACTGTGAACAGGATAAGGTACACTGACTTAAAATACTTCAGCTGTCTGCCTGTGGTATTATTAGAAGAGAACACCAGCAATTGTCTGCAGTTAGCTTTAGTTGCACACTGTGCACAGAATACAGTACACTGACTGAAAATACCGCAGTGCCTGCCTGCCTGTGGTATTATTAGGAAGAGAACACAAGCAATTGTCTGCATCCGGTTAGCTTTAGTTGCACACAGTGCACAGGATACAGTACACTGACTGAAAATACTGCAGCTGCCTGCCTGTGGTATTATTAGGAAGAGAACACCAGCAATTGTCTGCAGTTAGCTTTAGTTGCACACTGTGCACAGGATAAAGTACACTGATTGAAAATACTGCATCTGCCTGCCTGCCTGTGATATTATTAGGAAAAGAACACCAGTAATTGTCTTCAGTTAGCTTGAGTTGCAAGATGTGCACAGGATACAGTACACTGACTGAAAATACTGCAGCTGTCTGCCTGCCTGTGGTATTATTACAAGGAGAACACCAGAAATTGCCTGCGGTTAGCTTTAGTTGCACACTGTGCACAGGATACAGTACACTGACTGAAAATACTGCAGCTGCCTGCCTGCCTGTGGTTTTATTAGGAAGAGAACACCAGCAATTTTCTGCAGTTAACTTTAGTTGCACACTGTGAACAGGATAAGGTACACTGACTTAAGATACTGCAGCTGTCTGCCTGTGGTATTATTAGGAAGAGAACACCAGCAATTGTCTGCAGTTAGCTTTAGTTGCACACTGTGCATAGGATACAGTACACTGACTGAAAATACTGCAGCACCTGCCTGCCTGTGGTATTATTACAAGGAGAACACCAGAAATTGTCTGCAGTTAGCTTTAGTTGCACACTGTGCACGGGATACAGTACACTGACTGAAAATACTGCAGCTGCCTGCCTGCCTGTGATATTATTAGGAAAAGAACACCAGCAATTGTCTTCAGTTAGCTTGAGTTGCAAGATGTGCACAGGATACAGTACACTGACTGAAAATACTGCAGCTGTCTGCCTGCCTGTGGTATTATTACAAGGAGAACACCAGAAATTGCCTG
This sequence comes from Rana muscosa, assembly GCA_029206835.1. Taxonomy (NCBI): domain Eukaryota; kingdom Metazoa; phylum Chordata; class Amphibia; order Anura; family Ranidae; genus Rana; species Rana muscosa. Next base: position 207,281,602 of record CM055127.1, on the reverse strand, counting down.
CGGTTAGCTTTAGTTGCACACTGTGCACAGGATACAGTACACTGACTGAAAATACTGCAGCTGCCTGCCTGCCTGTGGTTTTATTAGGAAGAGAACACCAGCAATTTTCTGCAGTTAACTTTAGTTGCACACTGTGAACAGGATAAGGTACACTGACTTAAGATACTGCAGCTGTCTGCCTGTGGTATTATTAGGAAGAGAACACCAGCAATTGTCTGCAGTTAGCTTTAGTTGCACACTGTGCACAGGATACAGTACACTGACTGAAAATACTGCAGCACCTGCCTGCCTGTGGTATTATTACAAGCAGAACACCAGAAATTGTCTGCAGTTAGCTTTAGTTGCACACTGTGCACAGGATACAGTACACTGACTGAAAATACTGCAGCTGCCTGCCTGCCTGTGGTTTTATTAGGAAGAGAACACCAGCAATTTTCTGCAGTTAACTTTAGTTGCACACTGTGAACAGGATAAGGTACACTGACTTAAGATACTGCAGCTGTCTGCCTGTGGTATTATTAGGAAGAGAACACCAGCAATTGTCTGCAGTTAGCTTTAGTTGCACACTGTGCACAGGATACAGTACACTGACTGAAAATACTGCAGCACCTGCCTGCCTGTGGTATTATTACAAGGAGAACACCAGCAATTGTCTGCAGTTAGCTTTAGTTGCACACTGTGCACAGGATACAGTACACTGACTGAAAATACTGCAGCTGCCTGCCTGCCTGTGGTATTATTAGGAAGAGAACACCAGCAATTGTCTGCAGTTAGCTTTAGTTGCACACTGTGCACAGGATACAGTACACTGACTGAAAATACTGCAGCTGATTGCCTGTGGTATTATTAGGAAGAGAACACCAGCAATTGTCTGCAGTTAGCTTTAGTTGCACACTGTGAACAGGATATAGTACACTGACTGAAAATACTGAAGCTGTCTGCCTGCCTGTGGTATTATTAGGAAGATAACACCAGCAATTGTCTGCAGTTAGCTTTAGTTGCACACTGTGCATAGGATAAAGTACACTGACTGAAAATACTGCAGCTGCCTGCCTGTGGTATTATTAGGAAGATAACACCAGCAATTGTCTGCAGTTAGCTTTAGTTGCACACTGTGCACAGGATACAGTACACTGATTGAAAATACTGCAGGTGCCTGTCTGCCTTTGGTATTATTAGGAAGAGAACACCATCAATTATCTCACAGTTAGCTTTAGTTGCACACTGTGCACAGGATAAAGTACACTGACTGAAAATACTGCAGCTGCCTGCCTGCCTGTGGTATTATTAGGAAGAGAACACCAGCAATTGTCTGCAGTTAGCTTTAGTAGCACACTGTGCACAGGATACAGTACACTGACTGAAAATACTGCAGCTTCCTGCCTTTGGTATTATTAGGAAGAAAAACCAGCAATTGTCTGCAGTTAGCGTAAGTTGCACACTGTACACATGATACAGTACACTGACTGGAAATACTGCAGCTGCCTGCCTGCCTGTGGTAATATTATTAGGAAGAGAACACCAGCAATTGTCTGCAGTTTGCTTTAGTTGCACATTGTGCACAGGATAAAGTAGACTGACTAAAAATACTGCAGCTGCCTGCCTGCCTGCCTGTGGTATTATTAGGAAGAGAACACCAGCAATTGTCTGCAGTTAGCTTTAGTTGCACACTGTACACAGGATACAGTACACTGACTGAAAATACTGCAGCTGCCTGCCAGCCTGTGGTATTATTAGGAAGAGAACACCAGCAATTGTCTGCAGTTAGCTTTAGTTGCACACTGTGCACAGGATACAGTACACTGACTGAAAATACTGCAGCTGCCTGCCTGCCTGTGGTATTATTAGGAAGAGAACACCAGCAATTGTCTGCAGTTAGCTTTAGTTGCACACTGTGCACAGGATACAGTACACTGACTGAAAATACTGCAGCTGATTGCCTGTGGTATTATTAGGAAGAGAACACCAGCAATTGTCTGCAGTTAGCTTTAGTTGCACACTGTGAACAGGATAAGGTACACTGACTTAAAATACTGCAGCTGTCTGCCTGTGGTATTATTAGGAAGAGAACACCAGCAATTGTCTGCAGTTAGCTTTAGTTGCACACTGTGCACAGGATATAGTACACTGACTGAAAATACTGAAGCTGTCTGCCTGCCTGTGGTATTATTAGGAAGATAACACCAGCAATTGTCTGCAGTTAGCTTTAGTTGCACACTGTGCATAGGATAAAGTACACTGACTGAAAATACTGCAGCTGCCTGCCTGTGGTATTATTAGGAAGATAACACCAGCAATTGTCTGCAGTTAGCTTTAGTTGCACACTGTGCACAGGATACAGTACACTGATTGAAAATACTGCAGGTGCCTGTCTGCCTTTGGTATTATTAGGAAGAGAACACCATCAATTATCTCGCAGTTAGCTTTAGTTGCACACTGTGCACAGGATAAAGTACACTGACTGAAAATACTGCAGCTGCCTGCCTGCCTGTGGTATTATTAGGAAGAGAACACCAGCAATTGTCTGCAGTTAGCTTTAGTAGCACACTGTGCACAGGATACAGTACACTGACTGAAAATACTGCAGCTTCCTGCCTTTGGTATTATTAGGAAGAAAAACCAGCAATTGTCTGCAGTTAGCGTAAGTTGCACACTGTACACAGGATACAGTACACTGACTGGAAATACTGCAGCTGCCTGCCTGCCTGTGGTAATATTATTAGGAAGAGAACACCAGCAATTGTCTGCAGTTTGCTTTAGTTGCACATTGTGCACAGGATAAAGTAGACTGACTAAAAATACTGCAGCTGCCTGCCTGCCTGCCTGTGGTATTATTAGGAAGAGAACACCAGCAATTGTCTGCAGTTAGCTTTAGTTGCACACTGTGCACAGGATACAGTACACTGACTGAAAATACTGCAGCTGCCTGCCAGCCTGTGGTATTATTAGGAAGAGAACACCAGCAATTGTCTGCAGTTAGCTTTAGTTGCACACTGTGCACAGGATACAGTACACTGACTGAAAATACTGCAGCTGCCTGCCTGCCTGTGGTATTATTAGGAAGAGAACACCAGCAATTGTCTGCAGTTAGCTTTAGTTGCACACTGTGCACAGGATAAAGTACACTGACTGAAAATACTGCAGCTGCCTGTCTGTCAGTATGTTAGGAAGAGATTAACATGAATTGTCTGCAGTTAGCTTTAGTTGCACACTGTACACAGGATACAGTACACTGACTGAAAATACTGCAGCTACCACAATCAACTACCTGCCTGTCAGTATATTAGGAAGGGAATTACAGGAACAGATCTAGCTAAACTGAATACAGTGTATATATATATATATATGTAGCGGCCTCACCCCCTCTTTCTGGCCTAGGGGTATATTGTACTTGAGAGTGAGATGCGCTACGGCCCATGTCCTCCCCATTACAGCGGGTGAGGTGAAGGCCAGTACCTGTTATTCTCCTCGGGCCTGTGTGTCTCTTTAAGAACCAAGTCCTGCAGTGCTGACACTCCCCTCGCTACCATTAACCAGAGTTCCACACACCGATAAAGGGTCCAACTCTTGTTTATTATAGCACACAAATAAACAGTTCTTTGCCAACTGACTGGTTGGGACCCATAAAACAGTTCAATACGGTGGGGTGAGCAGGTCGAGGCACAATCCTAACAATCAATCTAAACCACTGTGGTTTCACCAGTGGTTGCTACAGCCATCGGCTAGAGAGAGAACTTGAATCTTTGGAGTCTCTACCAGCGACTCTAGAGAACATGAACTGGAGTACCTTTGCTGCGTTGTGGCCCCTGTCAGGGGGAAGATGTCCCTCCAAGGGAGTTACCAGAGGCCCCTCTGTCACCGGGTTGATGCTGCTCCGAGCTCTTCAGAAGGGTAACCTCTCCAGCCTCCTCACCCCAGACACGGGCCCCATCCACCTCAGGGTCCCTCGGACTCATCCGCCCTTGCGGAGCCCAGTCGAAGTCACTGGGCCCCAGGCCTCCGATGTAGTACCTCACCCCAGGCTTAAGGTGCCTGAGATGGACGCCAACACTGCTCCGACCAGGCCATGGGCGCCTGGGCTGGAACTCCGGACCACCGGCACCCAGGCCTAGGGTGCCTGGGCGCGGGATGCAGAATAAGACCTCGTGGCGAGGGCGTCTCTCCCCTTTATATCCTCCCGTGACGTCACAGAAAGTTCTCCGCCCTGCTGTACCACCGCCTGAACGGGACAAAAAGGGGACAGCACTGTGGCAGTGATTCTACCTCGACCCGTGGGAACATCGCCACCCACAGGTCAAGGAGAATAGTACACCACCAAAGTCCTCCACGATTTAAATGGTCTAAATCCTCTCATGATTAGCACATCCTGGATCATACTACCACCCAGGTGTACCCCCCTAAATTTAGACCCCCGCTACATATATATATATATACATATATATATATATATATATATATATATATATATATACACAACTCCTAGGATGCCTATATATGCTAAATACACTGACTAAAGCTAACTCAATCGCCTGCCTACTCTATCTGTCTCCGCCGCCGCAACAAACTACACAAGGACGACACGCAGGCGGCCTTATATAGTGTGGGGCGTGTACCTACTCCCCTGATCCATGATTGGCCGAAGGCACCCTTCCTTTGGCCAATTATGGCTCTCTTTGCTGACGGCGCTGTGATTTGCCAAAGCATGCGGGTCATAGTGCATGCTTGGCCAATCATCAGCCAGCACTGCGATGCCTCAGTGAATTATGGGCCGTGACGCGCCACTCGAATTTGGCGCGAACAGCCCATAATGTTCGAAATTCGGCGAATAGCCGAACAGCCAATGTTCGAGTTTAACATGGGTTCGACTCGAACACGAAGCTCATCCCTATAAGATACACCAGTGACACAGGAGCAGATTTGGAATACAGACTCCCAAAATTCTTTAATCTGTGGGCATGTCCACCCAATATGGATCATTGTACCCACATCTCCTCCACATTGCCAGCATTCCCTAGGATAAATCTGGAAAATTCTATGTAACCTTGCCAGACATCTATACCATCTAGTTAATATTTTATAATTATTTTCTTGTATAAAAGTCGCAGAGCTAGATTTAAAGGTTAACCAAAAAGCTTTCTTCCATTCTTCTACAGAAATCAAATGGCCCAATTCTCTCTCCCAGTCTCTAATGTAATACGGGCTAGATGAGGAGGCGTATGATAGAAGTATATCATATATCGTAGAAATTGTGCTGGAACAACGTGTTAACTGTGTTAAGTCCCTATGTAATAGAATCATTTTAGATAGATGTCTGTAATAGTGCTGCAGCTGAAGATAATGAAACCACTGACCAATCAATATATTTGCGTTCATTGTTCATTATCGTGTTAAGTGGCTGGAGTCCTTCTGATGACAAAGCTTGTATAATCGGAGTAGGAGTCTGCCTTTTCCATCTTAGGAACCTATCTGATAACATACCAGGTGGGAAATATGGGTTACCCATCATTGCACTAGACACTTTTATAAACACTTGCTGCTACAAAGTCTTTTGGAAATATACAGTATATGTACAGTTACGTAGTTCCCAGATGTGTATTGTTTTATAATATTTTTTTTTTGTTCTTTACTGTGTTTTTATTCTTTGTATATTTATTTATAATTATGTTTAGTTTGTATATAGCACCGTGGCCCTGTGAGATACAACATTTTGTTCTACTGTATGTCTTTACGTGTAATAGAATGACAATAAAGCTTGACTTGACTTGACTTGACTTATTGAGGTTAATGAGCCTCGTATTGAGGAAACACCCCACCTTCTTACCGTCCTATCCCAGACTTTTAATTTCGGTCCGTTCGCATGTTCTGCCGCAAACCGAACAGGGGGGTATTCGGCTCATCCCTAATGTGTAAGTATGTGTGTGTGTTTACATGTATGTATGCACATTTTATGGATGCACTTTTAATCCTGACCCCCCTATATGTGTACAATCAGAAAAGCGATCCAGGCTCAGATCGCTTTTCAGAGACATTTGCCAGTTGGTAAAGAGGCAATATGTTGCCTCCTGACCACCTGTTTTAACCCCTTAAATGCATCATCACTATGCTGCAACTGCATGCAATGCACACAGTTGCAGGGTGGTTGCAGTGTAGCCCCATTCCCCTAGGGGGTATACGTCAAGGGTGCCCTGACTGGAAAAAGATTGAGAAACACTGACATAGAGGAACCGATCTCTCTATTTTCCTCCTGCAACCACTGAATGCCTGCGGGAGGAAAAGGAGGAGAAGCAGGGGGAAATGGAGAAATCAGTTCCTTTATATGCAAACCCCCACTTGCGACTGGGCCCTGTTGTTCCGCAACCAGGCTCTGAGAAAAGAGCCCTGTCCGGGGGTCAGGGGGGCCCTTCATGGTTTCTTACATTGGGACCCTGAAGGTTCTAGTTATGCCACCTTATGGCATCCTCATGCACCACTTACCGATCACTGTTGGTGTTTGTTCTATGCAAACTATCAGCCTACTGTTCTTTTTTTTTTGGAAAATATTTTTTATTGAAAAAAAAATTCAACATACAATCCTCAGTTATATACCATATAAGGCATTCAATTATGAGTATTACAGTCAAATAAATGTCTTTGTTCATATCTTCAGAAAAGCATAAAATCGTAAAATACAACTTATGCATAAACAACCGGTGGTTGTGTAGTCTCATTACGTAATGAACTGTTATGTGAATAAGTAGGACTGAGAAATGTGTACTTAACAGTAGTAGAGCACAAAGAAACAATAACACAAAGAATATGGACTCCGGCTCAATATCGGACGAGCAAAGAAAAACAAAAATGAAATTAAAGAAACAAAAAGGTATAAAAAGTGCGAGCAATTTTACGTTACAATTTTGTCATTTAATCTGTCTAAGAAGGATCCAGGGGTCCCATTGCTTGTAAAAACGAGGTGGATTTCCCTCTACATTAGCCATAATCTGCTCATGTTTAAATGCTTCATCAATTTTTTTGATAACTTCACTGATATTCGGTGAAGTGGTAGATTGTCAATCTGGCTGCCATCAGAATTTGAATTACCATTGGTCTAAGGCAGGGGTCTCAAACTGGCGGCCCTCCAGCTGTTGTGAAACTACAAGTCCCATGAGGCACTGCAAGGCTGACACTTGCAAGCATGACTCCCACAGGCAGAGGCATGATGGGACTTGTAGTTTTGCAACAGCTGGAGGGCCGCCAGTTTGAGACCCCTGGTCTAAGGAAAGGAGGATATTGCTCCACATGAATACTTAATATGTCCAATTCCGCATTCCCTGATTCAATGAAACCTGTAGTTTGGGATATCAATCGGAATACAGCTCTCCAAAAACTCCTAAGATTAGGGCAATTCCATAGCATATGTAGCAGTGTGCCCACTTTGCCACATCCGTGCCAACAGTCATTGGAGCAATTTTGAGAACATTTTGCAGTAATATAGGGGGTGTAATACCACCTGAGGAGTAGTTTTTGAGCAATTTCCCAATATGTTGTGGATTTTGTGTAACGGTGATTACATTTAATTGCCTTTTTCCATTGTTCCTCTGAAAAGGATGTAGAGAGCTTTAGTTCCCATTTTTGAAGTGCTGATAGTTTAGTGAAAGATTTTTTGTGTTGTAGTAAATTATAAAATAAAGAAATTCCTTTTGTTGTTTTAGTTGTGTTGTTTCAATATGACCAAGTGTCATGTGGGATTTTAGTAGGCATCAGAGGATGTGCTCGTAAAAATGATGCAATTCTCATGTACATGTAGTGATATGATAGAGGAAGTGAATATCGTTGGGCTAATGTGTTGAATGGGATGATCTTTCCATTATCTAAAAGGTCCGTAACTAAGGTAATTCCTTTTTTTCCCCAAGATATAGGTGGGGATCTCAGTAAGAATTTATGGTGTTTTCTACAGAAAGGCAGATTTTTTTCCATATGTCCATTACTAATTGTATAGTGGGATAAGTGGTTTTGAAATGAATATTTGAGAATGAGTTGGCTAGTAGTGTGGATCTCAAAGAGTTGGACCTTAACCAGTTGTTCTCTATTATTGCCCAGTGCTTTGATGAGTGAGAATGGAACCAAAATTTTGTTTGGTGTAGTATGTTAGCTGAAAAGTAGTCTCTTAATATAGGAAGCCCCATCCCCCCAACTTTTCTATGTTTTGACAAGGAAGACTGGGAGCATCTCGTTTTTTTATCTGCCCACACAAATTTGTGCAGTTGAGATTGCGCCGCTTTAAAGAATGTTGCTGGTATAAAGATTGGGAGAGCTCTGAAGTAGTAGAGGATTTTCGGTAAGATGAGCATTTTGTATGCCACCAGTCTTCCCATCCAAGACAAATAAAAGGTTACATAGTTACATAGTTACATAGTTAGTCAGGTTGAAAAAAGACACAAGTCCATCCAGTTCAACCATAAAAAAAATAAAAAAAAGAATAAAATATATCGTACAATCCCATATACCCAATTCTATACCCACAGTTGATCCAGAGGAAGGCAAAAAACCCCAGCAGAGCATGATCCAATTTGCTACAGCAGGGGAAAAAATTCCTTCCTGATCCCCCGAGAGGCAATCGGATATTCCCCGGATCAACTTTACCTATAAACGTCAGTACCCAGTTATATTATGTACATTTAAGAAAGAATCCAGGCCCTTCTTAAAGCAATCTACTGAGCTGGCCAGAACCACCTCTGCAGGGAGTCTATTCCACATTTTCACAGCTCTTACTGTGAAAAAACCTTTCCGTATTTGGAGGTGAAATCTCTTTTCCTCTAGACGCAAAGAGTGACCCCTTGTCCTCTGTGTTGACCGTAAAGTGAATAACTGAACACCAAGTTCACTATATGGACCCCTTATATATTTGTACATGTTGATCATATACCCCCTTAATCTCCTCTTCTCAAGAGTGAATAAATTCAGTTCCTCTAATCTTTCCTCATAGCTGAGCTCCTCCATCCCTCTTATCAGTTTGGTTGCCCTTCTCTGCACTTTCTCCAGTTCCCCAATATCCTTTTTGAGAACTGGGGCCCAAAACTGAACTGCATATTCCAGATGAGGTCTTACTAATGATTTGAACAGGGGCAAAATGATATCTCTCTCTCTGGAGACCATACCTCTCTTAATACAAGCAAGGACTTTGCTCGCTTTGGAAACCGCAGCTTGCCATTGCATGCCATTATTGAGCTTATGATCTACCAAAACCCCCAGATCCTTCTCCACTACGGATCCCCCCCAGTTGTACTCCCCCTAGTATGTATGATGCATTCATATTCTTAGCCCCCAAGTGCATAACTTTACATTTATCAACATTAAACCTCATATGCCACATAGTCGCCCAATTAGACAGAGCATTGAGGTCGGCTTGTAAATTGGCGACATCCTGTAAGGACGTTATTCCACTGCATAGCTTGGTGTCATCTGCAAAGACAGAAATGTTACTTTTGATCTCAGACCCAATATAATTTATAAACATATTAAAAAGTAAGGGTCCCAGCACTGAACCTTGGGGTACACCACTGATAACCTTAGACCATTCAGAGTAAGAATCATTAACCACTACTCTCTGAATTCTGTCTTTTAGCCAGTTTTCTATCCATTTACAAACTGATATTTCCAATCCTGTAGACTTTACCTTGCACATGAGCCGTGTGTGGGGAACTGTATCGAACGCTTTTGCAAAATCCAAGTATACCACGTCCACAGCCACCCCTCTGTCCAAGGTCTTACTTACCTCTTCATAAAAAGAAATCAGGTTTGTTTGACAACTTCTGTCTTTCATGAATCCATGCTGTCTGTTGCTTAAATAGTTTTTTTCTAGCAAGAACTCATCTATGTGGTCTTTTATTAATCTCTCCAGTATTTTCCCAACTATAGAAGTTAAACTAACAGGTCTATAGTTACTTGGTAAAGACTTAATTCCCTTTTTAAATATAGGCACCACATTGGCCCTGCGCCAATCCAGTGGTACTATTCCTGTCATTAATGAGTCCCTAAAAATTAAATACAATGGTTTTGAAATTACAGAGCTCAATTCTTTTAGGATCCGTGGGTGCATGCCATCTGGTCCAGGTGCTTTATCCACCTTTATTCCATCTAAATATTTCTGGATCATATCACTTTTGAGCCATTGTGGATTTGGGGCTGTGTCACTACCACCCTCATTTTGGACATGAGCTCCCCCATGCTCCTTTGTATACACAGAACTGAAGAAAGTATTTAATAAATTGGCCTTCTCTTTGTCCCCAGTCACCCACTCTAGGTTTTCAGCCTATTTAGTTCCGATTGAATTGAAGAAATGAGGGGTAAAAAGTTTACTTTAAATAATTTGGAACCTGGGGTTGTCAATTGAATACCCAGGTATTGGATGGGTTTATCAGCCCATGGGTATGGATATTTTGAAGAAAGGGATTGTTGTAGACCTTTGTCTATGTTTATGGCGAGTAGATTAGATTTTGTTGTATTTACTTTATAGTATGAAATTTGGTTGAAATATTCCAATGTGTTGTGTACAGCTGGGAGGGAAGTATCTGGATCAGAAGGGACAGGATCACATCATCCGCAAATAAAAAAAAGGAGTGCGATTTACTGGAGATTAAAATGCCTTATATGTCTGGGTGGGATCTTATTTTTTCAGCCAAGGGCTCCATTAAAAGGGCAAATATTAAGGGGGAAAATGGGCAACCCTGCCTTGTCCCATTGGTAATGTTGAAACTGTCAGAAAACATGCCTTCTGTATAGACCATTGCAGAGGGATTAGTATACAATGCTAGGATGGCTGAGTTAATTGTACTTGATATTCAAAATTTGCCTAATTCCTGATCTAAATATCCCCAATGAATTCTATCAAAGGCATTCTCTGCATCTAGTGACAGAGGCAGAGAAGGGACCCCCGATGATTCTGCAGCGTGAAGTAGATTAATAATTCTGCGTGTTGCATCCGGTGCCTGCAGACCGGGGACAAAACCAACCTGGTCTTGTTTTACCAAGGTGGGCAGGAACCGGGCCAATCCGTCCGCTATTATCTTGGCATATACCTTCAAATCGACATTTAATAGAGATATGGGCCTAAAATTTTGCGGGGCGTCAAGTGATTTACCAGGTTTAGGTAGAGTTACAATCGTGGCCGATAGCATTTCTGGAGGGAATGAAGCTCTGGGGGTAGCAGTTTCATATACTTTTAATAGATGTGGACTTAATATGGAATGGAATACGCGGTAGTATTCAGATGAAAATCCGTCTGGGCCCGGGGATTTGTTTTTAGGAAGAGACATGATTGTTTTTTGAAGTTCATCTATGGAAATTGGTTCATTTAGAATTTTAAGTTGGTCAGAATTTAGTGTGGGCATGGAAATGGAGTCTAGGAATTCCTGTATCATCTCTGGGGAAGGTTGTGGAGTAGAAGTGTCGTCTTTTAAGTTATAGAGATTATTATAATAGTCTCTAAATGCATTGGCAATTTCTTTTGGATTAAAAAGTTTGGTGCCCTTGGTTGGATGGAAAATAAAAGGAATTTTTTGTTTGATTGTTTTCTCTTTTACTTGATTGGCTAGCAATTTTTCCCGCTCTATTACCTTGAGTATAAAAGTGTGCCTTCCATTTCTGAGCATTGTGGTAATGTTGGGAAATAAGTAATAGTCTAAGCTCATGTCTAGCTTTATCAAGTTGTGAACTGATTGTAAGGTCAGGTGATTTTTTGTTTATGGATTACAGATTTTCTATTTGAGTAAGTAACTCATTAAACTGCTGGTTTCTTTGTTTCTTGGTAACACTGCTTAATTTCATGAGAATACCCCTCATGTATGCTTTATGACAGTTCTATAGCATGAAGGGATCCGACACTGACGGGGCGTTAGTACGGAAGAACTCACAGAGCTCATTAGTAATTGCACGTTTATGGTCTGGATGTTCAAAAAGAAAAACCTTGTTTTTCCACCTGTTTGCCCGTGTCTCAGTGCGAGATCCCTCCACTCCAATGGAGACTGGGGCGTGGTCTGACCACGTGATATTGTGTACAGTAGATACACTAACATTTTGCAAAAGAAACTTATCAACCAGAAATAGATCAATTCTTGAGTATGTGCGATGCACACTTGAGAAGTAGGAATAATCCCGCTCAGTCGAGTGTTGGCACCGCCACACATCATGTAGATTTTCTGAGGTCATGAAGCGCGAAAGGGTGGCTCTTTCTCGAAGCCTTTGAGTCCCGGTAGAGACATCCAAGGATTTGTTGGGTATGGCGTTAAAGTCGCCACATAGTATGGTATAGCCCTTTCGCACTGCACGAACCCGTTTCCAAACCTTATTCAAAAAAGACAGTTGTTTCACATTAGGTAGGTAGACATTCACTATGATGTAGATCGTATTCTTCATCTCACATACAAGTATAATATATCTACCCAAGTCATCTAGCTCTATATGGAGCTGCTTAAAAGATACGGTATCTTTGATGAGGATAGCCATCCCTCTCTTCTTTTTTGGGGCATTAGAACACAACATCGTTGGGAAGCGCTGATGGGAAAATTTGGGGGGTTTTGAAGCAGACAAGTGAGTTTTTTGCAAACATAAGATATCACTTTGAAGAAGCTTCGCTTCCTTCCACAGCATACTTATTTTTTGTGGACTACTCAGCCCCCTAACATTAAATGAAGAAATTTTAAACCCCATTATACCTTTCGTTGATAAGAAGAGTCACTAGAGTCTTTTGATCTTCAGGTCTTGTCGTGATTAGTCGAAGCACAAATGAAAAAGAAAGAAAGAAAAAAAATCTTCAGGTACGTTGCACTAACAGTGAGCCAGAGTCCAAAGTGCTGTAATATAAGTTCAAAGTTAGTATACACCAGAGATTAAAAATAAAACTTACAATCTTCGCTGTGAACGAAAAATACAAAGATAAAAAAAAGAAACGATTCAACCGAATCTGTAGGGATATTTTCCCGTAACTCTCAAAGGGACGAAAAGAGAACTATATAAGGTTCCACGGATCTTCCGGAGCTAAATATATGAAGTAGTGGTGTAATAAAGCCTGAGCTTTCAGTCTTTTACATTTTGTGGCCAGGTAGGTGATTGGGTCCGGGGAGAAGAGGATGTAGATGGAGGGTCCTCGTTTTTTTCCAGGATATTCCATTCTTTCAGAAGCTGTATACCTTCTTCCACTGAGTTAATGTGAAATGTTTTCACTCCTTTTGTGATCAGAAGTTTCGCCGGATATGCCCATCTGTAAGTGATTTGATGGTTTCTCAGAGGTTTTGTAATAGTGGCCATATTCCTCCTTCTTTGCATCATGTAGGCCGATAGATCTGGATAGAAGGAAAGGCCTTGGGTACCAGGTGAAGCACTTTCAGAATTTCTCATAAGTTGGAGAAATTTCTCTTTAGTTTGATAAAAGTGGATCCTAGCAATCGTGTCTCTTGGTAGATGATTTGGCAAATGTCTGGGTTTCGGCAGTCTATGGATTCTATCTATAGATAGATCTATGGCAGCAGCCTCGGGAAGCATTCTTCAGGATTTTTTGAAAATAAGCATTCAATTCTGGTGGTTTGACCGACTCTGGTATTCCACGGATTTTACTATTATTTCTTCTCGAACGATCTTCGAGATCGGCCTTTTTAGCTTTCATCAATTGTAGTTCATCCTCCCTCTCATTATGGGCGTCAATGACTTCATTGATGGTGCCTGCAAAGTCTCCCATCTTACGTTCTATGTGGTTAACCCTCTTATCAACAGCTTTTATTTCTGCGTTGAAGTGGTTTGTAAGGGTTAAAATGTCAGCATGTATAGTACTACGTAAAGACACCAGCATATCCTTCAAAGTTGTATCTATAACCGGCTGGTTCTTAGTGGGGAATTTTAAAATGGAGTCCTGGAGTTCCCTTGTGTCATTAAGGGTATCATTGAGGGATGCATCTATCTCCTCCTCTGCCATGTCCTTTTCTTGTATGTGCTTTTGTTTGGCCTTAACAGGGCTAGAAGATGAGGAGGATGATTGTGATTTACTGTTCTGCCCCTTGTGTGCTTTATGCGGCTGAGGAGAGTAGCGTTCTGATGTATTGAAGTGACTGGAGAACCTGCCACGCTCCCTGTCACTATGCTTACCGCTGGGCTGTGGATAAAAGTCCGTCATCCTGCTCAATCTCCCAGCGTCTTTTAGTTTTCTGGACATGTTCCTGAGGTGTGCCCGACCTGGTAAGAGAAGAAATCGCCGCAATCCGAGGCTCACGTACTTAGATAAATGCTTATGTATATCCATGGAAGACGGAGCTCTCTTACATTGCGGCCATACTCCTTGGCTGCCGGCCACGCCCCCTCAGCCTACTGTTCTAATCCTGCTGTATTGGATAGCTTGCTAGCTGGAGCTCCAATATTTTACAATAAAAGATACTGGAGTTAATTTACTAAAGGCAAATCCACTCTGTACTACAAGTCCACTGCAAGTGCACTTGAAAGTACACTGAAAGTGCACTTGGAAGTGCAGTCGCTGTAGATTTGAGGGGAAGATCTGAAATGAGGGGAAGCTCTGTTGATTTTATCATCCAATCATGTGAAAGCTAAAATGCTGTTTTTTTATTTTCCTTGCATGTCCCACTCAGATCTACACCGACTGCACTTCCAAGTGCACTTGCAGTGCACTTGTAGTGCAAATTGGATTTGCCTTTAGTAAATAACCCCCACTATTTTTAATTGAACATCATGATGGAGAGGTGAATTTTCTGTTTCCTAGTATTATACCACCATTTACTGCTGGGTGGCGATCGTCTTCCCCCAGTGGAAGTCAAGCCTAAAATTTACACTTCACACGTTTCCATTATAATCTATGGCCTAACTGTGCTGGTAGGTGCGTTGTAACTACTACTATCCGGTGGTGGAGTTTGTTTTCCTTTCCTTGCACCAATGATATTATCTGGAGGATCACACACACTGTGGATGTTCTGTGATGGGACTTTTTGTTCACTAATGGACTATATATATAAATGATTGATATATGGAAACATGAATTTTTTATACATAAATTTATATATGCACTTTAGCTTGCATTCTTGCACTTTTTGTGGATCAATATATACAGTGTATATATATATGTATATATATATATACATATATATATTGTGATAGTGAAAGTCCCTGTCCCTATGGAAAGGGAGCAAAAACGGACACAGAGTCTGCATGTCAGCAGGCTGCAGAACTACAGAGCATAGCTTGGAAATTGAGAAAACTGTTTTGGCAGCTTTCTCCGGGTTTTGCTAAGTTCGGATGGGGCTGTGTAGTTTGGAGATCCCGCAGAGACTTGGGTGGGATGGGATCTCCAACCCTGTGTCCGGGTCTTGTGGATAGCCAGCATGGTGTGTGCTCAGGTGCACACAACCAATATAATGAGGGGCTGGTGAGAGCAGAAGGGGAAGGATGGTGGAGAGTGAGCAACTTGCTACTGCTAAGTGAAGACAGACTTATGTCTGGAGAGCGATCTGCCCTGTGGGAGACTGCAGCCCATGTAAAGGGGATTCTTTGCCCAGGGACTGGGAAAGGCTGGCCAGCCTTGAGAGTCGGGGAGACTGAGGAAGCCAGTAAGTCCAGGGAGCTGGAAAGAATTGTTTCTATTTGAAAGCAAGCAGAGGAACTGCTGACAAGAGCCAGGTGGCTTGGTATGTTTTCATTTATGTGCTGAATGAAGTTTAAACCCCTGCGTGGGAATCCTGAATAGACATTTTTCTTTTGTTTTTCTGTTTAAATAAACGTGGGCTACCAGGCCCTTAACTAGAATGCCTGTCTGATATGGACTCACTGCATAAAAATGCATCTATCCACTTGAGCTTAAACTCCCCAATATCACAGTGGTGGATTCAGCGGGCAACACTACGGTGGAATCCGGGTCCTTGCTCCATAGTGAGTTCAGGTCAGGAACTGTTGGCTGT
Source organism: Rana muscosa (assembly GCA_029206835.1). NCBI lineage: Eukaryota > Metazoa > Chordata > Amphibia > Anura > Ranidae > Rana > Rana muscosa. The sequence goes on along the minus strand of CM055127.1, from coordinate 207,265,676 downwards.
CTATGGAAGTGCAGCCAGGCAAAAGGCATTGAGTGTTGCAGTTGGTGTACCTGTAAAGGAAAAGTATTTTTTTTCTCTCTGCGGTGAACTGCTGCTAGCTGTGTGTGGCAGCCAGGCGAACTGCATTGCGCAGAAGTTTTTTTTGATGGACTGTTGCATGCAGGTAGTGCACCTGTGAGAATTTTTTTCCTTTTACTACTGTGAACTGTGTAACAAACTGCTGTGCATGTGACTGCAAGGATGAGGAAGTCAAAACACAAGAAGTTCATATTAAATCAAGTTCAAGGGGAAGTGAGCTCAGCGTGGCCTGAGAAGATGTCTACGCCTAGGAAGGCCAGTCAAAAGGGGCCAGTGGTGTATGAGACCATGAATGAGTGGTTCAAGCGGAACCAGACTAAAGAGTCGGATGCAGTTCAAGGGGCTATGATCTTGGCCTCTGATTACATGCAGCCCATGCTGCCTACAGAGGAGGTTGGGGACTTCCTGGAAAAATTTGAAAAAGTCGCTGTAAGGAGGAAATGGCCTAGGAATCGGTGGCCAAAATTGCTGCAAACCTTGTTACAGATAGAGTTCCGGTCGGTTTACCATTTGATGGATGGGGACCAGGATGACTACTGCAAGTTTAAAGAGGAAATCCTTCTCAGAGGAGAGTTCCATCGCATCATGGGCTCCAGCAAAGAGAGGTCATCGCCCATAGCAACGGGAGACGCATTACTGCGACAACAAAGCACCAGTCGAGCGGTGGCTCGGGAGAGCATGAGTGTGCATCGGTGTACCAGCCCTGCGTTTTCTGCAAGCATATCGGTTGTCACCCCTGGCAACAGTGGCAAGAAGTCTGTGTGGACTGCAGGGGGTACCAATGAGCATGAGGAATATAAAGATGTGTATTATGGCCGCTTATGTGAAGTGGTCAGCCCAGAAAGAAGGGCACAACAGTCTGTATTCACCAGGAGGTGTAGCCAACCATCTTTGGAGTGCTGGTCTGCTGTTACCCCTAGAAACAGGGATCCTGTGTTACATGCAGGGGGTGTTGGTGGGTCCGGAAAGGCTGCAGTGTTGCTCCATGACCACATGGAAGAGTCAGCCTGTGGAGACCCCACAGATGAGAGACAACGCACTCAAATGAAGGCTATGACAACGGCTACAGGAATTGGTAAGACTGTTGCAGTTTATGGGACAGAACCCAATGAAATTAAAGTGTGTTCAGCGGGGAGATCTGCAGTACAGGTGGACTTGCTACAGTGTGCTACCCAGAGTAGGGGGAAGGCACAGAGTAAAGCCCAACTGGCAGCAGGACTAGAGACTAAAAAGGACATGGGGACTCTGTATGTACCTGGTGGAATCCAGCAGAGTGCTGTACTAGGGGTGACCAAAGAAATCCATATACCATGTTCCCTAGTGACAGAGACAGGTGCTGCAGGGTTGCCCAGGGAAACCTCCCAGGAGCCCACAGTGTTGGAGCAGAGGGTTTCCCAGGTCAGCTGTGGAGCTGCTCAAGTGGGTAAAGAGCCACCCACAATAGCTACAGCTATGTCTAAGTGTCATGATGATCCTCTAAAGGTTGAGAAATGTATTTCTGGAAATGTCATGTTTGAAAATAATGTTGGTAATGTGTTTACTAAAAAGGTTGGAGGCAGAGCTGCAGGGTTGTCTGTGGAAACCTCCAGGGATCGCCCTGTGTTGGAACTGGAGGTTTTCCAGGACCGCTCTGGCACTACTCTGGGGGAACAAGGAGTGACTGCACCACACAATGAGAGTGTGTGGGTGCAGACCACCCGCCTGGTATGTGACCAGATTGGTGAACAAGTTATTCACCCTGTTAAAGCTGGTAGTGTAAAGCTGGATGTGATGGTAGCGCCACCAGAACAATCTGGTCAAAATAGTGTATTGCACCCTGCGTTCTCTGACGAAGCATCGTCCCAATGTGACATAAGTGAAACTGTGCTTGTACAATGTGATGTGTATAGAGATGACAAATGTACAGTATTGGGTAATGAGTTCCAGGTTCCTTTGGTGCCTCTTGGAACAGGTGATGCACTGCTTCAGGATACCTGTCAGGGAAGTACCACTGACTGGGACAGCTGGGCCAAACAATTGCTAGCCATGCTGGATAAGGCTAGGTTACGTAACACAGATGTGGACATGACACCTGCTATGCCCAATGGCGGGATTGCAGGGTGGCCAGTGGCCAAGGGCGTGTTGGCCCCGGCAGAGATTGGCCTCCTCCAATCAGAAGGACCGGTTAAGGGCGCATGCATGGCAGTTGGGTTATATGCAGCCCAACTGCTGGAAAATAGTGAATGCAAAAATGGCAATGTGACGTATGACCTGCAGCGGCTCGCTGATGCTGGGACCGAGAGGGTAAATGTGAGACGCACATCTGACAGCGCTCCAGTTGAGCACCAAGCTGTGGAGACCGATACCGCCAGTGAAGTGGAGGTCACTGTATATGTCCCTACCTTTCCAGCTTCAGTGGATGAGCCCCTCCACATCATTGATAATGGAACAGTCCCTAGAAAGGTCTTGCATGTAGATGTGGATTGCATTAAGATGACAAATGTGTTGTTGAAAATTCTTGAAGTCCAAAAAACACATTTGCTGTACACTTGGGTGTCTCCACCGTGGTCGGACAAGGTGGTACTGCATAGTACCAGTAGGTGGAGCCAAGTAGTACAAGCTATGCTTGATGTTAATCACGAGAGGAACTGGTTGGTACCATATTTATTAGCAGTGTGGCAAATGGTCTCAAGGTTCTCTGAGAGGGTGCTTCCAGTTACCGGTTTGGATGGAAGGCGCTCAGGAGAACGTTTGAAAACATCAGAGGTCTCTCCGCCTGATGCTGTGACTAGGAAAAGTTCTGCTGGTGTGGTCCAAAGTGCGGCTGAGCAGTCGTCAGTAGAGGGCACGGACACTGCCTCACCCACTAGACCTCACGTGAAGGAAGGGCCCGAAATAGACGTGGCAGTAGCAGAGATTTTTCATGTCATTCGCACAAAGGTACAAATTAAAGTACCCGGAGACACTGTGAGGGGAACCACTGATGGTATTGGAAGTGGCAACATCAGAATTTGTGGTCTGTCACTGGTTGTTACTGATAACAAGGGTTTAGTTGCCGTGGGTAACCTCAGAAAAGTTGTTAAACCAAAAAAAACTGTTGTGATGGGAAAAACTGGTATCGGTGAAGCAAAAGGTGGTTCCCCATCAGGCAAAGTATTAGGAACAGGTCCCCTATATCAAGAAAGTGAGGGTATTAGGGAAGGCAGAGTTCCCCAGAGAAAAGCAAATAAGCCCAGGAACCCCAGAAGAAGGAGAAAGCGTAGAATAAAAACGAGTAGGATCCTATGGAGAGTTAAGGAAGGACTTGGCTGGAAGCGCACCCGAAAAAAGGGTTGGGCCTACGCGGCTGACAGCCGGCACAGAGGTGTCCCAACCCTGATGACGTGTGCTGGTGTTCCTCCCTCCAGATCGAAACATAGGGGGGGATATGTGATAGTGAAAGTCCCTGTCCCTATGGAAAGGGAGCAAAAACGGACACAGAGTCTGCATGTCAGCAGACTGCAGAACTACAGAGCATAGCTTGGAAATTGAGAAAACTGTTTTGGCAGCTTTCTCCGGGTTTTGCTAAGTTCGGATGGGGCTGTGTAGTTTGGAGATCCCGCAGAGACTTGGGTGGGATGGGATCTCCAACCCTGTGTCCGGGTCTTGTGGACAGCCAGCATGGTGTGTGCTCAGGTGCACACAACCAATATAATGAGGGGCTGGTGAGAGCAGAAGGGGAAGGATGGTGGAGAGTGAGCAACTTGCTACTGCTAAGTGAAGACAGACTTATGTCTGGAGAGCGGTCTGCCCTGTGGGAGACTGCAGCCCATGTAAAGGGGATTCTTTGCCCAGGGACTGGGAAAGGCTGGCCAGCCTTGAGAGTCGGGGAGACTGAGGAAGCCAGTAAGTCCAGGGAGCTGGAAAGAATCGTTTCTATTTGAAAGCAAGCAGAGGAACTGCTGACAAGAGCCAGGTGGCTTGGTATGTTTTCATTTATGTGCTGAATGAAGTTTAAACCCCTGCGTGGGAATCCTGAATAGACATTTTTCTTTTGTTTTTCTGTTTAAATAAACGTGGGCTACCAGGCCCTTAACTAGAATGCCTGTCTGATATGGACTCACTGCATAAAAATGCATCTATCCACTTGAGCTAAAACTCCCCAATATCACAATATATATATATATATATATATATATATATATATATATATTTTACTTTAAAAACTTGATGAGTTAGTTGTTTGCCCTTTATATTATATTAAGTATATGAAATATTAACAGATTTGGAAGGACAAGAGGTGCCCTCCTGTATAGGGAAATGGGAAAAATAAATAGGTATAAAACTAGAGGAACAACAAGTTGAGAAAATGATAAGTGCTGTATATAGTTATTCAACGGATATAAATACAATGGAAATGAACTACAAATTCCTGGTAAAATGGTACAGGACACCAGACAAAACCTATAAATATCAAAATAAATAAATAAATAAAATAAACTTCGAATTTCTAGTGCTATTTTTTGTTTATAATTTTTATGCACACGTGCACAATTTTTAACTTACAAGAGTGTTTGCATTACAAAAAATTATAATTTAGTTTTAATTAAAAAAAAAACACAGCAATGACATTTGTTTTTGTAAGATAAAAAATACAGGTGATTAAAAAAAAATTACAGTGATGTACCACATGCCAGAGAGGTTAAGTAGATTAATGAAAAGAATCTGCTCCAAAGCAGAAGACATTGCAAAAGGAAAGGGTCCTTGAAATCAACAGCATTGTTTGCTTTTATTAGGTCAAATGTGCACAAATAAAAGGAATGAAAACAATTAGGTTTGATTTGTCAATTCCATATAAAATAGTTGTGTGACAAACAGAAATGAGCAAGTATGACTGTACTGTATTAGATAATGGTGACACCAAGAAAATATAACATTATGTTAAACAATGCCAGTAAAATATTGTTTGATACAAATTAGATAATCATCCACAAATCCTTAGCATTGTAGTGTTAGCTACAATAAAAATGTTTGAAGAGGCAGTAGTTACCCATTTTGTTCAGTTTGGTCCATGTACAAGACATTGTGAATGTTTCAGGCTGTTTGGTAATACTATGTTACACCTTATTAGAGTTAACAAAACTAAAAACTGTATAACACATTCAAATAATAGATATGGATACATGTATTATTGGCATGCTGACTTGATAAAATAGTCAAATTAATTCTGTTCAGAATTATAAAGAAAGTCTTAGAATCGCTAACAATATTGTAAGCAGATTTAACTTTAAAAGTTGGCTTTATTTGTAATTATACACCCATATTGTTAAACTAAAATGAAAAAGTCAAGATTTTGAGAGAGCATTCAAAAACAATTACCAATTGCTTACCAGATAAGTCATAGGCAGATGAACATCTTGTCACTAGCGGTTCTTTAAACTGCTGTTTGTGGCACTTTATGTTCAGAAAATTAACAAAATTAAGCTGAACTCAGCTTTCAACTTATTTTCTCTGATGGACAGTTAACATCTGTTGGCATTTTGCAGCCTTAACACATCTGATGAAGAAAAAAAATGCTTGCACATACCTAATGATTAATTACAGTGTCTCATAGATAGTGACTGTTCATTAAACATATTGTTCTAAACTTTAGAATGGTAATATGTTTTAAATTACTAGTATGACTGCTAATTTTCATTACCAGTGACTGATTTATGTTTTGCAACTAAAAGGTAATGCTTACAAACTTAGGATATCTGAAGGTCAATAAATGTCCATATGACTTTATCGATATGTTTTTATTGCTCTGATATGATTCCATTTTTTATTTATTTTGCACTTAACATTTACAAGATTTTGCCCCGATGAATGTGAAAATCTATAACCTGTATCTGCTAAAGGCTTTTCGTGTCAGGAAATTGAAATGAGCAATTTGTGCAACATCAGCTCTTCTAGGAAAGAACACAAATCAGGGTCTTAATTAGGGTCAAACCAGACGTTGATGAACATTGCTGGAGTTCAGGTGCCAAATTCAAACCTCATAGAAGTCAATAGAAGCTAAATGATAAAAACCAGTAAAGTCCATATTCTAGCTAATAGACAAGAAATGGGGCCTGGGTACTGCTCTGGGGAGCATTTATCAGAGCAATAAATTTTTTTTTTATAAATTTTGTTTGGCAGAACCAGAGATAATATTAATTCTAAAAATGAAACCTTAAAAATTTTAAAATATTTTAAATAACATGCTTAGGGATATCCTTAACCTTTATGTGAGGTGGCACATGGGGTTGATTTTATAAAACTAGTAAAAGCGACATGCACATATGTGCAAGGAATCACTCCTCTGGGACTTCAGGGGCAGAATACAGACAAAGCAGTTAGGTTAAAAGATAAATGCCAATTTTATTTTGAGATATGAGATAAAAAAGGACATCAGTCCATAAAAATACCACATTTAACAAACAATTGCATATTTGTACATATTATACCACATACATCCAGATACACCCAACAGGAGCTGCCAGCAAACTATATGGTCAGCTAGGAAAGAGATCTTTAGCTAATTTCTGACACGTTTCAGAAGATTTCCTTCTTCAAGGGAGTTATTGGGTATAAAGAATTCTACAATATAATGAGTAATAATTAGTATTGAAAAGTTGTAAGTAAAGTATAGCAAGATATGAGATATTGCGTCTTATACAGAGGCTACTAGGTAAAGCAATACACTTATGGTTATCATGTAATCAGGTGATGTACATCAATCCTATCAGATAGGGCTGGTATAGGCAGCTCTCCAACCGGTGGACAAGGCAGCAATGTGTGAACCACCCTGCATATTCACAAGGACCCCAAGGGCCAATGGGCACCCAAATGTAAGGGGATAATATTATGTAACAAATGTGTAGTAGCATAGTATAAATAACAGGTAGCTCAGGCATAATATGGAGGCTAAGTATATTTAGAGTAAAGTAAGCACACTAGTGGGTGAAGATAACTAACCAAGGGAACCTTGGTTGAATGGATAACCATACCGGGTACAGCAAAGTTGTGGTCCACAATGAACAGTGGTAGTGTCCCAAATGATAGAAGCCAAATAGAGAAGGATTGCTTGTATTTATATAAAAAGGGAGGAGGGGTTGTAAACCTCATTAAACTAAATTAAACTAAGGAGAAGCCAAATCCTCCTAATAAGGGGGTGCATGATTAGGAGGATTTGGCGCCTCCTTTGTTTAATTGAGTTTACAACCCTCTTAACCCTCTACACTTCATTAAGCTCCATATTGAATGATTTACTAAAACTACAGATTGCAAAATCTGGTGCATCTATGCATAGAAACCCATCAGATTCAATTTTTTGTTGTCAATGCTTAATTGAACATGCTTGTAAGCAAATGCATACAAGTGTTGGGTTTGAGATAGATGAGTTTTCCTGGCTGCCCAGGTGGGAAAAGGTTAAGCCAGTCTCTGTATTTTCCAAGGCATTTTTGGGCGTTGCCCTCCTCCCTGTGTCATAAATACATAGGGGAATGCCCTGTTCATGTGCCCTCTGCTGTGGCCTGCATGGGAAGTAGTCAAGAGGCAAAGCTGGAAGATGTGACCACTAGCAATGGGTGTGTAGGCATGTAGCCTACTGTATAGTTAGCACCCGGATGTCCAGGTCTGGGGGAAAGGGTTATTGTTTTGCGGGCTTTCTCTGGGGTTCAGTCTCCCTCTGGTGTTCTGTAGGAGTTAGGAGGTCCGGAACCAAAGTCACTCACGCAATGGGTCCCATACCCAACTAGGGATATGTGCTGAGACTTGCTGGGACCTGTGGTCTGCTCTGGTACACCTATTTGCCGTAAAACCCCCAAGAACATGGACTTCTCAGTTTGAGCATTGCCAAGTTTGAACTGTTCCCAAATAGGCTTCACCTGTGAAGGTAACCTGGGGCAGCTACAGTTAGGCTTAGTTGGCAGAAAGATGTTACTGCATGTTATACATGTTGTGCCAAGTTTACAGTAAAATTTAATTCAACTGCTCAGAGCCTGATTTGAAGTTATTCAAGGGTTGCATGTGAGGTCTTGGCATATTACTAAAGAACCTGGGTCCATAAAAACAACATGGGGTATGTGTAACATCACTACAACAGAGGTTCATTCAGCAAAATAAGAAGGAAGACAGGTCCTCCGATAGTGTGGGGGTCGTTGCTTTGACTTCCTCCTAGCTGTTTGTCTCTGTGGTTACTGGGAGTTGACTAGTGTTACAGAGATCTATGGCCTGGTGCAGGTACAGAAAGAGAAGAGTTAAGTGAAATGCATGATGTACGCGCTCGGCAGGACCCCATTTTGCTACTGCGAGTGAGGAAACAGAGGTATGCTGACTGATAGAGCGGGCAGAGGTTCAGTCTGTTCCTTTGAATGCAACACATACTGTACATCTGTATAAATTATTAGGTTCTGAATAAAAATACTTAGTGACACTACATTTGTGCTTGAACCGGTATAAAAACAAACAGATAGAGAAATTGCACAAAAAACATCAGTCGTTGATGAGTGTAGATCAAAAGTGGAAAATGAAGGCAGTGGGGGGTAAAAAGGAGGAAAGGTAGGAGAGGCACAGGATCTATGGGTGATAAGGAAGCAAAAAGATGTATATCTAACATAGGACATGTCAATTGTGTGAGTTATACTGTATGTCTTAATACTGTGTTGTCAATCAGATGGTCCTGCCTAAATCACAGATCAATAACATGGTAATGGTATAGCAAGAGTTGATTTCCAGCCAAGAAAGGTTGAAGACTGTTTGGGTCGGGTCTAATGTAGTCCTGCCATCTTAATCTATTGCTCTCAGATCAGTAAATGCTCTGGAAAACTTAAACAGGATCCAAGGAGACCATATTTTGTGGAAGCGATCAGTGTTGTCATTGGACTGGGCGATTGTCTCCTCCATGCTGTAGATATCGGCTATTCTATGCCAATCTTGGATAGAGGGGACCCGCAAGGATTTCCAAAAAAGTGGTATGAGTGCTTTAGCTGCGTTCAATAAATGCTTAGTTAGTGAGTTCTTGTATCTGTGGAAAGAGACATTGGCAATATGGAACAGACAACAAGCCGCGTCCAGATTCAACCTTGTTTCTGTAATCTGATATATCACCTTTCTGACTGTATTCCAGAAAGGTGATATTAAGGGGCATTGCCACCAAATATGAAAGAGGGTACCTCTATCTTCTTGAAAATGCCAGCAGGTGTCAGAGGTCTGTGGAAACCAAGCGTGTAGCTTTTCCGGAGTGGCATACCAGTGCGTTAGCATCTTGTATGCTGTCTGTTGTGTTCTAGTACTGAGGGAGCATTTGTGGGCAAAAATACATGCCCTTAACCAGCCCTCAAAAATTACACTCGCCTGCTCGCATTTTGCGAGTGACTTTTGAGGGCTGGCGAGGAAGGGCTGCCTGGAAGAGGGGGGGGCGAGCACCGCCGGCATGCAGGGTTGTATGGGAGTCCTTCTCCCAGCGCTCGCGGAGGGGAAGAGAGGAGAGCAGGTGGCCGGATCATCACAGCGCAGGGAACATCACTCGCGGCATTCATTTCAATTGCAGTGTGTTCCCGGCACTCACTGTGACACACAGCCCTGCCCCCTGGTCCCGGGACTTTGATAGACAGATCACCTGTCCAATCACGCGTGACATTCCCTGGCCAGGGGGCGGGGCTGTATGTGACGCCGAGCGGCGGGAACACACAGCAACTGAAATGAAAGCTGTTTTCCTCTGCGCTCTCATCATCCAACGGTAATCCACTCCCTCTCCTCTGTTCCCCTACATGAAGGACACAGATAGGCAGCATGAAGGGCACAGATAGGCAGAATTAAGAACACAGATAATGCTGCCTATCTGTGCCCTTCATGCTGCCTATCTGTGTTCTTAATGCTGCCTATCTGTGCCCTTCATGCTGCCTAAGGACACAGATAGGCAGCATTAGGGACCCAGATAGGCAGCATGATGGGCACAGATAGGCAGCATGAAGGACACAGATAGGCAGCATGATGGGCACAGATCGGCAGCATGAAGGACACAGTTAGGCAGCATGAAGGACACAGATAGACAGCATGATGGGCACAGATAGACAGCATGATGGGCACAGATAGGCAGCATGATGGACACAGGCAGCATGATGGGCACAGATAGCAGCATGATGAACACAGGCAGCATGATGGACACGAGCAGGCTGCATTGGTGGACACAGGCAGGCTACATTGGTGGACACGGGAAGGCTGCATGGTGCACATGGGCAGGCTGTATCGGTGGACAAAGGCAGGCTGCATTGGTGGACATGGGAAGGCTGCATTGGTGGACACAGGAAGGCTGCATGGTGCACACGGGCAGGCTGCATTAGTGGACACGGGCAGGCTGCATTGGTGGACATGGGCAGGCTGCATTGGTGGACACGGGCAGGCTGCATTGGTGGACACGGGAAGGCTGCATGGTGCACATGGGCAGGCTACATTAAAGGACACGGGGAGGCTGCATTGGTGGACACGGGACGACTGCATGGTGCACATGGGCAGGCTGCATTGGTGCACATTGGCAGGCTGCATTGGTGGACATGGGCAGGCTGCATTGGTGGACACGGGCAGGCTGCTTTGGTGGACACAGGTGACGTTGCATTGATGGGCACAGGTAGGCTGCACTGATGGGCTCAGATAAAGTTGTTGTTAATATTTATTTTAAGAACTTAATTCTGCATAAAACATTTAAGTGTCATTTCATGAGATAATTTACCTTAACCACTGTTTGTCTGTAATTGGTTTGCCCAGGGCCGTTGACCAGCTCTCTCTGTTGTCTCCAGGCACATAGCGGTCTCGTAGCCAGGCATAAGAAAGGGAGGTAGCTTTTTGGGTTCACCTTCCAGGCACACTGACTCCAACTCCGTGGGTTGTGTACTATAATTGTGTCGTCTAGAGGGATGGTTAAGTTAACTTCGGACCTGAAAGTAGGTCCACAGGGGTAGGTAGGGTGTGTTGTTATCAGCTTTGAATTCTCTTAGCTCCTTGAAAATGTTGTTGTGAAAGCAGTTCATGGCTAGAAGGGACCTAGTTGCATTTGAAGGACGGAGATAAGGGTTCTCAATCCCTGGATGGAAGTCAGGATTGTTCTGCAAGGGTGTGAGGGGACTTAGTGAGGTTGATATGTCTGTTGAGTTTGTCAGTAGTGATGACCCGAACACCCCCGGGTTCGGTTCGCACCAGAACCCGCGAACGGACCGAACGTTCGTACGAACATTAGAACCCTATTAAATACAATGGATGCGAACGTTCGAATTCTAAAGTGCTAATTATAACGACTATTATGCATGTTATTGTCCTAAAAAGGGTTTGGGAACCCGGGTTCTGCACCAGGGGACATGTATCAATGCAAAAATAAGTTTTAAAAACGGTCGTTTTTCGGGAGCAGTCATTTTAATGATGCATAAAGTGAAAAAAAAAAGTCAAATATTCCTTTAAATATCGTACCTGGGGGGTGTCTAAAGTATGCCTGTGAAGTGCCACGTGTTTCCCGTGTTTAGAACTGTCCCTGCACAAAATGACACTTCTAAAGGAAAAAAAAGCCATTTAAAACTGCTTGCGGCTTTAATGTAATGTCTGGTCCCGGTAATATGGATGAAAATCTTTAAGAAAAATGGCATAGCTACCCCATGACCCCCCCCCCTACCCCAGCCCATTACCAGCCCCTTTGGGTCTTGTATGGATATTAAGGGGAACACCGCACACAAAATAAAAAAGGCCCTATATACTCTGAACAGCCGTATACAGGCGGTGCATACAAGACAGGGACTGTAGGTTTGTTCTTATGTAGAATGTGTTTGTAATTTTGAACAGGTATATTGTTTAAGTGTAGCTCCAGCCCAAAAATCTATTTTTAAACTTTTTGGAAAACATAGGTAAGGGTTATCACCCCTGTAACATTTGTTTTGCTGTCTGTGCCCCTGTTCAGAACATTTCACCTCACTTTCCGTCCCAATGACAACAGTTTTTGAAATGTGGTGTTTTTCTTGAAACAAGGATTGGTGATAAAGCATCAGTACAGAGGAGACACCTTTCTCCCATATTAATTCTTACAGGAGAGAATTTTGCTTCCTAGGGGTAGATTTCCTCTCACTTCCTGTTGTCTTCTTGCGTTTGCAAGTAGGAGTCGTTTGTAAGTTGGATGTTTGAAAGTAGGGACCTGCCGTATATACTCTGCAGAAATAGGCCCCTTAGTTGTTGGTGTTGGCACAACACTGTAAGCACTCACAGTTACTCTTGGTTGGTGCTGGAACGCCCTGCTGTCAACTATTATATCAGGAATTGTAATTACATATAATTGTTGAACAGTGGTAGTAAAAATTGGGCCTTTGATGGTGGTGCTGGTGCCACAACACTGTAAGCCCTGACAGTTACTCTTGGTGGGTGCAGCAATGGGCCCTGCTGTGAATTATTAGATCAAGAATTGTAATTGCATGCCCCTGTTGAACAGGGGCTGAAAAATTGGGCCTTTCGTGGTGGTGGTGGTGTTGCCACAACACTGTAAGCCCTCAGAGTTACTCTTGGTGGGTGCAGGAATGGGCCCTGCTGTGAATTATTAGATCAAGAATTGTAATTACATGCCCCTTTTGAACAGGGGCTGAAAAATTGGGCCTTTCGTGGTGGTGGTGGTGGTGGCGTTGCCACAACACTGTAAGCCCTCAGAGTTACTCTTGGTGGGTGCAGCAATGGGCCCTGCTGTGAATTATTAGATCAAGAATTGTAATTACATGCCCCTGTTGAACAGGGGCTGAAAAATTGGGCCTTAGGCACTGGTGGCACAACACTGCAACCCCTCACAGATACTGTACTTGGAGCACAGCAATGAGCCCTGTTGCAAAGTATTGCTTCAAAAATTGTAATGACACGCCCCTGTTAAACAGGGGCTGAAAAATTGGGCCTTAGGCACTGGTGGCACAACACTCCAACCCCTCACAGATACTGTACTTGGAGCACAGCAATGAGCCCTGTTGCAAAGTATTGCTTCAAAAATTGTAATGACACGCCCCTGTTAAACAGGGGCTGAAAAATTGGGCCTTAGGCACTGGTGGCACAACACTCCAACCCCTCACAGATACTGTACTTGGAGCACAGCAATGAGCCCTGTTGCAAAGTATTGCTTCAAAAATTGTAATTACACGCCCCTGTTAAACAGGGGCTGAAAAATTGGGCCTTAGCCACTGGTGGCGGCACCCATAAACAAAAATGATCTTCCAAGCTATCATCATCAATCGTATCATTGAGGACTCGGAGGAGGAGGATAGCCAGTCAACATAACAGCACAGGCACTCAGCATCAGCATCAGTCTTGAAGGGATGTGACATGTTAAAATCAATTAGTCTGTTATATCAGCATCAGGTGTGTGGTAGCTGGTGGTGATCCAAGACTGGTTCATCTTGATGAAAGTCAGTCGATCAACCGAGTCGGTGGACAGGCGCACCCTGTGATCCGTGACAAATCCTCCAGCAGCACTGAATGTGCGTTCCGAAAGAACGCTGGATGCAGGACAGGCCAGTAGCTCAATTGCATACTGTGCAAGCTCTGGCCAGTGATCCATCCTCAAGACCCAGTAAGCCAGAGGATTTTCGGTGGGGAAGGTGTCCAAGTCTGACCTTGCCCCTAGATATTCCTGCACCATGTTTATCAGACGCTGGCGATGGTTGCTGGAACCGATCATACTTTGGGGCTGCGGACTAAAGAATTGTCTGAACGCATCGGTCAGACGGCCACCTTCCCCACCGCTCCTTCTTTGACTGGCCGAAGCCTCAGCAACTCGTTGTCCAGGACCAGGAGTTTGTAACCTCCCAGTCTCTGGGAACGCGTTGCACAGACCTTTCTGCAAGGCCTCCCGGAGTTGTCTCATCCTCTGCTCCCTCTGCGACGGTAACATAAGGTCCGCAACCTTACCCTTGTACCGTGGATCAAGGAGAGTGGCCAGCCAGTAATGGTCCCTCTCCTTGATCCGAAGAATACGAGGATCCTTCCGCAGACTTTGCAGGATCAGGGAGGCCATGCAGCGTAGGTTAGCTGAGGCATTCGGTCTGGAGTCCTCTGGGTCACTAAGGACGACATGATCCGCAGCCACCTCCTCCCAGCCACGTACAAGTCCACTGGTTTCTTGGGACTGTAAATCATCCCTAAAAGACTGCTGCTGATGATGCTGAGTGCCAGCCTCCACCTCCATGCTGACACAATCCTCCTCCTCCTCCTCCTCCTCCTCTTCCTGTGCGATGGGTGGGACAGAAGGAACACTGTCTGGGTAAAGGGGGCCTTGAGAGGCAAGGAAGTCCTCCTCTTCCTGCCTCTGTTCTGCCTCAAGTGCCCTGTCCATTATTCCACGCAGCGTGTGCTCCAACAGGTGGACAAGAGGTACAGTGTCACTGATGCATGCACTGTCACTGCTCACCATCCTCGTGGCCTCCTCAAATGGTGCCAGGACAGTGCATGCATCCCTGATCATGCCCCACTGGCGTGGAGAAAAAAAACCAAGCTCCCCTGACCCTGTCCTGGTGCCGTAGTCGCACAGGTACTCATTGATGGCCCTCTGCTGCGTGTGCAGCCGCTGCAGCATGGCCAACGTTGAGTTCCACCTGGTGGGCATGTCACATATAAGGCGGTTCTTGGGCAGGTTCAACTCCTTTTGCAGCTCAGCCAGGCGAGCACTGGCATTATAAGATCTGCGGAAATGCACACAGACTTTCCTGGCCTGCCTCAGGACATACTGTAAGCCCGGGTACCTGCCCAAGAACCGCTGCACCACCAGGTTAAGGACGTGAGCCACACAGGGCACATGGGTCAGTTGTCCCTGTCGGAGGGCGGAGAGGAGGTTGGTGCCATTGTCGCAAACCACCATTCCTGGCTTAAGCTGGCGTGGCGTCAACCACCTCTCGGCCTGGCCCTGCAGAGCAGACAGGACCTCTGCCCCAGTGTGGCTTCTGTCCCCCAAACACACCAGCGCAAGCACGGCATGGCATCTTTTTGCCTGCGTACTTGCGTAGCCCCTTGAACGGCTACGGAGCACCGCTGGTTCAGAGGACAAAGCACAGGAAGAGGCCATGGAGGAAGAAGAAGAGGAGGGGGTGGAGGAGAGAGGTGTGTCACAACCAGTAGTAGCATTTTGGAGGCGTGGCGGTGGAACAACCTCCAACACTACTGCACCTTGTCCTGCATCCTTCCCAGCTGCCAAAAGAGTGACCCAATGGGCCGTGAAAGAAAGGTAACGTCCCTGTCCATGCCTGCTGGACCATGAGTCAGCGGTAATATGCACCTTACCGCTGACCGCCCTGTCCAGCGAGGCCAAGACATTGCCTTCCACATGCCGGTAGAGAGCCGGAATAGCCTTCCGTGAGAAAAAGTGGCGTTTGGGAACCTGCCACTGAGGAACCGCACATTGCACAAACTCACGGAAGGGGGCCGAGTCTACCAACTGAAAAGGCAGCAGTTGAAGCGCTAGCAATTTAGCCAAGCTAGCATTCAACCGCTGGGCATGTGGATGGCTGGGAGTGAACTTCTTTCGACGGTCCAGCAGCTGGGGCAGAGAAATTTGCCTGCTAGAATCGGACGTCGGTGTACTGCTAGCAGAGTGGCCGCAAGTACTTGGCTGTGACACACCTAATTCTACACCTTCATTCCTCTCAGTGCATGTTTCAGAGAGGACTGAAGTTATAGTGGGGTTGGAGATCCCAGCTGATGCGGTGCAAGGAGAGGTCCGCTTTGTTCTTTGGTGTGGGTCTTTGAGGTAGGCTTGCCAACGAGCTGCATGGCAGGTCAACATATGTCTGGTCAGGCATGTGGTACCCAAGCGGCTGATGTTTTGGCCACGCGATATACGCTTGAGACATATGTTGCAAACAGCAGCTGTGCGATCTGATGCACTAGCCTCAAAAAAGGCCCACACCAAAGAACTTTTTGAATGACGGGCAGAGGCAGCGCCCTGCACAGGCGGAGCTTTGCGGTGTGATTCCGTCTGTGTACTGCCCTTACGCTGGCCACCAAAGGGCATCCTGCCTCGTTGGAGATGTGCCTCCTCCTCATCCTCCTCCTCCTCCTCTCTCCTATTAGGCACCCACGTGGAGTCAGTGACCTCATCATCCCATCCCTCCTCATCACTGGAGCCAATCTGGCAGTATGCTGCAGCTGCTGGAACATGACTGCCAGATTGGTGTCCTTCTTGAGCATCCCCTCTGTCTGCTCTCACGCTACTGCCTTCCTGTAGCTGGGTTTCATCATCAGACCCTTCGAAACGCTGGGCATCCTCCTGGAGCATGTACCCAACACTGTGCTCAAACAGTTCGGGGGACTCCTCAGGAGGAGGACATGGTGGGTCTAGGGAAGGAGTGACTGATGATGAGTCTGACATTGATACCAGGGAAGAGGACGCTT
Organism: Rana muscosa; assembly: GCA_029206835.1. Lineage (NCBI taxonomy): Eukaryota > Metazoa > Chordata > Amphibia > Anura > Ranidae > Rana > Rana muscosa. The sequence goes on along the minus strand of CM055127.1, from coordinate 207,249,224 downwards.
TGGCAGCTGCTTTGCCAGTACCCTGAGCCTGGGTGAGAGAGGATTAGGGATGAGCTTCGTGTTCGAGTCGAACATACGTTCGACTCGAACATCGGCTGTTCGATCGTTCGACGAAGATCGAACGATTTGGGCCGTTCGCGCCAAATTCGAGTGACGCGAACGGCCCACAATGCACTACGCCATCGCAGTGTCATCCAGGCGCTGTGATTGGCCAAGCATGCACTGTGACCCCGCATGCTTGGCCAATCACAGCGCCGGCAGCGAGGAGAGCAATGATTGGCCACAGGCAGGATGCCTGTGGCCAATTATTGCTGAGGGTGTTTAGTACACGCCCCACACTATAAAAGGCCGCCAGCATGGCGGCCTAGTGTAGTGTGTTCCGGAGCAGGGAAAGAGCAGCATAGGCAGGGACAGTGACTTTTATTTCTTTCTTGCTTAACCTGGATTCCTTTAGATTAGGGAAAGAGAAGGATAGGTAGGGAGAGTGTCAGTGTGTTTTGTGCTTGTGCTATAGTGTGCTTAAAAAAAACATTTTTTCTAGGGACAGAAAACTGTAGGTAGGGAGAGTGTCAGTTTCTTTCACTGTGCAAGTCCTTGTTTCTAGGGACTGGGAAGGACAGTGAGTGAATTCTCCTTGTGCTATAGTGTGCTTAAAAAAAACATTTTTTCTAGGGACAGAAAACTGTAGGTAGGGAGAGTGTCAGTTTCTTTCACTGTGCAAGTCCTTGTTTCTAGGGACTGGGAAGGACAGTGAGTGAATTCTCCTTGTGCTATAGTGTGCTTAAAAAAAACATTTTTTCTAGGGACAGAAAACTGTAGGTAGGGAGAGTGTCAGTTTCTTTCACTGTGCAAGTCCTTGTTTCTAGGGACTGGGAAGGACAGTGAGTGAATTCTCCTTGTGCTATAGTGTGCTTAAAAAAAAACATTTTTTCTAGGGACAGAAAACTCTAGGTAGTGTGACAGCAGGAAGGTAAAGTCACCTGGTTGCATCCAGGGGGGTAGATATATTTCGCCCAGATTCAGGCTTTACGCCGACTTATACAACTAGGTGGAGAGTTGTATAAGGCTAGTGGGCTCATGGATGACTCATACCTCTAGGGAGAGGGCTGGGCGTCGTGCAGACAGGGAGTTGATGAGACCAGCTGAAGCTTGTCAGCTCATTTAGGCCTCTATAAGAACTCCCAGCTTCATTAGATGTTAGCTCATGCCTGGAACCAGACCTGTGTGGACTGTCTAGGG